>JAQSUU010000005.1:24113677-25484903 GCA_038087645.1 Saccharum hybrid cultivar R570 | reverse complement strand
ATCCCCCTTTTCTCCTTGGTTCTGATCTTAAGCTTAACTGTGGCCAGGAGCTCAAGGAGCGATCTCGCCGCAAGTCGCTCTTCATTCGTCATCAAAGTGGCATATGGGCGGCGCTTACTCGTCAATGGGCTCTGGTCGAGGAAGCCAATGAGCGGCTATCCAAGAAGAGCGCCGAAGTAGACGAGCTTCGCGTCGTCCATGCAGCGGTCAGAGAGGAGGCGACGCTGGCTCGGGAGGCCAAGGCCAAGGCGCGTGAAGATGCGGCCAAGGCTCGGGAAGAGGCGGCCAAGGCCCACGAGGACCTCGCGCCGCTATTAGCACGCGTGAAGGAGCTCGAGGAGGATGTCGCCCTCGTCAGCAGGCATCGTGACGCCCTCAATGTCCAGATCGGGTAGGTGTCCACTCGTGTTAGGACCCTGAAGGACGAGGTCACGACGCTGAGGGGAACCGTTCGAGAGAGGGACGAGGCTCTCTCGGAAGCCGGCCGAGAGATCGAGATGCTGAGGGCGATCGTCCGCGATAGGGACGAGGCTCTTCAGGCGGCGGAGAAAGCGCGTGATGAGTTGCGCGATGAGATCATGGGTTGGCAGACCCACGATAAGGGTAAACCTTTGTCAAGCTTTGACCTTGGCCTCGGGGTCCCAAGTCTTTGCTAACTTGGTGTTTGTATTTCAGAGCTAGAAAAGCAGCAACATGCGGCCCAGGCGACGGCTACCTCGTTTCAGAACCTCTTCGAGGCTGAGGCCGGGCGGAATCAATTGCTCTAGGGTGCGATCACCTCGGTGTGCGATGGCCTGGGGGTCGAGCCCGATGCCTATACCGAGGAGGATACGCCGGGGAACTCGTTTGTTCGCCGGATGATGGCGCTAGGTTGCCTTGTCCGCGAGAAGATTCGAGGTGGGCTGCATCATGGCGTGAAGAGGGCCATGGCAGTCATCCGGTCTGGGTTCAAGTATGACATGGGCCTCATTGCCGATGGCTTCATCTCGGATCCAGATAGTACTGACGAGGAGAATGAGGCAGCTTACCTGGAATTGATTGAGCCTGCGGAAGAGCCCAGGGGTCGTCTCGCGAAGCTGTTTGAAGTCGAGGTGGTCCCGCTTGCCGACGATGAGGGCCTGTGAGCCAAGCCTGGGCATGAAGGCCCATGTAATAAGTTAGTTAATATTCGTGACTCGCACCGTGATGGCCTCAGGGGCCTTGAAACATTTATATGTAAATGTATACTAAATGTTCGTTTTCGTTCGAGTCTTTTGTTCCCTTTCTTGCTTGAATCGTATTCTTGCATGTTTTTCTTAGCGCGCGGTTGCACCCCTTGGTGTGAGGGAGCGAGTGGAGGTACCGTAGCCTCAAAGGCGTAAGCGATCTCGTGGCTCGGCAGCCCTCAAACCTTGGGGTGCGTTTGCGGCCTCGTTGATTATGTAAGAACTTGAATCAAAGCGTATGGGAACGTCAGACATGAGCTTTTTCAAAATCGTGAACTTTTATTAGGTCTACCTAGCGCGCGGTTGCACCCCTTGGTGTGGGGGAGTGAGTGGAGGTACCATAGCCCGGAGGCATAGGCGATCTCGTGGCTCGACAGCCCTTGAACCTTAGGGTGCGCTTGCGGCCTCGTCGACTTTGTAAAAGTTTTTTTTTGAAAAAGTGTGAGTTTTTTGGGGACACAGGGGGTTCCCCCCTTGCAGCCCCCGAGGGAGGTTCGACTCTGAGAAAACATGGTCAATCCTTCCTGGTTTTTTATGAAAGAATGCTTTGAACACCGATGTATTCTTTATTCTATCATGGGATTGTGAAACAATTTACAGAGCCTTGAGGCTTTAGGGGAAAAACGACGTAGTTGTTCGATGTTCCGTGCATTGGTGAAGATTTCGCCTTTTTCGTTCGATAGCTTGTAGGTGTCGGGCTTCAATACTTCCGCAACGATGTACGGCCCTTTCCATGGCGGAGTAAGCTTGTGTCGTCCCTTGTTGTTCCGGCTTCGCCGGAGCACTAGGTCATCGATGTTGAGGTCTCCTCTGCGGACGTGTTTGTCGTGGTAGCGTCGAAGACTTTGCTGATACCCTGCAGAGTGTAACAGAGCCACATCGCGAGCTTCCTCGAGCTGGTCGAGGACGTTCTCTCTTGTGGCGTCATTATTTCGCTCGTTGTAGGCTTTCAGCCTCGGGGATCCGTACTCTACATTGGTTGGGAGCATAGCCTCGGACCCGTAGACTAAGAAGAATGGAGTGAACCCCGTGGCTCGACTTGGTGTCGTTCTTAGGCTCCATAGGACCGAGGGGAGCTCGGCGGCCCATTTTTTGTCGTGTTTGTTTAATTTGTCGAAAATTCTTGGCTTTAGGCCTTGTAGAACCATGTTGTTGGCACGCTCTACTTGGCCATTTGTTTTTGGATGAGCTACGGCCGACCAGAGCACAGGATGTGATGGTTGTCACAGAAATCTAGAAACTTTTTGCCAGTAAACTAGGTGCCGTTGTCCGTGATGATGCAGTTGGGAACCCCAAAGCGGTGGACGATGTCGGTGAAGAATAGCACGGCTTGTTCAGACCTGATGCTGGTGATAGGACGGGCCTCAATCCACTTGGAAAACTTATCAATGGCGACGAGCAAGTGGGTGAAGCCACTAGTTGTCTTCTTCAGGGGTCCGACCAAGTCGAGTCCCCAAACGGCGAACGACCATGTGATGGGAATCGTCTGCAAGGCGTGAGCCAGGAGATGGGTTTGCCTTGTGTAGTACTAGCATCCTTTGTAGGAGTGTACTAGCTTAATAGCATCAGAGACTGCGGTTGGCCAGTAGAAACCTTGTCGGAACGCGTTTTCGACGAGGGTTCGAGGCGCCGCGTGATGACCGCAAGCCCCCGAGTGTAGGTCCTTGAGCAGGTTTTTGCCTTCCTCATTTGTGATACAGCGTTGTAGGATGCCCGTAGGGCTGCGTCGATAAAGTTCTTTGTTGTCGCCATATATCACAAAGGTCTTGGCCCGGCGAGCGATCCGTCGAGCCTCGGTCTTATCCAAGGGGAGGTCCCCTCGAGTGAGATGGTCGAGGTACGAAATACACCAGTTGGGCTCGAGGTCGGCTAGTAGGGTCGAGCCTTCCGTCTGCATGACTTCAGCCCCGGTCGAGGGAGCTTCCGCCTTAGGTGGGGGATCGAGTAATGGACCGTCAGCCCCTCGATTGCCCTGGTGCCGACGGAAGGTTGATGAAGATCCCTCACGAAAACGTCAGGTGGAACCGTCGCTCGACTAGACGCGATTTTCGCGAGTTCGTCGGCAGCTTCATTATATCTGCGTGCAACGTGGTTGAGCTCGAGGCCGTGGAATTTGTCCTCAAGGCGCCGCACCTCCTTGCCATAGGCTTCCATCTTGGGATCACGACAGCTTGAGCTCTTCATGACCTGGTCGATCACGAGCTGGGAATCACCACGAACGTCGAGGTGTCAGACCCCGAGTTCGATGGCGATGCGCAGGCCCGCGATGAGAGCCTCGTACTCAGCGACGTTGTTGGAGGCAGCAAAATGAAGCCGGATTATATAGCGCATGTGGACTCCGAGGGGCAAGATGAAGAGCAAGCCCGCACCTGCTCCTGTTTTCATCAGTGACCCGTCGAACTACATGGTCCAAAGTTTAGCTTGGAGCTGAACCGGAGGAAGTTGAGTGTCGGTCCACTCCGCTAGAAAATCTGCCAGCACCTGGGATTTGATGGCTTTGCGTGACGCATAAGAGAGGGTCTCACTCATGAGCTCGACCATCCACTTTGCTATCCTACCTGAGGCTTCCCGGTTCCGGGCTATCTCTCCCAAGGGGAAAGAAGAAACCATGGTCACCGGGTGGCCTTCAAAGTAGTGACGAAGCTTGCGCCGCGTCAAGACGATGGCGTATAGCAGCTTCTGGATTTGCGGGTAGCGAACCTTGGTCTCCGAGAGTACCTCGCTGATGAAGGAGACTAGCCTCGAGGGCGGCGCTGATGTTCAACGCCTTTCCGTTCGGGTCGGTGGGGTCGAGGGGTATGAGCTTGACGTCTTCCGTGGGCTTGAAGTTGCCGGCATGGCGTTTGGGGTCGAGGATCTCTTTGGCCAAACCGTCGAGGTTCGCCGCCAAGGTTGCCGACTCCAAGACGACTTCTCCGTGCTCGACGCATTTCACGTCGCACTCGTAGGCGTGCTCGTAGGAGGGCCCAATAGTGATGACACCGTTAGGGCCCGACATTTTGAGCTTGAGGTAGGTGTAGTTGGGAACCGCTATGAACTGGGCATAGCAGGGGCGCCCTAGAATGGCGTGGTATGTCCCATGGAACCCAACCACCTCGAAAGTGAGAGTTTCCTTCCTGAAGTTGGTGGGAGTACCGAAACAGACAGGCAGGTCGACCCGCCCGACGGGCTCTGCTCGTTTTCCCGGCACAACTCCATGGAAGCCCCGGATACTGGGTCGGAGGTGTGTCCTCGCGACTCCCAGAAGGTCGAGGGTCTGGGCATAAATGATGTTGAGACTGCTGCCACCGTCCATGAGCACCTTGGTGAGGCGTGTGTTGGTGATAATGGGATCGACGACGAGTGGGTAGATTCCAGGATTGGGGACGTAGTCTGGGTAGTCATCACGGTCGAAAGTGATGGCCACCTCAGACCAGTCAAGGAATAGGGGGTCGCGAGTTGTACGGAGAAAACCTCTCGACGTTCCCGTTTGCGCTGCCGTGTTGAGAGGCGCATCGATGGTTCTCCGTATATCATTTAACAGTCATGAATCTCGGGAAACCCCTCATCCTTGTCGTCTCCCTTAGGATCCTCCTTCTTGTCATTTTTCTTGATGCCTAGGCTTTCAAAGTATCTCCGGAGCATGTGGCAGTCCTCGAGGTTGTGGTTCGTGGGCCCTTTGTGGTAGGGACACGGTTCTTTGAGCATTTTGTCAAAAATGCCCCCACCGGGGGGTCCTCGAGGTTTCTTACGATCTGCAGCGGCGACAAGGTCATCAGCCGGGGCCTCTTGTTTGCCCTGCTGATTCTTCTTCTTCTTCTTCTTGTTCCTCTTTGAGCCCCGGCTGGAGCTCACGGGATCCTCATCCTTGCGCTTCCCTTTGTCCTGGTCGCTGCCAAAGATGGCACCAACCGCCTCCTCGCCGACGGCGAAGTTGGTGATGATGTCCATCAAGCCATTGGCAGTGATGGGGGTGCTACGGCCCAACTCTCGGACCAACTCTTTGTAGGTGGTACCAGAGAGGAAGGCCATGATAACGTCGGAGTCGGTGATGTTGGGAAGCTCGGTGCGCTGTTTGAAGAAACGCCGGATGTAGTCCCGGAGGGATTCGCCCGGCTTTTGTTTATAGCTTCGGAGGTCCCATGAGTTACCAAGGCGCATGTAGGTCCCCTTGAAGTTCCCCTCGAACACTCTCACTAGGTCGCTCCAGTCGTGGATCTATCGAGGTGGAAGGTCCTCGAGCCAGGCTCGAGTGGTGTCCGATAAGAACAGTGGAAGTTATCGAATGATGACCCGATCATCGGTAGCCCCACCCAGCTGGCAAGCCAAACGGAAGTTGGCGAGCCAAAGTTCGGGTTTGGTTTCGCCGTTATACTTGGTAAGGGTCATGGGGGCAGAACCGAGCTGGAAGTAGTGTTTCACGAATGGCCTTGCTGAAGACCCGAGGGCCTGGTGGCTCGGGTGAAGGGTTTCGATCCTCCGAGCTGTCGTAGCGCCCGCCCCTGTGCTCGTGGTAGCCTCGAGCTGCACCGTCACCACTCTTACGCCTTCGGTGCTCGTTGATGTTGTCACGGGCATCTCGAGGTTCGCGGTTGTCGATGATGTGTTCACGGACAGAGGCCGTCTTGTTCCACTGGGGGGCGGGCTCGGGATGAACCGAGGCCTCTCTTTCCTGTCGGGAGGGCTCCGCAGGCTACTCCGTGGCAAGCCCGCATCGCCTTGAGGTGGAACTCTCGGCTTGCTGCATGGCGGCGGCCTCGAGGAGTCCTCGGATTTCATCGTGGGCCCGACGAGCCTCGAGGTTTGATGGCTCGGGCATGTTACGAAGAAGCATGGCGGCTGCGACAACATTCTGGCTGGCTCGGCCGAAGACTAGGGGTTCGCCCGCCTGATCCTCAACGATGCGACGATTGACGTCGCGAGCTCTTTCTCGAGCTTCTTCGCCGTGTGCGCGTGTCACGCGCTCATGCTCGAGGGTTTGTTGAAGTAGGCGCAGATTTTCTCGTTCCTCATCGAGCCTGTCCTGCAATTCACGGATTTGCTCGAGTTGCATTCCTTGGTCCGCAAGGAATTGAGATTTATCCCGTGCAGCAGGGGGCTCAACCTGAGGTGGCGTGGCGTTCCTTCCTCCAATGGCTGTCTCATCCTCCGAACCCGACGCGATAGCCCCATCGATATTGAAGCATTCATGAGTCGGGTCGCAGGTGTCATCGGCAGAGTCAGAGTCCGGAGTGCCGAAATAGTAGTATGACGGGTGCATGTGAGGTCGTGCGTCTCTGAGGTTGTGACGACGAAAGGCAGTCGCACGGAGCTCCGCATCCGGGGTCTCCGTAGAGTCCAAGTACTCGGAAGCGGGCGTGGACGCGACGAGGTCGAGGGTGGAACGTAGATGGTGTCCGGGGAGTTCCTCGTAAGCGCTCATGCTGGTGCTTACAGAAGAAGCATACGCCTGGGCTACCGGGTCCAGCCCATACGGGAATGCCGGTGGGGGCATGGTTCCCGGTACCGGAGCAATCGAACTGGCTGGTGGTGGCGCCATGCCGGGCGGTGGAGTGACGGGACACCCCGTCGGTATCTTACCCTCAGCCAAGCTCATCCTACACAGGTCCTCAGTGAGGAAATCTGTGTCAGCATCCGGCTGAGGGGCGCCGGATCGGGGAATACCATCACCCCCCGCGAGGCGATGATGGTGGTTGCGCTGGGCACGCCGTCGCCTGGCGGCACGAGCCTAACGAGAGCGACGGTACCGACGCAGAGAGCTCATGGTCGCCGTCGGTTGGGTGTCTGGGCGGGAGGAGGACCATTTCATAGCCGTAGCCAAGAGACATGAACTCCAAGCTCCCAAACCAGATCACCGTGGCCAACAAAAGTGGACGTTCGGGGTCAGCCATCTAGAAAAATGGCGGAAAAATGATGTTGGCACGCAGCGTCCCCTACCAGGCACGCCAACTGTCGGTGTTCGGGCCCTTGGGGGTCCTAAGCCAACGAGTGAATTTGTGCTGCGTGTCCCTAATCTGGATGGTGATGCAAAGAGAATACACAGGGGGTTTATCCTGATTCGGGCGAAAGAAGGCCCTACGTCCAGCGGGGGGTATTGTATTTCCTTGCACCTAAGTGCTTGCGTAGGGGTTACAAGCTGTGAGAGAGGGAGCCGATCCTAGGTCTCGGAGAGAAAGTGAGAGTACAAATGAGATTGATTGAGATGTTGATCTTCTATGGTGGGATGATGACTTGGTTTTTCTTTTTCCTTCCTCCCTCTCCTCCCCTTTTGTAGAGTCCCCTGCCTTCCCTTTTATAGGGTCAAGAGGAGGCAGAGACGCCGGGGGATGCCTTAGAAGTGAAGTTTTGTCGAGCGCTGTGGAAGTTGCTGTAGCGACGTGCCCCGGGAATGGCTGGCCATCCCTGGACACCATGGTGACGTAAAGGATGAGACGGTGAAGAGACCCCGGGTCCTGTGGCGTGTAGGCCTTGCTTCTTTGTTGACCGGCGGTTGGTCGAGGCCGGGTCGAGGTGGGTCGACGGGGAATGGATAAGGCCGAGCCCCGGGATTTTCGGGGTACGCCACTTGTCGTATTCTGCCTCGAGTAGGATCAGTGGCGGAACAGTACCCGGCATGGCGTATACAGTGACAGGTTTTCACCGCCCATTCCGGGATGAGCAGTAAAAAGTGGGATTTGACACTGGTATTGCCTCCATGCTGGTATCGTTGTAGCCAAGAGGGTAAGAAGTGGTTGGCGGTTGCATTAAATGCTTTGACCTTTGTCTGAGAGTTGGTGAGTGAGGCGGGTCGATCGGCTCGACCCAGGGTCGTATGAGTCGAAGATTTCCCTGTGGTCGAGGCATCCCGTCAAGCAAGCCTCGTGCGAGTCAGAATGTAGTCGAAGCGTTCCGCGCGTGGTTTTGGCTCGTTCTGCCTTCGTGGGCGGAGCCTTTGGCGTGGTTTTCTTAGGGGTTCGTCTTTTTTAGTTATTGAGTGTGGGTACCCCTTGTTTAGGTACCCGACACTTTTATTATTATTATTATTATTATTATTATTATTATTATTATTATTATTATTATTATTATTATTATTATTATTATTATTATTATTATTAGAGAATAGATATGGATACAAATACATATACACAAACATAGATAGTTTGGCTTCTGCCTTTTTCTTTTGAGAAACAGTTGGCTTCTGCTGGGACGGGCTATATTCAGTCAATAAACACTCCCTCTCCCATGCCATGACCAGGCTCAGCCCATTCAGGGTCCAATCAGGTAGCCACTCGCTCAGCTACACATCCGCCGTCTCCAGCGGCAGCAGCGCGGGAAACCAAACCTAAGGCTGTCCGCACTGCGGACCGCCAAAGCGGCCGCTCCTGGAGGTGTACTGTGCACGTACGCCAAACTATATAGCAGGAGAGTAAAAGAGAGTTGAGGAGAGAGAAGGGGGGAGAGAGGGGAATAAAATATGGAATAGTAGGTATAGAGTATGGGATAGAGATAACACGGGTGCGGGAGAAATGGATATAGAGTAGAGAATCTCGATGACTGAGATAAAATATTCCTTTTTAGAGATAGAAATAGAGGTGGACGAGTGCGGATAGCCTAATGCATTGACGAAACGGCGGGAAACCAAACTCCTTCGCGACGCCCACCCTCCCTCCCTCACTCCCCCGCCGCCGCCACGCGCCACCGGAACCATATTTCACGTCCCCAAGGTCATTCCCCAACCCTTATCCTCTCGGCCCCTTGGTCGGCCGGCTGGATTTCTACTTCTCGGCGCGGTTAATCTTGCTTCGGCGGAGCTGGAAATGGGTCCGCCGCTTCTTCTCTCAGGTCATCCTCTTTGCTCGCCCTTGCGTGCTCTTTAATTCCCACGGATTTGCTTAGGAAAGATATCACCTTTTCCTCGTTCTGCCATGCGAGCTGATTCGTTTTCGGGTGCGGATTTCGGCGGGCTAATTTGGCCGCGGTGCTTGTTAGTTTGTCCTGTGGACTGGAGCGGAGAGGCGGAGAGCCCGGCTGTGGCTGTCCATGAATTTCAGGACTCCGGGATGCATCCGAGGTATGGGGTATGGAGTATGCTCGGCAAGGCGTGTGCTTGTGCCTTGTGGGTTTAGAATCTACTCTGACAAAGCTGGTGTCCAGTGGAACCTCGCCCTATGCCCTTTTGGGGAGAATGCGTCTGATTTGGCTTCGGATGTGTCACCTGTTAGTATGCAAGTTGGCCATGGCCATCTGTGCATGATATATCACCATTTCCAAATTCCAATATCTCCAGAAAAAGATTGATAAGCACCGAAATAAGGGCATAAGCCCCGGCCTTTCAATTAGATTCAAAAGACAATGATTCCCCATTTCTTGGACAAGTGGCTATAGTTTCATCACTCTTTAGCTGCACAAATGATTGCTTAAGAATAACACTGTTCCTAGTTAATTGGTATGATTGAAAACTGTCAGTCTGAGAATTCCACTCTGCTGGGGCCATGCCAGAGAAATCTTAAAAAATCAGGGCCTCCTAAGTCAACAGCCTTTTACATAAATTTATTCTCCTATATTCTAGTATCTACTAATTTACAGTACACAAAATCTATCTGTTTTGTCATGTTGAGACTATAAAAGCAATGAATGCCAGCTGTCCATGAATTTTATATTTTTAATAGTTTTTTTTTTGAAAGGACGACACTTGCTTCTGTTTTTGTTAGAAGAAGAAATGTAAAAAGACAAGTGCTGTTCCAGTTTTTGAGTGCAAACCGGCAGAAAAAACAGACATCTAGGAAGGGTGCATCATCGATTCCGTACAACTTCAGCATAGCGACCAAATAACTAACAACTTCATGCCACTTCACGAGTCAACTGAGCCAACTTGGTCAAAGTGATCCAACTAGCGTCACGACTATCCCATTCTATGTTTTTAGAGGGGAACAAGCCGGTGAAACCCCCTTCATGACCTAACTCTCGAAGGCTCGAACTCACTTTGGACTCTCTTTTAGAGGACAAGCAACTCAAGTCAACAACTCATTTAGGAATACAAAACCTATCATAACTGACAACTCAAATGAAGCCATGATGGTTTGCACTACACGAAGGGCCTCTAAGGTGACGCCTCCAAGAAGAACACGACAAGAGTCGCTGTCATGGCTCGCCAGGTGAACTGAGGCAAGATTTCCACCAGGAGTCCAACAGAGAGGGGTTGGGGAGCACCAAGACAATGCCTAAGGGCATCACTGAGGCTAGCAAGAGCACTAGCAAGGCTTGCCAATGCCCCTTATATTCCACACGCAGAACAAGAACCGTCGTGCAGGAGCACCGTTGTAGTATCTAGTCAACCGCCAACAACACACCAGCTCGCAACACTAGAGCACTAGCTCGGCACCACACCACCACATCCATCACACTGCCACAACTATCAACACGGCACAATCTCCATAATCAGGTCACCGAAGTCACTGATCAAGGGGGCCCTAAGGGCATTCCCAACCCAAAAACTAGGATGGTTTCTATTTTTATTAATTTTTTTTCTCGGATACGCAAAAGATTTGCGCATCTTTGTATTTAAGAAGAAGAGTTTTTACAACACGCACGGGTGCGCTTTGGGAGATGAGGTTTACAATAAGCGCTGCCTCCCCTACCGGTTTACACATGGCGATTACTCGTGGACTAATTCACCTAGATGGCGCGCGTCCGCCTCTATCCAAAGGTCAGTTATCTGCTTGATCTTGGCGAGGAATTGTGCGTTAGTGGCCGCTTTGTTCCTGAAGAATCTTGCGTTTCTCTCTTTCCAAAGCTCCCATGCCACCGGTGCGAAGAGGGTGTCCGCGCCCTTCCTCTTGTCTCCATGCCACCTCCGTCTCCAGTGCTCCCACCAGTCGATGACGGAGCCCCCACCCACCTGTGAGGCGTTGACCCCAAGCACCGCCAGGATGGTCCACCAGATGTGTCTGGAGAAGGAGCATGAGGTGATGATGTGGTCGATGGTCTCCGGGTCTTGGTCGCATAGGTAGCACTCGTCATGCGCATGGAGCCCATGGCGGTGCCTCCTGTCCACGGTCCAGTGCCTTCCCCGGATCGCCAGCCATAGAAATAGTCTGACACGTAGCGGCGCCCAGGTGCTCCAGATCCGGGTGCACCCGGGGATCGGGTGCGAAGGCAGGTGTAGCGCCCTGTAAGCAAAACTGGAGGAGTATGTCCCCTGTTGTGTCCATCTCCATACCAAGCGGTCCGCGTTGCCGTTTAGGGTTTCCAGGGCGACCAAGTCCCAGAGACGCCGGTACTGCTACGTTGCCGGGACAGAGATGCCTCCAGTGATTTGGCGTACCCAAGCGCGCCCCTGTAGGCTGTCGGCCATGGTTGTCTGCCGGATGTCCCTGCGGCTGACATAGCTTAGCAAGCTTGGCGCAATGTGCTTGACCGCCTTGCCTTGGATCCACCTACCCGTCCAAAAGGCGGTGGATCGACCGTCTCCGAGGATCGTGTAAGTGGACGCCTCAAAGAAGCTTTGGACCTCATGGGGCACGGACAGCGGCAGCTCGGCCCAGGCTCGACTCTCATCTGCCTGTTGCAACCATAGCCATCATGTTTGCAGTGCGATAGAGGAGAGTCGTAGATCCGGGATGCCTAGGCCCCCTAGCGTCGGTTGGCATACGGAGGGCCAAGCGACCATGCACTTTCCCCTGATGCTGCCTTCCTTGCCTGTCCACGGAAACCTCCTACAGATGGCATTGATTTCCTCGATTGCCCACGGAGGCAGACTGTCGGCGATGATGGTGTAGATCGGGATTGCGCACAACACCTTGATCCAGATGAGCCTTTCGCTTCTGTTCATGAGGGGTCCGTGGCAGGCCGGCATACGTCTGGCGACCGCGTCCACTACGGATTGGATCTTGGCCTTGGGCACTTTCTTTACGCTCAGAGGGAGGCCGAGGTATTTGATGGGAAGTCCACGATCTGGCATCCTAGGATGGCCTGCACTCCTGCAGCTGCTGCGTGTTGCCTTCCGGGACGTGGATCGGCGTGATGGAGCATTTCCCCAGATTCGTCCTTAGGCCGGAGGCGTCGCTGAAGATTTGTAAGATTGTTTTTATTGCATTTGTCTCTCCCGCGCTCGGGTGCATGAATATTTTCATTAATTAAGGTGCCAACTAAACAAATAGTGATCTGGTATTGGAATTAAAGAAGAGAGAGATAGATATAGAGAGAGAGGGAGAGGGAGAGAGTAGATAAAAGAGAGAGTAGATAAAAAACTATGTCCACACGAGAACATACTTGTAAATACCATTTCGGAGATCATTCCGGTTTGTCTATTGGTACGAGATGTTTTGGTACCGGACAATACCGGTGTACCGTTCCAGAAAATTATAGATAATACTTTTATGTCATAAAAATCTATATAAAACAGCTAGAATTTATTTATTTTCAATCATATGGTGGCACACTTACAAATTTATAGCTTGAACGTATATAATATATGTGTTTATAAAAAAAATACAGTGGTTTGGTGTACTCAAAATAAATGAAATGCATTTTATTGCAGCTGTACAGGTGTACTGTAGATAGAATATGGTTTTGCGCATGGCACTTGTGAAGCCTCGTTGAGCGTGCCGTCCAATGGGTCATCATGCTTGCACAGAACCTGAAAAACTTCAAGCCTAGGAGAGACTAGGAGGCTGGTACCGGCACATCTGGAATTTATGTCTCGGCCGGAACAAGCGAGAAGCACCGGAATGGCCAGTATTTTGGCCGGTACTGAATCAAGGCATTTTCATTCTGGTTTAGCTGGTGGAACGGGGTGTACCGGTCATTCCGGCTGGTACCGGAATGGAATTGATAACTATGCACGAGAACCAAGACATAAAGATATGTGGACAAATTTTTTTTTTGAAGAAACTTCCCATTGGAAATATGGTGCCTATGTGTAGTGGCTACATAATTTAATAGGCATAGAAGCTACCTGTGGTTTGTAGCATTGGCATTTGTCTTTCCGGCCGAGGGCACTGCAGGGTGCAATCACCAACGGCCACCTCACCACGCCGTAAACCCCATCCGACGTCCCCAAGCCCCAACACACATCCACCTAGGGACCTGTCGCCCCTGATCTGATTGGAGAGCAACCAGATCCAGCTATGGTGGCCTTGGATCGACGTGCCGCCACCTTTCTAAGGCCGTATCCGCTGGCATGAAACACACCAAGTGCCTACCACCGGGCATAGAAGAGAAGAAAACAGAGAGTGCTTTGCCTTTGTCCTCCAGCGCATGGGCATCTGACAACTGGCTCTAGCAGCGGCTTGGCAGGGACGAGGGCGTAGAGGGCCTGGTCGGTGGCGGTTGGGTTTCTACCTGGGTGTCCATGTCCCATGAACGGCGACACGGCGGTGAGAGGAGGCCTACTTTTCGTCTTAAACGATTATTGCTTTCACTACCATAATCTTTAAAAATACTAAGTATTACCAAAGGATGCAAAAACTATTATTCAACCAGTGCTGTTCTTATTACCTTGCTAATAATCATTGTTGACGTAATTCCTTCTTGATATATGCATTTCTGCCAAGGTTTTTGCCCTAATGCATTTGTGGATTTGCTGACTAAACCTTCCACATATGGTCTTACCTTACGCTATCTGACAATGGTTTGCTGCCAGTTATAGAACAAACCCAACATACCCGAAAGTAGTTGCATTTACTGTGACAATTCCTAGTCTAGAGTCTAGAATGATCAGTATTAAACTTGATTCTTCGGGCATCCTGTTTGCTATTTTTCTCAATATATTACCAAACAACACACAATATGGAGAAAGTCGGGGGTAAACTAAGATGAAGCGCTTGCCTAATGACAATAACAAAAGCTGTACAGAGAAGCCAACTCTTTTGCTCCTTTTATTACATCTCAAACATGGCACAACCAGTTGTGTAAAAACATACAAGCATTTTTTTCGGGGCTAAATATGTCACTGAAAAGCTTGCTGTGCTAGCCTTTTTTTTATGTCGTTTAGTGAAATAACCCATGATTAATAAGAGTATAATGCAGACTGGGCAAGAACGACCATGGGAATACATCTCAATGTAATGATTCAAGATCCAAGAATCAAGAGAGTGAAGGGCCAATTGATATGCTTTCCATGCCAAATACGGCACAAGCAATAGAGAAAGGAGAAAATGCACAACCTATTCGTGGTGCAGAACAGAAGGAAAAGAAGAGAAGGGCTATTGAGCATATAGCTGCATGGTTCAATGAAGCTGGGATACCTTCTTATACTGCTTGTCTTAAGAGTTTCGATTCAATGTTAGAAGCAATTGCACAATGCGACCCTGGTTTACAGGGACCCTCTCTCGATGAGCTTGATGGGCCGTTACTTCAGAGGCAAGTTTTAGCATTCAATGGTTCAATTGAAGTACTGAAAAAATCTTGGGTGTCCGAAGGCTGCTCTATTCTGGCTTATAAAGAAATTGGGGATGATGGAAGGTACATATTGAATCTGGCAGTCGATTGTTCACATGGCGTGTCTTTCCTTCGTTCCATCCAATTACCTTCAGAAAGCTATGATGGACCATTTGTTTGTCAACTAATTGACTCTTGTATTGAAGAAGTTGGAGAGAAAAATGTGGTGCAGGTCATTGGAAACATTAATAAAGACACGACAACAGAAAAACTGCTTACAGAGAGAAAAAACATATTTTGGACTCACTGTGCTGCAAGTTCCATTGAAATGATGCTTCAAGACATAGGGTATATTGGTTTAAGGAAAACAATCGCTAAGGCAAGGTCACTCACAGCTTTTATTTATGCACAAGCAAATTTGTTAGACATGATGCGCCAGTTCACCAACCAGTGGGATTTGGTTCATGTTGGGGTCCCCTATTATACCACACATTACTTAAATTTAAGGAGTCTTTATGATAAAAGGATTGAGTTGAAGACTATGTTTGTTTCTAAAGAATGGGAGGACAACAAGTGGTCGAAGAAAGCAGTGGGCAAGAAATTCTATAATTTGGTAGTTAGCAGCGAGTTTTGGAATGATGTGCTCTATGCTATAAATAGTATTGAGCCACTCGTGGAGGTCCTGAGGAGGATGGGAAGTGGCAGACCCTATATGGGATACATATACGGTGAACTTCTGAATGCTAAAAAGGAAATTGCCTTCCGCTTTGAAAACAAGGAAGAGCACTATTTGCCAATATGGGACCTTTTAGATTCTGGCATTGATCAGTTCGTGAAGGAACCATTGCACTTAGCTGGCTATTATTTGAATCCCTTGTTCTACTACGAAAACAGAAATGATATTGAAAAGACAGAAATCTTCAGAGATGCACTTGTTGATTGCACACGCAAGATGTACCGAGATGAGTCTACACAAGAGAAAATTGTGCATCAATTGAACCTTTATAGTACTGCTTCAAAGAGTTTTGGAACGGTTCATGCCATTAGTACTCGGATGAATCTTGATCCAGGTAACTTTCTTTTGGGATAAAACATCTAGATGTTTTTCAGTTTGTTTGTTAATGTTCACAATGTAGTCTTGTTTAGTCTAATATCCATGCTAACTCTTTGTCCTCTATGTAGTTTCCTGGTGGCAATCACATGGTGGTGTGGCAAAGGAGTTGAGCGCAATGGCACTGAGGATATTGAGGCTAACCTGTGGCTCATTGGCCTTTGAGCCAAGTTGGATTGCAATGGTAACATAGTGATAAGCTAGTTTCAAACGTTCATCCATCAGTTTTTCAACTTATCATTTCATTTGTGCAACTCTTAAGTGGTAACTAAGAAATTCTGTTACACTTCTCTGATCCCTTTTCAGATCCATAAAAAGAAGCCATCTTGGATTGAACATAAGCAATTTGAGGATTTAATGTTTGTCACTGTCAATCAAAGGATACAAGGGAAAGCTCAAATGAGGGACAGAGATCCTGTACTTGCGTACCTTCCCCGTGAAGATGAACCATTTGAATGGCTGGTGGGCATGCGTCGCTTCGATGCCCAACTTCCGTGGTGTAGGGATTTGCTGCTGGCCCGAACAAGAAGCAGTGATGGAGTAGGTCTAGCCAGGCTAGCAATTGAGGCAGAGTATGTGACATCCGAAGAAGATGATGATGAAGCATCAAGGCACTCCATCAAAAGGAAGACGTCATCTGGTGCTTCATGCTCAAAACAAGAGAAGAGACCATGTCTGGTCAAAGGAAATGTGAAAGATGAGTGTGAGGGGAGTGATGGAAACATGAGCTACTAATCTCTGGTGACATTCTTGGCCTTGTATGATCTATTAGCTTGGAAGGGATGATGTTGATGTATAGGTTGGTATGTTTGTGGTATGTGAACTCTTAGGTGTTGCTGGCTTTAGGAGTTTGGAACTCTGTTACTTCTGTTAGGCTGTTAACTGACTGATGTCTGTCACTATCTGAAATCTAAATGCTTGCAGTCAGATTTGGTTGTTCCATTCAAAAAAACTCAGACTCCCGTTTGTCAGATATCAAGTTTAACATCTAGTGAGCTAATGCATGGTTGCCCGTTCATTACTGGAACCCCTAGATGGAAGTATCCGCCCCTCCTTTTAGTAGTTTAACGGAACAAAGGTTTCCGACTTCACAAACGTGAGAATATATTTACAGTAGCGAACTAAAACCACCAGCTTCCTACGACTTACAGAAAAGAAGCTTTGAACATGGATTCATTTGGTTAAAAAACAAAGTGGGATAACCAAACTTTTAGAGAACGGAGAGGTTAACCACAGGATCACTAGCCTAATTTACATGAACACCAATTGAATTAGGTGGATTAGGCTACTAATTAACCATATATGGAGCTAGGTAGCCAGCTATCAGTGATGAACCTGATGAAGTAATGCTGATCTTGATGATGCGCCACCTCCAGGACGTCAATGGTGCTCACGTTGGCTCACCGGCAGCAGTTGTTGTCAATGAGGTGGAGGCTTTCAGGGTGATCCGGCACTTCTCTGGATTGGTGAGTTAGGGTAGGTTGATGAGTGGATTTGCGTTGGTCTACACTTGTCAACAATCCAGAGAAGTGCCGTTCACCCTGGGGCTGCAACCGTCGGTTGGTGGAAGCGACGTAGACTCCCTTGGTCTGAATGGGCCTGTGTTGGTTGGGTGGCTAACTCCCAACCAGGCTCCAGGTAGCTCACTTCTAGTTGTCCCACTTCTAGTTGTTTGGTTGCCTCCAAATAGCTTGTAACCAGGCTCTGGAAAAACGAGATGGCATTCCGTCTTTCCATGGCCAGGCTTGGGCCAGCTCGCTGACCGATTCCCGTCACCCCTCCACTCCCCAGTGGTGAAGCTGAGCAAAATAGAGGGTGGTGCAACTACAAAAAAGTGATTAAGAGGTTTACTGAAAATAATTATCATTAGGATGGTCAAAAACGTTAATAGAGGCAAAATACATCGTTTAACTTCAAGTCCTGAACATCTTCGACAATTTGACGCCCTAAAAACAAAGAAAACGAATGACTTGTAGTTGAAATTTCATTTTTTGCAACCAAAAAATAAACAAATGAAAATAAATATAATCAATGACCTTTAATCTTCATCTTGAAATCTACATCCTTGCATTTTCATGAAGCGACAAACCATGGCGTCATTCATGACTTTCATCATCTCTTCTTTCTCCACATAGCAAATAAGGCAATTATTCATAAATTCATCATCAATGCGATTGCGCAAATTTGTCTTCACAATCTTCATGCCAGAGAAAATCCTCTCAACTGTAGCAATAGCAACCGACAACACTAGTACAAGCTTCATGAGTCGATAAACTAGTGGATATCGTTCATGTTTTCTAGCCTCCACCATTCTTTGAGAAAGCTCAGCAACAGTTTGTAGGTTAGAGAACCTATCATCATCTTTCACATCAGATATGTAGACGCCAAGATGGTGGCTAAGGTCCCTCAATTCCCCGGAATCAAAATCATGTGGATAAAAGCTTTATAAGGCTCATCAAATTCTCCAAATTAAAATCATGAAATGAGTCTCTTGGACTAAAAGAAGCCGAGCAAATAAGCAACTGAGAGGTTGTTTCATTGAAGCGGTTGTCAAGCTCTTGAAGTAGCCAATCAATAACATCATTGAAACAATCAACTTGATAATAATGTTTGTTTGTAATTCCAGATCTATGCCTCTTCTTCTTGGGATCAATATATTCATCTTCCATTTCTAATTTGAAAATATCATTCTTGTCACAAAATTTATACACCTCATCTAATAATTTTCCCCCATTTTTCTCTTCTAAGCTCATCTAGTTGGGCTCTAGTTGCTCCCACACATTTAATAGTATTCACTATGTCCTAATCCTTCCGTTGCGGTGCCAATGACAAGACATTTGTGGTTCCCAATATAGTCAACATGAGATGCAAATAGAAGATAAAGACAGAAGACTGGAAGTACTCTAGAAGATTTGGTGCTCGGTCTCTAATTTTCCAGTCCTTTTTATCCTTTTCCACAATTTCTAGCACCTTGACTATTGTAGAAAACATGCCAACCAAACTTTTGAGAGACTTATAATGGGAACTCCAACGAGTATCCCCAGGTCCTTGAAGACTTTGCTCTTGATTCAACCCTGTTCTAGTTTCAAGTTGCCCACACCTTAGTGCCTTGCTCATTTCTTTAATTACCACATATAAAAGGAGCGTAAATATGTACTGCACTGTCGCAGTCTGCAACCTAAATAGCCTAACGATGGGACACAGTTTGAGCTCTAATTGTATATGAAAATTAGATTAATTTGAGAAACAGAAAAAGAAAACATGAAACGGCATCTAATCTTACCTTAAAATATTCTTCTTGCTTGTTGGGTGATGCCGTGCAGCCGTGATGGGGATTGGGGTTGAGGAGCTGTGCTGCTGTGGTGTGGTCGCCTCTCGCCTGTGCTCTGCTCGGATTGGATTCTCAGTCATGGAGCTTGCCGGCTCCTGCTGGATGCGTGATGCGTGAAGAGAGGGATGAGGGAGGCGAGACAAAACCCCATGGAGTCGTGACTCGTGAATGCTGGCCGGCAGCCGCGACGGAAAACGAAGCGACGAAGCTAGAAATTACGAGAATCAATGTCTTTCCTGGCTTCCTTGATCCACGCTAGCTAGGCTGTGGGTGGTGCAACTTATTGGGCTTTGGAGGGTGCATATAGGGCCAAAACTTAAGTGCTATAAGGTGATTACAAAAATCAGGATGGTGCATCTGCACTCATAACAGGCAATATGCCTTCGCCACGTACGGCGCAAGCAAAGCCGTCGGCGAGCAGCGTGGCGTCCGATCGGAACAGCCCACGGCGCCGTTAAGCAGGCCCATGAGGAGGACGCGGGCAGGGACGGAGCCCGGATTTGAATATAGGAGGGGCCAAGCAAACCGACAATAATTATGTGCGTCAAAATACATACATGATAAAGGTATACATAACACCCAAATAAACATTTGTGGTGCGATACAAAAGAAAGCTGAAAAATTAAAAAAAATGAAGGGAACATAACTAATTACTCTCAGGTCTCTAAGCTTCATCCAATCATTATAACTCTTTGGCCAAAAAAAAATCACGGTAATAGCAAGTAGTTAAATGGTGGAAAAATTAATTAGCCCTAGATCCTTAAGGTTAAATGCAAACAATCGGTCACTTGTTGTTTAGCCTCGGACAAAACGACAATTTAAACATGTAAAATAGCCGTATAAATAGGTTAAACAGATGATTAAACGGAACATCATACCTCTATGTTGCGTTTAAATATTGAGTACATGGGCTAAACGACTGCTTAGACGAACATTGATAGGACACATAGGAGATAAGGAAGATAATAGAAAGACAAATGCTAAATAAGATAGATGTCATTGGAGATCAAAGCAGAGGGATCAAACAAGCAAAGCACAAATTTTCAATCAACTAGCTAATTAGAGTGTGTGCTAGGAGGCCAAATTAACTAATGTTTGATAGCAAAAAAAACAAAAGAGATGGAAAATTATTTATATAAGATACTATTAAAGATTAATATGGAGTAAGAACAAAAAGAATAGTATAAGTAGTACTCTATCATTAACTAGCTAATTAGATAATTATAAGCACCTAATTATGGGCTGTATTACAGGAGGTGTATGGGAAGGTTGGGGGTGCCAGCCTGCCTGGCCCCCTCAGCCCCCCCTTCCCTCCGCCACTGGACGCGGGCGAGGAGTACGGCGGCCCCGTCGTTCGCGCCAAGCGGACGAGAATGGGCGGGGACGGAGATGGGGTATGGCATCGATCCATTGCAGGAACAGTGCAAGCGGCTGGCTCCGGCGATGGAGAGGAAGCTGAGGAAGAGAAGGTCGTCCTGGTGCCGAGCGCTGCGGCGTTCCCCCACGGCATGTCCGCTGCCGCCACCGCGGGCCCGTCGCTGACATGGTCGGCCACGACCGGGAGCCTGATGGCGTTTCAAAAACGCCCAAAAATCGACTGAAACAACCATCTTCTCCCATCTCTATCTCCCGATTCAATTAGCTAAAACCTAAACCAATTGCACCATGTTGTAGAGCTACATGAGTGCTACAACATTGCTTAAAGGTTCAGAGTCTAACTCGGATCAGAGTGGGAGGTAGAGAGCTCCAAAGTAGGGGACTTGCAAACTGAAACTGAAGTTCAGTAAATTCAGTTAAGTCACCCAAACTGAAGTTCACTAAATTCAGTTACAGCTGAATGTTCGGGCATTAACTCTGCAGGAAACTCGTTCATTTGTGAAATCAGTCATGGCTTTCGCAGGAAATTCGCGATGAGGTTAAGGGCAAGTTGCTTGAATCCTCCATTGGGCACTTGGTCAGATTACAGTGATAATTAAGTATTAGATGCTTGCACTCCTGGCTTCTCTGCTTTTGAAGCAAAGATTTTTGCCTGATGCAGGCTTTTGCCTATCTATCAGTCTTCGTTAGCAATCCATTTTTTTTTATCCTAAACCCTTCTTTGCCTAGTTAGGCAGGGAGGTTGCTTTTGGATGCGCCCCTCCTTTGCAGATTGTTATCTTTCTATGTTAGAATGTGTCTCTCGGCTCATCACCTGTCCCCTTCTATAGCGTCTTTCTCTGTTGCTGGCACCTTTGTTACTCGTCTCAAAGGTGGTAAACTTACCTGCACAAAGAAGATGTGACTCCGTCCAAACCAAACCAATCAACCAAACACATTAGTTGCTAGCCAGGTTTAGATAATGTAGACAACCAAACAAGTCCATATTGACTTGCTGAAGGCAGTCTTAGGCTAGCCTGGCTTAGATTCCTAGCCAGGCTAGACGGGAGCCAGGTAACCGAACAGACTCAATGGGTTTGTTTGGTTCACTTCCTCGCTAAGCCTAGCTAGCAAAACTAAGATAGGCTAGCTCTAGCCAGCCTTAACCAATGCAAAGAGCATATGTTTGGTTACTTGTACTGCCTAAGCCTGGCTAAGAATTAGTGTGTTTGGTTGCCTGATTTAGTTTGCATAGAATCATCTCTTCTCATCTTTTTTGTTTTTTGCCCTTTTTTCGAAAGATTCTCTCAAATATGCCCCTTGCGGAAAGATTTCAAAAAATGGACCCTTCGCTTGGCGCTATCGACGATGGCGCCAAGATATAACGGCATGGCGCCATCATCCCTGGCGCCAAGACACCGCCGACGTGGCCCCCGTGGCATTCGACGTGGCAGTGCTTGGCGCCAAGCCTTGGCGCCATGGATCTTGACGCCAAGCCTTGGCACCACGGATCTTGGCGCCAAGCAGGCTGCAAAAACGTCGGCCTCTTCTTTTTTCTTCCTTTCTCTTCTTTCTTTCTTCTTCTCCTTCTCCGTCGCCCGCACGACGCCGCCGCTCGCGCCGCCGCCCACGCCCATGCCGCCCGTCCGCGCCGCCGGCCGCTCCCGTTCGCGCCGCCGGCCGCTCCCGCCTGCGCCGCCGCCCGTGCGCGCCGCGGCCCGCGCCGCCGCCCGTGAGGTCACATGTTTTGACCATGCCACAGGAAGGTATGAGGTGAAGCATACCGGTGGTACTACATCTGATGGCGAGGTCCGAGAGTCGAGGATTCATGTGGTAGTCCTCCAAGATTTATCATGCACTTGTGGGAAACCAAGGCAGTATCACTTTGTATGTTCTCACCTTGTAGCAGCTGCTAGGCATCGCAACTATGATATTGAGGCTAGGATACCTCACGAGTTCAGTGTCGACACGCTTGTCGAAACATGGAGGCCCCGCTTTGTGCCTTTCCGAGACCCTGGAGAGTGGCCTCCATACGACGATCCAAGGTACGTTGCAGATCCAGCTTACCGTTGGGACAAGCGGGGCTCTAGAAAGAGGACGAGGCACAGGATGGTTATGGATCAGATACCTGGTAGAACGCGACGTGGTAGAGCGACGCCATTTCTTAATGACCCAGAGCAGTACGAGTGTGGCAAGTGCGGTAGACTTGGCCACAATTCCCGCACTTGCCATTGGCAAATTAGTAAGGTGCGACTTGTAGTTGTTTCTATTATTTAATACATATCATATTGATTGTCCAATTCTTGCTTTATGTTTAATTGCATATTTATTTTATAACTTACTGATAATATTTTTTTAGGATGGCGCAATTCCACCTTCTGGACCCGGTGTACGACGAGACCCACCGAGGACGTCTCGTAGCGTCGGGGCAGGTAAGATTTTACACTCTCATATCACATACTTCGAATTATAAGTGCATATATGTGTGTCAAGTAACATTTGTATTTCGTTTAAATGCAGAACCTTCCCCTCCTTCGTTCTAGAGTACATGGAGGGTTCTTGGAAATGCAGTACGACGACAGGTACACACCGTACCTATCGAGAGCTGGCCTAGACGTCGTATCTTTCCAGGTTCGTCGTGGCCTGCCTTTGTTCAACTTGACGGGCTTGACTGCGTTGGTTGACAGGTATTTTTTGAACACATAGGTTGTATTAATAATCATTTGTTCACGTGGTTATGTTTCTGAGAACCATTTTTGTTTTGCTAAAATTATAGGTGGCGACCTGAGACTCACAGCTTTCACATGGCGTTTAGGGAGATGACAGTCACGCTACAGGACTGTCAGAAGATGCTAGGTCTGAGTATTCGTGGGAGGGCAGTGACAGGGCTGTGTAGGTCAGAGGGTTGGAGAGCTCGGGTGGAGGCCTTCCTTGGGCGTGAGGTGGGTGACCAAGGAGAGCGCACTTCTGGTGTCCTTCTCTCCTAGCTTCGGGCTGAGTTCGCACAGTGTCCTCCAGAGGCAGACGAGCAGACAGTTCAGTACTACTGTAGGACGTGGATCCTACACTTGTTTGGCTCTGTTCTCTTCCCCGACGGAACAGGCGACACTGCGTCGTGGATGTGGATCCACTGCCTCACAGACTGGGACCAGGCGGGTCACTACAGCTAGGGCTCTGCGGTGTTGGCTTTCCTTTACCGTCAGCTTTGCGAGGCGTGCCGGCGGTCTTCACCGTCAGCCTCACTTGGTGGGTGTGTGTACCTACTCCAGCTATGGATGTGGTCGCGGCTGCCAGTTGCTCGTCCCGTGATGTTGGCTCCTCGCGACTGGTTCCCAGTGCATAACGCACGTCTACAGCCGACATGGGCATACCTGTGGGACCAGGTGACAGTCCCTCATGTGAGGATGGAGCGGGCGTACAAAGAGTACATGGACGAGCTAGACATGCTAATGGCCTCTAGTGTAAGTACAAATTATTATATATGTTGGTTCGAAAGAAATTATTTATTAAGCTATCTAACTTCTTGTTTGGACACGTTGCAGGTGACTTGGGAGCCGTACGCAGACGAGGCCGCACTTCCTTTTGTGGTGAGCAACATGTGTGACAGCGACAACGAGCTCTACAGGGTGAGGTGCCCTCTTATCTGCTTCTATGCTGTCGAGTACCACCTTCCACATCGAGTTGCACGCCAGTTTGGAGCAAGGCAGCGTTGTCCACCATCTCCAGTGTCGACCAGTGTTGACTTGCACAAGTAAGTGTTCTCTTCTTTGTAATCGGACCTTTTTCCTGAAGTTGCACTTACCCATACCACATGATATATGTCGAATAAGATGGGTGAAATAATTGTTAGTATGTTTGTATGTCTATGGAATGCATATATGTGTGGTTTGCTTCGACATATAAAGGAAACTCTGCCGAAATTTTTAACTTTGCCATACATGCATGCTATAGCCACACGATGTTGACTAACTTCTGTACATGTTTTGCAGGCTCGATCGTAAGAAAAACAGGAAAATCTTTGATTGGGCCCATCACCACCGAGACTACATCGAAATGTGAGAGTTGTTCGACGAGAACGTGGACGACAACAACGAGGCGCACACGAACATAGACTACAGGCGGTACCAAGCTTGGTACCACCAAGCGACACGTCCGAGGCTTAAGCTACAGTGGACACAGGATGACTACGCTGACATTGAGTCGTCAGAGGATGAGGACACGGCGTACGACCACTCTACTCGTGTAGGTCGCCAGGTGGGAGCAGGACCGATCTTAGACAGAGTGGTATGTCATTTGCTCTACTTTTATATATCGATTTGCGTAACAATGAATTACAACCTAAAACTTTGTTGTAGGGCAACTCCCTCAGGATGTCGGTCCAAGAAATAGAACGCTTTCGTCCGAGGGTGAGGGACGACGACACACGTAGCTTCCTTGACGTAAGTATCTATAAATATGCAAATATTAGAGTACTAATACGTTCAATACATTGAGTTGACATGATTTTATGCACCAGAGACTGGCACGTCGGCTACGCCGTACCGCTGCGCGCTGTGGTTGCAGGACAGGCACGACGGAGGACGTGCACGTGCCTTCTGCACCCAGAGGTGGCGTAGGTTCGTCTAGCCACCCACCTACAGGGTCGCGAGGCAAAGGCACCGAGGAGGACGACGACGAGGACGACGACGACGACCACGAGGACGAGGACCAGGGGCACGAGGAGATTGGACCGTCTCAGCTAGACGATGCTCCCTGGACTCAGCCTACGCAGCCGGTCAGTACCAGGCGACGTCGACCACCTGACCCTTACACTCCAGGCACGCCTGCTCTTAGACACAAGGGCAAGGGTAAGTCTAGGAGACAATGAGGGACTGTAGCCGACTTATGGACTGTATGGACTATTATTATGGACTTTTATATCCTATTATTATGTACTGTATGAACTACTATGGAGTTTATGGCATATGCACTTTAAACGCTTTGATGATGGTCATATATTTGTTTAAGGTGAATGTCATATATAATTGTTGATGACATATGTTTATGTGATATCTGTGTTTGGATTGAATCAAAAATAGGGAAAACTCTGCCAAAATTTTCTGCAACATGTCAAGTCGTGCAGTACACCGATAGCATGTAGCCTTTTCAGTGATTTATCATGTCACTATCCTATCGTACATCCTCTTTTACAGATGAATTGATTGATCAAGGAATCTAGCCTTTACAGATGAGTTTTCAAATAGGCTTTTCAGTAATTCAAATAGGCTTTTCAGGGATGGCATCTAGGCTTTTCAGGAGCATTAAAGCCATAATACAACGGCTCTCCACTCCACTGCTGGCTATATATACACCTTCCTCCATACAATGCTAGTCACTTGAAACCAGAAGTTGGTTATCTATGAGTAGTAATGTCTGGAGGGTCATTTAGAGGGAAGGGAATGGGGGGAGTAAGGGTACTCCCATTGTGTGGGAGGGGTCTCTGGGTCCGGAAGACTTTGATGAGCCAGTGTATCATTTTCCTGTCGAGACCAAGAGAGATTTCACCAAAGAGTGTCCACTCCGAGGATATGATAACCGGAAAGAAGATTGGCTAAAATGTAGGCATGGTGAGGATTGCTTAGTGCAGATGTTCGTGGAGGGTTTGGATGGAGGTCGCCGATTCTTCAAATGTCCGCGAGCAGAGGTAACTGGTTTTAAAATTTATTACTCAATTTTTTTCTCCATTATTTTGCATCTCATAGGCGATACTAACTGCATGTTCACTGAAATCTTTGAAATGCAGTGTTCAGAGTCCAAAGAAAACTGTGGCTTCACTAGATGGGTCGATCCTAGACCAATCTATCCGCACGCACAGTACATCTACTACTTGCAAGACCGTATCTTCGAACTAGAAAGGGAAGTTAGCAACGGTTATAAGGACGACGAAGCAGACGATACCAGTAGTAGTGCCGTTTCACAGGATGGACCATGCCATGATCCATATTGCACCTGCCCTAACCACAAGAACAATGGGCCTCCGCCACCACCCCCGCCACCTCCACCATCAACAATGAGAGGGTACTGTGGAGAAGGGGCTACACAGTTTACTATGTGGTCGCACTACTAGATAGAACAAATCTATCGTGTGCACATGCCATGTAATGTACTTGTTGTTCGCTCTAATTACCTAAGGCATGTTAGGTTTAGTCTAAGACATATGTGCCCTTGTTTGGTATAAGTTCTGACATGCCATGTCCTATGTTATGCGTGTTGAATTGTGAAATCTAGTACTTATGTTTTATGTGCACCTCGAGAACTAGTTTCAGTAACTCAGTAACATTAAACCTGATATATGACAACACTAAGCAAGGTCCAAAAACTTAAAGTGCATATGAAGTACATGACGACGAAATAAATAACACAGAACATGACCTAGGTACATGATTTACCTAAAGTACATTAGATTAAACACCTTGCAAACTACATCGACCATGTTCTGGGCATACAACTAGCATACTACTGAGTACAACGAGGTCACTTTCCCTTGTTCTGGGCATCGGGATTCTCCTCCATCGCTGCCTTCGCTCGGCGCATGCGCTCAAGCTTCCTCTCCCTCTCCTCCCTACACGCAACAACACGCCTCCTTTCCTCCTCTTCCTTGTGCTCCTTTGCTGCTGCCTCCTCTCTGCGTCTCTTCTCTAATATCTCCAGGCGCTCCGCATCCCACTCCTTCAAGCCTCGTAGAACCCGCATGTCAGCCTCCTTGATCTCAGTGTCGATCCACTGCTTAAAATCACATAGCGGTGGAGGGGTCTGCAACAAATTCAATTGTTTCAAATCCAATTATTATGCAAAACTTCATATGACACAAATTAATTAATAAACAAAAGCAATTTCTCACAATAAATGTACTGCGGCGCTGACGCTCTGTAGGTTCCCATGCAAAATTAGAACACATCCAATATCTCTGCTTATATATTGCCTCATCTTCGGAAATATCTACCTTGCAAGGATCACCACAAAAGCACATGGGTATTGGCACACCGCTAGGGAGCGGCTTTGGGACGTATGGAATTTCGGTCATTCGTCCATAGCTACAATTCAACAAATTCCGTTCTAATATAACAAAACAAATAACAATAAACCTTAAAACTAAGGGTTTATTATATGATGAAAAGAATCTACGCATACCTTTGTTTTCTAGCTTTTCCACGCCTAGGCATCATACGGTTGTACAATACATACGGATTTTAAAATGTGAAGTTCATAGGTTAAGAATATGCCTTCATTTTACCAAATCGATTCGAAATAAATAAGGAAGGGTGACAGGATACCTAGCTCTCGAAGATCCACGGATAAAATCCAACTTTTCACGGTCCAATAGGTCGATTGAAGAGGTTGGCCGAAGTGTCCAAATGAAAAACCCGAAGAGAAGGAGTAAGAAAACGAGAATGACTCAGGGAGGAAGAGGGGGTTGGCTAAAACGTGGGTTCTTGGCGCCAAGGATCTTGGCGCCAAGTCATGGCGCCATCGTAATTGGCGCCAAGCCTTGGCGCCAAGGATCTTGGCGCTAAGCACTGCCACGTCGAATGCCACGGTGACAACGTCGGCGGTGTCTTGGTGCCAGGGATGATGGCGCCATGCCGTTATATCTTGGCGACGATGGCGCCAAGCGAAGGGTCCATTTTTTAAAATCTTTCCGCAAGGGGCATATTTGAGAGAATCTTTCGAAAAAGGGCTAAAAAAACAAAAAAGACAGTCATCTCTTCCTTCATATGGTAACTTTACCCCTTTGAAGATTTTAGTCGAACAGGTGGTGGGCATGGTAGTACCTCGACACCTCGGCGATGGCTAGCATGGCAGCAGCACCTCAGCGATGGCGAGTATGGCAGCAGCACCATGCCACACACCCCCTGCTGCATGCTGCACGGGACCTCCACCGCACGCCATGGAACCTCCACTGAATGGGACCTCCACCGCATGGGACGCCGCACTGCACGGGACCTCCACTGCTTCGCCGCGCCATGGAACCTCCACCGCACGCCATGGAACCCCCACTGAACGGGACCTCCACCGCACTGCATGGGACCTCCATCGCTCCCTCGTGCTGCACGGGACCTCCACCGCACGAACCAGCTGGTGGGCGGGGCCGGGGCCAGGGGCGGCAAGGGCGCCGGGATGTGGGGGGGGGGGTGGTGGTGAGGGTGTTAGATCTGGTCGCGGCGGCCGCTAGACGGAGTTGCGAGCGTTGCGGGAGGTCACCGCTGCGAGCGTTTCGGGAGGACAGGAGGTGAGGGGAGCGGGGGTGCGGCATAGATGGAGCCTGGCTCCGCGAGAATGCTCGATGTGGCCGTTCCAAGCAAGCCAACTAATCCATACGAAATAGGCTTGTGCAAGGCTGGCTAGCAGGTATTACATGGAATCAACCAAGCCCAAGTTGTATTATACAAGTCAGGCTAGGGGCTAAGCCAGGGAATCAAACACACCCAATATATCCAGGCGTTGGCCCATTCCCTCTACACATGAGATCACTCTTTATCAACACAAATTAATCGATGAAGTTTCACGAGACGCCTAATTGGTTCCCAATGTTCCGATTTGACCATCCCATGCTGACGTGGAGCTCCTTTCTTACTCATGTACTGTACAGTCTATCCACGTCCTGCCAAAAAAAACCTTATGCTTGCCACGCTTTTGTTATGGCTCCCTTTAATAGTACAACTTTCGTTCTTTTTTACATGTCATATTAGCTTTGTCCTATGTCAAACATTATTATCTTTGACCAACTATTTTAAAAAATCCTTATAGATTCACAATATATAAATTATATATTATAAAAGTATTTCTCACAGTGAAAATCTAAAAACATAAACTTTATGACATGAGTCTATATAATTTTTTTAAAATCAATGGTCAAATATACAAATGTTTAATTAGGACAAAGCTAATACGACATCTAATAAAAAAAACCGGATGGAGTACCTCTTCACGTCATAAAAGTTTCTACTAATGCAAATGGCATACTTATTAGTGATTGCAGGATCTTTTTATCCTGCTGTGATATTCAGGAAGTCATTAGTAATCACACGATATATACAGCTATAGGGGCTTATTGTCATAATTGCCTCATCCTTAGGCACTGTAAAACATTTGGTAACGGAGTTAAGTTGCTTTAGACGTAGGGATAAGAGTCTTTCAGATTTCCTGTAATAAGTTGCTTGAGACGTACGGATAAGAGTGTTTCGGATTTCCAGCAACTAGCATAAACCCGGACTTCCTCAAGATCAATGTTTTAGCTTTTGAGCTCCTACTAACTATCATAGTTTTCTAATGCAAATTTATGGTACGAATTCTTTGGCTTAGCACTTTTCCAATACGTGGATTGAATGACTTGGTGTTTTCTAGGTAGCCCTACGTACACGCATAAGTAAGCAAGGTTAATAATACAAAACCTGCTGCTGGTTGTATCTCTCAGCCGACCTATATAGTAGTTAGCTATTCACTATTAATACACGATATACCTTCTTTTCTCACATAGTTTTGTAGTTTCTATGCATAAGCCAGCTTTCTCAATTCTCTTCTCTTTCATCCACCTCAGCATTACAGCTTTCTATGCATAAGTTTTGTGGTTGTCTTTATGAAATATATAATTTCCCTGGGCCGGCAGCATGCGAGGCCCCTGACTGTCTGCTGCGTTCTGCATTGCCGAGGTGCCGCCACCTCCACCGAGTCCCTTCCATCATGATAAACTATTATTGAGTCAAAAGTTTTTTTAAATAACATTATTGAGTCAAAAGTTGGTGCAAAGAATATGGTAAGAGTCATTGGTCGGTCAATTTGTTTCTTTTTTGTTTCTTGGCTTTTTAACCCTGTGTTACCTAATCATGTAGTACGTTACAAACTAGGATCAACAAAAGATGCAAATTACAATTACGAAGACAAAATCATAAAATTAGAAAAGTAGCTATAAAATTACAATTGGACTCTATAGTCTATAGCGGGCATTGGACAAAAACACCAAATTTCGTATCTAAGAAATCAATTCTTTAGTTTTCGCGGCAACACAGGGAGGTTAATTACCTAGTAAACTATGGATGGAGGACAAAACATATCTACATCAGTAACTGATATGGTTATCACAACAAGATAGAGAATACAAGTATCTTTTGTGTCTATTGTGTTAGAAAATGATCAAAGTGCAAAATGTGTAATTTAATTCAAGTAATTTTTATTAGTTTGAGATATTAATTAAATAGTAATAATGCATACGTCTCCTAAGATTCTATCCTGTATGAGAGCATGGGTTGGAGAACTAGTATACTCAAGTATCTATTATTGAAGTGCACAAGATTCTTTTATTTTAGTTATGGAAGGAATGTTTCTTCTTATCTATATAAAATAAAAAAAGAATATACTCCCTCAGTCCCAAATGATAAGTCATTCCAACTTTATTGGAGAGTCAATGCATCTCAACTTTGACTAAATTTATATAAATAAAATAATAACGTTTATGATACCAAATAAGTATCATTAGATTCTTTATTAGTTATATTTTCATATTATACCTATTTGATGTCATAAATCTTTGTAATTTCTCTATAATTTTGGTCAAACTTGAGATATTTTGACTCTCCAAGAAATTTGGAATGACTTATTTGGGATGGAAGGAGTATCAAATTTTTTGCATGACAAAATAAATCAAAATTCGAGATTCTAGCATAGTAGATGAATAATTGCAAATAGATTATTATAGTTTTATAATTATCCTCATATGTCTAAGGACCTATTTGGATCACCTGACTAAAATTTAGTTCATCATTGGATAATAGACTAAACATGGATTAATTAAAAGTTTCTTTTTTCTAATGTGTTCTACTCATCAATTAGCCTCCATTAATTAGTTTTTGTTACAGTAATGCTATACAACACCCATGTGTTTTAGCACCAAAAAACACATGGTTTTTCTGTGTCTATGACTTTGGGGCCCACACCCAATTCCTCCCTCCCTCCCTCCCTTCCGACTCGCCTCCCTGCCCCTTACGTGCCTCCCTCCCTCCCTCCATCCCTCCCCCGACGCCGGCGAGCCTACCCGCGCCCACCGCGACAGTGGCGGCGCGCCTCCCTGCGACGGCGACGGCAGCCGGGCGCACGCCTCCCCGCGCCCACACCGGCGCAGGCCATGGCAGCAGCAGCGGCGGATCCGGCTCCAGTAGGCCTCTCCTCCTCCTCCTCCTCCTCCTCCTCCTATGCGATCTATGATTTGTCCTTCCATAGAAAAAATTATTTCTTGTGATATGTGATTTGTGATTGTTTGGAGGAAGAAGAAGGCCGGAGACTGGAGGTAGAAGAAAGGTGGAGGCTGTTGGATCTTCATCCTATGGCCAAAAAAATTCATGTGTTGGAACTCCATGAAACACATGGTTGCTAGATAGACAGACTCTTTTGTTATGGTTAGTTCAGTTTAGGTCTTCTGGTTGATACCCAAAACACGTACTAATAAAGTTTAGTTTAGTCCATCCAAACACGTCCTAGTACCGCAGTATATCCGAGGAACATATGGGCTTAAAATGAGCGGCAGAGACTTGAGGATTCAAGTTCCATGTATATTAACTTAAGTACTTAACTAGGGATCAAATGGTTCGAATCACATAAAAGAAAAATTCAAGAATTGCTTCAACTGCTGTACGCGAAGCATTTCCCTTTAATTTAATTTGCCATTGGACAACCCATCTGTTCTCTATTTCTCTTTCTCCTCCAGATAATAACCTTTCACTTTCTCTTACCGTGTTTCTCCCGCAAGGAAACAAGGCGCCTCGCTTTCTTCCATTTCCACCAGAAATCTTTCTCTTGTCTGTGCTACCCAGCAGGGTCACGGTGAGCCCACCAGTGAGGTATGGAGCCTTTCCGAGCTCGATCTGCTCATAGAGCACGGATGGCCGCCAGTGACCGCCTCGGTATCCCTGCCTAGACGGCAACGGGCTTTGCTCCATGACCGCCTGACCATGGTTAGGCTCAGGTCATGCCACTTCGGGTGGCGCAGACCACCCCCTTAGGAGCTGCCGCCCCTACGGAGGACGAGGAGGGCGGTCCGCCTGAGGCCATGGCGGTTGCTGACATGTTCAGTATGCCGCCCGGGAGGACCGCATGGTCGATGTTAGCGACATCTCCATCGCATGCCGTCTCAAGAGCTTCACCAGACGCGTGCTGAAGAAGGTTGACTCTCCGCTTTTCGTGAGCTCCCCAAGCAGCCTCTTGCTAAGCCGGTGATGCTGTGGCGGAGCAGACGGTTGGCACCTCAAAGCCTCTCTCGAGTACCTGCTTCCAAGCGAGGTGAGGTGTTGGTCCTGTAGCGTATGGGCTACACCAAGGGTCCATAATCACCATCCGCGTCAGAGTTGGAGGGCTTTGACAAGATCTTCGACGGCAACCTGACTGCGTCCAATGTCGAAGTGCTGGACGCGCTCTTTCTAGACGGTGAAAAGGGCTCGTTCAGGCAGCCACGAAGACGCAAGGCAATCACCTAGGTCGTTCCACTGCATCAGTATTGATTGCTAGGATGGTCCAGCTACGGCCAGTGGCGGAGCTCGTCAATTTTGACGGCTAAGGCCACTATCAAAGCATACATACCGTCTGCATCGAATCAAGATATCACTCGCCTAATACTGATAGATAACAAAAGTAGCTTATAAATACATAGTTTGAGATGCATATCTCAGTTTCAAACTTAAATCCGCAACATAATAGATGGAAACATGAAAGTGGATAAAAAACACTCGCGCTCAGCCATCTAGGGTGCATTTGGTTGGAGAGCGTGGGAGAAAGGAATCGTTCCATCCCTAGTTGTAGAGATGAAATGGTTCTGTTCTTGTGTTTGGTTAGATGGATAGAATGGTTCTTTTTTTTGCGTTTGGCGTTTGGTTGGAAGGATAGGATGGATAGATAACAAATCAGTTAACACCGTTAGAATTAGGCCCACATGTCATACATGGATCTAACGCCAATTCCTATGCATCTTCATCAGTAGTCCTTTAAAATCTAGGACCTAATTTCAGATTGCAATGTCATTCATGAAATCAATGCAGTGGCTGCATGTGCTTTTAGACCAAGCTCAATGCTTGCTTCACAGAGAAACGAGAGATGAGAGGTGGTAACCATGCACGTTGGGTTCCCATTGGACTAGGGAGTCATTCGAGCAACGGGCTACAGCAGGGAGGGATGCATGAGTGCACGACAACGGAAAAGAGTTGCACGAGCACAGGTCAACAGCTGAAGAATTATGCCTTTGCTGACCACTAGAACAGCCACAAAGAAGGGCGTGCTCAGCTGGGAAACAAGAGCAGAGCGGGTCACGGTGCCTTGAAGCACACTAGGAGTACGATCGAGCTGGGATTGGGAACGTGAGAGAACCAGGAAGGAACAACACACTACAGGCAAGCACATGAAGTAAGAGATGAGAGAGGATGATGGAGGCAGTCCATGGTGACGGCTATAGGCCAAAAAAAAATTGAAGATGAGTACTTAGAGATTTTAGTCCATGAGTAGGGCCAAGGCCCGAGTGGCCCTAGTTGGAGATCCGCCCCTGGCTACGGCTATCTCAGGTCGACCTTCTTTGACGCTTGATAGATGCGCGTTGTCTGTATATTTAAACTCTTTTGTCTTAATACGGTGATATGCAGATCTTTTGCGTATTCGAGAAAAAAATCTTCCCTCGGATGAATGGTCACCGGTCCAGCACCACCATTACGTGCGTGAAAGGTACGGTGCAGGTGCCGTGTCCTGCACGCTTTTAATTTCACCGCGCGTCACAGTATTCAAACCATGGCCTGGTTTAGATTTCAAATTTTGAAACCAAACTTTGTATAGCAAGTGTCCCGTCACACTATAGCAATTTTGTTTTTATTTAGTAATAATTGTCCAAACATTAATTAATTAGGCTTAAAATATTCGTCTCGCAAAGCACAACAAAACTGTGCAATTAGTTTTTGATTTCATTTACATTTAGTACTCCGTATATGTGCCGACATTTTGATGTGATGGAGAATCTTCTTTTTGCATAGTAAAATTTAAGGTTAAATTTGGCTATCTAAACAAGGCCCATCATGATCGACATACCAGCTGGCGTCAGCTGTGGAGCACAATGGCCACAACCCTGCGACGTACGACGCCTCACGATCACAATTCACAAGGACGCCTCCGATCCTTGTATTCTTCCACCAGCGCACGCCTCCGTCTCGGCGTGGCAGCAGCGGTGCGCCAGCAGCTCGCCATCATACTCCGCCTCGCCGCGAGTCTCCTCGCCCTCTTAGTATTAGCGCCGGCGGTTGTGAGGCGCGCAGAAGCAGCCGCACCTTTCTTGCCGTGGCAGAAGTGCAGGAACAGCGGCAGCTACGCCGCGAACAGCACCTACCAGTCCAACCTCGGCAAGCTGTCCGCCACCGTCCCCGCCAACGTTAACGCCTCCCGGAACCTGTTCGTGGCCGACAGGATCGGCGCCGCACTGGACGTGGTCTTCGTCCTCGCGCTCTGCCGCGGGGACATCAACGGCTCCGCGTGCGAGTCGTGCGTCGCCAAGGCCTTCCAGGACGCGCAGGAGCTGTGCCCCCTGGACAAGGACGCCACCGTGTTCGAACTTCGAAGAGCTCTGCCACATCCGCTACTCCGACCTCAACTTCCTGGCCACCATGGACAACGGGGAGCCCATCAACGTCATGAGCGCGCTGAACGTGACCTCGCCTGTCGCGGCGTTCGACGCCGCCGTACACACACTCCTCGACGCCATGAGCAATTACACGGCGGCGGTGAACTCGTCCACGCGGTTCGCCACGGGAGAGGAGGCGTTCGATAGCAGCAACCCTACCATCTACGGGCTGACGCAGTGCACGCCGGACATGTCACCGGGCGACTGCCGGGGGTGCCTTGCCGCTTGATTTCGATGCTGCCGGAGGCCCAGCCCGGGAGGACGGGCGGGAGGCTCAGGGCTTGTTTAGTTTGCAAAAAATTTTACAAAATTTTTCAGATTCCAGTCATATCGAATTTTTGGACACATGCATGAAGCATTAAATATAGATAAAAAATAAAACTAATTACACAGTTTAGATGAAATTCACGAGATGAATCTTTTAAACATAGTTAGTCTATAATTGGATAATATTTATCAAATAACAACAAAATTGTTACGGTAGCATTTTTCAAAAATTTTCGGAAACTAAACTGGCCCTCAGTGGACTGCGCTGCACTGTCAGGTACGATGTGTACCATTTCTTCTACGGGACATCGACGCTGCAGCTGCCAGCGCCGGTGCTCGCACCCACTCCTTCGCCGGTTACGCCGGCAGCGTCCCAGGAGGTGAGACGAATCCCTTAATTAGTCAACTTTATTTTAGCACTTTCTCATAAAAAAACTTCATTTAAGCACTGCGTACGTCATAAGACAATCGAGTTTATCCAATGTCAGTTTGAAGTTTCAACAGCCACGTCTAGAAACTGTTTTCTTTTTCCTTTTTTTTTTTTGGTTATAGAGCATCTCCAGGAGTTCCTAATAAAGCCTCCCAATCTAGGATTTTTTTTTGCCAAGAATAGAAAAAATTCATCTCCAAAAGTTTCAATCCCACCTCTCAATCTTTTGGCACTTAGAAAAAATAACCGAACGCACGAAAATATGCGCGTCATCTACGCGCGTATCAGTGTCCCAATCTAAGGTGGAAGGGCGTGAGAAAGAATAAAAAGTAGGAAGGGTTCCTGGTGCAAATGTACAAGAGAGAAAGAATATATAAAAGTGGTTAGGATAATTTAGAAAGAGTATAAGATTCCTGATTTAAAATTATATTCTATATTTTAGGAGTGAATTATTGGACACTGTCGGTGATACTCATATTTATTCCTCTCAAATACATATTGGCGAGTTGGAAAACTCCATAGCTTTGGTGAACTCTTGGAGATGCTCTTACCACGGTCGCATGGAGATGGTTGCGGTTTCCTTGGGCTGGCTTTGGTTGGTGGACTTTGGGGATAATTTTACCGTACGAGTGTTGCTTCTAGGCTAGTCTCAGTAGAAGTTTCATGAGAGTTTGATGAACATTAAATAGGCTAATATGACATTATATAAACAAAGCAAGAGATGATAAAAGTTTTCTGATGAAATGAGTTTCATGAGGATGAAACTTATTTTCATTGTTTCCTAAGAGTCTTGAAAATAGGAGCATAAAACTCCCACTAGGACTGGTCTTAGTTGCTAGTCATATAGGTTTGTTAGAAATTTCTCTTGATGTTAAGGTTATGTTTGATTTAGTTTGTAGCTAGAAAGTATTTCTGTTGCTAAAAAGCAGAACACTAGCTAAACGGATGAAACTTGAAGTTGCTTTTTCTAGAGACCACCGCTTTCGTGTAGTATAATTTTTGCAGTACCTTGGATCTTTTCGCTTTTTTTGAAATAGGTGGAAGTACAGAGCTATTTGACAGTTGTTTTAAGGTAGATAAAGAGAGAGGGGTAGGTTTCATAGCCAACAGCTTACACCTTTTTTATAGCATTTTTTTCCACAACTCACAACTGAACAGGCCCGTTTTCTTAGGTCACAAACTATTCTTATGTAATTACTTGATGGTGAGCTATATAGGCTAAGTCTAGGCTTACTAGGATCTTATGCTGTAACTTTCTCTTCTTCATACGGTCGCAAAAAATCATTTTTTATCATCCTCTAAAGTTTTTTGAAGTGATATCATCCTCAAAACTTGTTTATGTAGCAGTGGTTCTTATCTGTACATTTATTAAGATGCCTTAGAAAGATGTAGAAAGATTGCATGACTCGCTCACACTACCTTGAGGCATTAGGGCGCAAGTAGACTACCTAAATAAGCTATCTATTCTATTTTTATATAGTAGAGGCCAAAAAATCCATTCCAATAGACTACCTGGCCTCCCAAATTTCTTGGCCCCCTAAATTCCCCCTCTTACTACCTATTAATATTGGGTCAACAGGTAGCTATCCAAATTTTTCTCGCTTGTTGTTTCCACCTGTGGTCGTGCCTGGCCGACGCCACCACCTGTCCAACGACGCCCGCAAAAAGGCCCCTGCGGCAGCCTTTGTCCTACCTAGCACAACCGGATCTGGTACGCCGCTAGCCCCACACGAACTCGCCGCCCTGCCTGACCTCACTGGCGCCCCTATCCGACACCGCCGCATTATTTGCCACCATCGCCCCTTCTTGGAGCACCTCTTTCTCTCCTGGCACAACCTCTTTCTCCAACGGCGGCCCACCTCCGATGACTCCCCTCCCCATCGGCAGCCCGCTCCTGATCATCGAGTTCATCAATGGTGACGAGGAAAGGAGGATGACATGTGGGTTCTATATGTCATTGACTACTAGAATGAATTTGAAAGCCATGATTTAGGTAGTATTGATGGAGTTGGAAGCAAAAAAATGGATTATATCAAAATGGGTGGCTACCCGAAGAGCGTAGGGCCTTGTTTTGGGTAGCATTGTTACCTTGCTGGAGATGCTCCACAAGTCATGGCAAACTAACCTTCTGGTGCTCACTGATAGCACTAGTGCCATTAGTAACAGGCAATCCTACAAAGATGCTTTTTTGTGTAGGTTGCTAGAAATAAACAATTTGTAGAGGCGGCTGCCCAATCGCTCCTAGAAATGGGATTTATAGAGGCGGGGCAAAAATAGCGGCATATACAAATCGTTTTCCAGAAATCATAAATCGATCGAAAAAGGAGCAAATTTTGTTTCTTAATCTTGGGAACCCCCCACCAGGCGGTCACAAGTCCATGTAGAATTTTTCATGCGCATACAGCCATGGGGCACAAACATTCAACTCATATTCACTTTACCCGATTTTAAAGTCAGTATTTAGGACCCTAAACAAATTCAAATGAAAAAAGGTTCCAACTGCAAAGATGTAAATATCGCATTAGTCCAAATGGTTATGTTGTCACGCAAACACCAAAATCAAGTATGGCCCTAGCATAGGTGTCATTTTTCTTACACTACCCAAAAGAAACACACACGGTGGGAGAGCGTGAGAGAGAAGAACACACATGCTATGCTATCGGGTCTTCTCCTCAACTGGCGGTGAAAACCAGTGGTGAAAAACACTTTTACTGCCGTTTTTATTTCATATCGGCAGTGAAAATGTTTTCTCTATTACACTACTATTAGCATTTTTTGTCATCAAACAATGATTGTGGAGGATGGAGTGTGTTGTAGATCTGAATAGTAAGTAGTAACACATGAGAAAATATTTTTATACAGGTTTAGGCCCTCGTGATGACGTCCAGCGTATGTGGTTATGTTGCTTTTGTGCCATGTGTGTCAAGTGTATTGGAGAGAATATAAGATAGTATTGACCAGAGACTCACTACGCCACCTTATATAGCCTGAGAGTATAGGGTAACAGATAAGTCCTAGCCTGATTGGTTTATAGATATGTTTTGTAGTTGGTTACAATAGAATCCTAGTAGATCGGCATAGATGTATATCTATGTCTTGTACACCAAGTTGGTGAAGGTCCCCTATTTAGTTGTTACTCTAAGTAGTCGTCCTAGCCATCCTATGTCTAAGGAGAGGATTTTTGTCCTCCATGATGATACCTGTGGGTTGTGTAATCGTCAATAGCCCTTGAGTTCTTCATGATCAAGTTGTAGCAATTCTAATGATGTCTCAACCTTGACCTGGTCTTCCGAATTCACCTGCCTTACTGTCCTTTTCCATTGCCTGTATGGAGATCATGAATAACTCATGAAGTATTTGAAAAAGAATTAAGCCAAGTGATATTTATCCAAAGGGCAGAAATACCAAGGAAAGTGAGCTGAAAATGAGTTAGTCTCAGTAGTATCCAATTGTTCCACGGATGGTGACGCGCTAATGACCTGAATAACTACTATGGAACTAGAGTTTTGAGTTGTTCAGGGATTGACTAGTGGGCCACTAGAGGTGTGATATAGCTTCCCTTCTCTCTAGCTGTATCCAAGTGGTAATGGACCAAGCTAGGGAGGTCAACCATAGAAACCTAAAGTCAACAGATGGCAAAACCGAAGCATCGCACCACCAAATACAGCTTGGCGGCCTCTTTTAAAGGTGAGAAAACACGGTGAATCGTACTTTCCCCAAATCATATTTGTCTTCCTCCCCTTCGCCTTCCAAACACTCACTATGGAATTGAGGACTTCTCTAGATGATGATGTGGAGATAGACGATGTCCCTCTCACCCTGTGGAGGAAGAGGAAGAGGGATGCCAATGTCGAGTTAGAGCAGGGTGGTCTGGCTCACAGTCTGGGAAACTCCAACTAGTGGCTCCTCAATAGCCTTCTTCGGAGCTGCCGAAGTCTATCTCAAGGGAGTCACCCATAAAGATGAGAGAGTCCACTGGCATTCTGGATCAAAAGTTGATTTCGTTGGTAGAGGTACATATCTAAATTTTGAATTGCACGTGGCCACCAAGCTTTCGATTGATTCAGGCCAGTCTCAATGGAAAGTTTGATGACATAGTTACCAAGACTGCCATGTCAATTTTTGTGATGGTATCTATGACAACAGGTTTCATCCCGATGAAAATCTTTCTGTCTCTTTCTTCATAATTAACCTGCCAAGTCATCAAATTTGCTGACGTGTCATGATATTAAATACAAATGAAACTCAGATGAAAACTCCCACTAAGATTGGTCTCATAGAGTCAAGAGGAAGCTCTTGTTTTCATAGTTATAGTTCACTAGGGGCACAAACAATGCAACCAGTGGATATAGCCCCCCAAGCCCCCACTACTACAAAACAGGACATCATTGCCGGTTCACTAGCCCCTATCACCGCTAGAACTTGAATTGGCAGTACCAAATCGACGGTGATGTGCCAGTCCTACCACTACCGGTTTTAAAACCACAGTGATGAGGTTTCTAGGAAATCCAAAAACCGGTTTGAAAAAATAGCAATTTTTTTAATACTAGGAGAGACCTCAATAGACAGCCACACACGCATGCCATCACAAGTCACAAGTTGCAAGATTTTTCGTACGAAAAACGCGCGCGTCACGGCCAGCAGCGCTCGAATCCACACGACCTCAGGCTTCACGCGTTGGTCCCCTAACCACTCCACCTGTTCATCCTCCCATTTTATGTTCATCTGATTTTGGAATGAGTATTTGGGACCATAAATGAATTTAAATGAAAAAGTTATTAACTACTAAGTTTTATAACTTTTCAAGATCTACAACTTTTATTTTGGTCATTTCTCCATCCGAGGTTGTTTGAAGAATTCGAATTTTAAATGTGAGGAAATTTACGCGATCTTTTTGTTGGATAGATGATTTCAAATGAAAAAAATTACCAACTACAAAGTTGTAAACTTTTCGAGATCTACAATTTTGTTTTGGTCATTTCTCCATCTAAGATCGTTTGATAAAATCAAATTTCAAATGTGAGAGCTCAAATGTAATTTTTGTTGTATAGATGATTTCAAATAAAAAAATTGTCAACTACAAAGTTGCATAACTTTTTGAAATCTATAAGTTTTGTTTTGGTCATTTTTCTATCCGAGATCCTTAACAACTAGTACACACTCACTTATGACTATAGAGTATATGGACTCCTTTGGTATTAACTTCTATAAATCTTGTGAATCAAATATTTTGGTATCAAAATGACTTGAAATAAAAAAAAGTTGTGAACTACAAAGTTGCATAGCTTTTCGATATCTACAACTTTTATTTTGGTTATTTCTCCATCCGAGATCCTTTCCTACCACTAGACACTCACTTCTCACTATATAGCATATGTACTCCTTTGATATATTAACTCTATATAAAATCTTTTGATGCATATTTGGACATCCAAACAATCTCAAATCAAACAAGTTTGAGCTATGAAGTTGTAATCTTGTCGAGTATTACAACTTTGATATAAAGTTCGTCTTCATCGAACATCATACGAGAAAGTTATGAAATTTTTCGTGCAGCCTATCACTGTCGGTTCAAGCCATGAACTGGTAGTGATGACCAAATATCACTGTCGGTTCATAGCTAAAACTGACAGTGATATAAACTGACCCCAATTCACTGTCGGTTGATCCTACCACTGCCGGTTGGTAAGAAACCGACAATGATGGGCCGGCAGGCACTATCACTACGGGTTTGTAAGAAACCGACAGTGATGGACCTACAGTGAAGATCAGTTTTGTAGTAGTGACCTGGTTGACTCGTAGAGCCAAGCGGAGGGTCTTAGTACGCTTCGCATGTAGCTAAATGCATCCTTGTTTATTCAAAATTTCTATCCAGTCAGTGCACAATACTATGTTCCTCCAAGCACCTGCCTTTGACTGCCTTGACGCAAGGAAGGTCGACCTTGACAATTGAAGCATAACCATATATCAAAAATGAAGTACGAAGCATTAAGTAGGGGCGCCGAGATTCAAGCCCTGAAATAAGGGGCCTCTTTGCTAAGGCAAAGAGAGGCAGGATTGAGGTGAGTATCCTGAGAACCTTGCCTCATTGTTGGTGTTGATGCTTGACCCTTTATTTTCAGCATTCATCCAATCTACAGCCACTAGCCCATACATTGCAACACGTCGTCAACCTCAAGGCTGAGCTGGAGGTGCCGAAAGCTTCCAATTAGACATTAGAGCAGGAGAAGAGTGCTACTGAGTCCTCCCTCAACCAAGTGTGGTCCCACTTCCATGAGTCACAAGACAGCCTTCTTGTTTCTTCTTGTTTATGGAACACGCGATAGGAAACTCTCACTCCGTGTTTGGATAAAACAAGGATGTGGAACTACAGAGGACGAAGAACAATTGTTGATGTTGATCCATTTTGCAGCAAAATATAACACACCTTCTACACATGTACACTTCTACCGAAACATGATTAAGTTTTGGAGAGAATTCATGTCATGTCCACTGGTGCAGGACTAGACTACAATCCCGGTTGGAAAACCCCCTTTAGTCTCGGTTTCCCAATCGGGATTGCGAATCCGGGACAAAAGCCCCGCCGCCCCCCACCTTTAGTCCCGGTGCCTGAGCCGGGATTGAAAGCCCCCCCTTAGTCCCGGTTGTTACTACTAACTGGGACTAAATATGTCCCAGGTGAGCCGGGATTGAAAGCCCCATTTATGGTTTCTTTTCAATTCAATTCTTTTTTTGTTTCGATTAGCTTTTCGTATATGAATTCTACGCTGCTAATATACGTACGTCGTATAGGGTTCCATTCGAGAATTATACATACATAAACTCACTAAAATGTATGAAACTAAATATATACAAATATTACAAAGAGGTCGTGCATGCATGGAATATGTACAAAATAAAGTCGCAAAAACCTTGTACTACTTATGTCTTTGGCATTTCTTGCCCTAATCTTCCATCGTCGTTTGGCTATTAGGTATTACTTCTTTAGGGTTATAGTAATACGCGCCGTTGGGATTGATGATCTGATCCATAAGAAATCCAGTCAATGCCTCTTGAATTGCTTTGATCTGTTGATCTCACAGGACCTTGCGCTTCATCCAATCCTCCTTCAATTCCAATGAAAGGAAAATTATGAATATATATATACACACACACAATGATAATAAAAAAATTGTGTATATTTTTTACGTACTCTGAGGATCTCTTCTAAAGTTCTCCTTGAGTACTCCATCAGGAACTCGCAGACGTAGTATCCACATAAGTTGTTTCCCGATTCCTGCTGCAGACATCACTTTACGAGAAAAAGATTCATCATCAGCCAATGAAGCATGGTAATAATGAATTGAACTAAATAAAGATGCGATGACCTAGCTATTACTTACTGGGTATTGGTCTATTTGCAAAGGCACTACCCAATTACCATAACTATGTTTCTCAGTGAACGATTTCTAAGCACTGCTCAACAAAAAAATAAATAATGGAGTTATAACATTAAAGTGGTTTAAGAGAGTATATAGTGTGTGCGAGACCGAAATTACATTTGGAGTATATCGAGGATTTCTTGGTACTCATCTCAGGTTTTGTCGCTGAGTCAAAAATTTTTACAATATCCCTGGGCATATCAATGACCAGCAGTATCCAGTGGAAGCTACATTCATACGCAGGCATCATTAACTAAAGTCAACATAGAGTAAGCAAAATAAAATGAGCTCAAGACGTTGACACTCACTTGTAGTTGTAAGGAAAGAGTATCTATGTCTTGTCAGCGTGCCTTTCTAAGAACCTGAAGAGATTCAGCTTCGTCTGAGGTCGCCATTTATTATATGGCATAACGTGCGTAGGCGCCTTCAATACACGATTCGGATCAATGAAACCAACATCAGTCAACCTTTTCTGCTTGTGGGTCAGCATTTCATGTTTGCATATACATATAGTACAAAAGAATATATATATATAGTGTGAGGATATAACTATATATGAACAACAAACTAACATAGGAGTTACTTCAACTCAGTTGTAGAAAGAATCACTTACAGATACCAGCAGCTAAGGAGAGATTTGTCGAGAACATCCTGGTTTAGTAGTTGGTGTAATTCATTGAACTCAACATATAGCATGTTATAGCCCAAAGTAATGCTCTGGTCGTTCTGCCAATAACCCATGCGGCTTTCTTAGTCTCACATTTTTAAGTACCACTTGTTTAACAAGTACATTTGAGTACCAAGTGATGAGTAGTGATCTGGGTTGACAAGACTCTATCCATACACGTAGGTCCGGAATGGATCATAGTTGCCTGTTGGTACCATTACCATGTCTAGGACTTGTTCACGTATGAGACCTATGTCTCTCATGAATTCCTCAACTGCCGCCAGATTTATTGGAGCCCCTTGAACGACTTCACCCTCCTCAACAGTTAGCGGGTCGATAGATTGCTTAGATTGCAGCCTGAGCTGTGCAACATCTTTCTGCTCTCCTCGCTTTCACATTCTCCTTATGTGACTTGCTGAGAGAGCGTTCATAGTCTGATGATGGGCTAGGCTTACATGACTCAAGCTGCTTTTTTTACCTTAGCGAGTTTTCGGCATAGTTCTTGTTGCTAAATGTATTGCCGCTTTTGCGGGTTTTTCTAAAGTTCCCTCTTCTATACTCTTTGTTCTTCACATTTTTTCTTTCAATTCTCATATTGCTTTTGTGCCACTGCTTTAGATTCCTCTTTAGACTTCTCGTAAGGCAGCTTCTCTGGAAATGCCTTTTTCCTACCACGGGTGGCTTCCTTCTTCGCCGAGGACTTTGCCTGGGGCGAGGGTGCCTCTTCTGGTTCTTTGGCAGCGGGAGAGGTGGAGGAGGGGGAGACCGCCTACCACAGCTGTTTCATTCACCCTCGAACATGAATTTATTAAAGCCTTAATACAATGTAGACAATCCTAAAACTAAGCCTACAATGCATTTCAGCAGAAGAAAGATTTCGCGATCAATTCCAACTAAAACAGACAAATCATCGATGGGCTTCTTCTGCTGGCTCACTGCCTCATAATCCACACCTGCACTCTTATCAGCCTGCTTAGCTGCCTTAGCCGCCTGCTCTACAAGATATTTTTTGACATGTGTAATACACTCTTCCTCCTAGTACCAATTGCTACATGATCCAGTGTCATCCCACTAAAATTACAACACCAAATGAGAAGAACGTTAATCAAAATCATCACGAAAATGGCTACAAACTATAAACAAACAAGACAAAAAAACAACTCACATTGCGATCCGGACACGTATAGAAGATACAACCCTTGTTGGGACACTCCTTCTTCACTTGGTACTCCAACACAATCTTCTTCTCACACTCGCCGCACAGAATGAGAGGGAGGTCTAGCCTCAGTCGCTTATGAACTCCTTGTGAGCCCGAGGAACCGGAAGCAGTCGCTATCTACTCACTATACTCATTTTCATCAACTACTATAAATTTCTCATTTTCTAAGCCATGAAATTGAAATGAGCTATATAAAAATCATAAACTTCTCTGTTTAAAGCTATGTATACTAGCAATGCAAGGTGCATACTAGTTTTGATGAACTACTATAAGCTTCCTTCATCCAAATATGCAAACTATCAAATGATTTTGAGCTCAAATGGCATATAAATTAAATAAAAAATATCCACCATTATTCCTAATCTATAAAACAAAAAAAATCTCTATTTCAAGACTATGAAATGAGGCAATGAAAGGTGCATACTAGTTTAGATGAACTACTATAAGCTTCCTTCATCTTCATATTTAAACTATCAAGTGATTTTGAGCTCAAATGATATATAAATAAAAAATTCACCATCATTCATAATCTAAAAAAATCATAAATTTCTCTATTTCTAAACCATGATGAAACATGAGAGTATGAAGCGCCTAACCTTTTAGAACCAAAAATGGATGGAGAAATCAGATGAGGTGTTGAAATGGTGGCCGGCGACGAGCAAGAACACAGGAGATCGACGAGCAAGAACAAAGAGCTTGAAATGGCTCGGGCTGGGGGAGGAAGAAGGAGAGAGAGAGTATATATGTCAGGACCTGTAGTCCTAGTTTGTGGATCAAACCCGGACTACATATGGGCTTCTAATCCCAGTTGGATCCACCAACCGGTATTAAAGTTTTAGCCACGGCTAGTGGCTCCAACCGGGATTGGAGGGCGACCTTTAGTCCTAGTTGGACATACCAACCGGCACTAAAGGTCCCCTCCTGCAAAAGCTACGCCTCTAGCCGTTGGGCGGGGGACTTTAGTCTCGATTGGTATGTCTAACCGGGACAAATACGTTATTTAGTCCCGGGCCAAAAAATGGCTGGGACTAAAGGCTCGAACCGAAAGTCTGTTCTCTACTAGTGGTCTGTCTAATAATTTTCTATATATATATATATATATATATATATATATATATATATATATATATATATATATATATATATATATAATAACAGTGATCATATCCAACCAACTTGGAGTCAGCCTTCTTCATTCTTCCTAACAAACAATAGTGTTAATGTATATATGATTTGCCCACCCTTCCAAATCAAATTGGGCTTTTGGGCTGAATTGGTGGGTGTATGCAACTTAATTTGTTATATCCTGACTAGAGGTCTCGAGTTTGAATCTGGGATAGCATAATTAAATAAAATATTTTTTGCTCAGACCTCATGGATAAATATAAAGTGATTTGCTCACCTTCCCTATTAGCTAGAAAGCTTACACCTCAGAAAGTAAAAATTGAAGAGGAGAAGAGTTGGATAAGCATAGATTGAGCTGATGCATTATCGAACCCATTTTGTTACAAAATAATTTAGTCGCTAAGAAAATGCAACATAGCAACATTTCAGAACTGTAATTTTTTAGAAGAAAGTAGATCCAGTAGCTGTTATTGATGACGAAGATCATAGCCTACCAAGTTAAAGACCAGATACTTTTGATTTTTGTTAGAATTTCTAAGATCTATCTTTTTCCCTAAATCCTCTCGTGAGTATTAGCGTAGAGAGGCTCCGTTATAGGCCTAATTACTAATATTAAGATGGTGTCACTAATGTTAAGATAGTGTCGGTTTTTTACCCTCATGTCATTAATGACAGTTTGATCCATGAATTGTGCTCATAAGGCCAGTCTTAGTGGGGGTTTTAGTAGAGTTTTATTTGCATTTAATAGCCTGCTACATATGCACTTTTGATGACATGGTAACGTTTTAATGAAGAGAGAGAAGAATTGGGTTTCATAGGGATGACACAGTTACCAATTCTCTATGAGTCATAGAATTAAATGTATATGAAACTATGTAATGAAACTTTCCATTCAGAGTGGTTGTTTCATCTAAGTTTCATTTCATTCTATATGACATGAAAGTCTTGGAAACAACGAAATGAAACTTTCCACTGAGACTGGCCTAATATATACCAATGTCGTATTTGTTGAACAAAAACTAATAGGGCATCACCTATTTATTGTTTTTTCCTAATTGGAACTCAACCATAGTAATCTATATTTTTGTACCAAGTAGTTCAGGTGGTTGCATTATTATTATAAGATTTTTATGCATTCTGTCATCGGAAGTTTATTGCATCTGTGTGCAGGAAGAACAAGAAACAAAATGAGGATTATTCTAGCAATTAATTTGCCAATAGTTGCAGCAATTCTAGTAGTCAATATGTTTTTTCTCTACCTTTGTTGGAGGAGGCCAACAAGAGGCCATGCACCATCTTGTAAGTTGTCCTAACAGTTTGGACTTGTGCAAATTGTAATAAGAGAAAGTACCCTAGGCTACTTTAGTTATGAACTGCAACAAATACTCTTTAGTTAATCAATAATTTTGGTTTCTAAAAAAAATATCAATTTCCTAAACTAAGGTTAATAATGCAGAAATTTATTGATGCTTTATAAATTATATCACTGTATATGATGTTCTTTCTTCTGATGAATATAGCTTATCCCGAGGATGCTGAAAGCCTCGATTCACTTCTTTTCCATATATCAACACTACGGGCTGCGACCTGTAACTTTGCTGAGAGCAACAGGCTTGGTGAAGGAGGTTTTGGTGCAGTTTATAAGGTGGCATTTATTCCATTTCAATTCATAAAGAATTTTTAGTTTCTACAACTGAAGGTATACACTTGTTCAGGGTGTCCTTGATGGTCAAGAAATAGCAGTGAAGAGGCTCTCACAGACTTCAGACCAAGGAATACAAGAGTTGAAAAATGAGTTAGTTTTGGTTGCCAAGCTTCAACACAAGAATCTTGTTAGGCTTGTTGGTGTTTGCTTGCAAGAACATGAGAAACTTCTTGTGTATGAATACATGCCCAATAGAAGCATTGACACTATTCTTTTTGGTAAGACTTTTCTAATATTCTGTTTGCAGTAACATAAGTACAAAAACTTACATTACTGACATAAGGTTTCTTGTGCCAGATCCTGAGAAAAGGAAGGAGCTAGATTGGGGAAAGAGATTCAAGCTAATAAATGGAATTGCTAGAGGATTACAATATCTTCATGAAGATTCTCAATTGAAGATTATTCACCGAGATCTAAAAGCAAGCAATGTCCTATTGGACTCTGATTATACTCCTAAGATTTCAGATTTTGGTTTGGCTAGGCTATTTGGACGGGATCAATCACAGGAGGTCACAAATCGTGTTGTAGGAACATAGTGAGTATAGTCCAAAACACACTGAAGGCATATAATAGCACATTAACCATGCCGATTTTTCTTCTTGTTGTAGCGGTTATATGGCACCAGAATATGCCATGCGTGGCCATTATTCTATGAAGTCCGATGTCTTCAGCTTTGGCATCTTGATGTTAGAAATCATAAGCGGAAGAAGAAGCAGTACGTCCTTTGACATTGAGCACCATGTTGACCTCTTAAGCCTAGTAAGTTGTTATATTCTTGTCAAACTCTTTTACACAACTAATACCGCTGCAAAGATGCTAAGTCGGTTTGCATTGGATGTAGGTCTGGCAGCACTGGACTACGGGCACCGTTGAGGAGATATTAGATTCATCTCTGAGAGGTGATGCTCCTGGACGCCAGATACTGAAGTGTGTCCACATTAGGCTGCTGTGTGTTCAGAGTAACCCAGATGATAGACCTATGATGTCAACAGTAAATGTCATGCTTAGCAGCAGCAATGTGTCTCTTAGTGCTCCATTGAAGCTAGTATTTTTTATCTCCCAAAGCAGAGTCTACTCAGCCATAGATTCAGAAACACATCCCACCGCTTCCCAGTCCATTGGTAGATCAGGGGCCTTGTCACGAAACGAAGTGTCAGTTACCGAACTGGAGCCAAGATGAGTCATGAAGCAACTGGCAAGTTGACAGGGAAATTGGAATTCTGTTGTACTAGGAATGAATATGCTTAACGCTTCCTGAAAGGCTGAAACCCCCGTCATGTTTCCACGGCCCCCCTCCTATTATATTTCTTCTGTACAACTTTCACTAATCAAACCTAGCTCATTCAGTAATGTAGTCAAACCAATTTCTACTACTAAAGGTGTATACTGTGTATTTTAGGAGCCATAATAATTGGGCTATGCTAGCGCCCGAACGTCCGGACGGACCCGCACGTCCGGACGTCCACACGTGCTGCTGCACCTGATACGCCCCGCGCCTTCTCTTGCTTTATTTTTTTGGAAACACCCATCTCCTGCTACTGCTGCACCCCACACCTCCTCCTCCTACTGCGCCCCATGCATCCTCCTGCCGACCCAGTTGCATACGAGAGAGAGAGGGAACACAGTGCATTTATCCAAATGTGAAAGAGAGAGCACAACGCGCATGCCCCAATGCGAGAGAGACCTAGTTACATGCGAGAGAGAGAGGGATCACAGCGTACGCGCCCCAATGCGAGAGAGAGCACAATGCGCGTGCCCCAATGAGAGAGAGGAAGGGAGCATAGCGCACATGCAAATGTGTTGAGCTAGCTGCATGCTCCACCGTGGGGGACCACGTCTGGTGGTGTAGGGGCACCTAGTGCAGCGCGTGCTTGCCCACGAGTCAGAGTATGTGGGGAGTAGCACCTGTTGCAACATACTGAAACAAGGTGAAATAATTAAAACATACATTTGCAACATATATGTTTAACCACTTCAAAATATGTAACATCCAGATAAAACACTTGTAATGTACATCAAAAATAGGTGAAACATTTGGAACATACAATTGCAACATATCTGTGAAAGCATATGCAACATTCAAATAGAACACTTGCAAGTTGCGACATGAAAACACTTGCTGCAACAGAAGACTGAAACAGATGAAATATTTTGGAGCATACTGTTGCAACATATGTGTAAAAATATATGCAACATCCAGATCAAAACGCTTGTAACATATGTTTGAAAAATAGATGAAACAAAATAAATGCTTGCAACATGCCTCTGAAACACTTGCAACATCTCCCGATCCACTTTTGTAACATCAAGATGAAATAATTGCAACATACATCTGAAACGTCTGAAACACTTGAAACATACATATGCAACATCGGGGAGGGAAGGCCGGTCCAGTCGATTCTGGCCGTCTGGGTGAGAGCTAGCGGTGAACGGCGGCGCGCGAGCACCACCAGCACCGGCCACGCTCGTGGGTGCCCTTAGCTTGTGTTGGCATTTCTTAGTGACATCACTAGATTTAGTAATGCCGTCAGGAAAAGCCTTGACGATAGATCTTAACGATTATAGAATTTATCCGCAAGCGCACGGATCTATCATTGTAGCATTTCACCTGGAAATATTCAGGGTATCATTATTTATATTTCCCAAAGGAGGGCATATTGATAAAGATTCTATTATGGATATGAATAAGATTAACATGCTTATAAAGTGAACCAAAGCTTATAACAAGGGTAAACATGATATGGATTAAGATAGTGGATACACACTTGGCCAACCTCAAGGATAAAAGAGAAATAAAGAATGAAAGAATATTTCTAAGTAGAGCAGACTTGTTATAATATAGCCATGCAAAGAATAGAGAATGATCATACAAATTACATAATCAGAGCTAGACTTATTAAGTGCGAGACATGTCGGGAGGCCACCGATTACTGGTCTGCCAGCAATCTCATGTGACAATTTAGACTCCTACACCTTACACGAACGTGGGGGATTACAAGAGATAGATAGGGCTATCACCACCTGCCGCCTACCCCTCAACCCTGGAGTAAGAAATGTATTCACCTGTTCCTATGTACCCGAGCACCACGCTCGTTTACAAAGAAACTACCCACATCCCCCTAGGACTCCGACCCTACGGATCGACAAGCATAGGACGTGGGCACACCGGAAGGCACGATGATCCGTCACCTCGACTTAACTCTATTTCTAACCACATAAGTTACATGGATGATTAAGCATAAAGTCCAATATGCTAAGTTCATAACATAGAAACTACATGCTAGTTCATATACTAAGATCATAACATAAGAACTATACTCTAGTTCATAACTATGACTATAATGATAAATAAGGGACAAGACTTTGGAGAAATGATTCATCTTATTCATACCAAAATCTCTCTCCAAGGAGTCAAGCCCTCCAAGGTAGCTTTGCCTTGCTCTAAAAAGACTACTAAAATGTAAAAGTATAAGAGAGGAATGAGGTGTTGCTCCAATGGTGTGTGTTTTAGGGGGAGCTCTCCCCCTCCTTTTATACTACTCTAAGGATGGTTTGGAGAGCATATTTGGAGGAGATCCCGCAAGCAACCGCCCCTGCATGTCATTATTGCACCGCTTGTCGAAGGTGGGACCGAGAGGCGGCAAGGGGGGTGCGGCCGCACCCCTGGTATGCCCGCACCTGACCTGGTTCCTCTGGCCACCGCCTTCGCATGGCAGGTCCCGGGATGAGTCTGGACCAAGCCCAGGTGGGTTTCGCACCCAAATTGTCTAGGTAAGTTGGGCCTTCTTCTTTATTCCGTTGCACTGTTCTGCAATATGCTTATCTGAATTGCGCCTTTTGATTTATTTTCCACTGTATTTGTGTGTAAGTCCTTCAAAATAGTAAACTCCAAATACATGTGGAACTTTGTTAATAGTAATGGCATATGTGCATAAGTTTGCTAATTTCTCTTCTTTTTGCGTCTTAATTGACGGTCGGATTTGACCATTAAGGACCGCCAACAGCTTGGCTGAGGAAGACCTGAGGCGCCATGACACGTGTGCCCCAGCGGCCATGGCGGGATCAGCGACGTGCGCCAACGGCGATGGGAGGCGGACAAACGGCGAGGGAGCATGCGACGCAGGTGACTGCCACGCAGGTGAGCGGCACAGGGAGCGAGGGCGCGTGGCGTGGCTGGTGATGGGGAGGGCACGTCGTAGCAGCCCGACCAGCGCACGCTGAGGAAGAGGGCGAATGGATGAGCAGCCATGCCGAGCGACGCAGGTGGCTGCCATGCAGGTGAGCGGCGCAGGGAGCGAGGGCGCGCGGTGCGGCTGACGAGGAAAGGAAACAACGCAGTAGCCCGATGAGCATGCGCTAGAGAAGGGGGCGGATGGATGGGCAGCCACGCTGCTTTGGGGCCGGGCGGATAAGCACAAAGGGATGGGAATTTGTTTTTTTTATTTGGGGCCCGCTCCTGGGGAGCCGCGTCTGGACGCAGAGTCACAGACGGACGCCGTGTGGGAAGTATTTCTGATAATAATTACTACAAGTGGTAATGCCGAGAAGTACTGAAAAACAATATGAGGAAATAATAAAGAAATTATTACTCTTCTTTAGATATCTTTAAGAGAATCCCACCGTCCCGAAATAAATCAATTTTTAGACTCCGTGTAAGTCAAACTATATTAAGTTTAACTAGATTTATAAGAAAGCGTAACATCTATGATATAAAATGAGCATATTATGAAAATATATTCTATGGTATATCTATTGATATTAATTTGAGGTAATAAGTCTAGACAGATTTTTTAGAAATTCAGTCAAGGTTTAAAAAGTTTAACTTAGACAAAATTTATTTGTTTAGGGACAGAGAGGGTATTAAGGCAATACAAAGAAATCCCCTAAAAGGAGACATAACCAAGAAGGCAATAAAGCTTGATTTGTGTAAACCTCTTGATTATTACTACTCGATTACGCCAAATTGATTTTTTTAAAAAGAATCTTACATAGTTATAGGTTTCCTAAATTTTAGGAAATAAGAATCTAAAATTTTCATTATTAATCCATAAAGAACCATACCTAATTATAGGACATCAGCCCTCCATAGCGTATCATCTAGGGAGCGTCTAGCGCCCGGACGCCTGCGCCGTCGCCCTCCGTCCCACGCGCGCCCGCCCGCAAGCACGTGGGGCCCGCCCACGCTAGTGGGGACCGCCTCCACCTACGCTCACTTCCCGCGCTCGAGGCGAGACAACAGAAAGGCGAGGAGGGAGACGCAATCTAGTTGAAACATTCAGATGCAACATACGTCTAAAAATAAATGAAACATTTGAAACATGCGTCTGAAACACTTGCAAACACATCTGAAAAACACTTAAAATCATTATAAACATACGCAACATCCTGATAAAAAGACTTACAACATATGCAATATCTTACAACATATGCAATATCTAGATAAACACACTTACAATGTACGTCAGAAAAAAGATAAAACATTGAGAATAGGAGCTTGCAACATATGTAATATCACGATCTACTTTTGCAACATCCGTATGAAACACTTGCAACATGCCTCTGAAATACTTAAAACATACACTTGCAGCATGCGCTTTCAAGCAACATCTCGTTGCTTTTCGGGAGAATGATGGCTCGTCGGTGTATGGTGTTCACATGAGTGCCATGTGGAGAGCGAAGCCGATGGCGTCTTCCCGCGCTGCGTGCTCCAAGAAGGGTGGTGGCCGCACTCGTGCACGACCAACCACACTCTGTTGAGCGCGCAGCCCTGCGCCACCTAGTAGAGCGACCACGCCGCCAGGGTAGCGCGTTGCTGGCAGGGAGCGACGGGATCGGCACCAGCGCCATGTAGAGGAGCATGGCGACCCAGAGAGGTCGCGTAAGAGGTAGGACGAGGACCTGAGCACGGAGCGCCAGAAGCAATGCGCTGCGATGGCTCGCCTGATGTGGGTGCTCGGAGGTGGCAGACGAGCAGATAAGAGCGATGAAGAGGAACAAGTGGATAAGAATGAGTAGATGAGTAGTTTTTTTAGAAACAAAGGAGCATAGGTTATTGAGCTAGTGTGCAGCCCACCGACATAGCATTCGGCCGACAGGTGCCCGCTTGAGAGAATTACATATCACATCTACCACCAGAAAGAAACAAATCATGGTACCATAGCATTAACTTTTTGGTAACGTATCTAATGCAAACTAACCTTTCCGTGTAATTGTGCAAACTTCTAATCTGAGCCACATGATGTTGATCCAAGGGACGCATAGGGATTGGGTAATTTTGCGCTTAACGACCCACTCCTAATCACACTTTTGCAAATCCCCCTCCCACTCTCCCCTACGCCCCCTTGGATCAACATCATGTAGCCCAAATTAGAAGTTTGCACGGTTACACAGAGAAATTGGTTTGCACCAGATACGTTGCCTAACTTTTTTTAGCAGATACCATAGCATTAACTAACGGAGCTCGATAAGCACTCGCTCTTGGAGGACCAGGCCCAGCCCATCCAAGGGCCCAATCAGTCTACGCGCACACACACCCTCTGCCCATCACCACCAGCAGCAGCAGCAGAGCAGCCACGGCGGCGGGAAACCAGACCTAACACATTGCCCAAGCGGCGGGAAACCAAAAGCCCTTCCCGCCGACTCCGGCCACCCTCCCCACTTCCCCGCTGCTGCCACGCGCCACTGGCCCTGCATTTCATGCCCCCAAGGCCATTGCTCAACCCTTATCCTCTCGACCCCTTGGTCGGCCTGTTGGGTTTCTCCGCTGCGGTGAAAGCTGGAAATGGATGCCGCCGCCGCTTCTTCTGCCAGGTCCTCCTCCTCTTTGCTCGCTCTTGCTTGCTCTTTGCGTGGATTGCTTAAATGAGATTTCGCCTTTTCCTTTCCCCATTTCTCCCGTGCGAGCTAATTTCAGTTTTGGGTGCGGATTTGCGTGGGTTAATTTGTCTGCGTTGCTTGTTAGTTTGTCCTGTGAACTGTAGCGGACGGCCTAGCTGTCCATGAATTTTAGGATTCCAGGATGCATCCGAGGGTTCTAGTGATACGATTGCAGCTTGGAGTATCAGAGTATGTGGTTGGAGTGGGGCGTGGGAGTATACTTGAGCTCAGCAAGATGAAAGAAGACTGCGAATGCAGGCAAAATGATTGCTGCTTTCACTACCATAGTCTTAAAATACCAGAACAGATGCTGCAAAACTATTATTCGACTAGTGCTGTTCTTAGTACCCTCTACCCTGCTAATATCCATCTGTTGATGTTAATACCTTTGTAATATCTTTGTGATTTTGCTGACCCAAGTTTCAACATATGGCCTACTTTAAGAAGGTATTAACACCAACAGATGGATATCAAGTTTCAACAATGGTTTGCGGCCAGTTATGAAGAACTAAACAAAAGTACCCAAAAAGTAGTTGCATTTATTCTGACAATTCTGAGTCTACACTCTAGAGTGGTCTGTGTTAAACTTGATTGTTGGTGCATACTTTTTGCTATTTTGCTCAATTTATTTTTACCACACAACACACCAAACAGAGAAAGTCAGAAGTAAAGAAAGATGCAGTGCGGTTGCCTAATGACAACAACAAAAGCTGTGTAGAGAAGCCAACTCTTTTCATCCTTTTTTATTACAACCCAAACATGGCAGAGCCAGTTGTGTAGGAACTTACAGGCATCTTTTGTGGAGCTGAATATGTTGACTGAAACTCTCGTTGTGCTATCCATCCTTGATGTACTTTAGTGAAATAACCCATGATTGACGAGAGTGAATGATGCAGACTGGGTGACAATGACCAGGGAAATACGTCACAAGATAATCATTTGAGATCCATTGATCAAGATAGTAAAAGGCCAATCGATACACTTTCAGTGCCAAATACAGAGCAAGCAATGGAGAACGGAGAAAATGCACAAGCTATCCACAATTCAGAACAGATGGAAAAAAGCGAAAGGCTATTGAGCGCATGGTTGCATGGTTCAGGGAAGCTGGGATTCCTTTTATTGCTGCTTGTATAGAGAGTTTTGACTTAATGGTAGAAGCAATTGCACAATGCAGCCCTGGTTTACAGGTACCCTGTTATGTGGGCTGTTGGGATCGGGAGGGGAGAGTCGAGGGGAGCGGCGGCGAAGCTATAGCACCCGCGGTGCTACAGTACCCTCGGGTACTGTTCATGTGAGAGAGGCAGAGGACCGGCGGCTAGGGTTGTGAGGGGCGCTGGGAACGCCGGCCGCGGGGCTTCGCCCACGACCGGCAAGAGAGAAGGTTTTTCCTTCTAATCTCTTGCTTGATTAGATTGATACATCTCCTCTCCTTATATAGAGAAGAGGTCTTACTTAACCCCTAAGCAAGCGACTAATTAATCTTAACGGGCTAAGGTCTAATAGGCCCTTAGTGGGCAAGAAATTCTATAATCTTAGTGGGCAAGAAATTCTATAATTTAGTAGTGAGCAATGAGTTTTGGCATAATGTGTTATATGCTATAAATAGTTTTCAACCACTAGTAGAGGTTCTGAGGATGATGGGGAGTGGCAGACCCTCTATGGGATACATGGTGAACTTGTGAACGCTAAAAATGAAATTGCCTTCCGCTTCGAAAACAAGGAAGAACACTATTTGCCAACATGGAACTATATAGATTTTAGAATGGATGAGTACATGATGAAACCATTTCTTTTAGCTGGTTATTATTTGAATCCTTTGTTCTACTATCAAAGCAGAAATGAAATTGAAATGACAGAAGTCTTCAGAGATGCACTTGTTGAGTGCACGCGTAAGATGGTACCAAGATGAGTCTACACAAGAGAAAATTGTGCATCAATTGAAGCTTTACAGCATAGCTTCAAAGAGTTTTGGAATAGTTCATGCCATTAGTACTCGGATGAATGTTGACCCAGGTAAATTTCTTTCAGGATGAAACATCTTGGCTTTTTTTTTATTTGTTTGTCAAGGTTCACAATGTAGTCTTCTTTAGTCTAATATACAAGCTAACTCTTGTCCTGTATGTAGTTTCCTGGTGGCAATTACATGATGGTGCAGCAAAGGAGTTGAGCACAATGGCACTGAGAATATCGAGGTTGACCTGTGGCTCATTGGCCTACGAGCCAAGTTGGATTGAAACGGTAACATAGTGAGCTAGTTTCAAACATTCATCCATCAGTTCTTCAACTTATCATGATTTCATTTGTGTAACTTAGATATTTTTAGGAGGTAACTAAGAAATTCTGTTACACTATTCTCTATCACTTTTCAGATCCATAGAGAAAAGCCATCTTGGATTAAAAATAAGCAATTTGAGGATTCAGTGTTTGTGACCGTCAACAGAAGGATACAAGGGAAAGCTCAAAGGAGTGACAGAGATCCTATACTTGCCTACGTCCCCCGTCACAACGAACCATTTGAATGGCTGGTGGGCATGTTTCACTTCCATGCTCAACTACCGCATAATAGGGATTTGCTGATGGCACGAGCAAGAAGTGGCGATGGCGCAGGTCTCGCAAAGCTGGCAAATAGATTATTTATCAAGGCAGACTATGTGACATCTGAAGAAGAAAGTGATGAAGAAGCACCAACGCACTCCATCAAAAGGAACACGTCGTCTGGTGCTTCATGCTCAAAACGAGAGAAGAGACCATGGCTGGTCAAAGGAAATCTGAAAGATGATGAGTCTGAGGGAAGTGACGGAAACATCAGCTACTAATCTTTGGTGATATTCATGGCCTTGTATGTATTACCTTAAAAGGATGATGCATGATTTGGTATGCTTTTGTGGTATGTGAACTCTTAGGCATTGCTGGTGTTAGGAGTTTGGAACTCTTACTTTGGTTCAGCTGTTAAGTAACAGATATCTGTCTGAAATCTGAATGCATGCAATCAGATTTGGTTATTTCATTCATGATCATTATGCTTTCGATGGAAATAGAAAAGAAAAAAAAACCCTCGAGCCCCTGTTTATCAGATATCAAGTTTAACATCCAGTGAGCCAATGTATGGTTGCCCAGGTATTACTGTGGCGCCCCCTCGATTGAAGGGTCCTTCCCTCCTAGTCTAACAAAGCGATAGTTGCTCTGAACTTCTGAAACGTGAAAGTATATTTACATATTATTATTACAGTAGCGAAATGATACCACCAGCTTCGAAATTAGAGAAAAGAAGCTTTGAACATGGCTTCCAAATTAGGGAAACGGCAATACGTTGTTCTTGCAAAATTTAAAGAATCAGAACAGTGCAACTGTTTGTCCTCTAATTAAAGAACAAAGAAATCCAACTTTTTCTCCTCGCAGAAGTCAAAGAAGAATGAAATCCAACTGTGTTTAACTAAACACTATGCCATCTCAAAACGACAGAAGACATTGAGCAAAACAGTTAAATCCTTGTAAACCTTGATATCTATAGCATATAGCTGCTAGAGGGAACTGGGTATATTTAGAAATTCTTGTCATGCTTGTTGAGCCAAACAGCCATCTCTTTCTTGAACCTCTCCATCGCCGGCCTCGGCAGCAGCAGCGACACCACCGTGGAGTCCTCGCCGTCCTCGTTCTGGCACCTCATGTGATGGCTTCCCAGCTTGGAAGTAAGGTCGCCGGCGAGTGGTATGCCGCCGCCCACATACTCAGCCCACCCAAGCTGCAGTCCTTTCCCGGCAGCAATCCATCTGGTGTCAGAGACCTCGTACGTCCTGTCCATGGTCAGAGACGGCCTCTGACGGATGTACGCGGTCGTATCCACCATCGATGCCAGGCACTCCTTGGTCACGCTGAGCTTGGTCTCGCGCACGAGCTCAACCGTATCGGCGAGCGTCTGCCGGCAGAGCTCGTCGACGGTCAGTTCCACTATAGGAGAAACATGTGCATTGCCATAGTAACCCCATGGGATGAGGGTGTGGCGATTCCACTTGCCACGGGCATTCATGGTGACCATAAGCCGCACTCGCTGGCTAGGTTCATACCCCAAAGCTATGGTGCGGCATCGCCACATGACTGCAGTTAGAAGCTCGAAGGATGTGGTTGAATCGGCGAGGTGTCCTGGTATGTGGCTTCGTAGAGCGCCCACCTCTCTTTGCCCAAAGACAAAGTATTGGGCTACCATGCGATTGGGCGGAATTGACAGCATCACGTCATCTGATGTAGAGTCTAAGCTATTTAGCAGTGGTTCGTATGCAGGGTTTGGGTATGGGATGGGCGTTGTGTTGTGTGCTGTAGTTAGAAGCTCTCTTTTCCAGACTGGAAGAAGGCTCGGGGATGCTTTAACCATTAGTTCAGTTACACTTGTCATGAGTTGAATCATACCGAATCCATCGGCGATGCTATGGCACATGTGGAATCCAACAACAAATCCGCCACATTTGAGTTCTGTCACCTATATATGAGAAAATAAAAAGACGACGTCACTTATGATAAGAAAAATATACCTATCTCAACCTACTTATGCATTTAGTACATTCATTTTTGATATCTTGCAACTACAAATAACTTCAGAAACTTTCCTAAAATATAAATCTTTCTAGCTGTACAATAGAAATCATCTAAACAAAGTGGGAAAATATCACAAAATCAGAAACCTTTTATGATTCCAACCTATATATACAAGGAACTCCGTTGTCTCTAGGTACCAGGTTTCTTTTTTCCTGACCAGAATGGTTTAATTCTTTTTTCCCAAATTTAATTTATAGCCAGAGGGCGCACTGCAACAAAAATATTACTATATGGAGAGTTTTTTTTTTCTGCCGGCAACATCTTCTAATAACCATATCTCCTAGCCAATGTCCACTTCTTTCTAACTTAATATTTGAAAAAGCTACTTTTGCAGGCTCTTTGGAGTTTGGTCTTGACTCTTGACCTATTAAAGTGAACTATTTGTATGATTATTACTTCATGTTAGAGTGTGTAATGTTTCCGTAGGTTCAAACTTCATTGGCCTGAAGCCCAGTCCAATAATGTATGTGTTGGTAGACTCATGTATATGTATATGTACCATAGAAGAGAGATTGAGCAGAGTGTTTCAAACATTTCCCACCTCTAGATGGTGTTAAAGCCATGCAAATATTAGCAATAATGGTGGTGATGAACATATTGCTGCGGTGGTGAAAGGGAAGGATTTGGTGCCACATACTTACATGAAAATCGGGACGAGTTGGTTCTGTGCGACAGAGCAACGAAAGAGCAACGATAGAGGCGTGCGAATGAGATGGAAAAATGCACGGCAGTGGGCAGTGCAGGTGAAGAAAGGGGCGAGCTCCAGCTTTGTGCTTTGTGTCGTGGTGTTTTAGGTCTAGTTTGGTTATTATAAGGGTAGCCTCGCCAGGCCAAGCTAGCCTTACCTTACCATGGCAAGGAGAGAATCTTGCTATTCTGGGGATAACAAAGGGAAAAACCTTGCTAGCATAGGAATCGAGGAAACTTGCTAGCTATCTATCAAAACACTCACATACATTTGATTGCCTAGCAAGATGAGAAAAAGGTTATGGAACTTCACATAAGGATCCAAACACACCTAAAGTTCTTGTTGATTGGATGAGGTCGTTTGAGAAGCGATCAAGCACCTTTTCCAATGGCCTTCGTGGTGGCCAGCACGCCTCGACGCTCCCTGGCGGGGCTAGCTGGCTGCTGGCCATGCAGCAAAATTATTGATTTGATTTTATAAGCTGTTATCTTTCTTGAGAGTTAGTCTAATTTGGGTTTGCATTTGGATCACTGGGGGATTTTGATTCAGTCTCGATTTTGTCATTGGCACCTTGCTCCCTGCACCTAGCTTGCCGATTTGGGCTTGTCAGTTTGAAAAATCCATGTATAGATTTGGGAGACCCGAGGAAATCTGTTTGATTTCGAATTGGGGATGTTTAGATAGGACTGTGGAGGCCAAACAAAAATTTGAGGCAGAAATTTTGCCTCTTTATTATTAGGTATAGATATAGATATATATATAGAAGAAGAGAGAAGAAGGTTCAAAACTTTCCCGACTTCTACATTTTACTTTTAGTTTTGGTATATTTAAACACGTTTCCTATAGTCCAGATGCCTGAAATCAAAGGACCAAGAGAGATCAAGAGAGGAAGAGAAAGAAAATGTATAGTGTTGGTTTCCTAGATGGTTAGATTAAGATCTACTCCATCCATCCCAAATTATAAGACGTTTGACTTTTTTGATACCAAATTTGACCACTCGTCTTATTCAAAAATTTGTGCAAAATATCAATTCTTTTATCGTGATTTGGTATATTAATAAAAGTTCCTCAAGAATGACTTAAATTTGACTATGTTTGTACAAATTTTTTGAATAAGACGAGTGGTCAAACTTGGGATAAAAAAAGTCAAACGTCTTATAATTTAGGATGGAGGGAGTAATGGATACTGTTCATTTCCTGAAAAAAAACTTAAATTTCAGGCACATGAGAAATAGCAGCCCCCATATTTAAATGCAATCTTGTGATGCCTCAAGCTTGAATAATCTCAATCACAAATTTAAATTTTTCCAAGGATACATATTTTCTTTTTGAGGCACCAGAAAGAAGTCTTACAGGTAAAGATGTAGCAGCACACGGCTAAAATTACAATTGTATCTGAAGATCTGGTTAAATATTGCAGAAATTTCGTTAAAAAGAAGCGTTCAAAAAATATGTCAGAAATGCATATCCACTTCTCACGTTCTTAGGAGATTTAAAAAGATTTCCGCAAAACATAGAACCCACTTGGAGAACGGTTATAAATATAAGATAGTAGGTACCTGCATGAAGAGCAATGGTCTGCCAATGACGGCTTTTACATCACCAGGGTCGCACAGCAGCTGGTCCAGGCACGGATACGGCGGCAGCAGCGGCTCCCCGAAGTCCTGGAGCCGCACGTCGGCGTCGGCCTCGACGAACACCACGCCTTCCGCGGTGCAGTCCACGACGAGCTTCCCTCCGGTTTCCTCCCTGAGGCGGCCGGCGACGGGGTAGTAGTACACCAGCGCCTCCGCGAGCGCCGCCTTGAAGGTCCCCTTGAGGTCGGCCGGCCTGTCGGTCCGGCCGGCGGGGCAGTTGCGGAAGAAGCCGACGACCGTCTCGTAGTAGCGGAGCAGGTGCTGGTCGTCGATGTCGGACAGCGGCTTGGTCTCGCATGGCGTCGGCCGCGCCGGCGACACCAGCTGTGGCTCGCTCCGGCGTGCCTTGAAGGACACCATTTTGTTGTTGTCGATCTCTAGCTATTGGTTTGGATTTTGGACGACTGCTGTGTGACAGTGTGTGAGTGTTGATTATTTTCAGCTGGCCGGCGATACTTAGTACGTATTATATAGATGTGCATCCATAGCACCTGGCCTGACGATGAAACAGCCAAACTAAGGTGATGTACTGATGTACGTGATGCATCCATAGACGTTCCTAATAATTAAGGCAAGCAAGTTTGCTGGCTGGCCTTGGCCAGCCTTGTTGATATGAGACATGCAGTAGTAGTCCATAATTACTGTTGCATTGCCAGCTCAAGTTGTACTACTACCTCAGTTTCAAATTATAATTCGTTTGATTTTTTTAACTGAAAGTTTGACCACTCGTCATATTCAAAAAATATGTGCAAATATATACGAATTTAATTCATACTTGAAGAACTTTTATTAATAAAACAAGTCACAACAAAAAAAATGATATTTTACACAAAATTTTGAATAAGACGAGTGGTCAAATATTTGATCAAAAAAGTCAAACGAGTTATAATTTAAAACCTAGTATGCATGAATGCCTGGGATTACAGTGCTGCACCAGCAGATGCAGACAAATACATAATCTATTCATTATTACTCCCTCCCATAGTACTGTAACAGACCGGTAACCAGGCAGTAATGTATATATAAGCAAGCAAGCTGGCTGGCTGGCCTTGGCCAGCCTCGTTGATATGAGATACTCCATATGGCGACAGGGAAATGCAACAAACAGTCTATTCCATTTTTTGTAGGCTTCCCTCAAACAAGAGGACATATTACGGTGACCGGTTACTTAGGGGGTGTTTAGTTATTGGAGTGAAAAATTTTAGGGTGTCACATCGGATATTTTATGGGATATCGAAAGGGATGCTCAGATATTAATAAAAAACCTAATTACATAACTCGCCTGAAAACCGCGAGACGAATTTATTAAGCCTAATTAATCCGTCATCAGCACATGTTTACTGTAGCATGACATTGTCAAATCATTGATTATTTAGGCTTAAAAAATTCGTCTCGCAAATTTATCGCAATCTGTGCAATTAGTTATTTTTTCGTCTACATTTAATACTTCATACATGTGTCTAAACATCCGATGTGACGGGGTGAAAAATTTTAGGGGAGAAACTGAACAAGACCTTAGTTTGATATGGTCAAAAGGACTCTCTCTTGGCCGTTTCTCGAACATCTAGGACGATGTTGCACAAAACTTGGTCATGCCAGCAAAACTAACATGGCCCTTCAGAAAAATGAACAACCTTAGTCAGAGCATCTGTAATAGTCCAACAAAAAAATCAATGAGTTTTCCTGGTTGCTAAAAAAACTAGGAAGCATATTTGTTGGTTTTCTCTCACCATTTCCAATATCTTGCTCCTAAATGCTACAAGACAATTTTGCATCAGGAATCTTATACTTTTCCATATTGCTATAGCCAGTTTTATACTTTCTTTCCCTCTTGAATATTTACATTGGCAGTCCTGTCCTTTCTCTCTTTATTTGCATTGGTAGTTCTAAAAAAAGTTGGGAGTATATTTGTTGAGCTTCTCCAATAATTTCTAAAATCCCGCTCCTAAAATATTGATGATAATTTTACATAAGGAAACCTGAACTATTTTGAAACCGCACTAACCGCTTTTGTACTTTCTTTCTCCCTTGTATATTTGCATTGGGAATCCTGTCTACTCCTTATTCTTCCCCACATCCTTCTACCTCCAGATTGGCCGATCGATATGCGCACATATATTTTCGCATGGCTGGGTCTGTTTTCCCAAGTGCGAAAAGATTGAGAGTTAAGATAGGGAATTGTTGGAGAGTATTTTTTTCAAACTTGCCAAAAAATCAGGATTGGGAGTGGGTTTTAGAAACTCTTGGAGATGCTCTAATAGTCTTTCTTAAATTCACTCCCTAAATTCTTATTTGAAGAGCCACTTAAAAAAATGATCTCTATATCCTTGCACTATCCAACAACTTCTCTATATCTTGTGCATACTTTAGAGAGCTAGCCCCGCTTTCTATCTTCATCTAGCAAGAAACTGGCAATAGAATAGGAAAAATATTTAAATATATAATTAAAATTTTATTGGAGGTTTTTTCCACCAATATGTCTATTCCTATCAATATTGCCATCCTATATTCCAATTTATCGATAGCCAAAGATGGAGTGCGGTAATGTCTCCTTAGAGTGTGCACAAGATATAGAGAAGTTGTTGGAGAGTGGAAATGTATAGATGGAGTCCGGCGAGTGCTGAGTCCCTCAGCAACCATTTGCAGACCTCTTTGGTAGAAAGGTGCGGTGGCCAAGTTCGGTGCACCACTGGACAAGTTCATTGTGTCATATTATTTTCGCTGCAAACTCATATGTGTGATGTGTATTTGCTTAGTTTAATACGATCTTTGTTGTGATGTGGATTTATCGAGGTCATTCGTGACACTTGACGGACTACCAGGTTTATATAAGTGAAAGTGTGCGCGTGCTAACATGTTAAGCGGGGGCAGCCGTACTTGATCTTGTATATAAATTGAGCGATTCTGTCACACGTTGTGTTCAACTACACTACCATGCGCCAGCGTCCACCTCCGGTAGACCCATCCGGTGCAACACGTCTGGTGTGCACCAGACTGCAATGTGCAAGCCGGTTTTTAAGGCTAAAAATAGGACACTATGTCAAGTCTGGTGCAACTCGTCCAATCAAACCCTTTGGGTTGGGTTTTGATTCCAATCATTCTTGGGTTTCATTTGAGCTAATTGTTTTCAAAAGTGTGCACCACATCCATCACTAGACTCAACTAGGTCAAGCTACCCGCTCATACCCCACTTTATAGTATGGCCAAAGGAAAAACAAAGATCTTATCACTACGCTAAGTGTCCCCTCAACACCATCGACACTTAGAACTAGTCAATCCTCAATTTTCATGTTCATCCTTTGAAAACCAAAATGAACACCATCAATTAGTGGTATGAAAACCATAATTTCCCAATATCAATCATCATTATGACCTCACTAAAGTAATGCCGCTACGAAACACATGTTAGTCATAATGATTGTATCGTCCTTAATTGCCAAACAGAATTATGGGCCTAGATGCATTCATGGTTAACAGAGATGAGCACATTTAGCAACCGCCTGTAGGCGGTTCTTAACGCACATTTATACCGCCAACATTTCAACAAAATAAAGAGAATATGACCACCAAAACTTAGGAATAGGGCTCTACAACTAACATTTACATGAGTTTTGCTATACATATGTTTTGCAGGCACAAATGTAGAAATTCACTAAAATGCGCTTTCTAGAAGGCGTATTTGAGCAAAACAAACATCAAACCCATCCAAACACAGAACCAGACTGAGTTACCAGCGTAACAGTGGCCCAGGCCCATCTAGAAGCCCACCTGGCAAAGGCGGTGCTAGGAGGCGCCAACCAGGGTGCATGTGCACCCTGGGTGTGGCCGCACCCCCCTTGCCGCCTCTCGGACCCACTCTTCAGGAGGCGGTGCATTCAATGCTCCTATGATGGTTGCATGCGGTGCTTACCAAAAATACCACACCAAACCGTCATACTCAAGCCTATATAAGAAGCCCTCCACCTCAAATCATGATGATCAAACACATTTTGGAGAAGAAGAAGAAGGGCTACATATATTTTCCTTAGCTTCTAGCTAGACTAGTTAGGGAGTGAGAGAGGGAAAGAGTTAGAGGAAAAGCGGAGTAGCGGTACCTTCTACCTCTTGTACTCGGCGAGCCTTGTACCTCGAGTGGACGGAGTGCCGGACTTGTCGGCCCCCTCTACACTTGTACCTCTATGATCGTCTTACTAATTGGAGTAAGAAGTTCGTGTTCATCTATTGGTTTCGATTCCCTAAGTTAAGTTATCATTGTTACTACTTGTGGGTTCATTGTCCGTCCTCATGACAGGTGCTCTAGTAGAGGACTCCTGATAAAGACGGAAGTTCCTAACCAACGCTAGAGTAGTAGCAGTTAGCGTAGACGTGGTGTCTAATCTACACATTACCTTTGTTTGCCTCGTATCCCACGGTTGAGGGGTAGGCAGCAGGTGGTGATAGCCCTGTCCGTCCCTTGTAATCCCCCACATTTGGGTATGGCATAGAGTACAGGTTGGCATCACTTGGTAGACCAGGTGCGATCCAGTGCCCGAAGTAAGTTTGTAGTAGCAAAGTTATCTTCACTTAAGGTTTCTAGCCTTAGATGAACCTCACTACCCAAGTTACCCTTCGTCCTTTTCTCTAGGTAAACTATCCAAGAGACTACTTACATTACCATTCCTTTAGGAAAATATGATACCCTGAATACTTCCGGTTGAAGTGCAACAACTTCCGTGCACTTGCGGACTTTTTTGCTTATGCTAAGAAGCACCAACAAGTATTTTTGGCACTGTTGCCGGGGAACGGTTGTCGTTTTAGTCTCCAAACCTAGTTTGCCTGTGTATATTTTGTTTTTACCTTTCTTTTCTTTTTATTCTTTTTCAACGGAGCAACCTACCATTCAAAACCTTTCTGCTCCCAAGGGCGAGTTCGTCGAACCTCCATAATCCTCGAAGCCAATCATAGCTTCAAGTTACAAACTCCGCCCAGGCTTTATAGCCTTCTCAGGGTTAGATTATGAAAACCCTTATCATCACTATTGGCATTTCTTAGCGTCACCACCAAGAGCAGACACAGGGTCTACCCTTAGCAGCGGTGCCAAAAATGTTGGTTGGTATTTCTAAGCACAATCACCAAGACTACGGGTTTAAGCCCTCCCATGGTAACTGCACCTAGAAACACCTCATAGGTCGTAACGTTTACATATGTTATCCGCAAGCGCACGGATCTATCGTTTAGCATTTCACCCGATAGTATTCAGGGTATCGTTATTTATATTTTTCCCAAAGGAAGGCATGGTGTATAAGTTTCTAGTAGGGACGTGGACAAGATAATATGACTGCAGAATAGACAAGTACTCAGTATAGGGGTAAGTCATGATAAGCATAAGATAGTGTGACACACATATGGGCTAACCTCAAGGATAAAAGGGAAAACAAAGAATAAAAAAAATGTTCCTAAGTAGAGCAGGCATGTCTAATATAGCTGTGCAAAGAACAGTTGATGATCAAACATAAATATGGTTAAGAGTTAGAGCAATGCAGGAGAATGGGTCGGGAGGCCACCGAGTACTGGTCTGCCAGCAACCTCATGTTACAATTTAGACTCCTACACCCCACACGAACATGGGGGAGTTCAAGGGACGGACAGGGTTGTCACCACCTACTGCCTACCCCTCGTCCGTAGAAAGGGAAATGCAATCACCCGCCCCTATATACCCAGACACCTCGCCTGTGTATATAGTGACCACCCAAGTCCCCCATGATCGCCGACCCTACGGATTGACAGGTAAAGAACTTGGGCGTACCCGAAGGCATGATGAATCACCACCTATACTTAGCTCTAAACCCCAACAAACATATAGTACGAATGTTTAAGCATAATGTTTTATATGACAAAACCCTAGCATAGAAACTATAGTCTAGTTCGTATGCTAAGATCATGTCATATGTACATGTTAAGATCATCACACACAAACTATATGCTAGTTCATATGTCAAGATTATAACATGAAAACTATACTCTAGTTCTATAGAACAACTATATAAAAGATATGAAAGCTTGAACTTGAAAGAAAACATAGTAGTATTATTCATACCCAAGATCCTTTCTTCCAAGGAGACAAGCCTTCCTTGCTGGCTCAAGCCTTGCTCCTCTACTATTTCTACTCCTAATCTAAGCTAAAGAGTAGAGGTGGAGAGTGGAGTGAGGTGTGCTCCCAAGTTGTGGTGTGTGTAGAGTGAGGCACCCCTCCCCTCTCTTATATAGGGGCCTTTTGACTTTGCCAAAGGCTTTTTGACTTTTCCTTTCTTTCATCCTACCATCTAATAAGACTTTTGTGGAGCTTGGTAGGGATAAAATTGGCATAATTGCATCATGTCATGTTGCTAAGTCAAAAACTAGACCATAGGAGAGACTAGTCATATACCTTGATCAAGATTGTGCAAGTGTGTAATATTTTTGTATTTTTTATGAACTCAAATGTCATACCTCTCTCTTTTTGAAATCTTTGAGAGTATGGGCTATCTTTATTCTCACTGGCGGGTGTCGGAGCACCCATTGTTTTCTCTCTTTTTCTATATTTTTTGGCTCATGCTCTTTTAGCATGGCATCTTTATTCTCATATATATATTCCTTTTTTTCATAGCCCATACTTTCTAGATAACTTCTGGAGAAAAATATTTGACATAGAGTTTTATTTATAAAGTGTACGTGGATCTTGATCATAGGTGCATGAAAAGAATCTCAACATTGGTCACAACAATTTGAGAAAGCTCACCATGAAAACAAGTAGTATATGACTGAGGTTTTGTATACAAATGTGTCATATGGCTTTAGTAGGAATTTTGGATCATTGAGGAACTTTTAATTTTAGTTTTTTTGAAAATAAAATCTCTGGATGTCAAGTCTTTCTTAGAACAAAGTCATAGCAAAGTCTATTTCTCTATGTCATGTCAAACAACTACTTAGACCAGATTTAGCATTTCGCACCCACAAGTTTCAAGTTTTGAGGGTAAAAAATATTTTTAAGCCAATAAACTCAAACATTGGAGAAGACTAAGCTATAAGCTAAGCATAGTTTAAAACATAAGACAACAACTATTTATCATTTCAACAAGGATGGAATCAACATTTCTACAACACATATGTATGGAGTGAAATTTGTTTATTATTTTATTTTATTTATTATATTATTTTATTACTAGTACTATTATTATTTATTTTATTTTTAGTTTCCTATGCATGATAAAATAAATATGCAAAAAGGAAATGAATGCAAGAAAGTAAATATGCAATGCATCATACCTGTGCGGGGCCCTCCCCCAAGCTAGCTCAAGGCCAGAAGTCCGAGTTTGCTTGATGAAGGCTCCGAGGCAGGTTTTTTTATTTGTTTTTGAATTCTTATATTTTTATCCTTGTTTTATACTTAGCTACTTTTGGAACAATGATCAAATTAAGCAAATTGTTCAATTTGATCAAGGCAGACTAGTCAACCTAAGCACCTTGCTTAATTTGAAAAGTCTATGAAAACATGATTGCAGCAAATCATATTCTCAAACCCAAGCATGCTAGTATAAACAATAGTTTGTTCAATAAGATGAATATTTTTGGTTTGGTTTATCATTCAAAGTTTCATATTTAGCAAGTTTCAGAACAATGATCAAATTCAAAATTTAATCAAGGTAGGCAGTTCAACCAAAGCACCATGCTAGTTTAAAAAGCCTATGAAGACATGATTGTACGAACCATGCTTCAAACTTAAACATGCTTCATATAAAACTTATGAAGATTAACTAACTTTTTATCAAGTTATTATATTTATGAAATATTTTTATCTTTTTTTTATCATTACTATCTATACTAGCAATGTTTATTTGTATGAAAATATTAAAAAGGATCACTACCGTTTACTTGCGGTGAGGGCTCTCCTTTTAAAGTCCGTTGAAAAGGACTCTTCTCCTTTTAGTTCTTGCTTGTTGAAGGTTCATCTGTGTCTAGAGAAGTAGATGCGGATGTTGACCTTTCTGCCTGCCATATCTGCTTAACACTACTTAGTGGTTGTGTCTTGGGCTGTTTGTTTTTGTTGAACCCATTGAATGGGCATCTCATAGTTTGTCCTTGCATATGAAAACTAACATGCCCTGACACCACATGTAAGACTGCATTTGTAGTGTTAAGAAATGGTCTTCCTAGGATCGGGGGAACCCTCTGCTTGTGGCCCATGTTGAGGATGATGAAGTCCATGGGGATGTATGCATCTCGAATTTTTACTAAAACGTCCTTGACTACTCCCTCCGGCTTTCGTAGTGATTGATCTGCCATCTGCAATTGAAAATTTGTAGTGCACAAAGGTCCACCTAGGATTTCATCATATGTTACCTTGGACATGATGTTCATGCTTGCTCCAAGGTCGCAGAAGGCGTTGTGGATGACATGTGGGCCGATTGAGCATGTGATTATTAGGCGGCCATGATCTTCTTTCTTGGTGATGGATGGTGATTCTATGAGATGATCTTGGCTTTTCTGACACATAGGCTTACCGAACCTCGTTGAGACCATTTTAACAGATTCGAGAGAAGTTTCAGGTTGCCCCAAAATTTCTCCCAAATCAACAATAGGTATAGCAGCAGACTGAGCTAATTATGTTTCTGTCCTTTTATTAAAGCTCAGTTGGTTGTTCATAGAAGAAGTTAACCCTTCTATTTTAAAGTTCATAAGCTCAAGCATTTTATCATTAATTTTCAACTTTTCTTTAAGAGTTTCAATTGTTTTTGCTTGGCTTAAGACTAAATCTTTCAAGGAAGGTTCATTCCAATTGTAAATTGGGTTAAAGTTCGAATTACCTCCTCGATGTTGTGGGCGTGACTGGTGATTCCACCCATTCTAGCCTCCTTGTTGGTTGAACCCATTGTTGATGTAGGTAGTGGCTCCACGGGTTTTGGGACAGTCGTTCCCCAATTGGCCAACACCACCATAGATTTCGCACATCATATGTGAGTCCATGGCCTTGACGGTGCCATACATTGTGCTTTTTTCGGCGGCACGCTCGTCAATCCTTTTCAATAGGAGGTCCATTCTTGTGACAAGCACATCCATCTCCTTCACGGTGTGCATGTCTTCTTGTTTGGGTGGGCTTCACTCTTCACCCCACCCACAATTGGCTACCATCTTATCGATGAGAGTCATGGCTTCATTGAGGGTGAGTGAGAGGAATGCCCCTCTAGCAGCGGCATCAATGTGCTCCTTTGACATGGGTGTTAACCCATCATAGAAGTTCTGGAGCACGAGCCAATTTTCCATCCCGTGGTGTGGGCATGCTTGAATATATTCTTGCAGCCTCTCCCACACCTCAGGGATGGTTTATGTTGATTCTTGCTGGAAATTGGTAATTCTTCCCCTCAGGGCGTTGGTTTTGCCTATGGAGAAGAATTTTGTGAGGAACACCTCGGAGCATTTGCTCCAGGTATTGACAACTTCCTTGTCCATGTAGAACCACAATTTCGCCTTCCCCACAAGGGAGAAAGGAAACAAACGGAGCCTTACAACATCAGGTGCGACGTCTTTGATGACGATTGTGTTGCACAGTTCGAGGAAGGTCTGTAGGTGTGCATTGGCATCCTCATTCGGCAGTCCATAGAATGGATTGGCCTGTACCATGGTGATTATCCCGGTCCTAATCTCAAAGTTTTTGTCACCAATGTTGATAGCGGGCTCGATGGGCACGTTGGCAATAGTCGGGACAGAGAACTCACAGATTGACTTCTAGGCCATAGTAGTGATAGCAGCTGATACAGGGGTGAGTAGTTCAGTTGTCGGTGGAGTGGCAGAAGCAGTAGAGGCACAAGACCCCTTCTTCCTTTGGAGTGCCTCTGGATCAGGAATGAAGTTGTCTGACAAGTTGAAACCATTCTTACAATATCCTGTTTTCATCCACAACAGGAGAAAACATGCAAGATTAGCCTATAAGAGCAATGGCTACCATACATACACATTATCATGAACATGTCCTACTAGATTCTTTTTAACCAATGCCTTCCCTGGCAATGGCGCTAGAAATGCTTGTTGGTATTTCTTAGCGTCACCACCAAGAGCAGACACAGGGTCTACCCTTAGCAGTGGTGCCAGAAATGCCGGTTGGTATTTCTAAGCACAATCACCAAGAATAGGGGTTTAAGCCCTCCCATGGTAACTGTACCTAGAAACACCTGATAGGTCATAATGTTTACAGATGTTATCCACAAGCGCATGGATCTATTGTTTAGCATTTCACCCGACAGTATTCAGGGTATCGTTATTTATATTTTTCCCAAAGGAAGGCATGGTGTATAAGTTTCTAGTAGGGACGTGGACAAGATAATATGACTGCATAATAGACAAGTACTCAGTACAGGGGTAAGTCATGATAAGCATAAGATAGTGTGACACGCATATGGGCTAACCTCAAGGATAAAAGGGAAAACAAAGAATAAAAAATGTTCCTAAGTGGAGCAGGCATGTCTAATATAGCTGTGCAAAGAACAGTTGATGATCAAACATAAATATGGTTAAGAGTTAGAGCAATGCAGGAGAATGGGTCGGGAGGCCACCGAGTACTGGTCTGCCAGCAAACTCATGTTACAATTTAGACTCCTACACCCCAGACGAACGTGGGGGAGTTCAAGGGACGGACAGGGTTGTCACCACCTGCCGCCTACCCCTCGACCGTAGAAAGGGAAATGCAATCACCCGCCCCTATATACCCTGTCACACCCATTTTTAAGGACAAAAATAGGATGCATAAAAGACTCATGTGCGCCCCCGGATATGATCGCACACACAAGTAGACAAATTAAATAGTATCATCATAGTGCTTATTACATAGCGAATAAATATTTAACTCATAGTCTTATACAATAAATTGTAGCAACTAATAGTAGATCTCCAGCGGAAACTCCAAACACAGGGACACGGTTGACTGGTTGACACCAAGACTAGTACTCATTACGATAATCTTCCTCATAATCTTCATCTGTTATGGTGGAAATAGCAAGGGTGAGTCCATGTCGAACTCAACAAGTATAACACAGGGTTCATGAGGCACAAAAGGCTAGACACTGTTTGACTACATTTAGCTTTTTATCATCATATATTTCACAATTGAGTAGCATCAAGATAATCACTTCCCATCAATGAACCAATGATTAATTGTAATAAGGATAATGAATAGCATTAACATGAGCATAATAATAACAACAGAAATTTAAACATGATATAACAATAGTGATCAACTATTCTGTAAGAATCCCCAAGGCCGCTCGTATCCGTGAGCACGGCTAGTATACTAGTTTATTAAACTCTGCATAGAGGTGTACACTTTCACTGTGAGTCATAACTTCCAAATGCATGGGTTCGCGACTCCCCAAAACACCGGAAATCATATAAAACCACTTAAAGGTTCGTCTAACAAGTTAGGGCCATTAGATTCACTCGGCAGGCAGATGTAGGAACCCCCTTTTCAAATAGCACACTTCCTTCTCGGCTATACTCATAGACTAGAGGCTGTCCTACACCCAACGTGTCAAGCCATTCTTACGCCAATTAAGGTAACCACTAACAAGCTAGAAAAGGTCCTTTAAACAACTAAAGCTAGAGCCTTATAGCCCTCACAGCTATACTGTAAATCCCGGTTATCACTTACAGGTAAGTCCTTATGGAGAGTAACTAGAGCGACAAACAAACAACACAACACAACGCTCTAGTCCCCTTTTTCAACAGTAATAAAATCATCTTAATGGTTGGTTGCTCAATCCATTAATCAAATTACAAGATCATTTTTCATAATTAAGCACTAGCAATAGCTACCCAAATGCATAACCCATAGGTGACAAGGAATCAAGATACCAATCACTAAGTTATAATCTCTAAGGTTGTCAAGGAGGACACATGCATATATATGATAATTTTAGTGAATAGGACAACAAGGATGGTCCCATGTTATACTTGCCTTGATCAAAGCTTTCCTGATGATACTGCTGGTCTGGCTCAAAATAATACTCCTGATCGTCAAGAAACTGCTCACCGTCTATACTCGATCATCAAGCATCAACACACAATCATCCGAGCAATCATACACCAACAGTAGAAAAACAGTATAAAAAGTTTGTAAAACTCTTCTACACATTACTACGATCACACAGACGTAAAGATCACAAAATTTGGAGTTAAAACGTGAAAGTTATGAATTTTCTAAGATTTCCTATAGATAAATAATTACTTAAATATAAACTCGAAAATTAAATTTTCTAAACCTATTGTAGAGCTATACTAACATGTAGAGCTCACAAATACGAACCTAACGCAACTTGAACGGGTCAAATCGGAGTTAAGACGAAGATTTTATGCGCAAAACAAGTTTAGTGGCAAAACTGTAAATATCAGAAAATGTATTTTTGAATTACCGAGAAGAAATACGTTTTCAGAACAAAGAAACGTAATTCCTAAATGACGCTAAGGACTGCGGGTTCTAATAAAAAAAGCTCAAGGGCTCTTTAACAATTTTTCGCCACGAAGGGGTATCGGTGACTCTCGGCCGTTGATCCGGAGATGAAGGACCCAGATTAGACAAGGGGGGTTCCGGTGGCTTCTTTCGCTGGAATCGGACACATGCGGTGGCACCATGGCCGGCGGCTTGCGGTGGTAAAGAGGCTCGTAAAGGTGGTAAGCTGGTAAAGAGGCTTACGGTGGCAGAGGAATGACATACGCGTCGAATTGAATCTAACAGTGGCGTTCTAGGGTTTAGGTGGCGCTACAAGAACTCGACGCGAGGCCAAAGCGACTTGGGATTGAAAAAGGGCAGCAAGGTGGGAGGCGGTGGCTCTTATAGAGAGCTATGCGTGCTATGCAAGGAAAGAAATCCCATGGAAGATTGGGTTCGAGTTCGGGTTGGTGAACTTGACCCCGGCTCGGTCTCGGCGCGCGGTAGGGGATGGAGATAGCCGACACGTGGGCCCCATGCATCGGTGACTCAAGGAGCGAGGTCCACACTGCAGTGAGATGGGGTGAGGCGCTCGCGGCACGCTCAATGGGCCGGCCCAAAGAAGAGAGGGGAGCGGGCTGGCGGTGGGAGAGGGAGGAAGCAGACCGGCTAGCGGCTAGCTGGGCCACCAGGCTGAAACCAGGGAGAAGGAGAGAGTTATCCCTTTTGTTTTATTTTCTGAATTTTCCAAAGCCAATTTTCAAATGTATTTGGATCAGTTTTGAATTTCTGCTAAAACCACCTAGCACAAATAAACAAATGCACCAGCATGAATGCACAAACATGTATCTAGCCTTATATTGTATTTTAATTTCAATAAAAGTATTATTTCCCCTATATTTTAATGCACAAACAATTGCACAATAAATTGAATTAAACTATTTTAAAAACCATGCAAATTTTGGGTGTTACAAATTCTACCCCCCTTAAAAGAATCTCGTCCTCGAGATTGGACTGCTTACTCAAATAATTGCGGATATGATTTCCTCAATTCATCCTCTCTTTCCCAAGTTGCCTCTACCTCTGAATACTGATTCCACTGAACTTTGCACATCTTAATAACCCGACTTCAAGTAACTCTTTCAGTAGTTTCTAAAATTTTAATCGGAAACTCTTCATATGTAAGATCCTCCTTAATGGTCAATTCATCCAAAGATATTTGCTCCTCAGGCACACGTAAACACTTCTTGAGTTGAGAAACATGAAACACATCATGTACCCTAGACAAATTCTCAGGCAACTCTTATTGATAGGCAACTTCACCATGTCTAGCAATAACTTTGAATGGCCCAACATACCTTGGTGCTAACTTGCCTTTCATGTTGAACCTCCTCACACTTCTCATTGGTGACACCTTCAAGTAGACATAATCACCTACCTCAAAAACTAAATCCCTTCTCCGGTTGTCAGCATAACTCTTCTGACAAGATTGTGCTACCCTCAAATTCTCACGAATCACTCGCAGTTGATCCTCTGCGTTTCTAAGAACATCTGTACCAAACACCTGAGACTCACCCGTCTGATCCCAAAACAATGGAGTTCTACACTTACGTCCATACAAGGCTTCAAACGGTGCCATCTTGAGACTCTGCTGATAACTGTTGTTGTAAGAGAATTCTGCATAAGGCAAACTCTTATCCCAACTAGTTCCATATTGCAATGCACACACTCTCAACATTCTTCTAGTATCTGGTTGGTTCTTTCAGTCTGCCCATCTGTCTGTGGATGATATGCTGTACTAAAATTCAACTTTGTCCCCAAAGATTCATGTACAACCTTCCAAAAATGTGATGTAAATTGCGAACCTCGATCAGATATAATTTTCTTTGGTACCCCATGTAAACATACTATCTTCTCCATATACAGCTCTGCCAATCTTGGTCCATGGTAGGTAGTCTTGACCAGTATGAAATGAGCAACTTTAGTTAACCGATCTACTATCACCCAAATAGAGTCATAACCTCTCTGAGTACGAGGTAACCCCACTATAAAGTCCATACCAACTTCCTCCCACTTCCATTCAGGAATCTTCATTGGTTGCAACAATCCAGCAGGTCTCTGATGCTCAGCTTTCACCCTCTGACAAGTGTCACACACTGCCACAAACTCAGCCACATCTCATTTCAATCCAACCCACCAATACTTCTGTTTGAGATCCAAATACATCTTAGTACTTCCAGGATGAATAGAATAAGCTGACTCATGAGCTTCACGAAGGATTGCCTGCCTAATAACCTGATCCTCAGGTACACATAGCCTCTTTCCAAACCACAAAATCCCATTATCATCCAGTAGAAACCCTGGTGACTTACCAATCACTATATCCTCCGCTATCTTCTTTAGTTTCTCATCCTTCAACTAACCCTTGTATATTTCTTGCTCTAATGTAGGTTCTATCACCAATTCCATTGTATTAGGAATAATTCCCAAATTCAGATATTCAAATTCAGCACACAACTCACTCATCATGGACAACATTTGCATCTCATTAGCATAACTCTTCCTACTAAGAGCATCAGCTACTACATTGGCTTTACCAGGATGATAGTGTATCTCTATATCATAATCCTTGATCAATTCTAACCATCTGCGTTGCCTCAAGTTCAGATCAGACTGAGTGAAAATATACTTCAAACTCTTATGATCGGTGTATATATCACTCTTATGCCCAATCAAATAGTGTCTCCAAATCTTTAGAGCATAAACTACAGTGGCTAACTCCAGGTCATGAGTAGGATAATTCAGCTCATGCTTTCTCAACTGTCTAGATGCATAAGCAACAACTCTGCCTTCTTGCATAAGAACACACCCCAAACCTTGACGAGAAGCATCACAATAAATAGAGAACTTCTTACTCAAATCTGGCAATACCAAGACAGGTGCTGTAGTCAATCTCTTCTTCAATTCTTCAAAACTAGATTGACATTTATCAGACCATACAAACTTGGCATTCTTCACTAACAGAGATGTCATAGGTTTAGCAAGTTTAGAAAACCCTTTAATGAACCGTCTGTAATATCTAGCTAAACCCAAGAAACTACGAATCTCGCCCACATCAGTAGGTGGCTTCCACTTCAATACATCCTTTACCTTGCCTGGATCCACTGATATTCCACCATTGGAGACAATATGACCAAGAAAAGAGACTTCCTTCAACCAAAACTCACACTTACTTCGCTTAGCATACAGTTTATGCTCTCTAAGTTTCTGCAACACCAACCTCAGATGTTCAGCATGCTCTTTCTCCGTCTTGGAAAATACCAATATATCATCAATAAATACCACCACAAACTTATCAAGATACTCCATGAACACCTTATTCATCATGTACATAAAGTAGGCAGGTGCATTGGTCAAACCAAATGACATAACAGTATAATCATACAAACCATACCTCGTAGTAAAAGCTATCTTTGGAATATCAGAGGCACGAATCTTCAGTTGATGATAACCAGAACGCAAATCAATCTTAGAGAACACACAAGCACCTCTCAACTGATCAAACAAGTCATCAATTCTGGGCAAAGGATACTTGTTCTTGATAGTTACTTCATTAAGTGACCGATAATCAATACACATTCTCTGACCATAATCTTTCTTATCAACAAAAATAACTGGTGCACCCCAAGGTGACGAACTAGGATGAATAAAACCTTTATCTTGTAATTCCTTAATTTGTTTCTTAAGTTCTTCTAATTCATCTACTCCCATTCTATATGGTCGTTTAGCTATGGGTGCAGTTCCAGGTAATAATTCAATAAGAAATTTAATATCTCGGTTAGGTGGCATACCTAGCAAATCATCTGGAAAAACATCTAGGAATTCATTGATAACTAGATCCTCTTTTCTAGCATCCTCATCAAGCTGATTCACTAAGGCTGTTGGTTGCTTCTGCACTGCTACATTCACACTGATCTTCTCACCATTCGGTGCATTTACAACTACTACCTTTTTCTGACACTGAATCTCTGCCTGATTTTGCATCATCCAGTCCATACCCAAGATTACATCAATACCAGATGTCCTCAACACTATAGGAGTTATCTTAAACTCTACCCCCTTAAAATCATACTAATTGGAAGACACCGATTAGTGGTTTGCATGGTACCCCTAGGTGAATTTACTAAGAGAGGTTCTTTCATGGCAAGCATGGGTACGCTATGCATTCTAACAAAAATATTGGAAATAAAGGTATGTGAAGCTCCAGAATCAAAAAGAATGGTTGCAGGAGTAGAATGAACATTGAACATACCAAGCATTACTTCAGGCTTCGTCTGTGCTGTTTCAGTAGACACATGATTCACCTTTCCAGTGTTGGATGAATTCTGCCCCTGCGGTGTTTGTTGATTTTGCTTTTTGGGACAATGATTAGCATAGTGTCCAGGCTCTCCACAGCGATAACATAGATTGGGGGTACTAGGTGCACTGGTCTTCATTGGGGTAGAGTTGGGATTACCCTGGCGTGGAGTTTGCTGACCACTCTGCTGTTAGAACTGTCTGTTCTGTTGATACTGGGGTCATTGCTGAAACTGATTATTCTACCAATTCTGAGACCACTGTTGATTTGAATTACGGTTCCACTGACTGACTGGTCCTTGGAATTTCGAATGAAAGCCATGCTGAGAATTTGTACGTTGGCGAATATTGTTCCCAACACCATGTCCTTTCATATTCCTTTTTCTGTCCATCTCCCGACGTTCATTATCCAGCACAATAGCCTTATTCACAAGTTCCTGGAAGCTGGCATAATTATTACCCTTCAGTTGCAAACGAAGATCATAATAAATTCCCTTGAGGAAGAGACGCTGCTTATCTGCATCTTCCCTCACTTCATTGGGAGCATAGCGAGCCAACTGCGAGAACTTGTCATGATACTCGCTGACACTCATCTGTCCCATCCTGAGATTTCTGAATTCCTCCTGTTTCAGCTCAATTACTCCCTCAGAAATGTGGCGAGCTCTAAAATCCCTAACAAATTCATTCCAAGTGACAGGAGGAGCATTACCAGGACGTGCAGCTTGATACGACTCCCACCAAGTCTGAGCTGTCCCCTGTAACTGACCAGATGCATATAACACCTTTTCCAGATCATTACATTGGGCGATGTTCAACTGTTTCTCCACCGCTCGCACCCAATCATCAGCCTCTAATGGATCAGCAGCATGAGAGAACACTGGAGGGCGTCCTTTCAAAAATTCACCACATTTGTCTCTCACATGAACAGGTGGCGGTCCTCCTGCATGGGGGTTGTTCTGCATGTGCTGCATGAACATCTGCATCATCTGATTCTATGTATTCATAAGTTCCTCCATAGTAATGGGTGAGTTAGGACCTCCACAGCCCCTGCCATGGCCTCTGCCTCCTCTGGCTGCCATCTGTTTTCAAAGCACAGAAAATGAAGCTCAGTACTATCCAGGATGATGTATACAATAGATAAGTAAATCTGAATTCTCTGGGCGAATTCTAATTTCAGCGGCTCAGTAAAACTGCCATATCTCGAGATACAGATGTCCAATTAAGGTGATCTTTACATGGTTGGAAAGCTTATGAAATTATCTACGACTTTTATTAATAACACTTTTCCAGATTCTATCAATAAATTGGTCAAAAACTGAGCTTAACCGAAACTATTTTAGAATTCCAGACTGCGCAGTGACCCCAACTTGGAACAGGTATATCTCTTAGCTCATAATAGATAATAAGGTGAATCTTATGGGGTTGGAAAGGTACAGAAGTCTAATTATTCCCGGTAAAATTTCATAAATTTCTCACAAACAGATTTTGAGTTATTCCAGAAACATCCCAGACAGATTCAGAAATCAGCAAAAGACAGAACCAAGTTTACCCCAACCCAACTTAATATTCATGATCGAACTTAATATTTTAACTATGGAACTTGTAGACATGCCCACAAAGCTCCAGCACACATTACAAAGATCCAAATCACACATTATCATAATAACAATTCATCAAACACACTATTGTTCACACCACATACTAATACTCGACATTACCAAACTCAAATTGACTCGCAAACTAATATCGTTCCTATTACATAGGGACTTCCTAATTTTAATTGAGCTTCTCATAAATCTTGGGATGGCCTAGCTCAGCCCTTAGTTCGTCGATCTCCTTATAAGCTTGTTCTTTAAGTTCCTTTTCTTTTAGCAACTCATCCTTCAAATCCACCTCATTAAGAGCCAACTCACGAACCAGTCCCACTGTAGCTTGTAAAGTCAAGGATGAATCATCAGCAAGCGGCACGGTCCAAACACCCTTGTCATGTAAGAAACAGGGAAAATGCCGGAGTGCACCCTGCAACGTCTTGTCGGAGAGAAGACCATGGTAGAAGACAAACGCATTGTAGGCGACATCTTCCATGCTTGTTTCTACAGTTGCCCGGCTCACTCGGGTGATGAACTTTGACTCCACCTTAGGCTCCTTAGTGGTAGGATCCATTGTCTTGACCCATAACTCAGTCTCCCAGTAAGAGTCCATCAATGGATGACTATACTCCTTGCAGCGATACTCCAATGTAGCTTCTCAATCGTAGTAATAAGTATCCAAAGTTCTTGTCAGCATGTGATGGAAGAAAACATCTGCTTTAGGAACAATGATGTAAAGCTTCGTGGTCCATCCCATGACTGAATTCTCCATTGCAGTGTCTCCCACTCTTGATTTAGCATCCGATATCTCTTGGTCACCATCTACATGGGGCTCCTGGGGTTTGAAGCGGGCAATGTACTGGGCAGCGGACATGTGGGACTGAGGAGGCATCAACAAGAATTAGACATAGATTAGATAGAATCAATATATTTTCACAATAGAATAAGATAGAAGAAGCATAAAATTTAGCAATTAACAAGGTAAAAGGAGTAAGCATGAAATAAGTGAAGCATGGATGCTAATAACGACCATTCTAACTAGGCTTGCATCCTACAGTCAACACGGCTCTGATACCAATTTGTCACACCCATTTTTAAGGACAAAAATAGGATGCATAAAAGACTCATGTGCGCCCTAGGATATGATCGCACACACAAGTAGACAAATTACATAGTATCATCACAGTACTTATTACATAGCGAATAAATATTTAACACATAGTCTTATACAATAAATTGTAGCAACTAATAGTAGATCTCCAGCGAAAACTCCAAACACAGGGACACGGTTGACTGGTTGACACCAAGACTAGTACTCATTACGATAATCTTCCTCATAATCTTCATCTGTTATGGTAGAAATAGCAAGGGTGAGTCCATGTCGAACTCAACAAGTATAACACAGGGTTCATAAGGCACAAAAGGCTAGACACTGTTTGACTGCATTTAGCTTTTTATCATCATATATTTCACAATTGAGTAGCATCAAGATAATTCACTTCCCATCAATGAACCAATGATCAATTGTAATAAGGATAATGAATAGCATTAACATGAGCATAATAATAACAACAGAAATTTATACATGATATAACAATAGTGATCAACTATTCTGTAAGAATCCCCAAGGCCGCTCGTATCCGTGAGCACGGCTAGTATACTAGTTTATTAAACTTTGCGCAGAGGTGTACACTTTCACTGTGAGTCATAACTTCCAAATGCATGGGTTCGCGACTCCCCAAAACACCGGAAATCATAGAAAGCCACTTAAAGGTTCGTCTAACAAGTTAGGGCCATTAGATTCACTCGGCAGGCAGATGTAGGAACCCCCCTTTTCAAATGGCACACTTCCTTCTCAGCTATACTCATAGACTAGAGGCTGTCCTACACCCAACGTGTCAAGCCATTCTTACGCCAATTAAGGTAACCACTAACAAGCTAGAAAAGGTCCTTTAAACAACTAAAGCCAGAGCCATATAGCCCTCACAGCTGTACTATAGATCCTGGTTATCACTTACAGGTAAGTCCTTATGGAGAGTAACTAGAGCGACAAACAAACAACACAACACAACGCTCTAGTCCCCTTTTTCAACAGTAATAAAATCATCTTAATGGTTGGTTGCTCAATCCATTAATCAAATTACAAGATCATTGTTCATAATTAAGCACTAGCAATAGCTACCCAAATGCATAACCCATAGGTGACAAGGAATCAAGATACCAATCACTAAGTTATAATCTCTAAGGTTGTCAAGGAGGACACATGCATATATATGATAATTTCAGTGAATAGGACAACAAGGATGGTCCCATGTTATACTTGCCTTGATCAAAGCTTTCTTGATGATACTGCTGGTCTAGCTCAAAATAATACTCCTGATCGTCAAGAAACTGCTCACCGTCTATACTCGATCATCAAGCATCAACACACAATCATCCGAGCAATCATACACGAAGCAAACAAGGAAACATAGTTAGAACAGTACACCAATAGTAGCAAAACAATATAAAAAGTTTGTAAATCTCTTCTAAACATTACTACGATCACAAGACGTAAAGATCACAAAATTTGGAGTTAAAATGTGAAAGTTATGAATTTTCAAAGATTTCCTATAGATAAATAATTACTTAAATATAAACTCGAAAATTAAATTTTCCAAACCTATGTACAGCTATACTAACATGTATAGCTCGCAAATACAAACCTAACGCAACTTGAACGGGTCAAATCGGAGTTAAAACGAAGATTTTATGCGCAAAACAAGTTTAGTGGCAAAACTGTAAATATCAGAAAATGTATTTTTGAATTACCGAGAAGAAATACGTTTTCAAAACAATGAAACGTAATTCCTAAATGACGCTAAGAACTGCAGGTTCTAATAAAGAAAAGCTCAAGGGCTCTTTAACAATTTTTCCCCACGAAGGGGTATCGGTGACTCTCGGCCGTTGATCCGGAGATGAAGGACCCAGATTAGACAAGGGGGGATCCGGTGGCTTCTTTCGCCGGAATCGGACACATGCGGTGGCACCATGGCCGGCGGCTTGCCGGAGTAGGCAATCTGGTGCTTCAGGCCACTATTCGGCATGAGACCGGTACCAATCGAAAGCGGAGCTCAAGGCGATCTCACCTGAAAAGAAGATGGAGGCGAAGGCGGCTCATGATGGTCGTGCGGCTCGAAGGGGCAGGCGGCTGAGCTCCTGTTCACGATGGCGGCACATTAAGTAATTAGCAAATCAAATTGAGGGCACCGTCATGTTCGCAGGATCATGACAAAGCTGGTAAAGAGGCTTATGGTGGCAGAGGAATGATGTACACGTCGAATTGAATCTAACAGCGGTGTTCTAGGGTTTAGGTGGCGCTACAAGAACTCGACGCGAGGCCAAAGCGACTTGGGATTGAAAAAGGGCAGCAAGGTGGGAGGTGGTGGCTCTTATAGAGGCTATGCATGCTATGCAAGGAAAGAAATCCCATGGAAGATTGGGTTCGAGTTTGGGTTGGTGAACTTGACCCCGGTGTTGGGCATTCTTAACGTCATTACCAAAAGTAGACTTAGTTTTCTAATTCTGATAACGGCGCCAAAAATGCCGAACCTATCCCTCATGCCACTTAAGCCAAGTTGTCATCCCCAGCATGACATGAGAGACGCGGTATTGAAATATGCAACTGCTCTTCTAAATAAATAATAAATAAGATCTGCAAGCGCACAGATTAATACCGATGTAGCATTTTAACCGGGAAGTATTCCAGGTATCGTTATTTATATTTTTACCACTGGGAAGGGATTACTAACATCAATGTTGATTATGGAATGGAATATAGGAATGAGTATCAATCATTGCATGTATAAGTGAGAGCATTCATCTATCTCTTGCATACAGGGGTAAGTGTCACATAAAATATAGATAAAGTATGAATAGTGACAAAGATAATTAATCTGATCAGCTAGCCACATATAATAATGATAAGCACCTCAACAGATATTCTAGCAAGTCATTAGCATGGTATTAGGACGAACTACAAGGATATTTCCTAAGTTATTCTTAACTATAAAGTCTAGCATATCATAGTTAGTGCAAGTACACTTGGCAATCATTGCGAGAAAGGACTACGCCCATGCATAGTGATATTATCAAGGAAGATGAGAAACATAGCAATCACTCCCCCGTAATAATGTTGCTCTGCCTGCCTTACACACGGGAGGGGGACTATATAAGAACCAACGAAGCTGTCACCATCGTGGACCACCCCACGATCTGGCATATAAGGTGCAATCGCAGATAAATATGGTCTAAGCACCACGCCTACACAATATTTATCATTTACCCATGGATCCGATGGATAAACGCTATACGATCCTAAACATGTATATAATTCCAATCTAACTAAGCCAAGCGTATAACTACGATAAACTAAGAACAATATAATCGCAAACATAAACAAGTAGAGCATAGTCATAATCAATATATTGAAATAGAACAAAGTTGTATTCATAATATTGAAGAACAAAGATGAACAATGAAGAACAGTAAAGGAATTACCAAGAATCCTCTTGACAGATCCGGAAACCAATCGAAGATTGACTCCTTCTAGTTCTAATCCTATGTAGCTATGCTATACTAGAGATCTAGTTGATGTGGTGGCTCTAGGGCTTGATCAGAGACTCTCCTCCTGAGATTAGGGTTTGAAGAATGAGAATGAGGGAGTGCCTCCTCCAGGGGCCAGGGGTCCTGCTTATATAGCCCCCTCAAGTGAACGTGGGCCGTCGGATCAAACCGACATTAATCACACGGTTTTCCTTGATCCCTTAGGTCGGTGGAGCATAATCCACGGGACGGAGCCTGATTGGCTCTCAGGCCAGGGCGGGCGCCCTAGGGAGCAGGGCGGGCGCCCTGCCTCCGGGCCCGTTCGGCCTCCCGTTCGATCTCGTGGCTTCTGGAGTCTTCTAGATGATAGAAAATCGGTGAACACGTTATTATCTCTATGTAAACCCGACGTGTGGGCCTTTCCTCCGTATTTTTTGATAACCCCCTGCAGAAACAGACAAACACCAAAACTCGTGGAATTCTGTCAGATAAAACCCTAAGTCTAGGTGTTGGTTGCATTTGGATCCTTTTCTTTATTTATTTAATAACTATATTTGGTACTTAAGGACCGTCAACAAACTCCCCCAAGCTTACCTCTTGCTCGTCCCTGAGCAAGGATAGACTCATTATGGATCAGAAGTTGCTGCAACGCCTTTGAACGTTGACGGTACATATGCTTTCAAATAAGGTCTCATCCCTGAGTTACAGTAAACTGTCAAGACTTAAAACTTACTCATTTTACCTTTCACCATGGGGCTTGCAACCGTCACCTGCATCTTGAGTGGTTAAAAGATAGAACGGTCTAGTCAAACGCCATGTCTCTTATTCTTGATCAGCTATAGCTCTGGAGTTTTTGCAAATTTTTCAAATAAAACTCAGAGATTCCTTGTATGACTTTCTCGGGTCTCTCTTTTGTGGTATTTCTGGATCCTTACCAAGGCAGTAATGGTATATGCCTTCTCTCTCAAAGTATGTGGTATTTATGGTATAAGGCGTAGTGACATTGCCTTCTCTCTCACCCTACTCTAATAAGGCTTTGATATCTGGAGCTCATAGGTGGGAGATACAGTATACATACTCATAGAACATTTATTGCATAGTCAAACCATGGATCTAGAGAAACAAGTCAATAAGTCAAATCAAGATGTGCATGTGTGGTGAATGAGTGGTGTATGGTGATAACAAAAGTCTAATGCTCTTTTTGAGGGAATACATACCTTTCTTGCTTTTTAAAACGTTTGAGGGGAATGAGATGCTCTATTTTTTTTTCTCTTTTTTTTTCTCTCAGGTGGGTATCTTGTACCCCTAATTCTACTGTCGGACACTTGTCCATTTTTACCTCTCGTCTCACTTTTTCTTTCTTCGAGGTTCCGAGCACTTGCTCCTTTTTATTTCCTCATTTTTTTAGAGCAATCTCCCTCTTTTGAAAATATAGCAAGTGGTAGTAGAAATGACTTGAGCATTAACTTCACAGGGAATAACAGGAATGGGATAATGTTTTTGGCTATTCTCTCCCGGGTCAGGAGTAGAATAATTTTGGGTGAATCTAGAGATGGAAATGAGTGGATATATGTGGATGCGTACTTCCGGAGTAGAAGCAGCATGTATGAGTGAACGTGCAAGTGAATCTTGATTTTAACCACATGACAAGTTCCTAAGGGTCTACACAGCTTGACCACACTCAATGCCCATAAGCAGTAAGTAGTAAAAGTGCGGCTCTTATTCTAACAAGCATGTATATATGGCTGTGGTAGGAATTTAAACTCTCATCATACAGGAACTCATCATGCAACATTTTAAAGATTTTTAAAGATAAAATTCTCCAGAATTCTAGCATCTCTAGGAACAGATAAACAACAGCTCAACCTTCCCATATCATATCCGCTAACAACTTAGACTTCAGATCAAGTTCTCTTCCCACTAGTTCAGGTTTATAGCCAGTTTTAAATTATAACAGTTATGTCTAAACTAGAGAGAGAATAAATTTGAAAATTAGGCAGAGCAACTATTCATCATATCCATGCTAGAGTTTTATTTTCAAGATTCAGTTTAGCATAGCTACTTTATTTATTTATTAAACTAAGCAAATATATATAAACACAAAATATTTATTTGGGTTTTCATGATTATGCATCTTTTTATTTTAATAAAGCATAGGTATAAATGTAGATAAAAATACTTATCGGGATAAATGGGGGTGCTCTCCCCCAAGCTGGATCTTGACGTAATTTCTTCTGATGTAGCTAGCAGGTGCAGAGGTGTATTTGAATGTCGGCAGCACCCTGACAACGATTAGGATGTCCTCCATCTGCTAGTCTTCCTGAATTCTGTGGAGCTCAAATAGACAACAAAGCTTCGTGGAACTTGATTAAGCGTTAGCATAAATATCTAGCCTTTATCATGTTTGAGCTTCCTTGATAAATGTCACTCTCTATTTTTATTTTCATTTTTATAGAACAGAAAAAATATATTATTATTATTATATATTTTTTTTATGCCACCACAGTGAATGTACTTATGGGTTTTATGCCACTCGCATACTCACATGGGGCTTACTGTTTTCAACATTTTTTTTAGACAGAATGAACATGATTAACTGAGCAATAATTAAAGGGAAAATGATAACTACCAAGTTTACCTCTTGGCACGGCGTTCGGTGTTTTTAAGTCCTCCGAACAGGACTTCTTTTCTTCTTAGTTGTCCTGGGATTTGGGTGGCGTAGACGGTGGTTCTGGCAGCGCCTCCTCTTCTTGTGTAACTGTCTTCACTTTCCATACCCGACTTGGTGCTTCGGTCTCCTGTTGTGTATCCTCGGGCCTTATGACCTCTCCTTCATAGTCTGCCCATACGTCCTTGATGGTTTGCCTCCTTTGGTTACGGTTACGTCGCCTTCTTCTTGTCCTGACCTGCTTAGAATCTTCAACTATATAGTTAGGGTCATTAAAGTAGCGGCGTACCTTCTCAGAGGGGAAATGCATATGGACTTCTCCGGTTCCAATGTAGATGATTGCTTTGACGGTGCCTAGGAACGGTCTTCCTAGGATGATGGGTGGATCGTACTCGTCGTCTCCCATGTCAATGACCTTCGACCTTTCGGGATGTCTGATCTGCCATCTGGAGCTGAGTGTATGTTGGTTTTAAGGGCATGGTCCCGTACAAGAGCTGATAGGTGACTGTGGCCATTATGTTGACGCCTGATCCAGTGTCGCAGAGCGCCTTCTGAAAGGAGTATCCATTGATTGAGCACTCAATGCTTGGCATACCTGGGTCGTCCTTCTTGTTCAGGAAGGGCGACTTGAGTCGACCATCTTGACCTCCTTGAACTGCAGTGACCATCTTAGCTGATTCGGTCCATCCTTGGTTGTTCTTGTTCTGCTTGTTCCTCCTGTTGGTCCTCTTCCTTGGTTCATGTTGGGGTTGCTCTGGGATTTGTGTAATCTTGTTCTTGAAGGAAAACGTCTCCTTCCTCCCCTTGATGTTGAAGTTGATCTTCGCAGCGCTGGCGTAGATGACAGCTCCCGAGGTGTTCAGGAATGGCCTTCCCAGAATAACTGGTGACCTCTCATCGGACCCGGTCTCTATCACCACGAAGTCAGCTGGAGCGTACGAGGTACCAACTCGGACACACATGTTCTTTAATATTCCTTTAGGAAAGCTTAGTGTCCGATCTGCAAGCTGCAAACACATAGTTGTTTCTGATAAAGGATATGTAAAGAATTTTTCATAGAGTACCCTGGGCATAATGTTGACGCTGGAGCCAAAGTCACAGAGTGCTTCTGGGAAGTCCACCATGCCGATGGAGATCGGGATGACGGGGCGTCCTGGATCGCCTCTCTTGACTGGCAGAAGGTCATTATGTACTCCGACAGCGGGATTACTCCAATAGTTACTTGCATCAAACATGTCTACAAGATTTGCAGATTCTAATCCTTCCGGTTGTGATGGTATACCGGGGTTAGTAGCAGGAACAGCAGCAGCTATTTGATTTAACTGAGATTCAATCATTTTATTAAAGCTAATTTGGTTTTTGATGGCAGTAGAGAAATTATCCATTCTATTATTTATGTTTTCTAGTATTTTATCATTGGATGCCAATTTCTTAGACAAGTTATCCATTAGCTTTCCTTGATTAGACACTAACTCTCTCAGGGGTGGAAAATTATTATTGTTGTTGTAAGAGTTATTACCTTGATAATTACCTGAGTAGTTACCTGAGTAGTTAGGCCTCTGTTGATTCCAACCTTGATTTTGTTGAGGACGGTTGTAGTTGTTGTTGTTGTTGATGTACCTTGCATCCTCAAGCATCTCAGGGCAGTGATTGCCTGAGTGTCCAGTGTCTCCACATTCCTCACAAGTCATGTGAGAGTCGTAGACGTTCATGACTTCTCTTTTGTCTCCAGCTTTGTCATCGAGCTTTTTTATGAGTAGGTCTAACTTTGCAGATAGCATGTCTACCTCCTTGAGCTGGTGCATACCTCCACCCTTCTTGCGTGTTTGAGTCCTCTCTTCGTTCCAACCTTGGTTGGACGCCATCTTCTCCACAAGGGCTGTAGCTTGTGGTATGGTGAGTGATAGAAATGCGCCTCCAGCTGCAGCATCCATGGTCTCACGAGCACTAGTGATGAGCCCATGATAGAAAGTCTGCATAAGTAGCCAGCTTTCCATTCCATGATGGGGACATTCTAGGATGTAATCTTGAAAGCGCTCCCATGCTTCTGGAACGGATTCATCATGTTGTTGCTGAAAACTTGTAATCTTCCCACGGAGAGCATCGGTCTTGCCCATGGGAAAGAACTTAGCCAGAAAGTTCGTAGAGCAGAGTGCCCACGTAGTGTTCTTATCCTTCATCGCGTAGAACCACTGCTTCGCTCTCCCCAATAGTGAGAATGGGAAAAGGCGAAGTAGTATGGCGTCTCTGGGAACATCTAATAAAGTGAATGTGCTGCAAATCTCTAGGAAGTGTTGGAGATGAGCACTTGCATCTTCGTGCGGCTTCCCACAAAATTGGTTGGCTTGTACCATGTTGATGAGCCCTGGCTTGAGCTCAAAGTTCTTGTCGATGGCCGCGGCAGGTCCAGTGTGGATGTTGTCCGTAGTGGGAGCTAAGAACTCGCGGATCGTCTTGTTCGCCATGGCTGCGAACTCTGTTGACAAATTCCGGATGAAACTTCGGCGGTCTTCTGGATTGGATGAAGTGTTGCGTCGAAGTGTTGACTTCTTGAGCTTGGCTCTTGCCTCTCTGATTAATGCTTCGGGGTTGTCAACAAAATTTTCTGGAAGATGTCCTCTATTCATACATCACCCTGCAAAACAATAAGAATGGAAAAATACAGGGGTAAATCTGTATGGGAGAATTGATGATCTCAATCACTTAATGATGCGAATGATGACTCAAATTCCGTATTCATTCCTTATTAGTAAATCAACCTTCCCCGGCAACGGCGCCAAAAATGCTTGTTGGGCATTCTTAACGTCATTACCAAAAGTAGACTTAGTTTTCTAATTCTGATAACGGCGCCAAAAATGCCGAACCTATCCCTCATGCCACTTAAGCCAAGTTGTCATCCCCAGCATGACATGAGAGACGCGGTATTGAAATATGCAACTGCTCTTCTAAATAAATAATAAATAAGATCTGCAAGCGCACAGATTAATACCGATGTAGCATTTTAACCGGGAAGTATTCCAGGTATCGTTATTTATATTTTTACCACTGGGAAGGGATTACTAACATCAATGTTGATTATGGAATGGAATATAGGAATGAGTATCAATCATTGCATGTATAAGTGAGAGCATTCATCTATCTCTTGCATACAGGGGTAAGTGTCACATAAAATATAGATAAAGTATGAATGGTGACAAAGATAATTAATCTGATCAGCTAGCCACATATAATAATGATAAGCACCTCAACAGATATTCTAGCAAGTCATTAGCATGGTATTAGGACGAACTACAAGGATATTTCCTAAGTTATTCTTAACTATAAAGTCTAGCATATCATAGTTAGTGCAAGTACACTTGGCAATCATTGCGAGAAAGGACTACGCCCATGCATAGTGATATTATCAAGGAAGATGAGAAACATAGCAATCACTCCCCCGTAATAATGTTGCTCTGCCTGCCTTACACACGGGAGGGGGACTATATAAGAACCAACGAAGCTGTCACCATCGCGGACCACCCCACGATCTGGCATATAAGGTGCAATCGCAGATAAATATGGTCTAAGCACCACGCCTACACAATATTTATCATTTACCCATGGATCCGATGGATAAACGCTATACGATCCTAAACATGTATATAATTCCAATCTAACTAAGCCAAGCGTATAACTACGATAAACTAAGAACAATATAATCGCAAACATAAACAAGTAGAGCATAGTCATAATCAATATATTGAAATAGAACAAAGTTGTATTCATAATATTGAAGAACAAAGATGAACAATGAAGAACAGTAAAGGAATTACCAAGAATCCTCTTGACAGATCCGGAAACCAATCGAAGATTGACTCCTTCTAGTTCTAATCCTATGTAGCTATGCTATACTAGAGATCTAGTTGATGTGGTGGCTCTAGGGCTTGATCAGAGACTCTCCTCCTGAGATTAGGGTTTGAAGAATGAGAATGAGGGAGTGCCTCCTCCAGGGGCCAGGGGTCCTGCTTATATAGCCCCCTCAAGTGAACGTGGGCCGTCGGATCAAACCGACATTAATCGCACGGTTTTCCTTGATCCCTTAGGTCGGTGGAGCATAATCCACGGGACGGAGCCTGATTGGCTCTCAGGCTAGGGCGGGCGCCCTAGGGAGCAGGGCGGGCGCCCTGCCTCCGGGCCCGTTCGGCCTCCCGTTCGATCTCGTGGCTTCTGGAGTCTTCTAGATGATAGAAAATCGGTGAACACGTTATTATCTCTATGTAAACCCGACGTGTGGGCCTTTCCTCCGTATTTTCTGATAACCCCCTGCAGAAACAGACAAACACCAAAACTCGTGGAATTCTGTCAGATAAAACCCTAAGTCTAGGTGTTGGTTGCATTTGGATCCTTTTCTTTATTTATTTAATAACTATATTTGGTACTTAAGGACCGTCAACACCCGGCTCGGTCTCGGCGCGCGGTAGGGGATGGAGATAGCCGACACGTGGGCCCCAAGCATCGGTGACTCAAGGAGCGAGGTCCACACTGCAGTGAGACAGGGTTAGGCGCTCGCGGCACACTCAATGGGTCGGCCCAAAGAAGAGAGGGGAGTGGGCTGGCGGTGGGAGAGGGAGGAAGCAGACCGGCTAGCGGCTAGCTGGGCCACCAGGCCGAAACCAGGGAGAAGGATAGAGTTATCCCTTTTGTTTTATTTTCTAAATTTTCCAAAGCCAATTTTCAAATGTATTTGAATCAGTTTTGAATTTCTGCTAAAACCACCTAGCACAAATAAACAAATGCACCAGCATGAATGCACAAACATGTATCTAGCCTTATATTGTTTTTTAATTTCAATAAAAGTATTATTTCCCCTATATTTTAATGCACAAACAATTGCACAATAAATTGAATTAGACTATTTTAAAAACCATGCAAATTTTGGGTGTTACAACCCAGGCACCTCGCCTATGTATATAGTGACCACCTAAGTCCCCCATGGTCGCCAACCCTACGGATCAATAGGTAAAGGACTTGGGCGTACCCGAAGGCATGATGAATCACCACCTGTACTTAGCTCTAAACCCCAACAGACATATAGTATGAATGTTTAAGCATAAAGTTTTATATGACGAAACCCTAGCATAGAAACTATAGTCTAGTTCGTATGCTAAGATCATGTCATATGAACATGTTATGATCATCACACACAAACTATATGCTAGTTCATATGTCAAGATTATAACATGAAAACTATACTCTAGTTCTATAGCACAACTATATAAAAGATATGAAAGCTTGAACTTGGAAGAAAACATAGTTGTATTATTCATGCCCAAGATCCTTTCTTCCAAGGAGACAAGCCTTCCTTGGTGGCTCAAGCCTTGCTCCTCTACTATTTCTACTCCTAATCTAAGCTAAAGAGTGGAGGTGGAGAGTGGAGTGAGGTGTGCTCCCAAGTTGTGGTGTGTGTAGAGGCACCCCTCCCCTCTCTTATATAGGGGCTTGGCCTGATCGGTTGGGGGGAATATTCCTCAGATCCACACCGCACCGCTAGCCTCCACATTGATCACTGTTGGCATGTGGAGGATGGGCTTGAGGGGCGCTAGGGGGTGCGGCAGCGCCCAGGGCGCGCGTGCCTAGGGTGGCCCTCCTTGGCCTCTGCTTCACACTGCCGCCTCTCCTTTGGGCCTGGATTAGCGTGGGTAGGTGGGTTGACCTACGTTTGGCTCTGGTTGGGCTTCTTCCTCATCTTGTCCCCTTTACGCTTTCCAAAAAGCGCCTTCTTTCCTATGTTTCACTTGTTTTCGGCGCCTGTTTCTGCATTCACATCAATTCTACCAGTACAAGTGGAAATAGGTCAGAAGCATATGTATATGTGTGTATTGATGTGTATTTTCCTCCTTTTTAGGCTTATGTTGGCGGTATAAATGTGTCGACAATGACCGGCAACAATCACCTATGGGAGTTTGAGCAGCTTTGTGCTTGCCTGACCATTTTGGGCATGTCACAAGAAACATTTCAGTGGAAGTTGTTTCCTTTCTCACTTGATGAGAGAGAAACAATGGTAAGCCCACAATGTAGGGAAGGTAGCTGGTGATTGGGAGGAATTGCGAAACAGATTCTGTCTTGCGTTCTTCCCTATATCCTGAATCGCTGTCCTACGATAAGAGATACTCAACTTCCAACAAAAATAGAAGGAATCTATAGGTGCAGCTTGGGACAGATTCTCAATTTTAACGAGATCTGGTCCAGACTTGTCTATACCCAACCACGTGCTTTTATAGCATTTCTAGTTAGGGCTTAGCAAGGAATCTGCCCTACAGCTCGACATAGCCACCATAGATTCGTTTACCCATAAAACCACAGCGGAAGGAGAAGCTCTCCTAGACCGCATTCTAGAGAACATTCCCCTGCTAGAACCCCTCTGAGTAGAGCCCGAGCCGAGCCATGAGGAAGTGTCTTTGGCTAAGGCCGAACCTGTACCATCCACAGAGAGACCCTCACCCGAACCAAAAGAGCCAGAGGAAGGTTTCCAGCCTTCGGACCTTCCACATTTTGAGGATGAGTTTTTCGAAGATTTCAAAAATACCTCAAATTACAAATGCCAAAAGAGGCCACCAATCCCTATCACTCCTTCTGAGCCTGTAGACAAAGAATCTCTTAAAGAGTCCATTAAGGAGTTGATCGCTCTCATGAGTAGCGAATGGGTATATGAGGGAGAGCTTTATTCTGAAGAAATTCAGATTCACACCCCTTCGCTACCTATCCATTGCAAAATCCAAGGGAATTGGATGGAGGTGTTGTACAATCCAACTATAGGCAAGTCTCATGTCAGAATCCTTCGCACTCACACGTTTGAGCGAGGAACCTAAGCTCCTACAGTCAAAACCCTTAGAAATGCCCCGTGATCCAGCCTAAAAGGGTTAGTATTGCTGCACAACATCACCCTCTACCATGGAAACGTCGAAATGGCCCTCGATTTCCATGCTTTGACATTTAGGACTTCGACGTTTTGATAGAGGCACCCCCTAGAAAAGCTCTTTGTTGACCCACCAAAAACAGGGGAGTTGGATGTAAAGCTGGGGAGAGACACTTTCACCACACCTATCACTCAAGTCAAAAACTCGGTGGTAGAATCTCTCCCCTATCCTGACCTGCCCAAGGAGGTCATGTTAGTCCAACCCTTTGATTTCCCTGAGTCATCCTTAGAAAAGATGCTAAACTCTTCCTAGAAGAATAGGATGACTTAGGAGAAACCATTGACCTTCCCACCGAGGATGTCCTAGCATCACCTCTGGTTGAGCTAAAACCCTTGCCCGCTGGTCTATGCTATGCTTTTCTAAATGGCGACAAAAACACTCCTGTAATCATTAGCGATAAGCTTTCTGATGAGGAGACATCCAAACTCATCGCCATCTTAGAAAAGCATAGGTCGGTCTTTGGGTATTCGTTGAAAGATCTCAAGGGAATTATGCCAACACTCTGTACCCATCGTATTCCTATTGACCCTACAAGCATGCCATCACGTGAACCCCAACGCAAGCTCAATAATGCGATGCAAGAAGTCATGAAGAAGGAAGTCCTCAAACTTCTTCACGCCGGGATCATTTATCATGTACCGTCTGGGTAAGTCCCATCCAAGTGGTACCCAAGAAAGGAGGAATGATGGTAGCTGAAAACAATAAAAATGAGTTAATTCCACAACGTACCGTCACAGGGTGGAGAACGTGTACTGATTACCAGAAACTCAATGCGACAATAAAGAAAGACCACTTCCCACTGCCTTTCATTGATGAAATGTTAGCGCGGTTGGCGAAGCATTCTTTCTTTTGTTTCCTCAATGGGTATTCAAGGTATCATCAGATTCCCATCCACCCTGATGATCAGAGCAAAGCAACTTTCACATGCCCGTATGGAACTTACGCCTATCGTAGAATGTCGTTCGGGTTGTGTAATGCACCTGCGTGCATGATGTCTATTTTGTTAGACATGATAGAAGAAATCATGGAGGTGTTCATGGATGACTTTTTAGTTTATGGAAAAACCTTTGACCACTGTCTGGAGAACTTAGACAAGGTCTTGCAAAGATGCCAAGAGAAGGACCTGGTACTTAATTGGGAAAAGTGCCATTTCATGGTCCGTGAAGGCATCATTCTTGGGCACCATGTGTCCGTGAGGGGGATAGAGGTAGACAAGGCCAAGATTGAGGTCATTGAGCAACTACCACCCCTCGTGAACATCAAAGGAATCCGTATCTTCCTAGGTCATGCAAGGTTCTACCGGTGGTTTATCAAAGACTTTTCACAAATCGCTAGACCCCTCACTAACCTGTTAGCTAAGGATGCACCTTTTGAGTTCATAGATGAGTGCTTAGTTGCTTTTCGCACTCTTAAGAAAGCACTCATCTTAGCGCCAATCATCCAACCATCGGATTGGTCGCTACCCTTCAAGATCATGTGTGATGCTAGTGACTATGCTGTTAGTGTGTCCTTGGCCAAACCAAAGATAAGAAGCATCACGCGATCACATAGACTAGCAAAACACTGACGGGAGCACAATTAAACTATGCTACCACTGAAAAAGAGCTCTTAGCAGTTGTATTTGCTATCGACAAGTTTAGGTCTTACTTAGTGGACGCAAAAGTTATCGTTTATACTGATCATGCTGCATTAAAATACTTGCTCACTAAGAAAGATGCTAAACCCCGGTTAATAAGATGGATTCTTTTTCTCCAAGAATTTGACCTTGAAATTAAAGATAAAAAGGGAGTGGAGAATACTGTCACTAATCATCTTTCACATATGCATGTCAATAACATGCAAGAACTACCAATAAATGACTTTCTACGTGATGAAATGCTGCTCAAGGTGATAGACTCCAACCCATGGTATGCAAATATTGTGAATTACATGGTTTCAGGCTATGTACCATCGGGTGAAAATAGGAGGAAGCTACAATTTGAAAGCCGACGTCACCTTTGGGATGATCTGTATCTGTATCGGGTCTGTTCGGATGGCCTAGTGAGAAGATGTGTGCCAATAGCCGAGGGACTGCAAATCATTGAAAAATGCCATGCAGCACCATACAGAGGCCACTACGGAGTATTCCGCATACAAGCCAAAATATGCACACAAGACAAAATATGACAGTGCGGGTTCTTCTGGCTGACGATGTACGAGGACACCAAGGAATTCATCCAAAGGTGTTGGAAGTGCAAGTTCCAAGGAAGCATCAACTCTCGCAACGCAATGCCCCTACACATTAACCTTCAAATAGAAATATTTGATGTGTGGCCATTGACTTCATGGGGCCGTTTCAAAAGTCCCAAGATTGCGAGTACATCCTCGTCACTGTTGACTACATGTCAAAATGGGTGGAAGCACTACCATGCGGAGCTGTTGATGCTAGGCATGCAAGGAAGATGTTTCATGAAGTGATCTTCCCTCGCTTTGGAACACCAAGGATGGTGATAAGTGATGGAGGATCCCACTTCATTGACAAGACATTCAGAGCATTCCTGAGAGAGTTAGGAGCCAAGCACAATATTGCCACTCCATACCATCCTCAGACCAGCGGTCAAGCCGAGACCTCGAACAAACAAATCAAGAACATCTTACAGAAAATGGTCAATGAGATGGGAAAAGGATGGAAGAACAAGCTTCCTGATGCACTCTGAGCATATAGGACAACTTATAAGACCCCCATTGGCATGTCACCATACTAGCTAGTCTATGGAAAGAGTTGCCGCTTGCTTGTTGAGCTTGAACACCGAGCTCACTAGGCAATCAAAAGCTGGAATATGATTGTGAAGCTAGCCAACAAAAACAGACAAAAACAAATTGCCAAGCTAGAAGAATGGCGAGAGAAGGCATACCACAGTGCCAAGTTATATAAGGAAGAACAAAAAGATGGCACGATCACTGAATCAAGCTCAAAGAATTCAAGAAAGGGGAGAAGGTTTTGTTCTTCAACTCAAAGGTTAAGCTATTCGGTGAAGGAAAATTGCGAAGTAAATGGCAAGGACCGTACACTGTCATCAACACTTCACCACATGGCACAATCACCTTCTAGGACGATGACGGTAACATTCTCAAAGTTAACGGACAACGTTTAAAAATTTTCCTTAAGCCTTCTCATAACTTTAACTTTGACCAAGAAATAGATAGAATATATTTAGTAGCATTTGATAAATTTATTCAAAACTTATGAAAATATAAAAATTTGATCATACTAACATATTCTTTCATTTACTTGAAAATATAAAATATAAATATCTGTTTTTTTAAGAAAGTCATCATGGCAAAATGACCAATATGCCCTCACAAACATACCATGATCTTTGCTTGATTCTTGCTAGACACATGTATATCCATTCATTAAATGCAAGATCATGAAGAGTTTTGAATTTTGAATTATGAATATTCCTTTGATTCACCTTGATCACAAACTTATCCTGCTCTATCCTTCGCTGATCTGGCCGATTCATGACCTGACACCATCATATCTGTGATACTCATACATGCAAATGAATGTAGATGAAATTTCGTACTGAGGGGAGCCACTGGGGGTGCGGGCGCACCCTAGGTGTGGCCGCACCCTACCTGGCTCCGCTAGCCCTCTATTTTCTCCTGTATCTCCTTGATCCTATGGATATCATGTGCATGGCGGTGTCCGATTGATTTCCTTCTCGGTAGAGGCCTAAGCACCTATATAAGCTACTCCATAGCCTCTCTTCTCCTGACACCAAGCTTTAAGCATTCCTCTTCTCCTTCACAAGCAACTCTAGCTCTCAAGTTCCTAGAGATCAGCAATGGCCAGCTATGCTCTCTCTTTGTATAAAGCTTTGAGCTCCATTTATGACTTAGACATAGCTCCACTTTCTATTGACTACACGCCTAAAAGCTCATATGTGCGGGAGGAAACAAGGATCATCACGGAGACACCACTTGCCATCATGCTGCCACCAAGTCACACTATGAGTGGTGGCTCAAGCTTGAAGTCCACGGCGCGCTCCAATGCGCCCAAAGGTGGCGCCAAGGAGAAGAAGAAGGCGCCCACTTGTCCAACCATTGGTGCCATCGGCCTCAAGTGGAAAACACCCAATAGTAGCGAACCTAGCAAACGCTCTCTTGTAACACCTTTAGGCACTCGCGCTAGTTCGTCTATACCATCCGCTGGGTCTAGCCCTTCCTATACTGTAGTTGGCATATGCAAACCCGATGGCGGGTATGGGAAGGTGCTCATGCGCAAACTGGCTAAGAAGTCAGGATGCGAACCGACTCCCTCCACAAAGGAGTTGGAATCCTTAGGCACACCCTTTAGAATCAAGAGGTTTAGGAAGCTGCCCCCGATTAAGCACCCTGCAGGACAGTACAAGAGTAGTGATGATGAGGACGCACCTTCTAAGGGTCCAACCATTGCTTCTCTTAGCACCAAATGAGAGCCTACGAGAACTCCTTTGGGGCCTCAATGATAAACTAGCCACCCAACTCACCAAAATTAGAGATCTGGTTGATGACATCAACAGGTTATGCTTTAAGCTCGACTAGAAATTAGACAAGGTGGCTAGGGCAGGAGTGGTAGACGCTTTGGATGAACCTCTCTAGGCCACTCCCGCTATAAGAATAAATTTGGCGCATTTTTCTTTCAAGTTTTTCATTCCTATCATTTTAAATTTCATCATGTAATGCACCTACAATTTATCAATGAATAAAATTTTTATTATTAGAAATATGTTGTGCACTTCTTTTCTTGTCCCTTTTTGTCAAATAAGAATAGGTATGAAAACAAGTGTGGGGGAGAAACCACACTCACCTCCAACTCGACTGCACAAAAGATGATCAAATTCAAATTCGGTTTGTGCAACTCTCACTCTCTCATTCCATACTTTAATAAAGAAGCTTTAAAATGGAATATATGAATCAAAATTTCTATGCTCCGTCTCCATGTCCACCTATGATTAAAGAGTTTGCATACTTTTTATTCCTTGCTAATATTCCTAATAACTTGTGAACACTTATTAGTAGGGAACCCGTTTTATCTAAGTAATTGACGAATGAGATATAGTAGGATGACATGACTCTTGCTCATTTCTTGCAAAGTACTTGGGATTTATTTACAAAACAAAAATTCAAATAGCATTCTCCTTGAATGACATTCAAATACCTACCAAGGCCTTATATGATCCTACATGACAAAACTTCCATGCCTCTTACTTTGTATTGAGTTTTGTCAAGTTTTGTGACCTCTGTCGAGAGTCGTTTCATGCTCCCAAGATCAAAACTCACGTACACGCCACAAATAATTAGCTATTCCTACACTGGGAATATGCTACAATATGCATTTCCATCCACAAAATAAATACTCCATGTTTTACAAATACGATCTCTCTAGCATATTTCCAAAAAGAGACATCAAGGCTATGCAAAAAGTATTGAAAAAAATAGGACACATGAAGGTCCCAAAGTATAGAAAAAAGGGGGGACACAATGAAAGGTCCCAAGATGTATTAAAAAAATGATGAGCACATGAAGGCTCATGAAAAGAATAAGATAGCCATGTCTCAAATTCAAAAGCTAGAAAAAGAGATCCTATCCAAAAGAGGAATATAATTTCCACTAAAAAATTCCACACACTTGCACTGTTTTGATCTAAGAGTATGACGCTTCCCTCCGGTGCGGTCCGAGATTTGACTTGACAACATATACAAGGTAAGTGTGCTTCACCAGTTTCATCCATACCCAAAACTCCAGATAAGCTTTTAGAGGTAGAATGATCAAAAGAGAAGGTAGAATTCTCAAATATGCCTTGGTAAGGAACCACTTACAAATAATGAGTGACCCGAGAGAATCATTCAAGGAACAAATACTATCTTTGTGTTTACAAAACCATTCAAAACCCAAGTTACTAAGCATGACTGTAGTGAGAAGATTTGAATCCAAACTATTCCATTTTTTAATTGCCCAAGATATTTTGGTAGACACTTGGAAGTTCATAGGTTTAGGTGAAGCTCGGAATAACTTCTATGCAGATTTTAAAATCAAGGAGATGAACCCGCTTAGTCCTTAGAAGTTTACTCGAGGACGAGCAAAGGACTAAGTGTGGTGGAGCGTGTTGGCGGTTCTTAACACACATTTATACCACCAACATTTCAATAAAATAAAGAGAATATGACCACCAAAACTTAGGAATAGGGCTTTACAACTAACATTTCCACGAGTTTTGCTATACATATGTTTTGCAGGCGCAAATGTAGAAATTCACTAAAATGCGCTTTCCAGATGGCGTATTTGAGCAAAACAAACATGAAGCCCATCCAAACATAGAACCAGACCGAGTTACCAGCATAATAGTGGCCTAGGCCCATCTAGAAGCCCACCTGGCGAAGGCGGTGCGGGGAGGCGCCAACCAGGGTGCCACACCCCCCATGCCGCCTCTCATGCCCACTCTTCAGGAGGCGGTGCATTCAATGCTCCTATGATGGTTGCATGTGGTGCTTACCAAAAATACCACACCAAACAATCATACTCAAGCCTATATAAGAAGCCCTCCACCTCACATCATGATGATCATACACATTTTGGAGAAGAAGAAGGGCTACATATATTTTTCTTAGCTTCTAGCTAGACTAGTTAGGGAGTGAGAGAGGGAAAGAGTTAAAGGAAAAGCGGAGTAGCGGTTCCTTCTACCTCTTGTACTCAGCGAGCCTTGTACCTTGGGTGGATGGAGTGCTGGACTTGTCGGCCCCCTCTACACTTGTACCTCTACGATCGTCTTACTAATTGGAGTAAGAAGTTCATGTTCATCTATTGGTTTCGATTCCCTAAGATAAGTTATCGTTGTTACTACTTACTTGCGGGTTCATCGTCCGTTCTCGTGACGGGTGCTCTAGTAGAGGACTCCTGATAAAGATGGAAGTTCCTGGCCAACGCTAGAGTAGTAGCGGTTAGCGTAGACGTGGTAGCTAATCTGCATATTACCTTCGTTTGCCTCGTATCCCACGGTTGAGGGGTAGGCGGTAGGTGGTGACAGCCCTGTCCGTTCTTTGTAATGCCCCATGTTTGGGTATGGCGTAGAGCTATAGGTCGGCATCACTTGGCAGACCAGGTATGATCCGATGCCTAAAGTAAGTCCCTAGTAGCAAAGTTATCTTCACTTAAGGTTTCGAGCCTTAGACGAACCTCGCTACCCAAGTTACCTTTCATCCTTTTCTCTAGGTAAACTAGCCAAGAGACACTTACATTACCGTTCTTTGGGAAAATACGATACCCTGAATACTTCCGGGTGAAGTTCTACAATGGTACTTTCATGTGCTTGCAGACTTTTCTGCTTACTCTAAGAAGCACCAACACCGCCTCCTTAAATGGTTAGACGGTCTCCAGCAAAGTGCCTGCCTCTGAAAGTCATGTAGAGAGGTGAGCTCCCAAGGCAATCACATCAGAAAATCATCGATTAATAGAGGTGACCACCTTAGAATGCCTGACTCTATAAATTGATTTTCATAGGTAGGCATCTTAAGATGTCCATCTCTGGAAATCACTATAAACATAGGCGGTCGTTCTAACCATTCGTCTCTAAATATCTATTTTCAGAGGCAGGTTTCTTAAGATGCCTATCTATATAAATAGTTGCATTAAAAAATTTCATAACATTTTCATATGAACTTGAATGAAACAAACTTTATATCAAAATTGTAGCCCCCACATGACCTAAAACTTTGTAGATGAAAAGGTTTCTATTTAAAACCGTTTAAAAGTTCCCAAATATTGTTTTAAGTTCACGGATACTAAAATTTGAAATTAAAAATTTTCAAACAATCTTGGATGTTGACATGGTCTATATCGAAGTTATAGTTCTCAATACAATCGACAACTTTATAGTTGAAAAGTTTTTTATTTGAAGTCGTTTAGAGTCTGGAATATGTGTTTTAATTCATATATTTTGAAATTCAAAATTCAAAATTTCTAAGTGACTGTTGACGGTAATTAACTATCATATTTAACCATCAACTTAAATAAAAGAATGCTATAAAATTAATTACCACCATAGACTAGATGTTTAACTGACAGAATTCCACGAGTTTTGGTGAATATCTATTTCTGTAGTGTGCCAGCTGAAAATAATCAAAGATGGCCCACATGTCAGGTTTACATAGAGAGAAAGGACCATACACCGAAAATGTATAATCTAGAAGGTTCGAGAAGCCAAACTCTGGGAGGTGAGACCCACCTGTCACTGTGATAGGGGCAGGCGCCCAGCCCCAGGGGCGGTCGCCCCACCCAGGGAGCCAATTAGCTTCCACCTCGCGGATCTTGCTTCCACCGCCTTTGAGGATGAATAAAAATCGTTTATTAAGGTTGGTTTGATCCGAGGGCTGTGATGCTTCCTAGGGGGCTATATAAGCATGGCCCTTGGCCCCTGGAGGAGAGAGTTCAGAAACCCTAATTCATATTTACTAGAGAATTTGGCTAAGAGGGGTCCCTTGAATGGATCTTTCTCTAGGGCACATACAAGAGAGTTTAGCTTTGTAGTCTCTATGTGAGATTAGAGTTATTCTTCTAGATTAAGAGAGTTAGAGTGGAGGTAGAAGATTCGAGGAAGCCCGGCCTGTTGGTGTCTCCTCTCCAAGCTTGTATCTACGGTGTCAAGTCTCCTAACCCGAGGCTTGGTTCTAGGATTCTTCGGTAATTCAACTTCTAATACTAAGTAAGTACATTATTATTATTGTTCTTTGGTTTATGAGTTTACTTTATTCACTTCGCGTAGGGAATAGAGTAATCATTCGTAGCGTAAGTGTGGTGCTTGGGCTAGGAATACTCATAGATACCCCCTATCTGGCCAGATCGATGTGTAGTAACATAGGAAGTGACAATCTCATTGTTACCTTTGGAGCCCTCCTCCTGTCAGAAGGTTTGGTAGGATTTAAGTACCCTGGTCAAGCATCCTCTGTGGTGTCTCTTTTCCATCGGTATTTCCCCTTAGACCAATAGTATCATAGCTTGCCATAGGTTGGAACCAGACTGTCGTCGTAGTTCTCTTTAATCGCTTATATGTTCACCACCTTGTAGTGCGGCCCAAGGGTAATAGTAAAGACTGGGTTAGTCATCGCACGCTTTCTCCTTGCGGATAAAACAAATATGACACTTTGGACTTATCTCCCGGGTGAAGTGCCCACCGATATCCATGCGCTTGCGGATTATTTCTCTTAAATTCCTTCGTGTGCATATCTAGTATCAACAAGCATTTCTGGCGCCGTTGCCAGAGAGAAAGACGTCAGCTGAGTTAACCTTAAGTCTTGCTTTACCTTGTACCTATACTTTTATCTTTTCCTTTTTATTTCTTACCTTATTCTTCTTGCCTTTTTCTATCCTTATGGATAACATAAATTCAATTCCTATCTTTCAATTTTCTGCACCCACGGAGACCAGCCTAGTGCCATGGGACTCATCACAACCTATTCAAACCCCTAACTATAGGCTGAGTCCATGGTTGATTGCAATGGTCCAAAGCCTATCTTTTTCAGGAGGAGTAGACGAAAACCCTTACCTTCATATATGAGACTTTGAGCAAACATGTGACTGTCTTCGCATAGAGGGCATGTCTGATCAAACTTTACGTTGGAAGCTATTTCCTTTTTTTTAAGGGAAAAGCTAGACAATGGTATGATAAAGGTGTAGGTAAGCAACAAGGAGATTGGGGATCCTTACGTTCTAATTTTTGCCTAGATTTCTACCCCATCTCTCAAATCGTTGACCTTAGAGACAAGGTTCTAACTTTTAAGCAAGAACCTAGTGAATCTTTGGCCTCATCCTAGAATCGTTTCACTACTCTTTTAGCATCTGGCCCGGATCTTAGTTTACAAGACCCTATTCTTCTTCAACATTTTTATAAAGGTCTTCATAAAAAGAGTAAGCCGTTGCTCGATACAACTTCTGGAGGATCATTCTTGCATGTTTCGTCAGAAAAAGCAAGATCAATCTTAGATCAAATCCTATCCTCTGAATTAGATAATCTCCTAGAAGAACCTCAAGTAGCTGAAGCAAATTCTTTGCCAGATGTACCATCTACTTCAGCTATTCCAAGTTCTGAGCAAGAAGAAGAAGAAATTTTATTTCCTGATTTTATGCTTGATATCGAACCCGATTTTTTTTTTCTGATTTTGGAAACGTGATAAACCATCATTCTATAAAGAAACCACATAATCATCGTAATCACCTTAGAGAATCTTTGAATCCTTCTGAGGATATTTCTTATAGAAGCACTTCAGCAGAGCTAGTGTCAATCATAAGCAGTGAATGGTTAGAGGAATCAGAGCTTTCTTCTGATGTGATCCGTTTGGATTCACCCTCTCTTCCAATACGTTGCTCAATTGATTCTAACCACATAGATGCTCTCTATAATCTAGTTGTGGGTATTAATATCATGTTTGTTTCACTCGCACAACATTTAATGAAGCATATGACATTAACCCCAACTACAAAATTGATGAAGAGTCTTTCAGGACATATTGTCTGCAGTTTAGGAATTTTACATATTCAACCAATCTAGGTAGAAGGAACCTTGGTTCATTTGAGCTTTTATGTCTTCCCCATATGGGACTTCAACCTGTTGATAGGACAACCTTTTAGAAGACTTCTTTATGAAGGACAAATAGGGAAATTAAACATTTGTTTTGGAAAGAAACTCTAATTTCCAGTGTCCATATCTCATTCTCTAAGTACTAGGACCGAATCTTGTCCAGAATCTGACCCACTGGAGGAATTTAAGGCTGCTTCTTTAGAGTTTTTATCCAACTCAGGTCTAGAGGATGATGCTCAATTCTTCGTAGAAGAAGAGGCTGATTACTCTGAGCCTGAACCTTTAGATGAATTTGCAGAGCCACCTAGACCTCCTATAGAGCTTAAACCTTTACCAACCAGTCTTAGATATGCTTTTCTAAATGATGATCCAGAGTTCTCTGTGATTATAAGTGATAAACTCACTCGGGAACAAACTCTTCGCTTAATGGCTGTTTTGGAGAAACATCGATTAGCTTTTGGCTACTCACTCCAAGATCTTAAAGGAATTAGTCCTGCCCTGTGCACCCATCGCATTCCTACAGACCCCACTGTTGGGCATTCTTAACGTCACTACCAAAAGTAGACTTAGTTTTCTAATTCTGATAACGGCGCCAAAAATGCCAAACCTATCCCTCATGCCACTTAAGCCAAGTTGTCATCCCCAGCATGACATGAGAGACGCGGTATTGAAATATGCATTTGCTCATCAAGATAAATAATAAAAGGGATCTGCAAGCGCACAGATTAATACCGATGTAGCATTTTAACCGGGAAGTATTCCAGGTATCGTTATTTATATTTTTACCACTGGGAAGGGATTTCTAAGTATCATGGTTGATAATGGAATGAGAATATGGAACTGAGTACACATCATTGCATGTATAACCGAGAGTATTTATCAATCTCTTTATACAGGTATAAATGTCACATTAAGTAAAGGTAAAGTGATAATGGTGACAAAGATAATTAATCTGATCAGCTAGCCACATATAATAATGATAAGCACCTCAACAGATATTCTAGCAAGTCATTAGCATGGAATTAGGATGAACTACAAAGATATTCCCTAAGTTATTATTAACTATAAAGTCTAGCATATCATAGTTAGTGCAATTATACTTGGCAATCATGGTGAGAAAAGACTATATCCATGCATAGTGAATATTAGCAAGGAAGATGAAGAACATAGCAATCACTCCCCTGTAATAGTGTTGCTCTGCCTGCCCTATACACGAGAGGGGGACTATATAAGAATCAACGAAGCTGTCACTATCGCGAACTACCCCACAATTCGGCATATAGGGTGCAATCGCAGATAAATACGGTATAGACACCACGTCTACACAATAGTTATCATTCACCCATTGTACACATGGATAAACGCTATATGATCCTAGGCATGTATATAATTCCACTCTAACTAAGCCAAGCATATAACTATGATAAACTAAGAACAATATAATTGCAAATATAATCAAGTAGAGCAAAGTCATAATCAATATATTGAAGTAGAACAAAGTCATATTCATAATATTGAAGAACAATGATGAACAATTGAAGAACAAGAGAGGAGTTACCAAGAATCCTCTTGACAGATCCGGGAACCAATCGAAGATTGACTCCTTCTAGTTCTAATCCTATGTAGCTATGCTAACTAGAGATCTAGTTGATGTGGTGGCTCTAGGGCTTGATCAGAGGCTCTCCTCCTGAATTAGGGTTTGAAGTATGAGACGAGGGCCTCTCCTCCAGGGGCAGGGGCCTTGCTTATATAGCCCTTTCGGATGAATCTAGGCCGTTGGATCAAACCGACATTGAACGGACGGTTTTCCTTGATCCTCTAGGTCGGTGGAGCATAATCCTCGAGGCGGAGCCTGATTGGCTCCGGGGCCAGGGCGGGCGCCCTAAGGACCAGGGCGGGCGCCCTGTGTCCGGCTCCATTACGCCTCCCGTTCGTTCTCGTGGCTTCTGGACTCTTCTAGATGTAAGATAATTACGTGTTCGGTTAATATCCCGTCATTAATCCGACATGTGGGCCTTTCTTCCGTATTTCCTGATAACCCCCTGCAGAAATAGATAAACAGCAAAACTCGTGGAATTCTGTCAGATAAAACCCTAAGTCTAGGTGTTGGTTTCATTTGGATCCTTTTCTCTATTTATTTGATAGTTATAATTGATACTTAAGGACCGTCAACAAACTCCCCCAAGCTTACCTCTTGCTCGTCCCTGAGCAAGGAGAGACTCAGTAGTTGCTGAAATGCCTTTGAATTTTGACGGTACACATGCTTTCAAATAGAGTCTCATCTCTGAGTTAAAGTAAACTGTCAAGACTTAAAACTTACTCATTATACCTTTCACCATGGGGCTTGCAACCGTCACCTTTGTCTTGAGCGGTTAAAAGATAGAACAGTCTAGTCAAGCGCCATGTCTCTTATTCTTGATTAGCTATAGCTCTGGAGTTTTTTGCAGATTTTCAAATAAAACTCAGAGATTCCTTGTATGACTCTCTCAGGTCTCTCTTTTGTGGTATTTCTGGATCCTCACCAAGGCAGTAATGATGTCTGCCTTCTCTCAAAGCAAAGTATGTAGTATTTGTGGTATAAGGCAGAGTGACATTGCCTTCTCTCTCATCCTATTCTAATAAGGCTTTTGATATCTGGAGCTCATCGGTGGGAGATAAAGTATACATACTTACAAGACATTTATTGCATAGTCAAACCATGGATCCAGAGAAACAAGCCAATAAGTCAAATCAAGATGTGCATGTGTGGCGAATAAATGGTGTATGGTGGTAGTGATGATAACAATGATGAGAGTCTAATTCTACTTTTGCTCTTTTGAGGGGATACGTACCTTTCTTGCTTTCTAAAGCTCTTGAGGAGAATGAGGTGCTCTATTTTTTTTTCTCTCAGGTGGGTATCTTGTACCCCTAATTCTACTGTCGGACACTTGTCCATTTTTACCTCTCTTCTCACACTCTTTTTTTTTTCTTTTTTTTTCATCGAGGTTCCGAGCACTTGCTCCTTTTTATTTCCTCGTATCTTTTTCTTTTCGAGGTTCCGGGCACTTGCCCCTTTTTATTTCCTCGTATAGAGCACTCATCTCCTTAGAACAATATAGCAAGTGGTAGTAACCAAAATAGCTTGAGCATTTATTTCACAGGGGATAACAGGAATGGGAAAATATTTTTGGCTATTCTCTCCCGGATTAGGAGTAGAATAATTTTATGTGGATCTGGAGATGAGAATGAGTGGATATATGTGGATGCGTACTTCCGGAGTAGAAGCAGCATGTATGAGTGATCGTGCAAGTGAATCTTGATTTTAACCGCATGACAAGCTCCTAAGGGTCTACACAGCTTGACTACACTCAATGCTCATAAGCAGTAAAAAGTAAAGGTATGGCTTAAAGTCTAGCAAGCATGTATGTATGGCTGTGGTAGGAACTTAAACTCTCATCATACAGGAACTCATCATGTAGCATTTTAAGATTTTCAAAGATAAAATTCTCCAGAATTCTAGCATCTCTAGGAATAGATAAACAGCAGCTCAACCTTCCCATATCATATCCGTTAACAACTTAGACTTTAGATCAAGTTCTCTTCCCACAAGTTCAGGTTTAGAGCAAGCTTTAAATGATAACAGTTATGTCTAAACTTAGAGAGAGGACTTCAAATTTGAAAGTTAGGCAAAGCAACTATTCATCATATCCATGCTAGAGTTTTATTATTATCTAGATTCAGTTTAGCATAGCCACTTTATTTATTTATTAAAACACACTAAGCAAAAGATATAGGTATATCTATATAAGCACAAAATCTTTATTTGGTTTTTTCATAGTTATGTATATTTTTATTTTTATAGGGTAGAAGTATATATAAATATAAAGATAAAGATAGAAATACTTAGCAAGATAATGGAGGTGCTCTCCCCCAAGCTGGATCTTGAAATAATCTCTTCTGATGTAGCTAGCAGATGGCGGAGATGTATTTGAAAGTCGGCAGCACCCTGACAGCAATTAAAATGTCCTCCGTCTGCTAGTCTCCTTGAATTCTGTGAAGCTCAAATAGACAATAAAGCTTTGTGGAACTGATTAAGTGTTAGCATAAATATCTAGCCTTTATCATGCTGAGCCTCCTTGATTTTTTTATGTTGTTTTTTTTTCTTTTATAAAGCAGAAGAAAATATTTATGTATTTATTATATATATATATATATATATTTTTATGCCACCACAGTGAATGTACTTATGGGTTTTATGCCACTCGCATACTCACATGGGGCTTTAGGGTTTTTAACATTTTTATTTTCTTTTTAAGATAGTATGAATATGATTAACTAAGCAAACTATTTAAGATAAAGTAAATAATTAAAAGGAAAGGATAACTACCAAGTTACCTCTTGGCAAGGCGTTCGGTGTTTTTAAGTCCTCCGAACGGGACTCTTATTCGTTCAGTCGTCCTGGGACTTGGTGGATGGCGTAGTTGGTGTTTTCGGCAGCGCCTCTTCTTCATGTACAACTGTCTTTTCTTTCCATACCTGTCTCGGTGCTTTGGTCTCCTCAGGACAGTGTTGGTTGAGTGGTATGTCTTCAGATCTTACCACTTCTCCTTCATAATCTGCCCATCCGTCCCTTGATGACCTGTTGCTTCTGATTGTGGTTACGTCGCCTTCTTCTTGTCCTGACCTGCTTGGATTCTTCAAATACATAGTTAGGGTCAGTAAAGTAAAGACGTACCTTCTCAGAGGGGAAGTGCATGTGGACTTCTCCAGTTCCAATGTAAATGATTGCTTTGACAATACTAAGGAATGGTCTTCCAAGGATGATGGGTGGATCGTATTCATCTTCTCCCATGTCAATAACCTGAAAGTCTGTATGGACAAAGTGATCGTCTATCTTGACAGGGACGTTAGTTACTGTACCTTCGACCTGTCGGAATGTCTGATCTGCCATCTGGAGCTGAATATATGTTGGGTTTAAGGGCATGGTTCCGAACAGAAGTTCATAGGTGACCTTGGCCATTATGTTGACGCCCGACCCAGCGTCGCAAAGTGTCTTGTAGAAGTGGGACCCATTAATGGAGCAATAAATGCTTGGCATACCTGGGTCGTCCTTCTTAGGCAAGAACGGTGACTTGAGTTGGCGATCTTGACCTTTGTGCACGGCAGTGACCATCTTAGCTATCTCGGTCCATACTTGCTTCTTGCTCTTGTTCCTCCTGTTGGTCCTCTTCCTTGGTTCATATTGGGGTTGCTCTGGGATTTGTGCGGTCTTGTTCTTGAAGGAAAACGTTTCCTTCCTCCCCTTGATGTAGAAACTGATCTTGGCAGCACTAGCATAGATGACAGCTCCCGCGGTGTTCAGGAATGGTCTCCCTAGGATGACGGGAGCCCTCTCATCAGAACCGGTCTCTACACTAAGAAGTCTGCTGGAGCGTACGAGGAACCCACTCGGACACAGATGTTCTTCAATATTCCTCTCGGGAAACTCAGTGTCCTATCTGCAAGCTGCAAACACATGGTTGTTTCTAATAATGGTTGTGAAAAGAGTTTTTCATAGAGTACCCTGGGCATGATGTTGACGCTGGAGCCAAAGTCACAGAGTGCTTCTGGGAAGTCTCACATGCTGATGGAGATCGGGATGACGGGGCGTCCTGGATCGCCTCTCTTGACCGGCAGACGGTCAGTACTTACTTCCACGATAGGGTTACTCCAGTAATCTCCTGCATCAAACATGTCTACAAGATTTGCAGATTCTAGTCCTTCCGGTTGTGATGGTATACCGGAGTTAGTAGCAGGAACAGCAGCAGCTATTTGATTCAACTGAGATTCAATCATTTTATTAAAGCTAATCTGGTTCTTGATGGCAGTAGAGAAATTATCCATTCTATTATTTATATTTTCTAGTATTTTATCATTAGATGCCAATTTCTTAGACAGGTTATCCATTAGCTTTCCTTGGTTGGACACTAACTCTCTCAAAGGTGGATAATTATTATTATTATTGAAAGAATTGTTACCTTGGTAATTACCTGAGTAGTTAGGCCTCTGTTGATTCCAACCTTGATTCTGCTGAGGACGGTTGTAGTAGTTGTTGTTGTTATTGTTGATGTAGTTCACGTCCTCCAGCAACTCAGGACAGTGATTGCCCAAGTGTCCAGTACCCACACACTCCTCACAAGTCATGTGGGAGTCGTAAACGTGCATGACTTCTTTCTTTTCTCCAGCTCGATCATCGAGCTTCTTCATGAGTAGGTCTAGCTTGGCAGACAGCATGTCTACCTCCTTGAGCTGGTGCATACCTCCACCTCTCTTGCGTGTCTGAGTTCTTTCTTCATTCCAACCTTGGTTGGATGCCATCTTCTCCACAAGAGCTGTGGCTTGAGGTATGGTGAGTGATAGGAATGCTCCTCCAGCTGCAGCATCCATGGTTTCACGGGCACTGTTAATGAGCCCATGATAAAATGTCTGCATCAGTAGCCAGCTTTCCATTCCATGATGGGGACATTCTAGGATGTAGTCTTGGAAGCGCTCCCATGCTTCTGGAACGGATTCATCATGTTGTTGCTGAAAACTTGTAATCTTCCCACGGAGAGCATTGGTCTTGCCCATGGGAAAGAATTTGGCCAGAAAGTTCGTGGAGCAGAGTGCCCACGTAGTGTTCTTCTCCTTTGTAGCGTAGAACCACTGCTTCGCTCTCCCCAACAGTGAGAATGGGAAAAGGCGAAGTAGTATGGCGTCTCTGGGGACTTCAGCCATGGTGAAAGTGCTGCAGATCTCCAGGAAGTGTTGAAGATGAGCACTAGCGTCTTCATGTGGCTTCCCACAGAACTGGTTAGCTTGCACCATGTTGATGAGCCCAGGCTTGAGCTCGAAGTTGCGGTCGATCTCCCCAGCAGGTCCAGTGCGGATGTTGTCCGTAGTGGGAGCTGAGAACTCACGGATCGACTTGTTCGCCATGGCTTCGAATTCAGTCGACAAATTCCGGATGAAACTTCGGCGGTCTTCGGATTTGGATGAAGCTTTGTGCTGAAGTGTTGACGATGTCTTCTTGAGCTTGGCTCTTGTTCTTCTGAATAAGGCTTCGGGATCGTCAACAAAGTTGTCTGGAAGATGTCTTCTATTCATGCATCACCCTGCAATAAATAATCAAAATGGAAAATACAGGGGTAAAACTGTATAGGAGAATTGATAAGCTCGATCAGATTAGTGATGCAAATGATGACTCAAAGTTCCATATTCATTCCTACTTAGTAATCAACCTTCCCCGGCAGCGGCGCCAAAAATGCTTGTTGGGCATTCTTAACGTCACTACCAAAAGTAGACTTAGTTTTCTAATTCTGATAACGGCGCCAAAAATGCCAAACCTATCCCTCATGCCACTTAAGCCAAGTTGTCATCCCCAGCATGACATGAGAGACGCGGTATTGAAATATGCATTTGCTCATCAAGATAAATAATAAAAGGGATCTGCAAGCGCACAGATTAATACCGATGTAGCATTTTAACCGGGAAGTATTCCAGGTATCGTTATTTATATTTTTACCACTGGGAAGGGATTTCTAAGTATCATGGTTGATAATGGAATGAGAATATGGAACTGAGTACACATCATTGCATGTATAACCGAGAGTATTTATCAATCTCTTTATACAGGTATAAATGTCACATTAAGTAAAGGTAAAGTGATAATGGTGACAAAGATAATTAATCTGATCAGCTAGCCACATATAATAATGATAAGCACCTCAACAGATATTCTAGCAAGTCATTAGCATGGAATTAGGATGAACTACAAAGATATTCCCTAAGTTATTATTAACTATAAAGTCTAGCATATCATAGTTAGTGCAATTATACTTGGCAATCATGGTGAGAAAAGACTATATCCATGCATAGTGAATATTAGCAAGGAAGATGAAGAACATAGCAATCACTCCCCTGTAATAGTGTTGCTCTGCCTGCCCTATACACGAGAGGGGGACTATATAAGAATCAACGAAGCTGTCACTATCGCGAACTACCCCACAATCCGGCATATAGGGTGCAATCGCAGATAAATACGGTATAGACACCACGTCTACACAATAGTTATCATTCACCCATTGTACACATGGATAAACGCTATACGATCCTAGGCATGTATATAATTCCACTCTAACTAAGCCAAGCATATAACTATGATAAACTAAGAACAATATAATTGCAAATATAATCAAGTAGAGCAAAGTCATAATCAATATATTGAAGTAGAACAAAGTCATATTCATAATATTGAAGAACAATGATGAACAATTGAAGAACAAGAGAGGAGTTACCAAGAATCCTCTTGACAGATCCGGGAACCAATCGAAGATTGACTCCTAGTTCTAATCCTATGTAGCTATGCTAACTAGAGATCTAGTTGATGTGGTGGCTCTAGGGCTTGATCAGAGGTTCTCCTCCTGAATTAGGGTTTGAAGTATGAGACGAGGGCCTCTCCTCCAGGGGCAGGGGCCTTGCTTATATAGCCCTTTCGGATGAATCTGGGCCGTTGGATCAAACCGACATTGAACGGACGGTTTTCCTTGATCCTCTAGGTCGGTGGAGCATAATCCTCGAGGCGGAGCCTGATTGGCTCCGGGGCCAGGGCGGGCGCCCTAAGGACCAGGGCGGGCGCCCTGTGTCCGGCTCCGTTACGCCTCCCATTCGTTCTCGTGGCTTCTGGACTCTTCTAGATGTAAGATAATTACGTGTTCGGTTAATATCCCGTCATTAATCCGACATGTGGGCCTTTCTTCCGTATTTCCTGATAACCCCCTGCAGAAATAGATAAACAGCAAAACTCGTGGAATTCTGTCAGATAAAACCCTAAGTCTAGGTGTTGGTTTCATTTGGATCCTTTTCTCTATTTATTTGATAGTTATAATTGATACTTAAGGACCGTCAACACCCACTGTTCTACCTTCTAGAGAACCACAACGTAGACTCAACAATGCGATGAGGGAGGTTGTTAAAAATGAAGTTTTAAAATTGTTGCACGCTGGGATTATCTATCCTGTGCCACACAGTGAGTGGGTTAGCCCTGTCCAAGTTGTGCCTAAAAAGGGAGGCATGACTATTGTTAAGAATGAGAAGAATGAGTTGATCCCTCAGCGTACCATCATAGGATGGCGGATGTGCATAGATTATAGAAAGCTTAATAAAGCTACTAGGAATGATCATTTTCCGTTGCCTTTTATTGATGAGATATCAGAGCGGTTAGCCAATCATTCTTTCTTTTGTTTCTTTGATGGATATTCGGGGTATCACCAGATTCCTATCCATCCTGATGATCAAAGCAAACCTACTTTTACATGTCCCTATGAAACATATGCTTATCGTAGAATGTCTTTTGGGTTATGTAATGCTCCAACGTCTTTTCAAATATGTATGATGTCTATATTTTCTGATATGATTGAAGAGATTATGGAAGTTTTCATGGATGACTTTTCTGTTTATGGAAAAACTTTTAATGATTGTCTTAAAAATTTAGATAGAGTTTTGCAAAGATGTGAAGAAAAGCACTTAGTCCTTAATTGGGAGAAATGCCATTTTATGGTTAGAAAAGGAATAGTGCTTGGACACTTAGTGTCTGAAAGAGGTATAGAGGTAGATAGAGTTAAAATTGAAGTAATTGAACAGCTACCTCCACCTGTAAATGTGAAAGGAATTAGAAGTTTTCTTGGCCATGCTGGTTTTTATCGTAGGTTTATAAAAGATTTCTCATTTATTGCTAGACCTCTTACTCATTGCTAGCCAAGGATGTTCCTTTTGAATTCGATGATGCATGTTTAAGATCTTTTGAAATTTTAAAGAAAGCGCTCATCTCAGCACCAATCATTCAACCCCCTGATTGGTCCTTACCTTTTGAAATTATGTGTGATGCAAGTGATTATGCTGTAGGGGCAGTTTTAGGACAGACTAAAGATAAAAAGCATCATGCAATAGCCTATGCTAGCAAAACTTTAACAGGACCTCAGCTTAATTATGCAACTACTGAAAAATAGCTCCTTGTTGTTGTTTTTGCTATTGATAAGTTTAGATCTTACTTAGTGGGAGCTAAAGTAATTGTTTATTCTGATGCTGCTCTAAAATATTTGCTCACTAAGAAAGATGCTAAACCGCATTTAATACGATGGATTTTGTCACTCCAAGAATTTGACTTAGAAATAAAAGATAAAAAAGGAGTAGAAAATCCTATTGCCGACCACTTGCTAGAATGCAGTTTGAGAATTTACAGGAACTACCCATCAACGATTCACTCCGGGACGACATGCTCTACGGGATCAACAGATCTGACCCCTAGTATGCAGATATTGTTAATTTTATGGTTTCAGGATATGTACCACCAGGAGCAAACAAAAGGAAACTCGTCCAGGAAACTCGTACTCACATATGGGATGAACCGTACCTCTTCTGAGTCTGCTCAGATGGCCTGCTCAGGAGATGTGTACCTATTGAAGACAACAACAACAACATAGCCTTTTGTCCCAAGCAAGTTGGGGTAGGACATTATGGGGCATTCTGCACACATGCAAAGATTTGGCAATGCGGATTCTTTTGGCCAACAATGTATAAAGACACAAGAGAATTTATCCGAAGATGTCGACCATGTCAAAGGCACGGCAATATCAATACAAGAGATGATATGCCACTCATCAATAATCTTCAGATTGAACTCTTTGATGTCTGGGTAATTGACTACATGGGACCATTCCCACCATCAAAAAAATGTGAATACATTCTGGTGGCAGTAGATTATGTCTCCATGTGGGTTGAAGCTCTGCCATGCAAGAATGCTGATAACATAAATTCCAAGAAGATGTTTGAAGAGATAATATTTCCAAGATTTGGAATCCCAAGGATAGTGATAAGTGATGGAGGATCACACTTCATTAACAAGCGCTTTGAGCACTACTTGTCTAAACATGGAATACGTCACAACGTTGCTACCCCCTATCATCCTCAGACAAGTGGACAAGCAGAAACATCTAATAAGCAAATCAAGAACATTCTGTAGAAGACAGTAAATGAGATGGGTACTGGATGGAAGGACAAGCTTCCTGAAGCACTCTGGGCATACCGAACGACATACAAGACACCCATTGGGATGTCTCCTTATCAGTTGGTGTATGGGAAGACTTGTCACTTACCAGTGGAATTAGAATTCAAAGCTCACTGGGCTATTAAGAAATGGAACATGGACTTTGATGCTACCGGAGTAAGGAGGAAAATGCAACTCTCAGAGCTAGATGAATGGAGAGAAAAAGCATATCATAATTCAAAGATTTATAAAGAGAGAGTCAAGAGATGGCATGACAAGAGAATCAAGAAGAAGGAGTTCGCCCAGGAGATAAGGTATTACTTTTTAATTCCAGGGTAAAACTCTTCAGACATGGAAAGCTACAAAGTAAGTGGGAAGGACCATTTAAAGTGGCAGACACATCTTCACATGGAGCGGTTACACTTCAAAATGACGAAGGTATGTTATTCAAGGTAAATGGTCAACGCCTTAAATTATTTTCAGAGCCTAAAAAAGAATTAGAAGAATTAGATGTGATTAATTTCTATATTATTTAAGTATTGTTGGGCCTGACCTTTTTAGTTTTCATTTTTCGGGGCCCAACATATTTTTCAAAATAACAAAAATATTTAGAAAATACTGCAAAAAAGAGGATCAGAGCCGGGCTCGTGGGCCGGTCGGCCGCCCCTAGGGCTGGGCGGCCGCCCCACCCCCTGCGCCATTTCGCCGCCGCCTTTTGCCTTCACAATTGTTCTATATTCTTCTTCCAGAAAAAGTTTATTCCTAACTTATTCGAGCGTTTTTATCACGAGATACCATTTAGATGCCATTTTGGTCCTGCGAGCCCTCCTATATAAGCACCCCATGATGTTAGCCATCCTCATTCCATCAGATCATTCCTCTCTTCCTTTTAGAACCTTGCTAGCTCTCTCTAAAGCTCCAATGGCCGACCACGACAAGAGGATTATCCCCTACGGACTCAACCTCAACTCCATTCCTGAGGAAGATCCAGATTGCAAAGCTCTTATCCCAGTTAGCGATGCTACACCCCTCGTTGCCATTCCAACAAGGCCTAATAGCTATAGCCAATCCTACTTTGCTCAGCCAGTTCTCACAGCACCTCCACAGCCCCTACTACTAGAAGATAAACCGCTGAATGGGCCCGTCGTCCAGCTACCTGCTGGAACCAAGCTCTTGCCGCCGAAGCATAATGAGACGCTTGTTGGTGTGAAGACCAACAAGAAAGGAGAGATCGTCTGCGCCAAGTACAGCACTAGGGAACGCACCTACTTTGAAGGAGTCCGTGCTCATCCAAGCAAAGTCAAATTTCTTCCACCCAAGGAAGCTCCTAAGCACGCCCTTGCTAAATCTGAAACTCCACGCAAGCGTCGTAAGACTTTAGCTGATCTAGAAAAATTGATAGAGGCTCAGCAAGCGACTATTTCCTCTATAGAAGCCACTCTACGCCTTCAGGGTAGATTTTTTTCTTCGCACACATGAGAAAGTAGAGGACATAGAGAAAGATAGCAAGAAATTAGACTAGCGCTTAAGTGCTCTAGAGCCTCCTAAGCCAAAGAAGTAGATTAAGCTAGTCTAGCAGTTGAAAAGGCACCTTCGAGATTAGTCACGAGATTGCTTAGATTCATTGTTTAGTTCAATTCCTTTATTTATAATTCATTGTAAACATGTGCCTTACATGATATTGAAAAAAGAGTTAGTTTATCTTATTATTAGATATATTCCTTGTGCTTTTGTCTCCACCATGTTTTATATAAAAGAAAGTAGGAAATAAGTGTGGGGGAAGCACTCGACGATATAACAAACAGATTTTAACGCACAAACGGAAAATTTTGAAGATATACGACACGAGGACCCTGCACGTCGAAGCGGGCTTCGAAAAGCCACCCCAAGTGGGGTGGCCGCCCAGAGCATGAGGCGGGCACCCAGGGTGTAAGCCCTCCTTGCTCCGTCCTTCGACCATGGTTAGGTTTGCTCCCTACACGTTCCAATTTTTATATAGACACTCTTTTTTATGTTTCGCATTATGAATTCTTGAGTACAACCTATTTAAATGCTGAATAAAAAAATAAAAGATAGATTATTCTAGTCATGATCTCTTTATAGACTCATACCATGATTCTTTCCTGGGAGTCCTGTTGCTGTTGGGAACTTAATTTTTGGGGACCCCATATCATTTAAGTTGTTGTGGAGTGAGAGATAGTAGAATCATGAGAACCTAATTTCTGATACTTTGTCACTTAGAGAATTTCTTTTACAAAAATGTTAAAATTATTAGTTATGCTTCTCCTCTGTGGTAAGAATGAAATGCTTAGTAGAGCCTTATGTGTATAAAACTAGCACATAAGCTATTTACTTTGTGTTGAGTTTGGTTAAGCCATGCTAGACCCTTGTTGAGAGGTGGGCCATGCCCCCAAGATCAGGATTCACACTAATTTTTGCACCCCTTGCTACTTCTACCCTGGAAGTATGTCACACCCAAAATTTCCTATTTTGGATTGTGCATGAAAAACACTAAATAAAATAAATGATTTCAATATTTGAATAAATTTATTAGATAAGTTAAGTTGCTGCTAATTTAAATATAGAAAATTGTGGTTTTAAACTTTTTCATATTAATTTGATAATGTGGTGTTTGTGTGATGCTTGTCTTTGGTGTTAGTGAGTGATATTATTTTCAAAATACCATAGGATGACGTTTATTTCTCACCAGAAATTTTTTTGGTATTTTCTGCATTTAAAATTTCAATTTCCGTGAGCTTAATCTTTTTCCTTGATCTCTTCATCCATATTTTCTTGAGCTCAAACTCATTTAGTTGAGTTCCTTATCTTTCCAAGAGTCTCCAGGATTTTTCCCGTGATTTTTCTGAGCTCCGGGCTATTTTTCATGGCCAAAAAGGTAATTATAGATTTTCTGAAATTATTTTATTCACAGAATTAAAATAATCCCGAAATTAAGAAAATTCCGAAAAGTTTCCAAACCCTACGACTATATATATGCCGGCGTAGCCCTCGACGCCCTGATTTCAGAAGTACAACCCTTATCGCGAGCCGCCGCTCGTAGCTCCCTCCACCTCTCGCCGAAGTTCTGCATCTACAGCTTGCGTTCCGGTGAACTCTCCGATGATCTTTTCCGGCCAAACCGTCGCATCCCGACGCTAGCCACCACCACCAAGAGGCAGCCCTCATCGTTCTCTACACCGTGGTATATCCGTTTGCGCGAATCCATTGCCGTTTCATCGAGTTCCCATCTTATCTTGCTTCTCTCCGGCGAGGTTCCATCATGGCTGACCGAAGCTCCTCCAAGCCCAAGGTAAAAGATGATACTATTTACAGTTTTGCCACTAATCTTGTTTTGATCATAAAATCTCCGTTTTAACTCCGATTTGACCCGTTCAAGTTGCGTTAGGTTTGTATTTGCGAGCTCTACATGTTAGTATAGCTATACAGTAGATTTAGGAAATTTAATTTTCGAGTTTATATTAAAGTAATTATTTATCTATAGGAAATCCTAGAAAATTCATAACTTTCACGTTTTAAATCCGAATTTCGTGATCTTTACGTCTGTGTGATCGTAGTAACATGTAAAAGAGTTTTACAAAATTTTTATACTGTTTTGCTACTATTGGTGTACTGTTTTAATTATGTCTCTTTGTTTGCTTCGTGTATGATTGCTCGGATGATTGTGCGTTGATGCTTGATGATCGAGTATAGACGGTGCGTAGTTTCTTGATGATCAGGAGTATTATTTTGAGCTAGACCAGCAGTATCATCAGGAAAGCTTTGATCAAGGCAAGTATAACATGGGACTATCCTTGTTACCTATTCACTATAATCAATATCATATGCATGTGTCTACCTTAACAACCTTAAAGATTATAACTTAGTGATTGTTATCTTGATTCCTTATCAACCTTGGGGATGCATTTGGGTAGCTATTGCTAGTGCTTAATCTTGAACAATGATCTTGTAATTTTGATTAATGGATTAAGCAATCAACCTTTAATGATGATTTTATTTGCTGTTGAAAAGGGGGCTAGAGCATGTGGGTTATTTTGATGCTCTGGTTTCTCTCCATAAGGACTTTTCTGTACGTGATCATCCGGGACATACAGTACAGCTGTGAGGGCTATATGGCTCTGGCTTTAGTTGCTTAAAGGATCTTTTCTAGCTTGTTAGTGGTTACCTTAAATGGAGTAAGAACGGCTTGCCACGTTGGGTGTAGGACAGCCTCTAGTCAATGAGTATAGCCGAGAAGGAAGTGTGCCATTTGAAAAGGGGGGTTCCTACATCTGCCTGCCGAGTGAATCTAATGGCCCTAACTTGTTAGACAAACCTTTAAGTGGCTTTATATGATTTCTGGTGTTTTGGGGAGTCACGAACCCATGCATTTGGAAGTTATGACTCACAATGAAAGTGTACACCTCTACGCAGAGTTAAAAACTGGTATACTAGCCGTGCTCACGGATACGAGCGGCCTTGGAACATTTACAGATAGATGATCACCATTGTTATATCATGCTTAATTACTGTTGATTATTATTATGCTCATGTTAATGGTATTCATTATCCTTATTACAATTGATCATTGATTCATTAATGGGATTTGGATTACCTTGATGCTACTCAATTGCTAATTATATGATGATTAAAAGCTAAATGCAGTCAAACAGTGTCTAGCCTTTTTGAGCCTCATAAACCCTGTGTTGTACTTGTTGAGTTCAACATGGACTCACTCTTGCTATTTCCCCCACACCTCAGTGTGTAGTGAGGTGCTGCTCAGAAGAAGGATAAAGAGGTAGTGGAGTTTCCAGAAGTCTTTCAGAAGTGTTTGGAATACGGAGCCCCCAGTCAGCCGTCCCTGAGAAGAATGGAGCCTGAAGTTTGGTCACTGTTCCGCGATACTCTGATGTAAGTGTTAATATAGCTATGTATACGTTATATAATAACATTGTTTCTGATACTTTTTTATTCTGACATATGTGTGGACTTCCTGGGCACACATATGATTAGCCTGGTTTTGTTCTTTAGAAAACTGGGTGTGACACAATCGAATCGCCTTCTTGTGAGGATCACAATGGGGTACTTGGATTCGCCGGATTTTTCACCGCCGGTGAGGTTCTAGTCGGCGACCACCGTCCCCTACCCCGTGTGTATGACGAGCGGGCCTCGCTGGTCAGTGCGTGTTCCCCTCCCTCTATTCAGTTTGTTGGGCCTCAGGTGGGCCGGCGACCGAGCGGTGTGAGCGGGCCGGCTCAGTGGAGTAGGAATTTGTTTTTCGTTTTATTCATTTAATTGATTCTTGTGCAAACTTCAAAAATATGTATCTCGAGTTCTAGAAGTCCAATTGGGGTGCTTTAAATTTTGGTGTGCTCTAAATAATGTCTAGTTTATTATAAAAATATAATGTGTGCCATGTTTTATGATGAAATAAATAGTTATTATTTATCTCTTTTCTTCATGTGGAAAAAGGAGAAAATGATATCTTTTTCTGTGAAGCTCCAAATGTCATGAAATTTTTATAGTGAACTGCCCATATCATGAATAGATTATGTTTAAATTTTCATGCAATTTGGATGTGGTTTGGTGGAGTTATGTAATTATCTTGTTTGCTTGGATGGATCTTGTGTGAATATTCATAATTTTTCTATAGATCCAGTAAGGGTGAAACTTGGTGAGTGTTGTTCTTATGCTAGAAAGATGCTAGGAAAAATATAAAATCTGTTGTTTGATACTTTTAGATAGGGTTTCCTATTTATGCTAGAAATAGACATGTCATTTGTTATTTTTGATATATCAAGTTCTGCTTGTCCAATTGATTGGAATTTTTTATGGTAGCCTTTTGGTAGCATGTATTTTCATCTGTAATTTTATTAGAATTTTCTAGTTACATTTTATATGTGATGCCAATTATGCTTATGCACTCTAAATAAATAATAAAGGGGGATTAGATAAATAATTATGCTAGTGCCATGACTTGATTTGGTGTTACTTAAACATGATCTAACTGTTAGTAAAGTTGGGTAAGTCATTTGTGATGTTCCCAACATCCCTTAATATTTAATTGTACAAATCTATCTTTTCTAGACAGATTTGGTGGTTAAGTAAGTTAGGTTATGTTAATGAGGTTTTCATGCTTGGTGATCTATAGAAAAGTTGTTGAGGATTTCATGAACTAGTTGCTGGTAAATTTTGGTAGCATTTGGACTTATAGTTTAGAAATGGCAGCTGTTCCAAGCTGGGTTCAATTTTGGAAGTGCTCTCTGTCTTTTAGAACAGATTCTGTACATGTGCTATTTTAACTTGGTAAATGATGAAATCATGCTTAGATGTTTATAAATGAAATATATAAAATTTCATAAGCTTTCCAGAATGTCCTCTTGCAAGTCATTTGGATTGGTAGAACTCCAGTTGTGAGTTTTCTTGGCTACTGTTGATAATATGTTGTAAATACTAAATTTTTGAAATCTTGTTATGTGCGTGTTTAGTCTTAACTTTGTGATACTTAGTGGTTTCTTAGGGATGTTCAAACATGTTAATACTGGAGAGGAAATTTGCACCTAAGCTTGAAGTGATTTGAATAGAGCGCCACATGACTTGATTTTGTGCTCATGATGTTGCAATGTCATTACGTTCCTCTTCATCTCATTCATGCATGTCATAAATCATCGTGTCATCCTAGATGCATACATGAAATTCATTGGGTGCATATACATGCAATAGGTGTGCCAAGAATCGTGTTACGAGCGAAGTCCCACTAGGCGTGGAACCTGAAGTTGAAGTTCATTCAGGAGCCGGAGGTCCAGTCCGACGAAGCCGGAGAAGACGTGGAAACCGTTCTTGAAGCCGACCCTTGATCTATCTTCTTTCGGTTAAGGCAAGCCCCGGAGCATTATAAGCCTCCTACTTTCGAAGCAATTATCTATATATACATGTTATATGTATTGTTGCATTACGTGATAGGAGTTGGTTGGAAACCCTTGCTGCATTGATAACACTCCTTGTCCAGCAATTCAAACCTTGAATCCTATGTAGACAGGATTGTATCTATGCTTAGCCCTGCTAAATTAGACCGGTAGAAGTCAGGTGATTTCCTGTCACCTGCGAGATGTAGGGCTTTGTCAGGTCACATCAGGTCACAGTTGGCTATATTTGCTATCATGGAAATGAACCATGTGTTAAAGAAATGAAATGAGACCGGGCGGGATGACGATAGTGAAGCAGCAAGGCATGGAGGTCTTGGGTGTGGATCTATCGCCGTCTGTGTTGATTAAGGACTGAGACCTGGAGCCTTCTATGTCATTTTGAACGCATGCCTGACTTTTAGCTGGCCGGCCTGAGATTGCCGACCGCAAAGCCTAGTAGCTCAACTCAGGCTGCGAAGTCAAAAAGTGAAAGTCGCCTCGGAAGGGAGCCAGAGGGTCCAAGGGCAGGTGAGTTAAAAGTCCTGAGCATCCTGGCCACTGGTATCCCCGAGAACGCGGCGCTGTTCGGGCCCACCCTGAGTTGTGCCAAAGGTTATCTACGGCTGTCTTTAGCGGGGTTTGCCGGGTGAGTGTCAGGAATACCCCCTTAGCTGAGTTGGAATCGATTCGAGTCACCGTCTCTCCCAGATAGTGAGAAACTTGACTGGTTATCTCCAGCGTAGATACACTAATTATTAATGATGGTTCAAAATTGATGATAATGATGATGATGGCCTTATTATACCTGCTATGGTTAATATTGTTTGATCCTAATAAAGTGAGTGCTTTAGTACAGGTGCTAATCTAGTTCTCAGGTTAATGATGATCAACTTGATACATAAGCATATATTGGTTACTTATCTGTATTAAGCTTTTCTGCAAATGAGTCAAGCTAGCCCACTTTATAAAGCTTTGCATAATCCTTGGTGTCACCTTTATTTCTGGTTTTTGATGGGTAAGTCTAGCTGAGTACCTTCTCGTACTCAGGGTTTATTCCCACCTGTTGCAGGTAGTAGATTCGTACTTGTTGCCGCAAGTATTGTCTTCGCCATGTGGTCGTGAAGACTAGACCATATGGGCATGGTCTCTGTAGTATCTCTTCTGGTATGCTTTTGCAGGATGTGACTATGTACTGGCAGTATTTGACTTCAAATGGTTTCAGAAATTATGTTGCTTCCGCTAATCTTTACCTTGGTTTTGTAATAAAATTATTCGTACTCCGATGTATGAGATTACTTTTGAATTGTTGTAACAAGTGCTGTGTTATGTTGAATCACTACGATCTTGGCACGTTATGGTTTGGTTTGAAATCCCTTGTGATTTCGTGGACTACCGAAGTTATATGGGCTCAAGTTTGAGAATTTGATCGCTTCGGTGATTGTGTTCAGACTTGTGCTCTTATAATTTGGATGGTTCCGTTACAACTATCATTTTACCCTAATTCTATTTAGCTACGGCAACTTCCTCTTCACCATCCTCATCATCTTCATCGACTAAATATGTACCATAGGTGTCAACAATCGCAGCATTCTTCTGAAATCGGGTATTCCTACGCATACTCTGAAATTGGCTATTGAGTGCTGTCACCCATTGAGCCAATTGACCCAAATTGTCAAATTCTTGCCCAAGCAGTTTTTCCCTCTAGGCTAGCAACATACCTTGAACAGCCAATGCAGCAAGTTGATCATCCGTCAGATTCAATGAAAAGCACAAGTTTCTTATTTCTCTAAACCTCTGGAGAAATTCAACACCCGATTCATTAGCCATTTGCTTTATAGTTGTCAAATCTATGATCTTCCTTTCTCCTGTCCTAGCACAGAAATATGTATGGAACTTCTTTTAAAGGTCGTTCCAATTGGCAATAGAATTGACTGCCAATGACGAAACCCAAGTGAAGGCTGGTCCTAATAGGGACAAAGCAAAGAACCGAACTTGATGTGTTTCTTCAAGAGAGGCTTCTCCCAACTGAGTGAGATACTGACTGACATGCTCTATTATGCTTGTGCTATCCTGACTAGTAAACTTGGTGAATTCTGTAAGCTTGTAATTTGTAGGGAGGAGGACCTAATCATACCATTCTAGATATGGATGTTTGTATGAAAAGGCATGTCCCTTAGGTTTCAGACCGAACTGACTTTGCATCATCTCGGTCACTCTGAGCAACAACTCGTCAACTTTAGCATTTGGATTCCTCTGTGATTGTGGACCTGCCTGTGGATTGAAGTTCTGAGTGCCTTGATATCATAGATTTGGAATCATGTTCCAGGTGTTGTAATCTGAGCCATAATGACACCTTGGTGGAATATCTGCTTGTCGGGTCCCTTGCTGATTTGTTGCCATCAACCTCTGATTGAAAATATTAGGATCAATATCCCTACAGATCCTTGGAATTGATGGCGCTATTTTTTGAATCGACGGAGGTATTTGGCCTGATGTACCAAAATTAACCATCTAATTTTGAACTTGCCTTATCGGCTGTCGCATATGCTACGCTGATGACCCAAGATTTTGCTGCATTTGATTAATAGTGGCGCCCTAAATTTGCTCAGATGAATCCTGAACTACTTGGGCATCATCATCTCTAGCTTGTGCTACTCCTTGAAGGCTAGTACCGGCATGATTGGTCCCCTAAGTCGATGGATGTGGAATGTTGAAATAAGCCAGTCCAACATGCTCAAACGGATACCCATGGAATACCTCCTTCATGGTATTGTGGAATGTATTCAAGAAGGCTGTATTATGATTCAACATTGCACCATGAATAGACTTGTTGATAGCTTCCACAAAAAATGCCTATCATTAGCTTCATCTGTACCTGATTGCCCATGCATCAAAACTCTCGGTAGCAAATATTTCTGAATAATGTTGTTGTCATGAGATTTCATGTATAACATCAGATATTTGTTATGAAATTCCACCATGGCCTTGTTGATAACATCTTTATCTTCATCAGACAAGTCTTTCATAAGCTACCATGAGAGCGTCTTTGTTGTTGTAAATAGCCAAGACGATTGTGGTCCCACTGGGCGTGCAAGAAAGCGTATCGACACAAAAATGTGGCAATGCGAGCAACACGTAGCAAGCCAAAAGACCTGAGTGGAATGAACTCCGAAGATCTGCTTCGCCTCAACGCCGGGCCGGTTGGATCTGAAAGAAAACCCAAAGACGTGCCAGTCAATTTGACTTGCGATTGACAAGGGAAAGAAAGCTTATCGGCAACACAAGGTGGAACATGCTGGTTTTGCTCTAGACAGTTCCAGATATGCGGCTTTGAGAGCCAGCGAATGAGGCCATCGACTAAATAGTCGATATCCGAGAATTATTGTGAAAGAAAGCTCTTTGTAATAGAAGAAATCGGCCAATTATTGATGTAGATCATGGCAAACAGCTTTTTGGACCACGGTTTATTTATAACAGCAGTATGATTAAGGTAATAACAAGCACAATACACCCAAATACAGAACATCAGAGATTTTACTTTTAAAGATCCATTTCTTGAGTAAACAGATGAATTCATGGTAAATAAGGTCACAATGTATATCAATCGACCATAGTACAAACTAAGTATATGAAAGCGCATGCAATCAGCTAAAATAGCCAATTTCAGACATGGAAAACAAACGAGGCGGATAACTTGCCCATGGTTGAACTCGCTAATCAATAAGATTCGATCTAAGGCCCTTCCAATGAGGTTCAAGCGGATCGATGCAGCTATAGTAATAGCTATAGATCAAAGCTCATTGGTTATTGGATTCTTCCATAAATGATTCATGATCCCGAATGCGTTCCATGTGAGGTTAAGATTGGTATAAAACAGCCGATCTAGCAAGATTAATCATCATGTTTCTGGCTTGATCATGATGTGGCAGAACCTTCTAAATTATATGGCCCACGTGCACCTGTCATTGTCCCGAAGACCTTTGACGGCTATGCATGTGTTCCAGATAACTTAAAAAGTCTGTCGAGTGTCCTCGGGAAACCCGAATCATCCACGATCTTCTGAGCAGGATCACATTACAGAGGCATTGCAGTATTACAATAATTTATATAATAAATTACATCAGAGTAAAAGTATGGAAGTCTTACATAACATAAGTTTACAAAACCATTTGTTCCAAACCTTACTATCACGCCTGGTTTTCCAAAGAAGACCAAGCACTCGTTATATGTGTGCCCAGGAAATCCACACATACAACAACAGAATAGAAAAATCAAAACAATGTTTATATAAAGCGGAATACATACTATATTAACACTTACAACTATCAAAGTGTCGCGGAATGGCTGCTAAATTTCTGCTCGGGCTCCATTCTTCTTAGGGACGGCTGACTGGGGGCTCCGTATGCCAAGCACTTCTGAAAGACTTCTGGAAACTCCACTACATCTTTATCATTCTTCGGAGCAGCACCTTACTACACTCTGGGGTGTGGGGAAAATAGCAAGGGTGAGCACATGTCGTACTCAACAAATATAACATGGGGTTCATGAAGCTCAAAAAGGATAGACACTGGTTTACTGTATGTAGCTTTTAATTATCACAGTTTTATCATATGAGTAGCATCAGGTTTTCATTTATCCTAGAATAAACATATGATCAATGTAAAGATGAATAATGAATAGCAAAAACACATTTATAGTCATTAGTGATCATCTATTCCGTAAGGGTCCAAGGCCACTCATGACCGTGAGCACGGCTGTTATAATAGTTTTACACTCTACAGAGGTTGTACACTTCACTATGAGTCGTGATTTACCCTTTCGCCCGAGGTGATCAGCCTCTTGACCCACTACCAAGGAAGGTCGGCAGGGTTCACTATAAAGTCTTTCAAAGGTTCGTCTAACAAGTTAGGGCCATTAGATTCACTCGGCAAATAGATGTAGAGCCCTCCTTCCAAATGGCACAATGGCGCACAGCTTATACACATAAGGACAGAGGCCACACTATACCCGATTCGTCAAGCCATTCTTACGCCATGGAGGTTACTACTAACAAGCTAGAAAAGGTCCTCATACTTTACTAAAGCCAGAGCCATATAGCCCTCACAGTTGTACTGTAAGTCCCGGATGTTCGCTTACAGATGAGTCCTTGTGAAGAGAAACTAGAGCAACAAGAAAAATAGCATCATGCTCTAGCCCTCTTTAAACAATAATCAAAATGTCATCTTTTAGTGTTGTTGCATATTCCATTAATCATATTACAAGATCATAGTTTATGTTTAGCGCTAGCAAAAGCTATCCAATGCAAAATCCCATAGGTGACAAGGTATAGATCAAAAACTAGGAAAATTCTTAATGGAAATTCAATATAGACACATGCAATATGATTTTATGTGATTAAAGTGAATTGGACAGCAAGGAAATCCCATGTTATACTTGCCTTTTCCTAAAGTTAGCTGCTCAGAATCTCCAGTTGCTATCTTCTGGTCTCAAGTCCTTTTGCTTCGACTGTCGGTCCTCAGCTCCTCGTCTTCAGCGCTAATTAACCATACTTCTTCTACTCGCAGCAATCAAGTAGAACAAACAGACAATAAACACAACTAAGAACAACGCACCAAACAAAAGAGACGCTTTAAAAGAGTGCGCACTAAGCATCATGGTTCGTTGCTACGATCACGAGAGCGCAAGAACGACTAAAAACGGAGCTACTGTTACTGAGGACATGTCTATAGAGGTTTACAACATAACTAAAAGAGCAAACTTTACGATTGATTTATTTTATTTAATAAAAAGAGGTAATGGATATTTTTAAAGTGGAATTGACTCAATTATATTGAATTGTTAAGGCTAAAGTTATACCGTAGTCATATTTTATCTATAAATAAATGAGTATCTATTACTTAATCATTTAAACATTTATAAATTAGAAGGCATAAAGAAGGTGATAACAACTAATCGAATCATTATATGTTTCTTGCATAAACTAAACAACTTCTATTTCAGAAGCACTTAAGTTCTTATCAATCACGTTACATTTATTACAAAAAGACCGAAGCATAACCTAAGTTGCTTTTGTTTAGAAAGGGCAATTGAATAATCACTAATCATATTTAATTTCTAAAGTCAAGTTAAAGCTAATCATATTTTATTTGATAAAGTATTGTCACATAATTTATATATTAAGCAAGTTAAAATTTAACTTTGCAAAATAAAATGACATGCGAGAACACCTATTTTAGAATTTAATATATGCAACGTGGTTTATCTAATCAAAATATATTCATGTAGCAGTTAATCATATTTAACATCTATATATAACACCTATATTGCTTATAGATTAGAAAACTAATTACATACGAATTAATCAAATTAGTATTTAACTATATAATAAACAAATAAACACGTGGGATGATAAGCGTCACTGCTAGGCTGTAGATCAGAGCGATATGAAACTAACGCAACAAAACGAGTTAAAACAAAGCTAGAACTTATAAGATGTGAATTGGACAAGTGCACGTGTGTATGAGTTGCCTTGTGTAACATCCCGGATTTTCGGGCAACCAAAAAATACGAGTTTTTAAAATTTTTGCTGTAAATATGTGAAGCAGGTAGTTTATAGGTCTAACTCGAGTCTAACTCACTAAACAAATCATTGCATTCATTTAGATTTGTTTGTAGGAGTGTGTTTGGTTCTTTTGTCGTGCTTGGAGGTAGCCCTTCTCCTAAAATCCCTAGAGTTTACTAGGGAATTTCCTTTTTAATCTCCATAATCTCATGGTCTACAATCCCTCCCCTTCCTAACTCCATCTCCTAATCCCATCTTGTGCATGCACGAGTTACAACAGCACTCTACCTCATGTCGCATGCTCCTGTATCCAAGTATTTATGTGTATGTGTATCCAAGTGTATACGTATACACGTGCATGCAAATGCGCTTTATTCACTAGGCACGTGAACCCGAGCAAGCTGAGACCTGAGGACGACGGCTTGCACAGCCACACAACGGTTGTATATATATATATATATATATATATATACCTACACGTGTATATATACGTGAAGCACCCAGCAGTAGGAGCAGTACGCCCCTGCCCCATCTCGCGCATCGCCCGACTCTGCACTCTGCACTATAAGCTGCATGTATATATACCGCTGTAGCTGACTTCCTTGCCCATCAACTCGATCGACGATCTGTAGCTCAATGGCACACTTCCGGCCAGCTAGTATATACGTGTATGTGTGTATATATGTATATACCAAGTCTGGAGCCCAGCACCTCCCCGGCCCAGCTCGGGCACAAGCTGCAACACAGCTGCCCCTCACGTGCAGCGCACGCACTTGGAAACGCGCCGTCGCTCGCTCTCTCTAACGCGTACGCGAGCCGCAAGCGCCGCCGCCGTTGCATGCCGCTGTGCCGCGTCTCTGTTTCCACAAGCACAGCCGGAGCCCAACTCTCCCTCTTCTTGCCTTCCATGGCCCACGAGCGGCAGCAGTCCAGCCCTTCCACACGTTCTCACGCGCGCAGCACTCGCGGATGCCAAGCCGCCGCTGCCTGCTTCCATCACGTGAACGAAGGATGCGCCGCCGTGCATACTACCGTACGGCCGTCTCCATGATGGCCCCACCTGCCAGCGACGTGAAGCCACAGAAGGCCGCCCTCTCCCGTCACACAGACGCAAGCAAAGCCGTTTGCCTCCGTTAGCTGCCGACGGAAAGGAAGTCGAGGGTCACCGTTCTTTTTCCGTTCTCTTCCCATGCGGCGCCGATTCCTTTTCCCTTCGTCGCGAAGCGAAGCCACCAGCCGCTCCTCTGCTTCCGTCGGGCGCAGCTGGAGCACGGACGAGCCTAACCGCCCCGCCTCGGATACCCTGCAGCCGCGTCCTCCCGCTTCTTTCCGTCCGTCTGCTCCATGACGAGAGCACGGAGCCCCACCTAAAAGCCCCACGCCCCGCGGCGACTCGCGTCGCGACGTGAACAGACCGCACGTCCGCGCCCAGCCCACGCCCGGACTCCCCTTCTGGAATCTTCCCGACGCCCTCACCTGCCCGCGACGCGGATGCATGCCGCGTGTCTCCGTGGCACGGCCCACGATGATCGCCGCAGTCCGAAGAGCTCCGAAGCCCCTCGCGAACCCTCAGCCAGGCAACCAGCCGCCTCCTTCACCAACTCCCTCCTCCAATTCGCCACCTGCCGCCGCCGCTAGTCCTTCCCCTCCCTTCCTGCTTCTCCGTGCTGCCTGAAGCCGAGTGGGCACGCTGGCCTCCCACCACCGTCTCGCAACCGTGCCACCGGCCTGGAGCCGAAGCCATGTGACGCCGTCACCTCTTGGGTCCCGGCGGCCACGCTCAACCAAACCCCGACGCCACGGCCTTGCCACATCGCGCCCTTCTTCCTCGGCGCGCCGCCAGCCGCGCGGCCTCGCCCTCTGTCCGCGCTCGCCGAACCGGAGATGCCGGGCCTCGCGACGCCGTCGTCATCTCTTTTGGATCACCGCGCCTGGGCAACGCCGGCCTCGACCTGACGTGCTGCGGTACTCAACGGGCCGCAGCCAAGCACGGCCGCGCCCTGCTTGTCCGCCAGGCGCCTGAGGGCCTTCGACGCCGCGTCGCGGCCATGTCCACGAGTCGCCCTGGCCAGCGCCACTCATCCTTCACCGAGCCCCTGCTACCTTGCCACACTAGGAAGCTGAACTAGGAGCGCCGCTGTCGTCAGCCTGTGCAGCCCCGGCCTAGCACGTCTGCCTCCTCGTCGCTCCTCCTCGTCGTTCCACAGCATCTCGCCGACGTCCTCGCTGCAACGCCAGTCATCACCAAGCTGTACCTCTGCGATGTCGACGGCGTGCCCTGACCTACCGCGCTGCACCAACCGTCGCTGTCCCGCAGCGCTTCCTCACTGATCCACGCCTCCCCTGAGCAGCCGGTGAGCCTACAACGCCAAGCTCCACCACTCTGTCTCGCCGTCGATTTTGCCGTCATTTTGACTGAGACCGGCCGTCGTGCCGTGGCATTCCACTGCTGTAGAAAGGCCGTTGCCGGAGTCATGGCCATCGCCTCCCTCCACCCTCGCCGGAATGGACAGCAGCGTCCCCTCACTGTCTATCCCCTGTGTCCGGCCTACGCGCCGTGATTTTCTACCTTGCAGGACAACAGCGAGCTGCAACCTGCTGGAGCACCCCCCACAGCCCTACTACGTCAAGGTTGGGCACTTGAACCTCGCCGGCGCCAACCTTGGCATCGGCAAGCCCTTGTTCCTCATTTCTTTGCTCTCTCGTTTACGCGATACTTGATCTAACAATATCGAAAACCTGCACATCTTCATGACCATCTACTTGATATCTATATCTATCTACCTTGTGCATGTGCCATGCCTTCGCCGCCGGTCTACTTATCTTCATCTATCTCGCTATGGATATGTGCTACTCCAAGTCGTTCGTGAGTCGGTTGTCGTGTGTGTGTGGTGGTTCCTTGTGAGTGTTTGTGTTGTTATTTGCTTGTGGACCGTGCCTTCGAGCTGGTCGAGAGAACGAGTGTTCGAACGTTGCGACCGCGAGCTTGTCTCGCCATGGCCGTAACGCCGAGCATATCCCTTCTCTTGTGTTTTAGTTGTCTTCCGCCGAACTACGATCGTTAGCTCCTGTTCTCGTCCCTAAGACGTGGTCATTGTGGACTCGGACTCGATGTCGATATCGACGCGGTTTTTACCCGCATGTTTCGAGCCCTCCGTGACCAACTCTATTGGGATAGGAATTAGGGGACAACCTTTGTATATCGACGGATGCCAACTCGTGTAGGTACAGCTTATGGCCGTGAGATGCCTCGCGATGACCATCGGGCTCTACCTCTTTTGCTTTTGCTTTCTTTACTCTCTCCTAGCCACCTCATATGTCTGTGCCACCTAGACCCTGGCATTCCTCTGGCCCTTGCGGTGATAACCTCATTGCTAAGGACCATAGGAATAGTCTTGTGCTAATTATGCGCCTAGGTCATGGGGCCATATGAGTTGGTGTGGAGCGAGAGACCGTGGGGTTTGTGCCTCCATTCTTCAACCCTAGCCCGTTCCCATGGCAAGTTGGTCGAAAGAATGTGAGGGCTATTTTTCTATCCTCTCTTCCTTTCCCCTATCAATCCCCGTCGATCCAGAAAGATGTGGGTTGAGTCCCTTGCTTGTTTGGTGTTGCTCTTTTGATTCTATTCCTTCGATTTCCGTCGTTGCTATGGCGAGTGGATCAAAGGAAGGTGAATCCTGTGTCTCTTCCCGTCTTTTGGTTTTGTCGTGCCTAAGCCCTTGTATGCTTGTACCTTGTAGACCGTAGCGTCTCTTTGGTTCTTGCGGTGACAACCGCATCGCTGAGAACTTTAGGGATGTCTTAGTGCATTTAGTGCACCTAGGTCTTGGTACCCTACAAGTTGTTTGGGCGCTTGTGTTCTTTTGTGTGTCGCTCCTTTCCGATGCCTCGTCTTTTGCTGTGGCATGTGTATTGGAAGAAGTAGACCGCCTCTCTTCTCCCTTCTTTTCGCTCCCCGTTCCACTCTCTCTTAGTTCCCGTCAATTTCAATGGCGCCGTGATTGAGAGAGAACGGAACATCTCCTGCTTGTAGTCTGTTCGGTTCCCGTCAGTCTCCATGATGCTCGGATCGAAAGTCATGAGCCGTGGTGTTTGCTTAGGATGAACTAGAGTCTATGCCATTTTATTTAAGCCGTACAGGTCGACACGATCGACCCGGGAAGTACTGGCTAGGCTAAGACCTAAGTTTGTGCTTAGCAAATCACCACTTGCGTTTCTTTGGCCCAGGGATCGGACATCCACCGAGAGGGCTATGTCATTCTCCCTTTTTGTGTTTTTCGATGTAGTTGTCTTTCTGTGTCTTGTTGCCTCTCCTTCTGTAGTCTTTCTAGGTTAGTGGTCTGATTGCTCTTTTGCTTGTCGCTGTATCGAGGTAATTGCGTCGAGGTTAGCGTTGATCGGATCAGAACCCGTTGGAGGAAGGACAAGCGGATGGAGGAAAGACCTTGGAGGAGAGCAACTACAAGTACGCTGAGGATCTCAGATATGACATTCAACAGGTGTTCCACGTCCCACCCAACCTCGTAGAACCTATTAGACATGCTACATATAGATGCTAGTGCTTTACTTTCTTGCAATTGAACTGTGATAGGTTGCATGGTAGACTTCTTGTAAGCCATTACCTTGTCGCAACCTATTCCCCTGCACACCCGCTGTTAGGCTAAACGCTCGCATTATACCTGTGATGTGATGCTTGGTGAAGAAATATCGTGAGTGGATAAGGCACATGGTGCCGATAACTTGGTAAAAATTGGATAATGAACTTGGGGAGATCTTGGCGTGTATCTTGGGTGTGTGGTGAGGGTTGAGTCGATCGGACAGGATCCTACGACGAGTCTTTGGGGCAAGTCATGCCGGAGGGGTGCGACCTGGGCATCCCTCGTGAGAGGTACCTATGGCGGGTGCATGTGAGAGCAGACGGGGTGTTGGTTATCCCCGGTGGAGGTGCCGTCGAGACACGGGGTGTTGGTTATCCCCTTGAGAAGATATCCTGTCTGGTCCCCCTAAGGACTGGTATGTCTTGAGAAGCGGAATCATAGGACCCTTCGTGCACACCACTCGCTCTCGATAGGCGGGAGACGATTACCCGACTGACTAGGGCGGTGCCACTACTACTAGGTTGGAAGGTGATAGTGTAGGGAGGTACGGGCATGGGGGCCCACACCCTCCTAAGACAGCGTAGTGACCTTGGGGGCCCGGTACTACGTCTCACAGTCTCAGCGTTTCGGTGGACTCCGGGGTGGCCCAGGGCTGAGTGGTAGGGTGGTACCGTACCGGTTGGGAGGCAGTCGGCATCAGCCTAGGCGGGGCACCACCGAGGATGGTGATCTTGTGGATTTCCAGGTGTACACGCTCTGCAGAGTTGATCGATCTATACATATAGCTGCGTCCACGGATATGGACATTCCTATGACCTACGCTTCACTTGATTAGTGAGAGGAGTCCTTTCTACCTTTCCCCTGGGTTTTGGTGTTGGATCCGGCTTTGGCCGTTGAGGCAAGGTACGAGCGGGAGTCGTCCTTGCCGCCTAGAGAGTGTGAGAGTGTGGTGAGATGTGTGTGATGGGATGGGAGAACGTGTGGATGAGATGGATTAAAACTTGATGAACTATTATTATAAAATCTTATTGAACTTGCATAGGAAACCTACAGCCATATATAGGCCTTTTCATCTACCCTTGCATTTCACTTATCACAAAGCATACGCAAAAGCATAGGGTGGGAGACAGTGGCCAGTACAAATCGTACTGATAGATTTTGGACAGGTTTGGATGAAATCTATGACGACCACGAGGACTTGGATTAGGAGTAGATGGTCTCGTGCCTATGCTCAAGTGTGGTTGAGAAGATGGAGTCTACGCCCGCTTACTTTCAACGCCAACTCTGATGACTACCGTGAAGGAGTTTTCACCTGCCGATGTGCTACAACGACTCTGATGAAGATGTGTGTGTGCGTTTCCGCTAGATTAATCTATGTAATAGGTGTGTTAACCAGTGTTGTAAAGCCTTGTAACTTATAATTCTACGATGTATGACTATGATATTAGCTGATAATTGATAATGTGATGGATTGCTCTCGTGATCTACTACATTATAAATCGTATCTGTGGATTTTCCTTCAAGGAAAAATCGAGATCGTTTCACCTTGCTTCAAAGTTCTCTACATGATGAAAATCTCATCTTAAAATAAAACACAGGTGGGCAGTAGATACGTACATATGCATGCTCATGTTTTATTTTTAATTGAACAAAATCATGCGAAGGATATTAACTGAGTCAAATTATATTTTTAATTAAAATACCATGTTAAATCTAGTCATATATTATTTATGAATGTTTAGAGAATCGTCTATAAGCTAATACATTTCTTTTATGAAAAGAAAATAAACAAGTGAATGCCTAGACTAGTTTTATATTTGAAACGTGTTTAGGCTAAGCAGATTATAAATTAAAAACTAATTACAAGCATATTAATCAATCTAATATTTAGCTATATATGAAAAAACATCTGACATGAAAACATTAACACTACTGCATAGAGCGTAACTATACGAAACTAACGCAACTAAAAAGGAGCAAAATAGAATTAAAACGAAGGAACGACAAAGATATTATGAACTAGTGGCAGAACCACAAATACTTCATCTTCTACCTACATCCATCTGAAGGGCCTCGGCCTAGGGGCGACACGAGAAGGAGGAGAAATATCTAATTTACTACACGAGAGATTTCCCAAACTAGGGGCTCCTCTTACGGTAGTTTTGGTGTGTTTTGCCCATGGGGTAGGTACATACTTATAGGGAGAAAAACTCTCCACCTTCACATCAACTAGCAATATGCTACTAATTAATGTTGCACCGTCCACCTCCACTAATAGGCCTAAATAGACATTAAGGCCCATTAGTAAATAAAGACATAGGCCTTTATGATTATTGCACATAGGCTTTGAGCGTTGGGAAGAATGAGATATTTATTTATTTTCGGAATTAATTAATTTCATGGATAAAATAATTCCAGAAAAGTCTAAAATTATTATTTAAGCCATGAAAAATAGTCCGAAAGCTCCAAAAATCCGGGGAAAATTCTCAGAGACATTATGGAACATGAAGAACCCAAATAAAGTATTTGGAGCTCACTATAAGATAATTTTAGAGCTTCTAAAAATTAGATTATGCTTGTAGAAAAATGGGAAGAAGTTCCGACAAAAGCAGAAAAAATTCCCGAGAAATTTGTAGAGATTGATTGATGGGCGAGGAACTGAAAGGAGTATTTTGCGTTACAAAAGAAAAGATTTTTAGGAAGCTCCCGATGAAAACTTGATCTGAGAAACAAGAAATATTGATTGTAGAAAAAGATAAAGGCGTGCCAGAGAAGGAAGATCGACATACTAAACGTATTTTTAAAGACTTTGCTCGCTCTCAACACACAAGAGTTAACAAGTAAACATCACATTAAACAATAGCTCGTCAAATTAGTTTAGAAAAATTTAAAGATTCTCATTTTTTCATTTTTCTATAACTAATTGATGCTATCATAAACTAAACTTGGGAAATTTTGTCCGAATATTAAAACATTTATTTTATTTAGTGTTTCCTATGCACAACCCAAAATTGGAAATTTTGGGTGTGACACTTACGAACCTTAAGTTTAGTTATTACAACCATAGTAGTGGAGTAACATTAATAACTTTCTTACAGATCACCAAAACGGAGTACCCTGCCCAAGAGCTGAACATACTACTCGTTGTCGCTTACCGCAAAGACTGTCATGCAGCAGGGTCCGAAACACACCTGCTCATGAGACGCACCTGCAACAAAGGTTTAACAAACCCTGAGTACAAAAGTACTCAACAAGACTGACCCGACAAAAAGAGGGGAGAAATTCAGAAATACAGGCTCAGGGGAATCAAGGTGAGGTTCTAGCAAGAATCAAAGTTCTTTTGCATCAAAGCTACTAATAGTGAGTCCTTAAGATCAATGTTTTAACTCATCATTAATCATTAATAGAATCTAAGTGATCCTATCCTAGATCAAGTAACTCATACAACTTCTTTCTTAATCCTCGACTAAAGTTCCACTAGTTATCTACGATGATGAACAGAGAATCGAGTCTCCATATCTGAGGAGCAACGATGATTTGAATCGATTATACCTAGCTGGGGATCCCTAACCATATGACATATGTAAGACTCTAACCTACATATATCAACCTTCACCCGAATCCTCCAAAATGTGACTGGGTCCAACGCCACCCGAGAGTATAGTACACCTCCAATCCAGCCCTTGGCCACGAGGGTACACACTACTCTCGCCATCTCTCCACTCCCAGTGCGCAGTTGGTCGTTCACATGATAGAATAACCGAGGTCTTAGGCTTACCGGAGCATGTGGCTAGTTGCAAAGTCTCGACACACACAATTCAATCAATGGTATGGTCCTTAATCGACACAGGTGAAAACACTACATTGAGACTCTTTCCCAATGCAAGTTACCTGTCCGACCTTAATTCATTATCATGTCTCATTTCCAACAAGTTATGCCAACTTCAACTATTTTGAAATATTTCATTTGAAAGCCTATCTCAGTAAGCATGATTAAGCATAACCAAGCATTTTAAAATTAAAACAGGTATCAAGGATGATATTGAGTAATCAAGGCTGATAATGCATCAATTAGGTTATCACGCAACTCCTAGTCACCTAATGCAACAATTCATAAGCATAAGTAATATAAAGCTTTGAAAACTCAAGGTGGGGTTTAAATGCATCCGGGGCTTACCTTGGTCGATGGGGATCTCAGGTTCGGGGTTAGTCCCACAGATGTCGAGTCCAAGCTCTACTGGTGACTGTCCTTCCTTGGGGATTGGTTCGACAACGTTTACCTCTTCGTTCACGGGGACTACACGAGATAACATGACATGCTTCAACATGATGAAGTAATAAACATGATGCTTGATGATGGTATGACAAGATTGCGAACTTGAGTACAACTTTCCTTCACGGTACAGTTGCAAGCCAACAAAACCCACTAACTAAGCTCATTAGGGTTTTGACAAGTTTTATTTCACATGAAATGTCATTAGGGTTCACTAATTACATGTTAAACAAGAGCCCAAACAATAAAGTAACATGCCAAGGATCATCATGTGTTAATCACCCAAGGTCAACAATCAATTCCAAAGTCAAACCAAACCCTAAGTCATTAAGGTTAATTGCTTGGTTAATTAATGAATTAATTAAGCATAAAATTAAGTATAAAATCAACTTTGTCCAATGGAGCCCAAAATTTTTACTTAAGTTGCTTACATCATGACTAAGTGGCAAAACATTACAATTTTTGGACAATTATATTAGCCTAGAAAAATAATAGAAGTTGCATTTATTAATTAATGAAGCTAATTTTTAAGCATAGCAAAAGTATTGGAACTGACCATTTTATATTTTTCCTAAATAAAGCATATCACAAAGATACTGCACAAAAATTTTCATGTTTTTAGGAGCCTTATTTATTTAATTAAAAATCATACAAGAAAACACATATAATAGCATTTTAGAAAATTGAAAAAACATTTCTTTCTCTCTTTTTGGCCCACGGCCTGCACCACTCAACCCAAAAATGAGCTGGGCCGGCCCAGCATGGCCAGGCCACACCTCTGCTCTAGCCAGTGGCCATGGCAATGCCCGGTCAACTGCCATCTCGTCGGCGGCGAGCCTGCCAGCAACGACGAGGGTGCCACTACGCACCCCACCAACCAGCGAACCCACCCAAGCGATGAACCGACTGACTAGCGCACTGAGAGGAGTTCTACACCGGCCATGGCGGCATGGAGTAACTCTGGCACGGCTGCGCGATGCGATACCAGCAAAGGCGACCTGGTAGAGGTGAAAAGGAGACGAGCATCACGGCCAGGAGCTCACCACGGTTCGGCTTGACTACTTGATTGACGTGAAGAGGCGCCAGAGGAGGCTGACCACGGTGGCGGGGTAGCTCGGCGGCTCTGGCCGTGCTCGAGGAAGACGGTGCAGCGCAGCAAGCTTAGGCGATGCAGGCGGGCTCAGCATGCACGCAAGAACGTGGCGAAGCTATGGGCGAGGACTAGATAACAACGGGGCTATGATGATGAATTCTATTGGCGGAGGGAGGTCGTCGACGGCGAGACAGGGAGGGAAAGAGAAAGACGACGATGGCTCCGAGCTTTAAAGCAGCGGCGAGCGGCTTCTGGGCATCTAGCAGCTGCTTGCGACGTAGCCAGGCAGGCAGCTATGCATCCGTCCACACGAGCACGACGCTGGAGGGCGGCGGAACGGCAAGCAGGAGGTGGCGAGGTGCTTACTCAATTTGTAGTTAATTACGAAACTACCACTGTGCCAAATTTCAAAATTACTTTCAAATTTTCTAAAGAAGTTGAAAATCTGTAAAAACAAAAGTTGCTTAAAAATTCAAGATCTACAGCTTTCTCAATAAAACCTTTTTCAAATTCAGCTTAGATTTTGAAATTTGAATTTAAAATCAAAAGGGGACATTTTTTGGATTTTGGTAAATTCAAAATTACTTTAAATTTTACATTGAAACTTTGAAAACTCAAAACACCAAAGTTGTACATCTTGACAAGACCTACAACTTTTCTTTTTGAACCATTTCAAATTCTATCTCCATTTTGAAATTTGAATAGGGGAATGAAAAGGAGTTTGAGATTTGAATCTTTTCAAAATTACTCCAAATTTTATACTGAAACTTTGAAAACTCCAAAAACCAAAATTGTACAACTTGACAAGATCTACAACTTTTCTTTTTGGCTCACCCTCAAATTCTGCTTAGATTTTGAATTAAACAAAAGGGGTAAAACAGAGTTTTCTAGAAATCAGGGTTTTGAATCAAATTCAAACTTGATTTGGTTTCTACATTAATTGATGATTAATTAGTGATCACGACTATCATCCAAATGTACCATTGAGTCAAATCACACTTGACCTACCCAATGCCACATTCGTTTGAACCAATTTGAATTAATAAATTCATTTTAATAAACCTCAAATTTTAATTCGAATTTGAATTGGAAACTTAGGGCAAGTTTTGGAATCCAAATTCAAATCCAAACTTGAAGATCATTTTTTAAGGGTTGCACTTGAGTTTATCCCCTACACTTGACACTAGTGTAAAGCATAGTTTTACACCTCAAATTAGATAGGGCATAATCCAAGTATTTAAAATGGCATTCAAAACTAGGGTTTTGGATTCAAGTCAAACATCACAAAAACGCAATCAACCTAAGAAATGTAAACTTGTTTTAGTTGATGCATATCAAGGTTGACTTAAACATGAATGCTTTGCAATGCATATGATGACATGGCAAATTTTAGTTACCATAACACGAGGGGTGTTACACATGATACGATTGAACAACGATTAATTGGTATGATATGATGTCGATCTATTCCAATCTTAACCGGATAAGCGATTTTATTATGAATAATATAGCATTCATTACAATAAAATCGATAACTAGGGAGATTAACTAAAAACAATAAGAGGAAATCTTACTGATCTCAATTAATCAGATAACTGGTCATCTTGTGTAACAAGATCGATAACTAGTGAATCAACCAAAAACAGCAAGGAAAATCTTACTAATCTTAGTAGATTCAATAAATGGTGATATTGTATTAAATAATGGATTATTTCATACAAGATCGATAACTGTGATTAATATCCAAAACTCACAAGAGATCAATCAGCCGATGCAGCCTTGCGGCTTTAAGATACAATCGATAACTAATTTATATTACAGTTGCAGAAGGTCAATCGGCTGATGCAGCCTTACAATGTAACATAAATCGTGATGGTACTTACTAACAAGCTAGAGGTCGATCAGCCGATGCAGCCTAACTCATTGAAGAACTCATCGAGATCTACAGTACTCCTACTCCTAGGGTTTTGGCGTGATGCCGAAAGTTGTATTGATTGATGTGTTCGTGTCCTTGTACTATAGCCTGGGCTTATTATTTATACCTGGAGCCTAAACATGAGTCCTACTCGAATATGACTTATTACAATTTTTGGAAAAAAAAGAAAACTTTCTATCTTTAATGATAAATTGGACTCTAATCCGTTGCTTTCTATAGAGTCTGACACGCCTCCTCTGGTACCTTTCAAAATGCAATTGCTGATGTCACCCATAAACAGCCGATTCTGATTCATATCTAACTCAGCTGTTATTGGGTCATATCCAACTGATTCCTTGGCAGCTCAATCTTAGAAGTTTCGAATTCCCACGTCCTTCCTTCCAAATTTTTGTGTAAACACCATAAGGGGAGAAAACATTTTCTAAAGAGCCCCCTCCTCTCTACCTATAAAAGGAGGCTCTCCCTCCTCATTTCAACAACACACCAAGGAGAAGAGCACCACACTTGAGCATCATTCAAAGGGCCGATGTGAGGGGAAGTACAAGGAAGAGTCAGACTTGTCGGTGTCTCCCCGAGCTTGTACCTCGATGGACACATGTACCTCAACGGGTTCTCCCGCTAAGTAAGTGTTCGTGGTTCTTGTGGTTACAAAGTTTTTGATTAGTTAAGCTATACTTTTAGTTATGTGTGGGATCATCGTCCATCCCCGTGGTGGATGCTCTAGTAGAAGGGCCCTGATAAAGATGGATAACCCTTATATACACACTAGAGTAGTAGTCGATAGCATAGACGTGGTGTCTAGGCTAGAGGCTACCTTCGTTTGCCTCGTATCCTCCGGTTGAGGGGTAGGAAGCAGGTGGTGACAACCCTATCCATCCTTTGTAATCCCCCACGTTCAGATACAGTATAGAGCTACAGGCCGGATATGCCTGGTAGACCAAGCGTAAGTCAGTGCCCGAAGCAAATAAGTAGGAGTAAATTTTATCTATTATTAGACCCAAAAACCATGGGAATCCATCTCTGTCCTTTCTAACTCTACCCTTGTGTTGTCCTTGGACGAATTAGTTAGAAGAAATACCTCTGTTCCCTATGGAAATACGATACCCTAAATACTTTCAGGTGAAAGCTACAACGGTAATTCCATACACTTGTGGATTAATATTTGTAGATGTTAAGAAATACCAACAAGCTTTCTAGGGCCATTGCTGGGGAACGATTGATATTTTCTTTAAACCTAGTTTGTCCTCATATCTGTATCTTTTATCTTTTCTTTTTATAAAATAAAATAGTCTTCTTTTATCTTTTCTATCATAAAGCCAGCATCCGTTGCAAACCCTTCCGCTTCAAAGGGGGAGTTCCTTGAGCCATCACCTATTTCAAAGCTGAACCATTCACTTGGCTACGAACTCCACCCTAGCTTAATAGCCATGGTTCGAGCACTACCCTTCTCAAGGCACAAAAATGAAAACCCCTGCCATCACATGCGAGACTTTGAGGAAATGTGTTTGTGCCTTAGTATCTCGGGCATGACACAAGAAACTATTAGGTGGAAATTGTTTCCTTTCTCTCTCATAGGGAAGGTGAAACAATGGTACACATTTGCCATAGAGAGTATGAATAGGGACTGAGATAAACTTAAAGACAAGTTTCATCTTGCTTTTTTCCCCATGTCTCGTATCAGCTCTCTACCAAGGGCAATCCTCGACTTTGAGCAGTGCGAGAAGGAGTCCATAGGGGCAACCTGGGCTAGGTTCTCAACGTTACTACATGTTGGCCCAGACTTGTCATTACCTGATGGCATGATTTTGCGTCTCTTTTGTACGGGTCTTGACATAGATGCTGACCTATGCCTAGACGTGACTGCCGAAGGACGGTTTACACACAAACCTATGATGGAACAAGTAGAATTCCTTGAACAATTCATAGCCATGCACACTTCTTCCGTCATAAGAACCAAACCCCTCTAGGCAAAAGTCATGTCGAGTGTGGAGGAGTCCTCATTAGTCGAATCCAACCACATACCATCCATAGGTTCGACTGATGAGCCCCCACCCGAACCACTAACACCGAAGGAAACAATGCTTCATCCTTCGGAGTTCTCTATCAAATTCAAGGATTATGGCAATACCTTAAAGTTATCATGGCACAAACAATGCACAAAAGAAGTTTCTTGTAACAGAACCGACCAATTATATAAAATTAAGTAAGAAAATCACCCGCCGAAGCAGATAATTTAGCAAACTTAAGCCCGTATAAACTGGTAGTCCGTGAAACCATGAAGGATTTCAAACCAACCAACATACAAACCAAGATCGTACAACTTTAGCAGCCATAGTCACATATTACATAAAGTTCACAATGACAGTTGAGTACATCAGAGTTTAGAACATAAAGTTATTACAACCCAAGTTCAATATAAAGTAGCAGAAGCAAAAGATTTCATAAACCACACACACACACACTTAAGTTCAAATACAGTGCCAGAAGATAGTCACTTTCCACAAAAGCATTAGGTAAGACATATGGAGTGACCATTGCCCTTGGTCCTAGTTGTCACCCATCGCCGGATACAGGCAGTTGATGCAATAGCCGTAGTACATCTAATCATCTGCAACAACAATGGGAACAACGCCCTGAGTACGAGAAAGTACTCAGGTAGACTTACCCGTCGTAAACCAAAATAAAGTGACACCAAGGAGTATGCAAGGCTGTCTTTTAGTGGACTAGCTGACTTATTTGCAAAAAGCATAAGCTATCATGTCTAAACCATTTTAAGTAAGTTGCATCATGTTTATTATAACTTATCCGTCTAGGTAAGCACCTATGCTATAGCAATCACTTGATTAACCAATAACATCCAGTTACCACTTGGATTTAGCATTTCCAACATCATCCATATGACCATCAGTGTTCCATCATCATTACTACGATGACGTAACTCGAGTCAAGTGCTCACTATCCAGGAGCGATGGCGATTCGAATCGATTCCTAACCAGCTGGTGATTTATTCCTCACACAAACCACACTCACCCGCTAAAGTAAGCTACAGATCACCAATGACACTATCCAGGTAAACGTCGCGGGACAAACTGGAGCCGTAGTACCTAGGGACCGCCCAATAGCCAGGACGCACCTTGGGCTCACTCTTCGTGTCCCCGTCATACCCCCTGCAGCACCAATACACGCACCCATGTAGATCTTGGCCCGAATAATGCCACTAGCTTCGCGGTCGAAAGGTACTTTATTCGGCCAGCTAAATGTGAGGCATGCATTCAACATGACAAGAGGGACGAGCAACGATCGGTCCTTAATCGACACAGACGGAAAACTAATAGCACCCCAGAACCCTGTCTTGTTGCCTCCAACTTTTCCATCTAGTCTCCAATTATCCATCAACACATGGTTATTCCCGGATTTCATCCACTACATAGCTAAAACATTCCAATAACCACCTACAATTGCAGGTGACCGGAAATCACTGATCGCTACCGATCTAAGCAGGGCTAAGCAGTTATTCGATCCTAAACCTATCAGGGTAAGAATGTAATAAAGTAGACAAGGATAGAAATAAATGCATCAACGGTTTCACTCAACTCCTATAACTTAATGCAACAATATATAAACTCATATATATATATAAGGAATTGCTTTTATAAAGTAGGAGACTTAGAATGCTCTAGGGCTTGCCTCGTTCGAAGGAATTGGGTTGGTGGTCCACACACTCAGGTAGATCCTCTTCTTGCTCGTCTACCTCGGACACCTCCTGTGCCTAGGTTTCTTATGGATCAGACCCGGTCTGTTCCTCTTGCACTGCTACTAGCGCTTCCTCCTATGATCCTGTATGATGCAAGTGTATAAGTGAATATGCAAACGGTGCATCAGATGCGATGGCATGCGATGATCATGATGACATGATGTGCAGATGAACACATTAAGACTTTATTGGATAGCATAAAGGAAAAAGTATTCTACATGGTAGTCAACGTCATTCAAATGATAGTTACCACTAGTGCACGTCATCTACTGCATTCTCTTCTGCTAACAATTCTCGTCTTTTCTGCTAACTAACATATAACCCTAACATGAGTGCTAGTACACTTTATCAACACAACCACATTAACTTATCAAGCAACACCAGCAATTGATTTGGTGTTTCAAAGATACACCAAAGCCTCATTATTAAACTAATTATCCATAAAGAATATTATTTCATATTCGATTTAAACTAGGGTTACATCAGCAACCTATATTTATAGTGCATATAAAAATCTACAAGAATTACAGTATCATAGTAATACTCTAAGTAGCCTACCACAAAAGTTTCATGGTATTTGGATAAGTAAAACAGCCTACACAAAAATGACAAGCTATGGCATAAAAATGAGCATGAAAATACTTTGTATTATGAAAAGTATCAAACAATAGATTTAATATTTTTCCTATGATCTACACAGTAAGAAAACACTATACAAAATTTATCACATGCTTGTTTTATACAAAGTTTGCTCTCTAACAAAAATAACAAAAATCAGCCAATAAAGGCACTTGAACTACACATCAAAATTTTTCTATAGAACATGCATGACATATACTTTTCACACAAAGTGCATCACATGATAAGAACAACAAACTTGAAATCATATTTTTCTGAGCTTCCTATGATTTATTTTGCATTTCCTAAGAAACCAACAATTTCATGAATTAAATAAAACCCTATACCAAAGTATCACAAATTTTACATACAATATTTTTATGCTGAAGATATACTCCTAAGAAGTCTACCAAAATTGGTTTCATTATTTTTGGAGCCAGATTTTTAAAGATATGATTTTTGGAAGTATTTTCACAATTTCTAGAAAAGATTTTCTTTTAAACCCAAAAATCCACCCAGCTTAAACTGCTACGCGCACCCCGCTCCTTCACCCCAGATCAGCACAGAGATACAGACAGGCGGGCCCTCAGGTCAAAGGGACCCCACCCATCAGCCAGCCCCATATAGGGACGGCGCTGACCGGCGCGACCTCGCCGACGGTGAGGGCTCCGGCTAGGCCAAGATGACCGGCGTGATCCCCACCCTTGTGCGAACCCAACGATGCTCACGGCGTGGCCCAAGGAGCTCGGGAAACTAGCCGCCGCCGTGCATGGTGGAGCGGCAGCGCAGGTCATCGCCGGTGAGGCGATCCCGGGCACGGCAGGGTGAGCGGAGCCGCTCGAGAGCATCAGGGACATGGTGGGGTGCTCGTGTGCGAGAAAAGAGGGCTCAAGAGGATTGAATTGAGTGGCACTAGGTGTTCAAGTTGCAAGCCGGTGGTGCTTGTTACTCCTGGAGGTTGCCTCCTCCTAGACGACTTGGTGGCTTATGGCTCCGTCGAAGCTTGCAAGAAGATTATGCGAGGCTCTGGAGAAGCTTTATGAAGGAGATTGTGCTCACCCTGCGGGGATCGCGAAGAGCAACTCTAGTAGAGTATGTCATTGAGCTACCACACTTGATGGTGGGTTCTTACGGTGCTCTTTGGAAGAGCTCGGTTGTGGATACCAATTAGCCGCCGAACCACGAAGTGTTGGTCGACACAACGGGGACGTAGCTTGGTGGCAACCAAGTGAACCTCGGAGAAAAATCACCATGTCAACATTGTTCATCATCTTCTCAGTGGTTTGCCATCATGCAACACAAGCTTGTATTTACTTTCATATATACTTGTGCTTGTGTAGTTGCTCTTGTGTCTAGTTGTGCTTGCGTAGCTAGCTAGATATCTTCTTGCTTGTGTATCTAGAAGTATCCTGTAACACCCCGGTGTTATGCAAGCATTAGCATTATAAATCATAAGCATACCATGTTGTAACAGAACCGACCAAATTATAAGAGCACAAGTACAAAAACAAGCACCAAAGCGCTCAAATTTTCGAACTTGAGCCCATATAATCCCGGTAGTCAATCAAAACCACGAAGGATTTCAAACCAACTTGCTTACAACCAAGATCGCATCATTCAACATACACATCATACGTTACATTTCACAAGTAGTTCTGAAATAAGTTTACACGTACGGAGTCGCAATTATTACAAACCAAGTTTTTAAAGTAGCGGAAGCATAACACACACCAGATGTTTAACTACTGCCAGTCTTGTTGATCAACAACCCGCAAAAGCATGAGGAAAGTACATAAAAGATGATACGCCCTAGTGATCTAGTCTTCGTCACCTGCAGGGTGGAGACACGTCTTGCAGAAGCCTTGATAGAGCATATCATCTGCAACAGGGGGGAATAAACCCTGAGTACTGGAATGTACTCAGCTAGACTTACCTGACAAAAACCAGAAATAAAATGACCCCAAGGATTATGCAAGGCTTACACCAGAGGCTAGCTGACACCACATTTTGCATAAAGGCATAAGTAGTTGAAACTCTTATAACCTGTACTAGCAGTGATTTTTAGCATTTACCTGTCATCTATCTTAGCACCTGTACTAAGCATGCACTTGATTATCGTCAAACAATTATTCACATTATATCCATAGCAGGTGTAAATTGTGGCAACATTGTATCATTCACTTAACCATCTGTTCAATTAATGAGATCTACATTGCCGCTGCTCAAGTCAAGTGCTCACTAACCGGGAGCGACGGCGATTCGAATCGAATTCCTATCCAGCTGGAGGGGTATTTCTAACACTCACCGCTCAGACCCCTGCCAGGGTCGCACAAGCCACCTTTCGTATGGTTCAGGAATCGCGGGTTCGAATGATGTCGCGACCCCAAGGGCGACACTCTGCCAGGTGATAGGGACTCTAACCCCCCCTTGGTCTCACGTCAATGTCCCCAAGCACATCCTTTCTCTCCTCCAAGAAGCAACCTACCATTCGATTCCCGGCCTGAACCACATTACTCGGCTTCGCGGTCGGAACGACTTATCCGGCCAACTAAGGGTTAGACTGCGTTCAACATGACTCAAGGACGTATAGCGAATCGGTCCTTAAACGACTCAGACGGGCATAGCTCCACACCCAAGACGTGAAGTGTCTTGCGGCTGCACTATCGAATTCCCGCCCGGTCTCAATTTTCATTTTAAAGCATGGTTCCATCCACGATAGCCATAAAGCCACTCGTGACCCAAATCCTACATCTCGCGGATGACCGGAAATCACCTGACTTCTACCGAACTAAGCAGGGCTAAGCATTGACACGTGCCTAAACCTAATATAGGATTAAGTACGATATCTGGATAAGGACAGGTATAATGCAGCAAGTGTTTTCATATAACTCCTACAACTTAATGCAATAAACAATTAAAAGTACTCAAGATAGATTTATAAAATGATGGGTTCAGCATGCACCGGGGCTTGCCTTTTAAAAAGGTCGAGGGCCGGTGGTCAGGGCACTCAGGCAGGTCTTCTGCGAGAGCTTCTCTGCCGGTTGGTTCCTCTGGCTGCTCCGGCTGGTCCTGGACTTCCTCTGGTATCACTTGCTCGAACTCGAGGAGCGTTACCCCCTCCGGAACATCTATTGCATGAGTGCATAATAAATCTCATGGATGCATAATGAAAGATGCAGCATGCTCGGAATGAAATGCATTACAACACTCTTAAAGCTCTATTCAAATCACTTCAAGTATTAGGTGCAAATTTCCTCTCCGGTAGAGAAGTACTCACCTAATCTACTCAACCTAAGGTATAGTTGTTCATCTTCGGTTAAGGCCCTAACACCTAACAAACACAAGAGTAACATTACTTAGGTTACCACATCCAACCCAAAATATCACAGTAAGACATTCTGGACAGCAGCTACTTGTTTCTAACATAACTGGAGATTTCCAACTCCAAAAGATATGATCTAAGACAATCTGGAAAGCTTATGAAATACCCTACAAAACATTTTCAGACCTCAACCCTAAATTCCTAAGTTTTCCAGGTCGAATTTCTCAAGTTCCAGAAATCTGTCCTCTCTAAACAGAGAGCAACCAATTCTGGACTGTCACTTAAAACAGCCATAACTCCCAAACTATTAAATCAGATGCTCCCAAATTTTGACACAAGCTAGTTTATCAAGTTTACTACAACTTTGGTATTTATAAGTTTCCCAGCAAACACCTTTATCAAAGGTCAAACCTAAAGACACTACCAGCTGTCCAGAAAACCTAGAATTGCAAGGATTAAATATTTATTTATGTGGCAAACACCCCTTAAGACCAAACTAAAGTTACCACAAGTTCACATAGGTCACAAAAACACCAGAAAATAAGGTGTGCTCACCTAGAATATTTATTTATACTCATTTCTTAATTCACTTAATTAATTAAGTGGGATTTTAAACATATATGTAAACTGCTCCTAAAATTCTACAAAAATTACAGGAGACTCTCTGACCCAAAAAGAGACTACTGTAAAAATTTTAACTAAATTTATTCAGAGAAACTCCCTACACAAAATTCACAAGCCCAAAAGGCTGATTTTTGTATAATTAACAAATCATATTGAAAAGTATCAAACAACAGATTTCATATTTTTCTTAGACACTCTAGGGTACCAACACATTCTCCAAAAATTTATAAGAACATTGCACATGTAGAAAATTTACTAAAATTCATTCAAGTATTTCCTAAAATAACATGATAGCATTATAACTTGAAAAGTACTTAAGCACTACTGCCCAAATTTTTACCAGAGCTAATATAGGTATAACTTAGCCTACCCACCAAATTTCATAATTTTTGGAAGACTACAGCTCAAGTTATACATTTAACAAATTTGCCTTCATTTCAAAACACATTTGAAAGATCTATTTAATTCTCCCAAAATCTAAACAGTGCATATCAGCTTTATATTTTTCTAAAATACTACACATCATGTAGATCCTAACAAAATTTATCTCATAATTTTTGGGCAAGTAAAACCCTAGATCTACATTTTCCAAACATCACCCAAATCTGTGGCAAAATAAATAAATGAAATAGATCTCATTTGAAACTGGGCCGGCCTACAGCCGACGCGGCCCAACTCCCTCGGCTCGGCCCGCTCCCGCGCGCGGCCTGCTCCGGTTCCCGCCCGCACGCGTGTGCGAGTGACAGGTGGGGCCCGATGCCAGAGAGAGAAGAGCGAAGGGGGGGAGACGGCCGCGACTCCGGCGAGCTCTAGCTCGCCGACGACGGCACCTCCGGCGACGGGAAGAGCACCAACGGCTTCCCCGCGACTTCCCGCATCGACCAACCCTAGATTTGCTGACCCTATCCCACCCTAGCTACGACGGCCATGGCGACCGCGGCTCGGAGGCGGCACCCGGTGGCGGTCCGGCGAGCTCCGGGAGCCAGGAACCTAAGTGAGGTGTGCTACGGCTTCCTGAGGGCATGGCGGACCTCTCCATGCCAAGGAAGAGGACGGAGGTGGAGCGAGTGCCGCTGACCGCGTGAGCACCGCACCGGCGGCCATGGCGCGGCAGCGCACGACGGTGTTCCGACGTGTACCGGCCATCCCATCCGGTAGCGTCATCACCTAGGCTGCTCTACCCACCCTGGAACCCAGAACACGTAGCGGGGAGACTGGAGGGTGACCGTAGGAAGGTGGCCACGATGAGCCGCCGCGCGGATGGTACGCCGGCAAGGACCCGCGTTGGCGGAAACAGAAATTCATCCTCACCTCGGCACAATCCGGTCAAGCAACGGGTGGAGGAGGTGGAGGGGATTCTGGCGGAGCGATGGACGGGATTTGGAGGACGGTGGCGGGACGGTGAGCTCGCGCGAGCACGGAGAAGGCTGCGGCAGCAATGGCGCCTCCGATTTCCGCCTTGGTGCCCCCGGCCAGAGCGAGAGGGAAGGAGAGAAGAGTGAGCGCGAGTGTGGGGGTGGAGGTGTCCGCTCCGTGTTCATCTCCGCGCCTGGGCTCGCGACGTGGCGGTGATGGCAGGACGCACGCGACACGCGGCCACCGGACTCTGTCCGAGCGCCACGACGCGGCCGGCTGTCGGACTGACGACGTCGACTGAATGAAGCCCGAGATGGTGGTCTGACAGTGAAAGTTTGGCGCTGATTATCTTCCAAAACAGCTCGATTCGGTCCAAGATGACAACATCAATTTTGTAGAGCTATGTGAGGGCAACAAGTTTGTCAATTGGAGTTTGGACTGGTTCGGACTAGATTTGAAACTACATCTCTCCAAAGTGGTGCCCCTTGAAACTGAAACGTGTTTTCAGTTAATGACACCGACTGAAACCGTATTTTCATGACACTATATCTCCTAAACCATTTAGAACCAGGTGTTGGTGATGTTGGCAATGTTGTAGAGCTACATGAGTAGTACAAAAGTGTCAACATGAGTGGGAGCTGGTTTGGTCTGGTTTGCAAACTACAAGCTTCCAAAGTAGGCCACAGTAAAACTGGAGGGACACTTTGGGGACTTAGGAAAATTTCTAAGTGTTGAGACAGCCCCTCTAGCTGACTTGTGGGCCATTTTTGAGCATGTTCTGGTCAGTTTCATGAGATGGTTATATTGAGACTTTTGTTCCCCATAAAATTCCCTACAACTTTGCTTAAGGGTGCTCCCCCATGCAAGGTCTCTAAGCTAGACTTTTTAATTGGTCAAACTAGAGCATCCTAGGGCTAAATGGTGGTCAACTACACCTTGGAGGGCATTTTGGTGATTTTGGTCAACATGAACCTTGCTCCATGAGTGATCCTAAGTATAACTAAGGTGTTGTGAGATATAATTAGCTACTCTACCCTTTAGTTACACCAACTACCTAGTGTCACATGATGTGAACCAAACAAAATTCTCAAAACAACCACATTAGTTGCAACCACATAAAATAACATGAAATGATGCATGCTTATGCTTATGCAAATGCAATGCAATTATGGAGCTAAACACCTGAGGTGTTACAGCCCTCCCCCTTATAAAAATCTCGTCCCGAGATTTGGAAAGCGTACAATTTTTCATAGAATTCCTTATAACCATCCCGCAAATAATCCTCCCGTTCCCACGTAGCGTCACTTTCACTACCCTGATTACTCCACATCTCTTTATACCACTTAACCACTTTGCTTCTAGTCACTCGCTCCTGAGTATCAATCACTCGGACTGGCTTTTCTTCGTAAGTTAGATCGGATTCCAGCCTGATATCTCCTAAAGGAACTCGTTCCTCAGGGACTCGGAGACACTTTTTGAGCTGAGATACATAGAAAACGTTGAATATGGCGCTCATTTCAGGAGGTAACTGGATTTTTTACGCAACAGCTCCACTCTTGCCTATGATCTGGAAAGGACCCACGTATCTTGGCGCAAGTTTCCGCTTAACACCAAAACGTTGGACACTCTTCATTGGAGAAACCTTCAAATAAACGAAGTCTCCAACTTCAAACTCGAGTGGCTTTCTACGACGATCAGCATAGCTTTTCTGTCTAGCTTGGGCTGCAGCCATATGTTTTTGGATGGTACGGACTTGTTCCTCAGCTTCCTGAACAAAATCAATACCATAATACCTTCTTTCACCAGCTTCTACCCAGTTTAGTGGAGTTCTACACTTACGACCGTACAATGCTTCGAACGGGGCCATCTTAATACTCTCTTGGTAACTATTATTGTATGAAAATTTGGCTAGAGGTAACCACTTTTCCCAAGAACCCTTGGATGATATTACACATGCCCGCAACAGATCTTCCAAGATTTGGTTAACTCGTTCCGTCTGACCTGACGTCTGGGGGTGATAAGCAGAGCTTCTCACTAATTTGGTTCCCAGAAGGTGATGCAAGTGCTCCCAAAAGCGAGCAGTGAACTGGGGACCACGGTCAGAAACGATAGTACGAGGTACCCCATGGAGCCGGACTATCTGATTGAAGTACAACTCAGCATAGTCAGTGGGACGATAGTCCACTCTAACTGGAATGAAGTGAGCTGATTTGGTCAAACGATCCACAATTACCCAGATGGAGTTATGATTTTTGACAGTAGGAGGGAGTCCGACAATGAAATCCATACTTATCTCTTCCCATTTCTAGCCTGGGATAGAAAGTGGTTGAAGCAACCCAGCTTTCATGTGCACAGCTTTAACTCTACAGCAGGTGTCGCACCTAGCAACATACGCAGCTATCTCTTTCCGCATCTTGGTCCACCAATAAAGTGGCTTCAAATCATAATACATCTTATTACTACCAGGATGGATGGACAACTTGGACGAATGTGCTTCGGACAAGATCTGATCTCTAAGCTCTTGGTCCTTAGGTACCACTAATCTGTTCTTAAACCACAGCACACCTTCGTCATCTACCCTGAAATGCTTAGTTTCTTCCTCTTTCATCTTACGTTTTATGTGGAATATACCAGGATCAGTCTTTTGGAGTTCAATAATTCTACTTTTGAGAGTACAATTGACAGTGATGTTGTACAAGACTGCTGGATGTAACAGGCGGGACCGATGAAAATCAGTCCCAACTAAGGAATGGCAATGAGACTTATGGCTTAAAGCATCCGCAACCACATTTGCCTTGCCAGGATGATAATGTACTTGAAGGTTATAATCCTTAATCAACTCGAGCCATCTTCTCTGACGCATATTTAATTCGGGTTGGGTGAAGATGTATTTGAGGCTTTTGTGGTCTGTGTAGATATTGCAGACATTGCCCAGCAGATAATGCCGCCACACATTCAAAGCATGAACAACTGCAGCCAGTTCTAAGTCATGCGTTGGATAATTCACCTCATGCTTCCGAAGTTGCCGCGAGGTATATGAAATTACTCGGCCTTCCTGCATCAACACACCTCCCAAACCTATGCCTGAGGCATCACAATAAACATCAAACGGTTTCTCGATATCCGGTTGTGCCAGAACCGGAGCCGAGGTTAGGAGGGTTCGCAGTTGGTGAAAAGCCGCATCACACTCAGGAGTCCAGACAAACCTGGTGTCTTTTTGCAGTAACCGAGTCATGGGTTTGGCTATTTTTGAGAAATCCGGGATGAAGCGACGATAATAGCCAGCCAACCCAAGAAAACTCCGGACCTCATGAACCGAAGTAGCAGCCTTCCAATTCAATACTTCTTGTACCTTGGTGGGATCCACCATAATTCCCCCATCGGACAACACATGGCCAAGGAAAGGTACTTCACGAAGCCAGAATTCACATTTACTGAACTTCGCATACAGTTGATGTTCTCGCAGTCTGGTGAGAACAATACGCAGGTGTTCTGCGTGTTCTTCCTCATTTTTCGAATATATCAAGATGTCATCGATAAACACCACCACAAACTTGTCCAATTCGGGCATAAACACCGAATTCATCAAGCACATGAAGTGTGCGGGGGCATTTGTCAGGCCGAAAGACATAACAAGATACTCATAAAGGCCGTATCTTGTCGAGAAAGCTGTTTTTGGAATATCTTCGGGACGGATTTTAATCTGATGGTAACCAGACCTCAGATCAATCTTGGAAAAGACTTTAGCTTTAGACAACTGATCGAACAGGATATCGATACGTGGCAGAGGATACTTATTCTTGACAGTGACTGCATTCAGAGGTCTATAATCTACACATATCCGCAAGGTATGATCCTTCTTCTTCACAAAGATAGCAGGGCATCTCCACGGAGACGAACTAGGACGAATCAACCCCTTCTTCAACAGTTCATTCAACTGCACCTTAAGTTCAGCTAGCTCATTCGGAGGCATCCTATAAGGTCTCCTAGAGATGGGTGCTGTGCCAGGCAACAACTCGATTTTAAACTCCACATCCCGATCCGGAGGGAGTCCCGGTAAATCATCAGGAAAAACATCCAGAAACTCATTTACTACGGGAATTTCAGCCAACGCCTTTGCTTGCACAACATGAACTTCCCCAGACAAATCAACTTTTCTGGGAAGTTGTACTAGAAAACCCTTTTGATCTGTAGGATCTTTGAGCATAACTACCCGAGTGGATGTATCAATGAGTACCCCATTCTGACTCATCCAATTCATGCCCAAAATAACATCTATGCCTAATCCCGGCAACACCACTAAAGCAAGCGAATACCTTCGCCCTTCTATTTCAAACTCAAGGTTCCCCACTACTTTATTTGTGGAAATATTCCCACTTGCCGCACTAATGCAATAACCCCCACCTTCAACAGTATGTAACTTGTGTGCAAACTTTGATGCAAACTTTGGACTGATAAAGGAATGCGAAGCACCGGAATCAAAAAGTACCACTGCAGGGTGTTGGTCAACTAGGAACTTACCAACAGTGACAACCTCACCAGATGGGATTTCCTCAATACTGTTATAATGAGCATGCCCCTGACGACCACCTTGGTTGACATTCTTCTTAGGATAAGGGCAATTTCTGGACCAATGTCCTGGCTTGTTACAGTTCCAGCAAGGCATGTTGCTGGGAGGAACACTGGAGCTGCTCTGACCAGAATTTCCCTTTGGCAGAGCGACTGTATAAGCCTTACGGAACCCAGTTTTGGCAGCAGGCTTCTTCTGTGGTGGACGGAACTTGGTATTCTGGGCAGGTGGACGAGGGGAAGCCCTAGGTGCAGCTGGAGTCCGAGACTGCGAAGCACTCACCTCCATGGCCCTTTTGCGGCTCTTAGAGGCAGAATAAATAGCATTATTGTTTTCCTGAGTCAAAGCATCACTGATAAAATCGTTGAAGGTAGTACACTTGCTCGTGCCCATGGTCTTCATCAGTTTTGGGCCGAGGCCTCTTTTGAAGCTAGCAATTTTCTTGGCATCGGTATCCACAAACTCTGTGGCATACCTTGCCAGGTTGTTGAAAGATTGCAGATATTCAGTCAAGCTTTTATTTCCCTGCGACAGCCTCATGAATTATGTGTGCTTGATAGCCATAAGACCTGGAGGAATATAGTTCCCACGGAATGCTGCCTTGAACTGGTCCCAAGCAATCGGGACATTTGCAGGTAGTGTGGAACGATAGTGGCTCCACCAAATACCCGCTGGACCATGCAGTTGATGAGAAGCATATTCAGTTTTTAGCTCATCGGTCAAGCGAAGCAAACGAAACTTTTGTTCAATAGTGTTCAACCACTCGTCGGCTTGCAGTGGTTCCTCCGCCTCCTTAAAGAGCGGGGGCTTAGTATCAAGAAAGTCCTTGAAATCACTGTACTCATTGGGTTCTGGGCCCTGGCGGCCATGACGAGCCTCCCGATTGGCAAGCTGGCGCATAGCATCTGCCAGCATGCGCTGCCCTTCTAACACGGACTGCATCAGCTCAGCCGGGGTAGGTGGTGGCGGAGGGGGTGGCTGTTCCTCATCCTCATTGCCACGACCCCGACGGAGGTTGTATGACATCTGCAAAATGTATAGCCAATGAGCACTGACGATGTGGGAAATTTGTAGATGAATTATTGTAAATAGGTCAAACTGACTTCATGAAAATGACTTTGCAAAGAATCAAGGCACAATAATTCATCACAACCGCACAATCCATTCAAGCGCATCAATTGACGCAATCGTGTGTGGGTATCCAACCAGATGTATTTTTGGTATAAGGCCCACTCCCAGGGAGTACAGCAGCGACTGAACGGTTTACTTTCATATTTACGTGATTTTTTTGACCCTTCGTACGGTTACTCGGATTCAATCCCAAAAATTTCTAATTGACTGAGAAAGGCTACTTCAAACTGACCACAAAGAGACCTCTCAACGGTAGAGTTCCATGGTGGATCATGACTAGCCACCTCGATACCAGCGCGTGCCAAGCAGCACAGCCTTACGTCGCGCGCCACAGGAGGCCCTCGGTTTCGTCGCGGCACCGAAGGGTGCTAATCGTGACACCATCATCGAACGCAACGCAATAAGACATCCAATTGTGATCGAAATTAACAGGTTCCACTAAACATCCAGGAAACATAGGGTTCGACCTTACATCCCAAAAGCCAAGTTATTACAAAGGCTCACTCTAACACAGGGAGGGCACAAAAGACGATCCTAACATCATAGCTACGTGATGACTACTCTAAGCATCGTCCCCAGAGTCGGTGTCAAGGATCTCCCCGCCGTCCTCATCACTAACAGGCTCTAACTCCTCATCTTCTTCTTCTTCTTCTGTTGGGGCATCCTGCGGTCCATTGACCTCCACTTCATCATCATTTCAGCCATGAACATTCCCGAACCCATATCCTCGTCTGCGTTGTTGTTTCGAGGCAGCAGAGGATTGAGCTGGTTGTTCAAGCGGTGCACTTCTTCATGAAGATTGTCATTGTATTCTTCAGCGTTCTCCAACTGTTGCTCGAGCTCAAACTGACGAGCCCTCAGAACGTTCTCCTCATGCCAGGCTTCATCCCTCTGGTTCATGACGCGGACCAGCATGCGTTGACAGTTGCGATTTGCTACTGTCAACCTCTGGACTGCAAGTGTTTCCTGATCCCGGTCACGGATCACTTGCTCCAGTTGCCGACGCGCTGCATTCCTGGCAGCAGTCACTTCGGCCAACTCAGCCCGCAGCCTTTCCACCTCAGTGGGCTCGGGGCGGGGCTCACGTGGAGCTAGCTGGTGGCGAGGAGCCCTTCCTCCAGTCGACTTACGGGCGGTCCTCTTAGTACGTGCCATCTGTATCACAAGGTACGACTTAAAGTGAGGATAATTTATGGGATACGAAATTTAATTTAGTCGGGACTATTGAAATTTTTAAGGAGGGAGTAAAATGACATGTATGATGTAATTAAACATGATGCATGCACGTTCCATACGCCCTCTCACCTTAGTAGAAACCTAAATTTCTAGCGCTAGGCGGTGGCATACATACGTTCTCTCATATAAGCGAAACTATCGGTCTACTCGTTACGCTGTTAGTGTACCTGCAGAAAATTTCATTTCAGCCCAACAGTTTCCCAATATAGCACATAAGAAAGCAGTAAACTAAATACTTTCCATATACACATCCCTTGATGTATATACTTCAGTATCAAAGCTACCCGATACACATTCCCACAATTAAGTGCTTTCATAATTACATGGTTTGAACATGTAAGTATGCAAGTAACCAAAACTACTCTCCCCTAGACCGCCGGTTGGACGATCATGCTATCACATCTCACACTTACCAGAGCGTCGAGGTAATTGATCCATACATTACCACCCAAGTGGATGGCATCCATACAATATCACGCCATATGGACGACGAAACAAAAACAAACAAGACCCCCAAGTTAGTACTTATAATAAGCCACCTAAGAGTCCTTATTTGGGCTAAGGGATGTGATCACTGGCATACCTATAAAAATAATTTTTATAGTTTTAACCCTTTTCATAAACAAATACTTTTGTTTTTAATTACTCGTATGATGTGATTAATGTTGAATTATGCTCCGGTACCAGCTGTAACAGAACCAACCAAATTATAAGAGCACAAGTACAAAAACAAGTACCGAAGTGCTCAAATTTTTGAACTTGAGCCCATATAATCCCGGTAGTCAATCGAAACCACGAAGGATTTCAAACCAACTTGCTTACAACCAAGATCGCATCATTCAACATACACATCATACGTTACATTTCACAAGTAGTTCCGAAATAAGTTTACACGTACGGAGTCGCAATTATTACAAACCAAGTTTTTAAAGTAGCGGAAGCATAACACACACCAGATGTTTAACTACTGCCAGTCTTGTTGATCAACAACCCACAAAAGCATGAGGAAAGTACATAAAAGATGATCACGCCCTAGTGATCTAGTCTTCGTCACCCGCAGGGTGGAGACATGTCTTGTAGAAGCCTTGATAGAGCATATCATCTGCAACAGGGGGGAATAAACCCTGAGTACTGGAATGTACTCAGCTAGACTTACCCGACAAAAACCAGAAATAAAATGACCCCAAGGATTATGCAAGGCTTACACCAGAGGCTAGCTGACACCACATTTTGCATAAAGGCATAAGTAGTTGAAACTCTTATAACCTGTACTAGCAGTGATTTTTAGCATTTACCTGTCATCTATCTTAGCACCTGTACTAAGCATGCACTTGATTATCGTCAAACAATTATTCACATTATATCCATAGCAGGTGTAAATTGTGGCAACATTGTATCATTCACTTAACCATCTGTTCAATTAATGAGATCTACGTTGCCGCTGCTCAAGTCAAGTGCTCACTAACCGGGAGCGACGGCGATTCGAATCGAATTCCTATCCAGCTGGAGGGGTATTTCTAACACTCACCGCGCAGACCCCTGCTAGGGTCGCACAAGCCACCTTTCGTATGGTTCAGGAATCGCGGGTCCGAATGATGTCATGACCCCAAGGGCGACACTCTGCCAGGTGATAGGGACTCTAACCCCCCCCCTTGGTCTCACGCCAATGTCCCCAAGCACATCCTTTCTCTCCTCCAAGATGCAACCTACCATTCGATTCCCGGCCTGAACCACATTACTCGGCTTCGCGGTCGGAATAAGTTATCCGACCAACTAAGTGTTAGATTGCGTTCAACATGACTCAAGGACGTACAGCGAATCAGTCCTTAAACGACTCAGACGAGCATAGCTCCACACCCAAGACGTGAAGTGTCTTGCGGCTGCACTATCGAATTCCCGCCCGGTCTCAATTTTCATTTTAAAGCATGGTTCCATCCACGATAGCCATAAAGCCACTCGTGACCCAAATCCTACATCTCGCGGATGACCGGAAATCACCCGACTTCTACCGAACTAAGCAGGGCTAAGCATTGACACGTGCCTAAACCTAATATAGGATTAAGTACGATATCTGGACAAGGACAGGTATAATGCAGCAAGTGTTTTCATATAACTCCTACAACTTAATGCAATAAACAATTAAAAGTACTCAAGATAGATTTATAAAATGATGGGTTCAGCATGCACCGGGGCTTGCCTTTTAAAAAGGTCGAGGGCCGGTGGTCAGGGCACTCAGGCAGGTCTTCTGCGGGAGCTTCTCCGCCGGTTGGTTCCTCTGGCTGCTCTGGCTGGTCCTGGACTTCCTCCGGTATCACTTGCTCGAACTCGAGGAGCGTTACCCCCTCCGGAACACCTATTGCATGAGTGCATAATAAATCTCATGGATGCATAATGAAAGATGCAGCATGCTCGGAATGAAATGCATTACAACACTCTTAAAGCTCTATTCAAATCACTTCAAGTATTAGGTGCAAATTTCCTCTCCGGTAGAGAAGTACTCACCTAATCTACTCAACCTAAGGTATAGTTGTTCATCTTCGGTTAAGGCCCTAACACCTAACAAACACAAGAGTAACATTACTTAGGTTACCACATCCAACCCAAAATATCACAGTAAGACATTCTGGACAGCAGCTACTTGTTTCTAACATAACTGGAGATTCCCAACTCCAAAAGATATGATCTAAGACAATATGGAAAGCTTATGAAATACCCTACAAAACATTTTCAGACCTTAACCCTAAATTCCTAAGTTTTCCAGGTCGAATTTCTCAAGTTCCAGAAATCTGTCCTCTCTAAACAGAGAGCAACCAATTCTAGACTGTCACTTAAAACAGCCATAACTCCCAAACTATTAAACCAGATGCTCCCAAATTTTGACACAAGCTAGTTTATCAAGTTTCCTACAACTTTGGTATTTATAAGTTTCCCAGAAAACACCTTTATCAAAGGTCAAACCTAAAGATACTACCAGCTGTCCAGAAAACCTAGAATTGCAAGGATTAAATATTTATTTATGTGGCAAACATCCCTTAAGACCAAACTAAAGTTACCACAAGTTCACATAGGTCACAAAAACACCAGAAAATAAGGTGTGCTCACCTAGAATATTTATTTATACTCATTTCTTAATTCACTTAATTAATTAAGTGGGATTTTAAACATATATGTAAACTGCTCCTAAAATTCTACAAAAATTACAGGAGACTCTCTGACCCAAAAATAGACTACTGTAAAAATTTGAACTAAATTTATTCACAGAAACTCCCTACACAAAATTCACAAGCCCAAAAGGCTGATTTTTGTATAATTAACAAATCATATTGAAAAGTATCAAACAACAGATTTCATATTTTTCTTAGACACTCTAGGGTACCAAAACATTCTCCAAAAATTTATAAGAACATTGCACATGTAGAAAAATTACTAAAATTCATTCAAGTATTTCCTAAAATAACATGATAGCATTATAACTTGAAAAGTACTTAAGCACTACTGCCCAAATTTTTACCAGAGCTAATATAGGTATAACTTAGCCTACCCACCAAATTTCATAATTTTTGGAAGATTACAGCTCAAGTTATACATTTAAAAAATTTGCCTTCATTTCAAAACACATTTGAAAGATCTATTTAATTCTCCCAAAAACTAAACAGTGCATATCAGCTTTATATTTTTCTAAAATACTACACATCATGTAGATCCTAACAAAATTTATCTCATAATTTTTGGGCAAGTAAAACCCTAGATCTACATTTTCCAAACATCACCCAAATCTGTGGCAAAATAAATAAATGAAATAGATCTCATTTGAAACTGGGCCGGCCTACAGCCGACGCGGCCCAACTCCCTCGGCTCGGCCCGCTCCCGCGCGCGGCCTGCTCCGGTTCCCGCCCGCGCGCGTGTGCGAGTGACAGGTGGGGCCCGATGCCAGAGAGAGAAGAGCGAAGGGGGGGAGACGGCCGCGACTCCGGCGAGCTCTAGCTCGCCGACGACGGCGCCTCCGGCGACGGGAAGAGCACCAACGGCTTCCCCGCGACTTCCCGCATCGACCAACCCTAGATTTGCTGACCCTATCCCACCCTAGCTACGACGGCCATGGCGACCGCGGCTCGGAGGCGGCACCCGGTGGCGGTCCGGCGAGCTCCGGGAGCCAGGAACCTAAGTGAGGTGTGCTACGGCTTCCTGAGGGCATGGCGGACCTCTCCATGCCAAGGAAGAGGACGGAGGTGGAGCGAGTGTCGCTGACCATGTGAGCACTACACTAGCAGCCATGGCGCGGCAGCGCACGACGGTGTTCCGACGTGTACCGGCCATCCCATCCGGTAGCGTCATCACCTAGGCTGCTCTACCCACCCCGGAACCCAGAACATGTAGCGGGGAGACTGGAGGGTGACCGTAGGAAGCTGGCCACGATGAGCCGCCGCGCGGACGGTACGCCGGCGAGGACCCACGGTGGCGGAAACAGAAATTCATCCTCACCTCGGCACAATCCGGTCAAGCAACGGGTGGAGGAGGTGGAGGGGATTCTGGCGGAGCGATGGATGGGATTTGGAGGACGGTGGCGGGACGGTGAGCTCGCATGAGCACGGAGAAGGCTGCGGCGGCAATGGCGCCTCCGATTTCTGCCTTGGTGCCCCCGGCCAGAGCGAGAGGGAAGGAGAGAAGAGTGAGCGCGAGTGTGGGGGTGGAGGTGTCCGCTCGGTGTTCATCTCCGCGCCTGGGCTCGCGACGTGGCGGTGATGGCAGGACGCACGCGACACGCGGCCACCGGACTCTGTCCGAGCGCCACGACGTGGCCGGCTGTCGGACTGACGACGTCGACTGAATGAAGCCTGAGATGGTGGTCTGACAGTGAAAGTTTGGCGCTGATTATCTTCCAAAACAGCTCGATTCGGTCCAAGATGACAACATCAATTTTGTAGAGCTATGTGAGGGCAACAAGTTTGTCAATTGGATTTTGGACTGGTTCGGCCTAGATTTGAAACTACATCTCTCCAAAGTGGTGCCCCTTGAAACTGAAACGTGTTTTCAGTTAATGACACAGACTGAAACCGTATTTTCATGACACTATATCTCCTAAACCATTTAGAACCAGGTGTTGGTGATGTTGGCAATGTTGTAGAGCTACATGAGTACTACAAAAGTGTCAACATGAGTGGGAGCTGGTTTGGTCTGGTTTGCAAACTACAAGCTTCCAAAGTAGGCCACAGTAAAACTGGAGGGACACTTTGGGGACTTAGGAAAATTTCTAAGTGTTGAGACAGCCCCTCTAGCTGACTTGTGGGCCATTTTTGAGCATGTTCTGGTCAGTTTCATGAGATGGTTATATTGAGACTTTTGTTCCCCATAAAATTCCCTACAACTTTGCTTAAGGGTGCTCCCCCATGCAAGGTCTCTAAGCTAGACTTTTTAATTGGTCAAACTAGAGCATCCTAGGGCTAAATGGTGGTCAACTACACCTTGGAGGGCATTTTGGTGATTTTGGTCAACATGAACCTTGCTCCATGAGTGATCCTAAGTATAACTAAGGTGTTGTGAGATATAATTAGCTACTCTACCCTTTAGTTACACCAACTACCTAGTGTCACATGATGTGAACCAAACAAAATTCTCAAAACAACCACATTAGTTGCAACCACATAAAATAACATGAAATGATGCATGCTTATGCTTATGCAAATGCAATGCAATTATGGAGCTAAACACCTGAGGTGTTACACATGTCATCTCATTCATAATCATATGTGGATTAGAGTGTACCTTTAGTGAAAGCAAATTTTAGGGAACAAGTATTGCATAATATGTTTGTAATAATTTCACACTAAATGTGCTAGTTAGATTAAGAAAGCTTGTGTAGCTATAAATTTTAGATCACCTAGAATTAATTGGTGTAATTTTTGGAGCAACTTAATGACCCAAAGTTTTGTCAAAAACTTGTTTGTAAAATGTTATTTGAAAATAGTCAAAAACCCTCCCTAATTAGCTTTTATTCCCCAATTCAAAATTTGTAAGAGTTTTGGAGTTGGCCCCTTAATAAAAGTTGTAGGAAATCCAATTCTAAACAACTTTTATTTTTGGGCCATTTTCAGAAAAAGTCATTTGCTTGCTCAAATTTAAATTTTTAAAACTGCAAATAGAATTTATTTGAAATTTCTCTGGAAAATAAAAAAGAAAAATCATTTTCTGCTTTAGCGGGCCGCCGCCTCCCTTCTCGGCCTGGTCGCGAAGCGGCCCGGCCCAGCCGTCCGCGCGCTGCGTCCGCCACGCCCGCACGCCGCGTCCACCTCGCCCGCGTGCGTCGCGACATGTCCCATGGCCGCGCAGACGCCGCTCGCCCCGTGGCTGGCATGGCCGCTCGCCGACCACAACTGGCCGTCGGTGGCCCCCGCCAGCACGCGCCTCGCCCTTCAAGTCGCCTGCGCTCCCGCTTACACCCGTCCTCTCCGTTTTTCTCCGCCACGGTCATCCTCCACACCCGCACCGAGCACGCACCGCGCTCACCGCGCCACCGCCACCTCCGCCGGCCAAATTGGTCGCCGGTGAGCCACCACCGCCGGCCAAATTGGCCGCCGGTGAGCCACCACCGCCCGTCTCCTCGTGCACATCGCTCCGCCTTCTTCTCCAACATCCCGTGCTCACCTTAGATTTGCCGTTTAAACCAGGTGGGTGTGGTTTTCGTCATTCCGCCGCCGTCGGCCATGGCGCCACCGCGCGCGACCTCCACGTGGGAGTGGTTTTCCCGCTGCTCCTCGCGCTCCATTCAAAACAAAAACGCGTTCTCCTTCTTCTTGCGGACCTGGTGCTCGCCTTCACGCGCCCGGGCATGGCCGGCAACGGCCGTCGGCCGGCCGCCGCGCGGCCGCGACGCCGCGGTCACCGGCGCCCCTGTTTCCCCCCCTCAGCCTCGCAAGCGAACGGCTTTGGGCCATAGGCCGAGCCGGGCCGTCCCCTTTTCTCCCCTCCACGCGTGCGCGCCTACGGGCCGAAGCCAGACCAGGCCGTGTGTTTCCCCTGGACCGGCCCGTTTTCAAAAAGAGAATTTAGTTTTTCTTTTTCTTTTATTAATTGGGAATAAAAATGCTTTAAGAATTGCTTGTGTGATTAATTTAGCTCCAAAAATTGTGAAATAAATTTCTATGGGCTTCTTAGAACCAGATCTACAATCTAAAAATATTGCATGTAAATATTGCACTACTTTTCTGTAGGGTTTTTATTTAATCTTGGAAATTGCTGCTTTCTTGTTAAATATGTAGTAAATTATAGAAAATTCAGAAAAATATGGTTCCAAGTTTGTTAATCTTATTGTGCAATGTACTTGCTAGGAAAAATATATATCCTGCATGTTTAGTAGAAAAATTCTGATGTGTAGTTTAAGTTCTTTTTATTGCTAATTTTTGTTATTTTTGTTAAATAGAAAATATGAATAAAATATGCAAGTGATAATTTTTATACAGTGATTGTTTACTGAGTAGAATCCAGGAAAAATGATAAATTTGTTGTTTGATACTTTTCATAGTATAAAGTATTTTATGCTCCTTTTTAGACCCTAGATTGTTATTTTTGTGTAGGTAGTTTTAGTACTCAAATTGCAATGAAACTTTTGTGACATGCTGAAGTACATGTTAGTAATCAACAGTAATTTTATTAGATTTTTCTGAGATACCAAAATAAGTGTTTCTGTTCAAGCATAGTGCTAACTAGGGTTTAAATTCACACTTTAATGCAAGATTAGTTGGTAAACTTTGCTTTGGTGTATCTTTGAAGCGTCTTAAGGTGATAGGGTGCCTTTGCGTGGTAGAGAGTATTGGTGGTAGTTTATGAGTACATGTTCTTGGATGATGTAGACTACCTTGTAGAAGAGTTGTAATTCCACTTAATCCCAATAAAGTAACATGTTCATCTACATCTCATTCATCAGCATCCTCTCATGTCATCTCTGCAATGCACCTAGGCATGAGCACTTATACATCTGCATCATACAGGATCGCAGGAAGTGACCCCGGTAGCAGTTCCCGAGGATCCGGAAGAGCAGTCCGAGGTGCAAGAGCAGGAGGCGTCCGAAGCCGATGAGGAGGTCGGTGAGGATCTTCCAGAGTGCCCCGACCACCGTCCGAGCTCTTTCGAGAGAGGCAAGCCCCGGAGCATTTCTCTCCTAGTTTGCAAAATATTTATTAATGGTTTTATTTAATTGATGCATTAAGTTTAGGAGTTGTTTGCAACCGTTGTTGCACTTTACCTTGTTTCACCCTTGCTCTACCATATCCTTGTTACCTTGGTGTTCGCAGTCAAGAATTGCTTAGTTTGCTTAGACCGGTAGAAGTCGGGTGATTGCCTGTCATCCGCGAGCTATAGGAGATTACCTAGATCTGTGTGGAAAATATGTCATATGGGAGTAACTAAGTGTCGAACTGAAATTGAGACCGGACGGAGACTTGCAGGGTTTTGAACTGTAGTGTTTTCCATCTGAGTCGATTAAGGACCGACCGTTGTTGGGCCTCGAGTCATGTTGAACACATGCCTCACATTTAGCTGGCCGAATAAGGTACCTTTCGACCGTGAAGCTGGGAGATTATTCGGGCCGAGTGGATTGCCCGCAACGCACTGTACCGGAGTAGTAGTGGCAGGAAACGGGGGCGCGATGATAAGGCCAAAGAGCAGTCGGGCGGCCCCCGGGTACATGTGGTTTCTGGCAAACTCGCGACTTTACCTGAATAGTTGACTCGGTGACCAATACCTCACTTTAGCGGGTGAGTGAGGTTTGTGTGAGGAATAAATTACCAGCTGGTTAATAATCGATTCGAATCGCCATCGTTCACTAGATAGTGAACACTTGACTTGAGCTACTTCATCGTAGTAATGTTGATGAAACACTTGTATAGTTATGTGGAATATGACATGGTAACTGTGGTTAATGATCATTGGTGATCCTTACTTGCTTAATTACATGTTACTCTAGTAAAGGTGCATACATAGTTGACAGGGTAATAAAGATTAATTTATTGCAGGCTTTTGGAAAAAAAAATTGTTAAGATTAAATATGCTTTTCTTGCAAATGAGTCAGCTACCCCACCAGAAAGCCTGTCATGATCCTTGGTGTCATTTTATTTTTGGTTCTGTCGGGTAAGTCTAGCTGAGTACCTTCTCGTACTCAGGGCTTTGTTTCCAATTGTTGCAGATGGGCAGATGTATTACGGCTACTGTATCAACTGCCTCTATCCTGCGATGGGCGAAGCTTAGGACCATGGGCAGTGGTCATTCACTACTTCTTGTCTGATGCTTTTGCTGGAGATGATCATGAGCTGGCACTTTATTTCAAACACTGTGTGTGTGGTTTGAACTAATGCTTCTGCTACTTTTATTTGAACCTAGTTTGTAATAACTATGTTTAAACTCCGATGTATTTTGTGCCACAAACTTTTATGTAACTTATGATGGTGACCGCTAGACTTATTACGATCTTGGCTGTTATGTGAACTGGTTTGAAATCTGTTGTGATTTCACGGACTATCGGGTAATACGGGCTTAAGTTTGCTAAATCGTCCACTCGTTGGATGATTTTCTTACTTAATTTCGTATAATTGGGCGGTTCGGTTACATATCCCCTTTGCGTGGCTAATTTGGTTTGAGTAACCTTATTAGTCACATTGCTTAGTTTGTGTAGCTAAGTAATTTGCACTCTCTAATTTGGTATTGGTTGCCTTGTTATTGAGCATTGCTAGTGAGCTTAGGGGCTTTGTGCTTTTGCTTCACTAGTTGTGTAGGAGCTCCCTCGGTTGGCAAAGTACTAGTGCATAGATTTGTGTGACCTTGCTCTAAAATTGATTAAGTGAGCTCTTGCTTTTCTTGGCACCTTAGTTGCTTAATTAGGATCTTTTGTAAGGTGCTAAAGTTATAGATAGAGGGGTGTAGTCTTGGCTAGACTGATAAGTTTAATTCTGCATTTGTTTCAGTTAGCCGATGCGATTAAGTTTTAGAAAGGACTATTCACCCCCCTCTAGTCTGCCATCTCGACCCTTCAAGTGGTATCGAAGCTGGGTCTCTCATTTGTGGTCTTCACCGACCCGAGAGGATGGCGGATTATGGGCTAGATGTTGAGTGTCCACATATTTTTGATGGCACACACTTTGCACGGTGAAGAAATTGAATGCAATGCAATTTTAAGTTTATTTTTCCCCAAATGTGGTGGATCGTAGATCTGGGCTTTTCTTATGCGATTGATAGAAAGAATGCAACTCAAGCGCAAAGTAAATGCCTACATCTCGATAGCCAAGCTACTAACATTTTCTATCGATCTATGGATAGTAGTATATTTTGTGAGATGATGGATTTCAAGTCCGCCCATGAGATTTGGATGTTTCTTAATGAGAAATATGGGGCGATCTCCAATGATGATGAGCCCAAGGAAGAGGCGCATGAGGATGTTGAGCATGACCACAACAAGGTGGTTGTGGAGGATTGCTCCACTTCATGGTCAAGTGATGACAAAGATGATCATACCACAAGATCACTTGACAAGATTAATGATAATGCCATAAGTGATGCAAGTGATGATTCTACTTCATGGACACTTGATGGTGAAGATGATGGCTATGAGAGTGATGCTTCAACAAGCTCTTCAACATCACCACATTGTTCCATGTCACATGGTGACACTAAGGTATCTATTCGTGGTTTTGTTGTTGATTGTGATGGTCAAAATTTTGAGCTTCTATATAAACTCTCAAAGGCCTTAAGAAATGAGATGGCAAAAACAAGTAAATTAAAAAATGAAAACTCATTTCTAAAAACCACATGTGAACAACAAAAGCATCTACTTTATGTTACTACTTGTTCACATGAGGAGCTAAAATTGATTCATGTGGAACTTAGTGTTGCTCATGATAACTTGGTACAAGACCATGACTTTCTCGCTAAGGAACTTTCCAATGAAAAGACTAAAACTAGTGAGAGCTCATCATTTGGGTCAAATGATCAATCACATATTATTACTAACACATGTGATGTAGGCAAGAAGCATGTATCCACCTCTTGTGATGATTTACTAGATATGCCATGTTCTTCACAATTAGATGCTTGTTCTACTTCTATGTCTTGTGAGACTAACCTTTTGAAGGAGAACAATGAGCTCAAAAGTGAAGTGAAGAATTTGAGCAACAAGTTAGAGAGGTGCTACAACTCAAAAGTCACCTTTGAGCACATGATGAAGACTCAAAGAAACTTTGGTGACAAAAGTGGCCTTGGCTTCAAGAAGAAAATGTCAAAGGGTGAAAGAAAGCAAGAAAAGAGGATGAAGAGGCCACTCCAAAAGAAGCTCTCGCATTCCATGTGCTATCGATGTCATGAAGCGGGACATCTTGCTAATGGTTGCTCAAACATTGAGAGGCTCAAGAAGATGAAAGAAGAAGAGAGGCTAAAGCATGTCAAGTGCTTCAAGTGCCGCACTTGGGGTCATCTCACCTCAATATGCCCAATCAAGCAATTGGTGAAACAACAAGTAAAGCCTCAACCGAAGCTATTAGTTGAGCAAGAGAAGACACCCCAAGAGCAAATCAAGATCAACCATGGAGATGATGGTGACTTGATGATGAAAAAGAAAAAGAAAACAAGAAGGGGTGGAAGAACAAGGCATCTAATGCAAATTCAAGATGCCAAGATGATGAGCAAGAATCAAGATGAGAAGAGAGATTTGGCTCACATCAAGTGCTTCAAATGTGGAGATATAGGACACTTTGCCTCGGGGTGTCCTACCAAGCTTGAGAAGAAGGCTCAAGCAACCCATGAGAGGCTAGGCAATGGGAAGCACAACATGAGCAAGGAAGAAAAGGCTCAAGCAAAGAGAATGTGCTACTCATGCCGAAAAAAGGGGAAACATGGCACATTCATGTCCCTAGGTGAGAATTCCAAGCCTAGTTCAATTGATGATACTAATATTCTTAGAAAGGATGGCAATAGTACCTCAATGGTTGCAATTGCAAAACATCCCTCTAGTCATACTAAGTCTTTGCCTAAGTACGTTGCACCTAACTTGAGAGGACCCAAACTTGTTTGGGTACCATCAAAAAGTGGATGATTGTTTGTAGGTACCATTGGCATTGGAGGCTTGATTCAATTGAATTTATTATTGTTCATTATATGTTGAGTCAAGTTATGAAGCTTAGTGCACATCCAAACCCAATGCCAAGTCAAATAAGTGAAGTCCAAAGTGCTAGAACATACAAGTGTCATGATCTTGTTGTAGTGATTTATTAGAATTAATTGATGGCTTGCAAATATTTAAGTCGAAGCTTGCTATTGGATGATCATGAGCTAACCAAGGTATATCTCTTGTTGATCATTTTATTTGGGTGCATATGAGTTAATTGAATTGGATAAATATGCAATGTTGCTTGCTACAAGATGCTTGAATGGATAAATGCTTAGTAATCAAGTTTGGATTGATTTGTGTTGGATAAATTCATAAGATGATCTTTAGTAAGTGGATTGAATGGATATATGTCTTGTGAGAGTATTCAAACAAGTTGGTTCTAAGTTTGATTCACATTTGATGAAGTATAGCACCATTGCTCAAATCTGTCCTATATTGAAAATCTGAGCTAGCTGTGATCTTAGCCATGTTTGAGTGACCAAATCTATTTGGATTGGATTGAAATTTGGTATGCATGCTCTAGACTTATGGTATAAGATGCTGTACAAATTTCATGAGAATTGGATAAGAGATGCTTCAGCTTTGGAGTACATCTTGTCAGCTATAGTGCAGCAGTTTTCAGCATGTAGCAGTGGTGGAAGAATTAAAATCTGTTAGGAATCTATATATCAAATGAAGTTCAAATTTTTACAGCTTCTAGATGACTTAGTAATGCACATCTCCACGAAATTTTATGGCATTTGGATTTGTACATTGGGAGATATGAATTATTCTTTGAAGGGTATAGATCTGCCAGAAAAGTGACATTTATTGGATATATTTGGAGTCACTTTGATTGAAAGGTCCTCAAGTTGGAATCATGTTTACAAGAGTTTGAGGCACCTAAGCTTGGTTTTGGATTGATCTAGAAGCTTGACAAGTAATGAGTACAAGGCACTTGATTGTGGAATGTACTTGATGTACATATTTGGTACTCAAATTTAAAGATTAAGATCAAACTTAAGATGAAGATAAAGTTTAAGTTCTAGTGATGATTGGAGATGTTTTGGTGTTGACGGTGGATAAGTATCATTTTTTAACCGTCAACATAGTATAAAAAAGGACTAAACAATAATTACCACTTAGATATAGGGGGTTTACTGACATAATTCCATGAGTTTTGGTGAATGTCTATTTTTGCAGGGGGTCAGCTAAAAAGAACCAAGGATGGCCCACATATCAGGTTTACATAGAGACAACAGGGCCACGCATAACTTTTCTGTAATCTAGAAGATATGAGAAGACTCTAGAAACAAACCGGAGTCGAAACAGGATCGAAGGCCAGGCGGGCGCCCCAAGGGTGGGGGCGGGCGCCCCACCCAGGTAGCCAATCAGGAGCAAGCTCCTGGATCATGCCTCCACCGCCTTTGAGGATCAATAATAATCGTAGATCAAGGTCGGTTTGATCCGAGGGCTATGGTGCTTCCTAGATAGCTATATAAGCAAGGGCCCTGGCCCCTAGAGGAGGCATCCCTTAACCCTAATTCATTATTTCCTGTGAGGATCAGCAGAGAGGGGTCCCTTGAATGGATCTCTCTCTTAGGGCACATATAAGAGAGATTAGCTTTGTAGTCTCTATGTGAGATTAGAGTTCATCTTCTAGATTGAGAGAGTTAGAGTGGAGAGCTGAGTTGGAGTTAGCCCAGCATGTCGGTGTCTCCTCTCCGGCTTGTACCTGTAGGATCAAGTCTCCTAACCCAAGGCTTGGTTCTAGGATTCTTCGGTAATTCAACTTCTAATACTAAGTAAGTACGTTGTTATTATTATTCTATGGTTTACGAGTTTACTTTATTCTCTTCCATGGTAGAGGGTAGGGTAATCATCTGTAGCATAAGCGTGGTGCTTAGGCTAGAGATACTCGTAGATATCCCCTGTCTGGCCGGATCCATGGTAGTTGCACGGGACGTGACAATCCCGTTGCTTCCTTTGTACCCCACATCCCGTCAGAAGGATTGGTAGGATTAAGTGCCCTGGTCAAGCATCTTCTGTGGGGTCTCTTTTCCATCGGTATGTCCTCATAGACCAATAGTTTCATAGCTTACCATAGGTTGGAACCATACTATCGTCGTAATCTTCTCTAATCGCTTATATCTTCGCTACCTTGTAGTGCGGCCCAGGGGTTGAGTATAGATTTAGGTTAGTCATCGCACGCTTTCTCCATGCAGATAAACAAATATGATACTCTGGAAATATCTCCCAGGTGAAATGCTCACCAATATCCGTGCGCTTGCGGATCCTTTTCTATGTGCGTTAACAAATATCAACAAGCATTTTTGGCGCCGTTGCCGGGGAGAAAGACGTCAGCTGAGTTAACCTCAAGTCTTGCTTAACCTTGTATTATACTTTTATCTTTTTCTCTTTTCCTTTTGCCTTTTCTTTTCTATCCTTATGGATAACCCAAATTCCATGCCTATCTATCAATATCCTGCACCCATGAACCAAAGCTTAGAGCCACCAGAACCCATGATTCTCACATCTAGCTATGAGCTACACCCATGTTTGGTTGCAATAGGTCAAAACCAACCCTTTCCTACAGCCAAGGTCCTATCTTCTAATCAAGAAGGTAATGAACCAAAGGTCCTATGTTCTGATCAAGGAGATAATGAACTTTTGGCTACACTAATGGAATCTTTCAAGCATCTTATAAATTTATGTTTAGACCTAGCCTTACAAGACTCTGTTCTTCTTTAATATTTTTATATGGGTCTTGATAATATCGCCTCTGGAGGAGTTTTCCTTTCTTTATCCATTAGTGGAGCAAGGTTTGTCCTTATTAGTAGACAACTCCTTGCACTAGCCTTCTTGATAAACTCCTAGAGAAAGAGAAGGAACCATCCCCCAAATTAGAAGAGGAAGTTTTCATAGCCACATTACAAACTTTCCAATCCCATGATTTGGCTATCCATCTCAAACCAGTTGTACTATAAAATCATTTGAGGGAAGAAGTAATTCTACCCTTGGAAATCCTTTTCCAATGATTTTGGGAGGAGCATAAACTTCCCGCTTCATAATAGACCTTTTAGTACATATAGTTTGAATCTTTTCAAGAAGGGATCTCTTTGGAAGCTTTTCAAATCCAATCCCTTTGAAGGACATTTAGAAAGACTCAAGGATGGCATGTCAAGTGATGCCATAGAAGGAGAGCAAAGCCATCTAGAATCCACTCCTATCTTCTCCCTTTCTATGCCCACATTAGATATGAAATTCGAACCCATCTTTAAACCCATCCTTGATCCCTATGAATCTTCCTATGCTCTTTCTCCTGAGCGATCCTAGAAATCCACTAAGACATCTAAAGCATAGGATTCATCAAGACCATAAGGAGGATCGAGAAGAGCAACATCAATGGCAAAAGAGCATTAAAAACCTATGTGTTATTTCCATTGAATGTGTAGGCGAGTCCTTATATGAGACCTACTCGAGAGGCAATACAAGGGAAATTTTGGACATTTATGCTGAATCACTCTTGGAAGTTGAAAATGATGGAGACTTCAATGAACAAGGAAGCTACTTTATAAAAACCCTTTCAAGTCCTTGCTTGTATAAGAAATCTCCTGATTCACTTAGTCTCTCTAACATTGCCCAGACGAGATCTTCAACCCACTTATGTTCCTTGTTCCTAAATATTTTGAAAGGATGGTTGTAGACACATATGTTTCTCATAAACATTACAGATTTCATTGTGTTGAATGTTGAGATTAGTACACATAAACTAGTGCTAGAGGGGAAACCACTTTGCCAATTCATATCTTGAAGGTTTCCCAAGGACAAGCTTAGTGTCCTAAACACAAGCACTGTTCAGACCATGACATGAGTATTCACTTTTCTGCTGCGCTGCCCTTGTGAAATGAGCATAGAGTTATAATTATGAAAATATTCCTTTGGGTATTCTTGTCACTAACCATTCCAGGTTGGAGCAAAAAGATTGAAGGAACAACAAATGAAAGGTATGTCCAACCAATCATTATGCAACATTGAATTACATTCATCCAATCTTAAATTTTTGCAAAATTCAAGCTTGGGGGATAGACTTCCATAAATACATTTCTTGCCATGTTGCTACATTATCGTGGTTGTCCCTACCTTTAAGACATGCTCAATTTGCAAAACAACAATCATGCTCTTTCATCACTGTTTGAGTAAATCTCTATAATGCTTTCATGCTACCCTTGTCTACCCTAGTAAGTGTTAGTTTAGAAGTAGTGTACATGCTTCTATTGGCTTTAAATTAAGCATGGTGCTTAGGCTAAACAGCCTTCCTTAATCTGATTAGACATGGAGTCTAGTTTGGTTATTGAACTAAAAACTGCTAGTAAAGACAATGGTATATTTTGTTAGACTAACCATTGCAGAGAAACTCCAAAATTCAAAATGGGAAAGTCCTGAGATGAACTCATACCAGAGATGAAGAAGAGATATAATAATCTTGCACAAGGGAGACACAACTCATTCATAGCCAAAGAGAAAGAAGAAGAGTGCCACAAAGCATGATCCACAATCAAAGCACTCACTCCATGGAGGCAGGTGAACAAATCTCCGTCATGCCACTTGAAGACAAAGACCATCATGGAGGATTTTGAGTTGCAGTTGCATTATCTTGTCAATTATTAATCATCGGGAATCAAGAAAGATTGATAGGAGGAGAGCATGCAACTTTCTACACCCTCACTAGATTGAGAAGCTGATGCATGAGGAAGGAAGGCCAACTCCTTTAGATGATCCAACCATGACCTTCCTCCTATCATGCTCTCATCGCTCTACATGCTAGTTTGCAATCTCTCAATTAACTATTGCTTTATTTCTATAAGTTTGAGTTATTTCATAATGCCTATATATGATAATCAAATATAAGATAAAATCAATCCTCTAGAAAAGAAGTAATAGTGAATGTTTCTGTGCTAGTATGTTCAAATAAATTCTTCTATAGCATAGAAACTGACCCTTAGCTTTGTGACAACAATGCCCCTATCATTACTTGTATACTCCTTCGGATATGTGTGTCCACTAATGATTCGCAAGAATGAAACAATAAGAAGAGCTAACGGTCCAAGCACAAATTAAAGAGAGAACAAAACATGGCATTACTAAATGTAAGAAAGAAGGAGTGCAACAGAGAAAACATTGGCGCATGAACAAAAGAACAAGAACGACCAACGAAGGAAAGCTTCCACAAGGTGTTATAGTGCCAGCACGCTCCAACATTAAAGGTAACATCCTAAGGTTAGTGATCATCACATTAAAATCCTTTCCTTGATGCTGGTATACACATAAATAGAGAACCAACCCTGTTTGAGTTACAACCTCATTTGACCCAACCTAATTAACTCAAGATGCTTAGTTCTCTAATCTTTATTCCTGTCACCACTTTCTTGATCTTATAATCTTAACTCAATGATTTGAAATGATTGCACGTCTTTTCTTTGGAAGTTGATAGTCATAATCATGAAATCATTACACAATATGCATAGATAGACTATCCTTCCATAAGGTTAAGAAATTTGATCTGCCCAATTGATTTAATGCTACATTCATGCTCATTGTTTGATCCTATCACCCATGTCAAGTTCAAGCAAAACACATAAACATCAACTTTATCTTGCTCAATATGCCTAAGGTTAGAGAAGAATAAACTTTTGGTTCTATTGGTATTTTTCCACCAACAGAGACAATACACTTGATCTCTGCCTTGTCTCTATGAGTAGGACCCACTTTGAACACAACAGTAGAGGAGCTTGTCAACTCCCCAAGAATCCTACAAGTGAAGATCCTGAACCTACGAACATGTACAATGAGCAAGATGTTGCCAGTTTCCACAACTAGTATTTCACTTCAAACTGCTGGAAGAGCAAGAAACATGGGTGACACCATCTCAAGAGGTGCAAGCTATCAAGGTCTCTACTATGGGACCAGATGGTGCACCTACAGAATGAACATGATAAGAGGTCTTGTTCAGAGGACCTAAAAACACTGAACCCTTGCCGAAAGGTAAAATCGGTAGTTATCCATATTTATCCTTTTAAGCATTGCATCAGTTTCCCTTTTCACATAGTTACTTTCCAGCAGTTGCATAATCATTCTCCTTTTAGCATGTTTACTTTTCTGCATTAGCATTGCATTAGAAAATAAAATAAATATATGTTTGCTTTGCTGCATCATAAATTATAAGCCCCATGTGAATAATTTTGTGGCATGTAAGGACCCGTAGGAATATTCACTGTGGTGGCATAAAATAAAAATAAATATGCATTCATCATGTTAGACTTTCTCTGCATTATAAAAATATAAAAAAGTATTTGAGAGAAATTCTATTGAAACTCTGCTTAAAAGAATCAAGAACAATCTTAAAAACTCTAGACAATTAAGGCTTGAGTGGCCAATCACTAATGCTTAATCTATTCCACAAGTTTTGTTGTCTATTTGAGTTCCACATGATTTGAAGGACCAAGAAGAGCCAACAAGCAAGTGGATGTTCTATCCACTGGTGGAGCACTGTCTCAACAATCATCAACATCAATTAATGCTCCACTAGAGGAGGAAGAACATCCCCGCTGCCAGTCTGCTACTTCATAAGATTGAACGACTACGTCAACATCCAGCTTGGGGGAAAGCACCCCCATGTATCCAGCTAAGTATTTTCTTCTCTCAGTTTTACCTTATTCTTTATGAGTTTTCTTATTTAGTAATAATAATATTCTAAAATAATAGAAACAAATAAAAAGGGTATGTCTAGTTTGCTTGTCTTTGTTCTTAAAGAAGTTGTTAATAAAAGAAGAATCTTGAATAATCTCTTGCATGGAAATGATGAATAGTTGCTCTGCTGTAATTCATTTCAAGTACCTAGTTTTCAACCTCGAACTCTCCTGAGTTTTAGACACAACTGTTTTGATCTAAGATTTGCTTTGAACCTGAAACTCGTGGGTAGCGAATGCTTGATCTAAGTCTAGGCAGTTGGCGGATATGATATGGGAAGGTTTTGAGCTGCTGTTTATCATGCTCCTAGAGATACTAGAGTTCTGGAGAATTTATCTTTGAAAATTAAAAATCTTGTATGATGAGTTTCTGTATGACGAGAGTTTAATTCCTACCACAGCCATATATACATGCTTACTAGATTCGGAAAGACTTTCACTTGTTAGCTTAGCTGCTTGTAAGCATTGAGTGTGGTCAGTCAGTGTTGACCCTAGGGGATTAGTCATGCGGTTAAAATCAAGATTCACATGCACTCCACCTACTTATGCTGCTTCTACCCTGGAGGTATGCATTTAAATATTTTCTATTAGACACAACCCAACAAGTTGTTCTACTCCTATACTGGGAGTGAACAGAACCCTTCATCCATTGTTAGCCCCTTTTGTTATAAGCTCCAACATTTCTGTTGCTATCTCTTATCTATGTTTCCAAAAATATACTTGGGAATTATTCCATCGTATTCAGTTCCTTTAAAAAAAGAGAAAAGGGGAAAAGAGAGTGAGAAAGAAAAATAAAGAGAGAATAAAAGGACAAAGGGCCTAATTATGAGAGATTTTTCAGCAACCCAAGTTCTCAACAAGTTCTTCAAATTTTAAGAGGTATAAATTTCTTTCAAGGAGCAAAAGTAGAAATAGATATTCACCATTTTTCCTCTACCCCTTCATTTCCACTTACATCCACCATCATTACCACTATATACATATCCACTCAACCCATATTTAGGATCACACACATGCACATCTTGATTTGACTATATGGCCGAACTTGTCCCTCTGGATCTATGTGTCTAACTATGCAATAAATGTTTGCAACTATGGATTCCTTGTCTCCCACCTATGAGCTCCAGATAGACCTATTAGAAGTAGGGTGAGAGAGAGAAGGTGATGAAATACAGGCCCGATCTTCCGAGAGGTAACCGGTAAGTTCGACTTGTGGAGATCTCGACGTTGGTGATCCGGCTTCAAATCAGACACGATTCGAACCCTGCAACCGTTACACCACAGCTCCGTTGGTTATCAACCAAGCACAACTTGATTGACCTCGCCAAGAAGGCTTTTCCTGCAAGCGAATCGAAGAACACAAGCAAGAAGGTAAAAACACGCAATCTGAAATTGCAAATATGAATGATGCAAATATCAATAGAGGGTTCAAGAACTCAGTTCCAAAGGACTAATCGACACAGTGGAGGAGATCAAGAACAGGGGCGCTGGATCACTGTAAAAGGATTTGTCACCACAGTTACAATGAACGATTCAGTTTCTCGATGGAAAACTAAACTCTAAACAAAACCCAATTGTCTAGCAGCGGCAGCGGCTGTTTTTATAGTCTAAGACTCGACCTAGGGTTGAGGACGGCCAGGGGTTGGGCGCCCACAACTTGGGCTTAAGGCCCGACACGATACATGGCCAAGTTGGCCCAAATAGGTGATGCAGCACCTTGCCGTGGTCACACAGAATGATCCACGGACCTTCTAGAGCTGGGACCAGATCCAAAACGACGGCATCGTCGTCCCCTTTCCAACGCATCCAAGAACACTCCGTTTCGATGTCGTATGAGAGAGTTATGACCGAAACAGTGACGACGTGTCTGCTGAATCCGAGGGTGACGTGGCAGCTGAGTTGGGGACGAATTGCAACTTGGAGAAGACCATAGCATCGGTGTGTCCAGCGTGGCGATGTCCTCATCATCCTCCCCTTCTTGAATTGGAGTCGTCCTTGACTCCATCTTGGCGATGTCCTCATCATCCCCTCCTTCTAGAATTGGAGTCGCCCTCGACTTCATCCCATCATCAGCGAACTCCTGCAAAAGGTTAGTGACAACAGGCAATGCACCAGACATAATAGGTTGACAAAACATAGTATAACATGGTGCATCAGGATTATCACATAACTTAGCAGTAGCAGAAGTTGTAGCAAGAAAAGTACCTCCTTTTAACTTAATCCTATTATATTTAGCAATGTCAGTTGGAGGTTTATTTTTAATCTCTTTAGCATGTTTAATAATTTCCGTAGGAGACAAAGGCAGCAATGTAATTTTCTTATCCTTATGTACGATAGTGTATGTATTAGTTCTACCATGGTGTATAGCATCATTATCAAATTCCCATGGACGACCTAACAAAATAGAACAAGCTTGCATAGGGACAACATCAAAATCAGCAGTATCATGATAAGAACCTGTGAAAAAGCTAATGCGTGCTGATTTAGTTACCTTAGTCTTACCACTATTATTGAACCATTGAAGTTTATATGGATACGAATGTTGTCGTGTGGTCAAGCCAAGCTTCTCAACCAAATCTGAACTCACCAAGTTATTGCAACTTCCGCTATCAATGATAGTGAGAACACGACAACCCTGCACAATGAAATACATGTGGAACAAATTGTTTCGTTGGATCTTCATCTCGTCTTCATGTCCCACACGTGTACTTAACACACGCTGCACAAGAAGGCTAGGGTAATCTGCAGCAGCAGCCACAGAGTCAATGATGATAGCCTCCTTGTCTTGATCACCCTCGGTGGAATCTGCATCAATGTTAGCAGCAAGGGCTAAATCATCTTCAACATCACTAGTACTTACATATCCATCCTCGGTAGCAATGAAAGCACGACGACTGGGGCAATCCTTCATGACATGTCCCATGCCTTTGCATCGGTGGCAAATGATTTTAGCGCTGGACGAGGAGGAGCTAGTAGAAACACCTGGAGTGGCACCTTTCTTCTGCACATCAGACAATTTACTTACCCCATGTGGTGCAACAGAAAGCTTGGGCGTCTCCGGCTCAGAGCGCTGCTGAAAATTCCTTCCATTGTTAGACCTGAAAGGCTGGTGTTGTTTGCGGCCCTGTACTTCACGTTCTGCCTTAATAGCAAGATGATACAATTGGGAAAAATTGCGCCATTCTTTGTAATCAAGTATGTTCTGGATATCATGGTTTAGACCACCAAAAAATCTAGCACTAGCATCATTATCATCTTCATTTATACCACAATGGGCTAAACCAATAAGCAATTCTTGATAGTAAGCTTCAACTCCTTTATCACTGTTGATGCAAAAGCGAATCTGCAAACATAAAGGGCTAATACCCGAAATCGATATCCAAAGCGTGCCAGTCGATTTGACCTGTTAATCGACAAGGATGAAGATACGAGCACTTTGGTCCTGACAACAGCGATACGCCCGGAAGTCACGGCCAAGAGGTACTCACACGGAACTCGAGGATCAACGAAGATTGCACTTAGAGCAATGCAACTCGCCGAATCGATGAGAACTCGTAAAAAGGAAAAATATGCAAACTGACGAAGTCGCCGAAAAGTAGATGTAAATAAGAGTAAAAGCTATTTTTTGATGTATTGATTGATTCCTATTACATTGCCCTTCACTCTATATTTATATCCTGATCTATAGAAACGTAACCAAATACGACTAGGACATTAAATCCAAATCTAAGGAAAAACATGACTTTGATACAACCCAGACTCTACTAAACGTAAACAAGGAAATTAACTCCTATTTTACTCCATAGTCCGCCTCAATTACGATGGTATTCTCATCGACCTCCTTTTCAACGGCACAGTCCCTGTTCCATCGGCAGCAGCCTTCGAGTTCCTTCCATCGGTACATTCCCTATTTCATCGGCAGCAGTCTTTATACCGTCCTTCATCGGTACATTCCCTGTCTCATCGGCAGCAGTCTCTAAACCCTCTTTCATCGGCATCGGCAATAATACCCTTAACCTCATCGGCAACACTTCAAATTGAATCCATACACTGCCACCACTCAAAAACAAACTTATTCTCCTTGGCAATCAATCTACACGGTAACCTTTCCTCTGTTGATTAGCCCTTCCTGATCATCTTGACACGTGCCAAAAACGATGTCAACACATGCCCCCCAATTTCGGAGTATAAGATACTGATGCTCCGAAATTTACTCCAACTGATGCTTGCTATTGCCCATTCATCAAGCATAACATGATTTGTTACTAGATTTAATCAAATCTAGTTCTAATCCATGCATCTCAATAAATATCGCACATTTTCCAACCTTCTTTACCTTAATTACGGTTGAGATACCAAAATAACAATCCATCAGCAAGATCTTACCACAACGCATCATTTTTTTAGAACCGAAAAATCCTGTATCGAGATATCCTTCAAGTCATGATTACTTGCCGTCAAATCTTCTGTACCATCCCTTGATTGTCGTGCGAACAGTTACCATATCCAACTGAACCACCTCGATCCATCCGCATACGGCATAGAGATAAGTCAAGAATACCCCTACTCCAAACAACTTATAAATAGATTTCTCCAGGCTGTTCATCTTCTACCTCCAAACTCCATCCTTTGGCATTCTCACCCCGGCGGCAACCCTAACCAACGACCGCGCGTCCTCAACTCACCAGAGCCATCGTCATCTTCAAGCTCCTAGCTCGTGCCCTCATCTGCTTGAAGCAATGGCTGTTAACTTCGACGTCCCTGCGGTTCGTTCTTCCTCTTATTACTTTTACTTTAATCCTTTCAGTTCCCTGCGAGTTCTTACAGTCGACATCTTTCTTTCTCTCTCATTTTCTTGGTCCTCCAAACTCAGGAACTTCGCAATACATTGGTGATTCCAACCCATCAATCTCCTCTCCATTGCCTAGGTCCAATGGGCGACCCAGATCCAACTGACCTGATTAATGCAGAGGCAAATCGTATTCCCTTCAAATCTCAAAATTTCTCTTTGAATCTGTGGAAAGACACGTTCCGTTCTTGGCCCAAACCCACCAAAGGGTGGAAAAACTGGTTCTTGAGGGTCAACAGATCAATGCAAGTGTACTGGGCAGAACGGAAGATAGATCAGTGTATCAGGCTATCCATTGCCGATATGCAAAAGAATAAATCCATGATGATAGCTGCTGCTCAGTTTTGGTCTGACACCACCAACACCTTCATGTTCGGTCATGGCCCATGTGCCCCTACTCTTGCCGATGTATACATGCTCACGGGCTTGGACATCTCAACTGTCGATGAAGGCCATATTTTCGGCAGAAAAGCTGAATACAGAGTAACTACACGCAACATCGGCGGCTGGACGGGATATATCCAGGAGTACCAAAAGACTGGCACCGTCAATCAAAGGGAACATGCCACATTCCTGAACATGTGGCTGGAAAAGTTTATTTTCTGCAACCGATCGGTAGGACCAACTAACGCTTTCCTCCCAGCAGCAGAACTCTTAGCTAACGGCGTCAGATTCCCACTTGGCCGATATCTCTTGAGCTCAACCTACCACCTTCTCCACCAAGTATCTCAGAAGCTTATACTTGGTGAACCCATCGGCAATCTGGGAGGCCCATGGTGGTTTGTTAATATGTGGTTAAACGCTCACATGCACAAGCGTTTACAGTGGGATCTCTTTGCTCAGGAATTCCCACGAGAGATTCCCGAAGAATACGTCCTTAGGGATGATGAATCGGCAACACGCCCCCCTCTCAACTTTGGTGAAGCAATAATCGTCCTTCCCGGAACAGAAGCCAATGAGGACCAAATCGGCAGATTTTTCAAACTTTATACCATGGCCTCCCTCGTGACCTCAGGGCTTGGGTACCTTATATCGATGAGGATAACAAGTTCCCTCTCCTCTTCAATTTCGCCGATAGTGATCTGAACCAAGACAATGATCTCATGATGGCCATCATCACCCCCAGAGCAATCCCAGTCAACACATTTGGTAGCGGGAAAGCCTCCCATATTACTTATGAATTCTACAATCCATCGGCAGTATCTCGCCAGCTGGCCTTTGGGCAACTGCCCATCAAACTATGCTATGCCGATGTGATCAAGCCCAGAGAAATCATTACTGCTGGAACTGAATGGAGCAGGATAGTAAGACTCGCTCCCGATGCCGATATTTCAAATGTCGATCTCTCCGCCTGGTCACCAGCATCCTTCATAACAGAGTCATATAAGCAATGGTGGCAGGAGTGGAAAGAACAGCTGTTTTCAACGTCTGTTCACACATATCGGCACCTGATCGACCCTGATTATGCTATTCCTGACAATGCAGTAAGTTCCTTTTAACTTTTGTCCTTTTCCTTCCTTTTATTATGTATATCGGCAGCTAACCTTCCTTGAAACAGGCTGATGATCCAGTTCCACTAATAAGCAAAAGTGGAAAACCCTTCAACCTTCACCCAGCCTCTCCAGTCTCAGCAATCGGCTACAACGCCCCCACCTTAGAAGCCTTGACCTTCCAAAGGGCTCGCACCAAAACCATCACTTCCAGACCAAGACTAGGAACATCCAGGGCTTCTCCAAAGGCTGCTGCTTCAAGCCTGATCAAGGCCTTTAAGGTAATAATCTTGCTTATTCTGTTTTCTGCCGATACATTCCATATTAACACACAACTATCAGGGTGTACAAGCTGCAGCTGGATCGTCATTGGCAACTTTACCAAGCACCACAACTTCTACCCCTCCTTCAGAGGTATTCTCTTATTTTTACATTTTTCTCTATTAAATATCCAATCTTATACCCGTTTTTGCAGCAACAAACGGGCACATCGGTAAGCACACCAAGCATGCAGGCTCCCCAACCAACCGATGTTGATGCCCCCCAGCCAGTTGTTGTTGAAGCACAAACAAAGCGTAAAGCTTTGACCGATGCTGAGGCTCAGCAGAAACGACAGAAATCTACACCAGCTCCTGTGTCTGCTCCAACACCCGTCAGTCAGCCCTCTGAACAAACTGCTCCTGCCCAAGATACATCATCCGCAATTATACCTCAAGGGCCGACTACCGATGCGATCATAGAAGATATTCCATCGGCATCTTCTGCCGATCCTTCGTATGACCCTTTACAAGCCGCTCCCTCAAGCCAAGCTCAAGAAATCGCCCTGAAGCAGGTAAACCAATCAATTACTTGGTTTATTATATCCCCAAATATCATAAACAGGATTTCTAATTCTCTTTATTTCATAGGAACAAGACTCTCCTGATAGCTTATTCTCTTTTGCTATCGACATTTCTGATGACGACGGAGAAGAAGCGAGTTCCTCCCTGGCGTTGGGAACAATATCGTCAGACACCCTTGGCAAGCTAGAAACCCTCCTAAATCTGCTGCAGCAAGACACTGCCCAATTGGTGATCGACTCGGATCCTGCGAGGTCTATCTTCAAAACGATCCGCGGCCAAGTCCCTACCAATGTTGAAGAAATCATCTTTCCAGCAGTCCATCTGGAGAGCAGACAACTTCAATATCAAAGGGCCGTTCATCGTATTGCTGACAGAGCAGCTCAGTCTCAACTTAAAGAAGAAATGCTAGAGCTGAAGCAGACTGCCGACGAGAAGCACAAGAACATCAACAATTTGCAAGCCTCCAGTGCCGATATTAAACAGAAAATCTCAGATCTATCGGCAAAGAAAGCAGCCTTGCTAGCTGAATTGGAAAAGGTTGAGACAGCTCTGACTCAAGCTAAACAAGAAGAAGACCAGCTTCCCGACGCCATTAAGGCCCTTCAACAGGAACGAGATGCTCAAGCTCGCAAGGCCTTGGCCTTGAAAAAGAAAATCAAGCCTGTGGAAGGAAGTGCCGATGAAGATGCCAAAGAATTAAAAGAAGCCGATGAAATTCGCCTGCGTGCGATATCGACCATCCAGGCTTTGTTAAATTAGCGCATCGGCACAATTGATACTTTGTTTTAACTCCAGCCGATAGGATTGTTATCGGCAACTATACTCTTATGCATCTATCCAGATACTAGGGTAATATTTCTTTAAATATTTTCCATTTAACGCTCTGGGAAATACAACTCCTTCGAGAGTTTCAAGAATATACGCATTACCAGGAACAGACTGATTTATCCGATATGGACCTTCCCAATTAGGAGACCATTTACCAAACTTAGAACTTTTAGTCCCAATCGGTAAAATCAATTTCCAGACTAATTCACCATCGACAAATTCCTTTACCTTCACTTTCTTGTCATACCATCTAGCTACCCTTTTCTTATTCTCCTCGATGCTAACCAAAGCTTTTAACCGATGACCTGCTACATCTTCCAATTCATCTTTCATAAGAATATCATAATCATCGGCTGTTAGTTGATCCTGAAAGCGCATTCGCCTAGAGCCAATCTTAATCTCCCAAGGTAATACCGCATCGTGTCCATACACCAATTGATAAGGTGATACCTTGGTTGCACCATGACATGCCATCCGATATGACCACAAAGCTTCATTTAATATTGTATGCCACTTTTTAGGATATTCTTTGATCTTGCGCTTAATAAGTTTGATAATTCCCTTATTAGATGCTTCAGCCTGGCCATTAGCTTGGGCATAATATGGTGAAGAATTCAAAACTTTAATTCCCATACTTATAGCAAACTCATCAAATTCACCTGATGTAAACATAGTGCCCTGATCGGTAGTGATGGTTTGAGGGATGCCAAATCGGTAAACAATATGCTCCTTCACAAAATCAACCATGTTAGCCGACGTCACCTTTTTCAAAGGAATTGCTTCAACCCACTTTGTGAAATAATCGGTAGCAACCAGAATAAACTTATGCCCTTTACTCGATGGTGGATAAATTTGACCGATGAGATCAATAGCCCAACCCCTAAACGGCCAAGGTTTAATTATGGGATTCATAGCCGATGCGGGTGCTCTTTGAATATTACCGAATTTTTGACATTCCTGACATCCTTTAAAATATTTAAAACAATCCTCAAGAATAGCCGGCCAATAATATCCATTTCTTCTGATCATCCATTTCATCTTAAATGCTGACTGATGAGCCCCACATACTCCTTCATGAATTTCACTCATCAGGTTTTTCGATTCCTCTATGCTAACACACCTGAGTAAAACTCCATCTATGGTACGGTAATATAATTCATCATCGAGGAGTACATACTTTGTCGCCTAGAACCTTATGCATCTTTCAACCTTTTTAGATGGATTCTTTAAATAATCAATGATTTCCTTTCTCCAGTCATCGGCATCAGCCACCGATGTCAATGCTTCTTGAACAGGTTGATATCCTGAAGCATGCTGAGCCAATCGGTTAGCCTCTTCATTATGCATCCGGGAAATATGCTCCAGATGAAAACTCCTAAACCCTTTTAACAATTCCAAACACTTTTCATGATATGAAATTAGAATTTCACTTCGGCATTCATAAACCCCAATCAGCTGATTTATAACTAGCATAGAATCACCAAAAATTTCAACAGCATCAGCCTGAACTTCTTTAAGCAATTCTAAACCTTTTATCAGGGCTTGGTACTCAGCTTGATTGTTTGTTGATGTGGCGACGATCGGCAATGAGAATTCATACTTCTTCCCCTGAGGGGAAATCAACACGATGCCGATGCCTGCCCCTTCACCACAAGTAGACCCATCAAAGAAAAGTGTCCATGGAGCAACTTCCAGAGAATCCACCGTGTTGCAATGTTGAGTAACAAAATCGGCCATAACTTGTCCTTTAACTGCCTTAGCCGATTCATAACGTAGGTCAAATTCTGATAACGCTAAAATCCATTTACCAATCCTACCATTTAATATCGGCATAGATAGCATATATTTGACCACATCATCTTTGCATACGACAGTACATTCTGCCGATAGTAAATAATGCCTCAACTTACTACAGGAGAAATATAAACATAAGCATAATTTCTCAATGGCCGAATACCTGGTTTCAGCATCTATTAACCGTCTGCTCAAATAATAAATAACACGCTCCTTCCCTTCAAATTCTTGAATAAGAGCTGAACCGATAACAGTATTTTCAGTTGATAAATACAATCTGAAAGGTTTTCCATGCTGGGGCGGAACTAACACTGGAGGATTTGTTAAATAACTCTTAATTTGATCTAAGGCCAACTGCTGTTCATCCCCCCATTTAAACTCCTGATCGGCTTTCAATTTCAATAATGGACTGAAAGCCTTGATCTTGCCTGACAGATTAGATATAAACCTTCTGATGAAATTAATCTTACCGATCAAGGATTGTAATTCAGTTTTATCGGCAGGAGCAACAACCTTGTTGATTGCCTCAATAGATTTTCTACTAATTTCAATGCCCCGCTGATGCACCATAAAACCCAAGAATTGTCCTGCCGATACACCAAATGCACATTTATTGGGATTCATCTTTAATCCATGTTTTCTTGTGCACTCCAGTATCTTCCGTAGATCGGTTAGATGCTTTGTGATGTCTCCAGACTTAATCACTATGTCATCAATGTAGATTTCTACCAATGTGCCGATATATTCATGGAAAATAAAGTTCATAGCTCTTTGATAAGTAGCACCAGCATTTTTCAAACCAAATGTCATAACTATCCACTCAAATAATCCCACATGACCTGGACACCTAAAAGCAGTCTTGGAGATATCTTCTTCAGCCATGAATATTTGGTTATAACCCGCATTTCCATCCATGAAACTAATAATCTGATGCCCTGCTGCAGCATCAATCAACAAATCAGCAATCGGCATTGGATAACCATCCATCGGTGTGGCCTTATTAAGATTCCTGAAATCAATACAAACACGGAGTTTTCCATTTTTCTTATATACAGGAACCACATTAGAAATCCACTCTGCATATCGACACTGCCGAATAAACTTTGCCTCAATTAACTTGGTTATTTCGGCCTTAATATCAGGGAGTATATTAGGATTGCATCGGCGAGCCGGCTGCTGATGTGGCCGAAATCCAGATTTAATAGGCAACCGATGTTCAACTATAGATCGGTCTAATCCAGGCATTTCAGTATAATCCCAAGCAAAACAATCTTTATATTCCTTTAACAAATCAACTAGTTGCTGTTTACACTTGGAATTTAACTTAGAACTAATAAAAGTGGGCCTTGGCCTATCGCCTTCACCAATATCTACTTCTATTAAATCATCTGCCGATGTAAATCCTTGACCTAATTTTCCATCATCGGCAAATCTATCCATTAAAACTCTTCTTCAGAACCGACTGCTTGGATCGGTAGAATTTCATAATCGGCAATCTTGAGGAACTCCTTTTCCCAGGCTTCTCCCGATATGCACTTGGTTCGCTCATAAGTATCTGATTCTGCCGATGCAATGATATAAGAAGAGTCACCAGGAATAACTTCAATCTTATCTCCAATCCATTGTACCAGACATTGATGCATTGTAGAAGGAACACAACAATTAGCATGAATCCAATCCCTTCCCAAAAGTAGATTGTATGCACCCTTGCCATTAATAACAAAGAAAGTTGTCGGTAAAGTTTTACTGCCGATGGTCAACTCAACACATACTGCCCCTTTAGCTGGTGATACATTGCCTTCAAAATCCTTTAGCATCATATCGGTCTTAGTTAAGTCTTGATCTCCCTTACCAAGCTTCCGATACATTACATAAGGCATAATATTAATTGCAGCTCCTCCATCAATAAGTATCTTAGATACAGGCTGCCCATCAACTCTGCCTTTTACAAATAAAGCCTTGAGGTGTTGTCTCTCATCATCGGCGGGCTTCTAAAAAACGGCCATCATTGGATCTAGCGTTAATTGAGCTATTTGGTCAGAGAAAACAGTCTCTTCTTCGCTATCAGACAGGGCCAAAAATTCCATCGGCAACATAAACACCATATTAACATCTGCCGATGGACCTTTATTCTTGTGCCTTATCTGCCACTGCTGGTTACCAGATCTCTCATTGGAGGGACTTTCTTCTTGATATAAATCTTTTTGACGCTCTCGCTGCATTTTTCTCTTCTGTGTCTTTGTCAAGCCCTCTGGACACCATTGAGGAAGCTTAGTTTTCCAAACTGGCTGATAAGTCCTAGTTGTCTCCACACGACGTATATTAGGATCCCTGTAAAATATTTCTTCATCAGAAACTCTTGCATTTGCCATCTCTTCAAGTTCCTCTTGGTTTCTTGGAAAATACGCAACGCGTTTACCAAGCCTTTCATGCATACTGAGCCTGCCCCCCAGCCGATCATGTACTGATGCTCTCCCTCTGATCGGCTCATTAATGAGAAAACCTTGATTACCAGATTGAAACCTTCTTACAGGATGATTAACCCCATAATAGCCATTGCACTCTGGACAATTCTCAACAGTAGGTAACTTAATACCTTCTTCCCAACAATGAATAAAAAACGGACAATTCCAATGATCCTTATGCCGATTCCACTCTTCTTGACGCCTTTCCTCTTGTTGTCGTCGATACCGGTCCCTTCGCTGACGCCAGCCTTCTTGTTGTCTTCGATGAGTAATCACGATGCCAGATCGAGGAGGTCTCCTAGAACCGCCACTTTCCGTCAATAGCCCCTTGCCTTTTGCATCATCGGTAGTTATCCGATGTTGGGGATCTACTGATGCATTCTTTTCAGCAGCTTCCGATGTCAACACCTTAATTTTCCCTTCAGCATCCAACATATTTGCTGGAAAAGGATGTTGATCAATTTTCATTGGCTTTTGAATCTTGGAATTGCCAAATTTTATCCTGCCAGACTCAATAGCTAACTGCAATTGTTGTCTAAACACCTTGCACTCATTGGTACTGTGTGAAGTTGCATTGTGCCACTTGCAATACAACATATGCTTCAACTCTTCTGCCGATGGGATCACATGATTGGGTGACAATTTAATCTGGCCCTCCTGAAGCAAAAGATCGAATATTTTATCAGCTTTGGTGACATCAAAAGTAAACTTCTCTGGCTCTTTGTGACCAAAGGGACAAGATATCGGCTTCTTATTCTTAACCCACTCTGCCAAACTGATAACTGGTTCATCATCTGAATCAGAATCTTCTGCCTCTTCAACAAATGAAACTTTCTTGTTCCAATTTCTTTTAGGTTCAAAAACCCTAGTGTCTTGATCAGAAATCCTTTGCACTAAATGACTTAGGCTTTCGAACTCCTGAGAAGCATATCTGTCCTTAAGATGTGGTAATAATCCCTGAAAGGCTAAATCGGCAAGCTGCCGATCATCCAATACCAGACTATAACATTTGTTCTTTACATCTCGTAGCCTTTGCACAAAGCCTTCTACCGATTCATCATTGCGCTGTTTCATCTTTACCAAATCGGTGAGCTTCTTTTCATGAATTCCAGCAAAGAAATACTTATGAAATTGCTTTTCCAGATCAGCCCAGGTGATAATAGAATTTGGCGGGAGTGAAATAAACCACGTAAATGCTGATCCGGATAGAGATGACGAGAACAGACGAACTCTCAATTCATCTCTACAAGCTGCCTCTCCACATTGAATAATAAAACGATTAACATGCTCCATGGTTGATGTATCGTCTTGCCCAGAGAATTTAGTGAAATCTGGCACTTTGTAACGATTTGGGAGAGGAATTAAATCATATGCCGGAGGATACGGAGTCCGATAAGAATAGGTATTAACCTTGGGCTTGATCCCAAATTGATCCCTCATAATTTCTGCTATCTTATCGGCCCAAAAAACATCGACATCTTGCTGACGATATGGTTGAATCTCTGCTGGAGGTATCTGTTGATACCCTTCTGCATACCTTTGTTGCCCACGATCTCCAGCAATTGGCATATTTGCTACTAACTGTGGTCCATTAACTTGCTGAAAAGGGTTCATCGGCTGAGCTGCCGATGCTTGATTCTGAAAACCAGCATGCATGTGACCTTGATGAACTCCTGTGGCTTGCTAATTTGGCTGAACTGTATGTTGAGTAGGAAACTGCCCTGACCAATTATTAGTATTCATCGGCACAAAGTTTGCCGATGGCTGGTAGCTTGTTGGCATTGCTGGATAATTACATCCAACTTGAGGCATAACCTGGACTCCAGGTTGACTGGTGATAGGAGCCTTCTGCTGCATCGGTAACAAATTTGCCGATGGACTTGAACTAGATGTTTGACCCAGAGACGCCTGAAAACCTCCCAGACTCGGTTGTACAGTAGTTGTAATATATTGAGGCGCTTGGGCTATCGGCAAACCGGCCGATGGGATAGGAGTTTTTCCCGCTGCGTCAAACACTTGAGATAATCCGTGATTGAAAGTAGATGGCTCCGGAGGAATACCATATCCCCACCAATTAGCAGGAGTTTGATTACTCTGTGGTATAGGACCTGATAAAGCTGATGCTGATAGATCTGTACCAAGCTGAACTCGTCCTGATAATGCTGAATCTGGACGCACCGGAGTAGATTGTGCATTAGATAATCCTGCTGATACTGGAGGAGAAGAAATCTCTGTACCCGCAACGGCTGGAGGAGCCGATGGAGCAACAGCAGATGCTGCTTCCGGTTGATGATAAGCAGGCCCGACGTAATGAGGTGACGCTTGCCCTTCTTTGAAAGTTCGGATCACAGCATTATGAACAGTATTGGACAGCACATTGGAGTGATTAATTAAAGCATGATTCACCGCAGAATTAACCATCTCTTGAAGTTTACCAGGATTAGGATCAAAGGTAACCTGCCGAGGCAACGGCAAGTCCTGCTTCTGGATGACTTGTCCACTTTTGTTCACGCTGAATGACTTTAAGCAAAGCTGTCTGTATTCTTCAATAGCCCCCTCCATAGCCTGCTTCTGATCGTCCTTAAGATCTTCTTCTGTTACCGCGATGATATTCCCAGCATCGATCTCATGATTAGGCATCTTGACTAGATCTGTCCCACCGAGCGTGCCAAAAGATGTGTTGATGCAAAAGCGAATCTGCAAACACAAAGGGCTAATACCCGAAATCGATATCCAAAGCGTGCCAGTCGATTTGACCTGTTAATCGACAAGGATGAAGATACGAGCACTTTGGTCCTGACAACAGCGATACGCCCGGAAGTCACGGCCAAGAGGTACTCACACGGAACTCGAGGATCAACGAAGATTGCACTTAGAGCAATGCAACTCGCCGAATCGATGAGAACTCGTAAAAAGGAAAAATATGCAAATTGACGAAGTCGCCGAAAAGTAGATGTAAATAAGAGTAAAAGCTGTTTTTTGATGTATTGATTGATTCCTATTACATTGCCCTTCACTCTATATTTATATCCTGATCTATAGAAACGTAACCAAATACGACTAGGACATTAAATCCAAATCTAAGGAAAAACATGACTTTGATACAACCCAGACTCTACTAAACGTAAACAAGGAAATTAACTCCTATTTTACTCCATAGTCCGCCTCAATTACGATGGTATTCTCATCGACCTCCTTTTCAACGGCACAGTCCCTGTTCCATCGGCAGCAGCCTTCGAGTTCCTTCCATCGGTACATTCCCTATTTCATCGGCAGCAGTCTTTATACCCTCCTTCATCGGTACATTCCCTGTCTCATCGGCAGCAGTCTCTAAACCCTCTTTCATCGGCATCGGCAATAATACCCTTAACCTCATCGGCAACACTTCAAATTGAATCCATACACTGCCACCACTCAAAAACAAACTTATTCTCCTTGGCAATCAATCTACACGGTAACCTTTCCTCTGTTGATTAGCCCTTCCTGATCATCTTGACACGTGCCAAAAACGATGTCAACAATCACCTTGTTTTAAAGTTTGCAGTTTCAAACGTAAATCACGTTGGTAATAAGGAGGAACAAAACGAGATTTCATACGTTGCTTTAAAGCATTCCAAGTTTGAGGCACAGCAGCAGCATTATTAGCATTGCAAAGATCACTCCACCAGAATAAAGCAAAATTAGTAAACTCACTAGTAGCAAGTCTAACTCTATGCTCAGCAGGAACATTATGAGAATCAAATTTTTGTTGAACAGCAAGCTCCCAATCTAATTAAGCCTCTGGATCAATATTACCAGCAAAAGGAGGAAGGCTAAATTTAATTTTAGCAAAAGGATCATTATTACCATGATTATTACCTCCCATACCGCGACGGTTGAAGTTGAGGCGGCGACGGGCATAACCGTCAGCATTCACATCCGCATCGTCATCACCAAAATCATCCGCATCGTCATCAACAGCACGATGAGGTGGAGGGCGTTGCTCGAGTTGTTCAATGCGGGTGACCAGATTGTTCACATTGCGCGTTAGCTCGGTCATAAGATTGCGTTGTTCAGTCATGAACGTTGTAAGCTCGCCCTTGGACACGCAATCATTGAAGTCCGTCGGAGATCCTGCCATGGTTAGAAGATAGAAAAAGACAACACCAAAGTATTATCCCTATCAACTAAAAGGAACCAAGTGGTGGTGGTGGTGAAAGTGGAATGCAAAATCAAAAGCGGCTTACCACCGTCTTGCCTGTATTCTTACCAACGCCAAACAAGAGCAAAACCAACGTGGCGAAGCAATCTGTTGTTAAGCGTGGGTAACAGTTGCAAGATGAACCTGTGCTGACAGAAGAATATGTGGAGCTATGGGTAGGCACACAATATGACAGCAAGGATTAGCAATTATCGAAAGCAGATTAGCGATTGTTCAATTCAGATCCAAAGTACAAATCACAGCTGCTGGCTAAGACGTGTCGAGACGTAGCGCAACAAGGTGAAAACAAAGGATGATGGAAAGAACGCACAGAACAAGCAAATAACCGAATTTTTCCTTTTTCCTGAATTTTTCCCTGATTTTCCCAAAAGGCACCAGTAGGAATCAAACTTTTTTATTTTTTCACTATTTTTTTTATATTTTTCTCTGAACAAGGATCACAAAAGATGCAACCACAAAAATTGGCACCTACAACTGAGGTGGGATGTGGTCTACAGAAAAATAGCACGTTCTCTGAAAAGCGTGCAAAAGCTTTGATAATTTTTTTTCTTTATTTTCCTGATTTTTTTTGGCAATTTTGACGAAACCAAACAGGGCGAAGTATAGTATGAGGATTCATGAGGCTCAAAAAGGTTAGACACGGTTGACTGCAGTTAGCACTTTTAGTAGTTCAACAGTTCATTATTAATCATTATTAAGTGATGCTCAAGCTCCCATTTAACCCACATGATCCACTACTAGAATTAAGAAGAGAAAGCATCAGAGTGACCTCATTTTCATCATCATAGTTCATCCACATATCAAGTAACCATTTATTCTGTGAGTTTTCTGGGCCGCTCGTGTCCGTGAGCACGGCTGTTATAACAGTTTTAACACTCTACAGAGGTTGTGCATCTTTACCCGTGAGTCGTGTTACCCATATGCCCGGGGCCCGTCGACCCCCTAACACTTCCAAGGTGAGCAGGCAGGGTACACTATGAAGCCTTCCATAGGCCTCTTCTAACCAGTTAGGGCCGCTAGGTTTCCTCGGCAGGCAGATATAGAGAACCCCCTTTCGATGGCACAATTCCCGCAGGCTATACACATCTGAACAGAGGCAGTTCTATACCCAACGTGGCAAGCCCCTCTTGCGCCCTTTCGGGTAACCTCTAACAAGTTAGAAAAGATCCTACTACTGAGCTAAAGTCAGAGTCATTTAACTCCCACGGTTGCACTGTAAGTCCCAGCTTTTGCCCTACAGATAAGTCCTTACGGAGGGTTTAGGGCAACATGATCAACATCATTTGCTCCATCACCCTATAGTACCACCATTATCATTATGTTTATCCGTTGATTCCATTAATCATAGTGTAGATCATGTTTAATTAGAGCACTAGCATTCTACCCATATGCAAATAATCCCCATAGGAGTCAAGGTACAGGTCATCAATTTGCTAGGAAGTCCTTATAGTCGAGCAATATTAGACACATGCATAATGAGTATGTTATATAATGAATAGGACAACAAGGTAGGCCCATGCTATACTTGCCTTGGTTCACGAACTGCTGCTGGTCCTGCTGCTCCTCGTACGCGTCCGGATTTCCGACGTACTCCTCACCGTCTGAACTCGTACAACACGAAGTACAACACGCAATTCGGAGCAGACATACAAGCAAAACATAGCTACTATTAGAACAGTACACCAACAATAAATAAATCTGAATAAATTGTTTACCAAAGTCATCTACGTCTCGCTACGATCACATTGACGCGAATTGCACGAAAAACGGAGCTACAACGCAAAAGTTACGCGATAAACAAGGTTCCAAAACTAGCTACTAAACTAGACTTAATTGAGAAACTTAAAAGCTTCTAACAGGTCTATCAGTAGCACTAATGCGTAGATTACAAAATTACAAAACTAACGCAAGTTGAACGGGTCGAATCGGAGCTAAAACGACGATTTTATACACGTTTTACTGCAGTGGCAATTCTGTAAATAGATCAAACTATTTTCAGATTTAAAATAAATCAAAATTCGGATTTATTCAAATGGCCGAGGACTGCGGGTTCAAATTCATGAAAGTGGGGGGTCTCTTTAGCAAAAAGGCCCGCGAAGGGGTATCGGCTGATTTCGGCCGTTGATCATGAGATGCACGGTTAAGAAAGAAACGGGGGGGGGAGAGCCGGCCGCCGGAACTGGGAGTGATGACGGCGGCGCCGCCATGGCCGCGGCGTGGAGCTCGCCGGCGCTGCTCGCCCGGGCGCTACAGGGCATCATTTTCAAAAGTAAACGGTCCGGAGCGAAGAGGGGAGGATGGCGAACGCATCTCGGGGCAAAACGCGGGCACGGGGTCACTCGCGCGGCGTACCCGCCATAGCTGACGGTGGAGAGCTCATCGGAGCAGTGGGATTGGGCGCTACAGAGCCCCATTCTCCAAACAAAATTCATAGGGAGAATGCGGAGGGGATAGGGATCCCGTTTTCGTCACAAGTGCGGCCGGGGAAAAGCCCGAGGGGCGCCCGCCATGGCCGGGCATAGCAAGGCTCGTCGGAGCTCACGTAAACCGGCCCTAGAGGCCACAAATCAATGAATTGGAGGTGTAGGGAGAGGGAGGGGAGCACGGGGAATCTCACCACGGCTTCAAACGGGACGGGGACGGCTCGGGGCGAAGACCGACGAGGTGGCCGAGCGTGCTCCGGTGGCGCGCCGCTGCGGGACTTCGCGAGCTCAAAAGAATGGGAGATTGGAGCGGGAATGCAGCAGGGGGAGGGGCGAAGGGGGTTGCGGCTCCCTTTTAAGGCCGGGCGCGGGGGGAGAAGGGCGCTAACACGTCTAGTGGTCGTGGGCGCGGGGGCGGGTCATGGCGGTTGCCTTGACCGAGAGAAACGGGGAAGACGGTTGGGAAGGGGAAGCATCTGACGAGCGGGCCCCGACTGTCAGCGACTCGGAAGAAGGGAGCGACGGTGGTTGCCTTGATGGGCTGGTTTGGGCCGGCCCAGCAAAAGGAGGAAGGAAGGACGCGCGCGGGCCGGTTCGGCGGGAGAAAATAGCAGGCCGAACGGGCCGCTCGGGCCAGAAGGAGGGAGGGGAAAAGAAAATAAATTTTCTTTTTCTAATTTGATTTTTCAAATCAAATTTTCAAATGTTTTTGAATGTCTTTTAAACTTTGACTCAAACCAATCATCACAAAAATATTTGTGCAACAGCATGCATGCATGGACATTTTCTAACCATATGATTGATTTTAATTTCCCAAAAATTTATTATTCCCTAAATTTGAATGCACAACAAATTCATATTTAAATCAAATTTATCTATTTTTAAATAATACAAAAATTTAGGGTGTCACAATTCTACCCCCCTTAAGAGAATCTCGTCCTCGAGATTGGATGATGCTTACTCAAAAAGCTGTGGATAAGACTTTCTCAGATTTTCTTCTCTTTCCCACGTAGACTCATCTTCTGAATAACGATTCCATTGCACTCTGCACATCTTTATAGTGCGGCTCCTGGTAACTCTTTCTGCAGTTTCAAGAATCTTTACCGGATACTCCTCATACGTGAGATCTTCTTTAACAGTAAGCTCCTCCAAGGGAATCTGCTCCTCTGGTACCCGCAAACACTTTTTCAACTGTGAAACATGAAACACATCATGAACACCTGATAAACTTTCTGGCAATTCCAATTGATAAGCCACTTCTCCACGTCTCTCTAGAATCTTGAAAGGTCCCACATATCTCGGTGCTAACTTGCCCTTCATATTGAATCTTCTCACATTTCTCATTGGTGACACCTTCAAATACACATAGTCACCTACTTGGAAACTCAACTCTCTCCTTCGAGTATCAGCATAGCTCTTCTGTCTGGACTGTGCTACTCTCAAATTATCCCTGATCATCCTCACTTGTTCTTCTGCATTGCGTAGGACATCAGGTCCAAACACTTGGGTTTCACCTGTCTGATTCCAGAATAGAGGTGTTCTACACTTTCGTCCATATAAAGCTTCGAATGGCGCCATCTTGAGACTTTTCTGGTGACTGTTGTTGTATGAAAACTCAGCATATGACAAACTCTTATCCCAACTAGTACCATACTGTAAGGCACAAGCTCTCAACATATCTTCCAAGATTTGATTGGTCCTTTCGGTCTGCCCATCAGTTTGGGGGTGATATGCCGAACTAAAATTTAACTTGGTTCCCAAAGCACTGTGTACCTTACGCCAAAAATGTGATGTAAACTGAGTTCCTCGGTCAGATACGATCTTCTTTGGAACCCCATGTAGACATACTATTCTCTCCATATACAACTCCGCTAGCTTTGCACCACTATAAGTGGTTTTGACTGGCAAGAAGTGGGCTACCTTAGTAAGTCGATCCACTATTACCCAGATCGAATCATATCCTTGTTGAGTGCGGGGCAATCCAGTAATGAAGTCCATACCAACTTCTTCCCATTTCCACTCTGGTATTTTCATTGGTTGCAACAATCCTGCAGGCCTTTGGTGCTCAGCCTTCACCCTTTGACAAGTATCACATATGGCCACATATTCAGCCACATCCCGTTTCAGACCATACCACCAATACTTCTCTTTGAGGTCCAAGTACATCTTGGTGCTTCCAGGGTGTATAGAATAAGCAGAATCATGTGCCTCTCATAGAATCATATCACGGATAGCTTTCACTTCAGGTACATATATCCTTTTTCCAAACCATAGAGTACCATTCTCATCCAACCGGAAACCTGGTGCCTTTCCAACCACTACATGCTCAGCGATCTCCTTTAATTTCTCATCCTCCAACTGACCTTTACGTATTTCTTGCTCCAATGTAGGTTCTATAGCCAATTCTACTACATTATTGACAAAACCCAAGTTGAGATGTTCTATTTCAGCTCGCAACTCTGCTGGTATAAATGTCAACTGAAGTCCGTTGGCATAGCTCTTCCGGCTAAGTGCATCGGCAACAACATTTGCCTTTCCAGGATGATAATGCACTTCCAGATCATAATCTTTAATTAATTCCAGCCAACGACGTTGCCTTAAGTTCAACTCGGACTGAGTAAAAATATATTTTAAACTCTTGTGGTCAGTGTAGATGTCACACTTATGTCCGATCAAATAATGCCTCCAGATTTTTAGAGCATGGACAACTGCGGCTAATTCCAAGTCATGGGTTGGGTAATTCAGTTCATGCTTTCTCAACTGCCTGGATGCATAGGCCACAACCTTTCCTTCTTGCATAAGCACACATCCAAGGCCTAGGCGAGATGCATCACAATAAATAGAGAAGCTCTTACTTAAATCAGGTAGGGTCAACACCGGGGCTGTTGTCAACCTTTTCTTTAGCTCCTCAAAGTTAGCCTGACAGTTGTCTGACCAAACAAATTTGGCATTCTTCTCTAATAGGGCTGTCATAGGCTTGGCTAGCTTAGAGAACCCTTCAATAAACCTTCTATAGTATCCAGCCAAACCCAAAAAGCTACGGATCTCACTAGCATTGATTGGGGCTTTCCAATTCAACACATCTTGCACTTTACTGGGATCTACGGCTATTCCACCGTTAGAGACCACATGTCCCAGAAAAGATACTTCTTTCAGCCAGAACTCACATTTGCTCCTTTTTGCATACAATTTATGTTCCCTGAGTTTTTGTAAGACTAACCTTAAGTGTTCAGCATGTTCCTCTTCATTTTTGGAGAATATTAGGATATCATCTATGAATACCACTACAAACTTATCCAAGTACTCCATGAATACTTTGTTCATTAGATACATAAAGTATGCAGGTGCATTTGTCAGTCCAAAAGACATCACTGTGTACTCATAAAGGCCGTATCTGGTAGTAAATGCTGTCTTGGGTATGTCAGATGCACGAATTTTTAGTTGATGATATCCAGAACGGAGGTCAATTTTTGAGAACACACAAGCACCTTTCAGCTGATCAAATAAATCATCAATTCTAGGGAGTGGGTACTTGTTTTTGATTGTGACTTCATTAAGGGACCTATAGTCGACACACATCCTTCGTGTGCCATCTTTCTTATCCACAAATATAACAGGTGCTCCCCAAGGTGAAGAACTAGGACGAATAAAACCTTTCTCTTGCAATTCCTTAATTTGTTTCTTTAGTTCTTCTAATTCATTTACCCCCATTCTATATGGCCTCTTAGCTATGGGTGCAGTTCCAGGTAAAAGCTCGATAAGGAATTCGATGTCGCGATCGGGTGGCATACCTGGCAATTCATCGGGGAACACATCTAGGAATTCGTCCACCACTTGGTTCTCCTGGTTAGCAACATCGCTCAGCTGATTTACGGTGGCGGTAGGTTGAGCTTGCACTTCCACTTTGACACAAATTCTATCACCACTTGGAGATGTCACAACCACAGATTTCTCCTGACATTGTATTACTGCCCTATGTTGCTTCATCCAATCCATTCCCAGGATGAGGTCAATTCCAGCGGTTCTCAGAACAATTGGATTTACCTTGAAAGCTACCCCCCTTAAAAATATACTAGTAGAAGGGCTCCAATAATTTGCTGGCATGCTACCCCCCGGTGAGTTTACTAACATGGGATCCTTCATGGCACACAGGGGTATGCTATGCATTCTAACAAAAGCTTGGGATATGAAAGAATGCGAGGCACCGGAATCAAAAAGTACGGTAGCGGAGATGGAGTTGACGCTAAACGTACCCAGCATAACCTCAGGCGCCTCCTGAGCTGATTCCGACGACACATGGTTCACCTTGCCAGTGAACGGAGGTCGAGCGTTGGGTCTCTGGTTGTTCTGCTGGTTCTGCGGGGCCTGCCGGTTCTGCTTCTTCGGGCACTGGTACGAATAGTGTCCCACCTCTCCACAGTTGTAACAGGCATTGGGGTTGCCTGGGGTGCCACTCTTGATTGGGGCATTGTTGGGCACTCCCTGACGTGGTGCTTGGTTGCTAGCTTGCTGTTGCTGGGGGCGCTGCTGACTCTGATTACCCAACTGCGGTGGGTACTGGGGGCGCTGCTGGTACTGGTTCCTCTGGGGGTACTGGCCTTTGTTCCATTGGTTGGGTGGCCCTTGGTTCCTCTGCGGAAAACCCTGCTGCGGAAAGGCTCGCGGGCGAGTGTTGCTACCCGATGCCTGTCCCTGGAGCTTCCTCTTCTTGAGGTCCATTTCCTTACGCTTGTTATCAATTACAATGGCACGGTCCACCAACTCTTGGAAACTGGCATATTTGTTGGACATCAGTTGCAGTTGGAGTCCATCATACAGCCCCTTCAGAAAACAGCGCTGTTTATCAGAATCCCTAGCCACTTTAGCCGGGGCATATCGCGACAGTTGTGCAAACTTGTCGCGGTATTCCGCCACAGACATGGACCCTTGCTTGAGAGCCCGGAACTCCTCTTGCTTCAGCTCAATAAGTCCCTCAGGGATGTGATAGGACCTAAAGTTCTCCGTGAACTCTTTCCATGTGACCTCTAGAGCATTCTCTGGACGTCCATACTGGAATGACTCCCACCAATCTTGAGCAGCTCCTTGGAGTTGGCCTGAGGCGTACAAGACTTTCTCCAAGTCGTTGCACTGTGCAATGTTTAGCTGCTTTTCCACAGCTCTCAGCCAGTCATCCGCCTCCATAGGTTCAGAGGCGTGTGTAAACACAGGTGGGCGTCCCTTCAGAAACTCACCACGCTTGTCACGGACCTGCACAGGTGGGGGTGCTCCTGCGGGTTGCTCACCGAGATGGTCCATCACTGTCTGCATGAGCTGCGCTTGCATGGCCATCAACTGCTCAATGGTCACCGGCGGTGGCGGAGGTGGATCCACCAAAGCTCCGTGTCCACGACCACGGCCACGGCCTCGGCCACGTCCTCCTCTGGCGGCCATCTATTTCCAAGCAAATGTGCAAACTTTTAGAGATCTCCCAAAAATTTACAAATTATTTACAAAAGGTAAATAACATAACTGAAAATTTCTGGACGAGTGTCTACAACAGCAGACCAAAAACTGGAGTGTAACTCGAGTTCCAGAAATCCAAAATAGGCGTGGCATACATCGTTGGAAAGCTTAAAGAGTCTGCTACAACTTTTGTATAAAACTTTTTCACTGATACAGACGGCAACCTCATCAAAAACTGAGCTAAACAATTTCTGTTCTAGGTTACAGACTGCACAGACTTGCCAGGTTGTAGCAGGCATATCTCTCAAACCAAAATTGATAATGAGGTGATTTCAGTGGGAAATGAGAGGTACGCAAGTCTAGTTCTTCCCACAAAAATTTCATAATTTTTGGACGTAGAGATTTAGAGGTATGAGACCAACATTGCAGACTGCTCTGAGAAACAGCACAGCAGTAAAGCAGAAATTAACCCCAACTAAGTTAAACAAACACTAACTTAAGGTTTTGATAAAAAGAACATGTGGACAAGCCCACACTGTTCCAGCAATCACACAAACTCCAAATCATCCAAGTCCATCAACACAACCAACGATACAACGAAAAGTTCACAAAACATACACAAACTTGACACGACTCTCGATTCTAAAACGCATTCAGCAAGGCGGGGCTGCAAACATCTAAGGAGCGCGATCCACCATGGTGAACACATTGGCCTTCTTCTTGTAAATGGTAGGCTGTCCTAGCTGAACGGCCATCTCATCTATCTGGTTCTGAAGGCTCTTTTCAGATTTTTGCGCTGCACGAAGCTCTTCCCTGAGTGCTTCATTGACCTCCTGCATGGCGCTGAGGTGCCCCACTGTGGTGTCCAAGGTGGGATCAGAAGCTGGAGGAGCCAACACCGCCCATGTCTTCTCCCTTGGGTCATAGCGTGGAAGATACCGGTAGCGATCATTCTGCATATCCTCAAAACGCCGACCATGGTAATGCAGGTACGCCGCCTGCGCAGCATCTTCCATGCTGTCATAGGCACTGGCACGCCTGGCTCGGTGGCTATGGGTGGTCACAACATCCTGAGATTGGTCGGTGTTGTTCCAGGCGGTGATGATCACATTGGTCTTCCAGTACGTCGCCTCCACTGGATGTGTGTGCTCCGCACAGTAGTACTTCACAGAGGCAACAAACTCTGGATAGTACTCAGCTAGCATGGTGGTGAGGAGGTTGTGGTAATGGGCATCTTCGGGAGCTTCCTTAAACTTGTTCCTGGTGGTCCATCCTATCTCTTCTGGCTCCTCTGATGCAGCTGGGGAGGGCACTGGTGTTGGTGCAGAAGCGGCCTGGGATGCTGGTGGAGGTGTAGCAGCGGGGACTGGCGCATCCACATGTGGGATGGGTGTAGCCACGGGGGGTCGAAGCGGGTCCATCAGATGCAGCAGCTGAAAATGCCTCCTCCTCCATGGGTTCCTCCTCTTCCTCGTCAGTGACGTGGACGACCTCTGGCTCCACTGGTGGTACTGCTGGTGGTGCTGGTGGAGCAGGTGCTGCTGGAACGAACTGGGCGACGTAGGCAGCGGCACTGAGGCGAGGCATCTATAGTTTTGATATAAAATATTATCAGAGTCAATATTTTATGCAATAGAATAAAGAATAGAGCATAAAATTTTTAATAAAATATCAAGAGTGAGGTAGTAGCAAATAAATAAATAAAGTCAATCTCCTAAAAACGACCATTTCTACCTAGGTTTGCGTCCTACAGTCGACACAGCTCTGATACCAATTTGTCACACTCCAATTAAAGGACAATATAGAGTGCATACATCTTATGTGCGCCCCAGGAGTAGTCGCACACACAAGCCGACAAATTAACAAGAGTATCATCACTGAGTACATACATAACGTTATTACATCACGTAGTTCTTACATAACAAGCGGAAAAGTAAATAGCAACTCTCAGGCGTAGTGTCGGATCCACAGGGAAGGACGACCGGTTGACCCAAACCTAGAAATCTTCCGGGAAGTCCTCGTAGAAACTGTCATCTGTTACCCATCCGGGATTTTTATCCAAAAACAATATAGCAACAAGTGTGAGTACATTTGTACTCCGCAAGTATAGTATGAGGATTCATGAGGCTCAAAAAGGTTAGACACGGTTGACTGCAGTTAGCACTTTTAGTAGTTCAACAGTTCATTATTAATCATTATTAAGTGATGCTCAAGCTCCCATTTATCCCACATGATCCACTACTAGAATTAAGAAGAGAAAGCATCAGAGTGACCTCATTTTCATCATCATAGTTCATCCACATATCAAGTAACCATTTATTCTGTGAGTTTTCCGGGCCGCTCGTGTCCGTGAGCACGACTGTTATAACAGTTTTAACACTCTGCAGAGGTTGTGCATCTTTACCCGTGAGTCGTGTTACCCATATGCCCGGGGCTCGTCGACCCCCTAACACTTCCAAGGTGAGCAGGCAGGGTACACTATGAAGCCTTCCATAGGCCTCTTCTAACCAGTTAGGGCCGCTAGGTTTCCTCGGCAGGCAGATATAGAGAACCCCCCTTTCGATGGCACAATTCCCGCAGGCTATACACATCTGAACAGAGGCAGTTCTATACCCAACGTGGCAAGCCCCTCTTGCGCCCTTTCGGGTAACCTCTAACAAGTTAGAAAAGATCCTACTACTGAGCTAAAGTCAGAGCCATTTAACTCCCACGGTTGCACTGTAAGTCCCAGCTTTTGCCCTACAGATAAGTCCTTACGGAGGGTTTAGGGCAACATGATCAACATCATTTGCTCCATCACCCTATAGTACCACCATTATCATTATGTTTATCCGTTGATTCCATTAATCATAGTGTAGATCATGTTTAATTAGAGCACTAGCATTCTACCCATATGCAAATAATCCCCATAGGAGTCAAGGTACAGGTCATCAATTTGCTAGGAAGTCCTTATAGTCGAGCAATATTAGACACATGCATAATGAGTATGTTATATAATGAATAGGACAACAAGGTAGGCCCATGCTATACTTGCCTTGGTTCACGAACTGCTGCTGGTCCTGCTGCTCCTCGTACGCGTCCGGATTTCCGACGTACTCCTCACCGTCTGAACTCGTACGACACGAAGTACAACACGCAATTCGGAGCAGACATACAAGCAAAACATAGCTACTATTAGAACAGTACACCAACAATAAATAAATCTGAATAAATTGTTTACCAAAGTCATCTACGTCTCGCTACGATCACATTGACGCAAATTGCACGAAAAACGGAGCTACAACGCAAAAGTTACACGATAAACAAGGTTCCAAAACTAGCTACTAAACTAGACTTAATCGAGAAACTTAAAAGCTTCTAACAGGTCTATCAGTAGCACTAATGCGTAGATTACAAAATTACAAAACTAACGCAAGTTGAACGGGTCGAATCGGAGCTAAAACGATGATTTTATACACGTTTTACTGCAGTGGCAATTCTATAAATAGATCAAACTATTTTCGGATTTAAAATAAATCAAAATTCGGATTTATTCAAATGGCCGAGGACTGCGGGTTCAAATTCACGAAAGTGGGGGTCTCTTTAGCAAAAAGGCCCGCGAAGGGGTATCGGCTGATTTCGGCCGTTGATCATGAGATGCATGGTTAAGAAAGAAAAGGGGGGGGAGAGAGAGCCGGCCGCCGGAACTGGGAGTGATGACGGCGGCGCCGCCATGGCCACGGCGTGGAGCTCGCCGGCGCTGCTCGCCCGGGCGCTACAGGGCATCATTTTCAAAAGTAAACGGTCCGGAGCGAAGAGGGGAGGATGGCAAACGCATCTCGGGGCAAAACGCGGGCACGGGGTCACCCGCGCGGCGTACCCGCCATAGCCGACGGTGGAGAGCTCATCGGAGCAGTGGGATTGGGCGCTACAGAGCCCCATTCTCCAAACAAAATTCATAGGGAGAATGCGGAGGGGATAGGGATCCCGTTTTCGTCACAAGTGCGGCCGGGGAAAAGCCCGAGGGGCGCCCGCCATGGCCGGGCATAGCAAGGCTCGTCGGAGCTCAGGTAAACCGGCCCTAGAGGCCACAAATCAATGAATTGGAGGTGTAGGGAGAGGGAGGGGAGCACGGGGAATCTCACCACGGCTTCAAACGGGACGGGGACGGCTCGGGGCGAAGACCGACGAGGTGGCTGAGCGTGCTCCGGTGGCGCGCCGCTGCGGGACTTCGCGAGCTCAAAAGAATGGGAGATTGGAGCGGGAATGCAGCAGGGGGAGGGGCGAAGGGGGTTGCGGCTCCCTTTTAAGGCCGGGCGCGGGGGGAGAAGGGCGCTCCCACGTCCAGTGGTCGTGGGCCCGGGGGCGGGTCATGGCGGTTGCCTTGACCGAGAGAAACGGGGAAGACGGTTGGGAAGGGGAAGCATCTGACGAGCGGGCCCCGACTGTCAGCGACTCGGAAGAAGGGAGCGACGGTGGTTGCCTTGATGGGCTGGTTCGGGCCGGCCCAGCAAAAGGAGGAAGGAAGGACGCGCGCGGGCCGGTTCGGCGGGAGAAAACAGCAGGCCGAACGGGCCGCTCGGGCCAGAAGGAGGGAGGGGAAAAGAAAATAAATTTTCTTTTTCTAATTTGATTTTTCAAATCAAATTTTCAAATGTTTTTGAATGTCTTTTAAACTTTGACTCAAACCAATCATCACAAAAATATTTGTGCAACAGCATGCATGCATGGACATTTTCTAACCTTATGATTGATTTTAATTTCCCAAAAATTTATTATTCCCTAAATTTGAATGCACAACAAATTCATATTTAAATCAAATTTATCTATTTTTAAATAATACAAAAAATTAGGGTGTCACACCATGCAATCTAATAATTTCTACAATGTACTTCTCGGCATACTGAGGTGGTCGAAATGCCGTCTTGACTGGCAAAAAGTGAGCTGATTTAGTAAGGCAATCTACAATCACCCAAATCGAATCATTTTCCTTCGGTGTGGTGGGAAGACCGGTGATGAAATCCATACTTATATCATCCCATTTCCAATCTGGTACTGACAAAGGTTGCAACAAACCCGCAGGTCTCATGTGAAGAGCTTTCACCCTACAACAAGTGTCACATCGAGCAACATACGCCGCAATCTCCTTCTTCATCTTTGTCCACCAATAACGAGGTCTTAGTTCTTGATACATTTTGCCACTTCTAGGATGGATAGACAGCTTAGAATGATGAGCTTCATCCATCAAGTGGTTCTTGAGCTCTCGATCTTTTGGTACAATTAGACGGTCCTTGAACCATAATACTCCTTGCTCATCCACTCTAAAGTGCTTAGTCAGCTCTTTCTTTATTTTCTCCTTGATATGGAATATTCCTTTGTCTGTTTTCTGGCCTTCAATGATCTTGCTCTCTAAGGTACAACTAATCTGAATATTGTGCAATATAGCAGGATGCAACAAATTGAACCCATCTTCGAACAAAGGTTGCACCATAAGAGAATGTGACTTCCTACTTAGGGCATCTGCTACTACATTGGCCTTCCCTGGATGATAGTGTACATTCAGGTTATAATCCTTAATCAACTCTAACCATCTTCTTTGTCGCATATTCAACTCGGACTGAGTAAATATGTATTTGAGACTCTTGTGATATGTGAAGATGTTGCACACATTCCCAAGCAGATAGTGTCTCCAAATTTTTAGAGCATGCACAACAGCAGCAAGCTCTAAATCATGGGTAGGATAATTAACCTCATGTTTCCTCAATTAGCGTGAGGCATAAGCAATGACTCTTCCATCTTGCATAAGAACACATCCTAAACCATTATTGGATGCATCGCAAAACATATCAAATGGATTCTCTATATCTGGTTGTGCCAGAACAGGAGCAGTGGTTAGCAATTCCCGCAAGGTACGGAAAGCTGCCTCGCACTCCTCTGTCCAAGCGAACTTATGGTCCTTCTATAGCAGACTCGTCATTGATTTGGCAATCTTTGAGAAATCCGGTATGAAGCCATGATAATAACCAGCTAATCCAAGAAAACTCCGAACCTCATGAACTGTGCTTGGTGCCTTCTAATCCATAACCTCTTCTACCTTGCTTGGATCTACTGAGATTCCATTTTCTGATAGCACATGACCGAGAAAAGGAACTGTCTTCAGCCAAAACTCACACCTACTAAACTTAGCATACAACTAATGATCTCTGAGTCAGGTTAAGACAACTCTTAAATGCTCTGCATGATCTTCCTCATTCTCTAAGTATACTAGGATATCATCAATGAACACAATCACAAACTTATCTAATTTCGGCATAAAGACCGAATTCATCAGATACATAAAGTAAGCAGGAGCATTGGTCAGACCAAAGGACATGACAAGATACTCATACAAACCATATCTGGTGGAAAACGCGGTCTTGGGTATATCTTGTGGCCTAATCTTGATCTGACGGTACCCTAATCTCAAATCTATCTTAGAGAATACCTTGGCTTTTAACAATTGATCAAACAAGATATCAATCCGAGGTAGAGGATACTTGTTTTTAATTGTCACTGCATTTAGTGGCCTATAGTACACGCATATCCATAAAGAGTTATCCTTCTTCCTCATGAACAGTGCAGGACATCCCCATTCAGACAAACTTGGACAAATCAAACCCTTGGTCAATAGATCCTGGAGTTGCTTCTTCAACTCTGCTAATTCATTTGGAGACATCTGATAAGGCCTTCTTGAGATTGGTGGTGTTCCAGGAATCAACTCAATAGCAAACTCAACGTCTCTATCCGGTGGAAGACCGGGTAACTCATCTGGAAACACGTCCGAAAACTCGCATACTACCGGAATCTTGGCTAGAAGAGTGGTTTGTACAGTACAGGTCGTACTTGCCAGATCTATTCTTTGAGGTAAAACTACTTGAAACGTACCTTCTCAAATAGGTTCCTTGAGAGAAATACTTCTTCCTCCAACATCAATTACTACTCCCATCTTATTCATCCAATTCATTCCCAAAATTATGTCCAGAACTAGCCCTGGCATAACTATCAAGTTAAGCTTATACTGTCTGTCTGCTATATTCAGGGTTACCCCTCTAACTATCTGATTAGTCAATAGATTAGCCCTAGTTGAACTTATCCGATAAGCACATTCCAATTCCACTATATTTTGCTCATACTTTCTTACAAATGCTTGGCTTACAAATGAATGAGATGATTCAGAATCAAACAAAATGACTGCAGGATGGTTGTTGATAGAAAACATACTAGCTGTCACGGGCTCTCCTTCTGGGATGTCATCTATGGTGGTGTGGTGCGCACGATCTTGATATTGATTTTGCTGCTTCTTAGGAAAAGGACAAAACTTCACAAAGTGTCTAGATTGGTTGCAGTTGAAGTACGATCCTCTTACGGAAGTAGCAGCTCCAGATGAACTGCCTTACCCTGACTTTGCCTATGTCAACACCATCTTGAATGGCTTCTGGTTCCTCTAAGGTTGCTGGGCATTCTGATTCTTCCTCTGCAGTGGCCTAAACCTTGCACCAGGAGCAGGTAGACAATACGCAGAATGATTGGCCATTGGGGCTCTCGGCTGGGACGGACCTGACTCAAAGGCCCTCTTGCGAGTCTTGGATGTAACATAGACATTGTTGTTCTTTTCTTGCTTCAAGCAGTCACTAATGAAGTCATTAAAACCAGTCCTTGTGTTGGTACCCACATGCTTCATCATCTTGGGATTCAGACCTCTCTTGAAACTCACGATCTTCTTGGCATCAGTATTTGTTGGTGTTTCTTAGCGTAAGCAGAGGAATCCGCAAGCGCACGGATACACCGTTGTAGCACTTCACCCGGAAGTATTCAGGGTATCGTAATTTCCCAAAGGAACAGTTGTGCTAGACTCTTCACTTAGTTAACCTATGACCACAAGGGAAAAATGAACGAGGTAGCGAGGTTTTTCCAAGGACAGATATCTTAATGGAGGTAGCTTTGTTACTATAGACTTGCTTCAGGCGCCGAATTGCACTTGGTCTGCCAAGCGATGCCAGCCTCTGCTCTACCCTGAGCCCGAACATGGGGGATTACAAGGGATGGACAGGGCTGTCACCACCTGCCGCCTACCCCTCAATCCGTAGGGAAAGAGGCAAATGAAGATAGCTTCTAGCCTAGACACCACGTCTACGGTATCCACTAATACTCTAGCATGCTAGTAAGGGTTATTCGTCTTTATCAGGGCCCTTCTACTAGAGTACCTGCCATAGGTCTATAATAGTGTAAAGGTAACTTTTTAAGATGAATAACCAAAGTTAAACAACAAGTCTCTTACTCCAAACAGTAAGAAGCTTGTAGAGGTACAGGTGGAGAAGCTCCCGGCTCTAGCACTTCGACTTAGTGTAGCTAGCACACTAAGGCAAGTTGCTAGTACTCCAACTCTTCTCCAACTCTCTCCTCACTTACTCACCTCTCTTATTTCAATCACAACTACTGAAAAAGTAAAAGTCTACTCTTCTCTCCTTGTGAATTGAATTGGGATTTATTCTCTCTTTGTTGAGAGGGAAGGGAGCCCCTTTTTATACTAAATCAAAGGCGGTGCTCCTCCCTATTTTTGGCGCAAAGCACCAGGGGAACTGACGTTGCATGCCTCCATACCACCACCAGAGAAAGACCAGGGCATATGGCTGTGATAGGGGGCGGCAGCCCCCTGGGCTAGCCGGCCCACTAGTTGGCCCAAATGGCCACCGCCTTTGCGAGGTGGTCTTTGGTTGGGCTTGGAACACTGTTGCGTGGTGCCTTGCCCCATTAGTGTTGCGATGCTTGGTGCCTTCTTCATTCTTTGCACGAATTAACATTGAAAAGTGTCTTTTGATGGTTTATTCCATGTATTTGTGTTTGTGACCTGCAAAGTGATATACTCCAAATACATGTGGAACTCGGTTAATAGTAAATGCATATGTGACTTAAGTTTGCTAGTTTCTCCTTTTTATGAGCTTATTGATGGGCGAATTTCATCGTTAGTGACCATCAACAGTATTCACCATGTCAGAGGCATAGCGACTTAGATTATCGAATGCATGTAAGTACTGAGTCACTGTCTTGGTGCCTTGATTCAGAGATAAGAATTCTCCCAACTTTATTTCTGTCAGACCTGGTGGAATGTAAACTCTACAAAAAGCCTCAGTAAATTCCCTCCAAGTAATGTGGGCATTGGGGGGAAACGTGGTGCGATGATGCTTCCACCACATTCCTACAGGGCCTTGTAGCTGATGAGCTGCATACTCAGTCTTCAATGCTTCGGTCATTCTGAGCACACGAAACTTATCTTCCATGGTGTTTATCCATTCTTCGGCATCTAGTGGCTCTACCGCTTCCTTGAAGATCGGTGGCCTGGTGTCCATGAAGTCCTTGAAACTGCTATACTGATTTGCCTCATGTCCGCCCTGGTTTACCCCACGGCAGGTGTTGTCCGTAATATTGCGCAAGGCAGCCTCCATATTTTGCTGCATGCTCTCCATATTTCACTGACTTCCAAGGAATTGTGTGAAGAACTGCTCCGCGGTGTACGGTGGAGGAGGAGGTGGTGGTGGATCACGGGTCTCATTCCCAGTGGAACTACCACCTGCCTCAGCAGTGTCATACACCGTATGGCAAGTGTTCGGCATCTGCATATTTCAGCAACAGTAATTATTAGGCGTGTTGTAATAACTGTAGTCGAATGAAAAATTATGGCGTACTGAATTCATTGGAGAGAATAAATTCATACAATAAAATAGAGGCACAATATGTCATTCCAATTAGCACAACATCACTAATTAGATTACTTAAGCGCAACACATCGCGTCCATTACAACCAAATCACCAGCATACATACACTGGACTTTTGACGTTCAAATATCATCACAACACATCCAAGTTTTCCAACATTATATTATGGTCTTAGTCTTTCTACTCAAGAGTACATGCCAGATATACCAACCATGCAAAAGATCAGCACAAAAGAAACCCTAGTGGCTAGCGCACAACTACTAGCCTACTCGTCGTGGTCGCTGTCTTAGTCAGAGATGTCGCCATGGTCACCATCGTCTTCATCCTCATTAGCTGGTGCTTCTGGCTCTATGGGATCCTCGTCCTCATCTAGATCCATCTCTGCTGCTCCCGGAGGAACGTAAGGGTGGAGTTGGTTGTGCAGCTGATGAACCTCCACATGCAGATTGTCGTTGTACTCTTTAGCATTGGCCAACTACTGCTCTAGCTCAACCTGTCGAGCTCTCAGAACATCTTCTACAGACCAGGCTTCATTCCTCTGGTGGAGCACATGGATCAACATGCGCTCAGCATTCCTGTTAGCGGTGGTCAGCCACTCAAGCTGCTCTCTCAATGCACAAACATCTCCCTCAAAGACTCCAGTCCTTTGGGTCACCTGATCCCTCTGACAGGTCAACTGAGCCATCTCTGCATTGAGCCTCTCAATCTCAGCGTCGTGATCCCTCTTAAGCTAACGTCTGTCATCACGGGCCTGGCTAAGAGCACCAGACACACATCTCAGGCTACCTTCCACTGCATCAAAAGTCTTCATCACTGTGAACATGGCACTCAAAGCATGGTTGTCACTATTCTACGCTTTTGCTGCACCAATCTCCAGGGGTCTTCCTCTGGCCTGTTGCCATGAGTCAATGGAGGGGTTGCCCCTCGGAAAGACTCTAGCCTTAGTGGCTGCCAGCTCTTGAGGAAAACGATCCATGATATCCCTCAGGATCCCAAAAGCTGCCCTATCAGCTGACTCCTTAGCGGTCCTGCTAGTTGACTCATAGCGCCAACCGGTCCACTCAGAATCATCACCTCGGGGACGAACAATGGCCTCCACAGTGACCAACAATCCATCACCCAACTGCTCATTTGTCCAGAAATAGCGAGGCTCCATTCCATCAGGATAGCCTACATGGCTGAGCACTCTCCATAAGAGTGTAGGCATCCCAAACTCTCCAAGAAAGGTGTGTCGCTGACGGGTTCATGGAGCAAGCTAGTGGCGGGGAGCTCTACCTCCAGTGGACTTGCGAGCTGTCTGCTTGGTGTGTGCCATCTGTAGCAAAATTTTATTACCCTCGTGAGAACTAACATTAAATTGTCATTTTTATCAAAATGGAATATTAACTTATAAGGGGAGGAACAATGCCATGAACGGTATGCACAATAACACGATGCAGGTGCTTGCCACCGATGGTCGCCATCTCCGTTTTCGCCGCCTCCTTATGCGTTGACGCGCAGCTGCTTGTGCGTCCAGGCCGAGCAGCTGGTGGCTCTACTCAACGCTTCACTCGCACACCCTCCTCGCCATCTTATAGCCCGAGCCACCAATTCTCCTTTTCCTTTCTCTTTGCATCACCGTCGTGCTTCTTCACTTTGCCAGCAAAATTGGCCACCACTGATGCACCCCAGCTCAATTGCTTACGCCCTTATCCTCGCCACCTCCTTGCGCACCTGTTCTACTTGCTCACGCCATCTATCTTGACCAGAATCGCCCGTGCGCTAGAATCCCGCCGCGACAACCCGCCATGGCCGCCGAGGCTAGCTCCACTGTGGCCAGCCCAGTCTGGAGCTGCTCCTACTTCCTCGCTTGTTGTTTTGGCTTCCTCGCTATGCCTTGATGCTCATCGGCCCGTCCTCTTCCTTATTCTCTCACAGGTGGTGCTGGGATGCATGCCCGCCACCCAATTCATGCTGCCGTCGTCACCCTTCCCGATGACAGGCACCCCTGCTCCACCTCCACCTCAACTGGCTAGTTTGGCAAGTCGCGGTGAGCTCCTGCAATGCATAGCTGTCCCTAGCTTGGCCGATTAGGGGCCAAAATGGTCAGTCTGCCGTCACGCCACTGTGATGTGCGCCACCGAGCCACCACGACCATGGCTATGCACGTGTCGGGCCCTAATTCGAAACAGACATATCATTTGCTATATTTGGAGTCCCGACGAGAAAGTCCCTGATAAATACGCCTAGAAATTCTCTGGAATACTCCGGAACCATCACTAAGCAAGAGTTTTATGGACTAACATGATAATTTTCACAGCTTTGGTGATTTGTGAATTTTTAGGGATTAAAACAGAATAAGTCAGGGAGGAGTAGGAGCCAAGGAACCGAACGAAATCAAGTTGGAATTCCACAAGAATTGACGGGAATGTTCTAGAGGACACCAGAGGATACGAGAACAAAACAGAAGCTCGACGGCTGACAGGTGGGGCTGGCCGGCCCCACATGTAAGGCCGGCCGGCCTAGGCCCACAAGGAAGAGAGCTTTGCTTCGCATGACGGCCTCCAACCGACCTCTACGACGCATCTCGACCATTGTTTCAAGTCTGTTTGATCCGAAGGCTGTGGTTCATCCCTCTGGGCTATATAAGCAGGGCAGGCCCCTCCCTGAGGAGGGGAATCACAATCATCATCAGTTGATCTCTCATTCAGAAGGCCAGAGAGAAAAGCCAGGGTTTCCAATTAGAAGATTGGAGCTCTATTTCAAGTTTAGGGTTAGATTTAGCTAGATATAAGTAGAGTTGAGTGTGGCTCAGGATTCCGGATCGACGTCAGGAGATTTGGTAATTCTATCTTGTATCTTGTAATTATGACTTTGTTCTACTTCAATATCATTATGTTCTTGTCTATTTCGTTCTTAGTTTATTCTAGTTCTATCTTTGATATAGTCTTGATTGATAATAAGTTTAGGCATAAGTTCGTAGAGCGCCTAGTTCAACTCCGGATTGGATTAGGTGGTAGAAGTAATGTAGACGTGGTGTCTAGATTATATTTACCTGCGAATGCACCCTATTTTCTGGGCCATGTGGTAGATCGCGAAGGTGACTATTATAGCTTCGTTGAGTCCTCTATAGTCCACTCCCTAAATCTAGGACAAGTAGAACCCGGTTACTTGGGGAAGGATTGCTCTGTTCTTGAATTCTCTGAAGTAATGTTCCTTATGTTTGGATGGAAGATTGATTATGCTATAGATGATAAGGAGTAGATTAGAAAACGCTAAGACTTGGTAGATAGGACATAACCCTAGAAATTAAATCTCTAACCGTGTCGCTTTAGTCTGTATCCACTTGATCCTATGAGTTCTCTAATTATGGATTCCCTATCTTATCTCATTATCATTATCATTATTATCAATATCATTTGCCTTACCCCTGTTTAGATAGAAGTGGTTAATTGATTCATATCTATAGTATGTATTTATAATTCTTATAGCCATATCAATTTTTTCTTTTAAACCCTGTTTAGAAGCTCCCAGTGGTAGAATTATAAATAACGATACCTGAAACTTTTCTGGGTGAAATGCTATAATGAGAGTATTTTATCTATGCGCTTATGGATAACTTTTTATATTTTATAAGTGCCATGATTATAAGTACAACTGCATTTCTTACGTCGTGTTAGGGATGACAACCTAGCGGGTGCGGCGTAAGATATGCCAATAGTATTCTATTTGGGTTACAACATCTAAAGGAGTCCTAATAAATCATATCTTCTAGATGACTTGTGGTGTACGCCGACCAGTGCCGTGCACCGCAAGTCTTGATGTCATAGGCTGGACCATCCCTGATGGTGCAGCCCATGTCCCTTGCAGTGGGTACCTAGGGTTATACCCCCCACACTCTGTGGTTCCGCCACGTGCTGCCCCCATTCCTCATGGGAACCTCCGCCCGAGTTTTGAGGACAAACCCGCGAAGCCTTGCACCCAGTGGTTTTGAGGCTTAACCCACCAAACCGCTCGCGGGTATCGTATCCATACGTGTCCCGTGCAAACTCGACGCGTGCCACCTCCGTCCTCGACCACTCGACCGCCAAGTCTTCCAGAGCCTCGCTCGACTTGCTTGGCCGCCGTCTTGACTTGGTCAATACGGTCACTCCTCCATGTACACTTGCGCTTATCGATGTCCCCAGATGTCAGCCACCGTAGTTGGTCACCAGACCTCCTAGTCCCTCGGTCCAAGTCTCACGTCCGTCCTTCACCGCTCCTAGTCCATCGGCACGGCACGGCACGTCCCTATTTGACCTTCTCCTCACCGTCGACCACCGCCTCTGAGCTCCACACCTGCGCACCACAAGCCAAGAGATATGTTGTACAACCCAACTCACGTCATGATTAGTTCACAAACTGAACCCAAGACGCGAATCATGTTGACAATCACTCATCACAAATCCGAACTACAAGGGCGCATATCAATCTTGTGTTCGCCGGCTCTCCCCTTGAAAGTGACATTGCTGCATTCAAGATGAGCTTGAGAAAGTAAGAGAAAAGCACTAACCCCGTGAACCCATACAAATGGGACATCTTGCTCTCCATGGCATTGCCTAGAGCAATGTGACCATATCTCTAGGTATTTAATCCTACTGAATCAAGGAGTGTGTGTTCATACTTCCACTGGGCATTCGATATCTCGTCCATGAACAGAAACTCTGAACACAGCGTGCTACAGATACAGAGCCATGCCCAGAAATACTTCCTCAAGGTCCAGAAGCGCGGGCTGGCCGTCGGCTTGCTGCTGATATACCCGAGGTGACACTTAGCCATGCAACAGCAGCAGAGCAGAGCTTGGTGCCCGGTAGCAGCACGGCCTTTGATCCGCTGCAGTTTTGCATCAACTTAAGCTGAAAAATCACACACATCAACGTTGAATGTAATGTCAGTATGTGTACAGTGTTGTAGTTGATGTAAAGTCTGTACTGACCTTACTGTGCCCTCTGTGAACATGAAAGCCCATTTCACTTGCAGAATGTTCGATCTTGTGAAACAAATCCTCAGGTGGTGTGTTGATGTGAACCTCTTCCTTTGGGACACGTCCTGCAGCAAGTTAAAATAGTAACTCTGAGCTCATGAGGTTGAATTCAGTGTGTATATCATTATTGGAATTGTGATGATGAAACTTCTTTTTTAGCCTTTCAGATTAAATTGTTTTGAGCAAGGCAATCACTGTGCTGGAATGAAACTTATGACGCCAAGTTCCTCCTTGCAGTTTTCATTCAAATGTCTAAATATTGACACAAACAAGCCAGCTATGACATCACAAACCTGGTAACAGAACAGATAATTAGCTACTAACCATCATTACTACTACTAATACTATAGTGTATACTATTAAATAAAATTAAAGCATTAGTCTTGCTCGTTTTCATTCATCATCTTACTTTGAAATAGTGCCCCATGATCTCCATCTCAGCGCCAAGGCCAGCGAACTCACAGAGATGCCTGGGTGTCCTGGAGATTTGTGCTCTGAACACCGGACCGACCTTGAATACGCGCTCGAACCAACCGCAGATGGCCATCTGCTTGTGTAGTTGAGGAGACTGCGCTAAGCAGGCAGGCTGTCCGTGGTACAGACTACAGAAGCTTGAACACAGCCACACCTTCCTCGCTGGACCCGGCCATCAGTTTTGTCGTTTCGATCTCGGCAAAGTCCTTTGATGACAGCAGCAACTCTCTGAATTTCTGCACAATGTTCAGAACAAATTACAGATACAAAATCAATAAAAGGAACATTGCATGACAAACAAAACTCACTTTTTGTCCTTTGGCGACAGCAACTTTCAGAATTTGTGCACAATGTTCAGAACAAATTACAGATACGAAATCAATAAAAGAAACATTGCATAACAAAGAAAACTGAATTTTGGTAAATAAGTTGAAATGGGTATTGTTTCATCAAACAAAGATGCTATGCATTATTATTTGGAGCCATTCATACAGAGAAACTGTTGATCCTTTCACATTCTCATTTCTTAACAACAACAATATCAATATTGGTCATAATCATCTTGTAATTCGAATAATAAAAAAATCATACTATTTCTCTTCTCAGCCTGGGAATCGTAACCGTTCGAAGATAAATCAATCAGATATGTACCTATAGAGGATACACACGTGGCAACCAAATTGCCAGATGTTTCTCATTGCAAAAATTAGTGAATGAGAAATAAGTTAAACTATTTCTCCTCACATAATTCGAATAATAAAAAATCCTACTATTTCTGCTTTGAAAAATTCCAAGAATAAATATATCCAACTGTTTGGGCCTTGTAAAAATTAAAATTGAGAGCATAAAACTTGCAAGTGTTTTAGTACACCACACATCCTTCTTAGAATGACACACAACCAATACATACATAGACCTTGCTTGATGCTAGAGGGAACTCTGTATAATTAAACTCTTCTCATCATGTTTGTTCAGCCACACAACCATCTCCTTCTTGAAGCTCTCCATCGCCGACCTTGGCAATAGCAGTGACACCACCGTTGAGTCCTCCCCATCTTGGTTCTTGCACCTCATATGATCGCTTCCTATCTTGGAAGTAATGTCACCAGCCACCGGTATGCCAGCACCCACAAACGTAGCCCACCCAAGTTGCAAACAATTCCCTACTGCAATCCATTTCATGTCAGTGACCTCATATGTTCTTGCCGGATCTTCACAGAGCCTGTTGCGTGTGGATGCCATTGTCTCCAACATGGATTCCATGTACTCCTTTGCTGTCACGCTGAGCTTGGCTCGGCGCACAAGCTCAACCGTGTCGATGAGCGGCTGCCTGCAGAGCTCATCGACGGTTACTTGTGCTGTGGGAGAGAAATGTGCATTGCCGTAGTAACCCCATGGGATGGGGGTATGGCGGTTCCACCTCCCGCGGGCATTCATGGTGATCATAAGGTGCACCACCTGATTCGACTTGTATCCCAGAGCTATTGTGCGACATCGCCACATCACCGCAGTTATCAGTTCAAAGGATGTTGCTGAATGGGCGTGGTATCCCCTTATGTGGTTTTGTAGAGTTGTCATCTCCCTTGGCCCAAAGATGAAGTAGTCGACTACCATTTCGTTGAGCGGAGTTGAAAGCATCACATCGTCACATGTAGAGTCCAAGCTATTTAGTTGTAATGCTTCATATGAGGGGTTGGGGTATACGATGGGGGTTGAGCTATGTATTGTTGTACTACTTAGAAGCTCTCTTTTCCACACGGGAAGAATGTTGGGAGCTGCCGCACAACATGCCAATTCAGCTATAGTTTTCATGAGTTGAATCATACCAAAACCATCAGCCATGTTATGACACATATGGAATCCACCCACAAATCCGCCGCATTTCAGTCTGGTCAACTATAAAAAGAAATACCAATTAAGAAGCAATATAATGTTATTTGTAGTAGAATGAGATAGCAAGAGAAGGAAAAAGAAACACATTTCAAGCCATTAAGTAGCACTTGATTTGGAAAGCATAGGTGCAAAACAAATGCAAGCTCTTCGCTTGAACCCTAATCCAAGAGCAAATCATGAGGACAGAAAATCTGGCAAAAAGAGAAAAAAAAGGTCAACAGGAAATAGTTCTTCACTTATGTCTAAGTTGCCCTTCCATGGCCTAAGCTTGGAAGCAGGCACTAGTTAGCATGGGCACAATTCTCTCTACATTGACATCTCCATGTTCCTAGTCACACCTCCATTGTTGATTGGTGGGAACTTGCATATGCATCTATGTCACATGGAGTCCTGCCTGATGTGAACGGCCTCGGGTAGACAGGTCATGACAAGATTGTGCAGGATATACGGATATTTGACCCAAGCCTAGCCTGGCCGGCGGTATCCCTCAGGCCCTGGCTAATTTCAGCACTGGTGCTCCCGGCCCACACAATCCCGCACGGCTAAGCCACATCTCTAGTCGGCAGCCGCAGAGGCGCCGGGCTGTCCCCAAGCCGCAGCCGACACCATCCTTTACCAACTAGTAGCAATGGAAATCATGGTGACTTGATGAAAACTGAGAACTTTTTCCCTTCTATTCTCCTCTTCCTTGCAAGATCCCCAAAATCTCTAACCCTAAGGACAATATTGATTGTCTATGTTTTTTGGAACAAATATCCCTTTTACTAATATTGTTGGAGTAGTAAAAAAAACAGCCACTCTCATGGATTTGAAACCCACAAGAGATTCGTTGGGGCGTAACCCTCTTAGCGACGCGCTACATCGGAACCCGGGTGTGGTGTTAAATGGGCAAGGGCCGGGTCGTCATCCCTTTAGTGGCGCGTCGTATCGTGACCCGGGTACGATGAAAAATGAGCAAGGGTCGGGCCGTCGCAACCTTAGTGGCGCGCTACATCTACGCCCAGGTGTAGTGAAAAATGAGCAAGGGTCTTCGCACTTCCCTCGACGGGTGCGAAGGGTAAGGAAGCTAGCCGAGCCAACTAGGATTCGTCTAGGTAGCTGGAACGTAGGGTCCCTAACAGGTAAGCTAAGAGAGCTAGTCGATGCAGCAATTAGAAGGCGTGTAAATATCTATGCGTTCAGGAGACTAAATGGAAGGGCCAGAAGGTGAAGGAGGTGGAGGATACTGGCTTCAAACTTTGGTACACGAGGACAACATTGGGTAGGAATGGTGTAGGCATCTTGATCGATAGGAGCCTTAAGGATGGAGTCGTTGATGTTAGGAGGCAAGGCGACCGGATTATCTTGGTCAAGCTGGTAGTTGGAGATTCGGCTCTGAATGTGATCAGTGCCTATGCCCCTCAGGTAGGCCTTAGCGAGGGCACCAAGAGGCAGTTTTGGGAAGATCTTGATAGCATGGTTAGTACCGTGCCTATCAGCGAGAAACTCTTTATAGGAGGAGACCTCAACGGCCATGTTGGTGCGACTAATGTAGGTTTCGAGCGGGTGTACGGGGGGTTCGGGTATGGTAGTAGGAATCAAGAGGGGGAGGATGTTTTGAACTTCGCGCTGGCCTATGACTTGTTGATAGCGAACACCCTCCTTAGGAAGAGGGAATCTCATCTAGTAACCTTTCGTAGTGGACAACACTCGAGCCAGATCGACTTTATCCTTGCAAGGAGGGAGGATAGACGTGCTTGCTTTGATTGTAAGGTGTTACCTGGGGAGTGTGTTGTCCCTCAACATAAGCTGTTGGTGGCGGACTTTCGCTTTCGGGTACGTGTCCACCGGGACAAACGGGCCAAGATTGCGAGAATGAAGTGGTGGAAGCTTAGAGGGGAAGCAGCGCAAACGTTTAAGGAGAGGATGCTAGACGAGGGGCCTTGGGAAGAAGGAGAAGATGCCGACGACATGTGGCTAAAGATGGCAACATGTGTCCAGAAGGTGGCTTCGGAAGTGTTTGGCGTGAGTGGGGGAGGCAAACGGGAAGCGAAAGACACATGGTGGTGGAATGACGAGGTGCAAAGGGCTATTAGGGAGAAGGAGTGTTTCAAGCGTCTCCACCATGACAAAAGTGCAGCCAACATCGAGGGCTATAAAATAGCGAAGAGGGTTGCAAAGCGAGCTATGAGTGTAGCAAAAGGTCAGGTGTATGATGGCCTTTATCAGCGGCTAGGCACGAAGGAAGGGGAAAAGGACATTTATAGGATGGCTAGAATCCGTGAGAGGAAGACAAGGGACATCAACCAAATAAAATGCATCAAGGATGGGACAGATCGACTTTTGGTGAAGGATGAGGAGATCAAGGACAGATGGAGAGAGTACTTCGACAAGCTGTTTAATGGGGAGAATGAGGGTCCTACCCTTGAGTTGGACGACTCATTTGACGATACCAACAGACACTTTGTGAGGAGAATTCAGAAGGCAGAGATCGGAGAGGCTTTGAAGAGGATGAAGGGAGGTAAAGCGATGGGCCCTGATGGTATCCCCATTGAGGTGTGGAGGTACCTAGGCGCCAGAGCGATAGTATGGTTAACTAAGCTTTTTAACCTTATTTTTCGGTCTAACAAGATGCCTAAAGAATGGAGGAGAAGTATATTAGTACCTATCTTCAAGAACAAGGGAGATGTTCAAAGTTGTACTAACTACCGTGGGATTAAGTTGATGAGCCATACGATGAAGCTCTGGGAGAGGGTTCATGCCTGGTAGGTCGACCATGGAGGCGATTTTCTTATTATGACAGTTGATGGAGAGATATAGGGAGCAGAAGAAGGACTTGCACATGGTCTTTATTGACCTCGAGAAGGCATATGACAAAGTACCGAGAAATGTCATGTGGTGGGCCTTGGAAAAGCACAAAGTCCCAACTAAGTATGTTACCCTCATCAAGGATATGTACAGGGATGTGGTGACGTTTGTCCGAACATGTGATGGCGACACCAGTGACTTTCCAATTAAAATAGGACTGCATCAGGGGTCAGCTTTGAGCCCTTATTTATTTGCTTTGGTGATGGATGAGGTCACAAGGGACATACAAGGTGATATCCCTTGGTGTATGCTCTTTGCTGATGATGTGGTGCTAGTTGACGACAGTAGGGCAGGGGTTAATAGGAAGTTAGAACTATGGAGGCACACGTTAGAGTCGAAAGGGTTCAGACTTAGTAGGACTAAGACCGAGTACATGAGGTGTGATTTCAACGTGACTAGGCATGAGGAGGGAGACGTTAGCCTCGATGGGCAAGTGGTGGCCAAGAAGGATACTTTTCGGTATTTAGGGTCGATGCTACAAAAGGATGGAGACATTGATGAAGATGTTAGGCATAGAATTTCAGCCGGCTGGTTGAAATGGCGTCAAGCTTCTAGCGTCCTCTGTGACAAAAGGGTGCCGCAGAAGCTGAAAGGTAAGTTCTATAGGACGGCGATTCGTCCGGCGATGTTATACGGTGCTGAGTGTTGGCCTACAAAAAGGCGACATGTCCAGCAATTGAGTGTAGCAGAGATGCGTATGTTGCGTTGGTGTTGTGGGCACACAAGGAGGGATAGAGTCCGGAACGACGATATTCGGGATAGGGTTGGGGTGGCACCAATTGAGGAGAAATTGATTCAACATCGGTTGAGATGGTTTGGATATGTCTAACGGAGGCCTCCTGAGGCGCCGGTGCGTAGTGGAGTTCTAAAGCGGCCAATAATGTAAAGAGCGGTAGAGGTCGACCTAAACTAACTTGGGACGAGTCCGTAAGAGAGATCTTAAGGAGTGGAATATCTCCAAGAATTTAGCTATGGATAGGAGCGCTTGGAGATTGGCAATCAACGTGCCTGAACCGTGACCTATTTTTGTCTTGTGCCCTTTATTTCCCTTTTATGTGTCTCCCTGTTTCTCGCCTCTTTTGGGTTTCATCTCTAGCCTACCCCAACTTGCTTGGGACAAAAGGCTATGTTGTTGTTGTTGTTGTACTAATATTGTTGGAGTGTCTTGTAAATGTCATGGCATGTTTTGAAATGCTAGACTTGTGAATATCATGAAGGCACTTGATTGTGGTAAATTTGAAACTAGGAGTGTATTAAATTAAGAGATGAGATTGCCTAGGCCTAGATACAGGGTACGGATCTCAATAAAAAAATTTATGCAACATCATTGCTATGTATCCCACTATCCCTAATGTACTCAACACTCTTGGAGATGATATAACACATAATGGTGATTGGACAAAGGTGCATTTTATGGTTGGAGCATTTGAGTCCTTCATTTTGTTTTAAGTGCACACTTATTGTTTGTTTATTCTTGGATACACAAATGAATTGTCTGAGCGTTTGCAAAGGAGGAAGCAAGATAATATTCATGCAATTCAACTTGTTAGTATGGCAAAGAACAGAATGCAACACTTGAGGTCTAATGGGGTTCATGTAGCTCAAGTAGGTTAGACACTGGTTCAACTGCATGTAGCTTTTAGTTGATCATGTTTTAAGCAATTGAGTAGCATCAAATAGGTAATATTCCCATAATAAACACATGATCATGTAAAGAGAATAATGAGTAGCAAGAACAAGTAAATTAATAGTGATCTCTATTCCGTAAGGGTCCAAGGCCGCTCGTGTCCGTGAGCATGGCTGATATACCAGTTTTACACTCTGCAGAGGTTGTACACTTTCACTGTGAGTCGTGATCCCCAAAAGCCTGAGGTCATGACTCCCCATTGGACAATCAAGTTTCACTATGAAGTCTTTCCAAGGTTCGTCTAACAAGTTAGGGCCGCTAGGTTTCTGTGGCCTGCAAATGTAGAGCCCCCTTCCATATGGCACAATGACATGCAGCCTATACTCATAGGGACAGGAGCCGCACTACACCCAACCCGGAACACAACCCCTTTTGCGCCATAAAGGTAACCACTAACAAGCTAGAAAAGGTCCTCTTATATGACTAAAGCCAGAGCCATATAGCCCTCACAGCTGTACTGTAAGTCCCGGATGTTCGCTTACAGATAAGTCCTTACGGAGAGGAATCTAGAGAAAACTCTAGCCCTCTTGTTCCCTGTTGCTAAAAAGCATCTTTTAGAGTTGTTGCATATGTCATTAGTCAAATTACAAGATCATTGTTTATGTGAGCACTAGCCACTACCCAATACCAATAACCATAGGATTCAAGGAACAAGATCAATACTAAGGCATCCTTAACAAGGAGACACATGCAGCATGAATTAAGTGAATTAAAGTGAGTAGGTAACAAGGATAATCCCATGCTATACTTGCCTTGTTCTAGCTGATCCTGTTGATATGACTCGTAATAGTATTCTTGATCACCAACGAACTGATCACCGTCTATTCTCGATTAGCACATCAACAACAATCATCCAAGGGCAATCATGCAAAGCAAACAAAGCTACAATTAGAATAGTACACCAACAGTAGTAAAATAAGATGAAAAGTTTTTAAAACAAATCTACATCGCTCTAGGATCACACAGACGCGAAGTTCACGTAAATCGGAGCTAAAACAGAAAAGTTATGATCTAAACAAGATTTACTTTATTAAAGCAATAGATTAAATCTAACCTCAAATTTTAAAAGTGTAAAATCTACTATACAGCAGTACTAATAGGTAGAGTATGAAATTATGAACCTAATGCAACTTGAACGGACCAAATCGGAGTTAAAACGGAGATTTTATGACCTAAATAGATCTAGTGGCAATTCTGTAAATACTGGAAAACGTATTTTCACTTTAACCGATTGACTTTACGCTTTCAAAAGGATAAAACGTAATCGGCTTTTGCGCCTACGGACTGCGGGTTCAAATTTGGAGAAACAGAAGGGCTCTTAAGCAAATTTGCCGACCGAAAGGGTATGTAGAAATCTGAGCCGTTGGATCTCAAACCAGTGGCTGGGATTAGATTGGAGAGAGATGAGAGGGAAACTCCGGCCGGCTACAGTGCCGAGCGCGGCGGTAGACATGGCCGGCGGCGAAATCACTCGCCGGCGCACACGGTTAGGGCCCTAGAGGCCATGTTCCGGCTCGAAAATAACACGGGAGAAAAGAGGAGCTCAAACCGAACTCACCGGAGGAGAAACACGGGGTCGGAGATGAAGGTTTGACGACGGGCGGCTCCAATGGCGGCGGCGGACCTTCTCCAAGCTCGAGCGACGCCTATGCTGCTAACTCGCGGTCGGTGGTTCCGGATTAGGGCTAGGGAGGGGCGGTGCGGACGCAGCGACTATTTATGAGAGGCTAGGCGTGATCTCCAAGCAAGAAGCGGTCGGTTCGGCATCGGACTCTTCCCAACGGTGACCGGCTCGGTCACGAGCAAGGGAGGAAGACGGCACCGACAAGCAGGCCCGAGCTGTCAGCCAAAGAAAAGAGAAAGAGGGGCGCGGCAACGATTCGGCTTGATGGGCCTCGACGAGCTGGGCTCGGCCCACTACACGGCGCTGGATTCGGGTGAGGAAACCGACGGTCCAGCAAGGGAAGGGAGGAGAGGCTGAGCCTTCGGGCCGAATCCGAGGAAAGGTAAATTCTTATCTTTTTTTTTCTAATATTTCAAATGATTTTTGAAATAATTTTCTTCTAAAAATAAAAACCAATCACCAAATAAAATATGCATCGGCATGTATGCACAAACACATATTGTAACCCTATATTTGATTTTATTTAAACAAAAATATTATTTCACTAAGTTTTCATGCACACAAAAATGCTTAACTAAATCAAATTCCCTATTTAAAAATATTCAAAAATTTAGGGTGTTACATTTTAGCAAAGCATTCACATAGCCTCGTTACGGTCAACCTCTGAAGTAAACTACGCCTCCACACCAAGATTCGACCAATTCAGAAAATGATTATTATTGCAAAAGATAAATTTTTTTAAGATGACCTACTAATAAAATTCGTAAACACTAGGTTGTTTTACTATTTTGTTTGTTCACCAACGAGTGAAATTTTGGGTGGAGCAGAAACCGTCTAAAAATTGTCCCACGATGAAAAATATGCATTAACTGCTTGATATTTTTTATGTAAGTCTCAAATAACTTCCCTTAAAATGCATGGATCGATATCCATGGCACTCACTGTGAATCTTGTAATAAATAAAAAAAAATGGTAGATTTTCTCTCTCTTATATACACTCTTTAATTTGTAAAAACAAATAAGAAGGAAGAAAGAGAGGGAGGTGTATATATATATATATATATATATATATATATATATATATATATATATATATATATATAAAAGAAGAATACCTGCATGAAGAGTAACGGTCTGCCAATGACGGCTCTCGTATCACCAGCATCACACAGCAGCTCCTCCACGCACGGGTACGGCGGAACCAGCGGCTCTCCGAAGTCCTCCAGACGCACGTCGGCGTCGGCCTCCACGAACACCACCCCTTCCGCCGTGCAGTCCACCTCGAGCCTCCCTCCTTCGTCCTCCCTCAGTCGCCCAGCGACGGGGTAGTAGTACACCAGCGCCTCCGCGAGGGCCGCCCGGACGGCCTCCGCCGGGTCATCCGGTCCGTTGCTCTGGCCGTGGCAGCGCCGGAAGAAACCGACCACCGTTTCGTAGTAGCGCAGAGCATGCTGGTCGTCGATGTCCGATAGGGCCTTCGTCTCGCGTGGCGTCGGCCGCGCTGGTGACACCAGCTGTGGCTCGCTACGGCATGCCTTGAAGGACACCATTACAATGTTGTCGATCTATGTAGGTATTGGTTTGGATTTTGGACGACTAGCTGTGTGACAGAGTGAATGTCAATTTGCAGCTGGTCGGGCGATTCCGGGCAAGTGCCATATATATATATATATATATATATATATATATATATATATATATATATATATATATATATATATATATATATATATATATATATATATATATATATATATATATATATATATATATATATAGGGAGAGTATACTCTATAGCTAGCTACAAAATAAGTTATTTTGTAGCCACCTCTATTTACGATAGTTTTATATACTAATTTACGATAATGTCAGTATATATTTACGATAGTTGAATTACTATAACACATGGGGATATTTACTATAATGTTATAGTAAATCACATAGTAAAGAGTTACTATAATCTCGTAAATTAGCATAGCAATTATCGTAACTCAAAGTGGCTACAGAATAAATTATTTTGTAGCCAGCTGTAGGGTAATAGTTATATATATATATATATATATATATATATATATATATATATATATATATATATATATATATATATATATATATATATATATATATATATATATATATATATATATATATCCTCATTTGAGATCTTTGGAGATAAATCCTGGTGCATGCAAACGAGATAAAAAAAATTGCTACTCCATCTGTCCCTAATAAATAAATTAATTCTTAGAAGAATCAATGCAAGTCAAACTATCTTAAGTTTGACTAACTTTATAAAAAAAGATAATAACATATATGACATAAAATTAGCATATTATGAAATTATATTCTATGGTATATGTAATGATACTAATTTGATGTTACAAATCTTGATGAAGTTTTCTAAAAATTCGGTCAAAGCTAAAAAAATGATTTAAGACAACTCTAGAAATCTATTTATTCAGAGACAGAGGGAAATAAATAAGGCACGCTAGCTGGATGGCCTCGGGCAGCTGCCTTGCAGTTGCTGATATGTATGATTTATTATGGAGTAGTCCATAATTACTGTTGCATTGCCAGCTCAAGTTATCTTGTTGGTATGGTATGGAGCTGCTCCATGCACCAGCAGGCAACAGATCAGATGCATGCAGACAATAATCAATTAGTACCGACGTTCCCAGCCTAGCTAGTAAATTAACCAGGTAGTAATTACTATGTGTGGGTTGTCCCAGCCTAGCTGTATGTATGCGGGCTGGGCAGGGCCAAAATAAATCCAGTCCGTTCCAACTTGCAAGAAGTTTAAAGTAACGTAGTCGTTGCAAAGATCACAGTTGGCCTGCCTAGGCCCAGCGGAGACGGTTTCTTCAATATGCAAAACTATGTCTCTAGCCAAATGAACAAACTATCTATTCGACTTTTTATATCCTTCCCTCACACACGGTGAGATTCCCGTGATTTAAAAGTGTGTTGATCGATAGTTTCCTTAATTTGCTGATATGTTCAAATGGACTTATGGTATGCCCAACCCACAGCTGTACGATGATATCACACCACATATACAGACGGCTGAACAAAGGTTGTGTACAATGGATTGTTGGTTTGTCTGTTAATTCTTTAATGTCTACATGTAGCCTTGATCAAGCATAAATATGACTCATGTATACATATACCGTTGTGTTGCTTATTGATAAAAAATAAAACATAAATAAGATGATCATGGTTAAAATATATTTTGGAACAATAAATATAAATAATATATTAATATATTTATATATAATGTCCTGCAATAGCCATAAAATTTGAGAGAATAAATCCAAGTAAGAACTTCATGGAAATTTTCTTGAGCACCTGGCATGCAACCAAAATTGTTGCGTCTTGGTTGGCAACCTCAGATCTAGAAATCACCTAGCATGCAACCAAAATTGTTAGGAATGAACTAATCCATCACAAATATAAAAAAAGTGATGCCCCGGTGTTGGTGTCGGTGTTGAGGAACAAGAGCTTGTCCTCGCCGGCCATGTACCACGATCCAACACCGAATTCACTCCATATAGTGTCTACATTATATTGGAAGAGTAATTTGACGAGTTTAGAACAAAGATTAACGAATCTGGGATACAAATCGGGGCTACAAGCACCCGCCACCAACTCCTTCGGCACAGCCGACCAACTACTGATTCCTTTGTTCTTACCCCTTCTCTACGTCTACTTGCGAGTTATAAGCCACGCTTGGCAATTGGATCACGCCGCAACCAGCTGGGCCCGAAGTACTTTGGGTTTTGTTTCACCTTTCGCTTGGGCCTCCCTTTAGCATCTGGGCTGCCCTGCTGATGGGCCGAGACATCCTCCTCTCCCTATGCCCTTCCTTCATGTTTCTGATTCCCTCCATATTCAGATACCGGCATCTTCAGTCTCCAAACATCCCTCCCATGCTTCAACTCAGCTTCGAGCTCCCAGGTAGCCATGGATGCAGGCCAGGAAAACCATTGAATCAGTACTTCAGAGACCAGATAATCACCTTGAGGCTTCAAGCATCGCTGGAGCACCTTGACAGGGTACCTGAAAGAATCAACAGTGATAGTGGCAGGTAGATCAGGTGTAACTGATAGAGTAGGAGGAATGGTCTTCTTGAGTTGGGACACATGGAAAACTGGATGAACAGTTGTAGTTGAAGGAAGAAGCAACTTGTATGCCACTATTCCCACCCTGGGAATAACAGTATATGGTCCAAAATACCGAAATGAGAGCTTGTGATTAGCTTTGGTGGCAATGGAAGTTTGAACATAAGGTTGAAGTTTGAGATTAGACTGAGTCGCCAACTTCAAATGATCTCTTAGAATGGTTCTTATCAGCTAGGGCCTTATGTCTCTGTTGAGCCCTAAGTAACTGCTGTTGCAGTAATTGAACCATAATGTGCCTCTCTTTTAGCCAAACTTGGAGATCAAGAATAGGACAAGATTCCATAATGTCTATGCCCAAATGTCTAGGTGACTAGCCATACAAAATCTCAAAAGAAGTAGAGTTCAACGAAGAGTGGTAGCTTGTATTATACCAAAACTGTGCTACAGCCAACCACTGCTTCCAATGCGTTGGACAGGCATGACAAAAGCATCTGAGACAAGCTTCCAAACACTAGTTAACCCTCTCTGTCTGCCCATTTGTTTGTGGGTGGCATGAGGTGCTCATTTTCAGGGCCGTGTCAGTAAGTTTGAACAACTCTGCCACAAGGAGCTGGTGAAGATTCTATCTCTATCAGATATCAAGGCCTCATGATGTCCATGCAACTTGAACACATTATCCATATATGCCATAGCCACTTGGAAGTAGTAAATGGATGCTTGAGAGGTATAAAATGAGCAAATTTGGAGAACTTGTCAACCACAATCAAAATACAGTTGAAGTGTTTAGACAGAGGCAAACCTTCAATAAAGTCCAGGCTGACTATTTTCTAAGGAAATTGAGGCACAAGAAGAGGTTGAAGTAATTGTGGGTACTTAACTCTCTGAGGTTTAGCTTGTTGGCATATCGAACATTGAGCAACAAACTATTTAACCATGCCCTTCTAACATGGCCAAGAAAACAAGGTTCTGATCCTTTTATAAGTTATAGGAAACCCACAATCGCCCCCAACTAGGCTAGAGTGCAAAGCTCTAATAGTCTTGAGTTGGATTTCTTTGTTGTCCCTCACTGAGACTCTACCTCTAAACTCGATAATTCCTTGATGAAAAGAAAAGTGACCATAAGTATCACTGACAGCTAACTGAGCAAGTATCTTAGCTATTTTTGGGTCAGAAGGATAAGCATCTGCTATCTCTTGCAACCACACAGGCTGCAGGGTGGAGATGGCCAAAACTTGTTGATGTGGACCATTAGGAATTCTTGACAAGGCATCTGTAGCTCTATTTTCTATGCCCTGTTTGTAACAAATTTTGTATCTCAATCCTAGCAGCTTGGTCAAAGCTTTGTGTTGCTAAGGAGTTGTAAGCCTTTAGTCATCGAGATGAGTGAGGCTTCGTTGATCTATCTTGATAATAAACTCACTATTTTGCAAGTAGCTGCTCCAATGATCCACTGCTAATAGGATTGCTAAACATTCCTTTTCACAAGTGGATAAAGCCTTGTTTTTAGGTCCAAGAGCCTTGCTAACATAGGCTATGGGATGACCATCTTGCTACAAAACTGCTCCAATCCCTTTTATCTAAAGCATCTGTTTCAATAATAAAAGACTTGTGTAGATTTGGGAGAGCTAGCACTGGGACTGTTGTGAAGGCTATTTTCAGTGCTTGAAAAGATGACTCTTCAGCTTTAGTCCAAAGGAATAACACCACTCTCTTCAGAATATTAGTGAGAGGCTTGCTGATAGAGCCAAAATTATGCACAAACTTCCTATAATAACTAGCCAACCCTAAGAAGCTTCTGACTTCCTTAACAGAGGTTGGTGTAGGCCAATTCTAAACTATCTCAACCTTGCTAGGATCTATAGCTACCCCTTTTGCTGAGATGATATGGCCCAAGTAAGATAGTTTTGACTAAGCAAAAGAACATTTAGACAACTTCACCTTGAATTTATGTTGATGCAGTAGCTCATAAACTTGCCTGATGTGATCTAGATGCTCAGCCTGACTTTTACTAAATATCAGGATGTCATCAATAAACACAACCACAATTTTTTTGAGCAGAGGAGCCAAGATGGTGTTCATCTCATGCTGGAAAATAGCAGGTCCCCCAGTAACCCGTTATGGCATAACTCTATATTCAAAGTGCCCATGATGGGTTTGGAAAGCCATCTTAGCAATGTCCTCTTCCTCAACCAAGATTTGATGGAACCCTAATGACATGTCTAAAGTGGTAAACTAAGATGATCCAACAAGTTTATCTAAGAGTTCATCAATCACGGGTAGAGGGTACTTGTTTTTTACTCTGAGTGCATAAAGCCACCTATAGTCTACACACAGGCGCTAGTCCCTAGTTTTCTTTTTTACATGCAGAGCTGTGGAGGCATAGGGACTATTGCTTTCCTAAATCCACCCATTCTATAGTAGTTTATGTACTTGTTCTATCTCATCCTTTTGTACAAAGTTATATCTATAGGACCTCAATCTAAAGGGTTGGGCCCTTGGCACAAGAAGAATTGTGTGAGTAGAAGCCCTCTTGGCTGGTAAGCCTGAAGGAGGTTGAAAAATCTCCTAGAATTCATCTACCAAGCCCTGAACCTCTAGGGGTATAAGATCTTGAGTGGCTTTGTCAATCACTGCTCTTAGCTCTAGCAAACACCATAGTTGATCTTGGTCAGCTAAGGTTTCAAGTTCTCTGTTGCTAATGTGCTCACAATACTTAACTCTGGTAGTAATGCCCTGTAACATAGACTTACTGCCCAGATAATCAAATGACAACCACTTATCCTTCCAATCCACCTCCATGGGACTATGACTCTCCAACCAGTCAATCCCCAAGATTATGTCATAGTAGTTCAATGGTAGAATCTTTAGTGACACCTTGAAACCATGGCCAGAAATCCAAAGTGGGCAATCCACCAGCTCATGTGTATAGCTTAGTGTTTGACCATTAGCTACTCTCACCTGCATAGAACTTGGCAAGGCAGTCCAATTCCTCCATTTTGAGGCTAGAGACTCACTGATGAAGCTATGGGAGCTACCAAAGTCAATTCTCCTGGCCCAAAATATCCCCATCCATTCTAATAGTTTTGCTTGTTTCAGTGCTCTAAACTGTATTTACTGAAATGGCCATAAGATCTTCTCCTGATTCATCACCATCAATCTGCTCAGAAGAACCAGCCGTGCACATGTCATTACCAGTTATCATTTGCCACAATTCTTCCACCACATGTAAAGGCACAGAAGTGGAACACTTATGTGTGGGATTCCACTTCAAACCACACTTGTAGCAAAGCCCCTTAGCTCTTCTATAGTTCATCCGAGTAGCAACTTTGTCTTCTAATGGTGAAACCTTCCCAGAATCATTCCCCTTCTTGGATAAACCAGCAGTAGCTTCATAATTCTTGGTAGAAGGAGACTGTGCTGACATATAAGAATTTCCCATATTCCTTCCAGAATACCTGAAAGAATTCCCAATCTCATTCTTCCTCACATCTCTTCTGGGAGCATCACTGATAGTTTCCTCCTGCAACAACGTAATAGAGCTAGCAGTATCTAGATTGCCAGGATGATGCACAAGTACTATAGCTCTTATATCATCTCTAAGCCCATCTACGAACCTATTCGTAATGGTGGCAGTACTAAACTTGGGATCATGTGCAAGAATTTGGTGGACAAGACTATCAAACTTTTCAATATAATCTACTACACTATCCAACTGCCTAATGCGGAAAAACTGTCTAATAAGCTAGTTGTGCTAATCCTTCTCAAACCTCTCACTAATCAATTTACAAAACTCAGACCAGTTCAATTCCTAAAGAGGGAATTCTAAAGACTGAGCCCAAAACTTAGCATTACAGTGAAGTGCATAGATGCTATCTTAACCTTCAAGTACTCTGGGACAGTGTATATGTCAAAATAGCTTTCACAGTTCCAAAACCACAACTTAGGTGTGCTACCATCAAAATCAGGAAAATCAACTTGGGGTAAAGCTTGATTCAGATTAAATCTCTCTAGCATAAGAATTGTCCAAACTGAAGGTAGCTGGTGGGACTGAGTTGGAAGGTTTCACACCTATGACTAGGGTAGGAACGATGGTGGTCACCACACATTTCCTAAACCCCCCCGTGCTGAAGAGTATTGCCGTGGCCTAACAGACCATGATTTGCGCCAACCAAATGCTTGGTGGCTAAGTAGATCTTGTAATCAGGTTCCTTCTCTTCATACTGCTTCACCACAATTTGCTCAAACTTGGTGCAAAGATCATGAATGCCAATCTACCGCTCCTCCACCTCCACCTGGACCTTGGGTTTCTAGTTGGACAGATCCAACAACACCGCCGCATTGGAGTCGAGTGTTGACTTGAATGTCTCATGCTGAGAGTCCATCCGTGCTTGCATCCCCTTAAGGAATGTGGTGATGTCACCGATCTAGCCCTCCATCATCGTTAACCTCTTTTGCTCCTTCCATGAGGTATTGTGGTTGAAGAACGAACTCTGGTGGAGCCGCCAGACTTGCCGACAATGAACCAGAAAGTGCTTGCCAAGGATCGATTGCTCCAGTACCAAATTGTCACGATCCAACACCCACTCCATATAGTGTCTAGATTGTACTGGAAGAGTAATTTGACGAGTTTAGAACAGAGATTAATGAATATGGGATACAAATCGGGGCTACAAGCACCCACCACCAACTCCTCTGGCATAGTCGGCCAACTACTAATTCCTTTGTTCTTACCCCTTCTCTACATCTACTTGCGAGTTATAATCCACGCTTGGCAATTGGATCATGCTGCAACCTAGCTGGGCCCAAAGTACTTTGAGTTTCGTTTCACCTTTTGCTTGGGCCTCCCTTCAGCTTCTGGGCCGCCCTGCTGATGGGCCGAGACATCCTCCTCTCCCTGCACCCTTCCTTTAGGTTTCTGATTCCCTCCATATTCAGATACCGGCATCTTCAGTCTCCTGACACCATCTCTTTGTCCACGGGCCTAGGAGCTCCACGATAGCACCTAATCTCACTCTACGGGGCACGAGGAATGTGCAGGGCGGCACTATGGAGGAGGAAGATAACTATGAGTGTGCTTGGCCAGTCTTTGTCGGTTGGAAAGTGGCGACGGCTCGGACCGAACCTCATCACAACCATGCGACTCGTTGCACGGAGCACCGGATTGGGTGATGCCAGCGACAACAAGCAACACCTGGTACAGTGGGAGGGCCATCATCAATTTGGCTTTGGAGCATGAGTTGATTTCATCGTCGACGATGGCCTCATCCCGTTCACAGCACTGGAGGGGTCTTTTTTCAGGAAATGCAACATATATACAACACAAAATGATGTGTTGTACGTGCCCTTACTTTTTTTACGATGGCACATGCCCTTACTGCTGACCATTTCTCGCACACTAGGATGTTGCCACAAAACTTGGTGATACCAACACAACACCTAGCTAACTAATTCAACAAAAATGATATCATCAGCAGAGCGTGAGATGGAAAACTAGAGCAAGCCTGCCTTCTCAACGAAGACGTTTGGGCTAACATTGATATGTTTCCTATGTTTACAAGTACCATTATGACCTAATGAAGTAGTGTAATTGCTTCATATACAAGCCCCTAGGTGACAAAATTACCAACATATAGGTGTAGTTTAGGGCATCTCCAATGTGTATTCTAAACCGGTGCAAGGAGAGAAAAGAAAGAAAAAGAGATGCTAGCCTATACCACTACACTAACAATTTACAATTCATTGAAATAGATTAATAGAGACGAGCACCTCATCCGCCTTTGATGGCCTGTGTTAATTGATGTCCTCTATTGACATTAATTAACTCCAATTTTAACCATTAACTACTTTAGGAAAAGGTCTGAAATAATGTGTGAACTAAGGTCAATGTTTTCCTAGATGCTAAACGGTAAACAGTCGGTCACCCTTCGTTTAGCGTTTAGACCGTTTAAACGGTGTTTAAACAGAGTTAAACGGACTAAACGGTTTTGTACAATAACAATAAAATATACATATTTATGTAGGTAAAAATAAAATTTGCTAGAACTCATACATATTTACACATGTAAAAATCAAATATTCTACCAAATAATCTTGTTGGAAGAAATCTAAATCTCACAACACTTCGTATAATTACAATGTTAATTAGTTTCATGTTGATTGTGATAGACGTAGTCCTTTAATTCACTTAATTATGGATTAAATGGTTGTTTAGCTCATTTAATCACGTTTAATCTGATTTTGTTTAGACCATTTAGACGGGATTGAACGCTTTAAACGGGTTTAAACGGCACAACCGTTTAATTCACAGTTTAGGGCCTAAACAACATGTCTGACTTCTGTTTACCGTTTAAACGGTGTTTAAACGGACTAAACGACCGTTTAGGCGAACAGTGAGTAAGGTTATAGGGGTTTATTTTAATGAGTTACACGAGTTGTGTTGTTCTCACTTGTTTTGCAGGATATTTGATATTTTTCTATATAAAAGTATCTCAAGTGAAGAATCTAAGTACACCATTGCGGAGAGCTTGTTGAGACGATCAAGATGGACATATCATTTGCCATATTTGGAGCATCGGAGAAGAAGTCCACGATGGGTATGACTTAGAAGACTCTAGATGACCCTAGAACCATCATCATCACAAGACTAGGGACTAAACCGACAAGATTCCACAGCTTTGCAAAATAATCTTTTCTTGGGATTTATCTAAAAGCTGGGAAAAGAAGGAATCCACCCAAGACATGACTGATTATGCGAACGGATCAGAAAGTGGCACTAGAAAGATGTAGAAGACACCAGAAGGCATGGGAACAAAGCGGAGGCTCAGCGGCTGCCAGGTGGGGCCGCCCAGCCCCACATGTCAGGCCGGCCGGCCTGGCTCCCCTGCCAGGTGGGTCCCCCTTCGTGTGGCGGCCTCCAACCGACCTCTACGACGCATCTTGACCATTGCTTCATGTCAGTTTGATCCGAGGGCTGCGGTTCATCCCACTGGGCTATATATGCAGAGGCAAACCCTTCCTAAGGAGAGAATCAATCAATCTATCATCCATCATTATTCAGTTCATGGTAGTCCCTCGAAAGGATAACCTAGAGCTCCACCAGCTAGGGCATAGCTAGAATATAAGAATAGGAATTAGAGGAGGCAAGCAACGCTTGGATTCTGGATCTAGTCGCGAGGAGGCTAGTTATAGCCTTGTACTTTTCTCTTGTATTCAACATTATTAATCTATTTATGCTATGTGTCTTTTAGTTCATTGTGTTCACCTTCTAGTTCATCTACTTGTTCTGCTAGTTCATCTTGTTTATTTTATAGTTCATCATATTCTTATCTAGTTCATCATATTCTTGTCTAATTCATCGTGTTCTTGTCTAGTTCGTGTTGATCCTCTAGTTCTTGTTCTAGTTTGTGTATGAGTCAAATACTTGATAGGACTTGGTATAATTCTAGATTCATAATTATAATGTTCGTTTCCTATGTTGATTATATGTTTAGTATAGTTGGAGTAGTTTTGTGTTTATACTCTTGTTCGTATAGCGCTCATTCCGATGATCAAGGGGTGGGTGATAGAAGTTGTGTAAGCGTGGTGCTTAGACAATATCTATCTGCGAGTGCTCCCTATGTTCCGGGCCATGTGGTAGATCGCGAAGGTGACTATTATAGCTTCGTTGAGTCCTCTGTAGTCCACTCCTCGAATATAGGATTAGTAAGGCTGAGTTCCTGGGTGATATCTTACGCTGTTCCTGATCCACCTTAGCAATATCTCTTGAGTATGAATATAAGGTTACCTTGACCATGATTGCTAAATGTAATTGCACTAATTGATGTAGCTCAATGACCTATAGTTAGAATAACCTTAGGAGTTAGTCTCTATTTTCTAGTTCTTTCTAGAGTCATGCCCAGGTAGGAAAAGGCTTGGTGGAACCGCTTTTAGGATAATTATGATCTGTTATTAATTATCCTTTATTATGATATGATTGATCCCTGTTTTGAGATTGATCTAGTGGAACTCTTATCACAAGTGTAAGTTATAGTTTCTATTCTTATACCTCCAAGTGCCTTCCCAGTGGTAGAATTATAAATAACGATACCTGAAACTTTCCTGGGTGAAATGCTACAACGGGTGTATTTTATCTGTGCGCTTGTGGATAAACTTTATTTATATTTTATAAGTGCTATGGTCATAAGTACAACCACATCTTTTGGTATTGTATTGGGGATGACAACCTGGCTTAAGCAATGCTAAGAGATGTCCCGAACATTTCTAATGCCTTTGCTAAGGAAGGGTTTGACCTACCTTATTTGTAATCGTGTTAGAGATGTTAACAAGCATTTCTGGCACCGTTGCCTGGGAAGGCAAAGGAGGTTTGGAATAATACATATTGAATATCTAGGAATAATCTTACACATGTGATAATTGAGACACACTATTGATCTTTTACTCAAACAGGCTTACCCTATCTTTTGTCTATTCATGAATATCTTATTACAGGGTAATGTATGTCTGGATATCTTCATCCGACAAACTACGTTGAGGATCCAGAAGAGATAATAAGACAAGCTAGAGCCAAGCTTAGGAAAAAAATCCCCAACCACTTTGTCAGAAGAAGACCAGCCAAGAAGAAGTTTGACACCAGTGTTCGAAGCCATGGCTAACAAGACTCTCCGTGAATTCTCTGCTCCAACCACTGCCAACATCAGGACTGGACCAGCAGTCAATGTGGGAGAAGAAGGATTCGAGCTCAAGCCAGCCTTGATCAACATGGTGCAAGCCAACCAGTTTTGTGGGAAAGCACATGAAGATGCAAGTGCCCATCTCCAACACTTCTTGGAGATCTGCAGCACATTCACCATCAAAGGAGTTGAAAGAGATGCCATACTACTCTGCCTTTTCCCATTTTCACTCTTGGGAAGGGAGAAGCAATGGTTCTACGCGAATAGAGAGAAAAACACTACATGGAATATCTGCTCCACTACTTTCCTAGCAAAGTTCTTTCCCATAGGCAAAACCAATGCCCTATGTGTAAAGATCTCAACTTTTCAACAGCAGTACGATGAGTCTGTCCCTGAGGCATGGGAACGCTTTCAAGATTATATATCAGAATGCCCTCACCATGGGATGGAGGATTGGTTACTCATGCAAACATTTTATCATGGGCTCACCACAAGTGCCCGTGAGAATATTGATGCAGCTGCTAGAGGATCGTTCTTGTCACTCACTATTCATGAAGCCACCACTCTTGTTGAGAAGATAGCTTCGAACTAGGGATGAAATGAAGAACGCACTCAACCACGCAAGAGAGGAGGAATGCATCAAGTCAAGGAGGTGGATATGTTGTCTGCCAAGATGGACCTGCTCATGAAGAAGCTTGATGAACATGATCAACAAAAGAAGGAAGTCATGCACATCCACGATTCTCGCATGACTTGTGAAGAGTGTGGAGGCACTGGCCACATAGGAAGCAACTGTCCTGAAGTCCAAGAGGATGTCAATTATATCAACAACAACACCAACTATCATCCTCAACAGAATTAAGGATGGAACCAACAGAATCAAGGGTGGAATTAGCAACAAAGACCTAACTACCCAGGTAACTACTCAACTAACTATCAAGGTAACAATATCAACCAACCACCTTTGAGAAAAATGATTGTTAATCAGAATAAAGTTATTGATAATATGTCTAGAAAGATAGCTTCCAATGATAAAGTGCTTGAAACTATAAACAATAGAATGAATAGCTTTACTTCTGCCATAAAGAATCAACTCAGCTTTAATAGGATGATAGAATCACAAATCTCTCAGCTAGCCGCTTTAGTACCTATGGCTGAAAAAGGTAAGATTCTGAGGAATCCGAAAGAATTAGAAACTGTGAATCTTGTAGACATCTTCAATGCAGGAGAATACTTCGTCACACCACCCAAACCACTGAGACTAGTATGGGGAGAAGAGGACATGCTAGAAAAGAAAGGAGATCTAGGAGGACCCGTCATCCCCATCCGCATCAGAACTCACACTTTTGACGAAGCCGTCTGTGATTTGGGAGCAAGTGTCAATATTATGCCTAAGGTAATCTACGAGAAAATTCACGGTTAACCTTTGTTGTACACAACCATGTGTTTGTAGCTTGCAGATCAGACATTGTGCTACCCTAAGGGAATTCTTGAAAATGTTCGCCTGGGAGTTGGACACTCAGCTCTATGAGTAGACTTCGTGGTGATAGAAATAGGAGGAGATGATAGAGCACCCATCATTTTGGGACGACCATTCCTCAACACAGCCAAAGCTATCATTTACGCCGACACTGCCAAGATCTGTTTCACCATTGGAGACACCAAGGAGATATTCAACTTCAAGAATCATGCACTCACAATGTGAGTCCATCCTCAGCACCCATATAATTACTTGGATTTTGACAAGATCCTAGAAAAGAAGAACAAGGTTCTAGAAAAGAAGGTTCTAGTCAAGAAGAACGTCTACACTTATGAAGGCATCTTGCCTACTCCAAACAAGAACAACAACAAGAAGGGGAAGAGCAAAGCAAAGCAACCTGTTCAAGAACCAGTCTTGATGGTCAACACTATTGAACCACCTATTGACCTTGCTTTTCCTCCAACACACCTTGAAAAGAAGGAAGATCCTAGAGTACCTACCATTGATTGTATGATCAAAGAAAGTACCTTCTACAAGATGTTCTGCGACATCGGCTCAAGCATCAACATCATGTCTACGGTAACATATAAACATTTATGTCATGATAGACCCTTGTGCCCAACATATTTGCAGTTGTAGCTGGCGGACCAATCGTTTCGATTTCTAGAAGGAGTAGCCTAGGACGTAACAGTTAAGATCAGGGATCAAGAGGTTCCCACTGACTTCATGGTTCTAGACATGGGGTATTGGAGCACGTTTCCAAGAAAGAAGTAAATTCAGAAAATACTTCTAGCTCTAATTCAAGTCCTGTGACTTTTGGACCTACCCTGATGCAAACATAATCGCAGCAACACCTGATATGACCATCCCATGATCATCATGGTTTACTCAATTCTATGTGTCCATACTAGGTGAAAGCTATGCTTAAGTCCAAAAATTACAACTTTCACATGGCAAAGTTACTATTTGGTTTATACACACGTAGGTTAAAACATATAGCTATCCCGGAGGAGAATAAGAATGTAGGGGCATATTTAACTATTTGCCACTGATATCATGGCCACCTCTTCGTTTGTCAGCTTTATCGTGGCAACTACAAATTTGCCGAAAAATAGGAACCGACCTACAACTTTGCCATTTTCGCTGATGTGACTCGCCACATCACCACACCACCCTGGATCTTGGCCTGTTCCGAATAGAGAGGCACATGAAAAGTCTATTTTACCCTGACCCCTATCTCTCTGCAGGTCATTGCCAGTGGGGCTCAGCTGTCGGCACCTTTGTCCTCCATCCTCTCTTTCTTCTTTCTTCCACCTATGCTGGCAACAATGGCGGTCATGTGGGAGGCCAACAAGGCGGTGGACAAAACACAACACATCATAGTGCTATCTGTGCAGAGCCTCCGCGTGGGGAAGGGCTAAGATGGCCTTACCGGTAGCCAGAGGTGGCGCAGGTGATGGCAGATATGTCTAGGCATAGACGGCGTGGAGGATGAGTGAACCTATGGCGCTGCACAGAAGTTGGGCGGAATCGAAGAAGATGGTGCCCTCCATTGAGTTCACACCCAACGCCATCGTGGACTATAACCGTGCACTTGCTCTGGACCTGCCTACACCACCATGAGCGTCATCGCCTGGCCCTACGCATCCTTCCCTACCTGGTCCTCTGTGACCACGGCTGCTACACTAGTGGGGCGGCGGCCTCAGACTTCGCAGTCACGTCAAAGCTGCTCTCCATCTTGTCATAGTAGTTCATCATGGCCTGCTGTTGGAGCCAGGCAATGCTAGAATGCAAACGCCGGTGGCGGTGCAGTGACCACGACGAGAGCTTAGTAGATGGAAAACGCAAACGCACGAGAGAGGATATGCGCTGCACAACTGTCGCAGCTCTTTAGATCTCATTGTTACCCTTTTGTTTACACAATGCAAGCCTAGGATATCAGGCTAACCGAGTCCCCGCACCATGCCACGTGCCATGCGTGATGCCGTTTCACCGCGACGCACACTACGTGCAGCGTCACACTCCATGGCGTTGACAAACATACCCAACTGGGTTGCATCATGGACCAAGCATGCCTTCAGCCACACACTACCCACTAGCCTAGCTAATGCATGATGAATGAAGAAAGTCTTTACATGATGATGCAACAATTTAGCTAACAAATCACCCACTTAACCTGTTGCAGCTCGATGACACCCATAGCCTCCCTCAGTTCCAAGAACCTCACTCACCCCAGCACCATGGTGAAGATGTGGGCGAGCTGTCCAATAGTCCCAACATGATCAACCTCCACCTTTCCTTCTACAATGCACTCATGAATGAAGTGAAACTTAGTATCAATGTGCTTGCTTTGATCATGGTGCACTGGATTCTTACTCAGGGTGATAGCGAACATGTTGTCCATGAGCAGCTTCACCGGCACCTCCTTTGTCCCCATCAAATCACCAATTAGCCGGCTTAACCTTACACCTTGACATGCTGCTGCCGCCACATACTCAGCCTCCCAGGACGATAGAGCCATAATCTTTTGCTTCTGTGATGCCCATGTGACCAAGTTGTTCCCAAGGAAGTAAACAACACCGGTGGTGCTCTTCCTATCTTCAACATCACTAGCGAAGTCACTGTCACTGTACCCAAGCAATAAGGGTTTTAGTTCAGTGCCTCTCCCATACGTACTTGCAACCATACCTAATAGTTCCATTTAGGTGCCTAAGGATATGCTTCACAGCAGCCCAATGTTCCTTGCTTGGAGCCTCCATGTACCTATTGACAACACCAACTGAATATGCAAGGTTTGGTCTAGTGTTGACAATGTACCTGAGGCTTCCAATTATACTCTATATGCTATAGGATCCACAACTTCATCTTCTTTCTTCTTGTCGAGTTTGAGCTAAGCCTCCATAGGTGTTGCATATGAGTTGCAGTTCATCATACCCACAGACTCAAGTATTTTCTTTGCATAAGAGCTCTGACTCAATGTGATTCCCCTATCTCCTTGGTTCACCTCAATTCCCAAGTAATAGCTCAGGAGACCTAGATCACTCATGCTGAACTTTCTTTTCCTCTCTTGCTTAGACAATTTGATGCCACTCACATTTGGCCCAGAGATGATCAAATCATCAACGTACACCCCCAAAAGCAGAAAAGATTTCTTGTTGCTTCTCCTATAAAGCATGTTCCAATTTGCTCTTCACAAATCTAAGAGCAATCAATTCCTTGTCAAGCTTTGCATTTCAGGCTCTAGGTGCCTGCCTCAACTCATAGAGTGCTTTTATCAATTTCAGCACTTTATCTCCACTACCAACACTGAATCCACAAGGTTGTTGAACATAGACAGTCTTAGTTATGTCTCCATTCAGGAATGCTGATTTCACATCCATATGGTGTACTTCCCATCCACCTTGTGCTGCTAATGCCAACAACACCCTCACTATTTCAATTCTAGCAACAGGTGCAAAAACCTCATCAAAGTTTACTCCTTGACGTTGAGTATAGCCCTTTGCCACTAGTGTAGCCTTGTGCTTGATAATATTTCCTTCATGGTCCTTCTTCACTTTGAAAACCCATTTTAGGCCTATTGCCTTTTGCTTGGACGGTAGATCACTGATCACCTAGGCTTTGTTTTCCTCTATAGCATGCATCACAATTTGCATGGCCTGTCTCTAGCAACCTTCAGTCATAGCCTCCTCCACTGACTTAGGTTCTTCTATAGCAACAAGACAGAGCCCACTGTATTCCATCCCATGGATCTCTTCAGTAGTGTCAAGCTGATTTGGGACTGTTCTGTATCTTCTAGGCCCCCATGAGAGTCTATAGAGGCATCAATCAGTGGAGTTGCCCACTGAATCGGTGCTGGTGGTTGTAACAGAACCGACCAAATTATAAGAGCATAAGTACGAAAACAAGCACCGAAGCACTCAAATTTTCGAACTTGAGCCCATATAATCTCGGTAGTCAATCGAAACCATGAAGGATTTCAAACCAACTTGCTTACAACCAAGATCGCATCATTCAACATAACACATCACACGTTACATTTCACAACTAGTTCCGAAATCCACTTACACACACGGAGTCGCAAATTATTACAAACCAAGTTCATAAAGTAGCGGAAGCATAACACACACCAGTTGTTCAAATACTACTGCCAGCCTTACTGATCAACATCCCACAAAAGCATTAAGGAAAGTACATAACGGATGATCACGCCCTAGTGATCTAGTCTTCGTCACCCGCAGGGTGGAGACAAGTCTTGTAGAAGCCTTGGTAAAGCATATCATCTACAACACGAGGGAATAAACCCTGAGTACTGGAATGTACTCAGCTAGACTTATCCGTCAAAAACCAGAAATAAGATGACACCAAGGATTATGCAAGGCTTTCACAAGTGGGCTAGCTGACATCACATTTTGCAGAAAGGCATGAGTAATTGAAACTCTTTTAACCTGTACTAGCAGTTATTTTTAGCATTTACCTGTCATCTATCTTAGCACCTATACTAAACATACACTTGATTATAATCAAACAATTAATATCATTATATCCAAAGCAGGTATAAATTGCGACAACATTGTATCATTCACTTAACCATTTGTTCAATTAATGAGATCTACGTTGCTGCTGCTCAAGTCAAGTGCTCACTAACCGGGAGCGACGGCGATTCGAATCGAATTCCTATCCAGCTGGAGGGGTATTTCTAACACTCACCGTGCAGACCCCTGCCAGGGTAGCACAGGCCACCTTTCGTACGATTCAGGAATCGCAGGTCCGAATGATGTCGCAACCCCAAGGGCGACACTCTGCCAGGTGATAGGGACTCTAACCCCCCCTTGGTCTCATGGCAATGTCCCCAAGCACATCCTTTCTCTCCTCCAAGATGCAACCTACCATTCGATTCCCGGCCTGAACCATATTACTCGGCTTTGCGGTCGGAACGACTTATCCGGCCAACTAAGTGTTAGACTGCGTTCAACATGACTCAAGGACGTACAGCGAATCGGTCCTTAAACGACTCAGACGGGCATAGCTCCACACCCAAGACGTGAAGTGTCTTGCGGCTGTACTATCGAACTCCCGCCCAGTCTCAATTTCATTTTAAGGCATGGTTCCATCCACGATAGCCATATAGCCACTCGTGACCCATTCCTACATCTCGCGAATGACCGGAAATCACCCGACTTCTACCGGACTATGCAGGGCTAAGCATTGACACGTGCCTAAACCTAATTTAGGATTAAGTACGATATCTGGACAAGGACAGGTATAATGCAGCAAGTGTTTTCACACAACTCCTACACTTAATGCAGTAGACAAGTAAAAGTACTCAAGATTGACTTATAAAACAATAGGGTCAGCATGCACCGGGGCTTGCCTTTCAGAAAGGTGGACGGCCGATGATCAGGACACTCAGGCAGATCTTCTGTAGGAACTCCTTCACCGGCTGGTTCCTCTGGCTCCCCCGGCTGCTCCTGGATTTCCTCCGGGATCGCACCCTCAAACTCGAGGAGAGTCACCCCCTCCGGAACACCTATTTCATGAGTGCATAATAAATTTCATGGATGCATAATGAAGGATGCAGCATGCTCGGAATAAAATGCATTACAACCACTCCTAAAGCTCTATTCAAATCACTTCAATTATTAAGTACAAATTTCCTCTCCGGTAGAGAAGTACTCACCTAATCTACTCAACCTAAGGTATAGTTGTTCCTCCTCTGTTAAGGCCCTAACACCTAACAATCACAAGAACAACTTTACTTAAGTTACCACATCCAAGCACAAAATATCAAAGCAAGACATTCTGGACAGCAGCTAAATGTTTCTATCATAACTGAAGATTCCTAATTCCAAAAGATATGATCCAAGACAATCTGGAAAGCTTATAAAATGCTATACAAATCATTTTCAGACCTCAACCCTTAATTCCTAAGTTTTCCTGGTCAAATTTCCAGAGTTCCAGAAATCTGTCCTCTCTAAACAGAGAGCAGCCATTTCTGGACAGTCACTTAAAACAGCAATAACTCCTAGACTACAAAGCCAAATGCCTCCAAATTTTGACACAAGCTAGTTTATCAAGTTTACTACAACTTTGGTATTCACAAGTTTTCCAGCAAACACTTTTATTAAGGGTCAAACCCAAAGATGCTACTAGCTGTCCAGAAAACCTAGAAATGTGAAGATTTAAATATTTATTTATGTGGCAAACTTCCTCTATGACCAAACTAATGTTACCAATAGTTCACATGTGTCACAAAAACACCAGAAAGTAAGGTGTGCCCACCCAGAACATTTATTTACACCCCTTTCTTAATTTACTTAATTAATTAAGTGGAAAATTAAACCTATATGTAAACTGCTCATAAAAGTCTACAAAAATTACAGGAGGCTCTCTGACCCAAAAAGAGGCTACACAAAATTTGAACTAAAGTTATTCACAGAAACTCCCTACACAAAATTCACAAACCAAAAAGGATGATTTTTGTATAATTAACAAATCACATTGAAAAGTATCAAACAACAGAATTCATATTTTTCATAAACACTTTATGGTACCAGGACACTCTCCACAAATTTATATGAACATTGCACCTGTAGAAAAATTACTAAAATTCATTCAAGTATTTCCTAAAACAACATGATATCGTCATAACTTGAAAACTACTCCAGCACTAGTACCCAAATTTTTATCAGAGCTAGTACATGCATAAAATAACCTACCCACCAATTTTTCATAATTTTTGGAACAATAGAACTCCAGTTATTCATTTAACAAGTTTATATCCAATTTAAGACACATTTCAAAAACCTAATTTATCCTCCCAGAAAATAAACATCACATACTTATTTTATATTTTTCTTAAATACTACACATCATGCAGAGCCCAATAAAATTTAAATCATAATTTTTGAGCAAGCAAAACCCTAGATATGAATTTCCTAAACCTCACCTAAAATTTGTGACAATATAAAAGGAAAAACAAAAACAAAAATCCATTTCGCTACTGGGCCGGCCCTACGCTGACGCGGCCCAACCGCGCGCGCGGCCTGCTCGGGCCGTCCCGCCCGTGCGCGACACCTGCCAGGTGGGGTCAAATGGCAGCGAGAGGGAGGAGACACGGGCTCCGGCGAGCTCCCGCTCGCCGACGACGATGTCTTCAGCGAAGGGAAGGGTACCAACGGGTTCCGCTTGACCTCCCGCATCGCCTAACCCCCTAATCGTGGACTATACCCAACCCTAGCTACAGCGGCCATGGCGGCCGCGGCTCGGTGGTGGCACACGGTGGCGCTCCGGCGAGCTCCGGGAACCAGGGGCTTAGGTTAGGCGCGCTATGGCTTCCCAAGGAGGTGGCGGACCTATCTATGCTGTGGTTATGGACAGAGGTGGTGCGAGTGTGGCTGGCCGCTGGAGCACCTAATCGGCGGCCATGGCGCGGCAGAGCGCGACCACGTTCCGGCGTGGACTGTCAACCCCCAACTGTAACATCATGCCCTAAGCTTCTATACGCGACCAGGAACCCGAAACAGGGGCTAGCAGAGATGGAGAGTGGCAGCAGTGAGCTGGCCACGGTGAGCCGCTGTGCGGACGAATGCCGATGAGGTCTCGCGGTGGTAGAAATGGTAATTCGCTCTTACCTCCGCTCGATTGGCTCAAGTAAGGGATGGAGGAGGTAGAGGGATCTCTGGCGGAGTGGTGGACGGTGTTTGGGTGGCTGCGGCGTGATGGCGAGCTCGCACGACCGCGGGGAAGTGTGCAGCAGCAATGGCGCCTCCGTGTTGCGCCTCGGTGAGTACGGCAAAGGCGAGAGGTGAATGGAGGGAGGGAGGAGACAGGAGGGTGCCGTGGCGACCTTGAAGCCCACTCGCGCCTGACCAGTGGGGCCACGGCCAGTGTACGGCTGCCACCACGCGGCCACGCGTCGGCGTCGGTCTGCGGCCGGTCGGCCACACCGACTGAAGCTGCGTCCGCGTTACTGAATGGAGCCGGCAATTGGATGACTGACAACGTGTTTTCGACGATGATTAACTCCTAAACCAGCTCGAATTAGTAGAAGGTGAAAACATCAAAGTTGTAGAGCTACATGAGGGATACAACTTTGCCAATTGGAGCTCGGTCTAGTTCGGCATGGTTTGTGAGGTATAAGGCGTCAAAGTGAGGTACATTGAAACTGAAACTTCGAATCTCAGACTTAGAATTTTTCTAAGTGTTGACAGGCTTTCAAACTGACTTGTGGGCCATTTTTGAGCATGTTATGATCATTTTCATGAGATGACCATATTGAGACTTTTGTCCCCTAGGAAATTCTCTACAACTTTGCTTAAGGTTGCTCCTCCATGCAAGGTCTCTAAGCTAGACTTTTTAATTGGTCAAACTAAAGCATCTAGGGTCTAATATTGGTCAACATCACATTGGAGGGCATTTTGGTAATTTTGGTCAACATGAACATTGCTCCATTAGTTACCCTAAGTACAATTAAGGTGTTGTAGGATATAATTAGCCACTCTACCCCTTAGTTACATAAAAACACTAGGGTCACATGATTGGAAACAAGCCAAAACCCTAATACACCCAATATGTTGCATGCCATGTTGCACATGTTGCAAGCAAAGTAAAATATAATGAGATGATGAATGTTCATGCTTATAAAATGTAATGCAATTATGGAAGCTAAACACCTGAGGTGTTACAGCCCTCCCCCCTTATAAAAATCTCATCCCGAGATTTGGAAAGCGTACCATTTTTGATAGAATTCCTTATAACCATCACGTAAATAGTCCTCTCGTTCCCACGTAGCATCACTCTCACTACCCTGATTACTCCACATTACTTTATACCACTTAACCACTCGACTTCTAGTTACTCGTTCTTGAGTATCGATCACCCGGACTGGCTTTTCTTCGTAAGTTTGATCAGATTCAAGCCTGATATCTCCTAAAGGAACTCTTTCCTCAGGAACCCGAAGAAACTTCTTTAACTGAGATACATGGAAAACATTGAATATGACATTCATTTCAGGAGGTAACTGGACCTTATACGCAACAGCTCCACTCTTGCCTATGATCTGGAAAGGACCCACGTATCTCGGTGCAAGTTTCCGCTTGACACCAAAACGTTGTACACTCTTCATTGGAGAAACTTTTAGATAAAGAAGTCTCCAACTTCAAACTCGAGTGGCTTTCTACGATGATCAGCATAACTTTTCTGCCTAGCTTGAGCTACAGCCATATGTGTTTTGATGGTACGGACTTGTTCCTCAGCTTCCTGGACAAAATCAATACCATAATACCTTCTTTCACCAGCTTCTACCCAATTTAGTGGAGTTCTACACTTACGACCGTACAAGGCTTCGAATGGGGCCATCTTAATACTCTCTTGGTAACTATTATTGTACGAAAACTCGGCGAGAGGCAACCATTTTTCCCATGAACCCTTAGATGAAATTACACATGCCCGCAATAGATCTTCCAAGATTTGGTTAACTCATTCAATCTGACCTGACGTCTGGGGGTGATAAGCAGAGCTTCTCACTAACTTGGTTCCCAGAAGATGATGCAAGTGCTCCCAAAAGAGAGCAGTGAACTGGGGACCACGGTCAGAAACGATAGTATGAGGTATCCCATGGAGCCAGACTATCTGATTGAAGTACAACTCAGCATAGTCAGTGGGACGATAGTCTACTCGAACAGGAATGAAGTGAGCTGACTTGGTTAAGCGATCCACAATTACCCAGATAGAGTTATGATTTTTGACAGTAGGAGGAAGTCCGACGATGAAATCCATACTTATCTCTTCCCATTTCCAACCTGGGATAGAAAGTGGTTGTAGCAACCCAGCTTTCATGTGCACAGCTTTAACTCTACAGCAGGTGTCACACCTAGCAACATATGCAGCTATCTCTTTCCGCATTTTGGTCCACCAATAATACGGCTTCAAATCATAATACATCTTATTGCTACCAGGATGGATGGACAACTTTGAAGAATGTGCTTCAGACAGGATCTGATCTCTAAGCTCTCGGTCTTTAGGCACCACTAACCTATCCTTAAACCACAGCACACCTTCTTCATCTACCCTGAAATGCTTAGTCTCTTCCTCTTTCATCTTACGCTTGATGTGGAATACACCAGGATCAGTCTTTTGGAGCTCAATAATTCTGCTTTTGAGAGTACAACTAACAGTGATGTTGTACAAGACTGCTGGATGTAGAAGGTGGGATCGGTGAAAATCAGTTTCAATTAAGGAATGACAATGAGACTTACGGCTTAAAGCATCGGCAACCACATTTGCCTTGCCAGGATGATAGTGCACTTGAAGATTATAATCCTTAATCAACTCAAGCCATCTTCTTTGGCGCATATTTAACTCGGGTTGGGTGAAGTTGTATTTGAGGCTTTTGTGGTCCGTGTATATATTGCAGACCTTGCCCAACAGATAATGCCGCCACACTTTCAAAGCATGAACAACTGCAACCAGTTCTAAGTCATGCGTGGGATAATTCACCTCATGTTTCCACAGTTGTCGAGAGGTATATGCAATTACTCAGCCTTCCTGCATCAAAACACCTCCCAAACCTATGCCTGAGGAATCACAATAAACATCAAATGGTTTCTCGATATCCGGTTGCGCCAAAACCGGAGTCGAGGTTAGGAGGGTTCGCAGTTGGTGAAAAGCCGCATCACACTCAGGAGTCCAGACAAACCTGGTGTCTTTTTGCAGCAACCGAGTCATGGGTTTGGCGATTTTAGAGAAATCCGAGATGAAGCGACGATAATAACCCGCCAACCCAAGAAAACTCCGGACCTCATGAACCGACGTAGGAGCCTTCTAGTTCAATACTTCCTGTACCTTGGTGGGATCCACCATAATTCCCCCATCGGACAACACATGCCCAAGGAAAGGTACTTCACGAAGCCAGAATTCACACTTACTAAACTTTGCATATAGTTGATGTTCGCGCAGTCTGGTGAGGACAATACGCAGATGTTCAGCGTGTTCTTCCTCATTTTTAGAATATATCAAGATGTCATCAATAAACACCACCACAAACTTGTCTAATTCGGGCATAAACACCGAATTCATCAAGCACATGAAGTGTGCGGGGGCATTAGTCAGGCCGAAAGACATAACAAGATACTCATAAAGGCCGTATCTTGTCGAGAAAGCTATTTTTGGAATATCTTCAGGACGGATTTTAATTTGATGGTAACCAGACCTCAGATCAATCTTAGAAAAGACTTTAGCTTTAGACAACTGATCGAACAAGATATCGATGCGTGGTAGAGGATACTTATTTTTGACAGTGACTGCATTCAGAGGCCTATAATCTACACACATCCGCAACGACTGGTCCTTCTTCTTCACAAAGATAGCAGGGCATCCCCACGGAGACAAACTAGGACGAATCAGCCCCTTCTTCAAAAGTTCATTCAACTACACCTTAAGTTCAGCTAGCTCATTCGGAGACATCCTATAAGGTCTCCTAGAGATGGGTGCCGTGCAAGGCAACAGCTCGATTTTAAATTCCACATCCCGATCCGGAGGGAGTCCCGGCAAATCATCGGGAAAAACGTCAGGAAACTCACTCACTATGGGAATTTAAGCTAGCGCCTTTGTTTGCACCGCATGAACTTCACCAGACAAATCAATTTTTCTGGGAAGTTGCACTAGAAAACCCTTTTGATCAGTAGGATCTCTGAGCATAACTACCCAGGTGGATGTATCAATGAGTACCCCATTCTGACTTATCCAATTCATGCCCAAAATAACATCTATGCCTAATTCAGGCAAAACCACTAAGGCAAGCGAGTACTTTCGCCCTTCTATTTCAAATTCTAGATTCCCCACTACTTGATTTGTGGAAATATTCCCACTTGCCGCACTAATGCAGTAACCCCGACCTTCAACAGTATGTAATTTGTGTGCAAACTTTGATGCAAACTTAGGACTAATAAAGGAATGGGAAGCACCTGAATCAAATAGTACCACTGCAGAATGTTGGTCAACTAGGAACTTACCAGTAGTGATAACCTCACCAGATGGGATTTCCTCAATACTGTTATAATGAGCATGTCCTTGACGGCCACCTTGATTGACATTCTTCTTAGGATAAGGACAGTTCCTAGACCACTGGCCTGGCTTGTTGCAGTTCTAGCAAGGCATGTTGCTGGGAGGGACACTGGAGCTGCTCTGACCAGAATTACCCTTTTGCAGAGCTACTGTATAAGCCTTGCGAAACCCAGTCTTAGCGGTAGACTTCTTTTGCGGTGGACGGAACTTAGCATTCGGGGCAGGTGGGCAAGGGGAAGCCCTCGGTGCAGCTAGAGTCTGGGACTGTGAAGTACTTGGCTCAAGGGCCCTCTTACGGCTCTTAGAGGCAGAATAAATAGCATTATTGTTTTCTTGAGTCAAAGCATCACTGATAAAATCATTGAAGGTAGTACACTTGCTAGTGCCCATGGTCTTCATCAGCTTTGGGCCGAGGCCCCTTTTAAAGCTAGCAATTTTCTTAGCATCGGTATCCACAAACTCTGTTGCATACCTTGCCAGATTGTTAAAAGATTGCAGATAGTCAGTCAAACTTTTATTGCCCTGGGACAGCCTCATGAATTCCGTGTGCTTTATAGCCATAAGACCCGGAGGAATATAATTCCCGCGGAATGCTGCTTTGAACTGGTCCCAAGCAATCGGGACATTTGCAGGCAATGTGGAACGGTAGTGGCTCCACCAAATACCCGCTGGACCATGTAGTTGATGGGAAGCATATTCAGTCTTTAGCTCATCAGTCAAGCGAAGCAGACGGAACTTCTGCTCAATAGTGTTCAGCCACTCGTCAGCTTGCAGCGGTTCCTCCGCCTCCTTAAAAAGCTGGGGCTTAGTGTCAAGAAAATCCTTGAAATCACTATATTGATTGGGTTCCGGGCCCTGGCGGCCATGACGAGCCTCCCGGTTGGCAAGCTGGCTTATAGCATCTGCCAGCATGCGTTGCCCTTCCACCACGGTCTGCATCAGCTCAGCCGGGGTAGGTGGTGGCGGAGGGGGTGGCTGTTCCTCATCCTCAACGCCATGACCCCGACGGAGGTTGTACGACATCTGCAAAATGCATAGCCAATGAGCACTGACGATGTGGGAAATTTGTAGATGAATTATTGTAAATATGTCAAACTGACTTAATGAAAATGACTTCGCAAATAATCAAGGCACAATAATTCATCACAACCGCACAATCCATTCAAGCGCATCAATTGGCGCAATCATGCGAGGGGCATCCAACAAGATGTATTTTGATACAAGGTGAAATTTATTAAAGGCTCACTCACAGGGAGCACAGCGGTGACTGAACCATTTACTTTAATATCTACGTGACTTTTGACCTTACGTACGGGTGCTCGGATTCGATCCAAACTCCTAGCCGAATGAGAAAGGCTACTACAAACTGACCACAAAGAGACTTCTCAATGGTAGAGTTCCATGGTGGATCATGATTAGCCACCTTGATACCAGCGCGTGCCAAGCAGCACAGCCTTATGTCGTGCGCCACAGGAGGCCCTTGGTTTCGTCGCGGCACCGAAGGGTGCTAATCATGACACCATCATCGAACGCAACACAACAAGACATCCATTGGTGATCGAAATTAACAGGTTCAAACTAAACATCCAGGAAAACATAGGGTTCGACCTTACATCCCAAAAGCCAAGTTATTACAAAGCCTCACTCCAACACATGGAGGGCACAAAAGATGAGTCTAACATCGTAGCTACGTGATGACTACACTAAGTATCATCCTCAGAGTCGGTGTCGAGGATCTCCCCGCCATCCTCGTCGCTAGCAGGCTCTAACTCCTCATCATCATCTTCTTCTTCTTCTTCTTCTTCTTCTTCTTCTTCTTCTTCTTCTTCTTCTTCTTCTTCTAGTGGGGCATCCTGTGGCCCATTGACCTCCACGTCGTCCTCATCTTCAGCCATGAAGACTCCAGAACCCATCTCCTCATCCTTGTTATTGTCCTGAGGTAGCAGAGGATTGAGCTGGTTGTTCAGGCGGTGCACTTCTTCATGAAGATTGTCATTGTATTCTTCTGCATTCTCCAAATGTTGCTCAAGCTCCACCTAACGAGCTCTCAGGATGTTCTCCTCGTGCCAGGCTTCATCCCTCTGGTTCATCACATGGACCAGCATGCGTTGACAGTTGCGATTGGCTACTGTCAACCTCTGGACCGCAAGTGTTTCCTGATCTCGGTCATGGATCATTTGCTCCAGTTGCTGCTGCGCCGCATTTCTAGAGACAGTCACTTTAGCCAACTCAGCCCTCAACCTTTCCACCTCAGTGGGCTCAGGGCGGGGCTCACGTGGAGCGAGCGGGTGGCGAGGGGCCCTGCCTCCGGTTGACTTGCGAGCGGTCCTCTTAGTGTGTGCCATCTGTAGCAAACAAGATATGACTTAAAGTGAGGATAATTTAGGGGATACGAAATTTAATTTAGTCGGGACTAATGAAATTTTTAAGGAGGGAGTAAAATGACATGTATGACATAATTAAACATGATGCATGCATGTTCCGTACGCCCTCTCACCTTAGTAGAAACCTAAATTTCTAACGCTAGGCGGTGGCATACATACATTCTCTCATATAAGCGAAACTATCGGTCTACTCGTTACGCTGTTAATGTACCTACAGAAAATCTCATTTCAGCCCAACAGTTTCCCAATATAAGCACACAAGAAAGCAGTAGACTAAATACTTTCCATATACACATCCCCGATGTATATACTTCAGTATCAAAGCTACTCGATAGATATTCCCACAATTAAGTACTTCCATAATTACATGGTTTGAACATGTAAGTATGCAAGTCACCAAAGCTACTCTCCCCTAGATCGCCGGTTGGACGATCATGCTCTCACAACTCACACTTACCAGAGCGTCGAGATAATTGATCCATACATTACCACCCAAGTGGATGGCATCCATACAATATCACGCCGTATGGACGACGAAACAAAAACAAACAAGGACCCCAAGTTAGTCTTTTTAATAAGCCACCTAAGAGTCATTATTTGGGCTAAGGGATGTGATCACTGGCATACCTATAAATTTTTTTTAGAGTTTTAACCCTTTTCATAAACAAATACTTTTGTTTTTAAATACTCATACGATGTGTTTAATGTTGAATTATGCTCCGGTACTAGCTGTAACAGAACCGACCAAATTATAAGAGCACAAGTATGAAAACAAGCACCGAAGCGCTCAAATTTTCGAACTTGAGCCCATATAATCCCGGTAGTCAATCGAAACCACGAAGGATTTCAAACCAACTTGCTTACAACCAAGATCGCATCATTCAACATAATACATCACACGTTACATTTCACAAGTAGTTCCGAAATCCACTTACACACACGGAGTCGCAAATTATTACAAACCAAGTTCATTATGTAGCGGAAGCATAACACACACCAGTTGTTCAAATACTACTGCCAGTCTTACTGATCAACATCCCGCAAAAGCATTAAGGAAAGTACATAACGGATGATCACGCCCTAGTGATCTAGTCTTCGTCACCCGTAGGGTGGAGACAGGTCTTGTAGAAGCCTTGGTAAAGCATATCATCTGGAACAGGAGGGAATAAACCCTGAGTACTAGAATGTACTCAGCTAGACTTACCCGTCAAAAACCAGAAATAAGATGACACCAAGGATTATGCAAGGCTTTCACAAGTGGGCTAGCTGACATCACATTTTGCAAAAAGGCATGAGTAATTGAAACTCTTTTAACCTGTACTAGCAGTTATTTTTAGCATTTACCTGTCATCTATCTTAGCACCTGTACTAAACATACACTTGATTATAATCAAACAATTAATATCATTATATCCATAGCAGGTATAAATTGCGACAACATTGTATCATTCACTTAACCATCTGTTCAATTAATGAGATCTACGTTGCCGCTGCTCAAGTGCTCACTAACCGGGAGCGACGGCGATTCGAATCGAATTCCTATCTAGCTGGAGGGGTATTTCTAACACTCACCGTGCAGACCCCTGCCAGGGTCGCACAGGCCACCTTTCGTACGATTTAGGCATCGCGGGTCCGAATGATGTCGCAACCCCAAGGGTGACACTCTGCCAGGTGATAGGGACTCTAACCCCCCCTTGGTCTCACGCCAATGTCCCCAAGCACATTCTTTCTCTCCTCCAAGATGCAACCTACCATTCGATTCCCGGCCTGAACCATATTACTCGGCTTCACGGTCGGAACGACTTATCCGGCCAACTAAGTGTTAGACTGCGTTCAACATGACTCAAGGATGTACAGCGAATCAGTCCTTAAACGACTCAGACGGGCATAGCTCCACACCCAAGACGTGAAGTGTCTTGCGGCTGTACTATCGAACTTCCGCCCGGTCTCAATTTCATTTTAATGCATGGTTCCATCCACGATAGCCATATAGCCACTCGTGACCCATTCCTACATCTCGCGGATGACCGGAAATCCCCTGACTTCTACCGGACTATGCAGGGCTAAGCATTGACACGTGTCTAAACCTAATTTAGGATTAAGTACGATATCTGGACAAGGACAGGTATAATGCAGCAAGTGTTTTCACACAACTCCTACACTTAATGCAGTAAACAAGTAAAAGTACTCAAGATTGACTTATAAAACAATAGCGTCAGCATGCACCGGGGCTTGCCTTTCAGAAAGGTGGACGGCCGGTGATCAGGACACTCGGGCAGATCTTCTGCAGGAACTCCTTCGCCGGCTGGTTCCTCTGGCTCCCCCGGCTGCTCCTGGATTTCCTCCGGGGTCACTCCCTCGAACTCGAGGAGAGTCACCCCCTCCGGAACACCTATTGCATGAGTGCATAATAAATTTCATGGATGCATAATGAAGGATGCAGCATGCTCGGAATGAAATGCATTACAACCACTCCTAAAGCTCTATTCAAATCACTTCAATTATTAAGTACAAATTTCCTCTCCGGTAGAGAAGTACTCACCTAATCTACTCAACCTAAGGTATAGTTGTTCCTCCTCTGTTAAGGCTCTAACACCTAACAATCACAAGAACAACTTTACTTAAGTTACCACATCCAAGCACAAAATATCAAAGCAAGACATTCTGGACAGCAGCTAAATGTTTCTATCATAACTGGAGATTCCTAGTTCCAAAAGATATGATCCAAGACAATCTGGAAAGCTTATAAAATTCTCTACAAATCATTTTCAGACCTCAACCCTTAATTCCTAAGTTTTCCTGGTCGAATTTCCAGAGTTTCAGAAATCTGTCCTCTCTAAACAGAGAGCAGCCATTTCTGGACAGTCAATTAAAATAGCAATAACTCCTAGACTACTAAGCCAAATTCCCCCAAATTTTGACACAAGCTAGTCTATCAAGTTTACTACAACTTTGGTATTCACAAGTTTTCCAGCAAACACTTTTATTAAGGGTCAAACCCAAATATGCTACTAGCTGTCCAGAAAACCTAGAAATGTGAAGATTTAAATATTTATTTATGTGGCAAACTTCCTCTATGACCAAACTAATGTTACCAATAGTTCACATGTGTCACAAAAACACCAGAAAGTAAGGTGTGCCCACCTAGAACATTTATTTACACCCATTTCTTAATTTACTTAATTAATTAAGTGGAAAATTAAACCTATATGTAAACTGCTCATAAAATTCTACAAAAATTACAGAAGGCTCTCTAACCGAAAAAGAGGCTACTGTAAAAATTTGAACTAAAGTTATTCACAGAAACTCCCTACACAAAATTCACAATCCAAAAAGGCTGATTTTTGTATAATTAACAAATCACATTGAAAAGTATCAAACAACAGAATTCATATTTTTCTTAAACACTTTAGGGTACCAGGACACTCTCCACAAATTTATATGAACATTGCACCTGTAGAAAAATTACTAAAATTCATTCAAGTATTTCCTAAAACAACATGATATCATCAATATGAAACAACAATTTAACAGCAATAATGTGTATCCTTGTGTTAGCTAGCACACTGCAACTTCATTCGACAAGGAAGTCATAATGGATTCAGAGTCCAACATTCAAGACGAGCCGTCAAGCACGTATCCGCCGAGGGTCTCGCCGCCGCCGCGCTTCCACCTCGCCTGCCTCGCTGCCACCGCCGCGCCTCCACCTCGCCGATCGGGTCGCGGCCTTCCTTCCCCGCCAAGCAGCAGCTCTGCCGCCTCGCCGTGCCGCACCTCGATGGCCGCCCCCGACGGCCGCTCTCGTCGGGCCGCCTTCATCGGGCCGCCCTCGTCGGACCGCCAACGCCGGCCGTCCTAGCCTGGCTGCCATCACCGGCTGGCACACCATCCTCGACGACCACAAGATGGCACGAGCTCGCTGGCTCGTGAAGTTACGAGGAGGTGTTGTGCTATTGCTGTTCATCGGAGAGCGCCCGGCAGTCTGCCCACAAGGCGTTCGAGGTTTTGCTGAAATACACCTCATGGTTGGGGGGTAACATCTTCCATGGTAGCACTGATCTCCCGGCGGCCAGCGATCCTCCGGTGACCTCTGCTCGCCATGGGATCTGTCTCGGAGCTGAAGGATCGGCTGGACTTCGACAAGGGTCTGGCGATTCAAGATGAAATCTGCAAGCTCTTCAAGTCACCGGTTCACCACCCCTACTCCTCACCTGATGGTTCCTTTTTCCTCCTCGTCACCTTCCGTAGATTCCTTTTTCGTTTGACGGAGGAATCAGTCGCCCTTGCTTTGGAATCCTGTTTGGGTGGTCGTGCCCGAGATTTTCACGTCATGTTCTTGAGCAACAATCATTTCCGGTTTTCGGTTTTCTCAAAGGAGGTTGGCTTCTTTCTTTACAATCTCCGTCACATAGTCACCGCCCAATTCGATCTCTATCTTCATCTTTGGAACAATGGAACACCCCACTGGGAGAGGGAAAAACGAGCTTGGGAACTCGAACAAGAGAAGCAATGGACAGAGGTCCTTTCCAAATCAGCAAAAAGAGAGGCAAAGAAAAAGAAGATTCTCTCTACCAAGCGAGTTCATTTTGTTAAACCGATCATCCAGCCCCCCTCAGTAGTTCCCCACCGGCCGACTGTTGCGATCTCCTTTGGTTCTTTCTCCATGAATTTCGACCCAACCAATCAGCCAGATCGCCTTGTTTTTGGTTCTCCTGCTCGTTTGCACCAGAGCAATAGAAAGCCGATGAACACGCCAGGTTTAGAGGCAGGATCGCTCAACGGTTTTTCAAATTCAAATAACAACTGGATGGGCCAAGCTCCCAAATGCTCCCAGTAGTTGGACTTGGGCCATACCAAAAAGTCATGCCATTCAGTAGTCAGATGCTTGCTCTGTTTTAACCTGGGCCACTTTAAGAGAAAATGTCCATCACGTCTCACAAAACATCATAGACCAATCTGGGAATGGAGGCCCAAAGCTACTCGTACCCTTTCAGAACCCCATCTGGAATGGAGGCCCAAGGTACATATCCAAAGCATCACCAATGAAATCAAACCTGCTGCTGTGCAGAACCCGTTGATTGCTAAACCAGAACCAATTGATGAGGTATTTCATCTTTCTGATAACAGTTCAGATTCTAGCGATGCCACCTCCATGCCAAATGAAGAAAGCATCAGGTTTCAAGCTACTCTGAACCATTGTGTTACACTCAGTTTATTCCACAGAAAGAACATCCCTGGATTCATGCATGTTGGCCCCCTCATGCAGCCTATCACCATTGACAAGAACAATTTTCTAGGGAGAGATGATGCTCGCAAGCAAGATATCACTGTTGCTACAGGTTGGGAGATTGTCCCATGTAAACTGATAACCGATGTACTTGCTTTTCAGCTCTTGCCTCTTGTTGTGTCAGTCAAATTCAAGGTTCAACTACAGGTGGCATCCCAGGATATAATGATCATCGATCAGAATGGGGTGGTCAGCAGTTTTGGAGATATAGCACTCAACTCTGACAGCACAGAACCTGATATTCCAAGCTCCCAATCTGAATCTGGCCCATCTTATTTTGAATTTCAAACCATGGAGATGCAGCCCTGCCCAACTCCTATAATGGGCTAGAATGAGAAAACTAACAGGAAGAAGAGGAAGAACATGGCGCTACCAGAGGCAGCCTCCAACAGTGATGCTCGCACCCCTCTAACTCAGAAGGACATCAGACGTAGCTCCAGGTTTGTGGCTAGAAATGAAGGGTACCGCAATATTAGAATTGAGAGGGAGCCATCCAAGCGATGCAAGAACTGGGTTGTGGAGATAGATGATAAAACTGGGGAAGCAAAGCCCATATCCACTCCTATACTGCAAGAATGGGGACTCAAGTGTGGTGTTGATCCTGCGGATCTCACCGACGACGCGCTGATGCAAGCGCCTCCAACACACGTTACCGATGATGAAGAAGGTGAATGATCATCGATGGGTAGCACATGAGGTGCTACTCGGCAGCTGCAGCAACCTTATCGTCATCATTATATATTCCCCTTTCAGTCCCTACCTGGCTGTCCTAGTGTCACCGGGTCTGCTCCCTGCCATCATTTGTTTCATCAATGAGTACACGTAATTGGCACGTTTTATGCTGGAACATACGAGGGATCAATGCCACTGCAAAATGGGATGCGGTCAGGGAGAAAATTGAAGAAAGTTCGTGCTCGGTGTTGTGCTTGCAAGAGACAAAACGTGAACACTTTGACACAGCCTACATTAGAAAGTTTGCGCCTCGTCGCTTTGATAAGTTTGATTACATCCCATCTGAGGGTGCCTCAGGTGGAATCTTAGTAATCTAGAATAGTGCAATTCTCAGTGGCTTAACATTGGATTAACAGTCATATGGGCTGACAATTTGCTTCACTTTAGAGCAGAATAATGGAAGTTGGAAGCTGACTACAGTATATGGACCATGTCAGGATCCAGCCAGGTCTGAATTCATAAACTGGTTCAAGGGGCACACAATTAGTGACTCAGAAAATTGGATATTCCTAGGTGACTTTAATTTTTATAGATCATTGAACAACCAAAACTTGGCAGGAGGAAATCTAGCTGATACTCTCATTTTTAACGATGCCATCGGTCACTTGGGTCTTGTTGAACTACCACTGAAAGGAAGAGCATATACATGGTCTAACATGCAACAAGATCCATTACTTGAGCAACTCGACTGGTTCTTCACATCTCCAAACTGGACAGTGGACTACCCAAACACAGAAGTACTCCCTCTTGGAAAAATTACATCGGACCATGTGCCATGCAAGATTGCAATGAACACCAGCATTCCATGTGCCAATGTTTTTCGTTTTGAAAACTATTGGGCTGAGCAAGAGGACTTTGTGGACACAGTTATAGGCTCCTGGCTATCAGTTAACCCATCCATGGATGCTGCACACACTATTTCAGTAAAGTTCAAACAACTCAGATCAAGATTGAAAAGCTGGAGCAAAAAGATATCCAACCTCAGAATACTCATTGACAACTGCAACTCAGTCATTACCTTTCTGGACAACCTAGAAGATATGAGAAGATTATATAATCTGGAGGCAAATCTTAGAATCCTAGTCAAAAGACAACTAGAAACCTGGCTGCACTACAAAAATTTATACTGGAGGAAAAGATACACTGTCAACAGAATCAAATTTGGTGATGAGTGCACAAAATTTTTTCATGCCATGGCAACAATATCTTATAGAAGAAACTCTATTTCTCAGCTCAGAAATGAAGAAGGGGTCTGGATACAGGACCATGCTGGGAAGGCTGGTCTGCTGTGGAACTCATACAGGAACCGAATGGGAACAACAACCTCACCAACAATGCTCTTTGATCTTGCAAATCTTATAAACCCAATCCCAGAGTTGGAACGCTTGGCCAACCCATTTACCACTGATGAAGTAGACGCCATAGTGAAGCATATGCCCAATGACAAGGCACCGGGTCCTGATGGCTTTAATGGCCTATTTGTCCTGGCTGCTGAGCTCCTGCAAATACTCATCAACAGAGCAGCACAAATGAATTTACTTATAAAGCCTATTTCTCAGCCCACTAATGACTTTCCCATCGTGCAATACGCTGATGACACTTTGATGCTCCTCCAAGCAGATGCTATGCAACTGGTTTTTCTAAAATCCCTCTTACACAACTTTGCTGAATCAACAGGATTACGAGTCAACTATGCAAAATCACAGATGTATCCTATAAATGTCTCCCAAGAAAAAATGACAACTCTAGCTGCAACTTTTGGTTGTGACATTGGGTCCATGCCTTTCACATACCTGGGTCTGCCCATGGGCACCACAAGACCAAAATTTGAGGATCTCACCCCTATGATGGATAGAGTGGATTGGAGACTTTCAGCATGCTCAGTGTGGTTGACATACAGTGGAAGACTCCAGATGATCAACTCCACCATCTCACGAATCACAACCTATGCCATGTGTACTATCAAGCTACCAAAGGGGGTAATAGAGAATATTGACAGAGCAAGGAAGCAATGTTTATGGCGTGGAAATTCTGAAAAAAGAGAGGTGGCAACCTTGTTGCTTGGCCTATAGTAATACAGCCGAAAGACAAAGGTGGAATAGGAATCATAAACCTACAGTTACAGAATGATGCTTTGCTCCTGAAACACCTTAGTAAATTTTATAACCGAGAAGATGTACCCTGGGTACAGCTAGTATGGAATAGATACTACACCAACCGAGTGCCTCACACTTGTAGAGAGATGGGCTCTTTCTGGTGGCGGGACGTGTTAAGACTTAATGGCTTATTCAGACAAGTGAACAGATGCACAATTAGAGATGGTTCTACTGTCAGTTTTTGGGGGGATTATTGGCTAGATGGCATCCTGATGTATAAATTCCCAAGGCTGGCCTCCTTTGCCCGGAATCTAGAGATATCAGTATCACAAGTTATGCAGGCAGAGGACCTAGACACACTCTTCATACTGCCGTTTTCTCCACAAGCTCTTGAAGAACTAGACCTGCTACAAAGTCAACTTGCAAACACTGCATATGACCAAGAAGCTACTGATAAATGGACACCGATCTGGGGCAACAAGTACACCTCCCGGCAGTTCTACAAATATGTTTTCAAAGAAGTTGAGGTGCATCCAATTTATAAGATACTCCCTCCATTCATTTATCTCCTTCATCTAAGCAAAACCTTTTTATTCAAAAATCTCCTTCATATTAGCTTGGAACTTGTCCACATTTATTGTCCGTTTGCTGCTCATTGGCTACCACCCGCCTGTATTTATTGTCTCTTTGCTGCTCATTGGCTGTTCCTAGCCTGTGACTCTTCATATGCGCTCAGCATGCAATGATTAAATGCAAACTGAGTTGTTTTGTTCTGCTCCATGGTCACTACGCCGAAGGCTAAAATGATGGAGATAAATGAATGGAGGGAGTAATTTGGAAATCAAGATGTATCCCCAAGATCAAGTTCTTTGCATGGCTGATTCTAGTTGATAGACTCAACACCAAGACAATGCTGCAAAGAAGGCATCTAAATGTACAAGATGGCACGACATGTATCATGTGCAACAGTGGTGAGCAAGAGACTATAGAACATCTCTTTTTTAGTTGCTCTTTTGCGCAAAGCTGCTGGGCAAGAATTGGAGTACAGTGGGATCTAACACTGCAGCTGCATGAAAGATTAGCACAAGCAAGGTCCACAAACAATGTTCCATGCTTCACAGAAGTGGCACTAATGGCAGCCTGGGAACTATGGAAGGTAAGAAACGACAAGGTCTTCCAACGGCAAGCACCAAGTATTAACAGGTGGTTTAGCAATTTCAAAAGCCAGTGCCTCCTCCAATCGGTTAGAATAAAAGAGGACCTTCGGTCATCTTTTTGTGTTTGGCTTGACGCATTTAGTTAATTTCCCCTTGTAAGTATGTATGAAACCCTCTTTTAAATATCAATGAAATTGGCTATCGCTGTGGGGATCTCCCCCACAGTTTCTATTGTCAAAAAAACATGATATCATCATAACTTGAAAACTACTCCAGCACTAGTACCCAAATTTTTATCAGAGCTAGTACATGCATAAAATAACCTACCCACCAATTTTCATAATTTTTGGGACAATAGAACTCCAATTATTCATTTAACAAGTTTATATCCAATTTAAGACACATTTCAAAACCCTAATTTATCCTCCCAGAAAATAAACATCACATACTTATTTTATATTTTTCTTAAATACTACACATCATGCAGAGCCCAACAAAATTTAAATCATAATTTTTGAGCAAGCAAAACCCTAGATATGAATTTCCTAAACCTCACCTAAAATCTGTGACAATATAAAAGGAAAAACAAAAACAAAAATCCATTTCGCTACTGGGCCGGCCCTACGCTGACGCGGCCCAACCGCGCGCGCGCGGCCTACTCGGGCCGTCCCGCCCACGCGCGACACCTACCAGGTGGGGTCAGATGGTAGCGAGAGGGAAGCAGAGAGGGAGGAGCCGTGGGCTACGGCGAGCTCCCGCTCGCCGACGACGACGTTTTCGGCGAAGGGAAGGGTACCAACGGGTTCCGCTTGACCTCCCGCATCGCCTAACCCCCTAATCGTGGACTATACCCAACCCTAGCTACAGCGGCCATGGCGGCCGCGGCTCGGTGGTGGCACACGGTGGCGCTCCGGTGAGCTCCGGGAACCAGGGGCTTAGGTTAGGCGCGCTATGGCTTCCCGAGGAGGTGGCGGACCTATCTATGCTATGGTTACGGACAGAGGTGGTGCGAGTGCGGCTGGCCGTTGGAGCACCTAATTGGCGGCCATGGCGCGGCAGTGCGCGACCGCGTTCCGGCGTGGACTGTCAACCACCGACTGTAACATCATGCCCTAAGCTTCTATACGCGACCAGGAACCCGAAACAGGGGCTAGCAGAGACGGAGAGTGGCGGCAGTGAGCTGGCCACAGTGAGCTGCCGTGCGGACGAATGCCGGTGAGGTCTCACGGTTGCGGAAATGGTAATTCGCTCTTACCTCCGCTCGATTGGCTCAAGTAAGGGATGGAGGAGGTAGAGGGATCTCTGGCAGAGCGGTGGACGGTGTTTGGGTGGCTGTGGCGTGACGGCGAGCTCGCACGACCGCGGGGAAGTGTGCGGCGGCAATGGCGCCTCCGTGTTGCGCCTCGGTGAGTACAGCAAAGGTGAGAGGTGAATGGAGGGAGGGAGGAGACAGGAGGGTGCCGTGGCGACCTTGAAGCCCACTCGCGCCTGACCAGTGGGGCCACGGCCGGCGTACGGCTGCCACCGCGCGGCCACGCGTCGGCGTCGGTCTGCGGCCGGTCGGCCTCACCGACTGAAGCTGCGTCCGCGTTACTGAATGGAGCCGGCAATTGGATGACTGACAGCGTGTTTTGGACGATGATTAACTCCTAAACCAGCTTGAATTAGCAGAAGGTGAAAACATCAAAGTTGTAGAGCTACATGAGGGCTACAACTTTGCCAATTGGAGCTCGGTCTAGTTCAGCATGGTTTGTGAGGTATAAGGCATCAAAGTGAGGTACATTGAAACTGAAACTTCGAATCTCAGACTTAGAATTTTTCTAAGTGTTGACAGGCTTTCAAACTGACTTGTGGGCCATTTTTGAGCATGTTATGATCATTTTCATGAGATGACCATATTGAGACTTTTGTCCCCTAGGAAATTCTCTACAACTTTGCTTAAGGTTGCTCCTCCATGCAAGGTCTCTAAGCTAGACTTTTTAATTGGTCAAACTAAAGCATCCTAGGGTCTAATATTGGTCAACAGCACATTGGAGGGCATTTTGATAATTTTGGTCAACATGAACATTGCTCCATTAGTTACCCTATGTACAATTCAGGTGTTGTAGGATATAATTAGCCACTCTACCCCTTAGTTACACAAAAACACTAGGGTCACATGATTGGAAACAAGCCAAAACCCTAATACACCCAATATGTTGCATGCCATGTTGCACATGTTGCAAGCAAAGTAAAACATAATGAGATGATGAATGTTCATGCTTATGAAATGCAATGCAATTATGGAAGCTAAACACCTGAGGTGTTACAGTGGTGGTGTTGATTCTGAAGTACCAGAGATTGGAGTGTGTGCTGGTGAATTTGCATCACCCATTGATGGAATTGATGCGGCAGGTGAAGTCGGAGCACCATCATGGATTGGATCAGCGCCTAGCTCTGGATTAGGCCCTATTGTCGGACTATGAATAGTGTCTAGATACTGAACTATGAAAGTACATGGCGCTACTGCTTCATTGCTTTGCCTGCCACCATCCTCCGCCGAATTCCATGCCTTCTTCTCATCAAAGATTACATCTCTGGTTACCATCAACTTGTCTTTAACTGATCATACACCCTGTATCCCTTTGTCCCTGACTCATAGCCAAGAAACACCCCTAGAGTTGATTTGTCTGCAAGCTTTGTCACACCGGGTCCAACTCGCTTGGCATAGGCCACACAGCCAAATGTATACAAGTGTTGAACCTAGGGCTTCTTCCCAAACCAAACTTCAAATGGAGTCTTCCCGTTCAGGTTCTTTGTAGGCGATCGATTTAGCAGATTCACTACCACCTTTATAGCTTCACCCTAGAACTTCCTAGGCACTTGCATAGACTTGAACAGACAGTGTGCCATCTCTACAACGGTTTGATTTCATCGCTCTACTACTCTATTCTGCTATGGGAAATACAGTGTGGTGGTGTTGTGCTTGATGCCATGCTCACTACAAAAAGCCACAAACACACCTGAGTTGAACTCTCCACCACGATCCGTCCTAAACGCCTTGATATAGCGGCCTGACTCCACCTCGGCCGCAATCTTGATCTTCTTAAAGTACTACAACGCCTCATCTTTGGACGCCAGTAGCTCTAGCCACATGTAGCGGCTATAGTGATCGACGATCAGTAGAAAGAACGACTTCCCACCAAGTATGGGCAGCGTGATGTGCCCACACAAGTCGCCATGGACCAGCTCAATCCCTGCACTAGCACGGTACGCCGAGGCCTGAGGAAACAGTGAGTGGTGGTGCTTGCCGAGAGCATAGCCGTCACACACCTACTCCGCGCACCGGATCAGAGTATGCCCTTCACCATCTCCTTTGCTCCCAGGTCACATAGAAACTTGAAATTGAGATGTCCATGCCAAGCATGCCAGAGCCACGCTTCATCATCCATCTTGGTCATCAGGTAGACGGGTAAGGTCAGGTTCACCTTCATGATGTATAGTCAATTCCTCCTCTCTGCCTGAATCAGAATAGCCCGCTGTTGGTTCAACACTTGGTGGCGCTCGAACACTTGTAGAATGCCGTCATCAATCTCGATGCGGCACCCTCCCTCTTCCAATTGACCAAGGCTGACAATATTACATTTCAGAGATGGTATGTAGTATACCTCGGTGACCACCCGGTGATCCTAGTTTCTACCAGCGATCATCATAGCACCGATCCCGCAGATCTCCACCATGGATCCATCTCCAAAGCACACCGCGCCACACACCGTCTCATCGAAGGTTTCTAGAAACGCTCGGCACCCCGTCATATGGTTCGTCGCACCGGTGTCTAGCACCCATGCCCCTTCATGGTAGTCTACTGGGAACATGTGCTCCTAATTTAGGAACATGCATTGCACAATGGTGTTTGTGGTCCGCAGCACAAGATTGTAGACCTGTGCCACCATCAGTGTTGGCTGCTCGGTGTCGGCGTTGACATGGTGAACGGCCTCCTACCGCTCCTCATTCGGCGCCTTCTTGCACTCCTTAGCCCAGTGGCCATAGATGCCACACTTGTGGCAATTGCCCTTGTGACATGGGGTATCCATCAACATGAGCTTGACACCGGAGTCACGCGCATCGCTGCGTGCCTTAGACTTCTCCTTCTTGCCAAATTGGCCACCACCTTTGCCGCCAGAAGATGATGATGAATCCGACAGCATGCGGCTCTTGTTCTTAGTCGCCCAGTCCTTCATTGTTAGTAGGAGCCGACCCACCTTCTCAGTGACTTGCTCCACCGAGGGCTCGAAGCGATCTTCTGCTGCCCATAGATAGCCCACGAGCTCCTCGATCGATAGCATCTTCATGTCATAAAACATGTCGATCGTGACCGCCACCTGATTGTAGCGCGATGGCATGACCCAGAGAAAGTTCTTCACAACGTGTGTGTCATCGACGCTGTTTTCACCAAGACCACACAGATCTATGGTGAGCCTGGTGATGTAGAAGGCGAAGTCGTCGATTGTCTCTCCCAGCTTAAACACGATCGACTTGAACTCCACCAACAACTTTTGGGCATTCACCTCCTTAACACATTTTGCCTTGAGACGCATCGTCTTGGCTGCCTCCCATGTCTCCTTCGCAATTTTCTGGTTTAGGAGCATGGAGTGCATCTCTGGTGTCACGCCCTAGATCAGCGCTCCAAGAGCTAGCTGATCCCGATGCCTCTCCACCTTGTCAGACTTGATCGCATCCCATAGGTACATGTCTTTGAGATTGCACTGCACCAGCGTGGACCATTCCTGGTAATTGGTGCGGGTTAACATCAGCCATACCAAGGTACTAGCTTCCTAGTTCATCGCCCGCTCCATCACCTCCTTGTCCTTGTCACTGTGGTCACCCATGTCACCGACGACAGATTTCAGATGCCTCTCCCTCAGATCCGATGGACTACACCACTCGACTTCCCTTCAACTTCTCTCCGCCACCAACGTCTCCTCCTCCAACAACCTATGTTCCAATACCACTTATTGGAGATAGGCGACGCCCTGGACCAGAACGCGAACGCCGGCAGCAGCTCGGTGACCGCGGCGAGAGCTTAGCAGATGGAAAACTCAAACGCACAAGAGAGAGAGGATATGTACTGCACAACTGTCATAGCTCTTTGGATCTCATTGTTTCCCTTTTGTTTACACAATGCAAGCCTAGGATCTCAACATGCTAACCAAGTCCCCGCACCATGTCGCATGCCGTGCGCGATGATGTTTCACCGTGATGCGCGCTACATGCAGCGTCACATGCCATGGCGCTGACAAATAGACCCAACAGGGCTGCGTCATGGACCAAGCACGCCTTTAGCCACACGCTACCCACTAGCCTAGCTAATGCATTATGAATGAACAAAGTCTTTACATGATGATGTAACAATTTAGCTAACACGTATGACCTGGTGTTAGCATTTGACTGAGCAGTGCAAGCTTCCTCCTAGACCATGTAGGACGCCTTCCTTGGCGCATGCCTCGTGTGGACCAACATCGGCACCGAACGCCTCGTGCGTAGCATGCGCTGCCATGACCGCACCCACGTGTTGTGGCCCTACCTGCAACACCTCGAGTGTGTCGCTGACAAGATGGAGGTGCGCCAGCCACGAGCTGTGGCTCTGCACCAATGCAGGCAGAGCCAATTGCATGCCATGGTGGATGTCCGCGTGCCCTTCACCCACTCGGCCATGTACGCTTGACATGGCGGCCATGGACCCCTAGCTCAATGCCCGTGTTCACGCCGACCTGGAGAGCTACCTACCTCGGTCGCGTCTGGCGCAGGAGCTACCTGCTCACGGTGCTCCTGGCATGGAGAAGTCCACATTTGCCACTGCGATGGCGAGGTTCCTAGGTACAATGTCTATGACATCGACCTAACCGGCGGTGGCTGTGATGACCTCCGCCCCTGCTTCTGGGCACCACCCCACCATTATCAGCTGTGCAAGTGGAAGAAACAATAAAGAGAGGAGGAAGAAGGTGCTGACTACTATGCCCCACTGACAGTGACCTACAGAGAGATAGGGGCAGGTTAAAACAGACTCTTCACGTGTCTCTCTATTCAGAACAAGCTAGTATCCATGGTGGTGCGGTGATGTGGCATGCCACGTAAGCAAAAATGACAGTTGTAGGCTGGTTCCTGTTTTCCATGGCAAATTTGTAGTTACAATGAAAAAACTAGCAAATAGATATGTGACTGTTGACGGTCCTTAAGTACCAAATATAGTTATCAAATAAATAAAGAAAAGGATCCAAATGCAACCAACACCTAGACTTAGGGTTTTATCTAATAGAATTCCACGAGTTTTGGTGTTTGTCTGTTTCTGCAGGGGGTTATCAGAAAATACGGAGGAAAGGCCCACACGTCGGGTTTACATAGAGATAATAACGTGTTCACCGATTTTCTATCATCTAGAAGACTCCAGAAGCCACGAGATCGAACGGGAGGCCGAACGGGCCCAGAGGCAGGGCGCCCGCCCTGCTCCCTAGGGCGCCCACCCTGGCCTGAGAGCCAATCAGGCTCCGTCTCGCGGATTATGCTCCACCGACCTAAGGGATCAAGGAAAACCGTGCGATTAATGTCGGTTTGATCCGACGGCCCACGTTCACTTGAGGGGGCTATATAAGCAGGACCCCTGGCCCCTGGAGGAGGCACTCCCTCATTCTCAATTCGTCAAACCCTAATCTTAGGAGGAGAGTCTCTGATCAAGCCCTAGAGCCACCACATCAACTAGATCTCTAGTATAGCATAGCTACATAGGATTAGAACTAGAAGGAGTCAATCTTCGATTGGTTTCCGGATCTGTCAAGAGGATTCTTGGTAATTCCTTTACTGTTCTTCATTGTTCATCTTTGTTCTTCAATATTATGAATACAACTTTGTTCTATTTCAATATATTGATTATGACTATGCTCTACTTGTTTATGTTTGCGATTATATTGTTCTTAGTTTATCGTAGTTATACGCTTGGCTTAGTTAGATTGGAATTATATACATGTTTAGGATCGTATAGCGTTTATCCATCGGATCCATGGGTAAATGATAAATATTGTGTAGGCGTGGTGCTTAGACCATATTTATCTGCGATTGCACCTTATATGCCGGATCGTGGGGTGGTCCGCGATGGTGACAGCTTCGTTGGTTCTTATATAGTCCCCCTCCTGTGTGTAAGGCAGGCAGAGCAACATTATTACGGGGGAGTGATTGCTATGTTTCTCATCTTCCTTGATAATATCACTATGCATGGGCGTAGTCCTTTCTCGCAATGATTGCCAAGTGTACTTGCACTAACTATGATATGCTAGACTTTATAGTTAAGAATAACTTAGGAAATATCCTTGTAGTTCGTCCTAATACCATGCTAATGACTTGCTAGAATATCTGTTGAGGTGCTTATCATTATTATATGTGGCTAGCTGATCAGATTAATTATCTTTGTCACCATTCATACTTTATCTATATTTTATGTGACACTTACCCCTGTATGCAAGAGATAGATGAATGCTCTCACTTATACATGCAATGATTGATACTCATTCCTATATTCCATTCCATAATCAACATTGATGTTAGTAATCCCTTCCCAGTGGTAAAAATATAAATAACGATACCTGGAATACTTCCTGGTTAAAATGCTACATCGGTATTAATCTGTGCGCTTGCAGATCTTATTTATTATTTATTTAGAAGAGCAGCTGCATATTTCAATACCGCGTCTCTCATGTCATGCTGGGGATGACAACTTGGCTTAAGTGGCATGAGGGATAGGTTCGGCATTTTTGGCGCCGTTATCAGAATTAGAAAACTAAGTCTACTTTTGGTAATGACGTTAAGAATGCCCAACAAGCATTTTTGGCGCCGTTGCTGGGGAAGGTTGATTTACTAACAAGGAATGAATACGGAATTTGAGTCATCATTCGCATCATTAAGGGATTGAGATCATCAATTCTCCCATACAGATTTACCCCTGTATTTTTTTCCATTCTTATTGTTTTGCAGGGTGATGTATGAATAGAGGACATCTTCCAGAAAATTTTGTTGACAACCCCGAAGCATTAATCAGAAAGGCAAGAGCCAAGATCAAGAAGTCAACACTTCGACGCAACACTTCATCCAATCCAGAAGACCGCCGAAGTTTCATCCGGAATTTATCAACAGAGTTCGCAGCCATGGCGAACAAGACGATCCGCGAGTTCTCAGCTCCCACTACGGACAACATCCGCACTGGACCTGCCGCAGCCATCGACAAGAACTTTGAGCTCAAGCCAGGGCTCATCAACATGGTACAAGCCAACCAGTTTTGTGGGAAGCCGCACGAAGATGCAAGTGCTCATCTCCAACACTTCCTAGAGATTTGCAGCACATTCACTATATTAGATGTTCCCAGAGACGCCATACTACTTCGCCTTTTCCCATTCTCACTATTGGGGAGAGCGAAGCAGTGGTTCTACGCGACGAAGGATAAGAACACTACGTGGGCACTCTGCTCTACGAACTTGCTGGCTAAGTTCTTTCCCATGGGCAAGACCAATGCTCTCCGTGGGAAGATTACAAGTTTTCAGCAACAACATGATGAATCCGTTCCAGAAGCATGGGAGCGCTTTCAAGATTACATCCTAGAATGTCCCCATCATGGAATGAAGAGCTGGCTACTTATGCAGACTTTCTATCATGGGCTCATCACTAGTGCTCGTGAGACCATGGATGCTGCAGCTGGAGGCGCATTTCTATCACTCACCATACCACAAGCTACAGCCCTTGTAGAGAAGATGGCGTCCAACCAAGGTTGGAATGAAGAGAGGACTCAAACACGCAAGAAGGGTGGAGGTATGCACCAGCTCAAGAAGGTAGACATGCTGTCTGCAAAGTTAGACCTACTCATGAAAAAGCTTGATGACAAAGCTGGAGACAAAAGAGAAGTCATGAACGTCTACGACTCTCACATGACTTGTGAGGAATGTGGAGACACTGGACACTCAGGCAATCACTGCCCTGAGATGCTTGAGGATGCAAGGTACATCAACAACAACAACAACAACTACAACCGTCCTCAACAAAATCAAGGTTGGAATCAACAGAGGCCTAACTACTCAGGTAACTACTCAGGTAATTATCAAGGTAATAACTCTTACAACAACAATAATAATTTTCCACCCCTGACAGAGTTAGTGTCTAATCAAGGAAAGCTAATGGATAACTTGTCTAAGAAATTGGCATCCAATGATAAAATACTAGAAAACATAAATAATAGAATGGATAATTTCTCTACTGCCATCAAAAACCAAATTAGCTTTAATAAAATGATTGAATCTCAGTTAAATCAAATAGCTGCTGCTATTCCTGCTACTAACCCCGGTATACCATCACAACCGGAAGGATTAGAATCTGCAAATCTTGTAGACATGTTTGATGCAGGTAATTATTGGAGTAATCCCGCTGTCGGAGTACATAATGACCTTCTGCCAGTCAAGAGAGGCGATCCAGGACGCCCCATCATCCCGATCTCCATCGGGATGGTGGACTTCCCAGAAGCACTCTGTGACTTTGGCTCCAGCGTCAACATTATGCCCAGGGTACTCTATGAAAAATTCTTTACATATCCTTTATCAGAAACAACTATGTGTTTGCAGCTTGCAGATCGGACACTAAGCTTTCCTAAAGGAATATTAAAGAACATGTGTGTCCGAGTTGGTACCTCGTACGCTCCAGCTGACTTCATGGTGATAGAGACCGGGTCCGATGAGAGGTCACTAGTTATTCTGGGAAGGCCATTCCTGAACACCTCGGGAGCTGTCATCTACGCCAGCACTGCGAAAATCAACTTCAACATCAAGGGGAGGAAGGAGACGTTTTCCTTCAAGAACAAGATTACACAAATTCTAGAGCAACCCCAACATGAACCAAGAAAGAGGACCAACAGGAGGAACAAGCAAAACAAGAACAAACAAGGATGGACCGAATCAGCTAAGATGGTCACTGCAGTTCAAGGAGGTCAAGACCGACGACCCAAGTCGCCGTTCCTAATCAAGAAGGACGACCCAGGCATGCCAAGCATTGAATGCTCAATCAATGGATACTCCTTTCAGAAGGCGCTCTGCGACACTGGATCAGGCGTCAACATAATGGCCACAGTCACCTATCAGCTCTTGTACGGGACCATGCCCTTAAAACCAACATACACTCAGCTCCAGATGGCAGATCAGACATCCCGAAAGGTCGAAGGTATAGTAACCGATGTCCCTGTTAAAATTAACGATCATTTTGTCCATACAGACTTTCAGGTCATTGACATGGGAGACGACGAGTACGATCCACCCATCATCCTAGGAAGACCGTTCCTAGGCACCGTCAAAGCAATCATCTACATTAGAACCGGAGAAGTCCATATGCATTTTCCCTCTGAGAAGGTACACCGCTACTTTAATGACCCTAACTATATAGTTGAAGATTCTAAGCAGGTCAGGACAAGAAGAAGGCGACGTAACCGTAACCAAAGGAGGCAAACCATCAAGGACGTATGGGCAGACTATGAAGGAGAGGTCATAAGGCCCGAAGATACACAACAGGAGACCGAAGCACCAAGTCGGGTATGGAAAGCGAAGACAGTTACACAAGAAGAGGAGGCGCTGCCGGAACCACCGTCTACGCCACCCAAATCCCAGGACAACTAAAAAGAAAAGAAGTCCTATTCGGAGGACTTAAAAACACCGAACGCCATGCCAAGAGGAAGACTAGCAGATGGAGGACATCCTAATCGCTGTCAGGGTGCTGCCGACATTCAAATACACCTCTGCACCTGCTAGCTACATCAGAAGAAATTACGTCAAGATCCAGCTTGGGGGAGAGCACCCCCATTTATCCTGATAAGTATTTTTATCTACATTTATACCTATGCTTTATTAAAATAAAAAGATGCATAATCATGAAAATCCAAATAAATATTTTGTGTTTATATATATTTGCTTAGTTTAATAAATAAATAAAGTAGCTATGCTAAACTGAATCTTGAAAATAAAACTCTAGCATGGATATGATGAATAGTTGCTCTGCCTAATTTTCAAATTTGTTTTCTCTCTAGTTTAGACATAACTGTTATAATTTAAAACTGGCTCTAAACCTGAACTAGTGGGAAGAGAACTTGATCTGAAGTCTAAGTTGTTAGCGGATATGATATGGGAAGGTTGAGCTGCTGTTTATCTGTTCCTAGAGATGCTAGAATTCTGGAGAATTTTATCTTTGAAAATCTTTAAAATGTTGCATGATGAGTTCCTGTATGATGAGAGTTTAAATTCCTACCACAGCCATATATACATGCTTGTTAGATTAAGAGCCGCACTTTTACTACTTACTGCTTATGGGCATTGAGTGTGGTCAAGCTGTGTAGACCCTTAGGAACTTGTCATGTGGTTAAAATCAAGATTCACTTGCACGTTCACTCATACATGCTGCTTCTACTCCGGAAGTACGCATCCACATATATCCACTCATTTCCATCTCCAGATTCACCCAAAATTATTCTACTCCTGACCCGGGAGAGAATAGCCAAAAACATTATCCCATTCCTGTTATTCCCTGTGAAGTTAATGCTCAAGTCATTTCTACTACCACTTGCTATATTCTCAAAAGAGGGAGATTGCTCTAAAAAAATATAAATACGAGGAAATAAAAAGGAGCAAGTGCTCGGAACCTCGAAGAAAGAAAAAGTGAGACGAGAGGTAAAAATGGACAAGTGTCCGACAGTAGAATTAGGGGTACAAGATACCCACCTGAGAAAAAAAAATATAGAGCATCTCATTCCCCTCAAAAGTTTTAAAAAGCAAGAAAGGTATGTATTCCCTCAAAAAGAGCATTAGACTTTTGTTATCACCATCATCACCATACACCACTCATTCACCACACATGCACATCTTGATTTGACTTATTGACTTGTTTCTCTAGATCCATGGTTTGACTATGCAATAAATGTTCTATGAGTATGTATACTGTATCTCCCACCTATGAGCTCCAGATATCAAAGCCTTATTAGAGTAGGGTGAGAGAGAAGACAATGTCACTACGCCTTATACCATAAATACCACATACTTTGAGAGAGAAGGCATATACCATTACTGCCTTGGTAAGGATCCAGAAATACCACAAAAGAGAGACCCGAGAAATTCATACAAGGAATCTCTGAGTTTTATTTGAAAAATTTGCAAAAAACTCCAGAGCTATAGCTGATCAAGAATAAGAGACATGGCGTTTGACTAGACCGTTCTATCTTTTAACCACTCAAGATGCAGGTGACGGTTGCAAGCCCCATGGTGAAAGGTAAAATGAGTAAGTTTTAAGTCTTGACAGTTTACTCTAACTCAGGGATGAGACCTTATTTGAAAGCATATGTGCCGTCAACATTCAAAGGCGTTGCAGCAACTTCCGATCCATAATGAGTCTATCCTTGCTCAGGGACGAGCAAGAGGTAAGCTTGGGGGAGTTTGTTGACGGTCCTTAAGTACCAAATATAGTTATCAAATAAATAAAGAAAAGGATCCAAATGCAACCAACACCTAGACTTAGGGTTTTATCTGATAGAATTCCACGAGTTTTGGTGTTTGTCTGTTTCTGCAGGGGGTTATCAGAAAATACGGAGGAAAGGCCCACACGTCGGGTTTACATAGAGATAATAACGTGTTCACCGATTTTCTATCATCTAGAAGACTCCAGAAGCCACGAGATCGAACGAGAGGCCGAACGGGCCCAGAGGCAGGGCGCCCGCCCTGCTCCCTAGGGCGCCCGCCCTGGCCTGAGAGCCAATCAGGCTCCGTCTCGCGGATTATGCTCCACCGACCTAAGGGATCAAGGAAAACCGTGCGATTAATGTCGGTTTGATCCGACGGCCCACGTTCACTTGAGGGGGCTATATAAGCAGGACCCCTGGCCCCTGGAGGAGGCACTCCCTCATTCTCAATTCCTCAAACCCTAATCTTAGGAGGAGAGTCTCTGATCAAGCCCTAGAGCCACCACATCAACTAGATCTCTAGTATAGCATAGCTACATAGGATTAGAACTAGAAGGAGTCAATCTTCGATTGGTTTCCGGATCTGTCAAGAGGATTCTTGGTAATTCCTTTACTGTTCTTCATTGTTCATCTTTGTTCTTCAATATTATGAATACAACTTTGTTCTATTTCAATATATTGATTATGACTATGCTCTACTTGTTTATGTTTGCGATTATATTGTTCTTAGTTTATCGTAGTTGTACGCTTGGCTTAGTTAGATTGGAATTATATACATGTTTAGGATCGTATAGCATTTATCCATCGGATCCATGGGTAAATGATAAATATTGTGTAGGCGTGGTGCTTAGACCATATTTATCTGCGATTGCACCTTATATGCCGGATCGTGGGGTGGTCCGCGATGGTGACAGCTTCGTTGGTTCTTATATAGTCCCCCTCCCGTGTGTAAGGCAGGCAGAGCAACATTATTACGGGGGAGTGATTGCTATGTTTCTCATCTTCCTTGATAATATCACTATGCATGGGCGTAGTCCTTTCTCGCAATGATTGCCAAGTGTACTTGCACTAACTATGATATGCTAGACTTTATAGTTAAGAATAACTTAGGAAATATCCTTGTAGTTCGTCCTAATACCATGCTAATGACTTGCTAGAATATCTGTTGAGGTGCTTATCATTATTATATGTGGCTAGCTGATCAGATTAATTATCTTTGTCACCATTCATACTTTATCTATATTTTATGTGACACTTACCCCTGTATGCAAGAGATAGATGAATGCTCTCACTTATACATGCAATGATTGATACTCATTCCTATATTCCATTCCATAATCAATATTGATGTTAGTAATCCCTTCCCAGTGGTAAAAATATAAATAACGATACCTGGAATACTTCCCGGTTAAAATGCTACATCGGTATTAATTTGTGCGCTTGCAGATCTTATTTATTATTTATTTAGAAGAGCAGCTGCATATTTCAATACCGCGTCTCTCATGTCATGCTGGGGATGACAACTTGGCTTAAGTGGCATGAGGGATAGGTTCGGCATTTTTGGCGCCGTTATCAGAATTAGAAAACTAAGTCTACTTTTGGTAATGACATTAAGAATGCCCAACAGTGACCACGATATCGGTGGCAAATAGTTAATAAATATCCTAAATGTAGGATGATTAGTACACACGTGAAGAATGAGAAATCTTTCTTTTCTAAGTCATACTTTTGTTTTGACAAGAACTTTATACTATCTAATAGTTGTGCGTCTGATTTGACAAGGTTTACGTGCAAGAAGGCATTCACTGGGCAAGATGAAATGTGTTAGACGAAGATGACCAATGAATACAAGGTATGCAACTTGTTTCAATCCAAACAAAGATGGATAACACGGAGTACAATTATGTTTAATTATCAAGAGGCCAATATGTTGAACAATCATGCAACATCACACTAAACTACTAGACTCCAATGCTTGCTGGAAGATGCATCGAATGTCATGAGCCACGTGCACCATCCTATGATGTTGTTGCAATAACTAGAATAGGTGGTCAAGGTTATTTTTTCCATGAGTGACGATCTAGTTTATGGATTGATAGTCATGAGAATGATGTATTGATCTTTTTTTGTTGGCCATGTACTTGTTTAGGCAAAGGCTGGAAGTGCTTTTCAGGATTTCAGGTAAATTATTTGAAATTTAATAAAAACTTTGTTTATTAAAAAAATTAAAGAATAAAAATCCAACTATTTCTGCCTTGCCAAGTTCCACGAATAAAAAATCCCAACTATTTTGGCCATGCAAAAATTAAAATTCAGAGCATAAAACTTCCAACTATTTCATTACACCACACAACAATCTTAGAATGACACAACCAATACTTGCATAGACCTTGCTTGCCACTAGAGGGAACTCTATATAATTAAACTCTTCTTATCATGTTTCTTCAGCCACACAGCGATCTCCTTTTTGAACCTCTCCATGGCCGACCTTGGCAATAGCAGTGACACCACCGTTGAGTCCTCCCCATCTTGGTTCTTGCACCTCATATGATCGCTTCCTATCTTGGAAGTAATGTCCCCAGCCACCGGTATGCCACCACCGACAAACTCAGCCCACCCAAGCTGCAAACCATTCCCTGCTGCAATCCATTTTGTGTCAGAGACCTCGTATGTTCTTGCCGTATCTTCGCAAAGCCTGTTGCGCATGGATGCCATTATCTCCAACATGGATTCCATGTACTCCTTTGCTGTCACACTGCGCTTGGTTCGGCGCACAAGCTCAACCATGTCGATGAGCGGCTGCCTGCAGAGCTCATCGATGGTTACTTGTGCTGTGGGAGAGAAATGTGCATTGCCATAGTAACCCCATGGAATGGGGGTGTGGTGGTTCCACCTCCCACGGGCATTCATGGTGATTATAAGGTGCACTATCTGATTCGACTTGTATCCCAAAGCTATTGTGCGACATCGCCACTTCATAGCAGTTATCAGTTCAAAGGATGTTGCTGAATGGGCGTGGTATCCCCTTATGTTGTTTTCTATAGTTGTCATCTCCCTTGGACCGAAGATGAAGTAGTCGACTACCATTTCATTGAGCGGAGTTGACAACATCCCATCATCACATGTAGAGTCCAAGTTATTCAGTTGTAATTGTACATATGAAGGTTTGGGGTATATGATGGGAGTTAGGCTATGTGTTGTACTACTTAGAAGCTCTCTTTTCCATACGGGGAGAATGCTCGGGGCTGCTGGACCACATGCCAATTCAGCTATAGTTATCATGAGTTGAATCATACCAAAACCGTCAGCCAAGTTATGACACTTGTGGAATCCACCCACAAATCCGCCACATTTCAGTCTAGTCAACTATAAAAAGAAATACCAATTAAGAAGCAATATAATGCCATTTGTAGTAGAATGCTACATAGCAAGAGAAGGAAAATGAAATACATTTCAAGACATTCGGTAGTAACTTGATTCAGAAAGCATAGATGCAAAACAAATGCAAGCTCTTCCCTTGGACCCTAATCCAAGACCAAATCCTGAGGATGGAAAATCTGGCAAAAGAGAAAAATTTGTCAACAGGAAATATATCTTCACTTAATGTCTGAGTTGCCCTTTCATGGCATAAGCTTGGAGGCAGGTGCTAGCAAGCGTTGGCACAATTCTCTCTACATCCACATCTCCATGTTCCTAGTTACACCTCCATTGTTGATTGGTGGGAAGTTGCATCGAAGGCAGTAGTAAAAGATAAGAAAAGAAAATCCAATGGCATATGCATCTATGTCACGTATAGTCACGTGGAGTCTCGTCGTGATGTGAATGACCTCAGGTAGACAGGTCATGACAAGAGTGGTGCAGCGTAAATGGATACTTGTCCCCAATCCCAACCTGGCCGTCTGGATCCCCCGTGGTTTTCAGCACCCAGTGCTCCTGGACCGCACGATCATGCACGGCTACGTAGCATCTCCAGCGGTAGCTGCACTGGTGTTGACGCATCCCCAGGCCATAGCCCACGCCGTCCTCTCCCAACTGGTGGCAACAAAAATCGTGGTGAATTGGTGGGAACTAAAATTTTTTCTTCCTTGCAAGATCCCCAAAATCTCTAACCCTAAGGACAATATTAATTGTGTATGTTTTCTAGAACTAATATCTATTTTGCTAAATATTGTTTGAGTGTCTTGTAAATGTCATGGCATGCTTTGAAATGCTAGACTTGTGAATATCATGAAGGCACTTTATTGTGGTTAACTTGAAACTAGAAGTGTATTAAATCAAGAGATGAGGTTGCCTAGGCCTGGTGATACTGGGTAGGGCTCTCATTACAAAATTGTATATGCAACATCATTGTTGTGCATCCCACTATCTATGATGCACTCATCACTCTTGGAGAGGATATAACACATAAGGGTGATTGGACAAATGTGCATTTTATGATTGGAGCATTCAAGTCCTTCGATTTTGTTTTAAGTGCACGCTTATTGTTTTTTATTCTTGGATACACAAATGACTTGTCTGAGCATTTGCAAGATAATATTCATGCAATCCAACTTGTTAGCGTGGCAAGGAACAGAATGCAACACTTGAGGACTAATGGACGAAAAAAGTTACTTTACAAGGTCACTTTGTTTTGTAGTAAACATTGTGTCGAAGTTCTTGCTATGGAAGGTAATTATGTGCCTGATGGAAGATGAAGACGGTTTGCCCAAAATCAAACAGATGATCATCAATTCATAAGGGAACTATATATTGGAGTCATTGGTAAAATTAGCCAAGAGCTTGATAATTGATTTCATGAGATTAATATGGAGTTGCTTTCTTGTATGTTGGCCCTTAATCCTACCAAACTCATTTGCATCTTTTGATGCACAGAAGGCATGCATAGTTGTTCAGGTTTACCATAAGGACATATTTGACTCCGGTTTGCTAAAGCTTGATAGATTCAATGGCCTAGAAAACCTTGTTGACCTCTCAATTAAGCTAGCGGAAACAAATAGACATAAAGTTTATGATTCAGTTTACTTACTTCTTGAATTGGTATTGCTTCTATCAGTGGCGACAACAAGTGTTGAGAGGGCATTTTGTACAATAATTTTGTCAAATCCATGTCAAGAAATAAAATGGATAGTCTTTTGGATGATTGCCTTATGTCATTCATTGGAAGAGACATTTTGGATGAAGTGGATGAAGATGACATAATTAAGACTTTCATGGTCATTAGAATGACTACGCCCAAAAAGTAGTAATGTACTCCCTCTAAGTTCCTAAAAGAAGTCATTCGGACAAGGCTTGAGTCAAACATTGGGAATATAAATCATGAACAACTTTAAGTTGTTGAGTTTGCAAATATGAAAACCGTATGAATAGATTTTTCTTGAAGAATACTTTCATAAAAAATATACATATATCACTTTTCAATGAATATTTTTATAAAAATAATAAGTCAAAGTTATGCTTTGGAGACCGTGCCACTATCCAAAATGACTTCTTTTAGGAACCTAGAGGGAGTAATTCTATATCCTCTTTAAGCTTCTATATTGCATATTTCAAACTATTAGTATGTTGTTTGAGCTTCTATATTGCATACTTCTTTTAGGAACTTAGAGGGAGTATGATTTTTTGTTTTTTATTTTCCAAAAATAGCATTACCTATAAGCCCATTAAAATACAACGGACAATGGGACCAAACATCTAATTTATATGTAAATAAAAAGTTATAACAAACTAATATTGTCAATAATTTATGACAATTGCGAGGTAGCATGTTATGACAGAAAATAGATCATCATAACAAACTACTTCTCTAGGTTATGATGATTTTTATTGCGTCTTAATGATGAACACATTATTTTCATCAAAAAGGCATTCTCCTCCTAAAAGTCATCATAAAACAGAATGACTTATTGACGAATTGACTCATCATCACAAAAAATTGTCATAGATCCTCATATTTCTTGTAGCGTGAGTTTGGAAATATGAAAACCATATGAATAGATTTGTCTTGAAAAATACTTTCATAAAAATATACATATATCACTTTTCAATAAATATTTTTATAAAAATAAGAAGTCAAAGTTTTGCTTTGGATACCGTGTCGCTATCCAAAATGGCTTCTTTCAGAAACCTAGAGGGAGAATTCTATATCCTCTTTAAGCTTCTATATTGCATATTTCAAACCATTAGTAGGTTGTTTGAACTATTTGTATTGTAATTATTTAAGACTTATTGTTATGCTATTTAGTGTTTGTATACTGAATTATGAGGCAATTTTGTGGTACTTTACCAAATTGCTAAATGATTATTACGATTTTGGATATGAAAATTTTGATCCGGCATAGGCCATGCAAAAAATTATAAATCTGCCACTAGGTGAGAGTGAAGAATAATGGATTAGGAGAAAGAAAAAGAGTGAGGGTGACGGACCGAGGGAGAGAAATTTTTGCTCTAGGTATGTCTTGCATGATTCTATCTACCATCCATTCTGAGTTTCTAGATACTTGCTTTGTTATTCTTTTTCCAAAAAGATGTCGATAGTTTAGTAGTACGTTTGCACCAGTAATTAAATTTATATAGCAAGAACACACTGCAATGGAAATGTTCATGTGGACAAATTTTTTAGAATAATAGGTAGTCCCTAATTACATTCATCTAATAAAACAAATAAAGTTACATCATGTTTTTGCAAAGCATTCACATAGCCTCGTTATGGTCAACCTCTGAAGTAAACTAATGGTGCCCAAAATGTCAACATCAGCACCCCCACAACAAGCGTTGACCAATTCAGAAATTGGTTATTATTGCAAAATCTAAATTTTTAAAATGACCGACTAATAAATCAAAAAAAATGACCGACTAATAGATTCCTTTACTACTTTTTAGTTCACCAACGAGTGAAATTTTGGTACCGTCTAAAAATTGTCCTGCAGTGAAAAATATCTGTTGACATCATTTTTTGGCACGTGTCAAGATGGTCAGAAGGGGCTAATCAGCAGAGGAAAAATTACTGTGTAGGTTGATAGCCGATGAAAATGAGCTTGTAAAGAAGGCTGCCTATGAGTGGTGGCGGTGTATGGAGAAATTGATTCAAATTGAAGTGTTGCCGATAAGGTTAAGGGTATTATTGCCGATGCCGATGAAAGAAGACTTAAAGGCTGCTGCCGATGAAACGGGGAGTGTGCCGATGAAAAAGACTTGAAGGCTGCTGCCGATGAAACAGGGAGTGTGCCGATGGAAAGGAGGTCGATGAGAATACCATCGTAGTTGAGGCGGACTAGAGAGTAAGATAGGAATTAATTTCCTTTTCTATGTTTATTAGAGTCTGAGTTGTATCAGAGTCATGTGTTTCCTTAGGTTTGGATTTAGTGTCCTAGTCGTATTTGGTTACGTCTCTGTAGATCAGGATATAAATATAGAGTGAAGGGCAATGTAATAACCAATCAATCAATATCAAAAACCAGCTTTTACTCTTATTTGCATCTATTTACTTTTCGGCGACTTCGTCAATTTGCATACTTTTCCTTTTTACGAGTTCTCATCGATTCGGCGAGTTGCATTGCTCCAGTGCAATCTTCGACGATCCTCGAGTTCCGCGTGAGTACCTCTTGGCCGTGACTTCCGGGCGTATCGCTATTGTTAGGACCAAAGTGCTCGTATCTTCATCCTTGTCGATTAACAGGTCAAATCAACTGGCACGCTTTGGATATCGATTTCGGGTATTAGCCCTTTGTGTTTGCAGATCCACTTTTGCATCAACACATCTTTTGGCACGCCCAGTGGGACCAGATCTAATCAATATGTTCAACCCTGAGATTGATGCGGGGAACATCATCGCGGTATCAGAAGAAGATCTTAAGGAAGAACAGAAGCAGGATATGGACAAGGCTATAGAAGAATACAGACAGCTTTGCTTGAAGTCATTCAGCTTGAACAAGAGTGGACAAGTCATCCAGAAGCAGGATTTGCCGTTGCCTCGGCAGGTTACCTTTGATTCTAATCCGGGTAAACTTCAAGAGATGGTTAATTCTGCAGTAAATCATCCTTTAATTAATCACTCCAATGTGCTGTCCAATACTGTTCATAATGCTGTGATTCGAACTTTCAAAGAAGGGCAAGCGTCACCGCATTATGTTGGGACTGCCTATCATCAACCAGAGTCAGCATCTGTTATTACTTCATCGGCTCCTCCAGCCGTTGTGGGTACAGAAGTTTCTTCCCCTCCAGTATCAGCAGGCTTATCTAACGGCATTATCAGGACGAGTTCAGCTTAATACAGATCTATCGGCATCGGCTTTATCAGGTCCTGTGCCACAGAGTAATCAGACTCCTGCTAATTGGTGGGGATACAGTATGCCTCCAGAGCCATCTGCTTTTAACCCTGGGTTACCTCAAGTGTTTGACATAGCAGGAAAAGCTCCTATGACATCGGCTGGTTCGCCGATAGCTCAAGTACCTCAATATACTACAACAACTACTGTGCAACCAACTCTAGGAGGTTTCCAGATGCCTTTCGGTCAAACATCTAATTCAAGTCCATCGGCAAACTTGTTACCGATGCAACAGAAGGCTCCTACTGTAAGTCAACCTGGAGTCCAGGTTATGCCTCAAGCTGGTTGTAATTATCCAGCAATGTCAACAAATTACCAGCCATCGGCAAATTTTGTACCGATGAACGCTAATGATAGTTGGTCAGGGCAGTTTCCAACTCAACATACAGTTCAGCCAAATCAGCAAGCTGCAGGGATTCATCAAGGTCATATGCACGCTGGTTTTCAGAATCAAGCATCGGCAGCTCAGCCGATGAATCCTTTCCAGCAGATTAATGGACCACAAATAGTGGCAAGTATGCCAATTGCTGGAGGTCGTGGGCCACAAAGATATGCAGAGGGGTATCAGCAAGTACCTCCGGTGGAAATTCAGCCATATCGTCAACAAGATGTTGATGCTTTTTGGGCCGATAAAATAGCAGAAATTATGAAGGATCAGTTTGGGATCAAGCCCAAGGTCAATACATATTCTTATCGGACTCCATATCCTCCAGCATATGATTTAATTCCTCTCCCAAATCGGTACAAGGTGCCAGATTTCACTAAGTTCTCTGGGCAAGATGATACATCAACCATGGAACATGTTAATCGCTTCATTATTCAATGTGGAGAGGCAGCTAGTAGAGATGAATTAAGAGTTCGTTTGTTTTCATCATCTCTGTCTAGATCAGCATTCACATGGTTTATTTCATTACCGCCAAATTCTATTATTACTTGGGCTGATCTAGAAAAGCAATTTCATAAATATTTCTTTGCTGGAGTTCATGAAAAGAAGCTTACCGATTTGGTAAAGTTGAGACAGCGCAATGATGAATCGGTGGAAGGCTTTGTGCAAAGGCTACGAGATGTAAAAAATAAGTGTTATAGCCTGGTACTGGATGATCGGTAACTTGCCGATTTGGCCTTCCAAGGATTGTTGCTGCACCTTAAGGACAGATACGCTTCTCAGGAGTTCGAAAGCCTAAGTCATCTCGTGCAAAGGATTTCTGATCAAGATACTAGGGTTTTTGAACCCAAAAGGAATTGGAACAAGAAGGTTTCATTTGTCGGAGAGGTATAAGATTCTGATTCAGATGAAGAACCAGTTATCGGTTTGGCTGAGTGGGTTAAGAATAAAAAGCCGATATCTTGTCCCTTTGGTCAAAAAGAGCCAGAGAAGTTTACTTTTGATATCACCAAAGCTGATAAGATATTTGATCTTCTGCTTCAAGAGGGCCAAATTAAGCTGTCACCTAATCATGTGATCCCATCGGCAGAAGAGTTGAGGAAAATGCTGTATTGCAAATGGCATAATGCAACTTCACACAGTACAAATGAGTGCAAAGTGTTTAGACAACAATTACAATTAGCTATTGAGTCTGGGAGAATTAAATTTGGTAATTCCAAGATCCAGAAGCCGATGAAAATTGATCAACATCCTTTTCCAGCAAATATGTTGGATGCTGAAGGAAAGACTAAGGTGTTGACATCAGAAGCTGCTGAGAAAAACACATCAGTGGATCCCCAACATCGGATAACTACCGATGATGCAAAAGGCAAGGGGCTACTAAGAGAAAGTGGCAGTTCTGGAAAGCCTCCTCGATCTGGCATTGTGATTACCCATCAAAGGCAACAGGAAGGCTGGCGTCAGCGAAGGGACCGATATCGACAACAGCAAGAAGAAAGACGCCGAGAGGAGTGGAATCGGCATAAGGATCATTGGAGGTGTCCGTTTTTTATTCATTGTTGGGAAGAAGGTATTAAATTACCTACTGTTGAAAATTGCCCAGAGTGCAATGGTTATTATGGGGTTAATCGTCCAGAAAGGAGGTTTCAATCTGGCAATCAAGGTTTGTCCATCAATGAGCCGATCAGAGGTAAAGCATCAGTACATGATCGGCTGGGGGGCAGGCTTAGTGTACATGAGAGGCTTGGTAAACGCATTGCATATTTTCCAAGAAACTAAGAAGAGCTTGAAGAGATGGCAAATGCAAGAGTTCCTGATGAAGAAATATTTTACAGGGATCCTAATATACGTCGTGTAGAGTCAACCAGGACTTATTATCAGCCAGTTTGGAAAACTAAACTTCCTCAATGGTGTCCAGAAGGTTTGACAAAGACACAGAAAAGGAGGATGCAACGAGAGCGTCAAGAGGACTTATACCAAGAAGAGAGTTCCTCCAATGAGAGATCTGGTAATCAGCAGTGGCAGATAAAGCACAAAAATAAAGGCCCATCGGCAGATATCAATATAGTGTTTATGTTGCCGATGGAATTTTTGGCACTCCCTGATAATGAGGAAGAAGCTGTTTTCTTTGACCAAATAGCTCAATTAACGCTAGATCCAATGATGGTTGTTTTTGAGAAACATGCCGATGATGAGAGACAGCATCTCAAAGCTTTGTTTGTGAAAGGCAGAGTTGATGGGCAGCCTGTATCTAAGATACTTATTGATGGAGGAGCTGCGATTAATATTATGCCCTATGTGATGTATCGGAAACTTGGTAAGGGAGATCAAGACTTAACTAAAACCGATATGATGCTAAAGGATTTTGAAGGCAATGTGTCACCAGCTAAAGGGGCAGTGTGTGTTGAGTTGACCATCGGCAGCAAAACCTTACCGACGACTTTCTTTGTTATTAATGGCAAGGGTGCATATAATCTGCTTCTAGGAAGGGATTGAATTCATGCTAATTGTTGTGTTCCTTCTACAATGCATCAGTGCCTTGTACAATAGATTGGGGATAAAATTGAAGTTGTTCCTGGTGATTCTTCTTATATCATCGCATCGGCAGAATCAGACACTTATGAACGAACCAAGTGCATATCAGGAGAAGCTTGGGAAAAAGAGTTCCTCAAGGTTGCCGATTACGAAATTCCACCGATCCAAGCAGTCGGTTCTGAAGAAGAATTTTAATGGATAGGTTTGCCGATGATGGAAAATTAGGTCAAGGGTTTACATCGGCTGATGATTTAGTAGAAGTAGATATTGGTGAGGGCGATAAGCCAAGGCCTACTTTTATTAGTGCTAAGTTAAATTCCAAGTGTAAACAGCAATTAGTCGATTTGTTAAAAGAATATAAAGATTGTTTTGCTTGGGATTATACTGAAATGCCTGGATTAGACCGATCGATAGTTGAACATCGGTTGCCTATTAAGTCTAAATTTCGGCCACATCAGCAGCCAGCGCGCCGATGCAATCCTAATATACTTCCTGATATTAAGGCCGAAATAACTAAATTGATTGAGGCAAAGTTTATTCGGCAGTGTCGATATGCGGAGTGGATTTCTAATGTGGTTCCTGTTTACAAGAAAAATGGGAAACTTGGTGTTTGTATTGATTTCAGGAATCTCAATAAAGCCACACCGATGGATGGTTATCCAATGCCGATTGCTGATCTGTTGATTGATGCTGCAACAGGACATCAAATTATCAGCTTTATGGATGGTAATGCGGGTTATAATCAAATATTCATGGCTGAAGAGGATATTCCCAAGGCTGCTTTTAGGTGTCCAGGTCATGTGGGATTATTTGAATGGATAGTTATGACGTTTGGTTTGAAAAATGCCGGTGCTACTTATCAAAGAGCTATGAACTTTATTTTTCATGAATACATCAGCACATTAGTGGAGATCTACATCGATGACATAGTGATTAAGTCTGGAGATATCACAAAGTATCTAACCGATCTATGAAAGATACTGGAGTGCACAAGGAAGCATGGATTAAAGATGAATCCTAATAAATGTGCATTTGGTGTATCGGCAGGACAATTCTTGGGTTTTATGGTGCATCAGCGAGGCATTGAAATTAGTAGGAAGTCTATTGAGGCAATCAACAAAGTGGTTGCTCCTGCCAATAAAACTGAATTATAATCTTTGATCGGTAAGATTAATTTCATCAGGAGATTCATATCTAATCTGTCGGGTAAGATCAAGGCTTTCAGTCCATTACTGAAATTGAAAGCCGATCAAGAATTTAGATGGGGAGATGAGCAGCAATTAGCCCTAGATGAAATTAAGAGTTACTTAACAAATCCTCCAGTGCTAGTTCCACCTCAACACGGGAAACCTTTTAGATTGTATTTGTCAACTGATGATACTGTTATCGGTTCAGCTCTTATTCAAGAATTTGAAGGGAAAGAACGTGTTATTTATTATTTGAGCAGACGGTTAGTAGATGCTGAAACCAGATATTCAGCTATCGAGAAATTATGTCTGTGTCTATACTTTTCTTGTATTAAGTTGAGTTATTATTTACTATCGGCCGAGTGTACTATCATATGCAAAGATGACGTGGTCAAATATATGCTGTCGATGCCGATATTAAGTGGTAGAATTGGCAAATGGATTTTAGCGTTATCAGAATTTGACCTATGTTATGAATCAGTTAAGGCAGTTAAAGGACAGGTTATGGCTGATTTTGTTACTCAACATTGCAACACAGTGGATTCTCTGGAGATTGCTCCTTGGACACTTTTCTTTGATGGGTCTACATGTGGTGAAGGAGCAGGCATCGGCATTGTGTTAATTTCCCCTCAGGGGAAGAGGTATGAGTTCTCATTACCGATTGTTGCTACATCAACAAACAATCAGGCTGAATACCAAGCTTTGATAAAAGGGTTAGAATTACTTAAGCAAGTACGTGCCGATGTTGTTGAAGTCTTTGGTGATTCTATGCTAGTTATAAATCAGTTGGCTAGGATTTATGAATGCCGAAGTGAAGTTTTAATTTCATATTATGAGAAATGTTTGCAGTTGTTGAAAGGGTTTAGGAATTTTCATCTGGAACATGTTTCTCGATTGCATAATGAAGAGGCTAATCGATTGGCTCAGCATGCTTCAGGGTATCAGCCTATTCAAGAAGTGTTAACATCGGCAGTTGATACCGATGACTGGAGAAAGGAAATTATTGATTATTTAAAGAATCCATCTAAAAAGGTTGAAAGACGTATAAGGTTCCAAGCTACCAAGTATGTGCTCCTTGATGATGAATTATATTACCGTACCATAGATGGAGTTTTACTCAGGTGTGTTGGCATCGATGAATCAAAAGGCTTGATGGGTGAGATTCATGAAGGAGTATGTGGGGCTCATTAGTCAGCTTTCAAGATGAAATGGATGATCAGAAGGAATGGATATTATTGGCCGACTATTCTCGAAAATTGTTTGAAATATTTTAAAGGATGTCAGGAATGTTAAAAATTTGGTAATATTCAAAGAGCACCCGCATCGGCTATGAACCCCATAATTAAGCCTTGGCCGTTCCGGGGTTGGGCTATTGATCTCATCGGTCAGATTTATCCACCATCGAGTAAGGGGCATAAATTTATTCTGGTTGCTACCGATTATTTCACAAAGTGGGTTGAAGCGGTTCCTTTGAAAAAGGTGACATCGGCTAATATGATTGATTTTGTGAAAGAGCATATTGTTTACCGATTTGGTATTCCTCAAACCATCACTACCGATCAGGGTACCATGTTTACATCGGGTGAATTTGATGAGTTTGCTATAGGTATGGGGATTAAAGTTTTGAATTCTTCACTATATTATGCCCAGGCTAATGGTCAGACTGAGGCTTCTAACAAAGGAATTATCAAGCTCATTAAGCGCAAAATTAAAGAATATCCTAAGAGGTGGCATACGATATTAAATGAAGCCTTGTGGTCATATCGGATGGCATGTCATGGTGCAACCAAGGTAACACCTTATCAGTTGGTACATGGACACGACGCAGTATTACCTTGGGAGATTAAAACTGGCTCTAGGCGAATACGTTCTCAAGATCAATTGACAGCCGATGACTATGATACCCTTATGAAAGATGAGTTGGAAGATGTAGCAGGTCATCGGTTAAAGGCTTTAGCTAGCATCAAAGAGAATAAGAAAAGGGTAGCCAGATGGTATGACAAGAAGGTGAAGGTAAAGGAGTTTGTCGATGGAGATTTGATTTGGAAGTTGATTTTACCGATTGGGACTAAAAGTTCAAAGTTTGGCAAATGGTCACCTAATTGGGAGGGTCCATATCGGATAAATCAATCTGTTCCTGGTAATGCATATATTCTCAAAACCCTCGAAGGGGTTGTGTTTCCCAGAGCATTAAATGGAAAATATTTAAAGAAATATTACCCTAGTATCTGGATAGATGCATAAAAGTATAATTGCCGATAACAATCCTATCGACTAGAGTTAAAACAAAATATTAATATCTTATTGCCGATGCACTAGATGAGAATTACAGGTTTAACAAAGATTGGATAGCCAATATTGCACGTAGGCGAATTTCATCGGCTTCCTTCAATTCTTTAGCGTCTTCATCGGCAACTCCCTCCACAGGCTTGAGTTTCTTTTTTCAAGGCCAAGGCCTTGCGAGCTTGGACGTCCCTTTCCTGCTGAAGGGTTTTGATGACGTCAGGAAGCTGGTCTTCTTCTTGCTTGGCGTGGGTTAGGGCTGCTTCAACTTCTTCCAGTTCAGCTAGAAGAGCTGCTCTCTTTGCCGATAGATCCAGAATTTTTTGCTTGAGATCGGCACCGGAGGTTTGCAAGTTGCTGATGTTTTTGTGCTTCTCATCGGCAGTTTGTTTTAGTTGCAGCATCTCTTCCTTGAGCTGAGCTTGAGCTGCTCTATCGGCGATACGGTGAGCAGCCCGTTGATATTGAAGTTGTTGGCTGTCTAGATGGACTGATGGGAAGAGAATTTCTTCAACATCGGCAGAAACTTGGCCACGGATTGTCTTAAAGATAGTCTTTGCAGGATCTGAATCGTTTATCAATTGAGTAGTATCTTGTTGTAACAGATTCAGAAGGGCTTCTAGCTTGCCATAGGTTTCTGCCGATATTGTTCCCAATGCCAGGGAAGAACTCGCTTCTTCTCCATCATCATCGGAGATGTCGATAGCAAAAGAAAACAAGCTATCGGGAGAATCTTGTTCCTGTGAAGAGAAAAGTAAGTCAGAGATTCTACCTAAGGATAGATATGGATATTATAAATCGAATAGGTCAATCGGTTTACCTACTTCAAGGCAATTTCTTGGGCCTGGCTGGAGGGAGCAGCTTGAAGGGGGTCATGCGAAGGATCGGCAGAGGTTGCCGATGGGATGTCTTCTACGACCTCATCAGTAGTTAGCCCTTGGGGTATGATGGCCGATGATATATTCTATGCAGGAGGGTCAACTTGTTCAACCACATCGGTTGGCTGACTAATAGGTGTTGGAGCGGATGCAGGGATTGGCGTAGATTTCTGTCATTTTTGCTGAGCTTCGGCATCGGTTAAAGCTTTACGCTTTACTTGGATCTCAGCGACAATTGGCTGGGGGGCATCGGCACTTGTTGATTGAGGAGCTTGAGTGCTTGGTATGCTTGCCGATGTACCCATTTGTTGCTGCAAAACAAGTGTCAGATCAGGTATTTAACAGATAAAATGTAAAGATAAAAGAATACCTATAAGGCTGGTTGGAGGTAGTGGTGCCTGATGTTGGAGGAGTTGTCGATGACGATCCAGCCGCAGCTCTTACACCCTGATGGTTACATGTTAATATAGTTTGTATCGGCAGTGAATAAAAATAAACCAGGTTATTACCTTGAAAGCCTTAATTAGGCTTGTAGCGGTAGCCATTGGAGTGGCCCTAGATGTTGCCAGTTTTGATCTGGAGGTGATAGTCTTGGCACAGGTCCTCTGGAAAGTTAAAGCGGCTAAGGTGGGGGCGTTGTAGCCGATCACTGAAACTGGGGAGATAGGTTGGAGGTTGAAAGGTTTCCCACTCTTGCTCATGGATGGAACTGGGTCATCGGCCTGTTGCGAGAAAGATTAGATGCCGATATATAAAAAAGAAGAAACAAAAGAAAGTTAAAAGAAACTTACTGCATCGTCAGGAATAGCGTAGTTGGGATAGATCATGTGCCGATATGTATGGACGGATGTTGAGAATAATTGTTCCTTCCACTCTTGCCACCATTGCTTATATGATTCTGTGATAAAAGACGCTGGTGACCAGGCGGAGAGATCAACATTTGAGATATCGGCATCGGGAGCGAGTCTTACTACCCTGCTCCACTCAGTTCTGGTGGTGATTGTTTCTCTGGGCTTAATCACATCGGCAAAGCACAGCTTGATTGGCAGTTGCCCAAAAGCCAGTTGACGAGATACTGCCGATGGATTGTAGAACTCATAAGTAGTATTGGAATTTTTCCCACTACCAAATGTGTTCACCGGGATTGCCCTGGGAGTAATGATGGCCATCATAAGCTCATTATCTTGGTTCAGCTCGTCATCGGTAAAGTTGAAGAGAAGGGGGAACTTGTTATCTTCATCAATATAGGGTACCCAAGTCCTATGATCGCGAGGGAGACCATTGTAGAAGTTCTGGAAAAATCTACTGATTTGATCTTCATTAGCCTCTGTTCCAGGGAGGACAATTATAGCTTCACCGAAGTTGAGAGGGGGGGCGTGTTGCTGATTTCTCATCTCCAAGAACATAATCTTCGGCAATTTCTTGTGGGAATTCTTGGGCGAAGAAATCCCACTGCAGACGTTTATGCATATGGGCATTTAGCCACATATTGATGAACCACCATGGGCCTCCCAAATTGCCGATGGGTTCACCAAGTAAAAGCTTCTGGGATACTTGGTGGAGGAGGTGGTAGGTGGAGCTCAGAAGGTATCGGCCGAGCGGGAACCTGACACCGTTGGCCAAGAGTTCGGCTGCAGGAAGGAAGGCGTTGGTTGGTCCTACCGATCGGCCACAGAAAATAAATTTCTCCAGCCACATATTCAAGAATATGGCGTGTTCCCTCTGGTTGACAGTACCAGTATTTTGGTATTCCTGGATGTATCCTGTCCAGCCGCCGATGTTGTGTGTGTTCACTCTATATTCAGCTTTCCTACCATAGATGGAAGCTTCATCGACAGTCGAGATGTCTAAGCCAGTGAGCATGTATACATCGGCAAGAGTAGGGGCGGATGGACCATGGCCAAACATAAAAGTATTTGTGGTGTCTGACCAGAAGTGAGCGGCGGCTATCATCATGGATTCATTCTTTTGCATATCGGCAATAGATAGCCTAATACACTGGTCTATCTTCCGCTCTGTCCAGTACACCTGCATCGACCTGTTAACCCTCAAGTACCAGTCTTTCCACCCTTTGGTGGGTTTGGGCCAAGATCGGAATGTATCTTTCCATAGATTCAAAGAAAAATTTTGAGCTTTGAAGGGAATTCTGTTAGCCTCTGCATTGATCAAGTCAGTTGGATCTGGGTCGTCCATTGGACCTAGGCATTGGAGGGGTGGTTGGTTGGTTGGAATAACCAATTTGTTGTGTAGTTCCTGAGTTTGGGAGATCAAAAGAATGGAAGAAGAAGAAAAAATTACCAACTGTAAGAACTCGCAAAGACCAAAGGGATCAAGGTAAAAGTAATAGAAGAAGAACGAACCGCGGGAACGTTGAAGTTGATCGCCATTGCTCTGAGAAGGATGAGGGCACAAGCTGGGGACTTGAAGTTGACGCTGGAAGGAGCTCTGGTGGGTTGAGGACGCGCGGTTGTTCGTTAGGGTTGCCGCCGGAGAGAGAATGCCAAAGGTCGAAGTTTGAAGGTAGAAGACGAGCGATCCGGGGAAATCTATTTATAGGCCACGTGGAGTAGGGGTATTCTTGACTTATTTCTATGCCGTGCGCATGTGGATCGAGGTGGTTCAGATGGATATGGTAACTGTTCGCACGACAATCAAGGGATTGTACAAAAGATTTGATGGCAAGTAATCATGACTTGGAAGAGATCTTGGTACAGGACCTTTTAGTTCTAAAATGGTGGTGTTGTTATGATAAGATCTTACCGATGGGTTGTTATTTTAGTATCTCAACCGTAATTGGGGTAAGAATAGTTGGAAATTGTGCGATATTTACTGAGATGCATGAATCAGAGCTAGATTTGATTAAATTCAGTAACATATTATGTTATGCTTGGAGAATGGGTTGAGAAAAATAGGTAACAGCAAGCATTATCTGGAGTAAATTTTGGAGCATCAGTATCTTATACTCCGAAATTGGGGGGCATGTGTTGACATCGTTTTTTGGCACGTGTCAAGATGGTCAGGACCAAAGTGCTCGTATCTTCATCCTTGTCGATTAACAGGTCAAATCGACTGGCACGCTTTGGATATCGATTTCGGGTATTAGCCCTTTGTGTTTGCAGATCCACTTTTGCATCAACAATATCTATTAACTGCTTGATATTTTTTATGTAAAGTCTAGAATAACTTCCCTAGAAGTGCATGGATCTATATTTGTGGCTTTCATTGTGAATCTTGTACTCCCTCCATACCAAATTATAAGACGTTTTGGCTTTTCTGGTTACTATGCATTTAAATATGCACTGTGTCTAAATATTTAGTAAAAACAATGTATCTAAAAGAAAGCCAAAATGTCTTATATTTTAAATGAAGGGATTAATAAATAAGAAAAAACAGCACACACATTCTCTCTATTACACTGTTTTAAAAAAACAAGAAGGAAGAAAGAGGAGCTAGATAAAAAAAAGATACATGCATGAACAGCAGTGGGCTACCAATGACGCCTCTCGTATCACCAGCATCACACAGCAGCTCCTCCACGCACGGGTAGGGCGGAACCAGCGGCTCTCCGAAGTCCTCCAGCTTCACGTCGGCGTCGGCCTCCACGAACACCACCCCTTCCGCCGTGCAGTCCACCTCGAGCCTCCCTCCGGCGTCCTCCCTCAGTCGCCTGGCGACAGGGTAGTAGTAAACCAGCATCTCCGCGAGGGCCGCCCGGACGGCCTCCGCCGGGTCATCCGGTCCGTCGCTCTGGTCGTGATAGCGCCGGAAGAAACTGATCACCGTTTCGTAGTAGCACAGAGCATGCTGGTCGTCGATGTCTGAGAGGGCCTTCATCTCTCGTGGCGTCGGCCGCGCCGGTGACACCAGCTGTGGCTCGCTCCGGCATGCCTTGAAGGACACCATTTTTGTTGTCGATCTTGCTATTGGTTTGGATTTTGGACGACTGTGTGACAGAACTAATTTGCAGCTGGCCCTAGCCGGTGTTTTAGGGCTTTAGTGCCTACGCCTAGTATTATATATATACACTCCTAAACCATAGCACCTGGCTTGATGATGAAAATGAAACAGCGAACCCAAGGTGATATAACAAGATATATATCGTCCTTAATGATGTGATAAATAGTGAATTAATCAAAATCCTCATTTGAGATAGATGTTTGGAGCTGGGGATATCGTGGTGCATGCAAGCGAGATAAAAAACGTTGCTAATTAAGGCAGCAGTACCCCAAGACGACAGAAAAGCAAGGAGGCGGGGAAGGGTCATTGAGGTATGGCGTTGGCGAAGTCGGAGCTGGACAAATGGGAAGGTACTGAGAAATTGCATCTCTGGAGTAGGCGGCGTCGGGGGGCTGCGAGGCAGCGTGCATGTAAGAACAAACTTTTGCATCTGTACTGCATGGATCAGGAGATGGACTCCACATAGGGGGCCACTACGACTGATTAACCAAATTGTATATGATTTCTTTGGATGGCATATCCTTACCTAAAATCCTAGATTCGCCACTGCGAGCATCCCTGCAGCACACTCATGGGCCGTGTTTTTTACCCTGGTGCCGGTGCACCAGGCTAGCCCTACGTGGCTTCGCCCCTGAAGGCACGCTAGCTGGATGGACTCGGCCAGCCTTGCAGATATATATGATTTATTTAAATATATTATGGAGTAGTCCATAATTACTGTTGCATTGCCAACTCAATTGTTATCTTGTTGAGTAGTATGGATGCCTGGTACATTGCATAACAGCTGCTACATGCACCAGCAGGCAGCAGATGCATGCAGATAAGGATGAAAACAGTATGGAAATATTCCTTATCGTACCGCATCATTTTCCATATTTGACCTGATCGAATTTGTATTTTTGAACAAATTCAAATTCAGTTCAAAATATGGAACACTAAATTCAAAATCAGAACGAAAACGGTTTAGACTCAAAATCATGAAGATTTTCAAGACTTTATTCAATCAAAGACTAGGGTACAAGTCTGATTCAAAGAAAAGTACATGGCCTAGTTGGCCATCAAGCAGTGCATCAAGGTCTGCGTAAGATAGAGCAAAACTTCCTAGCCTACATCTTTAGGCCATGTTTGGCAGAGCTCCCAGAGCTGATTCTTTGTTGAATCCAGCAAGAGCTCTGCCAAATAGTTTTTCAGAGAGAGGTGATTCTCTGCTGATTCCGTGAAGTGATTCTCTGAAATGAACTAGGAGGCTGAGAGCTGAAACAAGTAGCTTCTCCTGATTCTGTGAAGTGATTCTCCATCATGATGTCAAGAATTTATGCTAAAGAATCAAAGAGAATCACTTTTAGTTACAGAATCACTTCTCTCAGAGAATCAAAATCAGATAGAGCTCTACCCAACAGGCCAGGTAGGACAAGAAGCTGAGGACAATGCTTCTGGGGCCACGCTGCAGAATCAAGTGTGAAGAAACACCGAGTGACCACGCTGATGACGTCCATCTTCTAGTCACTAGGATTCTTCTTGCTAACTATTTTGCTTTGCATCTGCCTTGGACTACCCTGCCGCGCACTACTCCTTATCACAAGAATACTTCTAGTTGTAAGACAAGGTGGATACCAGCTAATCTGACTATGCCCAAGGGCTCAAGCATCATGGATACTATCATATTCAAGGGCTGGGAGATTTAGTTTTGCAGCACAACTATCTCTGGTGAAGTTGAAGAGCTTGTCATGGGGTATTTATAGCTTGGCCTCCATGCTTATGGATAGTGTTCACGTGAAGCCTATAGACCAAGTTCACAGATCATGGTGGACAACTCCCACATGTTGCGCTAGAGCGAACGACAATCAGTTTTGCTTTTATAGTTGCAAGGACAAGATTCCAACTGCCCATTTGACTGCACATTACACCACAAGCTGTGTGAAGACAAAAGCTTGTACAGAGGATAAGGATTCTCTTTACTGTTTGCCTATGATTCATAGTATTCAACCACTCAATGACAAGCGGTCCTTGATCTTAGTCATGGGGTGGTTACTTGACTGCACCCTTGAGGATGTCTCAAAGATCCTATAATCGACTCCGGGTAGTCAGTTTTAGGCTCCGGAGCTGTGGGATATATATCCTCAGCGCATTCAAATTTTTTCAAAAGGAATTGACAAATTGCAGAAAGGATAGTTCTTTATGCTAAACAGCAAGATACTCGGGGGCTACACTTAGTGAGTGCGCTTTGTCAAAAAGCGCACACCACCACTCGAATACTTCAAGAGCACTTCATGGCTTCTCTCAGAAGACACTCGGATGCTGCTTGATTCTACTTGGCCAAGTCCAAGAGATTCAAGACGACTTCAAAGATCAACCATGAAGAGCTCAAGGGCTTGACGGACTAGTATCCTAAGTGTTCCCCCATAGGTCCGAGTACCTGGCAAGGAGATGGGCCGGCCCAAGGTCTGCCTAGAGGGCATAGAACAAGGTGGCATATTCTCCAAGGCTACAAGGACCGACCTAGTTGGATTCTAGGAAAGTTAGTCTCTGTAATAGAACTAGAACTCCTTTGTTGTATTCAACTAGGACCCAACATAAGTGCCTACCCTTTGTACTATATAAAGAGAGGTAGGAGCACTCTCCCTTATACACAATCATACATAGCAATCCAACGCAAGGCAACACATGCCTAACTGAACGTAGGGTGTTACGCTATCCAAGCGGCCAAAACCAGTATAAACCGTTGTCTTTATGTTCACCATCTAGTTCGGTCTTCATCAAAGCCCACCAATAACTATTCTAGGTAGTATAGTAATGTGTTTTTGGTCATTAGACACTGACACCGTTAGCTTGCCACTTCTCGAGGGAACTTGGTTTGTCAAGTTTCTCCTTTTGAGCGAGTTTTTTGTGCATGTTTTCTCAGGATCCTTTGGCCTTTGTAGTGCTTTGTGGCTGGGTCTTCCTTTCACTATTACAGATTGACTTTTCACTATTGCCACTTTCACTGCCGAAGTGATAGAAGCGACTATGTGCTACTTCACCATCGGTTGGACCGATAGGGAGGCCTCGTAAGGAATGAAACCAGAGTTGAAAACCATCAATGCGACGGTGGTTGCGGGGTTGAATTCCACCGTCGTTTGGAACGCCGAGCTGACTGAGATATGCATTATGGTCGCTGCACCTACATGACCATTTGGCGTACCGGCAGTAAATATTGAAGGTGAGTAAATGAGAGTGTGTCCCAATACCCAACTACGTACTAACACTCCCTGCTGGCCCGCTCTACATATTCTTCAAGCCCGCTGCCCTCTGAAACCACCCCTCTTCCATGTTCATCCCATTCTTCCATCAGACTAGATCCATGTTGGCGTACAGTTTTTTCAAGTTTCCCAGTTACGACTCTTTCTCCGGCGAGGACGAGCAGGTCCAGCAGCACTCATCATCTAAGGAGGCCTCCTAGGAGTACATGGATCCTGATTTGATTCATGATAGGAGCTCTGACACCGAGGAGGAGGAGGAGGAGGACGACGACGACGACGGCAGGCCCAAGGACGATGATGTCGATGAATGATGACAGGCCTCCTTTGAAGCGACCAAGGCGACCATCATCCTTGCTCTGAGAGGATAATTTTTAGGTGTATTATCTTTGTGGACGAGTACAACCACTCGTTTGAAATGTATCTATATATTTTATAAAGTAATAAACAAAAGTTCTAGTCCAACCAATGCTTCTTTCTTTTGCTATCATCGCTCTTAGTGTTATGTCATGTCGCTGGACCAATGTTTCTAGTGGCCTATAAACCGATTTGTTCAAAATGTTTAGCAATAGAGAAAATTGATGATAATTTCGTTACAAATCTAGCAACTTAGGCCCTGTTTAGATCCCTCTAGTTTTTGGCAATTTTTAAGACTCTGGCCTTGTAAATTGGGTGGGATCCAAATAGGCTAGTTTTTAAGAATTCAAAACTGGTCCAAACAGGGTCATAATGGACCAATGCTTGATGGGCCATGCTGCTCACACTTCCGTACGGTCCCTATGCCCTATATAATGCCATTTGGGGTGATGTTTGTTCTTTCCAATGCCAAAAGCCGGCGGTAAAGAGTATTTTCCCGCCGGACTACATATCCAAGCGGCGATAAAGGCTGATTTCCACCGCTGAGTCGATGGCGCAGGTTGTCTAACTTAAAGCCATCATATCCAAGTGGTGATAAAGGCTGATTTCCATCGCTGAGTTGATGGCGTAGGTTGTCTAACTTAAAGCCATCCGCTGCCATAGCCATACCCAAAGCGAATCCCATTGTTCCCCTTTCCTCGACCATTGCTAGTTCCCCAATATCTATTGAAGGTTGTGTCCAAATTGAAGCTGGCTCATCACTTAACTGATCCGTGGTCCGCAAAATTTTCTTGACTGATTCAATTACTTGATTCTTGCTATTGTGCTTATGACTGTGTTATCGATGTTCTTGCTCAACGGGGCCTCCGTGTTCATTTTTTATTTCTTCATGCTATAAGATCTGCCTTTACTGTACATAGATGGATCGTGGATGGATGTATATGAATTGTAGTTCAATTGCATTCGTGCAAGGCCTTGACTCTTTATCAATGCTATGACTGCTTACATGGATCATAATGTTGAGGCTCTTTGTTTCATAAACTGCCCATGTAGGGATTGCAAAAATCTTAAGCAGTGGAATAGCATGGAGCTGATGAGGGGTCATCTGCTTCAAAGGGGTTTCATGCCAAACTATATGGTTTGGATGAAACATGGGGAAGAAGGCGAGAACCCACCTGACGAACAAGCTTCAGTGGGTATACGGAATCACAACAGGGATACAAATGTAGGCAAAATAGGGCACGTGAATGAGAATGAGATGGTCCTAGAGACCGTGAATGAAGGTGTCGAAGAAGCCGTCACCATCCCGGGAAATGAGAGTTTGGCATATAATGAAGTGCGAGATGCTCTAGACTAGATGATTGATGCTGGGAAGCCAGATTTCCGTGATGAAAAAACCGAAAGATGTTGGAGGAGATGAGGAAGCATGCAAAAACTCCGTGGTACAATGGTTCCACTCTGACAAAGTTGGAAGCTAATATTTTGCTTCTGGAGATGAAAGCAAGGAATGAAATGTCGGACACTAGGTTCAACGATGTCTTATCCCTGTTGTAGAAGTTTGTTCCAAGCCCAAATGAGTTGCCTTAGAACACGTACGAGACCAAGTAAATGATCTTCCCATTGGGACTCAAAGTACAGAAAATACATGCTTGTCCCAAAGACTGCATATTGTTTCGCAGAGATTACAAAGACTTGGATTCGTGTCCTCGGTGCCATGCCTCACGATACAAACTGGCAATGGTGCCATGATGCAAGCTGACCGTGAGAAAAGACCGGCTGCGAAGGTGATGTGGTGTTTCCCTATAATTCCTCACTTGAAGCATTTGTTTGCCACAGCAAAGACAGCGAAACTGATGAGGTGGCATGCGGAAGATCGAGTGAATGATGGAAAGTTGTGGCACCCGGCTGATGGCGCCCAGTGGATGTTGACGGTCACTAACACCCATTTTGACCATCAACATTTCACCCAAAAGCATGGCAAAGTAAGGTAAAACATCATCAGATGTATAGAATTTTGTTTATAATTCACCTAGTTCCACTTGTGCTTGTAGAATTATTTGTATGCAGGAAATATGGAAAAATTTGGCCAAAATGGTGACAAGCATGGACCAAGGAAGCAATGGACGTGACAGGAGGCCTTGGGCCCACTTGGGCCCGCCGCTTAGTCCCCCAGGTGGCCCTACCACATCATCGATCCAGGGGAGTTGCTCCAGAGCCAATCACAAGCTTTCATTCAAGTCAGTTTGATCAACGGACAAGATTTGATGTCGGTGGATTCATGGGCCCATTATCATAGACTTGGGAACTCTCCATCGACTTACCAACCGACTTACCAGCCAAGTTTCACCACGTGCTGGCTTCACAACTACGTTGGAGGAGCGACCATAGTGCTATGATGCAATGGCGGTGGATCCAAGGGCCGGTCGACGCCCCCTAGCGCCACCCAGTGCCCTAGGTCCTCCACCGACCTTGCCACTACCTACAAATACCCCTCCCCTCACTGTACACTATAAATAGTGGGTGTGGAGCTCAATGGAGAAGTGCCCCATTCATTTCCAAGATCTCCAAGCTTCTCTTAGCTTTCTAGCTCAGCTTAGCTATAGAGTAGTAGTCTAGTAGTGGAGTAGAGCAAGAGCAGTGCTGCTCTCGGAGTCCAGAAGAGTCTTCTAGGTCTGGTATAGCTCCTTTGTAATTCTTTTATTTCAGCATTTACTTTATTTAATATTTATTTTAGTACTTTATTCTAGTATTATTGCTTTGCTTTACTTTAAGTACTTAGCCATTAGTGTCCATCATTAGTCAGCTTAGGTGCTTGTTATTTGGCATTAGTAGCATAGGTTATCTTATAATTAGTTGCTATTCATTAGTACCGGTTCCACCGTCTGGTTAGGGTACTTTGATCTCATTTCATCGTAGCTCGGATCGAAGTAGTAAGCCTATAGATTAAGCATGGTGCTTAGGCTATAGATTACTTGTGTATACGGCTAGGCCTCCGGATAGATTGTGGTAGGTGGCAAGTGGTGACAGCCTTGTCCATCCTCTGTATTCCACCATGATAGGTCTAGTTATTAAATCATAGGGCTCGTGGCAGACCTTGTCTATTTAACTCTCCTAGTTGGTAGGCAGGCTGTGCCCCGACGTACTATCGCATTTCTCCTAGTCATTTGTTTACCCTTAGTTACTAGAAAGATAAAACTCACTCTCCCACCTAGCTATCTCTAGGTTAGCTTGTATTTAGTAGTTAGTTTAGGTAGTTCACATTCACCCTTCACTATAGTTCACCTACCTAGGATCAACTGTAGCCTTCCTTTAGCAAATCCTAGTTCAATCATAAATTCTAGCCTTCCGCCTTCCTGTGGGAAAATATAAATTTGACACTTGGTACTCAGTGAGCGAAGTGCTACACGATAGTTCTTTGCGCTTGCGAAATCATCTAATAGTCGTTAAGAAATATCAATAAGAATTTTTGGCTCCGTTGCCAGGGAAGGCAATTGGCCTCGGATTTATATTGCTAGATTCGCTAGCTAGGTTTTTAGTTATCCTAAGTAGTTTATCGTTTTCATCATATCCTATCACTACCCTCCACGATCATGGGCGACAAGACCATTCGTGATTTTTTTGCACCCTCGGCTGCTAATGTAGCCACTGGACCCAATGTTATCAATGGGGATGCTAACTTTGAGCTTAAGCCAGTGTTAATTACGATGGTTCAAGCTAGTCCATTTTGTGGGAAAGCCCACGAGGATGCTAATGCTCACCTCCAACAATTCTTGGAGATTTGTAGCACTTTCACCATTAACAGAGTGAGCCAAGAGGCTTTACGTCTTCGCCTTTTCCCCTTCTCTTTGTTAGGAAAGGCTAAGCAATGGTTTTACTCTAACCGCAACGCTGTAGATACCTAGGGCAAGTGTTCCAACAATTTCTTAGTTAAGTTTTCCCCCATGGGGAAGACTAATGCTCTGCGCAATAAAATCTCTAGTTTTCAACAACTAACAGATGAATCGATTCCCGAAGCTTGGGAACAAATGCAAGAGTATGTCTCTGCATGCCCACACCATGGCATGGAAGACTAGCTTTTGATCCAGAACTTCTACCATGGATTAGTGCTGTTAGATAGGAGCCATTTAGATGCTGCTGCTAGTGGAGCATTCTTTTCGCTAAGTGTTGCAGATGCAAAGACACTGATCAAGAAGATGGTTTCCAACCAAGGATGGAGCGACGATCGACTCCAACCCCATAAATGAGGTATGCATTCAACTAGAGAAATTGACATACTTGCAGCTAAGATGGATCTGCTCGCAAAGCGAGTAGAACATTATGAGAAGGTGAGTGCCCAATAGACACTCAAAGCCATAGATTCCCACATGACTTGTGAAGTCTGTGGAGATGTTGGACATTCAGACAATTCCTACCCCGAAACCCAAGAGGACCTCAACTTCATCAACACCGACAACGAGTTCCGTCCACAACATCAATGCTAGAATCAATGCTCCAACAATCAAGGAGGTAACAATTATTATTCTTCTTCTCGTTTGAATAATCAAGGTAATAATAGTTATACTTTCTTGAAAGATCTTGTTTATAGCAATGGTAGAATGACTAATAGCATTAATAAGAAACTACATGCTCTTGACAAGATGTTGGAAAGTATAAATGCTAAATTGGATGAATTATCTTCTGTCTTAAAGAATCAACTTAGTTTCAATAAGATGATAGAAACACAGTTAGCTCAAATTGATGCTGTAACGGAACCGTCCAAATTATAAGAGCACAAGTACAAAAACAATCACCGAAGTGATCAAATTCTTGCACTTGAGCCCATATAACTCCGGTAGTCTAATGAAATCGCGAGGGATTTCAAACCAACCAACATACAAGCCAAGATCGTAGTGATTCAACATAACAAGTCACATGTTATGACCATTTCACAAGTAATTCAATATACATCGGAGTTCAACAAAGTTATTACAACTTAAGTTCAAAAGTAGCGGAAGCAAAGTAATTTGAAACTAACAACACTATTATTTAAATACATGCCAGTACGAGGGTCGACTTCCCACAAAAGCATTAGAGAGAAGATAACTCAGAAGGATCATGCCCGTGATCACACTATATAGAGAGATAACCAAGAAAAGGAACACGAGAAAATAACACATCGTCTGTCGTTTGATAATGGATCATGACTAGAAACCGTGATACCAGCGCGTGCCAAGCAGCCAGCCATATGTCTGCAGCCACAGGAGGCCCTTGGTTTCGTCGTGGCACCATCAGCGGCTACTCATAACACCAATACTAAACGCATAATGAAAGTGAAATTTCAAGTGGCACCAATGGGCTGTAAGAACAAGCGCCATCCAAGGAGGGATAGGAAGCAAAGGTAGTCACAAGGTTTAGAATCAACACAAAAATGATCCGAAGATCAAAATATAGCACAAGAGAATATCGCGCAATTACCAAGGATAATTGAGCAAGAGACTCTTGCTTAAATTCTACGTACGACTTGCATTCACCGAGGGGAGTACCAGATAAAAGATTAACAGAAGATTCAATCATGTTGAGCAACAACATGAGATCAAGACTGATGAACATCTTAAGACTTGGGAAGGTTGGGGACAGATGTTACACCCTAAAATTTTTAATTTTGGGTTATGTTTAGAAAACACTAAATAAAATAAACAATTTCAATATTTTAATAAATTTATTAGATAAGTTAAGTAAGTTGCTACTAATTTAAATATAGAAAATTGTGGTTTTAAACTTTTTCATATTAATTTAATAATGTGGTGTTTGTGTGATGCTTGTCTTTGGTGTTGGTGAGTGCTATTATTTTCAAAATACCGTAGGACGACGTTTACTTCTCATCGGAAAACTTTTTGGTATTTTCTGGATTCAAAATTCCAATTTCCGTGAGCTTAATCTTTTTCCTTGATCTCTTCATCCATATTTTCATAAGCTCCAAATATTTTATTTGGGTTCCTCATGTTCCATAATGTCTCTAGAAAATTCCCTCGAATTTTCGGAGTTTTCGGAGTATTTTTCGCGGCTTAAATAATAATTCTGGACTTTTCTAGAATTATTTTATCCACGAAATTAATTAATTCCGAAAATAATAAATATCTCATTTTCCACCAAAGCTTGTGTGCAATAATCCTAAATGTCCATTCATTTATTTACTAATGGGCTTTAATAATTAATTAGGCCTGTTAGTAAGGATGGAGGGTGCAACGTCAATTAGCACCATATCGCTAGTTGACGTGAAGGTGGAGAGTCTTCCTCCCTATATATATGTCCGGCCTGCCTGCTAGCCCTGTTTTCCGCCGCTGTTGTCGCCGCCGCCGCTGTTGCCGCCGCCGCCGTTGTTGTCGCCGCCGCCGCTATTACCGCCGCCGCCGCTGTTGCAGCCGCCCGGTGCGCGCGCGCGGGGAGGGAGCTGCACTGCCACGTGGTCAGGAGAGGGATCGACGCGGATGCAGTCGTCTGGAGCGCGCTCGCAGACATGTACGCCAAGTGCGGGCGCGTGGACGACGCGAGGAGCGTGTTCGATAGGATGCCCGTTCGGGACGTCGTCTCTTGGACGGCCATGGTGGAGAGGTATTTTGACGCCGGGCGCGATGGTGAAGGCTTCAGGCTCTTCGTGCGCATGCTGAGGAGTGGCATTCAACCGAATGAGTTCACGTACGCGGGGGTTCTGCGTGCTTGCGCAGAATTCACCTCTGAGAAACTAGGGAAGCAGGTGCATGGTCGAATGACAAAGAGCAGGGCAGGGGATTCATGCTTTGCAGAGAGTGCGCTTGTGCACATGTACTCCAAGTACGGCGACATGGGAACTGCAGTGCGTGTCTTTAGGGGGATCCCAAAGCCGGACTTGGTGTCGTGGACAGTCATGATCTCTGGCTATGCACAGAATGGGCAGCCAGATGAGGCATTGCATTACTTCGACATGTTATTGAGGTCTGGATTCAGGCCTGATCATGTCACCTTTGTTGGTGTTCTATCTGCATGTGCTCATGCTGGCCTGGTCGATAAAGGTCTGGGTATTTTCCATTCGATAAAGGATGAATATGGTATTGAGCACACCGCTGATCATTATGCTTGTGTGATTGATCTCCTCAGCCGGTCAGGCCTGTTTGAGCGAGCAGAAGAGATGATCAACACAATATCTATAAAGCCTAACAAGTTCCTATGGGCGTCTTTGCTTGGTGGCTGCCGGATTCATAAGAATGTCCGCCTCGCAAGGTGGGCAGCAGAAGCATTATTTGAAATTGAACCTGAAAATCCAGCAACATATGTTACTCTAGCCAATATTTATGCATCAGTTGGTTTGTTTGATGAAGTTGAGAATACGAGACGGATCATGGAGTTAAAGCGCATTACTAAAATGCCAGCCTCAAGTTGGATTGAAGTTGGGACAAGAGTGCATGTGTTTCTGGTTGGGGATAAGTTGCATCCTCAAGCTGAAGAAATATATGTGCTTCTGAAGAAGCTGTATCTGAAGATGAGGGAAGAAGGGTATGTAGCAGACACCGGATTTGTTCTCCATGATGTAGAAGACGAGCAGAAGCAGCAGGACATTGGTTATCATAGCGAGCGGCTTGCTGTTGCTTTTGGAATCATTGCTACTCCGAAGGGTGCTCCCATCAAGGTTTTCAAGAATCTGCGCATTTGTGAGGACTCCTACGTGAAGCACCATCTTCTTCTCCAGAGCGTACGTGTACCTAGCGCTTACCATGCAAGTTCATTTGGACACCGTGATGTTTTATGTTTAGTAGATGCAAGTCGTGGTCAACCACTTCGTCTAACAGCGGAGCAGCCCGGTCATGTGCACGCCTAGTTTTGATTTGTTAGCTTGATGACATCATCATCACATCATACATGCATTATGGCCGCTTTCTTTAAGAAAAACAAATCCCGAAATACAATAGAAATACATATATACATACGATTTTGTTTAGGTCATATCTTTCACGTTTTAACTCCGATTTGACCCGTTCAAGTTGTGTTAGGTTTGTATTTGCAAGCCCTATATGTTAGTGTAGCTGTACAGTAGGTTTGAAAAGTTTAATTTTTGAGTTTATATTAAAGTAATTATTTATCTATAGGAAATCTTAGAAAATTCATAACTTTCACGTTTTAAATCTGAATTTCGTGATCTTTACGTCTGTGTGATCGTAGTAACGTGTAGAATAGTTTTGTAAGCTTTCCTAAATGTTTTTCTGCTGTTGGTGTACTGTTCTAATTGTATCTTTTGTTTGCTTCGTGTATGTTTGCTCGGAATGTTTGTATGTTGATGCTTGGTGATCGAATTTAGACGGTGAGCAGTACTACGACGATTAGGAGTATTATTTTGAGCCGGACCAGCAGTATCTATCGGAGAACTTGATCAAGGCAAGTATAACATGGGACCATCCTTGTTACCTATTCACTATAATCAATATCATATGCATGTGTCATCCTTGACAACCTTAGAGATTATAACTTAGCTATTGATATCTTGTTTCCTTGTCACCTATGGGTTATGCATTTGGGTAGCTACTGCTAGCGCTTAATTATGAACAATGATCTTGTAATTTGACTAATGGATTATGCAATCAACCAATTAAGATGATTTTATTACTGTTGAAAGGGGGCTAGAGCAAGGGGTTATATTGTTGCTCTGGTTTCTCTCCATAAGGACTTACCTGTAAGTGATAACCGGGATATACAGTACAGCTGTGAGGGCTATATGGCTCTGGCTCTAGTTGTTCAAGAGACCTTTTCTAGCTTGTTAGCGGTTACCTTAAATGGCGTAAGAATGGCTTGACACGTTGGGTGTAGTGCGAGCCCCTGGCCTAGTGTGTATAGGCTGCGGTTGTTGTGCCACAGGGAAGGGGGGTTCTACATCTGCCTGCCGAGTGAATCTAATGGCCCTAACTTGTTAGACGAACTTTTGAATGGCTTTATATGGTTTTCAGTGTTTTGGGAGTAATTAACCCATGCATTTGGAAATCATGACTCACAGTGAAAGTGTACACCTCTGCGCAGAGTTAAAAACTGGTATACTAGCCGTGCTCACGGATACGAGCGGCCTTGGGTATTCTTACAGAATAAATGATAACCATTGTTATATCATGCTTAATTATTGTTGTTATTATTATGCTCATGTTAATGCTATTCATTATCCTTATTACAATTGATCATTGGTTCATTAATGGGAAGTGGATTACCTTGATGCTACTCAATTGCTAATTATATGATGATTAAAAGCTAACCGCAGTCAAACAGTGTCTAGCCTTTTTGAGCCTCATGAACCCTGTGTTGTACTTGTTGAGTTCGACATGGACTCACTCTTGCTATTTCCCCCACACTCCAGTGTGTAGTAAGATGATACTCGGAAGAAGGACAAAGGTGTAGTGGAGTTTCCAGAAGACTAGTAGAAGTGCTAGGCATATGTTACCCCCAGTCAGCCGTCCCTGAGAAGAATGGAGCCTGAAGTTTAGTCACCGTTCCGCGATACTCTGATGTAAGTGTTAATATAACTATGTATACGTTATATAATAACATTGTTTCTGATACTTTTTCATTCTGACATATGTGTGGACTTCCTGGGCACACATATGGTGAGCCTGGTTTTGTTCTTTAGAAAACCGGGTGTGACAGAGTGGTATCAGAGCGGTGTTGACTGTAGGACGTATGCCAAGTAGCACTGGACGTATTCTAAAACTCATTTCACTATAAAACTATTTTGTCATCCCTTGACTCATTGATTTTGACTATTTCCTCTTCCTTGTCCCATTGTATCCCCTCCTTGATAGCTTCCTTTGAGCTATTATATCTTACTCCCTTGGTTTTTGTTGTATGTTATTTTTAAAAAAAGTTTTCTAATCTCGTCTTGTTCTAAAGTTCGATGGCCTTTCATCATCCATACTTTTTCTTAGGATGACCACCATTGTTGAAGAAGCACGTGTAGTACCGATGATGTGATGTGTGCTTGTTTTGCTTGATGTGTTGCTTGTGTGTTGCCTTGTTCTTGTGTTTCAAAGGTGGCTCGGAAGGTATAAGTCTTGAGGAGTAGGTCAATCCATGTTAAGTGGGGTAGGTTTTACTTAATACTCCGCATGCTGATTTCTATAGCAGTCTGTAATGTTTCTGTTATATCTCAAGATATGGACATGAGAAAATTATGAAATTTTACTGGGAATAACTAGACTTCTATATCTTTCCAAACCCACTGGACTTACCTTATTATCTATTATGAGCTAAGAGATATACCTGTTCTAAATTGGGGTCACTGCGCGGTCTGGAATCCTGAAACAGTTTCGGTTAAGTTCAGTTTTTGACTAACTTATGGACAGAATCTGGAAAAGTGTTGTGAATAAAAGTTGTAGATAATTTCATAAGCTTTCCAACCATGTAAAGATCACTTCATTTGGATCTTTGTAGCTCGAGTTATGTCAGATTTACTGAACTGTTAAAATTGGAATTCGCCCAGAAATTTTCTGCATTACTTCCTTATCTTGTATGAGTGAATATATCATCGGATATCTTTGAATCTCATTGATTTGCCTTGGAATCTTACATTAGAGATGATTATGGTTATCTAGTATAAAAGGAGATGTAAGTTACTTTGGTGTCCCCTAGTTTCTTTTTCTTAAGGGGGTAGCAAAGTTGTGAGTGTTACAAGATAAAGGTTTCGTATGTCCTAGTGCTTCACTTGGAAGAAGTGGTTATCTCTATGATTGGAAGTCTACTCAAGTGCTGGTGTTGTTTGCTTGGGATCAGTGCTTTGTTGGATCGTCTACAAGAAGCTCGGGTATTCATTAGGACTGGTCTTCACTTTAAGCTATCATCAGCTGGGAGTTCAACATTCAATTCAACATACTCTATACAAGTTAGCATAGACGACATAGGAAGGAGATGTTGGAAGTCTATAGTTAGTTTCATGAAAGCTTAGATGACATCACCCCCATATCAAGTATGTTTAGTAAGTTTTAAGTGAAGGACTTATCATTAGCAGCAAGCCTTAAAGAGAGTGTTGCCTTCAATGACATTGCCAGATGGAACAAAATCTTTGTTAAGTGGGGTAGTGTCCGCTACCATCAACAATCTCAAGCGACGAGGTACGAAGAACTGAAGATCAAACCTTATCTTTCTTGTTATCTTTTGGCTATCTTTGATCCATGTCTTATATCTCATCAACGCAAAGCAAAGAAGCATGAAGACTTGAAGATTAGTGTTATCTATCTCTCTAATCTCTTTGAATCTCATTTTTATCTTATCCTGTCTTTTTAGAGCAGTCTGTCTTCCATAGCTTATATCTCTATTTTTGGATGCCCAAAAATCATGGATAAATTCTGGACAATAGTAGACTTCAATATCTTTCTCTGACCGTAAGAATCACCCTGATAGCTATTATGGTTTGGGAGTTATGAAAATCACAAGGCGATGCATCTGTGCTGTCAGCAACCTGGAATAGTTTCTGTTGTGCATAGTTTTCGACCACGTTAACTGCAGAATCTGGAGAAGTGTTCTATAAGAAAGTTGTAGTAAATTTGATAAGCTTTCCAACGGTATAAGCTACAATATCATCGGATTCACAGAACTCAAGTTATAACTGTATTTCTGCACTGCTATTTTTCTGCTCGTGAGAAAGAGCAGGATTACTTGTTCTTGCATATGCTCATGAATCTCTTTGGGATGCCAGAAGGACATGATGGTAGTTATCACTCAGAAACAAATGCAATCTATCCATTGGTGTTCTCCAATTGATCTCTTCTTAAGAGGGGTTGTTGAACTAAAGACGATATAAGATGGAGGTTTATATGTTCTGTTTCGTCATCTGGAAGCATCAATTATTTACATGGTTACAAAATCACTATCGAGCGCAGGTATCCTTTCTCAGAGTGGTAATCTGTTGGAACTATTTATAAGGATCGTAAGGGTCTAAAGGAAACCTTTACAAAGTTGGTTTTGAGCTTTTGGCATCATCATTGAATAAGAGTTGATGAAGGAAGAGTGAAGATTTGCGGATCAACTTTACCTTTCTCCCTGGTCTCTCTAAATCTCGGGACGAGATTCCTGTTAAGTGGGGTAGAATTGTTACACCCTAAAATTTTTAATTTTGGGTTATGTTTAGAAAACACTAAATAAAATAAACAATTTCAATATTTCAATAAATTTATTAGATAAGTTAAGTAAGTTGCTACTAATTTAAATATAGAAAATTGTGGTTTTAAACTTTTTCATATTAATTTAATAATGTGGTGTTTGTGTGATGCTTGTCTTTGGTGTTGGTGAGTGCTATTATTTTCAAAATACCGTAGGACGACGTTTACTTCTCATCGGAAAACTTTTTGGTATTTTCTGGATTCAAAATTCCAATTTTCGTGAGCTTAATCTTTTTCCTTGATCTCTTCATCCATATTTTCATAAGCTCCAAATATTTTATTTGGGTTCCTCATGTTCCATAATGTCTCTAGAAAATTCCCTCGAATTTTCGGAGTTTTCGGAGTATTTTTCGCGGCTTAAATAATAATTCTGGACTTTTCTAGAATTATTTTATCCACGAAATTAATTAATTCCGAAAATAATAAATATCTCATTTTCCACCAAAGCTTGTGTGCAATAATCCTAAATGTCCATTCATTTATTTACTAATGGGCTTTAATAATTAATTAGGCCTATTAGTAAGGATGGAGGGTGCAACGTCAATTAGCACCATATCGCTAGTTGACGTGAAGGTGGAGAGTCTTCCTCCCTATATATATGTCCGGCCTGCCTGCTAGCCCTGTTTTCCGCCGCTGTTGTCGCCGCCGCCGCTGTTGTCGCCGCTGCCGCTGTTGCCGCCGCCGCCGTTGTTGTCGCCGCCGCCGCTATTACCGCCGCCGCCGCTGTTGCAGCCGCCCGGTGCGCGCGCGCGGGGAGGGAGCTGCACTGCCACGTGGTCAGGAGAGGGATCGACGCGGATGCAGTCGTCTGGAGCGCGCTCGCAGACATGTACGCCAAGTGCGGGCGCGTGGACGACGCGAGGAGCATGTTTGATAGGATGCCCGTTCGGGACGTCGTCTCTTGGACGGCCATGGTGGAGAGGTATTTTGACGCCGGGCGCGATGGTGAAGGCTTCAGGCTCTTCGTGCGCATGCTGAGGAGTGGCATTCAACCGAATGAGTTCACGTACGCGGGGGTTCTGCGTGCTTGCGCAGAATTGACCTCTGAGAAACTAGGGAAGCAGGTGCATGGTCGAATGACAAAGAGCAGGGCAGGGGATTCATGCTTTGCAGAGAGTGCGCTTGTGCACATGTACTCCAAGTACGGCGACATGGGAACTGCAGTGCGTGTCTTTAGGGGGATCCCAAAGCCGGACTTGGTGTCGTGGACAGTCATGATCTCTGGCTATGCACAGAATGGGCAGCCAGATGAGGCATTGCATTACTTCGACATGTTATTGAGGTCTGGATTCAGGCCTGATCATGTCACCTTTGTTGGTGTTCTATCTGCATGTGCTCATGCTGGCCTGGTCGATAAAGGTCTGGGTATTTTCCATTCGATAAAGGATGAATATGGTATTGAGCACACCGCTGATCATTATGCTTGTGTGATTGATCTCCTCAGCCGGTCAGGCCTGTTTGAGCGAGCAGAAGAGATGATCAACACAATATCTATAAAGCCTAACAAGTTCCTATGGGCGTCTTTGCTTGGTGGCTGCCGGATTCATAAGAATGTCCGCCTCGCAAGGTGGGCAGCAGAAGCATTATTTGAAATTGAACCTGAAAATCCAGCAACATATGTTACTCTAGCCAATATTTATGCATCAGTTGGTTTGTTTGATGAAGTTGAGAATACGAGACGGATCATGGAGTTAAAGCGCATTACTAAAATGCCAGCCTCAAGTTGGATTGAAGTTGGGACAAGAGTGCATGTGTTTCTGGTTGGGGATAAGTTGCATCCTCAAGCTGAAGAAATATATGTGCTTCTGAAGAAGCTGTATCTGAAGATGAGGGAAGAAGGGTATGTAGCAGACACCGGATTTGTTCTCCATGATGTAGAAGACGAGCAGAAGCAGCAGGACATTGGTTATCATAGCGAGCGGCTTGCTGTTGCTTTTGGAATCATTGCTACTCCGAAGGGTGCTCCCATCAAGGTTTTCAAGAATCTGCGCATTTGTGAGGACTCCTACGTGAAGCACCATCTTCTTCTCCAGAGCGTACGTGTACCTAGCGCTTACCATGCAAGTTCATTTGGACACCGTGATGTTTTATGTTTAGTAGATGCAAGTCGTGGTCAACCACTTCGTCTAACAGCGGAGCAGCCCGGTCATGTGCACGCCTAGTTTTGATTTGTTAGCTTGATGACATCATCATCACATCATACATGCATTATGGCCGCTTTCTTTAAGAAAAACAAATCCCGAAATACAATAGAAATACATATATACATACGATTTTGTTTAGGTCATATCTTTCACGTTTTAACTCCGATTTGACCCGTTCAAGTTGCGTTAGGTTTGTATTTGCAAGCCCTATATGTTAGTGTAGCTGTACAGTAGGTTTGAAAAGTTTAATTTTCGAGTTTATATTAAAGTAATTATTTATCTATAGGAAATCTTAGAAAATTCATAACTTTCACGTTTTAAATCTGAATTTCGTGATCTTTACGTCTGTGTGATCGTAGTAACGTGTAGAATAGTTTTGTAAGCTTTCCTAAATATTTTTCTGCTGTTGGTGTACTGTTCTAATTGTATCTTTTGTTTGCTTCGTGTATGTTTGCTCGGAATGTTTGTATGTTGATGCTTGGTGATCGAATTTAGACGGTGAGCAGTACTACGACGATTAGGAGTATTATTTTGAGCCGGACCAGCAGTATCTATCGGAGAACTTGATCAAGGCAAGTATAACATGGGACCATCCTTGTTACCTATTCACTATAATCAATATCATATGCATGTGTCATCCTTGACAACCTTAGAGATTATAACTTAGCTATTGATATCTTGTTTCCTTGTCACCTATGGGTTATGCATTTGGGTAGCTACTGCTAGCGCTTAATTATGAACAATGATCTTGTAATTTGACTAATGGATTATGCAATCAACCAATTAAGATGATTTTATTACTGTTGAAAGGGGGCTAGAGCAAGGGGTTATATTGTTGCTCTGGTTTCTCTCCATAAGGACTTACCTGTAAGTGATAACCGGGATATACAGTACAGCTGTGAGGGCTATATGGCTCTGGCTCTAGTTGTTCAAGAGACCTTTTCTAGCTTGTTAGCGGTTACCTTAAATGGCGTAAGAATGGCTTGACACGTTGGGTGTAGTGCGAGCCCCTGGCCTAGTGTGTATAGGCTGCGGTTGTTGTGCCACAGGGAAGGGGGGTTCTACATCTGCCTGCCGAGTGAATCTAATGGCCCTAACTTGTTAGACGAACTTTTGAATGGCTTTATATGGTTTTCAGTGTTTTGGGAGTAATTAACCCATGCATTTGGAAATCATGACTCACAGTGAAAGTGTACACCTCTGCGCAGAGTTAAAAACTGGTATACTAGCCGTGCTCACGGATACGAGCGGCCTTGGGTATTCTTACAGAATAAATGATAACCATTGTTATATCATGCTTAATTATTGTTGTTATTATTATGCTCATGTTAATGCTATTCATTATCCTTATTACAATTGATCATTGGTTCATTAATGGGAAGTGGATTACCTTGATGCTACTCAATTGCTAATTATATGATGATTAAAAGCTAACCGCAGTCAAATAGTGTCTAGCCTTTTTGAGCCTCATGAACCCTGTGTTGTACTTGTTGAGTTCGACATGGACTCACTCTTGCTATTTCCCCCACACTCCAGTGTGTAGTAAGATGATACTCGGAAGAAGGACAAAGGTGTAGTGGAGTTTCCAGAAGACTAGTAGAAGTGCTAGGCATATGTTACCCCCAGTCAGCCGTCCCTGAGAAGAATGGAGCCTGAAGTTTAGTCACCGTTCCGCGATACTCTGATGTAAGTGTTAATATAGCTATGTATACGTTATATAATAACATTGTTTCTGATACTTTTTCATTCTGACATATGTGTGGACTTCCTGGGCACACATATGGTGAGCCTGGTTTTGTTCTTTAGAAAACCGAGTGTGACAACAGATTAAGCAAAATTTTCAGGGCAAAAACGGATATGTAGTCATAGATTGAGTTGATAAGGTAGATGCACGAATTTGCAAGCACACAATTTAGAGGCCATAATAGAGAGACGTTGCGTCACACTGGCTAACCTTTGAGAGAGGTAACCGGAAGGTCCAACATGGATTTGGGCACGGTCTCCACAACTGGCAACGTACGAACTATGGTCAAAGGCTAGCGTTGATGGAAGTTAACTTGGTGGATCAGTCGACAAGGGTCTTCACAAAGAGGGTTGCAAAACATCCACGACTTAGGCAAACATATAGGAGAACTAAACTTTGGGTTTTCGGTCAAGCAAAGGCATGGATACAAACATTCAAGGGCTAACCATCAAGTCTACAGGCTCAGGCTCCTAAGAGAGAGAACCTAATTGAAGACAACAACCATATAATTACGTAATGTGAACGTTATTCTAGGATAAAGCGATGCGACCCTCATATGCTCACCGAGGACAAACGAGGTGACAACTAGGACACTACCTAGATAACCAGCATACATACAACATCACAATCAAGCAGTCATTTGAGAAAATTCAAATGAATGGGCTTAAGCAACCAATACAAGGCACAAGGCTCACCCAAAATAAGCATTTATCTCAAGCATGAACTAACTACAAGTTTAGCTCAAAACAATGCTAGCTAAGGAAGCCAACTTAGCATGTGCCCAGAATTTGGACAGCAACACAGTAGTTACTTGTTTCAACCATAACTAAGGTTATAGACATCCCACAAAGGTGATCCTAGACTTTCTAGAAAGCTTAGGAAGATGACTAAACTTTAGTTATTCATACCAAAAGCAAATTCATAGATTAACATGATCAAAATTGCTAATGTTTCAGATCTGTACCAATATGGACAGAAAACTGCCAAGAACTTCAAAAATGTATAACTGGAGTCCTAGAGAAACAACAAGGCTGAGCCTTAACTTTATGTAAAGCTTATTAAGTAGTATATAACTTTCTTATTATCATATTAAGATGATTCTATATCTAACAAGGCCAAACAAGACAAAGAAGACATATCTGCCCAGATTTGGACAGATTCTGTCATTCCACTTTACAAGCTCATAAGTAGAGATTTAGACCACCACAATTAGTGCTATAGGACATTTTGGAAATCTTAGAAAAAGTACTACACTTATTCTATTATCTCCAAGACACGATTCCATATGCACACAGGTCAAACAAACCAAACATTCCGATCTATTCAGAGCATAAGCAAAACTTGACAGTAAACTTCTAAAATTCATAACTCCCAAACCATAAGGCTTAGTGCCATGAAATTTTAGGACAAGCTAGATAAGTAAGTTAGCTACAACTTTGGTATTCTTTATAACTACAGAAAACACCATCATGACCACAAAAACATCACTACAACAGAAATCGTTCTAGCAGCCAACGTTTACTAAGCAAAACAAAGCTTGCCTTTGTTCTACTTAACAAGAGAGCACACAACCCTGTTATTCTAGTAGCTCTAAATATTGTTACCTTAGACCAACCAATTTAATTCATTAATGAGAGTTACAATTACTTAAGTGAGGTCTAAAGCATTTGCAATTGCTTGTATGAACAACATGATGGTGCATGCTTCGTCCTATCCGTCCTCACAAGATTGCCAACCGAAGGTGGCGATCACGTTCTATGTCGGTGGCATAACACGCACTCTCTCGATATATAGCTAGTCGTCAACTACATTCGACTTACACATTCGTGATTAGCGTACCTGCAGAAAAGTTTCATTGCAGCCCAACATTTTCCCAATATAGCACACAATGAAAGCAGAGAAGTAAAATTCTAAGTACTCCCATGTACATATACCCCCGTATATATACATGTAGCACCAAAACTACCCGAATCATTAATCACCCACAATTAAGTACCTTCATATATACATGTGTGTAACATGTAAATAATCCAGTAACCAAAACTAGCTCTCCCCTAGACCGAGGGTTGGACGGTCATGCTCTCACAACTCACACTTACCTGAGCGTAGGTGCGACGTTGCATAAAAGTAAACTAGCAACATATATGGCTATTTCATATATGAAGGCTACCTCTAATTTGACACACCGGGTAGCATGGTGTGGGAGAGTTATCACACATACATACCTTGGCCTGGGCGTAGATGCATAAATGAAAAACCCCAAGTTAGTACTTATATAAGCCACCTAATAATCCTTATATGGGCAAAAGGAAATTGACCACTGGCATACTTAGATTTAGAATTCAGTTTTCACAAACCTATATATAGCTATAAGTTGATAAAACTGATTTATTAAAACAAAACCTTTGTTTTAAATACACATACAACAAGTTTAATGTTGAATCTTGCTCCAATGCCAGCTGTAACAGAACCGTCCAAATTATAAGAGCACAAGTACAAAAACAATCACCGAAGTGATCAAATTCTCGCACTTGAGCCCATATAACTCCGGTAGTCCAATGAAATCGCGAGGGATTTCAAACCAACCAACATACAAGCCAAGATCGTAGTGATTCAACATAACAAGTCACATGTTATGACCATTTCACAAGTAATTCAATATACATCGGAGTTCAACAAAGTTATTACAACTTAAGTTCAAAAGTAGCGGAAACAAAGTAATTTGAAACTAACAACACTATTATTTAAATACATGCCAGTACGAGGGTCGACTTCCCACAGAAGCATTAGAGAGAAGATAACTCAGAAGGATCATGCCCGTGATCACACTCCGCCTCTATGGCAGGAGCCAACCAACTCTTGCAGTCGCCATGATACATCACGACCTGCAACAAGTGGGGACAAAACCCTGAGTACGACAATGTACTCAGCTAGACTTACCCGTCATAAACCAGAAATAAAGTGACACCAAGGATCATGCAAGGCTGATGTAAAGTGGGCTAGCTTGACAACATTTTGCATAAAAGCTTATTATGGATAAGTAATCATTAATGCTTAAGCATCAAGTTAATTATCATTAACCTTTCATCTATATTAGAACCTGTACTAGAGCACTCACTTTATTAGGAGCAAACAATATTAACCATAGCAGGTATAAATTGAGGCAACCTTTCCATCGTTATCCAATTAACCATCCATTCAATTTAATGGAATCTACGTTGCTGCTGCTCAAGTCAAGTGCTCACTAACCGGGAGCGACGGCGATTCGAATCAAATTCCTATCCAGCTGGAGGGGTATTTCTAACACTCACCGCGCATGCCCCTGCCAGGGTCGCACAAGCCACCTTTCGTACAATTCAGGAATCGCAGGTCCGAATGATGTCGCATCCCCAAGGGCAACACTCTGCCAGGTGATAGGTACTCTAACCCCCCATGGTCTCACGCCAATGTCCCCAAGCACATCCTTTATCTCCTCCAAGATGCAACCTGCCATTCGATTCCCGGCCTGAACCATATTACTCGGCTTCGCGGTCGGAATGACTTATCTGGCCAACTAAGTGTTAGACTGCGTTCAACATGACTCAAGGACGTACAACGAATCGGTCCTTAAACGACTCAGACGGGGATAGTTCTACACCCAAGACCTCCATGCCTTGTTGCTTCACTATCGTCATCCCGCCCGGTCTCAATTCATTTTATTAACACATGGTTCCATTCCACGATAGCAAATATAGCCAACCGTGCCATATATGAATATCCCTACATCTCGCAGGTGACAGGAAATCACCTGACTTCTACCGCTTAAAGTAGGGCTAAGCATCTACTCGATACTAGTCTATGTAGGATTCAAGGATTCATATATCTGGACAAGGAATGATATAATGCAGCAAGAGTTTCCAACCAACTCCTATCACTTAATGCAACAATACTTATAACATATATAGAATTAATTGCTTTGAAGATAGGAGGCTTATAATGCTCCGGGGCTTGCCTGGGATCCGACTCAAGTTAGAGTATGTCAGATGAATTCACTTGGTGAGCATCCTCCAATCTAGCACTTGCCCGATCCTTCTATCTTCGGGATGGATCCACCAAACACCGTCTTCGGGTTTGGCTCCAACGCCACATCCTTCACACGTTTCTGCTAGTGTACCTATATGAGATGCAACCATGCACATGTGTGAATGCATAAAAGTGCAATAACTATAGCAATCATGCTATAGTTATCAATTTCTGGACAATATACAAGCAAACAACTATAATTGGAATTTATCAATTTCTGGACAAGCAAACAGTAGCTTCATAAATCAATCATATCTGGAGATCTACAAATCCAAATGATATGCAATAAGACATTACAGAAAGCTTATGAAATTCTCTACATTTCATTTAATATCACCTAAGCCTGATTCCCAAGTTTAATAGGTCTAAAAGATAAAACTACAGAATCTGGTCTGCTCCAAACAGAGAGCAACCAAATCTGGGACCTGAATTTAAACATCTATAACTCAAATACTACTTGACCAAATGCCACCAACTTTTAACACAAGCTAGATACATGAATTATATACAACTTTTCTATAGACAAGATGCTCAGAAAACATAATTAACATGGGCTAATCTACATTGCTCCCAGAACTGTCCAGAAAAAGTAATTGCAAGAAATAATTATTAACATATGTTGCAAACATATAATTGTGTAAAACCAACTTTACCAAAATTTCATAATTGACTAATGAACACCAGAAAACATAATGTCCAACGCTAGATAAATTATTTTAATACATTTCTTAATTTATCTTATATAATTAGGTGGAATTATGAACACATATCAAAATTGCATAATAAATTCTACCAAAATTACAGAGGCCTACACATGCTCCCAAAAGTCTACTGTCCAAATTTGAAACCATTTGGACATGTATATCAACCTCTATGAAAAAGACAAATGGCTATAGCAATAAATCATGTGAGAGCAGGTTAAACCTAAAACTCCATATTTTCTATGAACACATGACCATAGCATGAATCAATATGATAGATAAACATTATACTAAGGTAATGAAACAATATTTTCCATTTTATCCTTTATATATTATTTATAAGCTATTTATTAAGCCGTAAACAAGTTAAATCAATAACTTGATCATACAGTAAGCAATGACCATAAAATTTATACTACAGTACATACATAGCATAACAAGACTACCATAAAAATTTCACATCATTTGGAGCAACACAACTCAAGATGTAAAAATGACAAGCAATATAATGTAGATTTCCTTCTTTATCAAGGTCAAATCAAAATCTTAAGAAAACATCTATAAACATCTAGGGTGTATTTATAGAGCATTTTTAAAACTTAAATAAAGACATCAGAAAACATCTATAAACATGTATTAATTTATGACTCTACTGCATAGATCTCTTCTCAAGGTTTCCAAAAAGTCCCCATTTACTATTTTTGGACTTTCCTATCAAGAGATATAGATTTTCAAAGATTAACATGAAATTGAAATTCAAAAACAAAAATTACTCAAACCCTACTTAATGTTAGGCGCACCCGGATCTGTACACAAACTATTCACTGTTTAACTGACGCGCAGGACCCGTTGCCCAGCCGGGCCCGCCTGTCATGCACTCGGACAAAGACAGATAGAGACACAGGGGGCCTTCTTCTTCCCGTCGACCGAGCAGAGGAGGGAAGGTGCGGCTCGGCCGGTCTCTGGCGAGGAGGTCGCCGGCGGCGAGCGGTGGCGGCGGAGCACCACCACGCCCGTCCGCACCCATGGGTGGTCGCAATGTGGCGGAAGATGGTCGGTAGGTGACTGACCACGGGAGCTCGTGGCTCGCCGGCGGGGCTGCACGGCGGCGGCGTGCTCCGGTGACCTAGAGCTTGAGCGAGCGTGCGCACAGGCCTGAGCACGGCGAGGCGGAGGCAGTGATGCACTTGGTTGGGATGGAGGTAGAGCATAGCACGGTTTGGGCAGAGCTCCACCGATCGGCAATGGTGGCCGTGGCCATGGCGATGGCGTCCGCGCGGCGCGAGGCCGTGGCACAGAGCGAGAGAGGGGCGAGCGAAAGTGGGAAGGAGTGGGGAAACGTTGAGGCCATCACGGTGCTCCATAACCGCGTAGGAAGGAGGCCGGGCGCGTGGAGGCAAGGCGGCGCTTCGCTCGCGCATGGAGGACACGTCCGCGACGCGTGTCTCCCGTTGAGTATTTCCATTGAACAGCTGGCAGGTGCCGAAGTGAGTCGGTTGGGACGCCGATTTGGGCCATTTATGGGCTGATCTGGGTCTTGGACCTAATACCAAAGTTGAAGCCCATGAACAGATCTACACTTTTCATTTAAAGCACAAGGTCATTAGTGTCCTGCTTTAGGAGATAATTAGCATCTAAGTTGGCAATGTCAACACCTTACTAACCAAGAAGGAAACTCAAATTTGCTGATCAAAATGAGGTCAAACTAAGCCAACTTTTTGCATGCTCTTCTACACCCTCTACACTCCAACTTTTATATTGGGACCATGTGAAGTTGTTTAACAAAATTTCGAGAACGCGGCATGTCAACATGTCAAGGTCAATTAGTGATAAAACAACTTTTTGCTGTTTTGGAAACTCTTATAGAAGGTCCAACTAAGCTCCATTTTGAGTGACACTTGATCCATTGTTTCCATCATGAAAAGTACTACAACTCATATTAAGGAACCTAATTGAGCTACCATATGAAATCGGAAGATAAAATGTCACGAACATGTTGACTTGATGCTGCCGATTAGGGACTTAGAATATGCTAAGTGTTGGGAAACAGCCCTAAATCTGACTTGTGGGCCCTTTTTGAGCATGTTCCACACATTTTCATGACTTGACTCTTAAACAAAGTTTGTTCCTTATAAAATTGTCTACAACTTTGTCAAAGGGTGCACAGTCATGCAAAGCTCCTAGGTCACACTTTTGAAACGGTCAAACAAAAGTGTTCCTGGGTCCATACATGGTCAACCATCACTTAGAAGCACATTTAGACAAAATGATCAACATGAATATTGTTCCATTAAGTGCCCTAAGTGTGTTGCACATATTGCATTGTATGTTGCACAAACACTAGTTCCCATGGGGCGTAAGGCAAGTTTTAGTTATAATCCAAACAAGCATGTAACTTATCATTTCATGTGACTTTTTGATTCCAAACTTTATGAAACTTTTCCAGGGATCAATATAGATAGGTACCAAGGTGAGACACATGAAGATATTGCAATAACACCACCCAACCATATATCTTGAAAAGGGGCCTATAGATAAAGCAATGGTGTAACATCCAAGTTTAGATTAGGCTCATCTCCACTTAATCTATCATGTTTGAGCTCAAACCCACTGCTTAGTGAGTGACAAACACCTGGGGTGTTACAGATGCTGCTATCCCATCCTATGAAAAAGATAGAATTCCTCGCAAACCTGAAGGAACCATAGAGACAATGAACCTTGTTACTGCAAAGTATGGTTATGCTTTAAATTCTTGGGGTTCCTATTTATTAGATTCCCAATTTACAATTAAGAAAGGTGATCTCGGTACCCCCGTGATTACCTGCTCCATTAGAACTCATACCTTCCATAATGCTCTATGTGATCTAGGCTCTAGTGTTAACATAATGTCTAAAGCAACTTATGATAGAGAAATTCCCTAGGAGCCATTAAAAAAGATGGTGTTTCCCTGGTAGCCACTAGAAAAGTTCATGCTCCATCTATGCCACCAGTTTATTTTTATCGAGCCGTATGAACCACTGCCGTGACGTCCGTCTATGGTTTGAGTTGTTTTAGTGCACGTGGCTGGCCCTTTTTTGGATAATGGCCATCTTGACCCTACGTGGTCAATACAACTGTGGCCCATAGCTGCTCAACTTGTCCTCCTCTTTTGCTCGCTCGACTTTCCTAGGAGCATTATTTTCCCAGCTCCTTCTCCACTGAAACCCTAGCACTAGCGGCGATAATAGAGGAGGCGGCGGCGCGCTAGCTGTGTCACATGAGCAGCGGTAGTGCGCAGGAGGCAACGATGGCGCTAGGAAATCCCCACCTCTGCACCCCCATCTCGAACTGCAAGAATCCCCCACCTCTGCACCCCCATCTCGAACTGCAAGATGCTTTTGTGGCTTCCAGAGGGGTAAGTCTTCCCTTGTACTCTTATGATTGATCTCTGGTTTTAGTAGATTAGATGTGTTGTTGTAGTTCAATCTCGGGTGGATTCACTATTAAACTACATCGTGTTCATCTGTAGGATGGACCAAGAGTCAAACTACAATCTAGAAATAAGGATTATTTCTAGCAATACTCGGTGTCGATGGTTTATCTTTAACAAAATGGTAGATGCGGATAGGACAAATTTCAAAGATTTGGTTGATGAGATTGTGGAGAAGTACCCACCTCGTTTTAGCGAGGTAGTGAAAGTGTACTACTACTGTCCTATGTCTAAGTCCAACATTGAGGTCAGCCAAGACCAAGAATTGGTTGCTATGTTTGCTAGGCATGTTGAAACCAAGTGCATTTACATGTGGATTGCTCATCACCTTCCTAGCTATGAGCCACCTAGCATACCAGATTGGGAAGATGTGCATCCTATATCCTTTAAAATTCCAAGCACACCTTCAATCTGTGATCCATGCCTTGTACAAATTAGCCAAACCACATATCAACCTTCCATTCAAGCTGCTACTGAGACACATCCTTCTCTGTGAAATCCTACCACTGAAACTACTATTAAGACACATCCTTCTCAATCAAATCCTACCTCTGGTGCTGCTGAGACACAACCTGAGGATGTTTACCTAATGAATCCTAAACCAGAGAATGAGCATGATGGAGTTGATGAGGAGAATCTGTACAGTGATATGCTACCCTAGAAATACCTAGTCCCACCTGATGAGGAGAACCTAGGTTCTGACTCTAAATGTGATGTTGATCATGAGGATATTGGCCCTGACTATGAGGGTTCTGATCCTGACTTTGATAATGACCCTAGTAAGCCTATGACTGACAAAGTTCCAACTCTCATCCCTAAAGTAGTGTTTGACAAATATAACCCACCAATGGTTGTGGGTAGTATTTATCCCAACATAGCTACTTTTAAGCTTTGTTTACCCACTCATGCTATAATAAATGAATTTGAGTATAACAATGAGAAAAGTGAATTAGGGAGAGTGAGGGCCTACTGCTCTGTGAGAATTGAAGGCTGCAAGTGGAGGATCCATGCTTCTACCATGGGTGACAATGTTACAGTCAAGGTAATGTGTACCAACTTATGTCTTCTTTACGGTCCTTGTAGTTATTTTATTAACAATGTTAATAATTCCTTTTTTTCTTGTGTTAGGTGAAGAGGAATCCTTTTCCTCATGATTGCAGCAGTACTAGAAGGAGTGGTAATGTCAAGCATGCATCCAAGTTCTGGTGTTGTAAAATAGTGAAAGACTGTCTAGTGGATGACGCAACAGTTTGTGCAATAGAAATGCAGAGAAGGATCAAGGATAAATTCAAGGTACTTGTGCCATACAAAAGGGTTTATTATGGTAGACAACTTGCCATTGACAAATTGTATGGGAAGTGGGGATCAAGTTTTGACAATTGTTCAGATTCATGGAGCAAATAGAATCATCTAGTCTAGGAAGTTTTGTAGCGATTGATCATCATACTGTAGGTGACAGGATTAGGGTCAAAAGGTTATTCTTTGCAATGAAACCATGCATAGATGGGTTTCTCAATGGTTGTCAACCTTATTTGGCAGTTGATTGTACATTTCATTCAGGAAGGTTTAGGGGACAGTTGTGCATAGCTTGTGTAGTGGACGGACATAGTTGGATGTATCCAGTAGCTATAGGTGTGATAGATTTAGAGACCAGTGACAACTGGATTTGGTTTATGCAAAGGCTTCGGGAAGCAATAGGAACCCTGCTGGCTTGATTCGGTCTCTACACGGAAGGGTTCTAGGGGAGGAGTGTTCTCTAGAATGCGGTCTAGTAATGCTTTTCCTTCCGCTATGGTTTTATGGTTGAACGAACCTCCGACAGCGATATCAAGCTATAGGGCAGATTCCTTGCTAAGACCTAATCAAAAATGCTATAACAGCACATGGTTTGGTATAGACAAGTCTAGGCCAGAGTGTGCTAGGAGTGAAAATCTGGCCCAAGCTACACCTATGGTTTCCTTCTCTTTTTGTTGGAAATTGAGAATCGCCTATAGGGAAGAACGCAAGACCGAATTTGTTCCTTAAGTCTTCCCAATCTCCTTTTACCTTCCCTACATTATGGGCGTACCATTGTTTTGCCCTCTCATCAAGAGAGAAGGGAAACAACTTCCACCGAAGAGTTTCATGTGACATGCCCGAAATGGTTAGGCATGCACAAAGCTACTCAAATTCCTGTAGGTGATGATATGGGTTTTCGTGATCTAACCCCAAGAAGGTTTGTTCCCGAACCATGGCTATAAAGCCAGGGCGGAGTTCATAGCTAGAAGCTGTGATTTGCTTTGAGGATTGTGGTGGCTCTAAGAACTCGCCCTTAGGAGCAGAAAGTTGATGAATTGATGGTTGCTCCATTAGAAAAAGAATAAAAGAAAAGAAAGGTAAAAACAAAAGGATACACAGGCAAACTAGGTTCGGAGATAATTACGATAACCATTCCCTAGCAACGGCGCCAGAAATGCTTATTGGTATTTCTTAGCGTAAGCGAAAGAATCCACAAGCGCAAGGAATTACCGTCGTAGGACTTCACCTGGAAGTATTCAGGGTATCGTATTTTCCAAAAGGAATGGATGTGTAAAAGCCTCTTAGCTAGTTCGCCCAAGATAACAAGAAGAAGGGTAGCTCGGGTAGTGAGGTTTTCTAAGGATAGAGAACCTAAGTCGAGATAGCTTTACCACTATAGACTTGCTTCGGGCACTGGAGAACACCTAGTCTGCCAGGCGATCCTGGCCTATAGCTCTACACTGTACCCGCATGTGGGGGATTACAAGGGATGGACAGGGCTGTCACCACCTACTGCCTACCCCAACCATAGGATACGAGGCAAACGAAGGTAGCCTCAAGCCTAGACACCATGTCTATGCTATTGACTACTACTCTAGCTCGCATGCAAGGGTTATCCGTCTTAATCAAGGCACTTCTACTAGAGTATTCGTCATGAGGATGGATGACGAACCCGCAAGAATATCGTGATCAAAGATAACTTTTCTTAAGAACTCAACACCAAAGATAAACACGAACCTTATACTCCAAGTAGTACGTGGTTCGTAGAGGTACAAGCGTGGAGGGAGCCGATAGTCCCAGCACTCCTACTACGTGTACAAGTCACCTAGTACAAGAAGTAGAGGTGGCTAACTCTTCCGCTATTCCTCTGACTCTCTTCCTCACTCACCCCCTATACTAAATTTAGCTAAAACTAAAATAAGAGTGTAGCTCTTCTCTTCTTCTCTTCTCTTGTTGTGTGTGTGAGAGAGAGCCCCTCCCCTCCTATTTATAGCTATGGAGAGGTCGGTTTGTGAGAGCTTTCCTTGCATGCACCCATGCAACCGTCATGGGGGAGCCACCAGGAGTGACACGTGGTGGTGGATGGTGGTTGGCGCAGGTGGGGGTCCGGCCACACCACTGCCCTGCACCGCCTTTCTCTGGTTGGTTGCTACATAGGCCTGGGTCACTCCCATGTTGGTGCACGACCCAGAAATGGAACTTAGATGGGCTGCTTTGTGTTTTTGCTTGAATGCACCTCCTCGGTAGCGCATTTTGGTGCATTTTCAAGTGTTGCTCTACAAAATACTTAAACACCAAAACTTGTGGAGAATGTGAGTTAAAAACCCTATATCTATGTTTTGGTGTTCATTTATTGTTTGTTTTGTTAAAATGTTGGCGGTAGAAATTATGAGTTAAGCACCGCCAACACCCTAGTTCATGGAGTCATTAGCAGAGCAGTAAAGGTGCATTTCCTGCATTTCATCGTCACTATAGTCTTTGTTCAGGTAGGAAGTTGTTTTCATTCTATGTATGTATAGGCCAATTTTGGCTTGTTAACTAAAGGAATGATATGTTCAATATTATTAATTCTACTACTTTGTTTAGGTTGTGGATCAGAGATGAATAAGAGGGGTTCCATGGTGCATTGGCTACCAATCCGAAGGATGCACTAATTATATTCATTTTGCCTTGCAAGCAGGAGTGCCACATAAAAGGAGCACAACTACGTCATTTTGTTATGTTGATCTGTATAGATCAGTACCTTTAGTATGCTCTATGTAATGCTTGTGTTAGAACATTAGTTGAGAAAGATGTTATGGTAGCATCCATTGTTATTGTAAAAAGTACTCTTATTTGTGAACATGATTTATGGATGTAATGATTATATATATGTATGCTTTGTGTTCATGAAACTATTAAGGGCCCAACTGAGTTAGTAACTATTGTGAAACAAGATGAAATTCTGTCACCGTCTGATGTAAGCGCCGTTCATTATTTTGTTATCACCACCGTCGCTATACGTATGATGCGACAGAGATCAAAATTATATCACTGCTGAATCCTTTAGTAAACCGACACCGACTAAATGATCATCAAAGGCGGATCGTGGTGCAAGGCGATGGTGACCATGACCTTTTTACTAGCGGATCATATGTTGAAGCGACAGTGAACCCACACCGCTGACAGTCGGGTCAAAGTACAAGGCGACGGCACTGGCGACCACTACACAGGCGGTTGATGTGCCCACACGACGGTTTTAATAGCCTCATCACAGGTGGATCATTTGATAATGCGGTGGTGTTAGTGTACATCCACAGCTAGGTCGTGCTCCAGTGCAACAGAAGTAAGGACCTAATCACGGACGGATCATAAGCCATTACGACGGTGTTAGTGTACACCACAGTCAGTCCCAGATTCCGATGGTGAAGCTATGGCCATCACTATCGACAACTTACTGTCGAGGCCGAAATGCAGCTGCGATGGGGGTTACGACGTGGCTATGAAAGGTTCGAGTGTAGTAGTGCATGTCCACCATATATGAAATAGTATGGGGGATAATGGATCACCTTGTCTAAGCCCTTTCCTAGTTTGAAAATATGGTCCTAGCTGATCATTAATTTTTATACAAACATTCCCTCTTTGTACAAAAGCTTGTACCCAATTGCACCAAATTGGAGAAAACCCTTTCATTCTAAGAGCTTGTTGCAAATAGTCCCATTTCACCTTATCATATGCCTTTTTGAAGTCATTTTTAAATAAAATTCCATTTAATTTATTTTTATGCAATTCATGGATTGTTTCATCTAGAACTATAGTTCCCTCCATGATATTCCTGTTAGGGAGGAAATTCATTTGTGTAGGTCTAACCACTTTTTGCGCAACCTTCGTAATTTTGTTGGTGGCTACCTTGGTGAAGATTTCAAAACTTACATTTAACAGACAGATTGGCCAATTGAAAGCCCTATGTTTGGTTTTGGACAATTGAGACAACTAAGTGAACTAACCCATGCTCTAGTGTTGTTTATTAGATAGGTTGGTTCACATCCAAGATGGAGCAAGGATGGCAGTCAAGGCGATGGAGGTGGCCACATGTGATGATCAAGTGCTCCAAACATGGAAAAGAAGAAAGAGAAAAACAAAGTGCACGGGCTCAAGGCAAAAGTATAAGTTAGGGCATTTTATTTCGCTGGTCAAGATGCAATAGAGTGTGTGATCAGGTTTAGGATAGATAGTTGTACTATAAAGAGGGAAACTTGAAGCTAAATGCAGTTATCTAAGTGCCACTAGGTGAACTAACTCCTTGCATGTGCATTAGGACCTAGTGAGCTAATGGAAACCCTTTGAAAATGTTTGTGAAAATGCTAACTCATGAACACAAGTGATGGACAAACTTGGAGTTAGCACATTTGCACAAGGGTTGAAGGAAAAGAGCAAAGGACTTCACTGCAGGGCACTAGACCCTAATTTGGACATGCATCGGACCAATCTAGGCCTCAGTCTAATGGCCAACCCTAAGAGATAGAGAGCACGAGCTAGTGTCAGACATGTTCAAGAAGGGGCGTTAGACCAGACGATATCATTATTCATCGTCCGACGGTTGGTCTTCAGCCTGGTCAATAGAGGGCTGAGGCTGCACGTGAAACAGTGGCGTCGGACCGGCCGGTATGGTCCGAAGGCCACTGTCAGACTAGAGTCTAACTCAATATGGTGTTCTGGAACCTTATTAGAGTGCGTCGGACCGTGCCTTTGCATTGGTCCAATGGTCGTCGGACGGGCGCGAGTCAGACCGCGGAGTCGGCCGTTTGAGCGCGAACAGCTACTTTCAATGGAGCGGGACACGTGGCGCAGCATGGATGCATTGAACCCTATCTCAGACGGTCCAATGGTCCCACACCAGCCTGTTTGACGGTCGATTGACTGAGTAATAGCTAGTTTGGCTCCTTGTTGTCTACTTAAGGTTGTTTCTTGGCTTGTGGCCGGCTCTCTTGGCTCCCCAACATCCCAAAACACCTTGTGAGCTAAAGCAAACCTCTCCCACTCATCTCCTTCATGTTTTAATAATCCAAGTGAGATTAGGAGTGATATCTAGTGCATTTGCATTGAGTTGAGGCATCTAGTAGCACTAGTAATCGTGTTCGCTGCGGGATTCTTGTTGGTCTTCGTGGTTGCCGCCACCTAGATGGCTTGAGACAGTAGAGGATCATTGAGCGGCTTTGGTAATTGCTACCGGCTTCGATTGATTGATTGTGAGGGGTTCTTGTGCTTATTCCCTGGGAGAGATTTGCAAAAAGCAACTCTAGCAGAATCGTGGCTAGTTGAAGTGCCTCTCTAGTGTGGTTCTTATGGCGCCCATGGTGTGGGCTTGGCGCTTGATGCCAATTAGCACGTGATGAACCACCTAGCTTTGACTTGCCGCAACGTGGATGTAGGTTGCCGGCAAGCAACCAACCACGGGGATATCTTGGTGTTCATCTATTTCTTGGCCGGTTTCGGTTTGCTCACTATCACCATTAAAACTCTGGTGGAACCCATTGGGTCCTGGGGCAATATGATTTTTTGTTTGAAATACTGCCTCTTAAATTTTTGTTTTGGAAAATCTATGTGTCAGTATCTCATTTTCCTGTTCTAAAACTTGAGGAATATCTTCTCTTCGTACATTGAAAAAAGGACATCTGGTGGATCAAAGAATTTTATAGTATTTGGTGACATAATTTTTTAGTTCTGCATCACCAAAGAGGGTTCTGCTGCGGGCCTAGTGCAGAAAATCTTTCAAAATTTGTATTTAATTCATCTGGATTCAAATGAAGCGATTCATTATGTTTTTTGATCAGCTCGATGAAAGAAACTCAATGGCGCAGTCCAATATTGCATTTGAGAAACTTGGGAAACCTGCCTGGCTGGTTTTATGAACCAGCCAGGTCGGTTCCGGCTGGGTCATGTCCTAGAAATGTTGTTTGCTTCGTTCAGGCTCCAAATGAGATGATACAAATACACTTTCTAATCGTCTCGACGATTTAAACATGATAGCTGAGTGCATTATATACTTCAGTAAGGATGAAAACGGTCGGAAACGGTCGAAAAACTCCTAAATTGTTTTCTACTTTTACATTTGAAATACGAAAACGAAAGTGAAAATGGTAAAGCCGGACACGAAAACGAACGTGAATTTACGAAATATCGAGAATTCCGAAAACGAACAAATTCGAGCGGATTTATGTCGAACACGATCGATATACGAAAACTCAATACGGAATACCGACCCGTAGGACCAAGTGCATGACTAAGTACATACATGATCATGTTCAAGCGCATATAATAATTAACAAGTGCATGATCTTTAGTCTTAGGTATTTAACACAATAGCCGACACAAAAATACAAGTCTAGAACAAGCAATTAGTAGCTAGATAATAGGAATTAAAATTTGATGTAGCAACTAGCATACCATTTTAGAATCTGAACTAAAATTAGATGTTATAGAAACTTGAACTCAAATTGAGTCAGGATAATTTTATTAATCTTTTTTTGGAATAGATGTAGTATTTTATTTTAAAGATGTATTCAGATTTTCTTTTGACTAACAATGATTTATTCGGCCGTAGTAAAAACTATCAAATAATTGACTTCGCAGGTGGGGGTTAAACCGATGAACTTGATGGGTTGTGGCCTAGGTGAGCTTCTGTGTAGATGCTGCTGGCTTCCTGCCATTTAGTACCACCTTATGAGGTGAAGGGAGATGAGGCTGGATGCCGTCTATAAGAGAGGGCAGTTGGCCACCAATAGAAAGAATGCAGTTGCGTGCTGAGCAGCCTGTAATTGGGCTGTATGACCTGTTCAGTTGGCCAAATTTGATTTAAACCGAATTTTGAATTCGAAATATTTCAAATTAAAAGTAGAAAAGTAGAAAACGGTCGAAAAATGTCAAAACCGTTTTCTACTTTTACATTTGAAATACAAAACATCCGAAATGCGAAAGCGAAAACGGTAAAGTCGGACAAAAAAATGCGGATTCGATCGGATTAAATATAGAAAATGATACGATTCGGTTCGGAATATTTCCATTCCATTTTCATCCTTGTACTTTAGCCACTTTCACTACTGCACAAAACTTTTTCGCAGCGGGCCAAAATGGTTTTCCACAGCGGGCAACGGTGCCCGCTGCGATGCAAATGCCATGGTTCATCATGGCCTGATCGGAACGGGCACTCATGCCTGCTGTGGTTAACATGTTTACCACAACGGGCAACATAAGCCGCCCGTTGCGGTTAATGTATGTTAACCACAGCGGGCGCCTTGTGTTGCCCGCTATGGTAAAAGTATTAACCGCAGCGGACAGGTTAGGTTGCCCGTTGCGGTTTATGTCCATTAACCGCAGCGGGCAGCTTATGTTGCCCGCTGCGGTTAAAATTTTTGGATTAAAAAAAATAAAACCACATTTGAAACATAGATTCAGAATTTGAATTCAAATTTGTTCTAAGTTTCACATTTGAAAAACAGAATTCATATACAAACCCAACATGGATATATATATATATATATATATATATATATATATATATATATATCCATACAAAAGCCGCAAATCTGATAAAGTTATTACATAGACTTAGTTGTTCCGACGAACTATCCGACAAAGTTACATATCAAAACTCGACGGGCCATTTGTAATCCAATGGACGCCACTGCTTGAGCTTCTCGAACTTAGGGTCCTCTGCCAAATCACCCAATTCATTGTAGAATTCTTCCCCTTCCTTGATGCATTTCTCTATTACGAACTTACAGATATCCGCCTTCATTTGCTTGAAGCATACTCGGGTGCTCTTCATATCTCCCCAAGGTTTCACTGCTTCCTTGAGCACCTTCCAGCTGTTGTTGTACTCCTTGCATACCCTCATGTACTCACAAGCATACAAGCCACATGAGTTCTCTCCATAAGGTTGTTTGGCGCACTGCACGATCCATACACAAGCATTAGAACGCATATATGTTAGAAAAGCATGATTGAACATTTGAAAAACTTACTGGGAAGTTGCGTCGGATTTTGAGGTGGTCCCGGTTCTTCGCCGCAAAGGTTGCCATTCATTGATCCCAGCTGTTGGGATCCTGCCAGAATCTCTTATAAGCGCTGTACGGAAAGAACTAGTGTTAGCAACAATTTTAATAAGTACGATGACAGTAAATGATCAAAAAGCACAGTTGCTTACATTTTCAAGCAATCTTCGAAGGCTTTGTACCCTTTTAGGTTTGCCACCCTCAACGAGTCAAATACGCAGGCCCTGCCATATTGAGGATAGACAATATATGTAACCCAGTGGCCGTCAACTTCGTCCTTTCTACAGCACTGAAAGAAAATACAGGTTACTACGATGACAAGGCATGATCATTATAACTAAATAAGGTTACGGACAATGTTATCGACTTACCCAAAGTGGTAGGCACCCATGATACAGCTTGGACCATCTGGACTCAGCTTCTTCATTACGTTGCATATGTACTTTGACAATTTCTTCTTATCCGCTTTCATATTTTTCTCATATGCCTCTTTTCTCTCCTCCTCTATCAACTTTTCATCCATTATCTCAAAACCAAGGATGACTCTCTCAGCAATATGCATTGGAGAGAGGTAGAGAACCGGATGACGCTTCTTGTTGCTTATAGTGACCGTCATCCTGGACGGACAAGTCATCATCGCATAATAAGTATAGAGTTGAGCTTTTAGAATTCAAAGTTATGTGAAAGTTGCAATTTGAACTTACAGAGTGAAAAGGGTGACTTGGACGATGTCTAGGTTTTCTTCCCATAGTAGATTGTACATGCCGCAGAATTCCACGAGGAGTCGAATAGGCTCTTCACCGGGCAAGTGGAAGTACTCCCAGGCAATCTTGATAGTAAATCCTCTCTTCATGTTGGCTTTTGCCGCATCCATGTACCACTAATGGAACCTCCTTCTGTCCCATTTTTCATTGTCGTAGAGCTGGACCTTTAGCAGCATGAACTTCCCATGCTCATAGTAGCCAGGACAGTCCTCATCAGACCTGACAAATATCTTAGCATAGTCAAGTTTTGGCCTGGTAAAACAGGGATAGGAATGTTGATTAGTAGCTTTTTTATGGGATATAGAAATGTTAACAGAATAGTATGCTCGACGGCCCCATACCTTTCGAACGTCATCGTGTACGGGAGTGGTTCTTTAGGTTGGCTTGCTGCAATAGGCTGTGTCTTCGTATTGGGTTCCACCTCCGCACATCTTGGTTCACCAGTCAGGCCCAGAGGTGGCCCGCTCATGCTAGGTTGGCTTCCCGGCGTCTCCTTGTCCCCTGGAGCTGCCCCTGAAGCTCTAGGCTCATTGGTCGGGCTCGAAGGCCCTTGAACACCGCCCTTGCCATCACCCTTGCCATCGCCCTCATCATCATCATCGCTGCCATCCGGATCTTCTGGGGGATTTGATCCTACAACCGATCCTGGAGTCATAGTCGATGTCGGTTCAATGAACTTGATGTCATCCATGTTCCATAGGACTTCTGTCCCAACTGCAGCTCCAAGAATCTTGATATGTTGCATCTTTGGAAGGTCCATTTGAAACTCTTTGTGTTCTAGCACATTCCATAGGGGGGTCACGATGGCATAGTTTGGAGGGATCTCCTCCAGTGCGTAGTCGTGGACATTGTGGGCTGGATGTAGCAAGCCCTCGGCCACGGTAATCTTGTTTTCTCGGCCATGTGGAATAGTGAGTTGGACGCGCGTGTCTTCCTGGACTTCAGCGACCGGGTGCCTTGGGCGATCCTCGATCATCAGCAACTGCCCTTCTGGACACGGAGGGACGGGCAGGCCGGCCTGGCGGAATATCTGTGACCTCATCGCCACCATCTCAGGGTCCATGCTCGTGAAGGCTTCCTTGATCCCTTTGCTAATCATTTCAGACATGCTTTGAGAGTATCCCTTTTGGAAGATGTTTTCCTTGTACCTCTGCCTCGACTTGTACGTGGCTACGTCGGACTGCCATGACTCAACTGACTTCCAGCTCACCTTCGACCCCACTCCACAAGTGCGGCCGCGGTGCTCGGGGGTTTCCAAGGCCTCGGTCAGCATGTCGTGGCCCCTACAGATCTTGATTTGGTCCTTGTTCTTTGCCTTCTTGATGATGGCCTTCTCCACCGCCTCGAAGTGGGGCTCATTGAACTTGGTCGCGCCCGGCTTGAGCTTCTTCAGAACGCGGGCCCGAATGAAGTCCTTTCCCTTGTAATCGACGTCGGCGTATGGGTCAGGTAGCCTGGCTGCCTTTCTAGGCTCTTCTTCTGCCCGCCACTTTTTCCTATGATCGGCAAAGCCAATCATGCCCAAGTGGTGTGTATGCTTGTTCTTCTTTGTGAACACGCTGAACTTGGCGCTCAACTCCAGTGCTTCAGGGGTCCTCCTCATCCAGCAGAATTCTTCCCAGACAGGTGCCTTTACGCAGGTGTACTTCTGTAAGGGTGACTTCCCCTTCTTCAGGAATTCCCTGGTCAGCTGAGACTTGAAGTTCTGAAGTGCACAGGATGCCATGTGCATGGCGTACTCCTCGCACTTGGCCATATCAGCCTCCTCAAGATATCTGAGCTTCCTCAACACATCACCCCAGACCACCCCCTTGATGTCCACCAGTACAACATGCTAGTTTAGAGTGGTGATCAACACCCTCTCCCTGACTATACATGACACTTGGTTGCTGAACTACCCTATGACTTCTTCCGGCTCCTCTAGGTTTCCCTCTGGCCCCACCTTATCAATGATGTGCACTTTGTCGGTCAAATCCAGCTGGTGCCTCCCGTGTTCCCTCCTCCTCAGCTTGGTCTTTCGACCCCTAGATTTGGATGAAGAGGTTGGCGGGGATGGAGCTGGTGCTTCTTGATCCCTGCCTAGTTCTTGTTCCCTGGCTTGGTCTTGTTCCCTGGCTAGTTCTTCCAAAGCATACTCCAACTGCCGAGGCACCAACGGGATCTGTTGGGGAGAGAGACTCACATTGATTTTTGCAGTTACTTCATCGTACAAGCCAAAAAGCCACTTTGAGTAGGCTTGTACCTCATGGTGAAGCAATTGGGTATCCTAGTTCGGAGACCATGCACTCTGGGCTTCGTCCGTCCTCGGATCATAGTCCGGATCAAGCTCGTCATCCGTACGACGACGCTTTTTTGGCTCTGGGGTAATGGACACATGGCTCTCCAAGCTAGTTAAAGGACTTGGGCTAGGGTCGCGCCATGATCCGCTTGGGGACGATGCCATTTACAATCTACGAGGAGCAGACATTTCAGTTGTATGTGTAGATAGATGTATATAAGATGAGTAAGAAGCTTATGAATAAAAAAAGAATCATGTCAATAGTGTTGGCTCAAATTTGCCCCAATGTCATCACTTCTAGATTGGTTGCTTGTATATGTTATAGAAGCCATCCTAGTCTAGCAGCTTACATGTAGGGGCAATTAGATCATCATCGCCGTTGCCTCAACATAAAGGGGTCACGTCATTGCATATGCCACTGCCTCAGCTCACTAGTTCAAAAAGACTCATCATATTGCAAATGCCATAGAAAATCTCAAACAAGTAGTTGTAGTAGAGTAGTGACCTTTGGCCATCTCACAAATTGACCCCGAAGGGCTAAAACAGTAGATAAGTAGAGAGAGGAGTAGTAGAAAGGAGTGGAGGAGAGGTGCAGAAAGTAGACAGTGAGACCTAAGTCCTTCGGCCATCTCACAAATTGACCCCGAAGGGCTAAGACAGTAGATAAGTAGTAAAGAGGAGTAGTAGAGAGGAGTAGTAGAGAGGAGTGGAGGAGATGTGCAGAAAGTAGACAGTGAGAGCTACTATCTTTCCATTTCACCCGCGGCAGGCATATAGAGCACATAGAGGTGCTTAGTGGACTGGACAACCACACAATGGTAGAGAGAAGTGGTAGAGAGGAGTGGAGGAGAAGTAGTAGAGAGGAGAGTAGACCAGTGCCTCAACAAGTACACAAAACTTAACCGCAGTGGGCAAAGTAGTAGAGAGAAGTGGCCCCTCCTCAAATTGACATAAGTGCAACAGCATAGTAGAGAGCAAAATGACAATGCTCAGTGAGTGCATACATAGACAGTGGACAGTGGCAAATGCCAAGTGCCTACATAGATAGGTCATGCTTTGTGCCTCGACAATGGACAGTGGCAAAGTAGATAGGAGAGTAGATAGTGCTTAGTTTAGTTAAAAGGGATCAAAATGACAGTTCTCAGTTAAGTTAAATTCAAAATGACAGTGCCAAATCAAAATTAACATAGATAGGTCATGCCTTGTGCCTCGATAGTGAAACATTCCCCAATTTCTCAATCAAAAATCATCACAATGATCAATTCAAATTGCATCATTGGCAATGGCATATGCTCAGTTCAAATTGCATCATCGGCAGTTAAAATAATAGCTAGCAAAATCACAAGAAAAATCATAGCTTAATCATGGGCAGCAAGGCAAAATCATAGCTTAACCAGAGCTGGGGGAGAAGATGGAGTCAGGGAATCAGTTCACCAGAGCCAGGGGAGAAGATGGGCTGGGGAAGTAGTTCAGACAGTGGCGGAGCTAGGGTTCACCACGGCTCCCAGCGGTGGCAGAGGTAGGGCTCTCGGCGCCTGGGTGGCGGTGGCGGAGGTAGAGTTCCCGGTGGTGGTGTAGGAGCTCCTGGGCGCACGATGGTGGTGCTACAGCTCTTGATGGAGCTCCTCGGCAAGGAGGGCTCCCGGCGGAGCTCCTGGGGTCCTGGCGGCGGTGAAGGTCCTCTCGGCTCCCGGCGATGGCGGAGCTAGGGTTCCAGCATCTGCGGAGGAGGCAATGGAGCTAGGGCATGGGGCGAGAGAGGTGGATGAGGGCAGATGGGGGCGACAATGGTGATGGCGGCGGTGGCGGCGAAATATTTCAGCAGCCCTTTGGGGTCAAAATCAACCGAGTGAAGGACTTAGGTTTTTTCAGGGGATGACTGTGGCTATTTATAGGTGGCGATTAACCGCAGCGGGCAATGTAAGAGCCCGCTGCGGTTAATATTTACCGCAGCGGGCTCTTTAGGTTGCTCGCTGCGGTTAATATTTACCGCAGCGGGCTCTTTAGGTTGCCTGCTGCGGTTAATATTTTCCCTTTTTTATATTTTCCTTTGACTCCCCTTTGACTTCAATTTTTAAAACTCTAAATGGCTTCAAATTGAAAACTTATAAATACATAATTTGTTAAACTCATATTTTCATTTGACAAAATTTGGACCATTCAAATTTTAAATTTTGAAATTTCAACACCTCGAAACCAGTTTTCGAAAACTTGGATGGTCTCAACTCTAAAAGTCATGAATACCAAGTTTGGTCCACTCATAAAGATCTACATTTGGTACACAGGTCATTTTTGCATTCAACAAAGTATTAGCAAAGTGTAGTTCTAAATTGTCTTTTTTTTTAAAAAAATCTAGATTTGACTTGGTCAAACTTGGTCAAATGAGACACTAAATGACCTCAAATTTAAAAATTTTGAATACAAAGTTTGTATAACTCATCAAGATCTACATTTGGTACATAGATCATTTTTGCATTTGAGAAAGTGTTGGCAAAGTGTAGTTCTAAATCCACAAGTCTCACATATAGTTTTATAAAGTATAAGATTCATGATTTTGTAACTAGTGTTTACCAACACTTTCTCAAATGCAAAAATGATCTATGTACCAAATGTAGATCTTGATGAGTTCTACAAACTTCATATTCAAAAGTTTTTAATTGGAGGTCATTTATTGCCTCATTTGACCAAGTTTGACCAAGTTAAATCTTGAATTTTAAAAAGTGTGACAAGTGTTTACGAACACTTTCTAAAATGCAAAAATGACCTATGCACCAAATGTAGGTCTTGATGAGTTCTACAAACTTCATAATATTTTTTTTTCATTTGAGGTCATTTAGTGTTTCATTTGACCAAGTTTGAACTATTCAAATTTTGAATTTTGAAATTTTGACACCTCGAAACCAGTTTTCGAAACCCTAGATGGTCTCAACTCTAAAAGTCATGAATACCAAGTTTGGTCCACTCATCAAGATCTACATTTGGTACATAGGTCATTTTTGCATTCGATAAAATATTATCAAAGTGTAGTTCTAAATCCACATAGTTTCATAAGTTATTACAAAACATGCTTCAATGCTATTACAAAAGTTGTGCACTACATTATTACATATCTTTCTGCCATATACATATCATTTTGTTGCAGGTGCTAGTGCTGGTGCTTTGATAGTCCACTTCTCACCGTTGGGCCGGGCCCAGGGCATTGACTTGGTCTTGTAAATTGGTCTTCGACAGCCTTGATCTTCGTTGGATGATCGGTAAAAAGCTGGAGCTCTTCGTAGTTGTACTTTTTGGGGCTCTGGACGCCATTAGCTCTGATGATCCACTGCTTTCCTGAGACAACCACGTGCCTCTTTGTATCCTCTCCGTGCATGTAGTAGGCCACTTGCGTGACATTGGTTACTAGCATCCACAGATCATCTTTGTAGCCGATACTTTTGAGGTCCACTGTGGTTAGCCCATAACTATCCACTTTAACTGCTTGTGGCTTCACCCACTAGCACCGAAAGACGGTTATGCATACATTGCAGCCGTAGTCCAGCTCCCATATTTCCTCGACCTGCCCATAGTATTGTGTCCTCTTGTTCATGGACGGATCGATGGCCACACATCGAACACCACAGTTCTGGGCCATGCTCTTCTTGTCCTTGTCCTTTGTGTGAAACTTGTACCCCTTGATGTCATACCCTTGCCACGTGGTGATCTGGCAGGATGGGCCTAACACAAGCCTCTTAACGGTCTCCGTATCTTCATCAGGGCATCCTTCAAGGGGTATGTCTTGCTCTTTGAGCCAGTCTATGAAGGTGCTCTTGTGATGGTTCTGGACCCAATCCTCCATTCGCTGCCCGTCATGACGTGCGTGGATCTCTTCTAGATGTTTTTCAACGTATTTGTCCATGCTGACCAACTGGTGAAGGATGGTGTAATGAGCTTGTTCTACCTCTGTGTTTGGTATATCGGTGCGTACTTTTTGGCCAATACACTCCATCCCCATGGTTCTTCCTTTGTGCGGATGGACAGGTAGCCCAATCACCCTCCCGTCCTTAATGTACCTCATACACTAGTTCACATCCTCATCGGTTGTGTATGCCTCGATCATTGAGCCCTCCGGATGAGCACGGTTATGGACGTACCTGTTGAGGGTGGACATAAACCGCTCATATGTCCACATCTGGTGCAGGTACACAGGGGCCAATTGCTCGATCTGGTCGACCATGTGCGTCATCAGGAGTGGCATCATGTCAAAGTAAGACGGCAGAAAGCACATCTCAAGCTAGCAAAGGGTCTCCGCAATGAACTCCTTTAGGGCAGGTAGGTCATCCTTACTGATGACCTTCTGGGTGATGCGGTTAAAGAAGTATGACAACCTTGTGATCACCATTTTCACAAAAACTGGACGGATAGCCCTGATCACGATAGGGAGGAAAACTGTAAGCATGACGTGGCAGTCGTGTGAGTTGAATCTGGTCATTGTGCGGTCTTTCATGTTCACCAGGCTCTTGATGTTGGAAGAGAAACCTGTCGGCACCTTGATACCCCTCATCAATTTTAGAAAGGTCGTAATCTCGTCATGCGTTAGGTTGTAGGCCGCACCCAGGAGATCGACTTTACCATCCTTAGGCTTGGTTGGGTGAAGGTCGTGCTTGATGCCTAGGTTGACAAGGTCCGTGCGTGCCTTGAGGCCATCCTTCGTCTTGCTCGGGATGTCCAGTAGGACACCGATGGTGCTTTCGAACAGATTCTTTTTGAGGTGCATGCAGTCGATGGCATGTGGTGTATTCAGTGTTTTCTAGTATGACAAGTGCTTGAATAAAATCGACTGCTTCTTGAAAGGAACGGCGGGGACAACAGGGGGTGCTTCCTTGTCATCTCCCCGCTTCCGCTTCCTTGTCTGTTTTGGCCCCTCTTCAGGTGGCTTCTTCTTCTTTCTGAATTCGACCTAATCCAAGTCATTAACCATCCCATACACCTTTGGCCCCCAACTAGTCTGCGCCGGTGGTTCACGCTGGGTCTCGTCCTGACCGTCAAAGAATTTACTCATAGTCAGTCCTCTATACGTGTGCTTTCTGCTAAGGAACCGTTGTAAGGTCCGAATGGCTAGAGGGGGGTGAATAGCCTATTTAAAAATCTACAAGCTTCACTAAACAACCACGTTAGTATAAAAGATGGCTAAGCTAATTCTAGCACTAGCTCAACTACACTAAGCAAGCCACCTATACAAATCTAGTAAAGCAAGGCTATGATCTCTAATATACACCAACAAGACTAAGTCACTAAGACACTTACTCCTATGTGATAAAAGCTACACTAAGATTAGTGCAAGAAAGTAAAGAGCAAGTGATTTGATTCTTATACCAACGATGTAGAGAAGTAATGCACTCGAAGAATCAATCACAATGATCAACCACAAGAGAAATCCTCGGCAAAGAGATGACACAAGATTTTTTACCGAAGTTCACTTGCTTCCCGGCAAGCTACTCCTCGTTGTGGCGATGCACCCACTTGTCGGTTTCACGAGCTAATCGACTATCAAGAGTCGAGCCCTCGGCGGGCGCCGCACAACCGCACACAAGATGGGGATCCTCCAAGCCATGAGCTCCACTAGAGTATCCAATTTGCGAACTCCCGCGGGGAAGGATCAAGAACCCCTTACAACACTTGGTGAGGGCTCCAACAATCTCCAATTGCGAGCTCAATCACCTCCGCTGCTCCAAGCCATCTACCATGTCAGGAAACACGGAAGAGTAACAAGAAATCCGCAGCAACTCAAAGATCAAGTGCCTCTAGAATGCAACTCTCAAGCAATGCACTTGAATCTCACTCAATCTCACTCAAGATGTGCAACCAAGCAAAGAGATGAGTGGAGGGGTTGTTCTCTAGCTCAAAGGATGTCTCTAGGTCTCAAAATGTGCAAGAGTTACCCTCAAACCCTGAACATTTTCTATTTATAGCGAAGGGGTACGCAGCTAGCCGTTACCGGACAACGCAGTTCAAAACATGCTGACCGGACGCACCGGTCAGGGTGACCGGACGCGTCTAGTCACTACAGGACAAGAGTGAACAGTGCGCGTCAGAACTAGCCGTTGCCGTGACCGGACGCGCTCTAGCGTTTGACCGGACGCGACAGTGTCAGCGTCCGGTCGCGGTCCAGTAAGCTCCCGTCCAGACCGGACGCGTCCGATCGCACGTGACCGGACGCGCCAGCCGCGTCCGATCGGAGTCCAGTAACGGTCCACTCGTGACCGGACGCGTCCAGTCGCATCTTCCCTCCGTGCTGAACTCCTGGGTGCGTGACCGGACGCGCCGGTTCCGCGAGGGACCGGACGCGTCGGACCGCGACCCTTCTAACACACGCGTCTGTCTGTGGTCTAAACTGACCGGACACGCTAGCCGTGTCCGGTCAATTCGACTACAGCGTCCGGTCACTATATTTTCAGTGATAATCATTTCGGACTATCGCCACCTTTTCTCGCCTCCAGCGCAATAGAAAATAGGCATTTCATTTCCTCAAAAACGCCTGAATCCCGCGCTCGCAAGCTCGGCGGGAGGGAGAGCGAATCCCAAACCCCTTACTACCAAACACCACTGCCTTCACAAATGTGCTAACACCACCAAGTGTACAACACCATGTGCATGTGTGTTAGCATTTCATAAACATTTTCAAGGCGTTATGTTAGCTCTCTACTAGATCCTAATGCATATGCTCAAGACATTGATCTAGTGGCACTTGATTCCCGAGCTAACCGTGATTGCCCCTCTTGATAGTCGGCTATGTATCCTAAACCCGGTCAATCACTTCTCTACTCAACTTAGACCGGCAAAAGAAAACCCTATGGTTATACCTTTGCCTTGCGCTCTTAGATCCTTCTCTTCCACTTGATCATCATGTCCATCATATTATGTGCATCTCCACCATGATCGACATTACATGTCCATGCACCATTTCTTTGTGATCTTGTGGCCACCACTCCTTGCCACGTACACCTTCATCACATGTGTTGCTTATGCCTAACTCAAAACACTTAACACATGGCATTAGCAACTTGGTGTCATTAATTACCAAAACCAAACTTGGGCTTTCAACCGTCTGTGCCTAGTGTACACCGTCTTGCAGGATCCCTTGACGTAGGTGCAGACGGTCCCATCGAGGCAAATTACACAGCCGGTCTTCCCTTTGATCTGCCTTGATAGTGAGAAGAGACCAGGGTAATCGGTGATGGTGACAAAGATGATGGCTTTTAAGGTGAACTTCTCCTTGCGGTACGCATCCACCATCTGGACCCCAACATCGAATAACATCTGCATTTTCTCCATGAACGGCTCTAGGAACACATCTATATCGTTGTCAGGCTGCTTAGGTCCAGAGATAAGCATGGTTAGCAATAGGTACCTGCACTTTTGACACAGATGGGGAGGTAGGATGTAGATGGTGAGTAGGACTGGCCAGGTGCTGTGGGAGCTGCTAAGCTCACCGAAAGGGTTCATCCCATCGGTACTCAGAGCGAAACCAAATGTTCCTGGGCTCCTTGCCAAAATTTAGGTGGGCCTGGTCGAAATCCTTCCACTGCTGGCCATCGGATGGGTGACGCAGCATGCCATCGTCCTTTTTGCGGTCAGCTGATGCATGCTAGGACATGAGCTTGGCATCCTCTGGGTTCCCAAATACTGCACGCAGGCGGTCGGTCACAGGCAGGTACGACACCGACAGTGCCAGACTTTTCCTCCGCGCGTAACCCTCTTCTTCCTCGTCCTGCTGAGCCGAGATGCGCTTCGCCGCAGCGCTCTTCTTCGCACCCTTCTTCTTCTTCGACCCACCCCACAGGTCCTCATCATTGTCTGCATCCACGCGATAGCCGGCATTCCTCTTGTACCGACTATAGCCGTAGTGCGAACAGCTCGTCAAAGTCTCATATTTCGTGCCCGGCCGATACAGGATGCAATGGTTAGGGCAGGCATCGAACTTTCTAAGCTTCATCGCCACTTGCCAGATCAGCTTCTTAGCCTGATAGGTATTAACTTGGACCTTGTTACTGCCCGTTGGGTATGTGGTAGCAAGGTAACTTAACAGCTCATTGAAGCTCGTGTCGGACCAACCATGCCGGGCCTTCAGCATCAACATGTGAAGATTAAACCAGAGCGCCGTGCAATCCTTCGGACATTTGCCGCCATCCTTGTAGAGAGGGTCAAGTGCCGCCTGCTTCATCTCTCTGAAATTCTCTAACCACTTCAGGGAGCCATACACAACGTCGTCTTCATCGATGTGGTTGACTAAATCCTCAAACAAGTCAACATTCGCGGGTTCCTGTACGGTGGCCTCCTCGCCATGTCCACCGCCATCTACCATGCCATGGATTGAGAAGAGGGATTCATTATATATATATATATATTCACAAATCATCATTACATTCGATCAAATCGAATACAATAATTCAACTATCTAGATAATAATTAATCAAGCTCCTCACCATCATCTCCACCACCATCTGCCATGTTCTGGAGTATATCATCCACCGTGATGTAATCATCATGAGCACTGTTCTCACTACCAGCTGGCGCAGCTGAAGCTGGGACGGGTGCTGCCACAGGATCTTGGTTCAACGTCGTCGACGCCGAGCTCACTCCAGATGCACCTCCACTACTCGCAGCGACTCTTTCGCCGTGATGAGTCCAGACCGTGTAGTTCTCCATGAAACCATAACGAATCAAATGAGATTGCACCGTTCCTTCGTCTATGTAGGTTGTCCTGTTCTTGCAGTGGGAACATGGACATATGATGGTGCTCCTCTTCGATCTATCACGGTGAACTTTCGCAGTGGTAATAAACTTCCTCACTTCACGGAGGTAACGTGAATCAAGAACTCTACTGATCCCGTACATCCATTCTGACCTATCGGCCATCGAACCTGCAAAGCTAGCCACAGACGCGCAGAGACGAAGAATTAGTCCAGAATCATGAAAAGAGAGACCAATGACGACAAGAAAGAACTTCTATGCATCCACGAAGAATCTAGATCCGCAAAACATTAACTTTCTCTCTCCTCATGGCACGATCTAGATCAAGAGAAAGGACCCAAAAGTAGAAAAAGAGAGGGGGAAGAGGGAGAGGGTGCCTTTATATACCTCCTATGGTGTCTTGCTCCCCCAAATCAAAGCACTAAATCCAAATTCAATGAAGTGGTCAAAATTTAGGGCAAAACCTCCTCCCCAAGAGTTTGGAAGAGGAAGTTCATGAGGAAGAAGATGAGGGGCTGGCTGTGTTTTAATAGTGCCCGGACTTAACCGCAACGGGCAACATAACATGCCCGTTGCGATTAACAGCAATTAACTGCAGCGGGCAACTTTACGCGCCCGCTGCGGTTAGTATGTTTACCATGCCGGGCGTGTAAGGTTGCCTGCTGCGGTTAATGGAGGTTAACTGCAACAGGCTCGTTATATTGCCCACTGCGGTTAATCTTTAACCGCAGCAGGCGCGTCGGCCACCGGCCGGCCGAGGCTGGCCATGCAATAACCGCAGCGGGCCAAAGGGGCACCTGCCACGGAGCCCTTTTGTGCCTCGTTGCGGAAGCTCGTTTCTGTAGTAGTGTTTTGGCCATCAAAAAATATTGTTCATAATTATCATGTAAGAATATGTGTAATCTATTCAAATGTAATTCTCTCCCCTGCCATATTTGTACTCTGAAAACTTGGCACCTGTGTGGCCCTCCACTACTGACTCCATCGGCATCCGTGGACAATATATCTCAGGTAGGGACCATTCGTCCCTCCTGTCGTTCTTCTAAAAAAAATCATGTAATGATATCGACTATTGGAAACCAAACCATTTAAACAAAATACTAAAACAGACATAGACCTGTAGCATAGGATACACACGAGGCAACCAAATTGCTAGATGCTTCTCATTGCAAAAATTAGTGAATGTTCGTCTCAAAAAAAAATTAGTAAATGAAGAATAATTTCAACTATATCTGCTCACCACCATGTTCGTGGTCATGATCAGGAGTTGCATAGTGGTCCAATTGGCCAGGGTCCTTGTGCTTTCCGGATTCTGGCCATGCCTAGGGATTTCGAGGATCCTCGGGCCAAGGATGCATGGTAGGGATCGAAGATACGTGCCAGTTGATCAACATTAGAGATAGCAGATGCAATGCAAGACTGGAGATGGTCGGCAACAGATTGAAAGCATTGGGGTGCTGCAGAATCAACAAGCACAATGGCGCAACTAGTTTTTTTTTTGAGAAGTCAACGGGGGGAGAGAATCCCCCACCTGATTTCATTGATGAAGTGGCCCTTGAAGCCAAATATTACAAATACATGGTTCACATCCCATTCTTATATATTGGTTTACATTGTGTTAACTAAAGCAGAACACCAAACGTCAGCGATTACTCGTTCCTTCTTCGGCAAGCGAGCTTTCCATAAGTTAGCCTCTGATTTGCATGCCATCAGCGCCCTTGTAACATCAACTGGTCATTCGTGAAGATGATGTTGTTCCTCCTTTTCCAGATATGCCAACAACACAGTAGAATGAAGGTATGGAAGTGTGCTCCTGGGATATGTGTTGTCGGGGCCTCGATCTCCTGCAGCTTATCTACTGGCCAGGTAGGATCAGTTGTGATCTGGATGGCATCCCAGAATTCCTTTGCAGCAGTGTAGCCGAAGATTACATGTGCCGGTGTCTCCTCCGCTCCATGGCAGACCTCACACTCTGTGTTTTCCATGATCCCCTTCTTTGCCAAATTAGTTTTGCACTGTATCCTCCCTTGCGATAGCAACCACGCAAAGAACTGAACCCGAGGCGGAGCTTTGCTCTTCCAGATGAACTTGGCCCAGGCATTCTGTCCTGATTCAGTCCTTTTGAGCGCTCTGTATAACAGTGACGCATCCAGGTCTCCATTCCGTTTGAGTATCGTGCTTTGCCGTTTATCCCTTCCTTCTTGGAATTGCAGCTGTTCAATTATCTCAGTGATCTATGTCAACTGCAGTTCGGCTGTAGCGGTATTTGGCGGACTAGGCTGAACTGAAGAGCACCATCCACTGCCTGTCTTACAGTCATCTCCTGATTCTGGCAGTGTGTGAAAAGTTGTGGAAACCTTTCTGCCATCGAGTCCTCCCCATGCCAGACATCATGCCAAAATGAAGTTGTGAGACCATCTCCCAAAATCACAGTAGTAATGGCTCGATAGATCGGCAACAGGGATCGAAGCATCTCCCAATGCTGTCCATGCAGGTCGCCAGTCAGTGATGCTATACTTGCATTCCTCTGAACCCAGCGAGCCCATGATGAGTCCTGTTGTAGATGCAGTTTGTGAATTAGCTTGAGCATCATGCAGATGTTCTGGACACTTAAGTCTTTGAGTCCCAGCCCTCCGGCCTCCTTCGTATCACAGACATGCTCCCACGCAATGAGACTCTTGGCGCCGGATGCCGTGCTTGTGCCGGCCCACAGAAAGGTCCGCCGGCGTCGATCAACTTGATCAATCACTCCAGGTGGGATGGCGAGTGCACACATGGCATAAACCAGTTGACTGTCTAGTACCGAGTTCACCAGGGTGGCTCTGCCCATGTGATTGAGCAACCCAGATTGTCAACCTGCCAAGTATTTGTCAGTCTTTGCGATTTGGGGTGCAAATGCATTGAGGCGCAGCTTTGTATTGGAGAGCGGGAGGCCTAGGTAAGTTTGCGGGAATCCTTCTTGTCTACATCCAAGAACCGAGATGCAAGCCTCAGTCACTTCTGGCTCCATGTATATTGGCACTGCAGTGCTTTTTGAGTAATTTATCTGCAGTCCAGTGGCACTAGAGAACTGATCGAGCACCGTCTTTAGGGCCTGTACATCAGCTAGCTCTCCTCTAATGAGAAGCAATGTGTCATCAGCGTACTGGGCATCCTTCACCGTCGACAATAGGATGACGAATAACAGTAGTATTTTTTATGAGGACTTGCAGGACGTCCGCCAGTAGGATGAAGAGGTAAGGTGAGATTGGATAACCTTGTCTTAGTCCACGCTTACAGTTTATCCAGGGTCCCGGACATCCATTCACCAGGACTGCAGACTTGAAGGATTGCAGGATCTGTCGCATCCACCTTCGCCATTGCTGATTGAAACCTCTTGCCTGCAGAACAAGGTTTTAAATCGCCGGCTAAGGGTATGTAGCGGATGACCTCTAAAACAGCAATAGCGGAGGCTAAATAGAGATATAGCGGGATATAGCGGGCTATAGCTCGTAGCTTGACCAGTCTCAAACAGCTATAGCCGGCTATATCTTCAGCTATAGCCGGAGATTTAAAACTATGCTGCAGAACCACATCAAGCGCCTCCCAACACATGGTGTCGAAGGCCTTGGCAAAGTCAAGCTTGACAACCATGGTCGGTTTTCTTCTTTTATGGCAGCACTGCACCAGTTCCATAGCATAGACGAAGTTCTCTGTTATTGACCTGCCTCTGATAAAACCTGTCTGATCAATGTCCACCAAGTTGATGATCTGTTTGTGCAGTCTGGATGTTAGGATTTTCGTCAGTATTTTGATCAAGGTTTTAAATCGCCGGCTAAGGGTATGTAGCGGATGACCTCTAAAACAGCAATAGCGGAGGCTAAATAGAGATATAGTGGGATATAGCGGGATATGGCAGGCTATAGCTCGTAGCTTGACCAGTCTCAAACAGCTATAGCCGGCTATATCTTTAGCTATAGCCGGAGATTTAAAACTATGATTTTGATGCAGCAATTCTGTAGGCAAATTGGTCTGAAGGCATGTACTTCAGATGCTTCTGGCTTCTTGGGAATCAACACCATATGTGACCGGTTCATTCTTTCCAATTCAACTTGCTCTCTGTGAAAAGCATGTAGGAAGTCCATGACATCCTTTCCCACTGTTCCCCAGGCTGCCTTGTAGAAACTAGGTCCAAAACAGCGCAACTAGTTGGGGATGCTTCTGGCTTGGTTAAAGCAAAAAGGCCTAGGCTCCCACATTGTTTCAGATGTAAAACTAATGAGCATCTTGCAGATGAATATAAAGCTGATCTTGATTGTGTGATATATATGCAACAAGAAAACTTCACATATTTCATCTAGATGTCCAATTCCGAAAATTCCAAAACCAACTGCAGTTATGGTTGGAAGTGCTAAGAACGAGATCTGTTTCTTCCGCATTCCTGGTTTTGATTTCAAACGGGAATCTCCAAGTCCTACTCCCACTGCATTGGTGAAAGTTGCTGGGAGTTGTATGGATGCAGCCACTATCCAAACTGAGCATGGGAATCTTACTGGTTTGGACTGGAAGTGGGAAGCACTACCTCATGTGGAGGATTCTTTTCTTGTGGCATTCCCTTGTGAAGATGAGTTAAAACGAAACTCTGACATGAGTAAAGATTGAAGAGCCATGGTGTCATATTTACACTATTTTAGAGTGGTAGATGATTGGTGTTGCCACTGCCCTGCCTTATCAGCTTGATGAGTTATGGATTCATATTTTCAGTGTTCCACATGCTTGGTGCCACTACGTAACCTTCTGGCTTTAGGATCTATGATTGGCGCCACCATGGATGTTGATATGCTAACTTACAAGAAGAAGGTGGTGATCCAGATTTTGGTCATTGTTATGAATAAAGAGCAGCTACCATTAACGACTGATGTGGTGTTTGATAAAGTTGGCTATGACATCACTTTCTCAATTGAAGGGGTTGCATTTGAGCCTGCTTTACCCCCTTCAGTACAGCCTCCTCCTATGGATGGGTATGATGATGGCACGGGCAATGATGGTGCAGCCAAAAATGGGAAATTGGAGCAGGCTTCCAAGAAAGAAAGAAATTCAGAAAAGACTTCTAGCTCTAATTCAAGTCCTGTGACTCTTGAACCTACCCCCATGCAAACAATGATCCCAGGGTCATCATGATTTACTCAATTCTAAGTATCCATACTAGGTGAAAGCTATGCTTAAGTAAAAAAATTACAACTTTCACATGGCAAAATTACTAGGATTATACGACTGTAGGTTAAAACATGTAGCTGTTCCGGAAGAGAATAAGAATGTAGGATGAAGAGTACACACGTGAAGAAGGTGAAATCTTTCTTTTCTAAATCATACTTTAGTTTTGACAAGGTTTATGTGCGAGAAGGTATTCATTGGGAAAGATGAAATGTGTTACACGAAGATGACCAATGAATACAAGATATGCAACTTGTTTCCATCCAAGCAAAGATGGATAACATGGAGTATGATTATGTTTATCGAGAGGCCAACATGTATGCTGCACAAATGGAGGCAAGATTCACCAATATATATGTTGAACGATCACGCAACATCACACCAAACCGTTGGATTTCAATGCTTGCTGGAAGATGCATCAAATGTCATGAGCCATGTGCACCATCTTGTTACATTGTCGCAATAATTGGGATAGGCGGTCAAAGGTTATTTTTTCCTAGATATATGAGTGGTGATCTAGTTTATGAATTGATAGCCACGATAATATATTGGTCCTTTTCTGTTGGTTATGTACTTGTTTAGGTAGAGGCCGGAAGTGCTTTTCAAGATTTTAGATCATCTCGAGTAAATTACTTGAAATTTAATAAAATCTTCCTTTATTAAAAAAATCAAAGAATAAAAATCCAACTATTTCTGCCTTGCAAAATTAGAAGAATTAAAAAATTAATCCAACTGTTTCAGCCTTGCAAAAATTAAAATTGAGAACATAAAACTTGCAAATGTTGCAGTACACCACACATCCTTCTTAGAATGACACAACCAGTACTTGCATAGACCATGCTTGCCGCTAGAGCGAACTCTGTATAATTAAACTCTTCTCATCATGTTTGTTCAGCCACACAGCCATCTCTTCCTTGAACCTCTCCATTGCCGACCTTGGCAACAGCAGTGACACCACCGTTGAGTCCTCCCCGTCTTGGTTCTTGCACCTCATATGATCGCTTCCTATTTTGGAAGTAATGTCGCCAGCCACCGGTATGCCACCACCCACAAACTCAGCCCACCCAAGCTGCAAACCATTCCCTGCTGCAATCCATTTTGTGTCAGAGACCTCGTATGTTCTTGCCGGATCTCCACAAAGCTTGTTGCGCGTGGATGCCATTGTCTCCAACATGGATTCCATGTACTCCTTTGCTGTCACACTGAGCTTGGTTCGGCGCACAAGCTCAACCGTGTTGATGAGCGGCTGCCTGCAGAGCTCATCGACAGTTACTTGTGCCGTGGGAGAGAAATGCGCATTGCCGTAGTAACCCCATGGGATGGGGGTATGATGGTTCCACCTCCCGCGGGCATTCATGGTGATCATAAGGTGCACTATCTGATTCGACTTGTATCCCAAAGCTATTGTGCGACATCGCCACATCACAGCAGTTATCAGTTCAAAGGATGTTGCTGAGTGGGCGTGGTATCCCCTTGTGTGGTTTTCTAGAGTTATCATCTCCCTTGGCCCGAATATGAAGTAGTCGACTACCATTTCTTCGAGCGGAGTTGACAACATCATATCGTCACATGTAGAGTCCAAGCTGTTCAGTTGTAATGGTTCATATGAAGGGCTGAGGTATATCATGGGGGTTGGGCTATGTGATGTACTACTTAGAATTTCTCTTTTCCATACGGGAAGAATGCTTGGGGCTGCTGCACCACATGACAATTCAGCTATAGTTATCATGAGTTGAATCATACCAAAACCATCAGCCATGTTATGACACATGTGGAATCCACCCACAAATCCGCCGCATTTCAGTCTGGTCAACTGTAAAAAGAAATACCAATTAAGAAGCAATATAATGTCATTTGGAGTAGAATGCCACATAGCAATAGAAGGACAAAGAAACACATTTCAAGCCAGTTGGTAGCAACTTGATTTGGAAAGCATAGGCACAAAACAAATGCAAGCTCTTTGCTTGGACGCTAATCCAAGACCAAATCCTAAGGATGGAAGATCTGGCAACAAGAAAAAAAAAGGTTAACAGGAAATAGGTCTTCACTTAATGTCTGAATTCTCTCTACATCCAAATCTCCATGTTCCTAGTCACACCTCCATTGTTCATTGGTGGGAAGTTGCACACAAGGCAGGTGCTAGCTAGTGTGGGCGCAATTCTCTCTACATCCAAATCTCCATGTTCCTAGTCACACCTCCATGGAAATTCAATGGCATATATATCTACATCATGTAGAGTTATGTGGAGTCTCGCCTTGATGTGAACGGCCTCAGGTAGACAGGTCATGACAAGAGTGGTGCAGCATAAATGGATATTCATCCCCAAACCCAGCCTGGCCAGCAGGATCCCCCATGGCTTTTAGCGCCAGGTGCTCCCGGCCTGCACGATCCTACACAGCAACGTCGCATCTCCAGCCAGCAGCCGCACCGGCGTCGGTTTGTCCCCAGGCCGCAGCCGATGCCATCCTCTCCCAACTGGCGGCAACAGAAATCATGGTGACTTGATGAGAACTGAAAACTTTTCTCCCTTCCATTCTCCTCTTCCTTGAAATTGCGTATATTTTATGGAACAAATATCCCTTTTGCTAAATATTGTTGGAGTGTCTTGTAAATGTCATGGCATGCTTTGAAATGCTAGACTTATGAATATCATGAAGGCACTTGATTGTGGTGAACATGAAACTAGGAGTGTATTAAATCAAGAGATGAGATTGCCTAGGCCTGGCGATACTGGGTAGGGCTCTCATTACAAAAGTGTATGCAACATCATTGCTATACATCCTACTATCCATGACGTACTCATCACTCTTGGGGAGGATACAACATATAAGGGTGATTGGACAAAGGTGCATTTTATGGTTGGGGCATTTAAGTCCTTAGATTTTGTTTTAAGTGCACACCCTTATTGTTTGTTATTCTTGGGTACACAAATGAATTGTTTGAGCATTTGTGAAGGAGGGAGCATGATAATATTCATGTAATCCAACTTGTTAGTGTGGCAAAGAACAAAATGCAACACTTGAGGACTAATGGATGGAAAAAGTTCCTTGAAAAGGTCACTTTGTTTTTCAATAAACATGGTGTCGAAGCTCTTGCTATCGAAGTTAATTATGTGCTGTATGGAAGATGAAGACGGTTTGCCCAAAATCAAATGGGTGATAATCACTTCAGAAGAGAAGTATATATTGGAGTCACTGATAAAATTAGTCAAAAGCTTGATAATTGATTTGATGAGATTAATATGGAGTTGCTTTCTTGTATGTCGGCCCTCAATCCTACCAACTCATTTGCATCCTTTGATGTCATGAGATAAGATGATACATTCAATGGCCTAGAAAATCTTATTGACCTCTCAGTTAAGCTAGTGGAAACAAATAGACATAAAGTTTACGATTTGGTTTACTTGCTTCTGAAATTGGTACTACTTCTGAAATAGACAACAAGTGTCAAGAGGGCATTTTCTACAATAAATTTAATTGAAACCATGTCCAGAAATAAAATGAATAGTCTTTTTGATGATGGCCTTGTGTCATTCATTGAGAGAGACATTTTGGATGAAGTGGCTGAAGATGACATAATTAAGACTTTTAAGGCCATTAGAAAGAGTATGCCCAAAAAGCAGTGATGTAATTCTATATCCTCTTTATATTTCAAACTACTAGTATGTTGTTTGAACTATTTGTATTGTAATTTAAGACTTATTATTATGCTATTTATTATTTGTAGACTGAATTCTGTGGCATTTTTTATGGTACTTTACCAAATTGCTAAATGGTTTACCATTTTGGATATGAAAAGTTTGATTTGGCATACGTCATGTAAAAATTCTAAATCCGCCACTGGGTGAGAGTGAAGGACAATGAATTAAAAGACGGAAAAATGTGAGGGTGGCGGACCAAGGGAGAGAAATTTTTGCTCAAGGTATGTCTTGCATGATTCTATCTACCATGCATTCCGGGTCTCTAGCTACATGCTTTGTTATTCTTTTTCCAAAAAAGATGTTGATGGTTTAGTAGTATGTTTGCGCCAGTAATTAAATTTATATAGCCAGAAGGCACTGCAACGGAAATGCTCATGTGGAGAAATTTTTTAGAATAATAGGTTGCCCCTGATTACATTCATCTCAGTGAAACAGAGTTATATCATGTTTAAGCAAAGCATTGACATGGCCTCGTTACGGTCAACCTCTGAAGTAAACTAATGGTGCCCGAAATGGCAACATCAGCGCCTCCACACCAAGCATCGACAAATTCAGAAAATGGTTATTATTGCAAAAGCCAAAATTTTAAGATGACCGACTAATAAAATTCCTAAAGACTTGGTTATTTTACTATTTTTTGTCACAAATGAGTGAAATTTTGGGTGGACCAGAAACCTTCTAAAAATTGTCCCACGGGCCACAGTGAAAAATATCCATTAACTGCTTGATAATTTTCATATAAAGTCTCAAATAACTTCCCTAAAAGTGCATGGATCGATATTCGTGGCACTCATCGTGAATCTTGTACTTCCTCCATACCAAACTATAAAACGTTTTGACTTTTCTAGATAAGACGTTTTGGTTTTTCTATGTACATTATTTTTACTATGTATTTAGATATGTGCTATGTCTAAATACATAGTAAAAATAACGTATAAAAATGTCAAAGTGTCTTATAATTTGAAACGGAGGCCGGAGTGAGTAATAATAAGAAAATGGTACACATTCTCCCTATTACACTTTTAAAAAAATAAGAAGGAAGAAAGAGGAGCTAGATAAAAAAAAAAGATACCTGCATGAACAGCAATGGCCTACCAATGACGGCTCTCGTATCACCAGCATCACACAGCAGCTGCTCCACGCACGGGTACGGCGGCTGCAGCGGCTCTCCGAAGTCCTCCAGCCGCACGTCGGCATCGGCCTGCACGAACACCACCCCTTCCGCCGTGCAGTCCACCTCGAGCCTCCCTCCGGCGTTCTCCCTCAGTCGCCCGGCGACGGGGTAGTAGTACACCAGCGCCTGCGCGAGGGCCGCCCGGACAGCCTCCGCCGGGTCATCTGGTCCGTTGTCGCTCTGGCCGTCGCAGCGCCGGAAGAAACCGATCACCGTTTCGTAGTAGCGCAGAGCATGCTGGTCGTCGATGTCCGAGAGGGCCTTCGTCTCCCGCGGCGTCGCCCGTGCCGGCGTCACGAGCTCCGGCACTCCCCGTCGCGCCTTGAAGGACAGCATTTTCTTGGTAGTGTCGTCGAGATCACGTACGCGAGAATATTGTGGCTTTGGAAGGACGTACGTTGTGAACTTGTGATTGCTAGCTTCGACAGTTGACACAGCCAAGCGTCGTTGAAGCTGGTGATCGGGGCCTATTATATATGAAATGAAATGGAGAACCTCGGTCACCGAGTCGTGCATGGTTATTATTAGCTGCCATGACATAGTCTATGTAATGAACGTCCCTGATTGTGTAACCGATGGCATCATTTAAGTATATCAAGGCATCAATTAGTACACTCTCTTTTGCTTCACAAGTTCTAGCACATGGTGTACCAAAGGTTGAACAAATTGGAGGCATTACAAATGGACTAGGACCTAAAGAAAAATCCAATGCCTGTGTAATCCATGTGAGGTGGGCCTTCAACTTGCATAGTACCAACAATAACCAGGTTGCTCCAATGCTTGACTTTGAATGGCATGGAAGCTGCATGCAATGCACGTCAAATTATGATATGCACCCGGTAAATGGTGTCAACAAATTTTTTTTTATAATGGATTTTCATTAATCCGGCATCTATATCCACGAAGGATATAGACAGCCAAAAGGATACAAGAGCACTTAAACTCACATCTCAACAAAGAGGAGAACACGTAACCAAAAAAAAGAGAAAAAACTATGACCTCAACACATCCCTCTTTCCCGACGTCCTCTCCTAAAACAGCTTGATTCGATGAGTGGAAGTCAAGTTGCCACCGTCCCTAGTGCGCTATCGCTGTGAACCTCCGTTGGTACTATCTTCATCTGCTTCAAGTGAGCTGACACCATATGTCGTCGGTTAGTCCACCTTCATCTGTCATCGTTGCCCCTAGGACACGAGCCGACATGATCCACTTCTGCTTCGCTGGACTCCCAAGCCGTCGTTGCCCCTAGGACACCGCTTCCTATGGAACCACCTTCGCTAGATCCGCCTTCTACCTGTCGAGGACTAGCCATCGATGCTTAGGCAGTCGACCGATCAGCACGCACAGGTGCAGACCCAGGCACACACGAGCGCACGTGGATTCGGCGGCAGCCCCATCCACTGGGCCGCCGCCTGGCCTAGCCAGCAAGCGCACGGGTCAAGGGCATGTGCGGGCTTCTGGCCGCGGCCCTGGCCACCTAGCCGCTGCCTAGCCGCCATGTGTGTGCAGAGACTGAAGACACTCAGATCTAGATGTGATCCAGCACCGAGCGAGCAGAGTTGGAGACGCTCCTCTCGCCAAAGGGCCCGCCATAGGTAAGGCTGATGCAGAGCGAACTTCCCAGCTCCGCCGCCTTCATCCCACGCTACTCGTAGTCAGACCCCACCACACGGAGCGGAGTGAGGCCTCGCGCTGCAAACGCGAACCCTAGGGGCCGCGGCGCCAGCCACCCGGCCGCCGCCTGGCCCAGCCTACGTGGGTGCATGAGTACGTGGGGGCATGTCCACCCCATCGTTGTCCCTCTCCGTCGAAAGTGGATTGAGACCTCTGAACGAAGAAATCCAATCGAGGTCGGACTTTGGAGCAGAATACCGGAGACCTGGAGCAATCGGGATGCCTGCCTCAGGCATCGCCGCGTCAGCCGAGGCGGAGAGGCCGTCGCACCAAACACACGCCGTGTGGGATCTCGCCAGAATCATGAATAAAAACACTATATATACAGAAAATTTTAAAATCAACTTAAATGGTACATGCCAACTTGGATTTTAAGAGAAACTATGACATATTACGTTAAAATTCACAGACACAATGTGTCTTCCTCCATTACATGTGTGCTGCTTTGGATGATATATGGCCTCCAAACACAGAGGTGTATTTATGGGACATACATGGAGACGACGCTCGAAACCCATGTGTATATTATTGCCCTAGATAGAGATAACCCAGGTAATGCCGCATAGCCACACAGGCTGGTAGCCAGGCAGGAGATGTTATTCATATATCTAATCTTATCGAGCTCATGTAAGTTTCAATGTATATAGACGGAAAAATCACACAGTATTCCATCTGTACATGTCGGGTTGCTATCTGACCTACGTTATTCGTCTACATTTGCGAAAGTTAGAATGTCAACCATCCCATCAAAAACCACAGTGGAGTCTTCTTGTACTTGTCATGCATGTGAGATAATTAAAAGAATTCCACATCACACAAGATGCATCCTATATATAATAGCCTTGTGTTGACCATTGATGTGTGTGATTTTATTATGTAAAAAACTGGTCAGCTAGTGACCATGACGCCACCAGATAGGTTTCGGCTATATACTATTGCACTAGGTAGCACCATCCCAGGTTATGCAGCAATGTAGCAGGTCATATATAGCACTAAGCATGTGGTTAGTATATTTTATTCTAAAAATGCAATTTAATCTAAGGGCCATTTGGATCCTTTTATTTGGAGGAATTGAAATCTACTTAATTAATTAGGCTATTTGGCTCGGAATTCGACATTCCACCACTTTTTAAAGTTTACATATAAGTTATCTCAAATTTATAAAGTGAGAGATGGAAATTGAGTCTATAGCTCACCATTCTATGTTTCTACTTTGCATCTTATAACACACTCTTCAACTCGCATCCCTATGGTAGAAATGCAACATATAAGTATATCTCTCATATAGTCAACAATAATATACAAATATAATCCATATACCAACCCACTCCAATACACATGGACTGAGGTGGATACATAGGCATCTAACAAGGCCTTAGGTGAATCAGAAAACTGTACAGCAGAAGAGAACGATACTACTGTACACCATTCAACTAGGCATTAATATCTGCCACATGATGATCCATTGATCTCGAGTCTTGCATTGCATAAAGCTTAGATCTTGACTAAGGTTGTTGATTGAAAGAAGAAATTAAGGGGACAATTCACAACTGAGCGTCAACCGTGTACCTAGCATACTTAGTACATCTTTATTGTTCCGTTCAACAAGGCTCCTTGTTGGTACGGTGCTCATGCGTGCATTTGTCACGCCTACCGGCTGGTGGAAAAGTATTGATTGCCATACGTGAGATCATGGATGTTCGAGCTGGCTATGCATGTTGCTAATAAACCTCTACTATATATTTCATAGATTGATTGCCAAGTCAATCCTTGATATATGTGAGTGGGTATATATACTGCGTATGCACTACTCTAGGTAACGCCACATAGTAGCGTGCTCTGGCAACTAGGCAGGCAGGCAACAGCTAGGGTAGTCCATCAACCAGTGGTGGTTCTGCATGGTCTAGAATTTTAGAAGATACAAGTTCTCCCTCCGTATCAGATTTAGAAATCGTTTTGGACAAGGTTTGAGTCAAACATTGAGAATATAAATCATCAATAACTTTTAAGTTGTTGAGTTTGCAAATATAAAAATTATATGAATAGATTTGTCTTGAAAAATACTTTCATAAAAGTATACATATATCACTTTTCCATAAATATTTTTTATAAAAACAAAAGGTCAAAGTTATGTTTTGGAGACTGCGTCGCTATCCTAAACGACTTCTAAATCCGATACGGAGGGAGTATTATATATGTTAATGTTTAATACCTGTAACTAATTGTAAAATCTACTTATATTATATTTTATAAAACAATAGGCTTATAGATTCTTTGTCATCTCTAGACAGTTGTGACAAACTTATAAAATACTAATCTCTATATATTTTTCGTCCATGTTCCATAGTTTTTTTTCCTTTGCATGACTACACCAGATTAGCCTAGCACTGTTAGGCCTATATCAGGAATCACCGTGGGATTCGAACTACTACAGAAAGGATACGTAGCAATGGCTCCTTATTTTTTTAGGGGTACAAATGGTTCACAAACGAGCTGTGTTACCAGCCGCCCCCAAATGGCCCTATTTGGGGGCTCTATATATCCGGTTGCCCCTACAAATCCGATTTATAGGAGCGGCTTTATATTAAGTCACACCCAACAATAGACGTTGAATAGTAAAAATTAAGTACTAAAATTTAAATTTTTTCAAACAACCTCGGATGGAGAAATGACCAAAATAAAAGTTGTAGATCTCAAAAGTTATAAAACTTTGTTGTTTACAACTTTTTCATTTGAAATCATTTACTGCTTCAAAATGTTGTTTGAAATTCAATTTTTAAATTGTTGAGGAACTCTGATTTCTCTTTTTAATCTCTGGCTAAAACTTGTAACTAGTCTTTCTCCCTCACACTAACTTCAAATTTGATGACTTTTTTTCTAAAATTTTCTAAAATCTTGCTCTATCCATTTCTTGTGTTCTTACAGCTATTATTTGAGCCATCTTTTCATGTGACTTTGTTTTATTAATTCAAAATTTGAATTTCAAAAAATTTCAACTTCAAACACATTTTGAAGCAGTAAACGATCTTAGCTGAAAAACTCATGAACATAAAAGTTGTAGAACTGATCAAGATCTACAACTTTTATTTTGGTCATTTCTTCATCCGACAAAGTGATAGTAACATTGTTCACAAATTTTATATGTCTTTCTTATAGTTTACTAGTATATTTTCCCGTGGTAACGCTACGGGCCATATTAGATCTAAATTTAATTGTATCAAATTTGAAGTACTTCGTGAAGATTCAATCAAAAACATATTTCTATGGCTCCAAAAAAAGTTGAAGCAATGCATGTTCAAAAAGCATAGATGTACTTTTATCCTAAAAGCATGCTAGAATTCAATCTCGTTTAATAAAAATTCATATAAAATAACAAAAATCACTAAATTTACTATTCTCATATATTTTAAATTGAGAGAATCTCAACTATTGAAACAAAAGGCACCTTTGGGATATGGAAGCATCTCATTTTTTAGCAATTAAAACAGCTTTTTATGAGTTCTCAAGGTTTGTACTAAATTTGTGAACAATGTATAGTACCACTTTGTCGAATGAAGAAATGACCAAAATAAAATGTGCTTATATTAATTAGAGTATATACATGTTAATGTTTATTACCTGTAACTAATTATAAAATGTACTTATATTAATTAGTGTATATTTTCTAAAACAATAGGCTTATAGATTCTTTGTCATCTCTAAACAGTTGTGATAAACTTATCAAATACTAATCTATATATTTTTTCATCCATATTCCATAGTTTTTTCCCTAGCATGACTACACCAGATTAGCCTACCACTGTTAGGTCTATATCTGGTATCACCATGGGATTCAGTTCCAATATTTGTTTTTCAAGATTCAAACTTAAGACCTTAACAGAGCGTCCATACTAGCTGAGCTACGCAACACATGTAACTGTATAACTGATGCTATTCTTTTAACTTATACAATTTTGATTTGAATCTTATATTATATGTTTAGCACTTTAAATGATCTCAAAAAAGTTGTTAATTGCAAAGGTGTAGATCTCGTCAAGTACTACAACTTTGATATTGACTTTGTCTCCATTCGACATTGTTAACCATCTCAAACCCGATTTGAAAACTTACATTTAATATTTGGACTTGTAAACCATCTCAAATTAAAAAGTAGTAAGCTATAAAATTTAAGACCTCTTTGAACTCTACAATTCTATATAAATTTTATTTTGATTTGACTTCATATAAAAAAGCTATGAATTTTTTTGTGCCAAAAAGTCTATCACTCGTGGTTCAACCCAAGAACTAGTAGTGATAGGTGTAAGTATCACTGCCGATTCATGGCTATAACTGTTAGTGAAAGGTAGTGTACTATCACTGCCAGTTTTCTGTAGTAGTGCATGACCATTCCATATATCCTGAATATGGATTTAGGAAAACCTTGGATGAAGTTGATTGTTCTTGTTCTAGCACATGTCTCACAATGTTATGAATCTAGAATTTAATTTTCAAGTTTTGATCATGTTAGTTGCTATAGATTTTTATCCTCAAGTTAAATGAAACTCTTTTGCTTATTAACTCTTCGTTTGTAGTTTATTAAAATTAAAGATTTTAGGTTCTAGATTCATTATTAAGTATTATGGTTCCATAAAAAGGTCATTCAAACCTCTACCACTCTGCTCAAGTTTGGTGGTAAAGCTTGAGGTGAGTTCTAAGATGCGATAGTGATGCTAACATTAAGAGGATATTAATATTTAGGCCTTATTGTGGGGGTCACTCCAAGCCCCTCGCCCTCGCTGAGGAGCGCGCGGGGAGAGGCCGAGGGTTTCCCACAGGAAGAGTAGCGAGTAGATGAGTAGGAGCGAGAGAAGGAAGGTGTACCAAGTCTAGGACCAGGAACAAAAAAACGGATTAATTCCCTATTCATTTGTCCTTGAGAACCTGATCACCCTTCTTACACAAGCGCCCCTGGTATTTATGGGCCATACCCAGGGTTACGATAAAATTACGCTTGGGCTAGTTCTGACAACATGACCATGACACAACGGCCAAGGGGATGGTAGTAATCTCCCTCATTTGGCCAACTACTCTGAAACCCTAACCCACCGAGTGGACCTGCAGCCGTCTCCAGGCTAGCTCCTTGCTGTGACTTGTGCAAAGCCTCAACGAACCTTGGGCAAGGGTTCGCCGTCCGTCGATGGCTAGGGCTCCACTTGTGGTGGCTCCTTAGTTAGAGATGACTAACCTCCACAAACAATTCCTAGAAACATAGAAAACACCATGAACTGAAACCCTCACGGCAAAGGTCATGACTCGCCGCGAGGTTCGTTAATCGGGCTAGCAAAGGGGTTAGGCGCCGGGGCTAGAGCTCTATCAAGGTCGCCCCCTCCCCCAACAAAGCCCCTCAAGGGTCTAGCCCAGCGTGCTGGGTCAGAGCAACGTTGAAACCAATGGAAGAGGGGCATGCGAGGGTACCCCTTCTGCGACCTGGCTCAGCGACGCCCCTGTTGCACTCGACCTGAGCTGGGCTGTAATGTCAGTCATGATGCTGCTTTTGGGTTACGTTTTCCTTATTTTTAGGTGGTTTTTGTTTTTTGAATTGACGTGAGTAGTGGTTGACGGAGGCCATTCCCCATTTTTCTTAGGATTTGCGATGCCCGCCGGTTTCCTGCTTTCTCGGTATATGGGATGTCCACCTTCCTTTGGTGTGAGTGCTGGGCACCTATGAATACTTGTGTTAGGTTTAGGGTTTTTCGTTGTTTAATCCCTTGCTTGCTGGCCAGCTGCTGCTGTTCTTTCCATGGATCGAGGGTTGCGCTAGTGCGAAGGTTGGTGCCTTGGGCGAAGGTTGTGTGTTTGCTTGGTTTGCCAGCTACCCTCTTAACTCTTGGGTGAGTACTAGTTGTTTGTTGTTTTAAGGTTTGTTTGCTTTTGTTATTGGTGGTGATTTTCTTTTAATTTTGTTTTGTAGGTTGATAGCTCGCGTGAAGAAGACTGCGAGGCCTGTTGATCGCTCCAAGGCTATTGATTCTTCATCGGACGTAGATGTGAGCTTTGACTTTGGCCTTTCTAGGGTGACCTTGAAACAATTGGATGAGTTCACGAACATGGGTTGGTTTCCTCATGACCTTGCGAGGCCGTCAGAGGGAGAGGTCATTCCTGACCCTCGTGATAACGAGGTTGTCGTTTACAAGGAGTTCTTCACTGTGGGGTTGAGGTTTCTGCCACATCCCCTTGTTGTCAGGGTCTTGAATAGATTCAATCTCAAATTTCACCAGCTAAACCTGTCTAGCTTTTGTGAAGCTTAGTATTTACATTTGGGGTTGCAAGTCACAAGGGGTTGATCTGAATCTTGAGGGTTTTATATGCCTTCACCGGGTTCATCCGCAGCCTCGCAGGATGAATGTCATAGGGAATACTGTTGTGGGGCAGTTTGGCATTTATACTTTTGTTTATCATCATGGTGTTGAAGTTTTAGTTCAGGCGCAGAAGAACAAATGGGCCTTGCCTTGGACAGAGAACTGGTTTTACATGAGGTTGGAAGGTGATCCAGGCCTTTATGGGAAGTTCTCAAGGCTTGAAAATGTTACTTCATATGCTATTATGACCGATGATTGTGTCGCTCTGTGGGTGTGCTCAGGGCTTTGTCACGTCACTAGTGTGCGTGAGACTTGGTTGAGGAGTTTGTTTGTGCAAAGGTGTTGCCTTTGAGGGCCAACCAACCGTGGTTTGAGGTCAAGGATGATGAGAGGTATCGAGGTGGCGGACTGAAGGGGCTTGGTATTGATGTTAAGCAAGCCTGGTCGAGGGTGCTTCAGAAGAGCAGCTCTCTAGTGGCTGGAGTTAAGGATGTTTATAAGAGGGTTGCCGAGGCAACTGAGGAGCTTGTTGGTGCCCTTGGTAACATGAAGAATAAGGTGATAAGGGCTGCTCTGGCCGATCGCCACCACAGGTGGGGCCAACACAGTGAATCGAGCCTTTGATTTGCTTGGGTTGACGTATCCAGATTGGCCGCAGGTGGGGCTAACGGAGGCCGAAGGTGACAAAGGTGGGGTTGCTCGGAAAAGGAAGAGGTCCGAGGTGGCTAGCGAGGCTACTGGTACATCTAAATGAGGTGGGCATGGTCGTGGGTGCAGAAGCACGCTGGCAAGTGTGAGGGTTACGGTTGGTAAGGTGGTTGCTTCGTCTCTTGGCACTCATGTCACGGCTGCAAAATCTGAATCGGCTATTGAGCCAGTGACAGGTCCTAATGGCTAGAGGGGGGTGAATAGCCTATTAAAAACTATAACAACACTTAAGCCAAGGTGTTAGACAATTATGAAGCAAAGTGAGTGTTGTGCTAGCCTACTAAAAATGCAAGCCTCCAATCCACAATTCTAGTTGCTATGATCTCTATTTCACATAAGAGGCTAAGTCACTACCACTAAGTTAGTGAGCTCTCAAAGACTAACTAAAGAGCTTCACTAACCAAACTAGACACGACACAAGCTAGCTCTCAAAACTAATTACAATAAAGAACTTAGCTACACTAAGAAAGTAAATGCACAAGGGTGGTAGTGAGTTATACCGCCATGGTAAGAGATGAACAATCAATCACAATGAATACCAAATGAATTAATCAAAAACAAGATGACACGAAAATTTTTCACTAAGGTTCAGTTGCTTGCCAGCAAGCTAGTCACCATTTTGGCGATTCAGCCACTTGGAGGTTCACGCACTAATAGGCATCACACGCCTAACCCGTAATCGGGTGCCGCACAACCAACACAAGATGGGGATCACACAAGCCATAAGCAATCCACTAGAGTACCTTTTGGCTCTTCTCCGGGGAAAGGTCAAGAACCCCTCACACTCACCACGATCAGAGCCGGAGAGAATCACCTTCCTCCGCTCGACGATCCTCGCTACACCAATCCATCTAGGTGGCGGCAACCACCATGAGAAACAAGCGAATCTCGCAACGAAACACAATCACCAAGTGCATCTAGATGCAATCACTCAAAGTAATACACTTGGATGCTCTCCAATATCACCAGATGATGAATAAATCAAGGAGGATGAGTGAGAGAGGAGTGGCTAGGCTCACTAGGGGGTATTCTCAATAGAAATGGCCAAGAGAGTGAGCAAGAGCCGGCCATGGGGCCTAAATAGGAGCCCTCATGAAATAGAGTTGTTAGGCTCAACATAGAGCATAACTCGCGCTGTCCGGACGCGCCGATCAGACCAATCGGACGCACCCAGCCCAGCGTCTAATTATGGGATCTTCGCCATGTGTCCTGCCTTCAAACTTGCCCCGTCCGCTCTCCAACAGTCAACTCGCTCCGCGCCAGTGCATAAGTCAAGACCGGACACACCTGCACTGACCTGACACTGTACCACCGCATCCGCTCGTGTGCCCCCATGTTGTCTTTGTGCCAAGACCGAATGTGCCTCCATGAGACCTGACATGCACACCCACGGAGTCCTATCAACTCCAGTAAGCATCCAGAGAGGAAATTCCATGACCGGACGCGTCCATTCACAAGCAATCGGACGCAACCTTGTGTTTAGTCCTCTCTGGCCTTCTCCATGCGTTATGTCAGCGTACGTCATAGGTGATCGGACACAACCCCTGTGTGTCTGATCCTAAGCCCGAGCGCACCCAACACCACGCGCCACTGACCGGACGTAGGCCTCCGAGTCCGGTCACTGCCTAGGCAGCGTCCAGTCACCTCAGGAAGCCTCCTCCACTTCTCCAACTTCGCCACCCTTGATCAAATGTGCTAACCACCAAGTGTATCACCTTGTGCATGTGTGTTAGCATATTTTCACAAACATTTTCAAGGGGTGTTAGCCCTCACTAGAATCTAAATGCATATTCAATGAGTTAGAACATCTAGTGGCACTTTGATAACCGCATTTCATGACGAATTTCACCCCTCTTAATAGTATGGGTATCTATCCTAAATGTGATCACACTCGCCACGTGTCTCGATCACCAGAACAAAATGGCCCTATGTATATCACCTTTTCCTTGAGCCCATTTTGTTTTTTCTTTCTTCTTTTCCAAGCCTGAGCACTTGATCATCACCATGGCCATCACTACCATCATGATCTTCATCCATTTGCTCCACCACTTGGAATGTGCTACCCTATCTCATGATCACTTAGAGCAAGGGTTAGCACTTAGGGTTTTATCAATTAACCAAAACCAAAGTAGTGCTTTCAATCTCCCCCTTTTTGGTAATTGATGATATCCATTTCACAAAGATATGAATTAAAATCAGTTTGAATCCATGTTGCTTGCCCAAGCATTTTTACCATGTGTAATGGATTTGGACAAGTTTCATGAACCCCAATTGGTAGCATTAGCTCCCCCTACATATGTGCTTAGAGTTTGGATTGAAGCTTGCACATATGCATGGATAGGAAATATGGGAGGGCAATGTCTACCAAATGAAGCTAAGGTGTAAGAGATGGATCTTTGAAGCATGATACCAATCGGAGTGCACCAAATATACCATCCTTAGCACCATTGTTAGTTAGATACCACTTGGAATCACTTGCAAAACACAAACACAAAATGCCCCATGAGATCAACATTATAAGCAAGGTGTTGACATCGTTTTTTGGCACGTGTCAAGATGGTCAGAAGGGGCTAATCAGTAGAGGAAAAATTACTGTGTAGGTTGATAGCCGATGAAAATGAGCTTGTAAAGAAGGCTTCCTATGAGTGGTGGCTGTGTATGGAGAAGTTGATTCAAATTGAAGTATTGCCGATAAGGTTAAGGGTATTATTGCCGATGCCGATGAAAGAAGACTTAAAGGCTGCTGCCGATGAAACAGGGAGTGTGCCAATGAAAAAGACTTGAAGGCGGCTGCCGATGAAACAGGGAGTGTGCCGATGGGAAGGAGGTCGATGAGAATACCATCGTAGTTGAGGCGGACTAGGGAGTAAGATAGGAATTAATTTCCTTTTCTATGTTTATTAGAGTCTGAGTTGTATCAGAGTCATGTGTTTCCTTAGGTTTGGATTTAGTGTCCTAGTCGTATTTGGTTATGTTTCTGTAGATCAGGATATAAATATAGAGTGAAGGGCAATGTAATAACAAATCAATCAATATCAAAAAACCAACTTTTACTCTTATTTACATCTATTTACTTTTCGGCGACTTCATCAACTTACATACTTTTTCCTTTTTACGAGTTCTCATCGATTCGGCGAGTTGCATTACTCCAGTGCAACCTTCGACGATCCTCGAGTTCCGCGTGAGTACCTCTTGGCCGTGACTTCCGGGCATATCGCTGTTGTCAGGACCAAAGTGCTCGTATCTTCATCCTTGTCGATTAATAGGTCAAATCGACTGGCACGCTTTGGATATCGATTTTGGGTATTAGCCCTTTGTGTTTGCAGATCCACTTTTGCATCAACACATCTTTTGGCACACCCAGTGGGACGGATCTAATCAATATGTTCAACCCTAAGATTGATGCGGGGAACATCATCGCGGTATCAGAAGAAGAACTTAAGGAAGAACAGAAGCAGGCTATGGACAAGTCTATAGAAGAATACAGACAGCTTTGCTTGAAGTCATTCAGCTTGAATAAGAGTGGACAAGTCATCCAGAAGCAGGATTTGCCGTTGCCTCGGCAGGTTACCTTTGATTCTAATCTGGGTAAACTTCAAGAGATGGTTAATTCTGCAGTAAATCATGCTTTAATTAATCACTCCAATGTGTTGTCCAATACTGTTCATAATGTTGTGATTCGAACTTTCAAAGAAGGGCATGCGTCACCGCATTACGTTGGGCCTACCTATCATCAACCAGAGCCAGCATCTGTTATTACTTGATCGGCTCCCCCAGCCGTTGCGGGTACAGAAGTTTCTTCCGCTCCAGTATCAGCAGGCTTATCTAACGTACAATCTACACCGATGCGATCAGATTCAGTATTATTAGGATGAGTTCAGCTTAATACAGATCTATTGGCATCGGCTTTATCAGGTCCTGTGCCATAGAGTAATCAGACTCCTGCTAATTGGTGGGGATAGGTATGCCTCCAGAGCCATCTGCTTTTAACCCTGGGTTACCTCAAGTGTTTGACATAGCAGGAAAAGCTCCTATGACATCGGCTGGTTCGCCGATAGCTCAAGTACCTCAATATACTACAGCAACTACTGTGCAACCAACTCTAGTAGGTTTCCAGATGCCTTTGGGTCAGACATCTAATTCAAGTCCATCGGCAAACTTGTTACCGATGCAACAGAAGGTTCCTACTGTAAGTCAACCTGGAGTCCAGGTTATGCCTCAAGCTGGTTGTAATTATCCAGCAATGTCAATAAATTACCAGCCATCGGCAAATTTTGTACCGATGAACGCTAATAATAGTTGGTCAGGGCAGTTTCCAACTCAACATACAGTTCAGCCAAATCAGCAAGCTGCAGAGATTCATCAAGGTCATATGCACGCTGGTTTTCAGAATCAAGCATCGGTAGCTCAGCCGATGAATCCTTTCCAGCAGGTTAATGGACCACAAATAGGGGCAAATATGCCAATTGCTGGAAATTGTGGGCCACAAAGATATGCAGAGGGGTATCAGCAAGTACCTCCGGTGGAAATTCAGCCATATCGTCAACAAGATGTTGATGCTTTTTGGGCCGATAAAATAGCAGAAATTATGAAGGATCAGTTTGGGATCAAGCCCAAGGTCAATACATATTCTTATCGGACTCCATATCCTCCGGCATATGATTTAATTCCTCTCCCAAATCGGTACAAGGTGCCAGATTTCACTAAGTTCTCTGGGCAAGATGATACATTAACCATGAAACATGTTAATCGCTTCATTATTCAATGTGGAGAGGCAGCTAGTAGAGATGAATTAAGAGTTCGTTTGTTTTCATCATCTCTGTCTGGATCAGCATTCACATGGTTTATTTCATTACCGCCAAATTCTATTATTACTTGGGCTGATCTAGAAAAGCAATTTCATAAATATTTCTTTGCTGGAGTTCATGAAAAGAAGCTTACCGATTTGGTAAAGTTGAGACAGCGCAATGATGAATCAGTGGAAGGCTTTGTGTAAAGGCTAGAAGATGTAAAAAATAAGTGTTATAGCCTGGTACTGGATGATCGACAATTTGCCGATTTGGGCTTCCAAGGATTGTTGCCACACCTTAAGAACAGATACGCTTCTCAGGAGTTCGAAAGCCTAAGTCATCTCATGCAAAGGATTTCTGATCAGGATACTAGGATTTTTGAACCCAAAAGGAATTGGAACAAGAAGGTTTCATTTGTCGGAGAGGTAGAAGATTCTGATTCAGATGAAGAACCAGTTATCGGTTTGGCTGAGTGGGTTAAGAATAAAAAGTCGATATCTTGTCCCTTTGGTCAAAAAGAGCCAGAGAAGTTTACTTTTGACATCACCAAAGCCGATAAGATATTTGATCTTCTGCTTCAAGAGGGCCAAATTAAGCTGTCACCTAACCATGTGATCCCATCGGCAGAAGAGTTGAAGAAAATGTTGTATTGCAAATGACATAATGCAACTTCACACAGTACAAATGAGTGCAAAGTGTTTAGACAACAGTTACAATTAGCTATTGAGTCTAGGATAATTAAATTTGGTAATTCCAAGATCCAGAAGCCAATGAAAATTGATCAACATCCTTTTTCAGCAAATATGTTGGATGCTGAAGGAAAGACTAAGGTGTTGACATCAGAAGCTGCTGAGAAAAACGCATCAGTGGATCCCCAACATCGGATAACTACCGATGATGCAAAAGGCAAGGGGCTACTAAGAGAAAGGGGTAGTTCTGGAAAGCCTCCTCGATCTGGCATTGTGATTACCCATCAAAGGCAACAGGAAGGCTAGCGTCAGCGAAGGGACCAATATCGAAAACAGCAAGAAGAAAGATGCCGAGAGGAGTGGAATCGGCATAAGGATCATTGGAGGTGTCCGTTTTTTATTCATTGTTGGGAAGAAGGTATTAAATTACCTACTGTTGAAAATTGCCCAGAGTGCAATGGTTATTATGGGGTTAATCGTCCAGAAAGGAGGTTTCAATCTGGCAATCAAGGTTTGTCCATCAATGAGCCGATCAGAGGTAAAGCATCAGTACATGATCGGCTGGGGGGTAGACTTAGTGTACATGAGAGGCTTGGTAAACGCGTTGCATATTTTCCAAGAAACCAAGAGGAGCTTGAAGAGATGGCAAACGCAAGAGTTCCTGATGAAGAAATATTTTACAGGGATCCTAATATACGTCGTGTAGAGTCAACCAGGACCTATTATCAGCCAGTTTGGAAAACTAAACTTCCTCAATTGTGTCCAGAAGGTTTGACAAAGACACAGAAAAGGAGGATGCAGCGAGAGCATCAAGAGGACTTATACCAAGAAGAGAGTTCCTCCAATGAGAGATCTGGTAATCAGCAGTGGCAAATAAAGCACAAAAATAAAGGCCCATCGGCAGAAGTCAATATGGTGTTTATGTTGGCGATGGAATTTTTGGCACTCCCTGATAATGAGGAAGAAGCTGTTTTCTCTGACCAAATAGCTCAATTAACGTTAGATCCAATGATGGCTGTTTTTGAGAAACCTACCGATGATGAGAGACAGCATCTCAAGGTTTTGTTTGTGAAAGGCAGAGTTGATGGGCAGCCTATATCTAAGATACTTATTGATGGAGGAGCTGCGATTAATATTATGCCTTATGTGATGCATCGGAAACTTGGTAAGGGAGATCAAGACTTAACTAAAACCGATATGATGCTAAAGGATTTTGAAGGCAATGTGTCACCGGCTAAAGGGGCAGTGTGCGTTGAGTTGACCATCGGCAGCAAAACCTTACCGACGACTTTCTTTGTTATTAATGGCAAGGGTGCATATAATCTACTTCTAGGAAGGGATTGAATTCATGCTACTTGTTGTGTTCCTTCTACAATGCATCAGTGCCTTGTACAATGGATTGGGGATAAAATTGAAGTTGTTCCTGGTGATTCTTCTTATATCATCGCATTGGCAGAATCAGACACTTATGAACGAACCAAGTGCATATCATGAGAAGCTTGGGAAAAAGAGTTCCTCAAGGTTGCCGATTACGAAATTCCACCGATCCAAGCAGTCGGTTCTGAAGAAGAATTTTAATGGATAGGTTTGCCGATGATGGAAAATTAGGTCAAGGATTTACATCGGCTGATGATTTAATAGAAGTAGATATTGGTGAGGGCGATAGGCCAAGGCCTACTTTTATTAGTGCTAAGTTAAATTCCAAGTGTAAACAGCAATTAGTCGATTTATTAAAAGAATATAAAGATTGTTTTGCTTGGGATTATACTGAAATGCCTGGATTAGACCGATCGATAGTTGAACATTGGTTGCCTATTAAGTCTGGATTTCGACCACATCAGCAGCCAGCGCGCCGATGCAATCCTAATATACTTCCTGATATTAAGGCCGAAATAACTAAATTGATTGAGGCAAAGTTTATTCGGAAGTGTCGATATGCGGAGTGGATTTCTAATGTGGTTCCTGTTTACAAGAAAAATGGGAAACTTCGTGTTTGTATTGATTTCAGGAATCTCAATAAAGCCACACCGATGGATGGTTATCCAATGCCGATTGCTGATCTGTTGATTGATGCTGCAGCAGGACATCAAATTATCAGCTTCATGGATGGTAATGCGGGTTATAATCAAATATTCATGGCTGAAGAGGATATTCCCAAGACTGCTTTTAGGTGTCCAGGTCATGTGGGATTATTTGAATGGATAGTTATGACGTTTGGTTTGAAAAATGCCGGTGCTACTTATCAAAGAGCTATGAACTTTATTTTTCATGAATACATCGGCACATTAGTAGAGATCTACATCGATGACATAGTGATTAAGTTTGGAGATATCACAAAGCATCTAACCGATCTATGAAAGATACTGGAGTGCACAAGGAAGCATGGATTAAAGATGAATCCTAATAAATGTGCATTTGATGTATCGGCAGGGCAATTCTTGGGTTTTATGGTGCATCAGCGGGGCATTGAAATTAGTAGGAAATCTATTGAGGCAATCAACAAGGTGGTTGCTCCTACCAATAAAACTGAATTACAATCTTTGATCGGTAAGATTAATTTCATCAGGAGATTCATATCTAATCTATCGGGTAAGATCAAGGCTTTCAGTCCATTACTGAAATTGAAAGCCGATCAGGAATTTAGATGGGGAGATGAGCAGCAATTAGCCCTAGATGAAATTAAGAGTTACTTAACAAGTCCTCCAGTGCTAGTTCCACCTCAACACGGGAAATCTTTCAGATTGTATTTATCAACTGATGATACTGTTATCGGTTCAGCTCTTATTCAAGAATTTGAAGGGAAAGAACGTGTTATTTATTATTTGAGCAGACGGTTAGTAGATGCTGAAACCAGATATTCAGCTATCGAGAAATTATGTCTGTGTCTATACTTTTCTTATATTAAGTTGAGGCATTATTTACTATCGGCCGAGTGTACTGTCATATGCAAAGATGACGTGGTCAAATATATGCTATCGATGCCGATATTAAGTGGTAGAATTGGCAAATGGATTTTAGCGTTATCAGAATTTGACCTATGTTATGAATCGGCTAAGGCAGTTAAAGGACAGGTTATGGCTGATTTTGTCACTCAACATTGCAACACAGTGGATTCTCTGGAGATTGCTCCTTGGACACTTTTCTTTGATGGGTCTACGTGTGGTGAAGGAGCAGGCATCGGCATTGTGTTAATTTCCCCTCAGGGGAAGAGGTATGAGTTCTCATTACCGATTGTTGCTACATCAACAAACAATTAGGCTGAATACCAAGCTTTGATAAAAGGGTTAGAATTACTTAAGGAAGTACGTGCCGATGTTGTTGAAGTCTTTGGTGATTCTATGCTAGTTATAAATCAGTTGGCTGGGATTTATGAATGCCGAAGTGAAGTTTTAATTTCATATTATGAGAAATGTTTGCAGTTGTTGAAAGGGTTTAGGAATTTTCATCTGGAACATGTTTCTCGATTGCATAATGAAGAGGCTAATCGATTGGCTCAGCATGCTTCAGGGTATCAGTCTATTCAAGAAGTGTTAACATCGGCAGTTGATACCGATGACTGGAGAAAGGAAATTGTTGACTATTTAAAGAATCCATCTAAAAAGGTTGAAAGACGTATAAGGTTCCAAGCTACCAAGTATGTGCTCCTTGATGATGAATTATATTACCGTACCATAGATGGAGTTTTACTCAGGTGTGTTGGCATCGATGAATCAAAAGGCTTGATGGGTGAGATTCATGAAGGAGTATGTGGGGCTCATCAGTCAGCTTTCAAGATGAAATGGATGATCAGAAGGAATGGATATTATTGGCCGACTATTCTCGAAGATTGTTTTAAATATTTTAAAGGATGTCAAGAATGTCAAAAATTTGGTAATATTCAAAGAGCACCCGCATCGGCTATGAACCCTATAATTAAGCCTTGGCCGTTCCGGGGTTGGGCTATTGATCTCATCGGTCAGATTTATCCACCATCGAGTAAGGGGCATAAATTTATTCTGGTTGCTACCGATTATTTCACAAAGTGGGTTGAAGCAGTTCCTTTGAAAAAGGTGACATCGGCCAATATGATTGATTTTGTGAGAGAGCATATTGTTTACCGATTTGGTATTCCTCAAACCATCACTACCGATCAGGGTACCATGTTTACATCGGGCGAATTTGATGAGTTTGCTATAGGTATGGGGATTAAAGTTTTGAATTCTTCACCATATTATGCCCAGGCTAATGGTCAGGCTGAGGCTTCTAACAAAGGAATTATCAAGCTCATTAAGCGCAAAATTAAAGAATATCCTAAGAGGTTGCATACGGTATTAAATGAAGCCTTGTGGTCATATCGGATGGCGTGTCATGGTGCAACCAAGGTAACACCTTATTAGTTGGTATATGGACACGACGCAGTATTACCTTGGGAGATTAAAACTGGCTCTAGGCGAATACGTTCTCAAGATCAATTGACAGCCGATGACTATGATACCCTTATGAAAGATGAGTTGGAAGATGTAGCAGGTCATTGGTTAAAGGCTTTAGCTAGCATCGAAGAGAATAAGAAAAGGGTAGCCAGATGGTATGACAAGAAGGTGAAGGTAAAGGAGTTTGTCGATGGAGATTTGGTTTGGAAGTTGATTTTACCGATTGGGACTAAAAGTTCAAAGTTTGGCAAATGGTCGCCTAATTGGGAGGGTCCATATCGGATAAATCAATCTGTTCCTGGTAATGCATATATTCTCGAAACCCTCGAAGGGGTTGTGTTTCCCAGAGCATTAAATGGAAAATATTTAAAGAAATATTACCCTAGTATCTGGATAGATGCATAAAAGTATAATTGCCGATAACAATCCTATCGGCTAGAGTTAAAACAAAATATTAATATCTTATTGCCGATGCACTAGATGAGAATTACAGGTTTAACAAAGATTGGATAACCGATATTGCACGCAGGCGAATTTCATCGGCTTTCTTCAATTCTTTAGCGTCTTCATCGGCAACTCCCTCCACAGGCTTGAGTTTCTTTTTCAAGGCCAAGGCCTTACGAGCTTGGACGTCCCTTTCCTGCTGAAGGGTTTTGATGACGTCAGGAAGCTGGTCTTCTTCTTGCTTGGCGTGGGTTAGGGCTGCTTCAACTTCTTCCAGTTCAGCTAGAAGAGCTGCTCTCTTTGCCGATAGATCCAGAATTTTCTGCTTAAGATCGGCACCGGAGGTTTGCAAGTTGCTGATGTTCATCTCTTCCTTGAGCTGAGCTTGAGCTGCTCTATCGGTGATACGGTGAGCAGCCCGTTGATATTGAAGTTGTCGGCTCTCTAGATGGACTGCTGGGAAGAGAGTTTCTTCAACATCGGCAGGAACTTGGCCACGGATTGTCTTGAAGATAGTCTTTGCAGGATCTGAATCGTTTATCAATTGAGCAGTATCTTGTTGTAACAGATTCAGAAGGGCTTCTAGCTTGCCATAGATTTCTGCCGATATTGTTCCCAATGCCAGGGAAGAACTCGCTTCTTCTCCATCATCATCGGAGACGTCGATAGCAAAAGAAAACAAGCTATCGGGAGAATCTTGCTCCTGTGAAGAGAAAAGTAAGTCAGAGATTCTACCTAAGGATAGATATGGATATTATAAATCGAATAGGTCAATCGGTTTACCTGCTTCAAGGCAATTTCTTGGGCCTAGCTGGAGGGAGCAGCTTGAAGGGGGTCATGCGAAGGATCGGCAGAGGTTGCCGATGGGATGTCTTCTACGACCTCATCAGTAGTTGGCCCTTGGGGTATGATGGCCGATGATATATTCTGTGCAGGAGGGTCAACTTGTTCAACTACATCGGTTGGCTGACTAATAGGTGTTGGAGCGGATGCAGGGACTAGCGTAGATTTCTATCATTTTTGCTAAGCTTCGGCATCGGTTAAAGCTTTACGCTTTACTTGGATCTCAGTGACAATTGGCTGGAGGGCATCGGCACTTGTTGATTGAGGAGCTTGAGTGCTTGGTATGCTTGCCGATGTACCCATTTGTTGCTGTAAAATAAGTATGAGATCAGATATTTAACAGATAAAATATAAAGATAAAAGAATACCTCTGAAGGCTGGTTGGAGGTAGTGGTGCTTGATGTTGGAGGAGTTGTCGATGACGATCCAGCCGCAGCTCTTACACCCTGATGGTTACATATTAATATAGTTTGTATCGGCAGTGAATAAAAATAAACAAGGTTATTACCTTAAAAGCCTTAATTAGGCTTGTAGCGGCAGCCATTGGAGTGGCCCTAGATGTTGCCAGTTTTGATCTGGAGGTGATAGTCTTGACACGGGTCCTCTGGAAAGTTAAAGCGGCTAAGGTGGGGGCGTTGTAGCCGATCACTGAAACTGGGGAGATAGGTTGGAGGTTGAAAGGTTTCCCACTCTTGCTCATGGATGGAACTGGGTCATCGGCCTGTTGCGAGAAAGATTAGCTGCCGATATATGAAAAAGAAGAAACAAAAGAAAGTCAAAAGAAACTTACTGCATCGTCAGGAATGGCATAGTCGGGATCAATCATGTGCCGATATGTATGGACGGATGTTGAGAATAATTGTTCCTTCCACTCTTGCCACCATTGCTTATATGATTCTGTAATAAAAGACGCTGGTGACCAGGCGGAGAGATCAACATTTGAGATATCGGCATCGGGAGCGAGTCTTACTACCCTGCTCCACTCAGTTCCGGTGGTGATTGTTTCTCTGGGCTTAATCACATCGGCAAAGCACAGTTTGATGGGTAGTTGCCCAAAAGCCAGTTGACGAGATACTGCCGATGGATTGTGGAACTCATAAGTAGTATTGGAATTTTTCCCACTACCAAATGTGTTCAACAGGATTGCCCTGGCAGTAATGATGGCCATCATAAGCTCATTATCTTGGTTCAGCTCGTCATCGGCAAAGTTGAAGAGAAGGGGGAACTTGTTATCTTCATCAATATAGGGTACCCAAGCCCTATGATCGCGAGGGAGACCATTGTAGAAGTTCTGGAAAAATCTGCCGATTTGATCTTCATTAGCCTCTGTTCCAGGGAGGACAATTATAGCTTCACCGAAGTTGAGAGGGGGGCGTGTTGCCGATTCCTCATCTCCAAGAACATAATCTTCGGTGATTTCTCGTGGGAATTCTTGGGCGAAGAAATCCCACTGCAGATGTTTATGCATATGGGCATTTAGCCACATATTGATGAACCACCATGGGCCTCCCAAATTACCGATGGGTTCACCAAGTAAAAGCTTCTGGGATACTTGGTGGAGGAGGTGGTAGGTGGAGCTCAGAAGGTATCGGCCGAGCGGGAACCTGACACTGTTGGCCAAGAGTTCGGCTGCAGGAAGGAAGGCATTGGTTGGTCCTACCGATCGGCCACAGAAGATAAATTTCTCCAGCCACATATTCAAGAATATGGCGTGTTCCCTCTGGTTGACAGTACCAGTCCTTTGGTATTCCTGGATGTATCCTGTCCAGCCGCCGATGTTGCGTGTGTTCACTCTATATTCAGCTTTCCTACCATAGATGGAAGCTTCATCGACAGTCGAGATGTCTAAGCCAGTGAGCATGTATATATCGGCAAGAGTAGGGGCGGATGGACCATGGCCAAACATAAAAGTATTTGTGGTGTCTGACCAGAAGTGAGCGGCGGCTATCATCATGGATTCATTCTTTTGCATATCGGCAATAGATAGCCTAATACACTGGTCTATCTTCCGCTCTGCCCAGTACACCTGCATCGACCTGTTAACCCTCAAGTACCAGTCTTTCCACCCTTTGGTGGGTTTGGGCCAAGATCGGAATGTATCTTTCCATAGATTCAAAGAAAAATTTTGAGCTTTGAAGGGAATTCTGTTAGCTTCTGCATTGATCAAGTCAGTTGGATCTGGGTTGCCCATTGGACCTAGGCATTGGAGGGGTGGTTGGTTGGTTGGAATAACCAATTTGTTGTGTAGTTCCTGAGTTCGGGAGATCAAAAGAATGGAAAAAGAAGAAAAAATTACCAACTGTAAGAACTCGCAAAGACCAAAGGGATCAAGGTAAAAGTAATAGAAGAAGAATGAACCGTGGGAACGTTGAAGTTGATCGCCATTGCTCTGAGAAGGATGAGGGCACAAGCTGGGGACTTGAAGTTGATGATGGAAGGAGCTCTGGTGGGTTGAGGATGCACGGTTGTTCGTTAGGGTTACCGCCGGAGAGAGAATGCCAAAGGTCGAAGTTTGAGGGTAGAAGACGAGCGATCCAAAGAAATCTATTTATAGGCTGCTTGGAGTAGGGGTATTCTTGACTTATCTCTATGCCGCACGCATGTGGATCGAGGTGGTTCAGATGGATATGGTAACTATTCGCATGATAATCAAGGGATTGTACAGAAGATTTGATGGCAAGTAATCATGACTTGGAAGAGATCTTGGTACAGGATCTTTCAGTTCTAAAATGGTGGTGTTGTTATGATAAGATCTTACCGATGGGTTGTTATTTTGGTATCTCAACCATAATTGGGGCAAGAATAGTTGGAAGTTATGCGATATTTACTGAGATGCATGAATCAGAGCTAGATTTGATTAAATTCGGTGACAGGTTATGTTATGCTTGGAGAATGGGTTGAGAAAAATAGGTAACAGCAAGCATTATCTGGAGTAAATTTCGGAGCATCAGTATCTTATACTCCGAAATTGGGGGGCATGTGTTGACATCGTTTTTTGGCACATGTCAAGATGGTCAGAAGGGGCTAATCAGCAGAGGAAAAATTACTGTGTAGGTTGATAGCCGATGAAAATGAGCTTGTAAAGAAGGCTGCCTATGAGTGGTGGCGGTGTATGGAGAAGTTGATTCAAATTGAAGTATTGCCGATAAGGTTAAGGGTATTATTGCCGATGCCGGTGAAAGAAGACTTAAAGGCTGCTGCCGATGAAACAGGGAGTGTGCCGATGAAAAAGACTTGAAGGCTGCTGCCAATGAAACAGGGAGTGTGCCGATGGGAAGGAGGTCGATGAGAATACCATCGTAGTTGAGGCGGACTAGGGAGTAAGATAGGAATTAATTTCCTTTTCTATCCCCCTGTTCGGCTGAGCTTATCAGCACGGCTTATCAGCTGTAGAACAGTGTTTTTCTCTCACAGCAAATCAGCCACAGTCGGCTTATAAGCCAAAAAACAGCCTGCCGAACAGGGCCTATGTTTATTAGAGTCTGAGTTGTATCAGAGTCATGTGTTTCCTTAGGTTTGGATTTAGTGTCCTAGTCGTATTTGGTTACGTTTCTGTAGATCAGGATATAAATATAGAGTGAAGGGCAATGTAATAACAAATCAATCAATATAAAAAACCAGCTGTTACATCTATTTACTTTTCGGCGACTTCGTCAATTTACATACTTTTTCCTTTTTACGAGTTCTCATCAATTCGGCGAGTTGCATTGCTCCAGTGCAACCTTCGATGATCCTCGAGTTCCGCGTGAGTACCTCTTGGCCGTGACTTCCGGGCGTATCGCTGTTGTCAGGACCAAAGTGCTCGTATCTTCATCCTTGTCGATTAACAGGTCAAATCGACTGGCACGCTTTGGATATCAATTTTGGGTATTAGCCCTTTGTGTTTGCAGATCCACTTTTGCATCAACACAAGGTTCTAGTATTACTTGTGAAAACAAATGCAAGTCACATCTAACTATCATCCTATGCATGCTAGTTTCTCATTTCATCATTCAAACCTACAACTAGCATACACCACACAAGCATGTATACTAAATTTAAACTTGACAAATGTAAGCAAGCATATGTGAATGCACATTCAAATGCATCAAACAAGTTCATGAGCTTGCTCCCTCTACTTGTGTGATCAAATTTTAATTGATCCCCTTCCTTTGTCATTTCTCTCCCCCTATGTCCATTTTCTCCCCCTATCTCATTTATCTATGTTTCTCTCCCCTTTGTCATCAATGACCACAAAGGTTTAATTTTAGATAGGTTAAGATTATCAATGTCAATCAATGGGGTAAGGATTATTTTTCAAATTTGGTTCAATCTAGAACACTTGCCAAAGATATTTAACTCGGTTTGATCCAAGGACATGCTTCTTCACACCTCGTTTCAAGGGTTATCTTGACCATGTTGAGTTAAACATTTATAGCTCATTTTCTCGGTCAAACACTAGGTTCACAAGCCCACAAACATGTCATATACTACCACTAGATCAAGTCAAGCATAGAAGCAATAGTGGTACCTGTTGGTATTTTTAACATACACAGATAAATCCGCAAGTGCACAGATACCGTTGTAGCTTTCACCTAGAGGGTTTTAAATATCGTATCCACAGGGAAACATGTGTGGATCACCAAACAACTAGTTTATCTAAGCGTAGCAATCAAGGTTTAAGATATGATGGGTAGAGAGGATTCCTATGGTAATGATCCTATGCATGGCAAGGTTATGATTCAAATGTCCTTCTAATGTTCACTTCGGGACGCCGCTAGACGAGAAAGCACCACTAAGGATAACTCTACCGATGCGACTACGGTCCTACTAATTTAAGAACCTACTCAATTCGGTGTGGACAGGGCTATCACCTCCCGTAACTACCACACAAACCAGAGAATAGGGCACAGACACAGGTAACTGACAGCCTAAGCACCACGCTTCTGCTAACAATTACTACTCTAATTCAGAGCGCATACAAGAACTAGAGCAATCATAAGAACTATGAACCAATGAACAAAAGAGTAAGATAAATACTTGAATAAAGATCAATTTCCAGAAGTATCCCGGATGTAGACTCGGAGAAGCCTGAATCCGTCGAAGTACAAGCCGGAGAGGGAGCACTGACATGCTAGCACGACCTCCAACTCTTCCCTCGCTCTCTATCTCTCTATTTTGCTAAGACTAGATCCTAATGAGGACTAATCTTCTCTTGATGGCTAGCTATGGAGAGGAGATCCATTCGAGGGACCCCTCTCAGCTGATCCCAACTAGAGAAAATGAATTAGGGTTTAAGGGATGCCTCCTCCAGGAGCTTGGGGCCTTGCTTATATAGCCCTCTAGGAAGCACCACAGCCGTCGGATCAAACCGACCTTGATCTACGATTATTATTCATTCTCAAAGGCGGTGGAAGGGCGATTCGTGAGATGGAGCCTGATTGGCTGAGAGGGCTGGGCAGCCGCCCAGGGGCTTGGGCGCCCGCCCGGCTTCCGAGCCGGTTTCGCCTCCCGTTTGGTCCAGAGCCTTCTCGTACCTTCCAGATTACAGAAAAGTTATTCATGGCCCTTTTGTCTCTATGTAAACCTGACATGTGGGCCTTCCTTGGTTCTTTTCAGCAGACACCCTGCAGAAACTGGCATTCACCAAAACTTATGGAATTCTGTTCGTAGACCCCCTATATCTATGTGGTAATTATGTTTTAGGTCCTTTTCCATGATTCATTGACGATTAAATTGACACTTATCTACCATCAACAAACTCCCCCAAGCTTACTCTTTTCTCGTCCCTAGGCAAAGATAAACTCAGTGACAGATCAGGAATTGCTACAATGCTTTCACGTCTCAAAAGTACATATGCGTTCAAACAAGAACTTTCCTCTGGATTAGAGTGAACTATTCTGACTTTCAAACTTACCCATATTATCTTCCACCCTGGGGCTTGTAGCCATCACTTGGGGTCTTGAGTAGTTGAAAGACAGAACGGTTAAGTCAAGCGCCATGTTTTAAGCTCTTTGATCAACTATTATTCTAGAGTTTTTGCAAGATTTCCAAATAAAACTCAGAGATTTCTTTGTATGACCCTCTCAAGTCCCTCATTTTGTGGTATTTGTGGATCCTTACCAAGGCATTAATGGTGTATGCCTTCTCTCTCTCATCCTATAATTAACAGGTTTACGTGGAGCTCATAGGTGGGGAGACAGCTAATACATACTTGCAAATATCTATTGCACAGTCAAACCATGGATCCAGAGGAATGAGTCCAGCCATACAGTTAAATCAAGATGTGCATGTGTGTGGTCCAACGTTTATGGTTTGAGTGGATATATGGTCATAGTGGCAAATGGTGATGATGATAGATGTATGTAGAAATGAAGGGGTAAAGGGATGATAATGGTGAATACCTAATTTTACTTTTGCTCCTTTGAAGAAATACACCCCTCTCTTGATCTTTGAAGAATTTTGGGAAGAACTTGGGCTGCTCAAAATCTCTCTATGTTGGGACATTTGTCCTCTTTCTTTTATTTTTCTTTTTCCTCTCTCTTTTCTTCTTTTTTTCTTTCTCTTTTTTAGAGCACCTAAGCCTCTTTTTGGATATATGGATAGAGGTAGTAGTAAAAGGGATACTTGGAGCTTTATTGCGTAACAAAAGGAGCTAGCAATGGATGAAGGGAAATTTTTTATGCTCACTCCCAGTGTAGGAGTAGAACAATTTTAGGATGTGTCTAAAATGGAAAGTATGTGGATGCGTACTTCTAGGGTAGAAGCAGCATATATGGGTGGAGTATGCGTGATCTTGATTTTAACCGCATGACCAATCCCTAAGGGTCGACACAGCTTGACCACATCAATGCTTACAAGCAGTAAATATGAGTAGAAGTTTTCCTAGTCTAACAAGCATGTATATATGGCTATCGTACGAAATCAAGCTCTTGTCATACAGGAACTCATCATGCAGCATTTTTATGTTTTCAAAAGATAAAATCTCCAAAACTCTAGTATCTCTAGGAACAAGATAAACAGCAGCTCAAACCCTCCCATATCATATCCGCCAACTACCTAGACTTAGATCAAGCATTTGCTACCCACAAGTTTCAGGTTCAAAGCAAAACTTAGATCAAAACAGTTGTGTCCAAAACTTGAGAGAGTTCAAGGTTGAAAACTAGATACTTGAAAGGAATTACAGGAGAGCAACTATTTATCATTTCCATGCAAGAGATTACTTACATAGTCCTATTTTATTAACAACTCTTTTAAGAACAAAAACAAGTAAACTAGACACACCCTTTTTATTTTGCTTAAGTTATTTTAGATCATTATTATTACTAATTAAGAAAACTTGTAAGGAATAAAGTAAAGCTAAGGGAAGAAAATACTTAGCTGGATACATGGGGGTGCTCTCCCCCAAGCTAGATGTTGAGGTAGTCGTTCGATCTTACAGTGTAGCAGACTGGCAATGAAGATGTACTTCCTCTAGTGGAGCATCGATTGATGATGATTGTTGAGACAGTGCTCCACTAGTGGATAGAACATCCACTTACTTGTCAGCTCTTCTTAATAACTCCTCACAACTCAAATAGACAACAAAACTCGTGGAACAGATTAAGGGTTAGGAAATTAAGCATTAATTATCTAGAGTGTTGCCCATGATTTCTATGCAGAATTTAGCAAGGTATCCTTTTTTTCTTTTAGTAATTTTAAATTCTATATAATTAACTATGTCTAATTCTTCTTCTGGTAATTGTGCATCAAGGAAAACTTTTAGATGTTGGCCATTTACCTTGAAAAGCTTACCTTCATTGTTTTGAAGCGTGACCGCTCCATGTGATGCTACTTCAATTACCTTGAATGGTCCTTCCCATTTACTTCGTAGTTTCTCATGTCCGAATAGCTTCACTCTAGAGTTGAATAGTAACACCTTGTCACCTGGTTTGAATTCCTTCTTCTTCAATCTTTTGTCATGCCACCTCTTTGTCGTCTCTTTGTAGATCTTTGCATTATGATATGCCTTTTCTCGCCATTCCTCAAGCTCAGAGAATTGCATCTTTCTTTTCTCCCCACCTTCTTCAAAATCCATGTTCCATCTCTTTATGGCCTAGTGTGCCTTGAATTCTAGCTTGACAGGTAAGTAGCATGTCTTCCCGTAGACCAGCTGGTATGGTGACATTCCAAGAGGTGTTTTGTAGGCTATTCTATAAGGCCATAGTGCTCCATGAAGCTTGTCCTTTCAGCCTGTCCCCATCTCGTTGACAGTCTTTTGTAGAATATTCTTGATCTGCTTGTTTGATGTTTCTGCTTGCCCAGTTGTTTGAGGATGGTATGGTATCGCAACATTGTGACGGACCCCATGATTGTGTAAGAAGCATTGAAACTTCCTATCAATGAAGTGAGAACCTCCATCACTAATCACCATGTATGGAACTCCAAAGCATGGAAAGATGGTTTCTGCAAACATCCTCTTGGCGTGATTGGAATATGCAGCTCGACATGGTAGAGCTTCAACCCACTTTCAAACATAGTCAACCACCACTAAGATGTATTCACACTGCTTGGACTTTGGAAATGATCCCATGTAGTCAATTCCCCAGACATCAAAGAGTTACATCTGGAGATTGTTGGTGAGTGGCATGGTATCTCGTGTATTTATGTTCCCATGCCTCTGACATGCTCTACATCTTTGGATGAAATCTTTTGTGTCTTCATACATGGTTGGCCAGAAAAATCCACATTGCTAGATTTTTGCATGAGTGCGGAATGCCCCATAATGTCCTCCATATGGTGATGAATGGCATCTTTCAATGATCTTGATTCCTTCTTCCGTTGGTACACACCTTCTGAGTAGACCATCAAAGCAGACTTAGAAGAGGTATGGTTCATCCCATATGTGGAGACGACTTTCTTGAATGAGCTTCCGTTTGTTCTCTCCTGGTGGTACATAACCTGTAACCATAAAATTGACAATATCTGCGTACCAGGGGTTGACCCTCACAACCTTGTAGAGCATGTCATCTCATAGGTAGTCATTGATGGGCAATTCCTGTGGATTTTCAAACTGCATCCTGGACAAGTGATCGGCTATAGAATTTTCTACTCCCTTTTTATCTTTTATTTCTAAATCAAATTCTTGGAGTAACAAAATCCATCTTATAAGTCATGGTTTAGCATCTTTCTTAGTGAGCAGGTATTTCAAAGTAGCATGATCAGTATGAACAATCACCTTAGCTCCTACTAAGTAAGATCTAAACTTGTCAATAGCAAAAACAACAGTCAGGAGCTCTTTTTTAGTTGTTGCATAATTAAGTTGAGGTCCTGACAGAGTTTTACTAGCATAAGCAATTGCATGATGCTTTCTATCCTTTGTTTGACCCAAAATTGCCCCCACAGCATAATCACTAGCATCACACATGATTTCAAAAGGTAGCGACCAATCAGGGGTTGAATGATTGGTGCAGAGATGAGTGCTTTCTTAAGAATATGAAAAGCATCTAAACACTTATCATCAAACTCAAAGGGAGCATCCTTGGCTAGCAAATTTGTGAGGGGTCTAGCAATGTGAGAAAAATCTTTTATAAAACATTTATAGAACCCCGCATGACCAAGAAAACTTCGTACCAATTTGATGTTTGTGGGAGGAGGCAAATTCTCTATCACTTCTATCTTTGCACAATCTACCTCGATCCCACGTTCGGACACCAAGTGTCCAAGCACTATGCCCTCTCTAACCATGAAATGACATTTTTTCCAATTAAGGACTAAGTGCTTTTCCACACATCTTTGCAAAACCTTGTCTAAGTTTTCTAAGCAATCATCAAAAGTTTTTTCATAAATAGAAAAGTCATCCATAAAAACTTCTATGATTTTCTCTATCATATCAGAAAATATAGACATCATGCACCTTTGGAACGAGGCTGGAGCATTGCACAGACCAAAAGACATCCTATGATAGGCATAAGTTCCATAGGGACAAGTGAAAGTGGTTTTGCTTTGGTCATCAGGATGGATCGTGTCACGGAACCGCCCAAATTATAAGAACAAAAGTATAAAAACAATCACCGGAGCAATTAAATTCCCGTACTTAAGCTCCTATAACTCTGGTAGTCCAATAAAATCACGAGGAATTTCAAACCAACCAACATACAAGCCAAGATCGTAGTGGTCCAATATAACAGGTCATATGTTACATCCATTTCATAAGTAATTCAACATATATCAGAGTTCAGTAGAGTTATTACAACTCAAGTTCAAAAGTAGCGGAAGCAAAGTAGTTTGAAACTAATATCACCTTAATTCAAATACATGCCAGTACCAAGGTCAATTTCCAACAAAAGCATGAGAGACAAGATAGCTCAGAAGGATCATGGCCATGATCACGCTCTGCCACTACAACAGGAGCCATCCAATTCTTGCAGTAGCCATGATACATCACAACCTGCAACAAGTGGTAATAAACCCTGAATACGGAAGGTACTCAGCTAGACTTACCCGTCATAAACCAGAAATAATATGACACCAAGGAGTATGCAAGGCTTTGTTTCAGTGGGCCAGCTTGACTCATTTGCGAAAAGCATAAGTGATCATGAATAAACCATTTTAAGCACTTTTACATCATCTTTGTTATAACCTATTAATCTAGGTAAGCACCTATGCTAAAGCAATCACTTGATTAATCATTACCCTCAAAGTTACCATATCAAGTTTAGCATTTCCAACATAATCCACATAACCATCCGTGTTCCATCATCATTACTACGATGTCGTAACTCGAGTCAAGTGTTCACTATCCAGTGAACGATGGTGATTCGAATCGATTATTAACCAGCTGGTAATTTATTCCTCACACAAACCTCACTCACCCGCTAAAGTGAGATATTGGTCACCGAGTCAAATATTCAGCTAAAGTCTCGAGTTTGCTAGGAACCACATGTACCCGGGGGCCGCCCGACTGCTCTTTGGCCTTATCATCGCGCCCCCGTGTCCTACCACACCTGCTCCGGTATAGTGCGCTGCGGGCAATCCACTCAGCCCGAATAATCTCTTAGTTTCGCGGTCGAAAGGTACATCATTCGGCCAGCTAAATGTGAGGCATGCGTTCAACATGACCCGAGGCCCAACAACGGTCGGTCCTTAATCGACACGGACGGAAATTACAAGCACCCCAGAACCCTGTCTGGTTACCCAATACTTATTCCACCCGATCTCCAATTATCCATCAACACTTGGTTATTTCCAGGATATCATCCATTCCATAGCTAAAATATTCTAGTAACCACCTATAATTGCAGGTGACCGGAAATTACCGATCGCTACCTGTCTAAGCAGGGCTAAGCAATATTTTCGATCCTGAACCAAAATAGGATTTCAGGCATATTTATGGGACAAGGAAAGGGTATATATGCAGCAAGTGTTTCCAATCAACTCCTATAACTTAATGCAACAATACATATATAACATATATATACTCAATTGCTTTTATAAAGTAGGAGGCTTAGTATGCTCCGGGGCTTGCCTGAGATCAAACACTTAGGTTAGTGTTGACAGATGACACTCGCTTGGCGAGCATCTCCCATCCCAGCACTTGCTTAGTCCTTCCATCTTCGGGATAGGTCCACCAAACACCGTCTTCGGGTTTGGCTTCAACATCTCATCCTTCACGTGGTGCATCTAGCGTACCTAGATGAGATGCAAGATGCATGTGTATGAATATGATGAATGGTAACACAAGATGCATCACATAATCATTCAAGTAAACACACGATTAAGACATAGACACCAAAAGCTATTTAACTAACATCACACAACCAATTAAAGAGGGCAAGCACATCAAGCATAACACAAGTTTAACAAGATCACGAGTATCTTAACTTGACCATCATCAAGGGTATAAGCCACACTTAGCAACATATGGAGTAAACAACCACAACTATCATCTGTCTATTTCTAGACTGCAAACAACAGTTTCATGTTTGGATCATAACTGGAGTTATACAAATCCAATAGCCATGCAACAAGACATTCTAGAAAGCTTATGAAATTTTCCATAATTCATCTTTAATCATCTTAGCATGATTCTCAAGTTAACCATGTCAAACATGCATAATTATAGAATCTGGTCCTGAGATTCCAGAGAACAACTATTTCTAGAACCCAACTTGAAACAGTCATTACTCACAAACTATATGGCCAAATGCCACCAAAATTTAACACAAGCTATATTAATGAGTTATCTGCAACTTTGCTATAAGCATGTTTCTCATCAAACATCATTTTCATGGTGCAATTACCAAAGTCCCAGAAACTGTCCAGGAAAGCATCAATTGCAAGAATAAATATTAACTTATATTCCAAACATACATTTGGCCACAACCAATATAACCATCATAAATTTCATGTTAAATGATCACCAAAAAGCATAGTGCTCATCACTAAATAAATTCTTTTAATGCATTTCTTAATTTATTTAGATAGCAAGGTGAAATAATAAACATATACCAAAAGTTCACAATAAAATCTATAAAAATTACAGTAGCTCTTACATACACCCAACAGTCGACTGTACAAATTTCAAGCTATTTTGACATGTATATCAACCTCTATGAAAAAGACAAATTGCTATTGCAAGAATTCATGCGAGAGCAAGATACACTAATAACTCACTCATATGGCAACCAAAATTCATGAAATTTTTACCACACATTAAACATCATATGAGTAGCATGCCACAAAAATTTCACTTCATTTGGAAACCTAGCTGCACAAATCTATTTTTACAGAGAAAACTTTAAACTAAAACATGCCATATTATATATCTGATGCATAGATAATTTCACAAGGATTCGAAAAAGTCCTCATTTGCTATTTTACGATTTTTCTACGATTTACTATGAATTTCCAAATTTCCTGCAAAATAATTACAAATCAGTCCCGAGAGCACTATTCATCTGAGTCTATGACAGTGCTGATAAGCCCCTGGCTTTAGTCGAATTCCCGGACGAGGTCCCTGACGCGAATCACAATAAGGGAGGTGGCAGAGCTCGTCACCATGGGCATGAGGAGGCACGTAGGCGGCGGGGGAAGTGGCGGCGGAGCACGAGCAGGCCCGCGCGCACTCACCAGTGGCCTCGGCTCGGCCGGAGGTGGTCCATGGCCTGCTGGCCACGCAAGCATGGCAGCACGGGGCTGCGGGAACGGCCGAGCAGGCAGCGAGCTCGGCCATGGCCGTACGCGCTCTGCGCGGTGCGTGCACGATAGCGGCAAGGGCGGCGAAATGCAGCGGCGCAGCAGCAACAACTTGAGCTCGGCGCGCGGCCATGGTGGGCGGCATCCGCGCGCACGCGAGAGAGGCAGAGGGAGGGCGAGTGAGAGAGTGGGGAGTGAGGAAGAGGGCGCTCTAGTGCTCCCCATCAAGGCAGGGGCGCGAGGACGTGCGTCGGCAAGGGTGGGGCGAGCTCTCGCATGGCTGCCACGCGCTCACCCGCTGTGGCATAACGTCGAGCACGTGGCGGGCGATGGTGAGACCGGCGTGGGAGGTCATTTTGGGCTGCTTTCGGGCCGAATTTGGACATAGGCCCAAAACCAAAGTTAGAGCCCACACGAAGCTCTACGTTTTTCATTAGGGGCCAAGGTCATTAGAGCAACGGATTAGTGGTTAATTAGTTGCCAAAACAACAGTGTCAACATCTAGGTGGTAGTCACGGAAACTCGCTTTACGGTGGTCAGAACTTCGTCAAACTGAACCCAACTTTTTGTATGCTCTTCATCATCATGTATCCTCCAACTTTTACAAAGGGACCAACTCAAGTTACTTAACAAAATCACGAGAATGCGGCATACCAATCTAATGACGTTGGTTAACTTCTCTGAGACTTAGAATATTTTCTAAGTGCAGAAATCAGCAGCAGGTTCCAACTTTGAGCCACTATTTGACTTATTTCCAAGATGAATCATGGTGTGCTCCAAAAATAAAGTTTGTTGTCCTCAAACCAAACTACAACTTTTATTAAAGGATCTTTGACTGATTTGTTCTGGTTAGGAAGATACAAAGCTCTGAAATGTGCCACATGAAATTGAAACCGCAGTTAGGACTTATCCAAAATCTTGGGTTCCAAACCAGCACTGCATTGAATCTTGTGAGCTCTATTTGACTAGGTTATGGGCCAAATAGAACCTCAAAACTATCTCTTGACCATTAAACAAAGTTTCTTCTCCATAACATGAACTACAACTTTCATTTAAGGTCCAACCTCAAAACTGGTATAGAACCTACTCTTATACTTTGGCCAATGTAGGATCACGATAAAGCTTAAATTATCCTTTTTGATCCATTGGAGCATTTTCTTGACATTTGCTCAACATGAACCTTTCATGACTTTTGTTGTAGAGTCCATCTAGAGTCATTTGGGCAAGGTTGCAAGGTTTGGTTGATGATCTATATTTCCATTCACTTAATAGTGCAATTCAAACACTTAGTAAAACCATTCCAACAAGGATATAACTTATCATTTCATGTGACTTTTTGACTCCAAACTTCATGAAACTTTTCGAGTGACCAATATAGATAGGTACTAAGGTGAGACTCATGAAAATATTGCAATAACACCACCCAAGCATATATCTTAAAAATGGCCTATATGTGAAGCAATGGTGCAACATCCAAGTTTAGGTTGGGCAACTGTCCATAGGTTTGACCTTGACATCTTCATCACCACTTAATCTATCATGTTTGAGCTCAAACCCACCACTTAACGGGTAACAAAAACCCGGGGTGTTACATATCGGGATTTGATGGTAACCAGAATACCCTTCAAGGAAACAAAAGAAAGAGTGCTTTGCAAGCCATTCTAGCATCTCATCAATAACGGGTAATGAGAAGTGATCTTTCTTTGTTGCCTTGTTAAGTTTTCGGTAATCGATGCACATCCGCCATCCAGTGACGGTTCGTTGTGAGATCAATTCATTTCTCATTTTTTACCACAGTCATACCCCCTTTCTTGGGTACAACTTGCACCGAGCTCACCCACTCACTATGTGGTACAGGACATATTATCCCAGCATGCAAGAGTTTCAAAACCTCTTTTTTAACATCATCCCTCGTCGCATTGTTGAGCCTACATTGGGGCTCCCTAGATGGTGTATAAGCTAGGTCTATAGGAATGCGATGAGTGCAAAGGGTAGGACTAATCCCCTTGAGGTCTTGGAGTGAGTAGCTGAAAGCAGAATGATGCTTTTCTAAAATAGTAAGGAGTCAGATGGTCTCGCATTCAGAAAGTTTATCACAATTATCATAGGAGACTCCTTGATGTCATTTAGAAAAGCTTATTTCAATCCTGAAGGAAGGGGTTTTAGCTCAATGGGGGATTTTGGAGGTTCCTGAGTTTCATCCAAAGGTAAAGGATTTCACGCTTGTTCTATTTCTTTAATGAAATCTTTGGCGACTTCTTCGAGATCTTTGTCGGATGATTCTAGGAAAGGCGTTGCCATTATCCCCTCCATTGGTTCTTGCTCGGGACTTAACTCCATCTTGGTGTGGAGTGATTGGGTGATGGGAATGGAAAGGTTTAGGCTTTTCTCGAGATGTACATTTACACTCCCCTTTCTTCCTTCATGGATTAGTCTCTCTAGTGGATGTCCAATCAAAATGTTGAATTCCCAAGTATCAAAAATATAGAAACTAAGGTACACCTTGGTTTCATCTACTTTGATAGGAATCAAGTGGAAGATTCCTTCACTAGGAAGGATTTGGCCTGAGAGACTTTTTAGAAGCTTGGTTGTTGGAGTTAATTTCATGTCTTTAAAAAGTGTATGTGCAAAATACTTAGACATGATATTTACTCCTACAACTGGATTATAAGTAGCATCGAAGGAGGTTTGACAAATCTGACAACTAATAGAGGTAGAAGGAGAATCTAGATGAATGACTTCATGCAAAAGCTCGGATTCTCTCAACCAATCATTACTTATGATTGTTGTCAACTCCTTCACATTTTCTTTAAGGAACTTATCTTCAGTTGGATCGAAAAGGTGCTAGTTAGGTGCAAATGGTGCCGAAGACTTCCTAATTGCAAAATAATTTGAGGTGTTTCCAAAATTGGAGAAAAGATACTTCTCAAACTTAAACATGTCTTCTGAAAGTTGAATTTCTTCCTCCTTCGGCAATTCAAGAACTTGGAGGATAGTTGAGGCTTCAAGTGGAGTAGCTAAAGGTTCAGGCTCAACTATCATAGGTTCTTCCTCAGGAGCTGTCTCAACTATGTCTTCTAGGGATCATCGGGAATGCTAGTGTAAGTAGTGTTTTCAAGGATTTTTGTAAGGATTTCTCTCCCTTCACTAGAAGAGAGATGCAAGAAAGAGCCTCCAGAGGATGTATCAAGCAGTTGTGTGGTTTCTCCACTAAGACCCACATAAAATTATTGCAAGAGCATTTGGTCTTGAATGGAAAGGTCAGGGCCAAAATTGACTAGGTCATTAAAACGTGCCCAAGCCATACCAAGAGATTATTTTCTTCTTGTTTAAAAGTTAGAACCTTTGTTCGAAGTTTAACCACAGAGAGAATGGGAAAGAAATATAAGCAAAAGCTAGAGCGTAAAGTTCCCCAATCTCCTTGTACACTCCCTACGGTTCGGGAATAACAGTGTCTAGCTTTTCCCGGTAAAGAGAACAGAAATAGCTTCCACCTTAATGTTTCATGTGACATGCCTTCAATTTGCAAGCATGCACAAATTAGCTCAAATTCCCGTAGGTGTGTGTATGGGTTTTCATCGTCTTCTCCTAAGAATGAATGGTCCTAGACCATATTTATTAAGCACGGATCCAACTCATAGCCAGGTGTGAGGATAGGTTTGGAAGATTCTGGTGGCTCTAGTTGAGCACCCGTAGGGAGCAGCATATGGATTGATAGGAGTGATGTTATCCATGCTTGAATAGGAAAGATATAAGAAGAAATTTGGTTTGACGAATCACAGCAACTGTTTCCCTGACAACGGCGCTAGAAAGCTAGTTGGTATTTTTAACGCACACAGATAAATCCGCAAGCGCATGGATACCATTGTAGCTTTCACCCGGAGGGTTTTAAATATCATATCCACAGGAAAACATGTGTGGATCACCAAACAACTAGTTTATCCTAGGGTAGCAATCAAGGTTTAAGATATGATGGGTAGAGAGGATTCCTATGGTAATGATCCTATGCAAGGCAAGGTTATGATTCAAATGTCCTTCTAATATTCACTTCGGGATGCCGCTAGACGGGAAAGCACCACTAAGGATATCTCTACCGACGCGACTACGGTCCTACTAATTTAAGAACCTACTCAATTCAGTGTGGACGCGGCTGTCACCTCCTTAACTACCACATAACCAGAGAATAGGGCGCAAACATAGGTAACCGATAGCCTAAGCACCACGCTCATGCTAACAATTACTACTCTAATTCAGAGCGCTAACAAGAACTAGAGCAATCATAAGAACTATGAACCAATGAACAAAAGAGTAAGATAAATACTTGAATAAAGATCAATTACCAGAAGTATCCTGGATGCACACTCGAAGAAGCCTGAATCCGTTGAAGTACAAGCCGGAGAGGGAGGACTGACATGCCGGCACCACCTCCAACTCTCCCTCGCTCTCTATCTCTCTATTTTGCCAAGACTAGATCCTAATGAGGACTAATCTTCTCTTGATGGCTAGCTATGGAGAGGAGATCCATTCAAGGGACCCCTCTCAGCTGATCCGAACTGGAGAAAATGAATTAGGGTTTAAGGGATGCCTCCTCCAAGGGCTAGGGGCCATGCTTATATAGCCCTCTAGGAAGCACCACAGTCGTCGGATCAAACCGACCTTGATCTACGATTATTATTTATCCTCAAAGGCGGTGGAGGGGCGATCTTTGAGATGGAGCCTGATTGGCTGAGAGGGCTGGGCGGCCGCCCAATGGCTTGGGCGCCTGCCCGGCTTCCGAGCCGGTTTCGCCTCCCGTTTGGTCCAGAGCCTTCTCGTACCTTTCATATTACAGAAAAGTTATTAATGGCCCTTTTGTCTCTATGTAAACCTAACATGTGGGCCTTCCTTGGTTCTTTTCAGCAGACACCCTGCAAAAATAGGCATTCACCAAAACTTATGGAAATCTGTTAGTAGACCCCCTATATCTATGTGGTAATTATGTTTTAGGTCATTTTCCATGCTTCATTGACGGTTAAAATTGACACTTATCTACCATCAACAGTACCATACAAACATCAAATTCATTTGATTTTCATGAATGAGCCTATAGAACATGAGGAATGACTAGATGTACTAAACATGTCCTTAGCAAAGGATTTATGCATGCCAATCAACTTTTATCTTGAATTGCTTAAAGGAAAGGCATGTCATATAAGTGGGGGTGCATCAACACATATTTGAGAAATCCAATATGTTCAACTCATTCTTTAGCTTGCAAAACCTCTTCCCATCAAGTGGCTTGGTGAATATGTCAGCAAGTTGATCTTCGGTGCCCACACTCTCAATGCAAATGTCCCCTTTTTGTTGATGATCCCATATGAAATGGTGGTGGACATCAATGTGCTTTGTTCTTGCATGTTGAACCGAATTGTTGGTTAGCTTGATTGCACTCTCATTGTCACATAGTAATGGCATTTTCTTGAACTTGATTCTAAAGTCATTCAAGGTGGCCTTCATCCAAAGTATTTGTACACAACAACTACTAGCGGATATGTATTCTGATTCGGTGGTTGATAATGCAACACTATTTTGCTTCTTTGATGACCATGAAACAAGTGATCTTCCCAACAATTGACAAGTGCCTAATGTGCTTTTCCTTTCAACCTTGCATCCTGTATAATCGGAGTCCAAATATCAAACAAGTTCAAACTTTGCTCCTTTAGGATACCACAAACCAACATTTTGTGTATGCTTCAAGTACCTCAATATTCTCTTTGTTACCTTCAAATAGCTTTCTCTTGGTAAAGCTTGAAATCTTGCACAAATGCACACACTAAGCATGACATCTGACCTTGATGCAGTCACATAGAGTAGGCTTCCAATTATAGAGCGATATGACTTTTAATCCACCATGTTGCCACTTGCATCACTATCCAAATTGCCATTTGTTCCCATGGGTGTACTAATTGGCTTTGCTTCATTCATGCCAAACATCTTGAGCATGACTTTGATGTACTTTCCTTGACTCACAAATATGCCATTCTTCAATTGCTTGATTTGAAGACCAAGGAAGTAACTCAACTCTCCAATTATGGACATCTCAAACTCATTAGCCATCAACTTTCCAAACTCTTCATAAAAGTCTTGATTGGTTGATCTAAATATGATGTCATCAATATAGATTTGCAACACAAACAAGTCCTTTCCAATCTTCTTGGTGAAAAGAGTGGTGTCAACCTTGCCCATCATGAACCCTTTAAAGAGTAGGAAGTCCTTCAACCTCTCATACCATGCTCTAGGTGCTTGTTTCAAACCATACAAAGAAGGTACAAGCATAGGCTAGCAAGATTCTAATTGCTTCCTATCTAGCAACTAGGGCACATGTTTCTCCAAAGTCAAGACCCTCTACTTGAGTGTAACATTGTGCTACCAATCTTGCTTTGTTCCTTACAACTATCCCATCTTGATCTTGCTTGTTTCTAAAGACCCATTTGGTTCCAATCACTTTGTGTCCCTTAGGTCTCTCCAGTAGTTCCCATACTTGATTTCTTGTGAAGTTCTTCAATTCTTCATGCATTGCATTCACCCAATCAACATCCATTAATGCTTCATCTATCTTCTTTGGTTCAATGGATGATACAAATGAGAAATGCTCACAAAATGAAGCCAATCTTGATCTTGTTTGTACACCTCTAGAAATATCTCCAATTATAGTGTCCAATGGATGATCTCTTGCAATATTGGTTGGTTAGAGTATTGGAACTTGATTGCTTGCACTTGCTTGATCATTCGGTTGAGATGATGAACTAGCCACTTGATCCTACACATTGTCATGAGAACCACTTGTACTTACTTGATTAGTGTCATCTTGCATATTTGAGTTGGAGAGCACTTGCACTTGATCATCTTCATCATCAATCACTTGTCTAGGCCTCAATTCACCAAAATCCATGTTCTTCATGGCATTTGAATATTGAATGCCTCTAACATTTTCAAGATTCTCATCTCCATCTTAGGAACTCTTGGTTTCATCAAATTCAACATCATGAACTTCCTCAAGAGGACCACTTGCCAAATTCCAAATTCTATATGCTTTGCTAGTGATTGAGTATCCAAGCAAGAACCCTTTATCACACTTCTTGTCAAACTTGCCCAATCTAGTGCCTTTCTTCAAGAATAGCATTTGAAACCAAAGACCTAAAAATATGCAATGTTAGGCTTTCTACCATTCAAGAGCCCATATGGTGTCTTCTCTTTCAAAGGGTGACAATTGAGTCGGTTGCTACAATAGCAAGCCATGTTGATTGCTTTGGCCCAAAAAGATTAACTCACATTGTACTCACTAAGCATAGACCTTGCCATGTCAATAAGTGTTCTATTCTTTCTCTCAACGAGGCCATTTGATTATGAAGTGTACTTGGCCAAGAATTGATGTCTAATTCCAAATTCATCACACAACTCATCAATTCTAGTATTCTTGAACTCACTACCATTGTCACTTCTAACTCTCTTGATGGTTGTTTCAAATTCATTGTGAATGCCCTCGACAAATGATTTGAATGTTGCAAATGCATCACTCTTATCCACTAGAAAGAATGCCCAAGTGTATCGAGTGTAGTCATCCACTGTCACTGTTGATGGTAGTTAATAGCCATATTTAACCATCAATAAAACATGTATAAGGGCACATATGAGAGCACCAACAAAGGTTTAGGGTTTAAACTGATAAATTTCATGAGTTTTGGTGAATCTGTGGTCTCTGCAGGATTATTCTAGAAAACCATCAAGGGGCACCTATTCGTCAAACGAAATCAAGGAATTATTCCGCGGCATATACATAGGAAGGTTCTTGAGGACACCAGAGGACACCATGCTGAGGCGGGCCCCGAGAGGCCACTAGGTGGGACTGGCTAGTCCCACCCCATGCCGGGTAGCACCCCCCTAGTGCCCCATCGCCTCCGGCTTCCAGAATGTTCCTCCACCGCCTCCTAGGGTTGCATCCACGCCGTTTCTTAAGTCGGTTTGATCTACGGGCTCACGTTGAACCCTCTAGGCTATATAAGGAGACCGCAGCACCCCTCCCTAATGCATAAGTCATTTGAGAAGATAGAAACCCTAATCATCCTTAGAGCTCCTCTAGTTTATAGGGCATAGCTAGTTAGGCTAGGTCTAGAGGGAGGCAAGCAGGCTTCGCTTGGATTCCCGGCATTATTAAGAGCTTGGTTCGGTATAATTCTTGTACCTCACTCGCCTTTGTATCTCCATTATTTTTATATGCTTTGGTACAATTGTATGACATTTATACTCATATTCATCTTATTCATGTCCTTGGTTGCAATGTTCATCTTCTACTTTGATTATATACTTAGTATAGTTTATCATTGTGTTTATGCATAACTTCATATAGCGTTCACCCTAATAAGCTACCATGGGTGGGTGGTAGAGATCATGTAAGCTTGGTGCTTATATGCTATTTACCTATGAATACACTCTATATTCTGGGTCATGTGGTAGATCACGGATGTGACACTTCCGTTGAGTCCTTTGTAGTCCACTCCCCGAATATAGGTCATAGAAGTAGGGCCCTATTACGAAGGAAGGGAGAGGTTTCTGTACTCAGACTTCCCTAAGTAATGCCCCTTATGTGTGGATATAATGATGATCATAGTAAATGATTACTAGGTGTAATTACACTAATCAACGTATCTTTGACTTATAATTAAGAATGACATAGGAATTATTCCTCTAATATTCTAACTTGACTATGCTAATGCCATAGATTGGAGTGCTCTGAGTGATTTATCATTAATCAATACCTATCATACACATAACTTATCCTATGACTTACCCCTATTGTGAGTAGGATCATGGTTATGGTTTGCTTCCCCATCAATACTATAAGTTATCAATATCTGTCCATGCCAGACCTTTCCTGTGGTAAAAATATAAATAACGATACCTGCAATACCCTCGGCTGAAGTGCTATAATGGTATATTATCTGTGTGCTTGTGGATTCCTTATTGTTTATATAATCTTTTCTCATTACAAGTGTCATGTTAATAAATACCAACAATCACAAAGCGATATTTGCTTCCACCGATGCTAGTGTATTGTCTTGGCCTAAACAAATCCATGTGTAACAACTCAAATGCCTTGCTTTACTCATCATGCTTTTCTTAGGATGGGTGTTTCCAACTTGTTTTCTAGCTTAACAAGAGCTACAAAGCTTATCCTCTCAAATACCATATCTTTTAAGCCTCTAACTAGATCATGCTTAATCAATCTATTTAATTGTTTTATTCTAACATGACCAAGCCTTCTATGCCATAACCAACCCATACTAGACTTAGTGAACAAGCATGTTGACAATTGAGCATCACTAGCATTGAAATCAACCAAGTATAGATTCTCATATCTAAAGCCTTTGAAGATCAAATTAGAGCCATCTACACTTATGATCTCTACATCATCTACTCCAAATATGCATTTGAATCCAAGATCACACAATTGAGCCATGGATAGCAAATTGAAGTTCAAGCTCTCTACTAGCAACACATTGGAAATGCTCATGTCATTGGATATTGCAATCTTACCAAGCCCTTTGATCTTGCCTTTGCCTCACCAAATGTGATACTTTGCTATCATTGGTGTTGATTGAGTTGAACATTCTTGCATCACCGGTCATGTGTTGAGTGCACCCACTATCAAGAACTTAATGCCTTTCTCTGGCTTTATAATTGACCTTCTGGCTTTATAATTGACCTACAAAAGAAGATCAATTCTTTTTAGATACCCAAACTTGCTTGGGTCCTTGAAGGTTTATCACTAAGCTTTTTGGCACCTAAATGGCCTTCTTCTTTAGGCCCAACATGGATATACCAACAAACTTACTGTTCACACCTTGGCAACCTTAGTGAGCAAGTAACAAGAATCAAACTTAATTGAGGATACAATAGCATTCTTCTTCTTGTTCTTGCAATCATGCTCTTTGTGACCAACTTGCTTGCAACTAGTGCAAAACCGACCATTGTTCTTCACAAAAATAGTCTTGTGAAGAGCAAAGGTCGCCTTGCCTTTTTGGGGATCCCTCTTTGTAGAGAGATGTCTTTGGCTACCCAAGCACATAAGAAAGCGGTCCTCACCACCATAGGCTTTGCCTAAGGCGAGAGTGAGCTCATTGACCTCCTTGAGGGTCTTATTCTCAACCATAAGTGAGGCATTACAAGTGAAACCATCACTCATAGGTGAAGTAGTAGTGGTAGTTCTAGATGAGCTATAAGAAGGGTTAGCAGGAGCAACAATGATAGTCTTATAAAAAGATTCATCAATGATATCACAAGTTAAGCCCACATCACATGTTACAATTACTTTCTCATGTTGCTCAATGTTGACGGTCCTTAAGTATCAATTATAACTATCAAATAAATAGAGAAAAGGATCCAAATGAAACCAACACCTAGACTTAGGGTTTTATCTGACAGAATTCCACGAGTTTTGCTGTTTATCTATTTCTGCAGGGGGTTATCAGGAAATACGGAAGAAAGGCCCACATGTCGGATTAATGACGGGATATTAACCGAACACGTAATTATCTTGCATCTAGAAGACTCCAGAAGCCACGGGAACGAACGGGAGGCGTAACGGGGCCGGAGACAGGGCGCCCGCCCTAGTCCCCAGGGCGCCCGCCCCCTCCTGTGGACCAATCAGGCTCCGCCTCGAGGATTATGCTCCACCGACCTAGAGGATCAAGGAAAACCGCACGATCAATGTCGGTTTGATCCAACGGCCCAGATTCATCCGAAAGGGCTATATAAGCAAGGCCCCTGCCCCTAGAGGAGAGGCCGTCGTCTCATACTTCAAACCCTAATTCAGGAGGAGAGCCTCTGATCAAGCCCTAGAGCCACCACATCAACTAGATCTCTAGTTAGCATAGCTACATAGGATTAGAACTAGAAGGAGTCAATCTTCGATTGGTTCCCGGATCTGTCAAGAGGATTCTTGGTAATTCCTCTATTGTTCTTCAATTGTTCATCATTGTTCTTCAATATTATGAATATGACTTTGTTCTATTTCAATATATTGGTTATGACTTTGCTCTACTTGATTATATTTGCAATTATATTGTTCTTAGTTTATCATAGTTATATGCTTGGCTTAGTTAGATTGGAATTATATACATGCCTAGGATCGTATAGCGTTTATCCATGTGTACAGTGGGTGAATGATAATTATTGTGTAGACGTGGTGTCTATACCGTATTTATCTGCGATTGCACCCTATATGCCGGATTGTGGGGTAGTTCGCGATAGTGACAGCTTCGTTGATTCTTATATAGTCCTCCTCTCGTGTATAGGGCAGGCAGAGCAACACTATTACAGGGGAGTGATTGCTATGTTCTTCATCTTCCTTGCTAATATTCACTATGCATGGATATAGTCTTTTCTCACCATGATTGCCAAGTATAATTGCACTAACTATGATATGCTAGACTTTATAGTTAATAATAACTTAGGGAATATCTTTGTAGTTCATCCTAATTCCATGCTAATGACTTGCTAGAATATCTGTTGAGGTGCTGTTTATCTATTCCTAGAGATGCTAGAATTCTGGAGAATTTTATCTTTGAAAATCTTAAAATGCTACATGATGAGTTCCTGTATGATGAGAGTTTAAGTTCCTACCACAGCCATACATACATGCTTGCTAGACTTTAAGCCATACCTTTACTTTTTACTGCTTATGAGCATTGAGTGTAGTCAAGCTGTGTAGACCCTTAGGAGCTTGTCATGCGGTTAAAATCAAGATTCACTTGCACGATCACTCATACATGCTGCTTCTACTCCGGAAGTACGCATCCACATATATCCACTCATTCTCATCTCCAGATCCACATAAAATTATTCTACTCCTAATCCGGGAGAGAATAGCCAAAAATATTTTCCCATTCTTGTTATCCCCTGTGAAATAAATGCTCAAGCTATTTTGGTTACTACCACTTGCTATATTGTTCTAAGGAGATGAGTGCTCTATACGAGGAAATAAAAAGGGGCAAGTGCCCGGAACCTCGAAAAGAAAAAAAGATACGAGGAAATAAAAAAGAGCAAGTGCTCAGAACCTCGATGAAAAAAAAGAAAAAGTGTGAGAAGAGAGGTAAAAATGGACAAGTGTCCGACAGTAGAATTAGGGGTACAAGATACCCACCTGAGAGGAAAAAAAAAAGAAAATATAGAGCACCTCATTCTCCTCAAGAGCTTTAAAAGCAAGAAAGGTACGTATCCCCTCAAAAAGAGCAAAAGTAGAATTAGACTTTCATCATTGTTATCATCACTACCACCATACACCATTTATTCGCCACACATGCACATCTTGATTTGACTTATTGGCTTGTTTCTCTGGATCCATGGTTTGACTATGCAATAAATGTCTTGTAAGTATGTATACTTTATCTCCCACCGATGAGCTCCAGATATCAAAAGCCTTATTAGAATAGGATGAGAGAGAAGGCAATGTCACTCTGCCTTATACCACAAATACTACATACTTTGCTTTGAGAGAAGGCAGACATCATTACTGCCTTGGTGAGGATCCAAAAATACCACAAAAGAGAGACCTGAGAGAGTCATACAAGGAATCTCTGAGTTTTATTTGAAAATCTGCAAAAAAACTCCAGAGCTATAGCTGATCAAGAATAAGAGACATGGCGCTTGACTAGACTGTTCTATCTTTTAACCGCTCAAGACAAAGGTGACGGTTGCAAGCCCCGTGGTGAAAGGTATAATGAGTAAGTTTTAAGTCTTGACAGTTTACTTTAACTCAGAGATGAGACTCTATTTGAAAGCATGTGTACCGTTAAAATTCAAAGGCATTTCAGCAACTACTGAGTCTCTCCTTGCTCAGGGACGAGCAAGAGGTAAGCTTGGGGGAGTTTGTTGACGGTCCTTAAGTATCAATTATAACTATCAAATAAATAGAGAAAAGGATCCAAATGAAACCAACACCTAGACTTAGGGTTTTATCTGACAGAATTCCATGAGTTTTGCTGTTTATCTATTTCTGCAGGGGGTTATCAGGAAATACGGAAGAAAGGCCCACATGTCGGATTAATGACGGGATATTAACCGAACACGTAATTATCTTGCATCTAGAAGACTCCAGAAGCCACGGGAATGAACGGGAGGCGCAACGGGGCCGGAGACAGGGCGCCCGCCCTAGTCCCCAGGGCGCCCGCCCCCTCCTGTGGACCAATCAGGCTCCGCCTCGAGGATTATGCTCCACCGACCTAGAGGATCAAGGAAAACCGCACGATCAATGTCGGTTTGATCCAACGGCCCAGATTCATCCGAAAGGGCTATATAAGCAAGGCCCCTACCCCTGGAGGAGAGGCCGTCGTCTCATACTTCAAACCCTAATTCAGGAGGAGAGCCTCTGATCAAGCCCTAGAGCCACCACATCAACTAGATCTCTAGTTAGCATAGCTACATAGGATTAGAACTAGAAGGAGTCAATCTTCGATTGGTTCCCGGATCTGTCAAGAGGATTCTTGGTAATTCCTCTATTGTTCTTCAATTATTCATCATTGTTCTTCAATATTATGAATATGACTTTGTTCTATTTCAATATATTGGTTATGACTTTGCTCTACTTGATTATATTTGCAATTATATTGTTCTTAGTTTATCATAGTTATATGCTTGGCTTAGTTAGATTGGAATTATATACATGCCTAGGATCGTATAGCGTTTATCCATGTGTACAGTGGGTGAATGATAATTATTGTGTAAACGTGGTGTCTATACCGTATTTATCTGCGATTGCACCCTATATGCCGGATTGTGGGGTAGTTCGCGATAGTGACAGCTTCGTTGATTCTTATATAGTCCTCCTCTCGTGTATAGGGCAGGCAGAGCAACACTATTACAGGGGAGTGATTGCTATGTTCTTCATCTTCCTTGCTAATATTCACTATGCATGGATATAGTCTTTTCTCACCATGATTGCCAAGTATAATTGCACTAACTATGATATGCTAGACTTTATAGTTAATAATAACTTAGGGAATATCTTTGTAGTTCATCCTAATTCCATGCTAATGACTTGCTAGAATATCTGTTGAGGTGCTTATCATTATTATATGTGGCTAGCTGATCAGATTAATTATCTTTGTCACCATTATCACTTTACCTTTACTTAATGTGACATTTATACCTGTATAAAGAGATTGATAAATACTCTCGGTTATACATGCAATGATGTGTACTCAGTTCCATATTCTCATTCCATTATCAACCATGATACTTAGAAATCCCTTCCCAGTGGTAAAAATATAAATAACGATACCTGGAATACTTCCCGGTTAAAATGCTACATCGGTATTAATCTGTGCGCTTGCAGATCCCTTTTATTATTTATCTTGATGAGCAAATGCATATTTCAATACCGCGTCTCTCAAGTCATGCTGGGGATGACAACTTGGCTTAAGTGGCATGAGGGATAGGTTTGGCATTTTTGGCGCCGTTATCAGAATTAGAAAACTAAGTCTACTTTTGGTAGTGACGTTAAGAATGCCCAACACTCAACAAGAGAGGAATGAGCTTTTTCAAGCTTGCAGTGAGCCTTGCCAAGCTTCTCATGGGCATCCTCTAGCCTCTCATCAGTAGCATTGAGCTCATTAAAGGCTTGCTTAAGGGCTTTTAGTTCCTTACGTAAGTCATTGCATTCCCTTCTCTTGATGTCAAAGTGAGTTTTAACATATTCAAGCATGTTAATTGGTTCATCTTTAGTTGGTTCATCATCATCATCATCACAATCACTTTCATTTTTATCATGTTCATCATCACACTCATCATCGGATTGTACCTTAGTGACCTTAGTCATGAAGCATGTCGATGGAGTGTCAAAGAGAGAAGACTTCTCATTTATGGCAATGCTTGCAAGAGCCCTCTTCTTGGTGGTCATGTCATCATCACTATCATCGTCATCATCACTTGAGGAAGCATCACTATCCCAAGTGACCACATATGAACCACCCTTCTTCTTCTTGAATGTCATCTTGTCCTTCTTCTCCTTCTTATCTTCTTCTTGCTCTTCTTGTTATCATCATCATTGTCACTATTGTATGGACATTCCGCAATGAGATGATTCTTGCTATTACACTTGAAGCACCTTCTTGCTTCATCCTTGCTCTTGGATGATGACTTCTTTCTTCTTGCACGATGGCCCTTCTTCACCATGAATTTGCAAAATCTATTCAAAAAGAGAGCCATCTTCTCATCATCCATCTCATCAAAGCTTGAATCATCATCTTCACTTGATGTTTCTTGCTTGGCCTTGCCCTTTGATGATGATGTGGCTTTGAATGCCACACTCTTCTTCTTCTCATCCTTCTTCTCATTTTTCTTCTCCTTCTCTTCTTTCTCATTGTCATTTCTATATGTGTCATCGGTCATTACATATCCCAAGACTTGGTTTGGTGTCATGGTGTCCAAACCACTCCTCACTAAAATAGTGGCCAACATCCCAAATCTTGATGGTAAGCATCTCAAGAACTTGTGGAAGAAGTCCTTGTCCTTCACCTATTCACCAAGTGCTTTAAGATCATTGACAAGCACCTGTAGCCTATGAAACATCTCTGACACACTCTCATCATTTTTCATCTTGAAACTAGCAAACTTCTCTTTGAGGATGTATGCCTTGGCACCCTTCACCGCTTGAGTGCCCTCAAATGATTCCTCCAACTTGGTCCAAGCCTCATGAGCTATTTTAATGTTCTTGATTTACTCAAATGTTCTCTCATCCAATGCATCATGAATGGCACTAAGAGTAATATTATTGTTTGAGAGCAACACTTCTTCGGCTGCGGTAGGAGTCTCCAGATCGGCTATCTCAATCTTGATCTCTACCACCTTCCACACCTTTCTATTGATTGACTTGATGTAGGTGGTCATCTCTGCCTTCCAATATGGATAGTTTGAGCCATTAAATTAGGGTGGCTCCTTGGTGTTGTTGATTTGTGCTATTTTCACATCGTAGGTTGTTAAGCCTCAAATCACGGTGACTATGGCTCCGATACCACTTGAAAGATCCTAATGGCTAGAGGGGATGAATAGCTTATTAAAAAAACTACAACAACACTTAAGCCAAGGTGTTGGACAATTATGAAGCAAAGCAAGTGTTGCGCTAGCCTACTAAAAATACAAGCCTCCTATCCACAATTCTAGTTTCTATGATCTCTATTTCACACAAGAGGCTAAGTCACTACCACTAAGTTAGTGAGCTCTCAAAGACTAACTAAAGAGTCTCACTAACCAAACTAGACACGACACAGCTATCTCTTAAAACTAATTACACTAAAGAGCTTAGCTACTCTAAGAAAGTAAATGCACAAGAGAGGTAGTGAGTTATACTGCCGTGGCAAGAGATGAACAATCAATCACAATGAATACCAAATGAATTCCTCGGAGCCAAGATGACACAAAGATTTTTCACCGAGGTTCACTTGCTTGCCAGCTAGTCCCCATTGTGGCGTTTCACCCACTTGGAGGTTCATGCGCTAATAGGCATCACATGCCTAACCCGCAATCAGGTGTCGCACATCCAACACAAGATGGGGACCACACAATCTACGAGCAATCCACTAGAGTACCTTTTGGCTCTCCACTGGGAAAGGTCAAGAATCCCTCACAATTACTATGATCGGAGTAGGAGACACAGAGCACAGCTCGGGTTGACCGAACGGGCCGATCAGAACGACCGGATGCACCTAGCCTAGCATCCGGTCGCAGGATCTTTGCCACGTGTCACGCCTTCAAACTTGCACCGCCCGGTCTCCAATGGTCAACTCGCTCCATGCTAATGCATAAGTCAAGACTGGACGCACCTTCACTGACTTGACATTGTGTCACCACGTTCACTCGCATGCCCTCACGCTGCCTTCGTGCCAAGATTGGATGCACCTCCACATGACCTGACGTGCGCGCCCGTGGAGTCCAATCGACTCCAGTAAGCATCCACTGAGGAAATTCCGTGACTGGACGCATCCATTCACAAGCAATCGGATGCATCCCCGAGTCCGATCCTCTCTGGCCTTCTACATGTGTTACGTCAATGTACATCATAGGTGACTAGACGCAACCCCTGCGTGTCCGATCCAGCACCTGGACCAGCGTCTGATCCCAAGCTCGAGCACGCCCAACACCACATGCCACTGGTTGGATGCACGCCTCCAAGTCCAGTCACTGCCTAGGCAGCGTCTGGTCACCTCAGGAAGCCTCCTCCACTTCTCTAACTTCGCCACCCTTGATCATATGTGCTAACCACCAAGTGTATCACCTTGTGCACATGTGTTACCATATTTTCACAAACATTTTCAGGGGTGTTAGCACTCACTGGAATATAAATGCATATGCAATGAATTAGAACATCTAGTGGCACTTTGATAATCGCATTTCATGACGAGTTTCACCCCTTTTAATAGTATGGCTATCTATCTAAAATGTGATCACACTTGCTAAGTGTCTTGATCACCAAAACAAAATGGCCCTATGTATATCACCTTTGCCTTCAGCCCATTTTGTTTTTCTATTTCTTCTTTTCCAAGCCTGAGCACTTGATCATCACCATGGCCATCACTACCATCATGATCTTCATCCATTTGCTCCACCACATAGAATGTGCTACCCTATCTCATGATCACTTAGAGCAAGGGTTAGCATCTAGGGTTTCATCAATTAACCAAAACCAAACTAGAGCTTTTAGTCAGTGCCTGGTCCGACTGGGGGGCTTGTCCATCCTGAAAGATATCGACCCTCGGTGCTTTTGCCACTCTTGCAAATTATTTATGATGATGAAGATGAAGAAGAAGATGAGGAGAAGGAGGTGAGCGAAGGCTCGGGTGATTGCAAGGGAGGTGGGTCGAAAGCTCTAGTTTGGTTTTGGTGAATTGATGAAACCCTTAGTGCTAACCTAGTTTATCAAAGTGATCATGAGATAGGCAGCACTATTCCAAGTGGTGGAGCAATGGTGAAGATCATAATGATGGTGTGGTGACCACAGTGATGAAGTGCTCGGCTTGGAAAAGAAGAAAGAGAAAAATAAAAAGCTCAAGGCAAAGGTGAAATCTTGATAGGAGTTTTTTGGTTTGGTGATCGAGACACTTAGCGAGTGTGATCACATATAGGATCAATAGCCGTACTATTAAGAGGGATGAAACTCGTCGTGAAATGCGGTTATCAAAGTGCCACTAGATACTCTAACTCATTTCATATGCATTAGGATCTAGTGGAGTGCTAGCATCCTTGAAAATATTTGTGAAAATATGCTAACACACATGCACAAGGTGATACACTTGGTGGTTGCCACATTTGAGCAAGGGTGGCGAAGTTGGAGAAGTGGAGGAGCAGTTTAGGGTTGACCGAATGCTGGCTTTGCAGCGACTAGACCTTGACTCTGCATTCGGTCATCACGCGCAAGGAAGGGCACGACCTCGGTTCTTGACCGGACACTGAAGTTGCTTGTGACCTGACATGCAGTGGGTGCATCCGGTCAGGCGGTGACGTACGCTGACGCAAGCGCTAAGAAGAGGAAGAAGGGATTGGACACTGCTGTGCGTCTGGTCATAATTGAGCGGACGCATCAGGTTGCTATTTTGTGCCTCTGGACCCTTACTGGAGTCGACCTGACGCGCATTGGCGTAGTGTCAGGTGGTAGTGGTGACATGTTCGGTTGATGGCAGGAGCGCACGAGCAAGCAAGGACCTGATGCGGGTGCGGTGCGTCCGGTCATCCTCTGCTGCGTTCGGTCTTCACTTAATGCGAGCACAGGAATTCCTAACTTTTGGGATCAGGCGATGGAGGTTGAATGCGTGGGATGCGTGGCATGCATCCAGCGACCAGACATTGAGTAGCGTGCATCCGATCTGTTGATCGGCGCATCCAGTCGCCCTGAGCTGGGCTGCTTTGTGAGCCCAACGGCCCTATTTCGATAGAGCCTCTATAAAAGGTCTTTGTCTGGCTCAAGCTCACCTTCTTGGCCATTTTATAACACCCTAGGTGTTAATCTTGCATTTTGCACTTGCACTGCATGAGCATGAGCATGTGACATTTCATTCATCTACCATATGTTGTTATCACATGTGATGCTCAAATTATACATGTATATGCTTGATGATCATGGTTGGTTAATGCAAGTGATTGTGTTTGGTCACTAAAACACCTTAGACACACTTAGCATGAAAAATGGAACTATGTTTGTATTCATGACTTAGCCCAAAAATGCTTCTAAGTGTTGGTTTGCTTTAAAATACCATTTTTAAGGTGCTATTTTGACCTGACTTGACTAATAGCTTAGAGTATTTGCATGGAAGTGCACCCTAAATAAAAGTTGTAGTCCATCTTATGTAGAACAAACTTTGTTTAGGGGTCATGAGCTAATTCAATGCCTAACTTGTTCAAATAGAGCTCACAAGGATAACCACAATGTTGTTTTGCTAAGCAAAAATTTAACTAAGTCATGAACTGAGTTTCAGTTTCAAAGTACCTCACTTTGGAGCACTGTAGTTTGAAAACCGTGGAGTTTTTTTATCAAATTTCTTTAAGCAAAGTTGGAGATCTCACGTAGCTCTACAATTTCTATTACTGAAGTTTTCACTGATTCAAACTGGTTTGGGAGATAGAGGTAGGGGAAGGTGGTCGTTTCAGTCGACTGAATTGACTGATCAGCCGGGCATTGTGGCCGACTGGGCGCAGGCCGCAGCCGCCGCATGGAGGCTGTAAGCCGGTGACGGGACCACATGTCAAGCTAGGGTAGGCAGAAGAGGATGCCGTGTCACGCTCGCTCGCTCACTCCCGCTCTCGCTCATGTCGCTCTCACTCTGTCTCTCGCACACGCCGGGCGAAAACGGAAGAGCAGCGCTGCCGCCGAGCTTCACTGGGCTCGCATGCCACCACCACAATGCCAGGTGACCGAGAAGGTGTATCCGCATTGGTCCGGGCTTGCCGTCACCGAAGGTAGCCGGAGCGCCTCCGTGCAACCTCGCCGTGCTGCCATGGCCACCGTCGAGCTAACTCCAGCGAGCCTTTTGGCCAACCAAGCCCACCGATAGATGCACGAGGTCGAGTTGAGTCTAGGGGTGGTGACCTCGTCGCCGAAGACCTCGCTGTCAGTGCCCGGTCAATGTCACCCCTACTTCGGTTTGACTGACAGGTGGGACCAAGCTGACTGCAAGGCCCGGCTGTCAGCCACATGGTGTGCGCTAGACTGTCACACTCCAATTAAAGGACAATATAGAGTGCATACATCTTATGTGCGCCCTAGGAGTAGTCGCACACATAAGCCGACAAATTAACAGGAGTATCATCACTGAGTACATACATAACGTTATTACATCATGTAGTTCTTACATAACAAGCGGAAAAGTAAATAGCAACTCTCAGGCGTAGTGTCTGATCCACAGGGAAGGACGACTGGTTGACCCAAACCTAGAAATCTTCCGGGAAGTCCTCATAGAAACTGTCATCTGTTACCCATTCGGGATTTTTATCCAAAAACAATATAGCAACAAGTGTGAGTACATTTGTACTCCGCAAGTATAGTATGAGGATTCATGAGCTTCAAAAAGGTTAGACACGGTTGACTGCAGTTAGCACTTTTAGTAGTTCAACAATTCATTATTAATCATTATTAAGTGATGCTCAAGCTCCCATTTATCCCACATGATCCACTACTAGAATTAAGAAGAGAAAGCATCAGTGTGATCTCATCATCATCATCATAGTTCATCACGTATCAAGTAACCATTTATTCTATGAGTTTTCTGGGCCGCTCGTGACCGTGAGCACGGCTGTTATAACAGTTTTAACACTCTGCAGAGGTTGTGCATCTTTACCCGTGAGTCGTGTTACCCATATGCCCGGGGCCCGTCGACCCCCTAACACTTCCAAGGTGAGCAGGCAGGGTACACTATGAAGCCTTCCATAGGCCTCTTCTAACCAGTTAGGGCCGCTAGGTTTCCTCGGCAGGCAGATATAGAGAACCCCCCTTTCGATGGCACAATTCCCGCAGGCTATACACATCTGAACAGAGGCAGTTCTATACCCAACGTGGCAAGCCCCTCTTGCGCCCTTTCAGGTAACCTCTAACAAGTTAGAAAAGATCCTACTACTGAGCCAAAGTCAGAGCCATTTAACTCCCACGGTTGCACTGTAAGTCCCAGCTTTTGCCCAACAGATAAGTCCTTACGGAGGGTTTAGGGCAACATGATCAACATCATTTGCACCATCACCCTTTAGTTCCACTACTATCATCATGATTATCCGTTGGTTCCATTAATCATTGTGTAGATCATGTTTAGTTAGAGCACTAGCTTTCTACCCAAATGCAAATAATCCCCATAGGAATCAAGGTATAGGTCATCAATTTTGCTAGGAAGTCCTTATAATCGAGCAATATTAGACACATGCATGATGAATATGTTATATAATGAATAGGACAACAAGGTAGGCCCATGCTATACTTGCCTTGGTTCACGAACTGTTGCTGGTCCTGCTGCTCCTCGTACGCGTCCGGATTTCCGACGTACTCCTCACCGTCTGAACTCGAACGACACGAAGTATAACACGCAATTCGGAGCAGACATACAAGCAAAACATAGCTATGATTAGAATAGTACACCAACAATAAATAAATCTGAACAAAATGTTTACCAAAATCATCTACGTCTCGCTACGGTCACATTGACGCGAATTGCACGAAAAACGGAGCTATAACGCAAAAGTTACGCGCTAAACAAACTCGCTACTAAACTAGACTTAATCGAGAAACTTAAAAACTTTTAACAGGTCTATCAGTGGCACTAATACGTAGATTACGAAATTACAAAACTAACGCAAGTTGAACGGGTCGGATCGGAGCTAAAACGACGATTTTATACACGTTTTACTGCAGTGGCAATTTTGTAAATAGATCAAACTATTTTTGGATTTAAAATAAATCAAAATTTGGATTTATTCAAATGGCCGAGGACTGCGGGTTCAAATTCGCGAAAGTGGGGGGTCTCTTTAGCAAAAAGACCCGCGAAGGGGTATCGGCTGCTTTCGGCCATTGATCTCGCGATGTACGGGCGGGATTAGATGAGGGGGGGAAGGAGAGGGCGGCGGGCTGGCCGGAACAGTGGCAACCGCGGCGGTGTTGCCATGTCCGACGGCGAGAAGCTCGCCGGAGCACAGGAAACAGGGCCTACGGGCGACGGTTCAACGAACCGAGAGCACTAGGGTGATGCGGAGATGATGGCGACCTCGCCCGAGCCATTTGCGCGGCCGGGGAAAGTCCCGCACGGCGCTCGCCATGGACGGCAGCGAGCAAGGGCTCGCCGGAGCACAGGACACGGCCCTAAAGGCCACTATTCGGAAAGATGAAGACATGGGGAGAAAGAGGGGAACGCGGGGGTGCTCACCGAGCGGACAACCGGAGTCGAGGCAGCTCGGGGGCGATGACCGGCGAGGTGGGGCGGACGGCGGAGCTTGGAGACCTCGGGGGCGGTTCTCTCAGGCACAGCGACGCGAGAGGGAGCGGGGAAACGCGACAACTGATGCGGGGTCAGCCTCGGCTTCCCTTTTTGAAGAGGCAAGGGCGCGGGGTGCTCCCATGCACGGAGGTCGTGGGCGCGGGCGGTTGCGGCTTGACCGGCGTTTAGAGCGGGGAAGACGGTTGGGGAAGACGGCGCTGACGTGAGGGACCGGGCGGTCAGCGACCGAGCGAAGAGAGGAGGTGGGGCGCGGCAACGGCCGCCTGGGCGAGATGGGCTGGGCCGCGGCCCAAGAGAAGGGGCGCGGGGAGGAAACGGTGGGCCGGCCGGGAAAATGGCTAGCAGGCCAAACGGGCTGCTCGGGCCAGAAGGAGGGAGGGGAAAAGAAAATAAATTTTCTTTTTCTAATTTGATTTTTCAAATCAAATTTTCAAATGTTTTTGAATGTCTTTTAAACTTTGACTCAAACCAATCATCACAAAAATATTTGTGCAACAGCATGCATGCATGAACATTTTCTAACCTTATAATTGATTTTATTCTCCCAAAATTTATTATTTCCTAAATTTAAATGCACAACAAATGTATATTTTACTCAAATTTTTCTATTTTTAAATAATACAAAAATTTAGGGTGTCACAATTCTACCCCCCTTAAGAGAATCTCATCCTCGAGATTGAATGATGCTTACTCAAAAAGCTGTGGATAAGACTTTCTCAGATCTTCTTCTCTTTCCCACGTAGATTCATCTTCTGAATAACGATTCCATTGCACTCTGCACATCTTTATAGTGTGGCCCCTGGTAACTCTTTCTGCAGTTTCAAGAATCTTTACCGGATACTCCTCATATGTGAGATCTTCTTTAACAGTAAGCTCCTCCAAGGGAATCTGTTCCTCTGGTACCCGCAAACACTTTTTCAACTGTGAAACATGAAACACATCAAGCACACCTGATAAACTTTCTGGCAATTCCAATTGATAAGCCACTTCTCCACGTCTCTCCAGAATCATGAAAGGTCCCACATATCTCGGTGCTAACTTGCCCTTCATATTGAATCTTCTCACATTTCTCATGGGTGACACCTTCAAATACACATAGTCACCTACTTGGAAACTCAACTCTCTCCTTCGGGTATCAGCATAGCTCTTCTGTCTGGACTGTGCTACTCTCAAATTATCCCTGATCATCCTCACTTGTTCTTCTGCATTGCGTAGGACATCAGGTCCAAACACTTGGGTTTCACCTGTCTGATTCCAGAATAGAGGTGTTCTACACTTTCGTCCATATAAAGCTTCGAATGGCGCCATCTTGAGACTTTTCTGGTGACTGTTGTTGTATGAAAACTCAGCATATGACAAACTCTTATCCCAACTAGTACCATACTGTAAGGCACAAGCTCTCAACATATCTTCCAAGATTTGATTGGTCCTTTCGGTCTGCCCATCAGTTTGGGGGTGATATGCCGAACTGAAATTTAACTTGGTTCCCAAAGCACTGTGTACCTTACGCCAAAAATGTGATGTAAACTGAGTTCCTCGGTCAGATACGATCTTCTTTGGAACCCCATGTAGACATACTATTCTCTCCATATACAACTCCGCTAGCTTTGCACCACTATAAGTGGTTTTGACTGGCAAGAAGTGGGCTACCTTAGTAAGTCGATCCACTATTACCCAGATCGAATCATATCCTTGTTGAGTGCGGGGCAACCCAGTAATGAAGTCCATACCAACTTCTTCCCATTTCCACTCTGGTATTTTCATTGGTTGCAACAATCCTGCAGGCCTTTGGTGCTCAGCTTTCACCCTTTGACAAGTATCACATATGGCCACATACTCAGCCACATCCCGTTTCAAACCATACCACCAATACTTCTCTTTGAGGTCCAAGTACATCTTGGTGCTTCCAGGGTGTATAGAATAAGCAGAATCATGTGCCTCTCACAGAATCATATCACGGATAGCTTTCACTTTAGGTACACATATCCTTTTTCTGAACCATAGAGTACCATTCTCATCCAACCGGAAACCTGGTGCCTTTCCAACCACAACATGCTCAGCAATCTCCTTTAATTTCTCATCCTCCAACTGACCTTTACGTATCTCTTGCTCCAATGTAGGTTCTATAGCCAATTCTACTACATTATTGACAAAACCCAAGTTGAGATGTTCTATTTCAGCTCGCAACTCTGCTGGTATAAATGTCAACTGAAGTCCGTTGGCATAGCTCTTCCGGCTAAGTGCATCGGCAACAACATTTGCCTTTCCAGGATGATAATGCACTTCCAGATCATAATCTTTAATTAATTCCAGCCAACGACGTTGCCTTAAGTTCAACTCGGACTGAGTAAAAATATATTTTAAACTCTTGTGGTCAGTGTAGATGTCACACTTATGCCCGATCAAATAATGCCTCCAGATTTTCAGAGCATGGACAACTGCGGCTAATTCCAAGTCATGGGTTGGGTAATTCAGTTCATGCTTTCTCAACTGCCTGGATGCGTAGGCCACAACCTTTCCTTCTTACATAAGCACACATCCAAGGCCTAGGCGAGATGCATCACAATAAATAGAGAAGCTCTTACTTAAATCAGGTAGGGTCAACACTGGGGCTGTTGTCAACCTTTTCTTTAGCTCCTCAAAGTAAGCCTGACATTTGTCTGACCAAACAAATTTGGCATTCTTCTCTAATAGGGCTGTCATAGGCTTGGCTAGCTTAGAGAACCCTTCAATAAACCTTCTATAGTATCCAGCCAAACCCAAAAAGCTACGGATTTCACTAGCATTGACTAGGGCTTTCCAATTCAACACATCTTGCACTTTACTGGGATCTACGGCTATTCCACCGTTAGAGACCACATGTCCCAGAAAAGATACTTCTTTCAGCCAGAACTCACATTTGCTCCTTTTTGCATACAATTTATGTTCCCTGAGTTTTTGTAAGACTAACCTTAAGTGTTTAGCATGCTCCTCTTCATTTTTGGAGAATACTAGGATATCATCTATGAACACCACTACAAACTTATCCAAGTACTCCATGAATACTTTGTTCATTAGATACATAAAGTATGCAGGTGCATTTGTCAATCCAAAAGACATCACTGTGTACTCATAAAGGCCATATCTGGTAGTAAATGCTGTCTTGGGTATGTCAGATGCACGAATTTTTAGTTGATGATATCTAGAACGGAGGTCAATTTTTGAGAACACACAAGCACCTTTCAGCTAATCAAATAAATCATCAATTCTAGGGAGTGGGTATTTGTTCTTGATGGTGACTTCATTAAGGGACCTATAATCGACACACATCCTTCGTGTGCCATCTTTCTTATCCACAAATATAACAGGTGCTCCCCAAGGTGAAGAACTAGGACGAATAAAACCTTTCTCTTGCAATTCCTTAATTTGTTTCTTTAGTTCTTCTAATTCATTTACCCCCATTCTATATGGTCTCTTAGCTATGGGTGCAGTTCCAGGTAAAAGCTCGATAAGGAATTCGATGTCGCGATCGGGTGGCATACCTGGCAATTCATCGGGGAACACGTCCGGGAATTCATCCACCACCTGGTTCTCCTGGTTAGCAACATCGCTCAGCTGATTGACGGTGGCGGTAGGTTGAGCTTGCACTTCCACTTCGACACAAATTCTATCACCACTTGGAGATGTCACAACCACAGATTTCTCCTGACATTGTATCACTGCCCTATGTTGCTTCATCCAATCCATTCCCAGGATGAGGTCAATTCTAGCGGTTCTCAGAACAATTGGATTTACCTTGAAAGCTACCCCCCTTAAAAATATACTAGTAGAAGGGCTCCAATAATTTGCTGGTATGCTACCCCCCGGTGAATTAACTAGCATGGGATCCTTCATGGCACACAGGGGTATGCTATGCATTCTAACAAAAGCTTGGGATATGAAAGAATGCGAGGCACCTGTAACACTCCGGTGTTACGCAATGCATTTTTGCATGGCAATCATATTGCATAGCATTCATATCATTATAATCATGTGTGATAAAGTTATAATTTGATTAAAATAAAAGCTTGAAAATGATATATTTGATGAACCATATTAATATGATAATCACATTACACCAAAAGCCTTGCAACTATAATTCTTACATCACTTGGAACCCTAGTTCAATTTTTGGAGTAACTAGATGACTCAAATTTTGTCAAAAACTTGTTCAAAAATATTTATGAAAAATATTCAAAAATATCCCCTATTTTAGCTTTTATTCTGCCATTCAAAATCTATTAAGAATTTTCAGTTGGCCCCTTAATCAAAGTTGTAGAGAATTTAATTCTGAGCAACTTTTATTTTTGGGTCAATTCCAGAAAATGTCTTCTTCTTGTTCAAAATGTAGTTTGAAGTTTGAATTTCATTTGATTTGAAATTTGGAAATAGGAAAAAAACGAATTTCGCCTTAGCAGGCCGCAGCCTCACTTCTCGGCCCGCTCGCGATGCAGCCCGGCCCAGCCGCTCGCCCGCTTGCCCACTCGCCCGCGCGTCGTGGCCGCTCGCCAGCGCACGCCGCGACACGCGCGCGCCCGCGCAGACGCCGCGCGCCCCGTGGCCGGCATGCGCCGCTCACCGTCGCCATCTGGCCGCCGGTGGCCCCCGCCAGCGCGCACCCCGCTCTTCTAAGCCGCCTGCGCTCCGCACCCGCTCTCCCATTCCAAATTTCCTCACCCCGGCCCTCCTCCGCTCTTTGCCACACGAGCACCGCCCCGCGCGAACACCGCCACCGCCGCACCCGCCGGCCAAATTGGCCGCCGGTGAGCCGCCATTGCTCGCCTCCTCGCGCACCCGACTTCGTCCCCTTCTCCGACATCCCGTGTGCACCTTGTCGCCACCTTCCGAGCCCAGCAGGTGGGGACCCCGTGTTTTCGCCGTCGGCGGCCATGGCGCCACCGCGCGCGGCCTCCCGCTGAGGCGGCTCCCCGCTACCCCTCTCGTCTCCCTAGCACTGAAAACGGGTTCGCCCTCTCGTCGCGGTCCTCGTGCGCTCCATGCTCCGCCCGCTCGCGACCGGAGACGGCCGTTGGCCGGTGGCAGTCGCCGCGCTGCCGCGGCCATGGTCGCCGGCGTGGCGTGGCCACGGTCGCGCCCGACCGCGCGAGGCCAGGCCGGCCTTTGGCCGAAGCCCGAGCCGGGCCGGCTCGCCCTTCTCTCCCCGCGCGCGTGAGCAGGCCGTGAACAGCCGTGGGCCGTTTGTTTTTCCCGGGCCGGCCCAGCGCCAGTTAAAGAAATCCATTTTTCATTTTCTTTTTATTATTCTTGATAAAAATGCTTTGGAAAATAATTTAGCAGTCATTTTAGCTCCAAAAATTGTGAAATAAATTTCTCTAGATAAAATGGAACCAGATCTATTGTATAAAATTATTGCATGTAAAATTTGAGATACTTTTCTGTAGAGTTTTTAATTAACTAGTGAAATGGTTGTTTCCTTGTTAATTGCTTAATAAATTCTAGAAAAATCAGAAAAATGTGATTTCAAGTTTATTAATCCTTTTGTGCCATGTACTTGCTAGGGTAATTTTATATTATGATTGTTCTGTAGAAAAATGTGTAGGTGTAGTTCAAATGCTTTCTATCACTAATATTTGTTATTTTTGTTATTTAAATAAATTTGAATAGAACATGCAAGTGATAATTTTTCTATAATGTTTGTTTAGGGTGTAGAAGGTAGGAAAATTTCTAAATCTGTTGTTTGATACTTTTCATAATGTAAAGTATTTTAAATATTCATTTTTAGGCCTTAGTTTGTTATTTTTGTATAGTCAGTTTTAGTAATCCAAATGCAGTAAAAATCTTGTGTCAGGCTATTTTTGATATTAGTAATCCACTGTAATTTTCTAAGATTTTTCTGAACTACTAAAATATGTGTTGCTGTTCAAGCATAGGGCTAATTAGGGTTTTCATTCATTCCTTAATGCAAAAATAGTTAGTAAAATATACTTTGGTGTATCTTTGAAGCATCTTGAGTGTTCAAGTACTCTTGCATGGTAGAGAATAGTGGTGGTAGTTTTCGAGTACATGTTCTTGGATGACGTAGACTACCTTGTAGAAGAGTCATAAGTTCCACGTAATCCAATCACGTAACGTGCTCACTACATCGCATGCATTCATCATCATCATCATCTCATGTCACCTATGCAATGCACCCATGCATGAGGCACTCATACTTCTGCATCATACAGGATCGCAGGAAGTGGCCCCGGCAGTAGTTCCCGAGGACGCAGAGGAGCAGCCCGAGGTGCCGGAGCCGGAGCCAACAGAAGCAGAAGAGGAGGCCGGTGAAGAGCTTCCGAAGTGCCCCGATCACTGTCCTAGCTCCTTTGAGCGAGGCAAGCCCCGGAGCATTTCTCCCCCGGTTTGCGATAATTATTTATTAACTTCACTTAATTTGATGCATTACGTTTAGGAGTTGTTTGCAAACGTTGCTGCATTCTACCTTGTTTCACCTTGTTTTACCCGATCCTTGTTACCCTGGTGTCTGCGATCAATAATTGCTTAGCTTGCTTAGACCGGTAGAAGTCGGGTGATTGCCTGTCATCCGCGAGCTATAGGGGATTACCTGGATTTATGTGAAAGAATGTCATGTGAGAATAACTAAGTGTCGAATGAATCTGAGACCGGGCGGAAGCTTGCAGGGTTCTGGACTGTAGTGTCTACCGTCTGTGTTGATTAAGGACCGTTCGATGTCGGGCCTCGGGTCATGTTGAACACATGCCTCACATTTAGCTGGCCGAATAAAGTACCTTTCGACCGCGAAGCCAGGAGATTATTCGGGCCGAGTGGATTGCCCGCAACGCACTGTACCGGAGCAGTAGTGGCAGGAAACGGGGGCGCGATGATAAGGCCAAAGAGCAGTCGGGCGGCCCCCGGGTACATGTGGTTCCTGGCAAGCTCGCGACTTTACCTGAATGGTTGACTTGGTGACCAACACCTCACTTTAGCGGGTGAGTGAGGTTTGTGTGAGGAATAAATTACCAGCTGGTCAATAATCGATTCGAATCGCCATCGTTCACTGGATAGTGAACACTTGGCTTGAGTTACTTCATCGTAGTAACATTGATGAAACACTTGGATAGTTATGTGGAAAATGACATGGTAATTATTGTTAATGATCAATGGTAACCCTCGCTTGTGAATTATATGGTTACTCTAGCATTAATGCAAACATAGTGGACAGGGTGATAAAGATTAAAATATTACCTGCTTTTGTAAAAAGAACTGCTAAGCTAAAAATGCTTTTCTTGCAAATGAGTCAGCTACCCCACCAAAAAGCCTATCATGATCCTTGGTGTCATTTTACTTTGGTTCTGTTGGGTAAGTCTAGCTGAGTACCTTCTCGTACTCAGGGCTTTGTTCCCACTTGTTGCAGATGGACAGATGTACTATGGTTATTGTATCAACTGTCTCTACCCTGCGATGGGCGAAGCTTAGGACCATGGGCAATGGTCATCCACTACTTCTCGCCTGATGCTTTTGTTGGAAGATGACCGCGAGCTGGCATTTTATTTTGAAAAGTTGTGTCTGTGTGCTTTGAACGACTGCTTCCGCTACTTTTATTCGAAACTGGTTTGTAATAACTATGTTTAAACTCTGATGTATTTTGTGCCGCGAACTTCTATGTAACTTATGACGGTGACCGCTAAACTTAGTACGATCTTGGCTGTCATGTGAAATGGTTTGAAATCCGTCGAGATTTCATGGACTACCGGGTTATACGGGTTTAAGTTTGTTAAATTGTCCGTCCGTTGGATGATTTTCTTACTTAATCTCGTATAATTGGGCGGTTCTGTTACAGCTGGTATCGGAGCATGGTTTAGCGTAATTACTGTTCATAAGTGTATTTAAAACAAAATTCTGTTTAAACAGTGTGATTTTCAAACTAAAAGTGTGCCAGTGGTCATATCCTGTATGCCCAGTTAAGGACTCTAGGTGGCTATTTAAGTACTAACTTGGGGTTCTTGCACCATATTTCTCTTTCGTTGCTCATACGGCGTGCTATTGTATGAGTGCCACTTAATTGAGTGGTAATGTATGGATCAGTTACCTCTACGCTTTGGTAAGTGTGAGCTGTGAGAGCATGATCGGATACACCGCCGATCTAGGGAGAGTGCTTATATGATACTAGAATAATTACATGTTTTACACATGTTTTTATGAAAGTGTCGCATGTGTGGGTGTTCCGTCCGTTGAGGCGATGCCGTCAATAGGACGATGTGTTTGGGTAGTTACTACCGTTGTACACGCATCTGGGGATTCGTGTAAAGCGTGTAGGTAGATTTACTGCTTTCATGCATTCATGGGGAATGGGCTGAAATGAATTTTCTGCAGGTACATAACAGCGTTATCGTGTAGACCGAATTAGTTACGTATATGAGAGATCGTTTGTATGCCACCGAATTCACCGTTAGATGTCTTTATTTCCTAAGTTTGTGAGAACGTAAGACTCGTGCATGCATCATATTGTCTGTGCATTCCATTCATGACATGCATTCCTCCCCTTATAAAAGGATTATCCCATTTTGATAAAAGTGACATCAACTAAAATATGTTCTCACCGGGTAATTAAAACTTGTGCTACAGATGGCCCGCACGAAGCAGACTGCCCGTAAGTCCACTGGCGGAAGAGCACCCCGTCGTCAGCTGGCCCCGCGGGAGCACCGCAACACGGACACTTTTCTAAGCGAGTTTGGCATGCCCACCTTGCTTTGGAGAGTGCTCCATGATGTGGGGTACCTGGAGGGTCAAGAGACGGTATACTCTTGGAGCGAGAGCCAGTTAGCTGAGGATGGACTTGCTGTCGTGGAAATCACCGTCCCTGCTCTTGGTGATGCGCCAGAATGGGATGGTTGGCATCTGGAGTTTGAAGGACGCACTCCAGTCGAGGGTGCAGAGGGCGCGGCCTTTCGCGTCATCCGAGACATCATGAGCAGGTTCCCCAATGAGTTGGCAGCAGCTTTGGCCGGTACTTTTCCGAGAGATGATCCTCGCGATGCCATTTGGGTGTAGCCGCAGGGAAGTGCCCTGGTTAAAGGTCCCAGTGAAGGACAGGCTAGCGACAACCACACCATGAGTGCCATGTATGCAGCCATCAGAGCATACCAAGGTCTGGAGAATACCTATTGGACCTTGACTGGCCTACGTGGTGATGATCGGCTTGAAGCAAGGAAGCAGAAGAAGAAGCAAGCACGTGCCATAGCTAGCTTGCAGGAGCAGTTGGCTGACATGAGCTTGCAGCGGGACCGAGCTCTCGAGAGAGGTGAGAGTTCCATGCAGCAGGTACAGAGGCTGACTCAGGCCAACAGAAATGCAGACCGCATGATGGAACAGCTAGTACAAGAAAGGAATGAAGCCTGGAACGAGAGGGACCTTCTGAGGCAGAGGGTCGAGGAGCTAGAAGAGTACAATGCCAACTTGCATGAAGAGTTCCATGCCCTCTACAACGGGATGGGCCCGTATGCTCCTCCGGACGCCGCTCAGATGGACATCGACAACGACGCTGCTGCTGAAGCTAGCGATGGCGATGCCTCCGACCTCGACGACGGTCCCGAGGAGTAGGATAGTGTCCTGCGTTAGTAGCTAGGCTTTGTCGCGATGGCCTTCTTTTGGTTTCCATGTAATCATGTTGTATCATGTTCGATCTCGAGACAGACGACCTTTTGGATCTGGGTTGTGTATGCGATACCCGAATGCATAAAAGTCCAGTGTATGTATGCTGGCAACGTGGTTGTATGGAACGCGATGTTGCATTTGAAGTAACTTAATTGGTGTTGTTGTTTTAATTGGAATGTGATTATTGTGCCTCTGTTTTCTTGCATGACTTGTTCTCTCCAATGAATTTAGTATGGCATGATTGTTCATTCGAATACAATTTCTACAACTTCGCTCAATTGTCGCTTGTTGCTGAAATATGCAGATGGCAAACACTCACCGTGCCACGTATGAAGCCGCTGAGACTAGTGGCAACGGTGCAGGAGCTGGTGGAAGTGGTGCAAACAACGTCAACCACTAGGAGCCACAGCCAGAGCCACATTTGCCCCCTCCTCCACCGCTCACTGCAAAGGTGTTCTTCACGCAGTTTCTTGGAAGTCAACGCAATGCCGAACAGTCACAGAGGAATATGGAAGATTTTCTGCGTACCATCGCTGAAAATGTTCAAAGAGGTAATAATCAAGGTGGTGGCCATGGGGTGAACCAGTACAGCAGTTTCAAGGATTTCATGGATACTAGGCCACCTATTTTCAAGGAAGCAGCAGAGCCACTCGATGCCGAAGAATGGATCAACACTATGGAAGATAAGTTCCGTGTGTTGAGGCTGACAGAAGTTCTGAAGACAGAGTATGCTGCACATCAATTACAGGGACCGGCAGGAATGTGGTGGAAGCATCACCGCACCACTTTTTCTCCCAATGCCTAGATTACTTGGAGAGATTTCACTGAAGCTTTTAAGGGAGTTTATATTCCCCCAGGGTTGGTTGAAATGACGCTTGGAGAGTTCTTAGCCTTGAATCAGGGTACCAAGACTGTGACACAGTATCTGCATGCCTTTAACAACTTGTGCCGCTATGCTCCAGACATGGTTGACACAGATGCAAAGAGGATTGCTAGTTTCAAGAGAGGGTTAAGTCCGAAGATGATGAAGCATGTGGGTACCAATACCCGCACCAGATTCAATGACTTTATCAGTGATTGTTTGAAGCAAGAAAAGAACAATAACGCCTACACCACATCCAAGAATCGCAAGAGGGTGTTTGAGTCAGGACCATCCTAGTCCAGAGTTGTCACTGCAAATCGTTCTTCTTATCGTCCGTCCGCACCTGGTGCAAGGTTCAGGCCGCCACAGCATAAAACTCAGAACTACAAGGGACCACAGAAGCCGTACAAGATGGCAGTGCCGCCAACAAAGACCAACGCAGCTGCAGAACAGAGCAACTCCAAGGGAGCTATAGGGTCTGCTGGTACAGTGAAAGGGCCCTGCTACAATTGTGGTGAGCCAGGCCACTTTTCAAAGTTCTGCCCTTATCCGCCTAAAAAGAAGCAACAGACTTACAATGCTCGTGTGCACCACACCACCATTGATGAGGTTCCTGAGGGAGAGCCTGTAACTGCTGGTAAGTTTCTTGTGAACCATCACCCTGCAGTTGTTCTTTTTGATTCTAGATCCTCGCATTCTTTTATGAGTCAAGCATTTGCACGGAAGCATGAACAACTATGTACAGAATTGGGTTATGGTTATCGCATAAGTTCAGCAGGAGCTGATGTGTTGACCAATAAGATGGTTAGAGGGGCAACCCTTGAGTTAGGTAGTCGGAAGTTCCGAGTGAACCTGGTAGTTATGCTTGGACTAGTTTTGGATGTAATAATAGGAATGAACTAGATGAAAGACTGGGGAGCAGTCATAGATACAAGCAGTCGGATGCTTACCCTTAAGGATCCCTAGAAAGAGGGTACTTTCCGGGTACCGTTGCCTAAAAGAACAGACCTTGTGAGTGTGACCTGTGCCATGGAAGTTGTTCCCATCCACCAGATCCCGGTAGTGTGTGAGTTCCCGGATGTGTTTCCAGATGAGTTACCTGGCCTTCCTCCAGATAGAGATGTTGAGTTTGGAATCGAGTTGATCCCCGGGACAGCTCCTATTTCGAGGAGACCCTATCGGATGCCTCCGGATGAGTTAGCTGAGCTGAAGAATCAACTGGAAGAATTATTAAAGAAGGGGTTTATCTGCCCAAGTAAGTCTGAATGGGGATGTCCTGCACTGTTCGTAAAGAAAAAGAAAGAGGGTACTCTCAGGATGTGTGTAGATTATCGACCTCTTAATGCTGTAACCATCAAGAATAAATATCCCTTGCCTCATATCGACGTTCTGTTTGATCAGTTGGCTAAGGCTAGAGTGTTCTCCAAGATAGACCTAAGGTCAGGGTATCATCAGATAAAGATTAGACCACAAGATGTTCCGAAAACCGCCTTTTCTACCAGATACGGGTTGTACGAGTATCTTGTTATGTCGTTTGGCCTAACAAATGCTCCTGCATATTTTATGTATCTGATGAATACGGTTTTCATGCCAGAGTTGGACAAGTTTGTAGTAGTCTTCATTGATGACATTCTAGTATACTCTGCGAATGAGAAAGATCATGAAGAGCATCTGAGAATTGTCTTGACCAGGCTGAGAGATCATAAGTTATATGCTAAGTTCAGCAAATGTGAATTTTGGTTGAAGAAAGTTCCCTTCCTCGGTCATATTCTATCTGAGAATGGAGTTTCTGTAGATCCGAGTAAAGTACAAGAGGTTATGGATTGGAAGACTCCAACCACAGTGTCAGAAGTCAAGAGTTTCCTAGGGTTAGCTGGTTACTATCGCCGCTTTATCCCAGACTTCTCGAAGATTGCCAAGCCAATGACAAGTCTGTTACAGAAAGATCACAAGTTTGTGTGGACAGAGGAGTGTGAGACAGCTTTCCACACCTTGCGGAAGCTGTTGACCACTGCTCCAGTTCTTGCACAGCCCGACATCGAGAAACCTTTTGATGTGTTCTGTGACGCATCAAAAACAGGATTAGGATGTGTTCTGATGCAAGAAGGAAGAGTCATTGCTTATGCCTCCCGGCAGTTGAGAAAACATGAAATCAATTATCCGACACATGATCTTGAGCTTGCCACTGTAGTGCATGCCTTGAAGATTTGGAGACACTATTTACTGGGTAATGTGTGCAACATTTTCACCGATCATAAGAGTCTCAAGTACATTTTCACCCAACCAGAATTGAACATGAGACAGTGAAGATGGTTAGAACTAATCAAAGACTACAACTTAAATGTACAGTATCACCCTGGGAAAGCCAATGTGGTAGCTGATGCTTTGAGTAGAAAGTCACATTGTCTGTATATGCAACCCTTGCTTGAAGATGGTTTCGATCTAATGCACCCTGCCGTGTTACATAGTATTCAGGTCAGTTGTTCCTTAGAGAGTAAGATAATAGAAGGTCAGAAAGCAGACAAAGGGATATTCCACATCAAAAAGAAAATTAAAGAAGAACCCTCGAAACACTTCAGGGTGGACGATCAAGATGTGTTGTGGTTCGACAACCGTCTTGTTGTTCCAAAGGATAGAGAGCTTAAGAATAAAATTATGGACGAAGCTCATCTCTCTAAGTTGTCCATTCATCCTGGCAGCAGTAAAATGTATCAAGAGCTAAGACCTCGTTATTGGTGGACCAAGATGAAGAAGGAAATTGCAGCTTATGTAGCCAGATGTGACACATGTTGTAGAGTGAAAGCAATTCACATGAAACCTGCCGGATTGCTACAACCTTTGTCAGTACCTAGTTGGAAGTGGGATAATATAAGTATGGATTTTATCACAGGTCTACCCACTACTCAGAAAGGTCACGATTCTATTTGGGTAATTGTGGATCGTCTTACCAAGACAGCCCACTTTTTGCCTGTCAAAACGGAATATAGACCACCTCAATATGCCGAGAAGTATATTGCGGAGATTGTGAGATTGCATGGCATACCAAAGACTATAGTGTCTGACAGAGGGTCACAGTTCACTGCTCACTTTTGGGAGCATTTGCACAAAGGTTTGGGGACTAGTCTGATTCGTAGCACTGCCTATCATCCTCAAACAGATGGTCAGACTGAAAGAGTTAATGCTGTTTTAGAGGATATGTTAAGAGCTTGTGTGTTGTCTTCCCGAGGTTCTTGGGAGTCATGGTTACCGTTAGCAGAGTTCGCATACAATAACAGCTATCAAGAAAGTATCAAGATGGCACCTTTTGAGGCTCTGTATGGCCGAAAGTGTAGAACACCTTTAAACTGGATTGAGCCAGGAGAAAGAAGGTATTATGGTATTGACTTCGTGGAGGAAGCCGAAAAGAAAGTTCATATCATCCAGCAGAATATGAGAGCAGCTCAGTCACGTCAGAAAAGTTATGCGGATAAGAGAAGGAGACCGCTTGTGTTCGAAGTTGGTGACTATGTTTATCTAAAAGTCACGCCAATGAAAAAGAAGCGGTTTGGTGTACGCAGAAAGCTTGCCGCCAGATTTGTAGGACCTTACAAAATCTTGGAAAGGAAGGGTCCCGTGGCTTACAAATTGGAATTACCAGAGTCAATGGGTTTTATATTCTCAGTTTTTCATGTATCACATCTCAAGAAGTGTTTGTGCGTTCCAGAGGAAAGGATTGAACCTCGAGGCATAAAACTCAAGTCAGATCTGGTGTATCGTGAGCAGCCAGTTCGAGTCTTGGATTCCAAGGAGAGGGCTACTCGAAACAGTGTGGTGAAAACATATAAGGTACAATGGAGTCATCACGATGAAGGGGATGCTTCTTGGGAAACGGGTGAATACTTACAAAAGGCATACGAAGATTTTTATAATAAATGGTTCGTAACCCAAATCTCGGGATGAGATTTTTATAAGGGGGGAGGGCTGTAACACTCCGGTGTTACGCAATGCATTTTTGCATGGCAATCATATTGCATAGCATTCATATCATTATAATCATGTGTGATAATGTTATAATTTGATTAAAATAAAAGCTTGAAAATGATATATTTGATGAACCATATTAATATGATAATCACATTACACCAAAAGCCTTGCAACTATAATTCTTACATCACTTGGAACCCTAGTTCAATTTTTGGAGCAACTAGATGACTCAAATTTTGTCAAAAACTTGTTCAAAAATATTTATGAAAAATATTCAAAAATATCCCCTATTTTAGCTTTTATTCTGCCATTCAAAATCTATTAAGAATTTTCAGTTGGCCCCTTAATCAAAGTTGTAGAGAATTTAATTCTGAGCAACTTTTATTTTTGGGTCAATTCCAGAAAATGTCTTCTTCTTGTTCAAAATGTAGTTTGAAGTTTGAATTTCATTTGATTTGAAATTTGGAAATTGGAAAAAAATGAATTTCGCCTTAGCAGGCCGCAGCCTCACTTCTCGGCCCGCTCGCGATGCAGCCCGGCCCAGCCGCTCGCCCGCTCGCCCACTCGCCCGCGCGTCGTGGCCGCTCGCCAGCGCACGCCGCGACACGCGCGCGCCCGCGCAGACGCCGCGCGCCCCGTGGCCGGCATGCGCCGCTCGCCGTCGCCATCTGTCCGCCGGTGGCCCCCGCCAGCGCGCGCCCCGCTCTTCTAAGCCGCCTGCGCTCCGCACCCGCTCTCCCATTCCAAATTTCCTCACCCCGGCCCTCCTCCGCTCTCTGCCACGCGAGCACCGCCCCGCGCGAACACCGCCACCGCCGCACCCGCCGGCCAAATTGACCGCCGGTGAGCCGCCATTGCTCGCCTCCTCGCGCACCCGACTTCGTCCCCTTCTCCGACATCCTGTGCGCACCTTGTCGCCACCTTCCGAGCCCAGCAGGTGGGGACCCCGTGTTTTCGCCGTCGGCGGCCATGGCGCCACCGCGCGCGGCCTCCCGCCGAGGCGGCTCCCCGCTACCCCTCTCGTCTCCCTAGCACCGAAAACGGGTTCGCCCTCTCGTCGCGGTCCTCGTGCGCTCCATGCTCCGCCCGCTCGCGACCAGAGACGGCCGTTGGCCTGTGGCAGTCGCCGCGCTGCCACGGCCAAGGTCGCCGGCGTGGCGTGGCCACGGTCGCGCCCGACCGCGCGAGGCCAGGCCGGCCTTGGGCCGAAGCCCGAGCCGGGCCGGCTCGCCCTTCTCTCCCCGTGCGCGTGAGCAGGCCGTGAACAGCCGTGGGCCGTTTGTTTTTCCCGGGCCGGCCCAGCGCCAGTTAAAGAAATCCATTTTTTATTTTCTTTTTATTATTCTTGATAAAAATGCTTTGGAAAATAATTTAGCAGTCATTTTAGCTCCAAAAATTGTGAAATAAATTTCTCTAGATAAAATGGAACCAGATCTATTGTATAAAATTATTGCATGTAAAATTTGAGATACTTTTCTGTAGAGTTTTTAATTAACTAGTGAAATGGTTGTTTCCTTGTTAATTGCTTAATAAATTCTAGAAAAATCAGAAAAATGTGATTTCAAGTTTATTAATCCTTTTGTGCCATGTACTTGCTAGGGTAATTTTATATTATGATTGTTCTGTAGAAAAATGTGTAGGTGTAGTTCAAATGCTTTCTATCACTAATATTTGTTATTTTTGTTATTTAAATAAATTTGAATAGAACATGCAAGTGATAATTTTTCTATAATGTTTGTTTAGGGTGTAGAAGGTAGGAAAATTTCTAAATCTGTTGTTTGATACTTTTCATAATGTAAAGTATTTTAAATATTCATTTTTAGGCCTTAGTTTGTTATTTTTGTATAGTCAGTTTTAGTAATCCAAATGCAGTAAAAATCTTGTGTCAGGCTATTTTTGATATTAGTAATCCACTGTAATTTTCTAAGATTTTTCTGAACTACTAAAATATGTGTTGCTGTTCAAGCATAGGGCTAATTAGGGTTTTCATTCATTCCTTAATGCAAAAATAGTTAGTAAAATATACTTTGGTGTATCTTTGAAGCATCTTGAGTGTTCAAGTACTCTTGCATGGTAGAGAATAGTGGTGGTAGTTTTCGAGTACATGTTCTTGGATGACGTAGACTACCTTGTAGAAGAGTCATAAGTTTCACGTAATCCAATCACGTAACATGCTCACTACATCGCATGCATTCATCATCATCATCATCTCATGTCACCTATGCAATGCACCCATGCATGAGGCACTCATACTTCTGCATCATACAGGATCGCAGGAAGTGGCCCCGGCAGTAGTTCCCGAGGACGCAGAGGAGCAGCCCGAGGTGCCGGAGCCGGAGCCAACAGAAGCAGAAGAGGAGGCCGGTGAAGAGCTTCCGGAGTGCCCCGATCACCGTCCCAGCTCCTTTGAGCGAGGCAAGCCCCGGAGCATTTCTCCCCCGGTTTGCGATAATTATTTATTAACTTCACTTAATTTGATGCATTACGTTTAGGAGTTGTTTGCAAACGTTGCTGCATTCTACCTTGTTTCACCTTGTTTTACCCGATCCTTGTTACCCTGGTGTCTGCGATCAATAATTGCTTAGCTTGCTTAGACCGGTAGAAGTTGGGTGATTGCCTGTCATCCGCGAGCTATAGGGGATTACCTGGATTTACGTGAAAGAATGTCATGTGAGAATAACTAATTGTCGAATGAATCTGAGACCGGGCGGAAGCTTGCAGGGTTCTGGACTGTAGTGTCTACCGTCTGTGTCGATTAAGGACCGTCCGATGTCGGGCCTCGGGTCATGTTGAACGCATGCCTCACATTTAGCTAGCCGAATAAAGTACCTTTCGACCGCGAAGCCGGGAGATTATTCGGGCCGAATGGATTGTCCGCAACGCACTGTACCGGAGCAGTAGTGGCAGGAAACGGGGGCGCGATGATAAGGCCAAAGAGCAGTCGGGCGGCCCCCGGGTACATGTGGTTCCTGGCAAGCTCGCGACTTTACCTGAATGGTTGACTCGGTGACCAACACCTCACTTTAGCGGGTGAGTGAGGTTTGTGTGAGGAATAAATTACCAGCTGGTCAATAATCGATTCGAATCGCCATCGTTCACTGGATAGTGAACACTTGACTTGAGTTACTTCATCGTAGTAACATTGATGAAACACTTGGATAGTTATGTGGAAAATGACATGGTAATTATTGTTAATGATCAATGGTAACCCTCGCTTGTGAATTATATGGTTACTCTAGCATTAATGCAAACATAGTGGACAGGGTGATAAAGATTAAAATATTACCTGCTTTTGTAAAAAGAACTGCTAAGCTAAAAATGCTTTTCTTGCAAATGAGTCAGCTACCCCACCAAAAAGCCTATCATGATCCTTGGTGTCATTTTACTTTGGTTCTGTCGGGTAAGTCTAGCTGAGTACCTTCTCGTACTCAGGGCTTTGTTCCCACTTGTTGCAGATGGACAAATGTACTATGGTTATTGTATCAACTGTCTCTACCCTGCGATGGGCGAAGCTTAGGACCATGGGCAATGGTCATCCACTACTTCTCACCTGATGCTTTTGTTGGAAGATGACCGTGAGCTGGCATTTTATTTTGAAAAGTTGTGTGTGTGTGCTTTGAACGACTGCTTCCGCTACTTTTATTCGAAACTGGTTTGTAATAACTATGTTTAAACTCTGATGTATTTTGTGCCGCGAACTTCTATGTAACTTATGACGGTGACCGCTAAACTTAGTACGATCTTGGCTGTCATGTGAAATGGTTTGGAATCCGTCGAGATTTCACAGACTACCGGGTTATACGGGTTTAAGTTTGTTAAATTGTCCGTCCGTTGGATGATTTTCTTACTTAATCTCGTATAATTGGGCGGTTCTGTTACAGCACCAGAATCAAAAAGTACGGTAGCGGAGATGGAGTTGACGCTAAACGTACCCAGCATAACCTCAGGCGCCTCCTGAGCTGATTCCGACGACACATGGTTCACCTTGCCAGTGAACGGAGGTCGAGCGTTGGGTCTTTGGTTGTTCTGCTGGTTCTGCGGGGCCTGCCGGTTCTGCTTCTTTGGGCACTGGTACGAATAGTGTCCCACCTCTCCACAGTTGTAACAGGCATTGGGGTTGCCTGGGGTGCCACTCTTGATTGGGGCATTGTTGGGCACTCCCTGACGTGGTGCTTGGTTGCTAGCTTGCTGTTGCTGGGGGCACTGCTGACTCTGATTACCCAACTGCGGTGGGTACTGGGGGCGCTGCTGGTACTGGTTCCTCTGGGGGTACTGGCCTTTGTTCCATTGGTTGGGTGGCCCTTGGTTCCTCTGCGGAAAACCCTGCTGTGGGAAGGCTCACGGGCGAGTGTTGCTACCCGATGCCTGTCCCTGGAGCTTCCTCTTCTTGAGGTCCATTTCCTTACGCTTGTTATCAATTACAATGGCACAGTCCACCAACTCTTGGAAACTGGCATATTTGTTGGACATCAGTTGCAGTTGGAGTCCATCATACAGCCCCTTCAGAAAACGGCGCTGTTTATCAGAATCCCTAGCCACTTCAGCCGGGGCATATCGCGACAGTTGTGCAAACTTGTCGCGGTATTCCGCCACAGACATGGACCCTAGCTTGAGAGCCCGGAACTCCTCTTGCTTCAGCTCAATAAGTCCCTCAGGGATGTGATAGGACCTAAAGTTCTCTGTGAACTCTTTCCATGTGACCTCTGGAGCATTCTCTGGACGTCCATACTGGAATGACTCCCACCAATCCTGAGCAGCTCCTTGGAGTTGGCCTGAGGCGTACAAGACTTTCTCCAAGTCGTTGCACTATGCAATGTTTAGCTACTTTTCCACAGCTCTCAGCCAGTCATCTGCCTCCATAGGTTCAGAGGCGTGTGTGAACACAGGTGGGCGTCCCTTCAGAAACTCACCACGCTTGTCACGGACCTGCACAGGTGGGGGTGCTCCTGCGGGTTGCTCACCAAGACGGTCCATCACGGTCTGCATGAGCTGCGCTTGCATGGCCATCAACTGCTCAATGGTCACCGGCGGTGGCAGAGGTGGATCCACCAAAGCTCCGTGTCCACGACCACGGCCACGGCCTCGGCCACGTCCTCCTCTGGCGGCCATCTGTTTCCAAGCAAATGTGCAAACTTTTAGAGATCTCCCAAAAATTTACAAATTATTTACAAAAGGTAAATAACATAACTGAAAATTTCTGGACGAGTATCTACAACAGCAGACCGAAAACTGGAGTGTAACTCGAGTTCCAGAAATCCAAAATAGGCATGGCATACATCGTTGGAAAGCTTAAAGAGTCTGCTACAACTTTTGTATAGAACTTTTTCACTGATACGGACGGCAACATCATCAAAACCTGAGCTAAACAATTTCTGTTCTAGGTTACAGACTGCACAGACTTGCCAGGTTGTAGCAGGCATATCTCTCAAACCAGAATTGATAATGAGTTGATTCCAGTGGGAAATGAAAGGTACACAAGTCTAGTTCTTTCCACAAAAATTTAGAGATTTAGAGATATGAGACAAACATTGCAGACTGCTCTGAGAAACAGCACAGCAGTAAAGCAGAAATTTAAACCCCAACTAAGTTAAACAAACACTAACTTAAGGTTTTGATAAAAAGAACATGTGGACAAGCCCACACTGTTCCAGCAATCACACAAACTCTAAATCATCCAAGTCCATCAACACAACCAACGATACAACGAAAAGTTCACAAAACATACACAAACTTGACACGACTCTCGATTCTAAAACGCATTCAGCAAGGCGGGGCTGCAAACATCTAAGGAGCGCGATCCACCATGGTGACCACCCTGGCCTTCTTCTTGTAAATGGTAGGCTGTCCTAGCTGAACAGCCATCTCATCTATCTGGTTCTGAAGGCGCTTTTCAGATTTTTGTGCTGCACGAAGCTCTTCCCTGAGTGCTTCGTTAACCTCCTGCATGACGCTGAGGTGCCTCACTGTGGTGTCCAAGGTGGGATCAGAAGCTGGACGAGCCAACACCGCCCATGTCTTCTCCCTTGGGTCATAGCGTGGGAGATACCGGTAGCGATCGTTCTGCATATCCTCAAAACGCCTACCATGGTAATGCAGGTACGCCGCCTGCGCAGCATCTTCCATGCTGTCATAGGCACTGGCACGCCTGGCTCGGTGGCTATGGGTGGTCACAACATCTTGAGATTGATCGGCGTCGTTCCAGGCGGTGATGATCACATTGGTCTTCCAGTATGTCGCCTCCACTGGATGTGTGTGCTCCGCACAGTAGTACTTCACCGAGGCAGCAAACTCTGGATAGTACTCAGCTAGCATGGTGGTGAGGAGGTTGTGGTAATGAGCATCTTCGGGAGCTTCCTTAAACTTGTTCCTGGTGGTCCATCCTATCTCTTCTGGCTCCTCTGATGCAGCTGGGGAGGGCACTAGTGTTGGTGCAGATGCGGCCTGGGATGCTGGTGGAGGTGTAGCAGCGGGGACTGGCGCATCCACATGTGGGATGGGTGCAGCCACGGGGGTCGAAGCGGGTCCATCAGATGCAGCAGCTGAAAATGCCTCCTCCTCCATGGGTTCCTCCTCCTCCTCGTCAGTGACGTGGATGACCTCTGGCTCCACTGGTGGTACTGCTGGTGGTGCTGGTGGAGCAAGTGCTGCTGGAACGAACTGGGCGACGTAGGCAGCGGCACTGAGGCGAGGCATCTATAGTTTTGATATAAAATATTATCAGAGTCAATATTTTATGCAATAGAATAAAGAATAGAGCATAAAATTTTTAATAAAATATCAAGATTGAGGTAGCAGCAAATAAATAAATAAAGTCAAACTCCTAGAAACGACCATTTCTATCTAGGTTTGCGTCCTACAGTCGACACAGCTCTGATACCAATTTGTCACACTCCAATTAAAGGACAATATAGAGTGCATACATCTTATGTGCGCCCCAGGAGTAGTCGCACACATAAGCCGACAAATTAACAGGAGTATCATCACTGAGTACATACGTAACGTTATTACATCACGTAGTTCTTACATAACAAGTGGAAAAGTAAATAGCAACTCTCAGGCGTAGTGTCTGATCCACAGGGAAGGACGACTGGTTGACCCAAACCTAGAAATCTTCCGGGAAGTCCTCATAGAAACTGTCATCTGTTATCCATCCGGGATTTTTATCCAAAAACAATATAGCAACAAGTGTGAGTACATTTGTACTCCGCAAGTATAGTATGAGGATTCATGAGGCTCAAAAAGGTTAGACACGGTTGACTGCAGTTAGCACTTTTAGTAGTTCAACAATTCATTATTAATCATTATTAAGTGATGCTCAAGCTCCCATTTATCCCACATGATCCACTACTAGAATTAAGAAGAGAAAGCATCAGTGTGATCTCATCATCATCATCATAGTTCATCACGTATCAAGTAACCATTTATTCTGTGAGTTTTCCGGGCCGCTCGTGACCGTGAGCACGGCTGTTATAACAGTTTTAACACTCTGCAGAGGTTGTGCATCTTTACCCGTGAGTTGTGTTACCCATATGCCTGGGGCCCGTCGACCCCCTAACACTTCCAAGGTGAGCAGGCAGGGTACACTATGAAGCCTTCCATAGGCCTCTTCTAACCAGTTAGGGCCGCTAGGTTTCCTCGGCAGGCAGATATAGAGAACCCCCCTTTCGATGGCACAATTCCCGCAGGCTATACACATCTGAACAGCGGCAGTTCTATACCCAACGTGGCAAGCCCCTCTTGCGCCCTTTCGGGTAACCTCTAACAAGTTAGAAAAGATCCTACTACTGAGCCAAAGTCAGAGCCATTTAACTCCCACGGTTGCACTGTAAGTCCCAGCTTTTGCCCTACAGATAAGTCCTTACGGAGGGTTTAGGGCAACATGATCAACATCATTTGCACCATCACCCTTTAGTTCCACTACTATCATCATGATTATCCGTTGGTTCCATTAATCATTGTGTAGATCATGTTTAGTTAGAGCACTAGCTTTCTACCCAAATGCAAATAATCCCTATAGGAATCAAGGTACAGGTCATCAATTTTGCTAGGAAGTCCTTATAATCGAGCAATATTAGACACATGCATGATGAATATGTTATATAATGAATAGGACAACAAGGTAGGCCCATGCTATACTTGCCTTGGTTCACGAACTGTTGCTGGTCCTGCTGCTCCTCGTACGCGTCCGGATTTCTGACGTACTCCTCACCGTCTGAACTCGAACGACACGAAGTACAACACGCAATTCGGAGCAGACATACAAGCAAAACATGATTAGAACAGTACACCAACAATAAATAAATCTGAACAAAATGTTTACCAAAATCATCTACGTCTCGCTACGGTCACATTGACGCGAATTGCACGAAAAACGGAGCTATAACGCAAAAGTTACGCGCTAAACAAGGTTCCAAAACTCGCTACTAAACTAGACTTAATCGAGAAACTTAAAAACTTCTAACAGGTCTATCAGTGGCACTAATACGTAGATTACGAAATTACAAAACTAACACAAGTTGAACGGGTCGGATCGGAGCTAAAACGACGATTTTATACACGTTTTACTGCAGTGGCAATTATGTAAATAGATCAAACTATTTTTGGATTTAAAATAAATCAAAATTCGGATTTATTCAAATGGCCGAGGACTGCGGGTTCAAATTCGCGAAAGTGGGGGGTCTCTTTAGCAAAAAGACCCGCGAAGGGGTATCGGCTGCTTTTGGCCGTTGATCTCGCGATGTACGGGCGGGATTAGATGAGGGGGGGAAGGAGAGGGCGGCGGGCTGGCCGGAACAGTGGCAACCGCGGCGGTGTTGCCATGTCCGACGGCGAGAAGCTCGCCGGAGCACAGGAAACAGGGCCTACGGGCGACGGTTCAACGAACCGAGAGCACTGGGGTGACGCGGAGATGATGGCGACCTCGCCCGAGCCATTTGCGCGGCCGGGGAAAGTCCCGCACGGCGCTCGCCATGGACGGCAGCGAGCAAGGGCTCGCCGGAGCACAGGACACGGCCCTAAAGGCCACTATTCGGAAAGATGAAGACATGGGGAGAAAGAGGGGAACGCGGGGGTGCTCACCGAGCGGACAACCGGAGTCGAGGCAGCTCGGGGGCGATGACCGGCGAGGTGGGGCGGACGGCGGAGCTTGGAGACCTCGGGGGCGGTTCTCTCGGGCACAGCGACGCGAGAGGGAGCGGGGAAACGCGACAACTGATGCGGGGTCGGCCTCGGCTTCCCTTTTTGAAGAGGCAAGGGCGCGGGGCGCTCCCACGCACGGAGGTCGTGGGCGCGGGCGGTTGCGGCTTGACCGGCGTTTAGAGCGGGGAAGACGGTTGGGGAAGACGGCGCTGACGTGAGGGACCGGGCGGTCAGCGACCGAGCGAAGAGAGGAGGTGGGGCGCGGCAACGGCCGCCTGGGCGAGATGGGCTGGGCCGCGGCCCAAGAGAAGGGGCGCGGGGAGGAAACGGTGGGCCGGCCGGGAAAATGGCTAGCAGGCCGAACGGCCGCTCGGGCCAGAAGGAGGGAGGGGAAAAGAAAATAAATTTTCTCTTTCTAATTTGATTTTTCAAATCAAATTTTCAAATGTTTTTGAATGTCTTTTAAACTTTGACTCAAACCAATCATCACAAAAATATTTGTGCAACAGCATGCATGCATGAACATTTTCTAACCTTATAATTGATTTTATTCACCCAAAATTTATTATTTCCTAAATTTAAATGCACAACAAATTCATATTTAACTCAAATTTTTCTATTTTTAAATAATACAAAAATTTAGGGTGTCACATAGACCGGGTGCACCTAGCTGCTAACTAAGTTTTAATTGTTTTCCTTTTATTCTTTTTCAGATTTGAATGCAAACTTTAAAAATTAACAACTTGAGCTAGGAATGTCCAAATGGAGTGAACCAAATTTTGTTAGCTTCATCTTGATGAGTACTAAGCCTATTGGGCTCGTAGGCCCATCTGAGAAAAATAAACATGACAGAGAAAAGAAACAGGCAAGAAATTGCAATAGAAAAAGAAAAGAAAAAAAATTGTGTTCAACAAGGCCTATTGGGCTCACAGGTCCATCTTCTCGCTGGCCCATCACCAACCGCTTGCCCATCTTCCGAGCTTGCAACGTCCCTCGCGAACGAATACGGCCCAATAGCGAAGATTGTCTCCTTGCTACTATAAATGTGAAGTACGACTACCAAATGGAGAAACGCGTCAATGATTTTAGAAATTGGATAGAGCAGTAAATAAAGCTGCATTTGATGTATCTCTTTTTCATGCATTTTAAATGGACCAATGTTGTTTGCTTGTCTATGGACATGTTAATTTCCTTAATGATGGATGTTGTCATTATTTCAGCTAAACTAGTGTGTCATCTCTGTTTTGTTTGCAAATTGAATAACACCAATGGCTCCTCTGCTTGGCTTTTAATAGAGGGACGTGGTCACATGTACTGTCTTCTACTTGGCTTTTAATTTAATTCCTCACAAAAAATGTAATGCGACACTTGATCGGATGAACTCTATTATGCGATGAATCTGGAATTAGACATCAATTCTCGCCTCGCCTAGCACCATAGCCAACGTGTCCATTTAAACAATGGTTGCTTCATCGCTGGTTCATATGGTAATCCAACAGTGATAACTTGATCACCGCTGGTTCTTACTGTAGCGCACACGTTCATCTTGACACCGGCGGTAAAAAAGCTATTATCTCTGCCGGTTTCTCCGAGCGTCGGACATAGGACGAGCAGTCGGTGGTGGAAACCCTTCTAAAGCTGGTTCGGTGGATGACACTGCGTCGAAGGACGAGATTATGTTCACCGCCGGATCACACGCCGAGCCGGCGGCGAAAACGTTCATCACCGCTGGTTATTCGGGCAGGAGGGACCCCATAGGTCGTGAGCCGGCGCTGATACGTATCACCGCCGGTTATCTCAAAACCGTTGGTGAAGATCCCGGCGGTGAATTGACTTTCTGTAGTAGTGATCTTTGGCTTTGTATCAACTCGATGTATTGCTTCCGAGGTTTTAATAAAAGCTTCATTTATCCAAAAAAACCTAAAACAATAACATCAGATATGTTGTGTGTATGTTCTTTTAATGAATTTTTGGTGAAAAGTTAAATTTCCTTGATCAAAATGAATATTTTAGATCATTGTGTTTGCTGTTCAAGAACACTTGTTTTGTCCAATGATCAGACACTATATATAATGTTCTCTCTCCTTGTGTCCATTTCTAAAAGGTCCAATTTGAACTGCACAAAAATAGCCACAAATTAACCCTTAGAGCATCTCAAAGAGATTCCTTATATCTTTCCTAATTTACATGAATAGAGATTTTATTGGATATCCACATATAGACATCCTTTGTTCCGGTTTTCTCGCTAGCCAAAGATGAAGAGCGAGGATGGCTCTGTAGAGTATGCACAAAATATAGAAAGGTTGTTAGAAAGTGCAAAGATATAGAAAATGATTTTTAAAATGACTCTCTAAATGACGATTTAGATAGTAGATTTTAGAAAGGCTCTGGGAGATGTTCTTAGAGGCCCTAGATATGTTTAGCACATGAACATGCATGATGACTTTTTTGAATCCTATAAAAATATTATGTTACTAAATTCCAAATGTACACCCAAAAAATTGATCTGATATTTGTGAAAACATATGCCAAAATTATACCAAGAATGAGGAAACTAATTAATCTTCTAAAAATCAAAAGAGTTATATGCATGGGTTGTCTCTAAACTTGTGAAGGGTTCCATATGTCCTCAAACTGAAAAACATATTTCTCGGTCCTTAAACATGTTAAGTGATACACCACACATCGTTAAACTTGTTCAATGGTGCACCACAAGTCTATCTTTGGACCATAGCAACCATTGTATAGTGCACCACTTAATAAGTTTATGGACCCATAAAGTTCAGTGGTTGCTCATGCATTTAACTCGAATCAAAATATGATGACGAAGTAAATCAGAAATTCTTTAGGCAAATTTCGTTAATCTAAAAACTCCACTCTACAAGATGACATGATTTATTGAAGCCAAGTGGACCAGAAATTCTTTAAGCAAATTTCATATATTATTGAGCAAGCAACAAGTATTGCTCACCCATGTACATCTCCTCGAAACCTTATACGACCAACACGGAGCCAGCAGTGGGGCTAGGGGGGCTCCAGCCCCCCTACCACTGCTGGCCTAGTGGAGCCCCTAGTGTTCCCCTTCCAATTTTAGACACAGATATATAAGGTAGGGTAGGCTGAGACCTTTATTTTTTTATGATGTATTTTGTCAATTTCATAGTTAATCGATGTTTTCAATATAAGACTACTTCAAGCTATTATATTTTTTCTATTATGAGGGGTTATAGTAGAGCTAAGTTGTTGTAACACTTTTGTTCAGCCCCTCCTAAATTTTTTTCTGGCTTTGTCCCTGTATACGACCATTGGATTCTAGCTATGTACTGCTAAGATTGTGAACTGCTTGCTAAGGTTGCTTTTTGTGTACTTATGATGACACACTTGTATTTAAATATAGCACAAATGCAGATGCTCACATACATACATGCACACATACTCTGCACTATGATCTCTCAAAAAGGCTAGGCTAGATCAGCGGATCTTAAGATTAATGAAATTATCATAGTTATTTTCATGTCATGGGCTTGTTGCCAACCACTAAAAGATATAATAATATTGAATCTTTAAATAAATTTAAAAAATACGAGCACCGATATTAAGTTGACTTGAATTCAAATAGATAGGCTTAGGTGACATCTCCGTCGACAGTGAGACACCCGTGGTGACTTTGTGAATCTCGAGATGTACCAGCTCAATCCTTCGAAAGTGCTCATAGAGGTAGGTTTACATACGTGTGTTCATAGGGGTGAGTGTGCGTGCATGTCTACGTTGTAATGTGTAATTTAAAAAAATAGATAGGCTTCAACACTAACAAAAACCTAATCTACTGAGATACGCTGAGTTTGCTATGATGTCACACCCTAGCTTTCTAAGATTCTAAGATTGCTTGCTGCTAGCTACTTTCTATAGGGACAAATGTAATGGTTTTTATTCGGATAAATTAGAGCATCCCTAGTGGTCTCTTTTAAAACTCACTCTCTAAATTATCATTTCGAGAGCTATTTGCATAAAGGTCATTCTCTAGCAGATTTCTATATCTTTTGTGTACTCTAAATAGTCATTCTCAAATCTAGATATAACTAATTAAAAATACCGTTGGAGGAATTTTTATCATCAAATCTCTATTTCTATATTAGGAAAGATATACGTAGTCTTTTGAAGTTGCTCTTAAAAAAGAGGAGAAAATAATTGCGATGCCCCTCAGAATCAATGCCTGCCTTGTTAGGTAACTGATGATGCTATAAATGACAGGCATTAATTAATTGGGCCCCTTGCTCAAATGATGAGGGAGTGGAAGCCTGGAAGGATTTCATTAGGCAAGAAATTTCTGCGTTGTTTTGCTAAAAAAATCTCTGCGTTGTGGTCAAATCTTTGTGCTGCTAGAAATGCGTACATTCATCGACGGTGAAACCATAGGATCTCAAAGTAATTAGCCTACATCTTTGACGGATTCTGATGTTTCCCAGCTAGAGATTAGGAGAGCGACATGAGTAAATCAGTCACAGGCGTTGCAGTTTCCGTCGTCGAAATGAAAAGGATACTACAAATCCCATGTGCCTGCCTGCAGCAAATTGCAAAGAGAGCGCTAGCTTCTTGGTAGAACAAAGTATATGCCCCCATGACATCGAGTCCAAGCAGCAGCAGGCTCGAGCATGAGGCGGACAAACCCCCACATCCACATGGACTGGATGCCCATATGATGAAGAGGCTTGTGAGCCGGAGCTGGGAGGAGTCGAGGCTGCTATGGCGCCTTGCCTTCCCGGCGCTCCTGACGGAGGTGTTTCAGTTCTCCATCGGATTCGTCACCACCGCCTTCGTCGGCCACCTCGGAGAGGTGGAGCTCGCGGCTGTCAGCGTCGTCGAGAACATCTTGGATTCCTCTGCCTATGGAGTCCTGGTGCGTCTAATTCCTCTGCCTAGCTACAGAGCAGCAAGCGATGCATGCAATGGGTTTGTTTGTGCTTGATTTCCTCATCGATGTTTGCTCATGTTGGATCCACCCAGTATGGCATGGGCAGCGCGCTGGAGACGCTGAGCGGGCAGGCCGTGGGCGCCGGGCAGCTGGACAGGCTGGGCGTCTACACGCAGCAGTCGTGGATCATCTGCGTCGCCACCGCGCTGGCGCTCGCGCCGGCGTACGTCTTCGCGGCGCCGCTCCTGCACCACTCCCTCCACCAGCCGGACGCCGTGTCGCGCGCCGCGGGGCCGTACGCGCGGTGGGCGGTCCCGCGGCTGCTCGCGCACGCCATCAACATCCCGCTGCTCATGTTCTTCCAGGCGCAGAGCAGGATCTGGGCCGTGGCGGCCATCTCCGGCGCGGCGCTCGGCGTGCACGCGGTCCTCACCTACGTCGCCGTCGCGCGGCTCGGGTACGGCCTCCCCGGCGCCGCCGTCGCCGGGGACGTCTCCCACTGGCTCGTCGTCGCCGCGCAGCTCGCCTACATGACGACCGGCGGCCGCTTCACCGACGCCTGGAAGGGCTTCACCGTGCGCGCGTTCAGCAACCTCGGCGCTTTCGTCAAGCTGTCGCTCGGCTCGGCCGTCATGATATGGTTTGTTGCTTGTACTTTCCGTCGATCCACATTGCCGGCCGGCCGGCTTATTAGCTTCACTTCCAGAAATTTATTTTATTTTATTTTGCTTTTATGTACTGCTATATACTGCCACCGTTCAGGTTGGCACAAGTCGGTATACACGTGATGCTCACGCCGGCTCCTAGCACGCCATGCGGCACAATGGCTGGAGCGGTGCTGGACCATGGCCAAAGGCCTAGCCACCAAAAGGGTCAAGGGCGCTGTCACATGTGAACGCCACGTAGCTCTAGTACCGAGTTAGCGGTGCCTCGAGCCTCCTTTAGTGCTTGCCATGGCACGGTGAGCTACTGCCTAGACCCCGCCTCAGCTTCTGCAAGTCTAGCCCCTCTGACCCCTGCTTCTGCCTTCGCCTCCCAGGGCCCAACGCAGCAGCGATTTGAGAGCGCCCTTCTCCTTCTCCACTCTCCAGTAGTGCTCCCTCCGTCAGCAAACGTGGAATTCTATCACAATGTCGTTTTCAGTATCTTAAGTGTGAACAATTATAAATAAAAAAGTATTAATGTTTATGATATTAAATAAATATCTTTAGATTAATTAAGAAATGTATTTTCATAATAAATTTGATTTGGAGAAATAAATATGAATAATTCATTAGAAACTTAGTCAAACGTGAATTACCTTTTCTGGCACGTAACCTATATTTACATGTTTTTACGGAGAGAGGGAGTCCTTAGTATCTCTTCCTTGTTTTGCTGTTCTACTCTTTTTGGACATGGTTTCTTTGTCATGTTATCCGGTTATGGTCTAGTCTTCGTTCTTTTAATGATAAAAGCATTATATATATACACAGCTTGGAGTTTTGGTACTACACGACACTTCTCATTCTCGTGGGTCTCCTCCCACAGGCCCAACTCCAAATCGATATCATGTCTGTATGGTGAGTGTGTTTATTTGTAATTATATATATACATCGTACTGAGTGTATCTGTTGGAGATGGCAATAATAATTCCTTATATGGATTAATTTTTGAATTGGTTTCGTCGTCGTCTTTAATTATTCTGACAGAAAAAAATTACTGCAGCCTCAACTTCGAGTTCATGACTGTAATGGTTGCCCTGGGCTTCAGCACAGCAATCGGGTATGCAAGAAATACACCCAATTGATATAGTACGCAACATTGGAGATTATTAAGTCCACATATATTGTTGCATTGCTACATTAATGTATTATTTGATTGACAAGTAAAAATGCCGTGGTCTCTCCAGCGTTAGGGTGTCCAACGAGCTGGGTGCAAACAGGCCTAAGGAGACAAAGTTTGCGGTGATTGTAGCGGTATCGACATCCATCTTCATGGGAGCAATCTTCTTGGGCGTCGTCCTCATTTGCAGGACACGCCTGCCGAAGCTCTTCAGCGACAGCGAGGAGGTGATACATGGAGCTTCCAACCTGGGGCATCTCCTCGCTCTGACCGTTTGCATGAGCAGCATCTGGCCTGTACTATCAGGTAAGGTAGTATAGTATCGCTTCACTTGCATGACAGGGTATCAAATGAGTTTGAGTTAGTTTTTGGTTCTAAATTAGACATATGTGTGTGAAAACATCTATGAAAGAAAAATCCTGTCTGCTGTTTTGTTTCAGGCGTGGCCGTAGGAGCTGGGTGGCAAGTGCCTGTGGCATTCATAAACGTCGGTTGCTACTACCTAGTGGGCATTCCAATGGGTATCCTGTTTGGCTTCAAGCTAAAACATGGCACAATGGTAAACTAAAATCCAGTTAGAAATCACTATCTATTTATTCGGCATTAATTAACCACAATGCTTGCTGTTTGATCAGCTGAAGCAATGTTTGTATTCATTTATCTGTGGAAAATTCATATTTGCAGGGCATATGGATAGGCATGTTGACAGGCACGTTTCTCCAAATGTCCATACTTCTTGCCATTATCTTCACAACAAAATGGGATAAACAGGTACGTACCACATTTAATTTACTCCCTGTCAAAATAGCTGGTGAATGCGTTTTCGCAAAACTATGTAGTATGAAACTGGGTGACTATTGCAGGCCGCGCTGGCAGAAGTGAGAATGGCGGAGTGGGGAGGAAAGAACGAGAACCTGCCACTGATGGAAACAACACATACGGATAATCATATGGCTCCTGCACAAGAGAAAATGTTGGCGCAGCATGACAGCCAGAAGAACGTAGAATTAGTGCGCACAGATTGATCACGGAATATATATTGACTTCAGTTCTAGACAATATTCTTCATTGTTTAGTAGGATGATACCATAAATCTAATTTTTTAGGAATATATTTCTTTTTCTGAAAAATTCCAAATACTCCCTCAAGTTTGGACTACACACGTCTTAAAAAAACCTATAAACTAACATTTGGTTTGATTTTCCCTCGTATATTTTTTAGCTGGTCCTTACATTTTCATAAGATTTGGGTTTATTTTCTCCACATATATGTTGAGTTTTAGTAAGATTTGTGTTTCCTTTCTCCACATATCGTAACTCCTATCAGTTCACTTAACCCCACTTTAATTTAGTTGATTGATATATCCTTGTTAGTTATTGATATTGATATGTATTGTTTTCCTAAGGATAAATATAATACTCTATAATACTCCTAGGTGAAAAATACTGTGAAAACTGAAATGTAAATGAAATACGGTGTATTGCAAATGAACCAGCAATCTTCATTGATCTATGGTGTACATATATATACATGTCGTACGGACGTCATGGAGACTGCACACAGGCAACCGTCCATGGCGCCGACGGTTCAAACGATAGTGGGAGAGAGAGGAGCATCGACGGTTCCATCGTGGGAGCGTTCCCAGATGTTTCCAGATGAGATCAACTCCTTTGCAGTTGTAACACTCCCCCTTTGATCGAATCCATCTTGAGATCAATGAATAGTATTAATCCTCCAAAAAGTCCTGTAGGATAAAAACGAGGAGAAATACTTGATAGATATGTTGTTAAAAACTCCTTCAAACCCAGTGGGAAAATAAGGAGAAAGTGCACAGAATATAATGTATTGCCTCATTGTAAACTCATATGAGAAAACCTTTGCAGGAGAAAACTCATAGATAGTTTAGAGAACAATATATGTTATTGATATCTCCTTAAAAATCTCGATGGGGAAAATAGGAAATACGACATATGCTTATGCTAATATTGCCTCATTAAAAACTTCATATGAGAAACCTTGAGAGTAAAAATCATACGAAGAAAAGAGTGTAATATGATGGTTTGGACGGAGCAACATCTAGGAGATTTCTCACCCTGAACCTTGCAAATCTCGAAGTCGTCGCATACCAATTCCTTGAACACATTTCTGGAACGAGGATGGTGGTAAGGACTTAGTGAATAAATCAGCGAGGTTATCACATGATTTGGTTTGCAAGATGTCTATTTCACCTATTTGTTTCAACTCGTGGGGATAAAACAACTTGAGAGAAATATGCTTGGTTATATTGCTTTTGATGTAACCTGTCTCCATCTGTGTAACACAAGCAGAGTTATCTTCATAGATAACAGTTGGTGAATCAATGCCACCAATACCACATGATTGTTGTATGTGGTTAATTACTCTGTGAAGCCAAACACATTCACGTGAGGCCTCATGTAGTGCAATTATTTTAGAGTGATTAGTGGAGGTAGACACAAGGGTCTGTTTTGAAGACTTCCATGAAATGGCTGTCCCTCCGTGTAGGAACACAAAGCATGTCTGGGATCGGCCATTATGGGGATCAGATAAATAGCCGGCATCAGTGTATCCAATCATATTGGAGTTTGGGTTCCTTTGGAAAAATAATCCAAGATCTCTTGTGCCATTCACATATCTGAGGATATGTTTTACTGTCGTCCAATGAGTTTGGTAGGAGCAGTGTTATATCGAGCTAGCAAGTTCACTGTAAATGCAATATCAGGCCTGGTGCAATTTGCAAGATACATGAGCGCTCCAATGGCACTGAGATATGGATAATGAGGTCCTAGAATCTCTTATCCTTCATCCTGTGGTCTGAATTGATTAGTCTTGAGCTCTAAAGACCGAACAACCATAGGAGTTTTGGAGGGATATGATTTATTCATATTGAATTTCTCCAATACTTTCTGGATATAGGCAGATTGATGCACTAAAATTCCAGTGGGAAGGTGCTCAAGTTGTAAACCTAAGCAAAATTTGGTTTGACCCAAATCCTTCATTTCAAACTCCGTCTTTAGATAATTGCGTGCTTCATCAATATCTTGTGGGTTGCCAATGATATTTAAATCATCAACATACACTGATATTATGCAGAATCCCGTTTGGGACTTTTTGATGAAGACACATGGACAATCATCATTATTAGTGTATCCCTTCTGCAGAAGGAACTCACTAAGTCGGTTATACCACATTCTTCCTGACTGCTTTAAGCCATAGAGTGACTTTTGAAGCTTTACACAGTACATGTTGCGATTTGCGTTCTGATCCGGTATAGAGATTCCATCGGGAACCTTCATATATATATCCGAATCAAGTGACCCATAAAGATATGTAGTCACTATGTCCATCAACTGCATAGATAGACGACTTTGAACAACCAGAGAAATAAGATATCAGAATGTTATTCCACTCATAATTGAAGAATATGTTTCATTGAAATCAATGCCGGGTCTCTACGTGAACCCTTGTGCTACAAGCCTCGCCTTATGTCTCACAACCTCGTTGTTCTCATTCTGTTTCTGGACAAAAACCCATTTGAATCCCATAGGGAAGATTCCACGAGGTGTAGGTATTGCATGAGTGAATACCTTTCTTTTGGAGAGTGAGGCTAATTCCGCTTGAATTGCATCTCTCCATTGATTCCAGTCCGAGCGCTTTTTGCACTCTGCCATGGTCTTAGGATCTGGATCATTTTACATGATTTCTGCAATTGACTCAGCGAAATAGATGTCGACAACTGTAGACTTTCTGTCATATGATTCTCCAGATTCAATGTAGTTGATGGAAATTTCACGCACCCTTTGTGATGCATCATCATTTCCCAATATGATTGCATCGGGCGTTTTGATGTCCCAGCATCAGTAATTGAGTGCACTGTTGATGTGGGATGTGAAGATTGAACCTCCACAGGGTGTTTCTCAACATGAGGTTGAGTTGCATTTGCTGTGTTGGGAGACTTGTTCTTCCCTTTCCTTTGATTGCTAGAAGTTGCATCCGTGGCTTACTTCTCCCCCTCTTACTTGGGAGCTGAGTAGTTTTGTTTGGTACCTCTACTCTTTTCGGCACATTTCTCACAGGATTGTAGGATTTTGTAACACCCTTGTAATCAGTAATGCATCTGGCATCTTATTTGCAATGTGTTGCAAACTGATGATCTTCTGAACTTGAAGTTTAGTTTTAGATGTACGTGGATCTGAATTGGAGATGTTCGTGGCATCCCAATTGATTTTCCTAGCATTGTTTGTGGTTTTCAGTTCCTCCCCCTAATGCCGAGAAATGATCTTCATTGAAGATACAATCAGCGTACCGGGCAGTAAATACATCCCATGTAAGGGGTTCCAGGTATTTAATGATCGACGGAGATTGATATCCCACGTAGATCCCTAATTTTCTGTGTGGGCCCATAGATGTACGATGTGGTGGTGAGATCGGTACGTATATAGTGCAACTGAACTTCCGCAGATGGGAAATATTTGGTGTATTTCCACGTACAAGTTGCAACGGGGAGGTTGCATGGTATGCAGTTGGACGCAATTGGATCAAGTCTGTAGCGTGTAAGACTGCATGACCCCAACAAGATGTTGGTAGATTACAATTCTGTAGTAATGGTCTTGGAAAAAGTTTCACTCTCTTAATGAGAGATTCTGCCAACCCATTTTGAGTATGAACATATGGGACCGAGTGCTGAACTTGAATTCCTAAGGCCATGCAATAATCATTGAAGGCACGTGAGGAAAATTCAGCAGCATTATCCATTCGGATGGATCGGATTTGATGTTCAGGATGTTGTGCCTTAAGTTTAATAACTTGAGCAACAATCTTAGCAAATGCATGATTTCTCGTGGAGAGGAGACTCACATTAGACCATCGTGTAGATGCGTCTATGAGAACCATGAAATACCTGAATGGCCCAGACGATGGTTGAATGGGACCACATATGTCTCCTTGAATGCGTTCAAGGAACTTTAGAGGTTCGGCATGAATTTTGAGGTAAGAGGGCCTCAAAATTATTTTTCCTATGGCACATGCGGTGCACACAAAATCTGAGGATAGGGGAAATTTTGCATTGCTTAAAGTATGACCAACAGAATTGCTTATAATTTTCCTCATCATCCCGATGCCAGGATGGCCAAGGCATTCATACCAAGTTTGGAATGCGTTAACATTCTGGAAAATTACTTTGTAAGCAACATGTAGTACGGGTTTAATGTATGTGTAGTACAATCCAGACGAGAGTGAGGGAACTTTTTCAAGTGTCTCTTTGCCATATCCGTGATCTTTTGTAATGAGAAGAAACTCCTCATTGTTGTCTGCATGGGTTTCAACATGCAACCCATTCTTACGGATATCTCTATAACTCAATAGGGTACGCGTTGAATCGGGATACAATAATGCATCCTCAATTGTTAGTGATGTACCCATAGGGAGCATAATAGTGGCCCGACCGGTGCCAACTATTACAGCATCGCGCCCAGCGATTGTTAAAACATTTCCTTTATTCTTTGTGAGAGTTTGGAAATATTTTATCTCCCTAAGTATAGAGTTAGTGGTACCACTGTCCACTAGGCGCATTTCCTCATCCATCAGATCGACTCTCGTACAATCTATACAAAATGGAGAATTTGAACATGTAATTCTCAACAAATATATATAGAATACATACAATATATATAGGTATCAATTGTGCATAATACAATTACAATACCCAATGTGCTTAATCAAGTATGGACAAGGACTAGCATATTACAGCATCCACAATCAAAACAACATCATCCACACTCACAACATAAGGTGGCAAGGTATCTCAAAGTGTAGGAGCCTAGTTAAAGTCTCCAAATATGTCGCTAGAGGTGCACTCCACGATCATGTTCTCCGCATCAGCAGTGTTCCCATCAAGTGGTGGCAGTGCCTTGGTGTTGCTCGGTCCCACAGGAGTGGAGTAGGAGCACCCAGGGGCATCTAGCATCGGGAGGTCAATTTGGAATGCTTGTTCCATGTTGACAGCAGGTTGGGAGTTGAAGTGAGCTTCAAATTGTCCACCTTGATTGGAATGTCCTTGATTCAAGCGTCCTCGTCCCACCGAATTCAAGTACAATTCCACCAGGTGCTTAGGAGTGCGACATTTCTGAGTCGGGTGGCTGTAGCAGCCACACTTGTCACAAGTGCTAGATTTGTTAGCCTTCTTATTGTCTGACTTTGAAACATCCTTTCCCTTGTTAGCACCACGAGACTTAGCTGTCTCTGTCTCTTGCGCTTGTTCTTTCCTTTGAAGTTTCTAGGATTGCTAGAGTTAGAAGCATTCCTTTGCTGCTTGTTCTGAGTATTAGCATGTACTTCTGGCAAAGGCTTTGTTCGCACGGGACGTAGGTTGGAGTTCCAAAGGAGGAGCTCATTATGCCTTTCTGCCTAAAGTAATGTCTTAATCAACTCAGAATAAACAGTGAAACCTCTTTCACGGTATTGTTGCTGAAGGATCATCTGAGTGGGAAGCATGGTAGACAATGTCTTCTCAATTTTCTCCGCATCAGTTGGCTCCTTTTCACAAAATTTCAGTTTAGCACTGAGTTTATGAATAGCATGGTTGAACTCTCCCACAGATTTAAAATCTTGTAGACAGAGATGGTTCCACTCATTTATAGCTTATGGCAAGATGACTGCCTTTTGCTGTTCATACCATGTTTGAAGAGCAAGCCACAGAGCGCGTGGGTCTTCCTCCATCAGATACTCAACTTTGAGATCCGGATGGATGTGGTTCCTTATGATGAATAAGGCATTGTACTTGAGAGGCTCCGCCAATGGGTCAACTCCTTGTTGGGGAGGGGCAATAGCCTCGTACATTCCGCGCAACGATAGACTCACTTTGAGATCCATTGCCCATGTGGGGAAGTTGCGGCCATCAAGAGCGAGAGACTCAAACTCATTGGTGGCCATTGTGCCTACATAAGTAGGGCCATAGATTTGTTAAAAACAGTTGGCAATGTTGAATAAGCAATGTGAAATGCAATTAATCAGGGTAAATTTGAAATAGGGGGACATTCTCCTTTTATGGAATAAAATAGTCAAGCACCGATGGTGTTAACTTTGTTTAATTCATTTTTCATCATTGGGTACGCACTTTGAGGATGAAATCTTGCAGCAGCACAATGGTGCTACCTTGTGTATGGCCGATGTGAAAAAAGAATTACATGATAATCACTTAGGTGTAGACCTTGTTTAATTTATAATCAAATTGGGTACGCACGTTGAGGATGAAAATCCTACAGTAGTACTATGGTACTACATTGTGTATGGCCAATTTGAAAATAAATAAAGGTAGTCACCCAAAAGTGTAGACCAAATTGTTTTAAAACTTGATATTGGGTACGCACGTTGAGGATGAAATCCCACAGTAGTAGTGTAGTACTATGGTACTACCTTGTGTATGGCCAATACCAAAGTTAAGAAACTTGGAGTTATTCCAAAAATGAGAGAAAATCAACTGAAAGCATTTGCATGAAATATTAATTGCTTGTATGGAAAGCTGAGAAACTTAATATGTAAATTGCATAAAGTAAATTGCAATAAATTTTACGGAATATATTGTTATTGGGAATGCCAAGGCAACGCTTTGAACAATATACTCAACACAAAATGTTCATGTTATTGGGAATTGCATGGGGCAAACACTTTGAACTTGAACAAAATATGTATAATACATTGCATCAGATGGAAATACATATGTACAATACATGGTTACATCAGGAGTCTAAAACAGTAAAACAATTTAGACTAATACACTGATGAATAGTACTGCAAAATTAGCAATTAACAGCATGGTTAACAAACTAAATACAGCAGAAATAAGTAGAGAACTATTGGGAACAAGCAAGCTAGCCGGCCCATCCAGCATGTGTGCTGTACGAGCATGCCTGGAAAAGTAGCATGCAAGCCGGCCTGCTGGTGTCTCCAACCAAAGAGCAAACGGTGGACTGCTATACAAACAGATAAGCAAGTAGGCAGTGCTACTCGCACCACACGCTTGCATCCAACGCCACCGCTCCCAGTAGAAAACTCCGCCGCCGTCGCCTGTAGAGGATGCGCAGGTGCCGACCTTCTTTGTCCCAGCCCAGATCCAGTGGTGGTGGTGTAGATCCAGTGGACCTCCGCTACCAGCACTTGGAAGAAGCACCCGCCGTCGCTGATTCGCGCCGTTTCCGACGGAGTTGAGGGCTCAGGCGAGGCCCCTTCCCCATGGCGCGCTCAAGCCGGTGAGGGGGCGCGGCCCCTGTCCTCATCGGAGGAGGAGCGCGCGCCGCCGCTGCCGCTTGGCTCAGCGTGGCCGTTAGGGAGGCTGCGCGCCGAGTCTCTGCCGCTTGGCTCAGCGTGACCGTTGGGGAGGCTGCGCGCCGAGTCTTCATGGGGAATACGAAGCCATGTCCGGCGGAGGCCCGGGCGGCGGTTGGCGGCTTCACTGGCGTGGACATGGCGTCGAGGCACAACAGCCGGTTGAGGTGGAGGAGGCGGTGCGGCGATCTCAGGGTCGGTGACGATGCGGCGAGCCGGAGCGGAGTGGCGGGCCGCGATGGTCGATGGAGAGCGACTCTAGCACCTCCTCAAGCCCGCCATGGTGAGACGTCCATCGCCACGGGGCTGGCCCAGTTAGAGGGGCCAACGACCGTGGCCATGTTCGTCGCGGTAAAGCGGCAACCACGACGGGCACGGTCCCGGTCCGTGCTCGGGGCAGTCGTTCGCCGGAGGTGGCGTAGGGGCCACTAGAGCAGCGCCGGCGCGACGACGACGTCCACCATGCCCACAAACCCGCATCCGAAGCCCCCGACCCCTTCCCCGGCGTTCACCGAGAAGATAGCGGAAGGTGTCGAGGAGTTCGTCGCGGATGTAGTGGTGGTCGTGCGGAATCCGCATGTCGACGGCGCGGTGGAGGATCATGTAGACGAGATCGACGAAAAGGATTGCCGGAGGTATGTAGCGAAACATCGGCATTGTACCTTCGAATCGGCTTCTTCTCCTCGAACTCGAAATCGCCGGCCTTCGTCTGAACTCCCTCTCGAGAGTGCAGATCGTGAGCGTCAAGTGCTGATAACGTGTGAAAACTGAAATGTAAATGGAATACAGTGTATTGCAAATGAACCGGCAATCTTCATTGATCTGTGGTGTACATATATATACATGTCGTACGGACGTCATGGAGACTGCACGCAGGCAACCGTCCATGGCACCGACGGTTCGAACGATAGTGGGAGAGAGAGGAGCGTCGACGGTTCCATCATGGGAGCGTTCCCAGATGTTTCCAGATGAGATAACTCCTTTGCAGTTGTAACAAATACAACTATATTTGTATGTTTGCTGATTCGCTAACCGATTAACCATAATTGTTCACATCTTCACATAAGTCTAGAACGAATGAATCCACTGAATGAAAAATTATCTTATGAGACTAGTTGAGATGAAACTAGACTCGTGCCTCCTTTTGTCCAGATAGAAATTTGCACAGCCCAATGATTATCAAGGCCTCCATCCTATAGTAGAACTCTAAAACAGGCCAAGAAGCCTCCTAACAGTCAACAACCCACTTAAGCACACCAAGGCTTAGCATGTGTTTGGTTGCTGGGACGGGGTGTCCTAGGTGAGATGTCCCACCTAGACTTGTGTTTGGTTGGGAGGTAGTTGGGGCAGAGTCATCCCTGATGGGGAATATTGGGCAAAGGTGTGGGGCAACCCTATCCCCCAAATTTCAACGGATGGGGACGTCCCTCTTGGGATGCGGGCTTGTCGCATGGAAGAACGACGCCGACAGTGGGGGAGGAGAAGAGAGAAGGTGGCCATCAGTGAGGTCTGGGCGTGGAGCTCTGTCGTAGCCGTCGTGCAGGCAAGTGCTAGGTCCAGCTCCGGCGGTCTAGCCCGCCACACGCACCGACAAGATTTGGTCGCGTGGGGGATCTTCGGGCCGGCCACACGAGCGAGCTCGCGCGACAAGAACCGGGCTCCGCTACACGACCAATCTCGCCAAGTTTGTAGGGGAGCTATGGGCCCACTGTCGCATTCCTGCGGGTGACGTTTGACCTGGCGCCACGCAGGCGAACTGGAGCTCCCCCCACCCCCGCCGGTCGCGCGGGCGAGCCCCAACCCAGCTGGACACTGCCACAAGGACTTCCCCGCTGCAACGCAGGCTGCTCGCTTGGGAAGAAGACACTGGCAGAGGAGATGAGGTGCGCCGTGTCCATGTGCGAGGACAGGCGGTTGCTGGTTGGAGATGAAGACATAAGGAGAGGAGAACCAAAAGGAGAAAAAATAAAAAAAACTAAAAATTGGGTCCTACGTATCAGTAGCTAATCCCACTTTTGTTGTCCTTGATCCAAATAGAAAACGGATTCGTCACATCTCTTCTCAACCAAATAGAGAACGAGACCATCCTGTTCCAGAACCTGAGTTGGGACCATCCCGTCCCACCTTCACTCCCAACTAAACGCTAGCTTAGCCAGCAACGAGGTGACAATCTCAACGCTTGTCTCTCCCGGTCTCCGTATGCTACGCTAGTCGACTAGTTACTAAGTTACACACTCTTTGGTCCAGCGACTCCCCCTCATCGTGCAGTGGTCTGCGACATCGCCTGTTGCTGCTACAGATTGTTTCTTTGATCTCTAATTTTTTTTCCATAGTTCTTGCTAGTTAATTTGATATGAGTTTGCTAGATTATGTAGTTATGGTTCATCTAAAAACTCTCTATTCCTTTAAATTATTCTTTAATTAAGAAAAAGAGATGGAGCATGCATGGTTCACTTTCCAAATTTTGTCATGCCAAAAATTTGGCAAGCTATGGACAAAAAAAATTGTCATAGATTTGGCAAGCCAAATATGAGAGTTTGACAAGTTTTGGTAACAAACTAAATACTAGTTAAAACCATAGCTTAAATCTTTAGCATTATAAATTTTAGAAGTGAATCAGGCTCATGTTCTTGATGGGGAAAAGAAGGCACAGAGGAAGATCCATTTCATGTTCAGCCGCTGGGGGAGAAGAAGGGACACAGGATAAAGACTCCCGACGAATAGAGCACAATCAAAGATTCAGCGTGCCTCTCTAATTCCCCCGCCGACTTCCCTGCGCCCCCTCCCAGCGCTCTCCTCCCGCACCCGCCGCGCCACCGCTGCCCCGCCCCGCCCTTATCCACCATCTCGCAGCCTGGGCTCAGCTCCTCCTCGCGACGCTCGCCCGCCCGCCGCAGAACGCTGGCAACTGCCTCCGGCAACGCCCGCCCACCACACTCGCCCCCGCGGGACGGCACCTTTGGCCTCGGTGCCGGCGGGAAAGTGGCCGCCGCCCTCGGCCGCCCGCGCGTGGACCGTCCCTACCACGAGATCGTTGCCGGCGCGTGCGATGTCTGCTATCCTCCACTCCTCCAGATCTGATCGTGCACCAGGTGAGCATGTGGCAACCCGTGGTGGAAGAAGATGAATCGATTTGAGATACAAGGATAAGGCTCAAACCCCATGGAAGAAGATGAATAGATTTGAGATCCCCTTCTGTGTTGTGTGGTGGATGGAGCTCCAGTGCTCCACTGCACAGGTAAGCGATCACGGTTCTTGATGGGCGCTTTGGACTTCAATCCCTCTGCGGATCCCTGTAGAAATTATCACTACTTTGCTTCCCCATTAATCTCCGCAGACATCAAGATAAGTATACCAGTAGATCAATCAGATCCAGATGCGCCTAGTTGAGTGAGGCAAGCAGGAAAGCAATATGTCCCTTCAATATAGCAAGACGAATTTGTCCAATGTCCATGCACATCCTTAATCCTCTTCTGTTGTACACTAACCTACTTTGTTTAATCTGGGAATATTCTTCTCCAATTTGTTTGTTTCCAAGTGCTTCTTGTGTCTTGCGTTCATGTGTACTCTGAAGAAATGGCATGTGCTACTTGAAATGTTTTATGTAGGCAAAATTAACTAGCCACCTATCCAAAAAAATGTCTGCACCTTTGCTAATCAACACATGTTTCAACTAGATAGTGAACCTCTAATGCAAATCAATATCATTGCATATAAATAGGGTCCATTTCTGCTTAGGTTATCAATAGATATTGGACTGTATGTAGTTCTCATCCTTCTGCTTTGTTTAAGTTTGAAAGGTATGCATGCTTTTGAAACCAAGTTTGTGTTTTAAATTAATTAAGCCACTGAAAAATCTATTGGCAGTTAAATTGCTTCTATTATGGTTCCCAATCTACAATTGTTCATATTGCACTTTGTGTTTTAAATTAATTAAGCCACTGAAAAATCTATTGGCAGTTAAATTGCTTCTATTATGGTTCCCAATCTACAATTGTTCATATTGCACTATGTATGCTGTAACACTGCACTACAGTAGGTGTCTCACTATTTGTTAATAGATTAGATCTCATCAATATCACATTTGAAGTTGCCGCCTCTCGCTTTTGCTCTCATTGCTGCCAGCACATATAATCATCTGCCAAAATAAAATTGGGATACTGCTTGTTGAATTTTTTGCAGCTCATATATATTCAAAAAGAAGTTTCAAAAAAAAAAAGATCCTGTTAGAGTCGAATTGTTATAGCGCCGTTACCCACCGTGGGCTATCTTCACCAGAGGAAGGATCTTGCCTGTGGGACCTGCCACGTGTGATTTAGCGCCGCTCCCCACCGTGGGCCCGCCTCATGCGTCGTGAGATCTGGGAGAGAGCCATGGCATGCGTGGGATTTGCCCCCATCGTTGGTGGAGGGAGGGAGAGGGTCACTGGCTCTTTGCTGCGTGAGGAGTAGGAGGCGTCGGAGAAGGGGGATGCAGACGAGTTCGGGCAGGCGCCGCCAGATAGGCGAGAGACGTCGGTGATGAGCGGCACAAGCTCGCCTAGCGGCATAAGTCAATGCTCGTTATAGATAGATAGATGGATAGACAGATAGATAGATAGATAGATAGATAGATAGATAGATAGATAGATAGATGGATGGATGGATGGATGGATGGATGGGGATGGATGGATGGATGGATGGATGGATGGACAGACAGACAGACAGACAGACAGACAGACAGACAGACAGACAGACAGATTTATAGAATAGATAGATAGATAGATTTATAGAATAGATAGATATGCCCATGACATCGAGTCCAAGCATGATTGAGCTTCATCATGAGCAACAAATCAAATGGGCTGCTTATCATGAAGAGGCTTGTGAGCCGGAGCTTGGAGGAATCAAGGCTGCTGTGGAGCCTTGCCTTCCCCGTGCTCCTCGCGGAGATGTTTCAGTTCTCCATCGAATTTGTCACCACCGCCTTTGTTGGGCACCTCGGAGAGGTGGAACTCGCAGCGGTCACCGTCGCCGAGAACATCCTGGATACCTCTGCCTATGGACTGCTGGTGAGTTCTCCGCTGTCAGCAATGGAATTGCATTGTGTTCCCTATTGATTTCCACTTGCATGCTAATATGCAACATATACATGTAGTTTGGCATGGGCAGCGCACTGAACACGCTGATCGGGCAGGCCGTCGGCGCTGGGCAGCTGGACACGTTGGGCACCTACACGCAGCAGTCGTTGATCATCTGCGGTGCCATCACGCTGGCACTTGCACCGGTGTACATCTTCGCCACGCCGATCCTACGGTTGTTCCTCCACCAGCCAGTCGATGTGTCGCGCGCCGCCGGGCAGTACGCCAGGTGGGCGATCCCGAGACTGTTCGCCCACGCCATGGACATCCCGCTCCTCATGTTCTTCCGGGCCCAGAGCAGGGTCTGGACTTTGGCGGCCATCTCCGGCGTGGCCCTCGCTGTGCACACCATGCTCACATACATCGCCGTGAGGCAGCTCGGGTACGGCCTGCCCGGGGCAGCCGTTGCCGGCGACATCTCACAGTGGCTTATTGTCGCGGCGCAATTCACGTACTTGACTAGCGGCCGCTTCCCCGACACATGGAAGGGGTTCACTATGCATGCGTTCAACAACATCGGCGCTTTCGTCAGGCTGTCGCTTGGATCGGCTGTCATGATCTGGTTCGTTGATACACATGCGCTACTTCATAAATTGCTCAGCTTGTGTCGCACATCCTAGAAGTATTGGTGATCTGGATGTTATGTAACAGACTCTGTAAATCGATTTTCAAAAGTGCGTTAACACTTAATGGGAACAGGTAGCACAAAAAAAATCTACTGTGTCCAACCAAGACAGCATGCCAGTAAAAGATCATAGATTGTGGAGCAACAACCCAAATCAGCATGTGGAGCAACAACCCAAATCTGAACCCAAACATAATCAGTTGGTTTGTTGAAATGGTTACAGGAAGGGAGCAAACAAGCGCACATCCTAGAAGTATTGGTGATCTGGATACTATGGAAGCAAAGAAATGAGAGGATTTTAATCGGCAGTTTTTTATTTCCTTCAAACCTAAGGTGGCTGTCTGCGACCTAAAGGATATGTTGGCCAGTTTGCGCTTGTCCAATTTCTGCTTATTATTAATAATATGCCGGTAATCAATCCGGATCTTTCAGAAAACATAGCTGGGGCTCTCTTGAGGTGGTTCTTAATAGAGCCGCCTCTGGAAAAACTGGTGCCTCTGAAAATTGTTTGTGTAGTATATAGTAGTTGTCGTCTTTGCCGGCTTGCATCTTTCTAGATTTTACATCTTTTCCTTGTTTTGTCTGTTGTGCTCTGTTGGAAATGGTTCCTTTTTCATGTTTTTCTCTAGTACTATAATCAACCATTACTGTCTGTTGTGCATGCATTACATAGCTTGGAGTTTTGGTACAACACAACACTTCTAATTCTCGTGGGTCTCCTCAAACATGCCAAACTTCAACTCGATATCATGTCTGTCTGGTAAGTGTTTTTTTTTTCAATTATACATCATAAATCTGTTGGAGATACCAATGATGGATTATATAAAATAATTTATAAATTTGATTTCAATGTCTTCGTGTGACAAAAAAAAACTGCAGCCTCAACTACGAGTTCATGGCAATACTGGTTGCACTGGGATTCAGCACAGCAGTCGGGTATGCAAGAATAGATCCAATTAATATATGCCACATTTGATATTATTAAGTTCAAATACATTATTGACATGCTACACTATTTGAATAACAAAAATGTTGTGGACCCTCTCCAGCATTCGGGTGTCCAACGAGCTGGGTGCAAAGAGGCCCATGGAGACAAAGTTTGCAGTGCTTGTGGCAGTATCAACGTCAATGTTCATGGGAGCTATCTTCATGGGCGTCATCCTTGTTTGGAGGACAAGCTTGCCGAAGCTTTTCAGCGACAGTGAGGAGGTGATACATGGAGCTTCCAAATTGGGGCTTCTTCTCGCTCTGACCGTATGCATGATTAGCATCTGTCCTGTACTATCAGGTAGTACCGCTTCACATGCATGGCAGGTGTCAATAAATTTTAATTCGTTTTTGTTCTAAATTAGACAGTTCCCTGCAAATTCATGTACGTATATGAAGGTCCAGTGTTTTTCTCAGGCGTCGCAGTGGGAGCAGGGTGGCAAGTGTCTGTGGCATTCATAAACATCGGTTGCTTCTACTTAGTGGGCATTCCAATGGGTATCCTGTTCGGCATCAGGCTAAAACATGGCACAATGGTAAACTAACATTCAGTTAAAATTAAGTATCTATTTCAGAATTAACCACAACACTGTTTGATCAGCTGCAGCAATGTTTGTATTCATTTCTTTGTGCTTTGTGGAATATTCAACTTTGCAGGGCATATGGATGGGCATGTTGACAGGCACGTTTCTCCAAATGGTTATACTTCTTACCGTTATCCTCACAACAAACTGGGATAAACAGGTACTACTACATTTACTCCCTGTTAAAAATTTCATTTTGAGGAAACCCTGTTTAAAAAATTTCTACCTGGTGAATGTGTGTTTTGAAAAACTATGTATGAAAGTGGGTGTAACTATTACAGGCCGCTCTAACAGAAGTGAGAATGGTGGAATGGGGAGGAAAGGAGAACCTACCACTGATGAAATCTCCACATACAGATGATCAGATGACACCTGCTAAAGAGAAAATATTGGCGCAGGACAGCAAGAAGAATGTAGACTTATTGCGCACAGAATGATCACGGACTATATTGATTTCAGTTTTAGACAATATTTTATTGTTGTTAACAGCCAAAATGGGATTAAAAGACTCGAAGATGGACTGGAAAATCATGTGGAAACAAAAAAAAAGTCGAATTTGGATAAAATCAGGCAAGTTTACAAACTCCCTTAAAAAAATTGGCCTATGTTGTGTTTTTCTGATCCGATCTCATGAGAACTTGTAAAATTACCTGTGGAACAAGTTTTTTTTTATAGGGATAAGACCACTCCTATTTATACAAGACAACAGCCGCTTGAGAGATCTATCTATTTAATCATAAAAAAACACCTCTACCTTTATGTTTACCTCTAAACTCTACCTTTTCCAACGTCTCTACTATCGACACTTCTCTCAACTGGATTTGCTAGCGTTGTAGGTGACCTTGACAATTGTAGGACAATCCCGTTGTGCGTCTCGCTGACAGACCTTCCTAGAAAGCATTCATGGATTTTTTCCAATAAAGAACTAGCGTCGAATTGGGCCTCGTTGACCTGTTGGTTGGCCGAGCAACTCCAGCAGGGGGCATCCAAATCAGGGCCCTGCTTTAGATTTAGGTGCCTTCCCCTATTTTTAGTGGCTCAATAAATTCATTCCACTCTAGCACCCAAATGAAGGCCCCAAATTCATATCAGCACACAATGACACGAGGGATCCACACATCATTGAGTTACACCATTCTTCCCCATCCTTCACACGCAGATTTCGTCGGCGCGGCGGAGGAAGGTATCCACGCGGCTGGGGAAGCCTGTCCGCGAGACGGATGGAGGCGTGACCGTGCTACTCTGGCTCGGTGGAGGGCGGAGGGAGGCGTGGCCAGCTGGGGCTGCGACGACCATGGCAGGTGAGGCGGACATCTATGGCAAGGGAGGCAGACGGCCATGGCTACGGCTGGGGAAGCGCGCCTGCGCAGCGGAGGGAGGTGTGGTCGTGCTGCTACGACGCAGTGGAGGGAGGCGCGGCCATGCTGCTACGGCGCGACAGAGGAGGCGCAGGGGCTGCTCCCGCGACAACCACGGTAGGGGGCCGCTCCCGTGATGACCATGGCAGGGGGCCGCTCCTGCGCTTGCCGGAGTTCCCTCTCGTGGTGGAGGAGAGGGGGGCACGCCGCGACGAGGAAGGAGCTGCGGTCTATACACGGCGCGGGGAGAAAACGGGCGGATGGGGGCCAAGGGGTGCGCCCCCATTCTCCCATAGGAATAGGGTCTAGAGGGTGGATTTGGTGCTGAAAGCCCAAGTTTGGTTTTGGTAATTAATGACACCAAGTTGCTAATGCCATGTGTTAAGTATTTTGAGTTAGACATAAGCAACACATGTGATGAAGGTGTACGTGGCAAGGAGTGGTGGCCACAAGATCACAAAGAAATGGTGCATGGACATAAAATGATGATCATGGTGGAGATGCACATAATATGATGGACATGATGATCAAGTGGAGGAGAAGGATCTAAGAGCGCAAGGCAAAGGTATAACCATAGGGTTTTCCTTTTGCCGGTCTAAGATGAGTAGAGAAGTGATTGACCGGGTTTAGGATACATAGCCGACTATCAAGAGGGGCAATCACGGTTAGCTCGGGAATCAAGTGCCACTAGATCAATGTCTTGAGCATATGCATTAGGATCTATTAGAGAGCTAACATAACACCTTGAAAAATGCTTGTGAAATGCTAACACACAAGCACATTGTGGTGTACACTTGGTGGTGTTAGCACATTTGCGAAGGCGGTGGTGTTTGAGTGGTAGTAAAGGGTTTGGGGTTCATTCAGGCATTTTCGAGGAAATGAAATGCCTATTTTCTATTGCGCCGGAGGCGAGAAAAGATGGCGAAAGTCCGAAATGATTATCACTGAAAATACAGTGACCAGACGCTGTGGTCAAATTGACCGGACGTGGCTGGCGCGTCCGGTCAGTTCAAACCACAGACAGACGCGCGTGTGAGAAGGGTCGCGGACCGGCACGTCCAGTCCCTCGCGGAACCGGCGCGTCCGGTCACGCACCCAGGAGTTCAGCACGGAGGGCAGAAGCGATCGGACGCGTCCGGTCACGGTGGGAGCTTACTGGACTCCGACCGGACGCCAGGTGCAGTGCGTCCGATCAGACGCTGGGGCGTGTCCGGTCAGGGCAACGGCTACTTCTGACGCGCACTGTTCACGTTTGTCCTGTAGTGACCGGTGCGTCCGATTAGCGCGATTTCAACTGTGTCGTTCGGTAACGGCTAGTTGCGTACCCCTTCGCTATAAATAGAAGTTGGCCGGGGTTTGAGGACAACTCTTGCACATTTTTGAGACCTAGAGACATCCTTTGAGCTAGAGAACAACCCCTCCACTCATCTCTTTGCTTGGTTGCACATCTTGAGTGAGATTGAGTGAGATTCAAGTGCATTGCTTGAGAGTTGCATTCTAGAGGCACTTGATCTTCGAGTTGCTGCGGATTTCTTGTTACTCTTCCGTGTTTCCCGACACGGTAGACGGCTTGGAGCAGCGGAAGTGATTGAGCTTGCAATTGAAGATTGTTGGAGCCCTCACCAAGTGTTGTAAGGGGTTCTTGATCCTTCCCCGCGAGAGTTCATAAATTGGATACTCTAGTGGAGCTCGTGGCTTGGAGGATCCCCATCTTATGTGCGGTTGTGCGGCACCCGCCGAGGGCTCGACTCTTGATAGTCGATTAGCTCGCGAACCGACAAGTGGGTGCATCGCCACAACGAGGAGTAGCTTGCCGGGAAGCAAGTGAACCTCGGTAAAATATCTTGTGTCATCCCTTTGCCGAGGATTTCTCTTGTGGTTGATCATTGTGATTGATTCTTCGAATAGATTACTTCTCTACATCGTTGGTATAAGAATCAAGTCACTTGCTCTTTACTTTCTTGTACTAGTTCTAGTGTAGTTTGCTTAGTGTAGCTTTTATCACATAGGAGTAAGTAGCTTAGTGACTTAGCCTTGTTGGTGTGTATTAGAGATCATAGCCTTGCTTCACTAGAATTGTATAGGTGGCTTGCATAGTGTAGTTGAGCTAGTGCTAGAATTAGCATAGCCCTTTTTTATACTAACGTGGTTGTCTAGTGAAGCTTGTAAATTTTAAATAGGCTATTCACCCCCCTCTAGCCATTTGGACCTTACAAGTGGTATCGGAGCCGAGGCACCGTTTATTTGAGGCTTAACAACCTACGGTGAAGAAGAAATGTCTTAATTAAGCTTGCACATCAACAACACCACGAAGGCACCTCATTTTGATGGCACAAATTATGCATATTGGAAGGTTAAGATGACCGCTCACCTCAAGTCAATCAATAGAGAAGTGTGGAAGGTCACCGAAACAAAATTTGAGGTTGCTAATCCGGAAGCACCTACACCGGTGGAAGAGAAGAAGCTCCAATGCAATGACATTGCCATTAGTGCTCTTCATGAGGCATTAGATGACAAGACATTTGATCAAGTGAAGAACATAGAGGTTGCACATGATGCTTGGGCCAAGCTAGAAGAAACATTTGAGGGCACCGAAGGCACAAAGACCGCTAAAGCATATATCTTGCAAGAAAAGTTTTCTAGCTTCAAGATGCAAGAAGATGAAAGTGTACCAGAAATGTTTCATAGATTGCAAGTCATTGTCAATGAGCTCAAGGCACTTGGTGAGGAGGTCAAGGACAACCAATTCTCTATGAAGTTCTTGAGAAGCTTGCCCAAGAGATTTGATACATTGATCACCGTGCTAGTAAGGACTACATTGAAGGATTCAACTCCTCAACAAATATTTCAAGAGGTGATGACCGATGATTCATATAGATAAGATGATGAGAAGGATGAGTTGGTCAAGAAGAAGAAGAAGGAAAATGAGAAGAAAGATGATGAAAAGAAGAAGAGTGTGGCATTCAAAGCCACCACATCCAAGGGAAAATCCAAGATTGAATCATCAAGTGATGAAGACTTAAGCTCTTGTGATAGTGATGACATTGATGAGAAGATGGCCCTTTTTGTCAAGCAATTTGGGAAATTCATGAATAAGAAGGGCTTTCATGCAAGAAGGAGGAAGAACTTATCCAAGAAGAATGAGCATACCATGAGATGTTTTAGATGTCATAGCAAGGACCATCTCATTGCAAAGTGTCCTTATGATAGTGATGATGAAGATGCTATCAAGAAGGAGAGGAAGAAGCAAAAGAAGAAGCAAGAAAAGAAGGAGAGCTCTCATAAAAAGAAGAATGACTCTCATGTTGCTACATGGGATAGTGATGATTCCTCAAGTGATGATGAGGATGACAACAAGAGCAAGAAGAAGGGACATGCTAGCATTGCCATCCAAGAGAAGGTCTCCCTCTTCGACACTCCATCATGCTTCATGGCTAAGGCCGCTAAGGTATCATCCGACGATGAGAGTGATCATGATAATGCTAGTGACAGTGATAGTGATGAAGAAGAATTCACTAAAGATTAACTAATCACTATGCTAGAAGATTGCACTCAACATTTCAAAGAATCTAGAAAGGAGTGCAAGAGCTTGCTTAAGGAAAAGAAAAACCTTATGCAAGAACTTGATGAGCTTAGGGCATCTTATGAGAGTCTAAAGCTAGACCATAAGAAGCTTCAAAAGTCTCACACTAAGCTTGAAGAAGCTCATTCCTCTCTAGTTGAAAAATGTGAAAACATGCCAACTAATGTTGAGAAAGCTAAAACTTGCAACATAGGCATATCATGTGATATAATTGATGAATCTTTTCATAAGCCTTTTGTTGTTGCTCCAACTAACCCTTCATGTAGCGCATCTACATCATCCTCATCTAGTAGTGACGGTTTCACTTGTGATTCCACACTTATAGTTGAGAATGAAAATCTCAAGGAGGTAAATGAGCTCAATCACACCTTAGCTAAGGCTTATGGTGGTGAGGACCGCTTGCTTATGTGCTTGGGTAACCAAAGGGCATCTCTCTACAAAGAGGGATTGGGCTATAACCCCAAGAAAGGCAAGACCACTTTTGCTCCTCACAAGACTCGTTTTGTGAAGAACAATGGTAGCTATTGCAAAAGTTACAAGCAAGTTGGTCACATAGAGCAACATTGCATGAACAAGAAATCTAATGCTAATGTATCCTCAATTAAGTTTGATTCTTTCTATATACTTACCAAGGGTACAAATGGTGTTCATGCTAAGTTTATTGGTACACCATGGATGGGCTCAAAGAAGAAAGCCATTTGGGTACCAAAGAGCTTGGTCACTAACCTTGGAGGACCCAAACAAGTTTGGGTACCTAAATGGAATTGATCTTGTCTTGTAGGTCAATTATAAAGCCGGAGGAAGGCATTGGGTGCTTGATAGTGGGTGCACTCAACATATGACCAGGGATTCTTGTATGTTCAAATCAATTGATACAAATCAAAATGGTGGTTTTGATGCTATCACTTTTGGCAACAATAAGAAAGGCAAAGTCAAGGGACTTGGTAAAATTGCTATCTCAAATGACATGAGCATATCAAATGTTTGCTAGTTGAAAGCTTGGACTTCAATCTTTTATCCGTGGCACAACTTTGTGATCTTGGCTTCAAGTGCATATTTGGTAGTGATGATGTTGAAGTCATTAGTGTTGATGGATCAAATTTGATATTCAAAGGATTAGACATGGTAGCTTATACTTGGTTGACTTCAATGATAGTGAGACACAATTGACATCATGCTTGCTTAGCAAATCTAGTATGGGATGGTTGTGGCAAGAAGGCTTGGTCATGTTGGAATGAAACAATTGAACAAACTTTTGAGGCATGACTTAGTTAGAGGCTTGAAAGATGTGACTTTTGAAAAGGATAAACCATGTAGTGCTTGTCAAGCCGGCAAACAAGTTGGAAATACACATCTAGTAAGAGTGAAATGAGCACATCAAAGGTATTTGAGCTATTGCACATGGACTTGTTTGGGCCAACAACATACACTAGCATTGGTGGCAATAAGTATGGTTTTATGATTGTTGATGACTACACTAGATACACTTGGGTGTTCTTTCTCTATGACAAGAGTGATGTTTATGATTTATTCAAATCATTTATCAAAAGGGTGCAAAATGAGTTTGAGACTACCATCAAGAAGATAAGAAGTGACAATGGTAGTGAGTTCAAGAATACAAGAATTAAAGATTTGTGTGATGATCTTGGTATTGGACATCAATTCTCACCAACATACACTCCTCAATCCAATGGTGTAGTTGAAAGAAAGAATAGAACTTTGATTGACATGGCTAGATCAATGCTTAGTGAATACAATGTGAGTCATTCATTTTGGAGTGAAGCCATCAACATGGCTTGCTATTGTAGCAACCGTCTCTATTGCCATGGGAAGCTTGGGAAGACACCATATGAGCTATTAAATGGAAAAAAGCCCAACATTGCATACTTTAGAGTGTTTGGTTGCAAATGCTATATTCTCAAGAAAGGCACTAGATTGCGCAAGTTTAAAAAGAAATGTGATGAAGGATTCTTACTTGGTTACTCTACCACAAGCAAAGCATATAGAGTTTGGAATCTCACAAATGGCACCTTAGAAGAAGTTCATGATGTTGAGTTTGATGAAACCCAAGGGTCTCAAAATGAAGCTCAAAACCTTGATGATGTGAGAGGAGATCAATTGTCAAATGCAATGAAGAATATGGACATTGGTGATGTTAGGCCAAGGCAAGTTGATGATGATAATGATACTCATGTGATCAACCAAAGTGTACAAATTGATACAAATCAAGCAAGCTCTAGTGGTTCTCATGATGAAGTGTGAGATCAAGGTCAAGGTAGTGGAAGCAATCAACTCCCAATACTCCAACCTACTAGCATTGCAAGAGATCATCCATTGGACCAAATCATTGGTGGAATTCAAAGTGGTGTTCAAACTAGATCAAGACTAGCATCTTTTTGTGAGCATTACTCATTTGTGTCACTTGAAGAACCTAAGAAAATAGAAGATGCTTTAAAGGATTCCGATTGGGTAAATGCCATGCATGAAGAACTAAACAACTTTACTAGAAATCAAGTTTGGGAACTTGTTGAAAGGCCGAAGAGCTACAATGTGATTGGTACTAAGTGGGTCTTTAGAAACAAGCAAGATCAAGATGGCATGGTGGTAAGGAACAAAGCAAGATTAGTAGCACAAGGATACACTCAAGTTGAGGGTCTTGACTTTGGAGAAACATATGCACCGGTTGCAAGATTGGAGGCAATAAGAATCTTATTAGCATATGCTTGTGCACACAACATCAAGATCTATCAAATGGATGTCAAAAGTGCATTTCTCAATGGCTACATCAATGAAGAAGTTTATGTTGAGCAACCTCCCGGTTTTGAAGATGACAAGAAACCCGACCATGTGTACAAGCTAAAGAAGGCATTGTATGGTTTGAAGCAAGCACCTAGAGCATGGTATGAGAGGTTGAGAGACTTTCTTCTCTCTAAAGAGTTCAAGATGGGAAAGGTTGACACCACTCTCTTCACCAAGAAGCTTAGAAATGACTTGTTTGTGTTGCAAAACTATGTGGATGACATTATCTTTGGATCAACTAACCAAGACTTTTGTGAAGAGTTTGGAAATATGATGGCAAAAGAGTTTGAGATGTCTATGATTGGAGAGCTTAGTTACTTTCTTGGACTTCAAATCAAGCAAATGAAGAATGGCACTTTTGTAAGTAAAGGCAAGTACATCAAGGACATGATCAAGAAGTTTGGATTGCAAGATGCTAAGCCAATGAGTACACCAATGGGCACAAATGATCAATTGGGTGTTGATGCTAGTGGCAACATGGTAGATCAAAAGCAATACCGGTCTATGATTGGAAGTTTGCTCTATGTCACCGCTTCTAGGCCGGATGTGATGTTTAGTGTGTGCAAGTGTGCAAGATATCAAGCTTCACCTAGAGAAAGTCACTTGAAAGCAACTAAGAGGATATTGAGATATCTTAAGGGCACTCATGATGTTGGATTATGGTTTCCAAAGGGGTCTAATTTTGAGTTAATTAGATATTCGGACTCCGACTATGGTGGATGCAAGATTGATAGAATGAGCACAAGTGGCACTTGTCAATTGCTTGGAAGGTCTCTTGTTTCATGGTCATCAAAGAAACAAAATAGTGTTGCACTATCTACCACCGAGGCCGAATACATAAGTGCCGGTAGTTGTTGTGCACAATTGCTTTGGATGAAAGCTACCTTGAATGACTTTGGAATCAAATTCAAGAATGTGCCTTTGTTTTGTGATAATGAGAGTGCTATCAAGATGACACAAAATCCGGTTCAACATTCAAGAACAAAGCACATTGACATAAGGCATCACTTCATAAGAGACCATCAACAAAAGGGTGATATTAGCATTGAAAGCATTGGCACCGAAGATCAATTAGCCAACATATTCACAAAGCCACTTGATGAGAAAAGATTTTACAAGTTGAAGAATGAATTGAACATACTTGACTTCTCCAACTTGAAATGAGTGCACCCCCACATTCTTATATGACATGCCCCTCCTCCAACAATGCAAGGTAAAGTTGTTTGGCATATCATTCATACTTTGCTAAGGACATGTTTAGAACATATAGACATATTTGCATGACAAATAGGCCCTTTCTTAAAAATCAAATGATTTTGATGTATATATGGTACCACTATTGCTTCTATGTTTGTTGGATCTAGTGGTAGCATATGACATGTTTGTGGGCTTGCAAACCTAGTGTTGAATCTAGAAAATAAGCTCATGATGTGTAATTCAACATGGTCAAGATAACCCTTATACTTTATGAGGTGTGAAGAAGCTTGTCCTTGGATCAAACCGAATTACATATTCTAGGCAAGTGATCTAGATTGAACCATAATTTGGACTCCCTCATATTGTTTGACTTGACTCTCACTAAAATTGGCACCTTTTTGGTGATTGTTGACAAAGGGGGAGAGAAAGTCACAAAGATAGAAAAGTCACAAAGAAGTTAAGTTGCAAAGAGGGAGAAAGATATAGTAAGGGGAGAGAATGACATTGGAAAGGGATCAATTAAAATTTGAGCACACAAGTAGGGGGAGCAAGCTCATGAATGATTTGTTGCATTTGTATGTGCATTAACATGATGAATTGTTGCATTGCAAAGCTTAAATTCATGATCATGTTTGTTTGGTGTATGCTAGAAATAAAACTTGAATGATGATTTGTTGAGAGTAACTTTACAAGTGGTATCTAGACACCTTTGCTTTTAATGTTGATCTCATGGGGTACTTTAGTGTTTGTGATCTTTGCAAGTGATGTATAACAAGTGGTGTCTAGCTACATCGATGCTAAGAATGGTATATAAAGGCAACTCCGATTGGTATCACGCTTCAAAGGTCCATTCTATATACCTTAGCATCAATTTGATAGTAGTAACTCTCCCAAAATTCAAATCCATACATACGTGCACAATTGAACCAAACTCATGGAAGCACATATGTAGGGGGAGCTAATACTATCAAAATTGAAAATTGATTTCATTTCATATCTTTGTGATGGTTGTCATCAATTACCAAAAAGGGGGAGATTGAAAGTCCAAGTTTGGTTTTGGTAATTAATGACACCAAGTTGCTAATGCCATGTGTTAAGTATTTTGAGTTAGGCATAAGCAACACATGTGATGAAGGTGTACGTGGCAAGGAGTGGTGGCCACAAGATCACAAAGAAATGGTGCATGGACATGAAATGACGATCATGGTGGAGATGCACATAATATGATGGACATGATGATCAAGTGGAGGAGAAGGATCTAAGAGCGCAAGGCAAAGGTATAACCATAGGGTTTTCCTTTTGCCGGTCTAAGATGAGTAGAGAAGTGATTGACCGGGTTTAGGATACATAGCCGACTATCAAGATGGGCAATCACGGTTAACTCGGGAATCAAGTGCCACTAGATCAATGTCTTGAGCATATGCATTAGGATCTATTAGAGAGCTAACATAACACCTTGAGAAATGCTTGTGAAATGCTAACACACATGCACATTATGGTGTACACTTGGTGGTGTTAGCACATTTGCGAAGGCGGTGGTGTTTGAGCGGTAGTAAAGGGTTTGGGGTTCGCTCTCCCTCCCGCCGAGCTTGCGAGCGCAGGATTTAGGCATTTTTGAGGAAATGAAATGTCTATTTTCTATTGCGCTAGAGGCGAGAAAAGGTGGCAAAAGTCCGAAAAGATTATCACTGAAAATACAGTGACCGGACGCTGTGGTCGAATTGACCGGACACGGCCGGCGCATCTGGTCAGTTCAAACCATAGATAGACGCGCGTGTGAGAAGGGTCATGGACTGGTGCGTCCGGTCCCTCGCGGAATCGGCGCGTCCGGTCACGCACCCAGGAGTTCAACACGGAGGGCAGAAGCGATCGGATGCGGTGGCACGTCCGGTCACGTGCGATCGGATGCGTCCGGTCGCGGTGGGAGCTTACTGGACTCCGACTGGACGCCAGGTGCAGCGCGTCCGGTCAGACGCTGGGGTACTTCTGACGTGCACTGTTCACGCTTGTCCTGTAGTGACCAGACGCGTCCGGTCACCCTGACCGGTGCGTCCGATCAGCGCGATTTCAACTGTGTCGTCCGGTAACAGCTAGCTGCGTACCCCTTCGCTATAAATAGAAGTTGGCCGGGGTTTGAGGGCAACTCTTGCACATTTTTGAGACCTAGAGACATCCTTTGAGCTAGAGAACAACCCCTCCACTCATCTGTTTGCTTGGTTGCACATCTTGAGTGAGATTGAGTGAGATTTAAGTGCATTGCTTGAGAGTTGCATTCTAGAGGCACTTGATCTTCGAGTTGCTGCGGATTTCTTGTTACTCTTTCGTGTTTCCCAACACGGTAGACGGCTTGGAGCAGCAGAGGTGATTGAGCTTGCAATTGAAGATTGTTGGAGCCCTCACCAAGTGTTGTAAGGGGTTCTTGATCCTTCCCCGCGGGAGTTCGTAAATTGGATACTCTAGTAGAGCTCGTGGCTTGGAGGATCCCCATCTTGTGTGCGGTTGTGCGGCGCCCGCCGAGGGCTCGACTCTTGATAGTCGATTAGCTCGCAAACCGACAAGTGGGTGCATCGCCACAACGAGGAGTAGCTTGCCGGGAAGCAAGTGAACCTCGGTAAAAAATCTTGTGTCATCCCTTTGCCGAGGATTTCTCTTGTGGTTGATCATTGTGATTGATTCTTCGAATACATTACTTCTCTACATCGTTGGTATAAGAATCAAGTCACTTGCTCTTTACTTTCTTGTACTAGTTCTAGTGTAGTTTGCTTAGTGTAGCTTTTATCACATAGGAGTAAGTAGCTTAGTGACTTAGCCTTGTTGGTGTGTATTAGACATCATAGCCTTGCTTCACTAGAATTGTATAGGTGGCTTGCATAGTGTAGTTGAGCTAGTGCTAGAATTAGCATAGCCCTCTTTTATACTAACGTGGTTGTCTAGTGAAGCTTGTAGATTTTTAAATAGGCTATTCACCCCCCTCTAGCCATTTGGACCTTACAGGTGCCCACCCCGAATTGGGGCTTGACTAGGGGCCCTGCTGGAGCACTTTCTTGACCTGAGACCCCATATTTAGCTATGGGGGCTTAAGTAGGGGCCCTGCTTGAGTTGCTCTTACCATTCATATCTACTTTTGTTGTGTATCTAGGCTGTGTGCGTCTTTGGGCTCTAGCCCAAACTAGTGTGTTGGTCGAATTTAATGATTTAACATGAACACACATTTTGGTGATTGTATTGTGGAAGAAAGCAAATCAATCTATTGTGATGGCTGATGCGAAGAATGATGGTCCTATAGATCCAAAGAATTAGGGCAACATCACCAATCCTGGTCAATCAACTAATGAGGAGATTCACAAGATGTTAGAGTAGAGGACAAGGGTCTGAGATGCTAATAGGAGTATTCCCTCACATGCTTTGAGGTGGATCGGTTGGGAGCTATCAAGAAGATCCATGATGTCAGCTTCGATCATCTTCCTGCTACATCTTCATCTAAGGTAAAAATAGTTCAACCTCCCCTTAGATCTGTCATGACATATGATGAATGCACTATGATGCTTGTTGAGCATACTAAGGTTTTATTTGGTTGAGTTTTGAGCTGTGGAAAAACTGTTGTGAGCTATGAAAAAACTATTGTGAGCTATGTGTTGTGGAAAAGTTATAAGTTGTTTGGTTGAACTAGTATGAAACCTACTCCCTCCCTACCACCCTTAAAATAGCTATGAAATAGTTCTGTATTTCCACCCATTTCGAAAAGTAAAGCCAAAAGCATGGTCCACGATGCTTTCAAAACTATACTACACAAAAGTAGTTGCTTGATTTCACCTGTTTGGTTGGTTTTCTACTTTTTGCCAACAGAAACACTTTTCAGAAGCTCAACCAAACATGATCTAAATTAGTTGAATCCCAAGAACAAGAGAATCTTAGCAAATTTATGGATAGCCATAATAAAAGGGAGGAAAAGAGATATGAAATTCTTGTTATTTCTCAGGATGCATCTGCTAGTGGATTGATCCTAGTTGCTAGCCAACCTCAATATGGGATATTATTTGGCTTTTTCAAAAACTAGACGAGTTATGCATTGGCTACCAACCCAATTTGGCCAATTCGGCAACTAAAACCAATATGGCCAAATTAGCGAGTTTGGTAGTACCATTGCTAGCTATCAGTTTCCACCAGGTGAGCCAATAACAATGCACTAGCACCACATGTCACTTTTCCTCATAACAAGGCATTGGTGAACCATCCTAAGATACCTTTTAGGAGTCAACAAGCTAATGCACATGCAAGTACTTGGCAAATTGGCAATTTGGCCCCATGTCAAATCTATATGCCAATTCAAGGAACTAAAAAATTTACTACCGGAAAGTATTGCCATGCATATAAATTTAACCATGACAACTTATAGCAAGCCATATCTTTTACATTTTGATTACATAAAAGCTCCTAATGGTTGAAAAGTGTTTGTCACGTCGAAACTGCGGCAAGCATAGTTGTTCGAGTCGGTGTCAAAGTACGGGTCTCCAGCGGCTCGGGTGGACTCAAGAACACAAGAATCACATAGACAACGCAACGGTTTATCCTGGTTCGGGTCAATCGATGCACTACGTCCAACAGCTGATGATCCTTATACTCAAAAACACCAAAAATCAGGGGTTACAACAGAGCGTAGAGAGAGATTTGGTAGGGGGTTAGCTTTGGCGCTAATCCTAAGGTTGCCTCGCCACCAGTGGAGTCTTCCCCTCATCGAAGAGGAGGAAGACGACGGGATGTGGTGGAGGAGCTCTCGGTGACCCTCTCTGGGTAACTCTGCTCTCGGTGCTGAGCAGGAGCGGATGGAATGGAATGGAATGTCTTGGGTTCTCCCTTTTCCCTCTCTAGGTCTGACCTTATCTCTTATATAACGAGACAGGTTGGGTACATGGTGATTTGGGGAGATGAGTCTATGGTCTACATGCACCAAAGTCCAGGAGGGTCTTACAGCGGCGCTCTGTGGACCGCAACAGTGTCGTGGAGCCAAAGAAGCCTTGGGCGTCGTCCGACTGCTCTATTCTGACACTTTGCGTGTCAGGATGTGTTGGCTTGGACCGGCCTCTTGGTGGCGAAGGAGGTCAGCTCCTGGGGTTGACATGTAGGCCCAGAAGCCGCCCAGCCCTTGGAGGCCATGGGAAGCTTGTCTTCTTGTGTCACGCCCCGTGTGTGACCCTATTGTGGAAGTTGTAACACCCTAGGTGTTTGGCTCACATATTTGCATTGCATTTCATAAGCATGAGCATCATTCATCTCATTCATGTCTTTATTTTGCTTGTAACATGAGCATGCAACATACTCCAATGTGTTTGTCTTGTAAATTGTTAGCTTATGAAATGTGAGTGGTGAAACATGTAGATGCAACATGGGTGTCTCATGCATTGAAACATGGCAATGTTGTTAGCATAACATGACAAGTTAATTATTGCAACAAGGTCTTGAAACATATGCAACATGGTAGTGCAACATTTTAGTTGAGATGTTTGTTTTGCTTGTTTCAACTTATGTGACAATTGGGATTGTGTGTAACCAATATGTACAGTGGTCAATTATGTCCTCTAATACCTTAATCACACTTAGGATCATTAGTGGAACAATGTTCATGTTGACCAAAATGACCAAATTGCCCTCCTAAGTGTTGTTGACCAAGTCTTGACTTCTAGAATGCTTTAGTTTGACTATTTAAAAAGTCTAGCTTAGAAACCTTGCATAGAGATGCACCCCTAATCAAAGTTGTAGAGAATTTTATGGGGAACAAAAGTTCTAATATCGCCATCTCATGAAAATGACCATAACACCCTCAAAAGTGGCCCACAAGTTGGTTTAGCGGGCTGTTTTGTGACTTAGCATTTTTGGCTAAGTCTTAACTGAAATGCAGTTTCAATGTACCCTACTTTGGAGCCATATAACTCATAAACCATGCCAAACCAGCTCAAGTTCCTATTGACAAACTTGTAGACCTCACATCCCTCTACAACTTTGATGTTTACAATTTTTACTAAAACGACCTGGTTTGGGAGTTAATGGATGAGCAAAATCGGTTGTCAGTCACTGAATCGGTGATTTGGATTCAGAGGAGCTGGCTTCAGTGGCCGACCGGCCTCAGGCCGTGACGCCACGTGGGCACGCCGTGGCGCCCGTACACCAGCCGCGGTCCCACCGGTTAGGTCACGTGAGCATCAAGGCCACCACGCCGTCCACTACTTGCCTCTCCCTTCATTCCTTCCTTCTCCCTCCCACCGTGCACGCCGAAGCGGAAAACCAATCTGCTGCTATTGCCGCGAGCTCTGCCGCCGTCGTGTGCACTCACCACCGCACCACCGTCGGCCAAACCATGTACACAGGTCCACCACCATTCCCTCTACCTTGTCCTCCCATCAATTGTGCTGCTCGACCTCAGGTGAGGCCGCATTCACCGGATCCGTCGCGGTCGCCATGTGCGGGACCTCGCCGGAGTTCGATGCTACCATGGTCGGGGTAGCTAGGACCCTTCCCCTCCTCCCCTTTCTTCTCCTTTAGCTTCGGGGTGACCTCGTGAAGCTTGTATTGAGCTCAGACGAGGCACTGCGGCCTCACCGTCACCAGTGCACCGCCACCAGAGCTCCGCCGTTCGCCTTGGTCAGTAACGAGCACCCCCAGCCACCTGTAGGGTCACCGTAGTACCTCCCTTGGTTCAGAATCACGCGGAGAGCATGACGGTGGCCTCGGCTTCGCCAGCCCGACCCGCCGGCGGCGAGCTTCGCTGTCATCCTTCCCTCCCCTATTCTTGGTCCCTCTGGCTAGTGGGCCCGGCCTGTCAGACGCGCGCGGGCGGGATGGCAGTCACGGGTTAGTGGGCCGCGGCAGCCGGGTGAAGCCGCGCGTGAGTTAGCGGGCCGCGTGGGCAAGCCGGCCCAGTACCTTGATAGGGTTTTGGATTTTGGTTTTTCTTTTATTATTTCACAAATTTAGATGCCATTTTGTAAATTCCAAATCTCAAGCTTGGTAGCTCCATTTGAGGTAATTCCAAGTTTGTTAGGATCTGTGTAAATTGTAGTATTTAGGAAAAATATAAAATCTATATCTGTTATTTCAATTCTGGAAGAATTAAATGGACCTTTGAAATGTGTTTTAAAATAGATGCAAACTTGTTAAATTGATAACTTGAGTTCTAGTGCTCCAAAAATTATGAAATTTGGTGGGTGTGCTATTTCATCTATATTCTAGCTCTGGTAAAAATTTGGATACTTTTGCTTGAGTAGTTTTTAAGTTATGCCTTTGTCATTTTATATTAGGAGGTACTTGAATGAATTTTCATAATTTTTCTATATGTCCAATGATCATGAAATTTTGTGGAGAGTGTCCTGGTACATTATGATTGCTATGAAAAATATTGTTTCTATTTTTGACACTTTTCAATATGATTTGTTAATTATGCAAAAATCAGCCTTGATGGCTTGTGAATGTTGTGTAGGGCGTTCCTTTGTGTAGCTGTGGCTCAAATTTTTACACTAGACTCCTGGTAGGGTATAGAGTCCCCTATATTTTTTTGTAGAATTTTCTAAGCAGTTTGCATATAAGTTTATGTTCTCACTTAATTAATTAATTAAATTAAGAAAGGGATTAAAATAAATGACTTGGGTGAACATACCTTACTTTCTGGTGGTTTCATGTCATGTGTGACCTAGTAGTGCCATTAGTTTGGTCATAAGGGTAGTTTGACATATGAGTAAATATTTAATTTTCATATTTCTAGGTTCTCTGGACAGCTGGTAGCATTTATGGGATTTGGCCTTGATAAAGGTGGTTGCTGTGAATCTTGTGAATACCAAACTTGTAGTAAACTTCTTAAACTAGCTTGTGTCAAAATTTGGTGGCATTTGGCCTAGTAGTTTAGGAGTTATAGCTATTTAAAGTTGCTGTCCAGAAATGGCTGCTCTCTGTTTGGAGAGGATAGATTTCTGGAACTTTAAGATTTCGACTAAGTAAACTTGGGAATCAAGTCTTGAGGTCTGAAAATGAATTGTAGAGTATTTTATAATCTTTCCATATTGTCTTGTATCATATCATTTGGATTTATGAATCTCTAGTTATGGTTAAAATACTTAGCTGCTGTCCAGATTGGTGTTGTGCTATTATGTTCTTGGGTTTGTGTGAGCCTAAGTAATGTTGCTCTTGTTAATTGTTTAGGTGTTAGGTCCTTTACTGAGGAAGAACAATTGTACATTAGGTTGTGTAGACTTGGTAAGTACTTCTCTACCGGAGAAGAGATTTGCACTTTTTGTAAAGTAATTTGAATCGAGCGTTAAGTGTTGCTGTAGTTTACATTTGCATTCACTAAGCACGTTGCATTCATTTTTATGCATCCATGAGATTCATTTGTGCATTCATGCAATAGGTGTTCCGGAGGGGGTGACACTCCTAGAATTCGAGGGAGCAATTTCAGAGGAGGAGCAGGAGCAGCCGGGAGAACCCGAAGAGCCAGCCAGCGAAGGAAGCGCCGTTGAAGAGCTGCTTGAGTGCCTGGACCACCGCCCTTCTTCCTTTTTGAAAGGCAAGCCCCGGTGCATGCTGACCCAACCTTTGTATATATATATATCTTTGAGTACTTTTACTTGTTTACTGCATTAAGTTATAGGAGTTGGGTGAAAACACTTATTGCATTATATCTATCCTTGTCTAGATATAAAACTTGAATCCCAATTAATGTTTAGGCACGTGTAATGCTTAGCCCTGCTTAGTGCGGTAGAAGTCGGGTGATTTCCGATCATCCGCCAGCTTTAGGTGAAGTGGGTCATGGTTGGCTATATTTGCTATCATGGAAAAGAACTATGGTGAAAAATGAGTTGAGACCGGGCAGGAGTTCGATAGTGCAGTCGCAAGACACTTCACGTCTTGGGTGCGAAGCTATGCCCGTCTGAGTCGTTTAAGGACCGATTCGCTGTACATCCTTAAGTCATGTTGAACGCAGTCTAACACTTAGTTGGTCGGATAAGCCGTTTCGACCGTGAAGCCGAGTAATACAGTTCAGGCCGGGAATCGAGGGGTCAAGTGCGCATCTTGGTGGAAGTAAAGATGTGCTTGGGACATTGGCGTAAGACAAAGGGGGTTAGAGTTCCTATCACCTGGCAGAGTGTTGCCCTTGGAGATGCGGCATCAGTTCAACCCGCGATTCCTGAATTATACCAAAGGTGACCTGAGCAGCCCTCGCTAGGCGTGTCTTGGTGAGTGTTAGAAGTACCCCTCCAGCTAGATAGGAACTCGATTCGAATCGCCATCGCTCCCCGGTTAGTGAGCACTTGACTCGAGCAGCGGCAACATAGATTCCATTAATTGAACGGATGGTTAATTGAATGATGATTTAAATGTTGCCTCAATTTATACCTGCTATGGTTATTAATGTTTGCTTAATAATCAAATAAATGTTTAGTACAGGTGCTAAGATAGTTGACATGTTAATGCTAAAAATAACTGCTAGTACAGGTTAAAAGAGTTACTACTACTTATGCTTTTCCACAAAATATGATGTCAGCCAGCTCCACTTTATGAAAGTATTGCATGATCCTTGGTGTCTTTTATTTTCCGTTTCGACGGGTAAGTCTAGCTGAGTACATTCTCGTATTAAGGGTTTATTCCCTCCTGCTGCAGATGACATGCTATATCAGAGGTTCTGCAAGAACTGCCTCCACCCGGCGGGTGACGAGGACTAGATCACTCGGGCATGATCGTCTCATAGTCTACTTTCCTTAATGCTTTTGCGAGATGGTGATCTGTAAGACTGGCAATCGTACTTGAACTAAGTGTGTATTACTTTATGCTTCCGCTACTTTATAAACTTGGTTTGTAATAATTGTGACTCAATGGTGTTGTAAGCTTATTTCTGAACTACTTGTGAAATGTAACGTGTGATGCGTTTATGTTGAATGATGTGATCTTGGTTGTAATCGTGTTGGTTTGAAATCTGTCATGATTTCGATTGACTACCGGGATTATATGGGCTCAAGTTCAAAAATTTAAGCATTTCGGCGCTTGTTTTTGTACTTGTGCTCTTATAATTTGGACAGTTCTGTTACAGCTGGCATCAGAGCAGAATTCAACACTAAACACATCTGACGGATATTTAAAAACAAAAGTTTTTGTTTGCCAAAACGTGTTTTCAACTTACAAAACATACAAGTGTTAAAAATCTAAAATTATTTCTATATTATTGTTGACACCGTTTTTTGGCACGTGTCAAGATGGTCAGAGTGGGCTAATCAGCAGGAGAAAAGTTATTGTGTATGTTGATAGCCGATGAAAGACAGCTTGTAAAGAAGGCTGCCGATGAATGGTGACGATGTATGGAGAAGTTAATTTGGATTGAGGTGTTACCGATAAGGTTAAGGATGTTATTGCCGATGCCGATGAAGGGAGGCTCGAAGACTGCTGCTGATGAAACAGGAGGTGTGCCGATGAAAGAAGGCTTGAAGGCTGCTACCGATGAAACAGGGAGTGCGCCGATGAAAAAGAGGTCGATGGGAATTCCATCGTAATTTAGGCGGACAAGGGAATAGATATGAATTAATTTCCTTTTCTATGTTTGTTAGAGTCTGATTTGTATAAGAGTCATGTGTTTCCTTAGATTTGGATTTAGTGTCCTAGTCGTATTTGGTTATGTTTCTGTAGATCAGGGTATAAATATAGATTGAAGGGCAATGTAATGAGAATCAATCAATCAATATCAAAAACCAGCTTTTACTTGTATTTACATCTATTTACTTTTCGGCGACTTCGTTAATTTGCATATTTTTCATTTTTTCACGAGTTCTCATCGATTCGGCGAGCTGCATCGCTTCAGTGCGATCTTCGACGATTCTCGAGTTTCACGTGAGTACCTCTTGGCCGTGACTTCCGGGCGTATCGCTGTGTCAGGACCAAAGTGCTCGTATCTTCATCCTTGTCGATTAATAGGTCAAATCGACTGGCATGCTTTGGATATCGATTTCGGGTATTAGCCCTTTGTTTTTGCAGATCCACTTTTGCATCAACACTTCTTTTGGCACGCTCGGTGGGACCAATCTGATCAATATGTTCAATCCTGAGATCGATGCGGGGAACATCATCGCGGTATCAGAAGAAGATCTTAAGGAAGAACAGAAGCAGGCTATGGAAAAGGCTATAGAAGAATACAGACAGCTTTGCTTGAAGTCATTCAGCTTGAACAAGAGTGGACAAGTCATCCAGAAGCAAGATTTGTCGTTGCCTCGGCAAGTTACCTTTGATTCTAATCCGGGTAAACTTCAAGAGATGGTTAATTCTGCAGTGAATCATGCTTTGATTAATCACTCCAATGTGCTGTCCAATACTGTTCATAATGCTGTGATTCGAACTTTCAAAGAAGGGCAAGCGTCACCGCATTACGTTGGGCCTACCTATCATCAGCCAGAACCGGCATCTGTTAATACTCCATCGGCTCCCCCAGCCGTTGTGGGTACAGAAGTTTCTCCCCCCAGTATCAGCAGGTTTACCTAACGTGCAATCTACACCGATGCGATCGGACTCGGTATTACCAGGAGGACGAGTTCAGCTTAATACAGATCTATCGGCATCGGCTTTATCAGGCCCTGTGTCACAGAATAACCAGCTTCCTGCTAATTGGTGGGGATACGGTATGCCTCCAGAATCATCTACTTTTAACCCTGGGTTATCTCAAGTGTCTGATGCGGCAGGAAAAGCTCCTTTGCCATCGGCTGGTTCGCCGATAGTTCAAGTACCTCAAATACTACAGCAACTACCATGCAACCAACTCCAGGAAGTTTCCAGATGCCTTTGGGTCAAACATCTAATTCAAGTCCATCGGCAAGCATGCTACCGATGCAGCAGAAGGCTCCTGCTATAAGTCAACCTGGAGTCCAGTTCATGCCTCAAGCTGGTTATAATTATCCAGCAATGCCAGCAAATTACCAGCCATCGGCAATTTTTGTACCGATGAATGCTAATTATAGTTGGTCAGGACAGTTTCCTACTCAACATACAATTCAGCAAAATCAGCAGGCTGCAGGGATTCATCAAGGTCATATGCAAGCTGGTTTTCAAAATCAAGCATCGGCAGCTCAGCCGATGAATCCTTTCCAGTAGGTTAATGGACCACAAGCAATGGCAAATATGCCAATTGCTGGAGATCGTGGGCCACAAAGATACGCAGAGGGATATCAGCAAGTACCTCCTGTAGAAATTCAGCCATATCGTCAACAAGAGGCTGATGCTTTTTGGGCCGATAAGATAGCAGCAATTATGAAGGATCAGTTTGGGATAAAACCTAAGGTCAACACTTATTCTTATCGGACTCCATACCCGCCGGCATATGATTTAATTCCTCTCCCAAATCGGTACAAGGTACCAGATTTCACTAAGTTCTCTGGGCAAGACGATACATCAACCATGAAACATGTTAATCACTTCATTATTCAATGTGGAGAGGCAGCTAGCAGAGATGAATTAAGAGTTCGTTTGTTTTCATCATCTTTGTCTGGATCAGCATTCACATGGTTTATTTCATTACCGCCAAATTCTATTATTACTTGGGCTGATCTAGAAAAGCAATTTCATAAATATTTCTTTGCTAGAGTTCATGAAAAGAAGGTTACCGATTTGGTAAAATTGAGACAACGTAATGATGAATCGGTGGAAGGCTTTGTGCAAAGGTTACGGGATGTAAAAAATAAGTGTTATAGCCTGGTACTGGATGATCGGTAACTTGCCGATTTGGCTTTCCAAGGATTATTGCCACACCTTAAGGATATATATGCTTCTCAAGAGTTCGAAAGCCTGAGTCATCTCATGCAAAGGATTTCTGATCAAGCCTAACGTGCAATCTACACCGATGCGATCGGACTCGGTATTACCAGGAGGACGAGTTCAGCTTAATACAGATCTATCGGCATCGGCTTTATCAGGCCCTGTGTCACAGAATAACCAGCTTCCTGCTAATTGGTGGGGATACGGTATGCCTCCAGAATCATTTGCTTTTAACCCTGGGTTATCTCAAGTATCTGATGCGGCAGGAAAAGCTCCTTTGCCATCGGCTGGTTCGCCGATAGTTCAAGTCCCTCAAATACTACAGCAACTACCATGCAACCAACTCCAGGAACTTTCCAGATGCCTTTGGGTCAAACATCTAATTCAAGTCCATCGGCAAGCATGCTACCGATGCAGCAGAAGGCTCCTGCTATAAGTCAACCTGGAGTCCAGTTCATACCTCAAGCTGGTTATAATTATCCAGCAATGCCAGCAAATTACCAGCCATCGGCAAATTTTGTACCGATGAATGCTAATAATAGTTGGTCAGGGCAGTTTCCTACTCAACATACAATTTAGCAAAATTAGTAGGCTACAGGGATTCATCAAGGTCATATGCAAGCTGGTTTTCAGAATCAAGCATCGGCAGCTCAGCCGATGAATCCTTTCCAGCAGGTTAATGGACCACAAGTAATGGCAAATATGCCAATTACTGGAGATCGTGGGCCACAAAGATACACAGAGAGATATCAGCAAGTACCTCCTGTAGAAATTCAGCCATATCGTCAACAAGAGGCTGATGCTTTTTGGGCCGATAAGATAGCAGAAATTATGAAGGATCAGTTTGGGATAAAACCTAAGGTCAATACTTATTCTTATCGGACTCCATACACGCCGGCATATGATTTAATTCATCTCCCAAATCGGTACAAGGTACCAGATTTCACTAAGTTCTCTGGGCAAGACGATACATCAACCATGGAACATGTTAATCGCTTCATTATTCAATGTGGAGAGGCAGCTAGCAGAGATGAATTAAGAGTTCGTTTGTTTTTGTCATCTTTATCTGGATCAACATTCACATGGTTTATTTCATTACCGCCAAATTCTATTATTACTTGGGCTAATCTAGAAAAGTAATTTCATAAATATTTCTTTGCTGGAGTTCATGAAAAGAAGGTTACCGATTTGGTAAAAGTGAGACAGCGTAGTGATGAATCGGTGGAAGGCTTTGTGCAAAGGTTACGAGATGTAAAAAATAAGTGTTATAGCCTGGTACTGGATGATCGGCAACTTGCCGATTTGGCTTTCCAAGGATTATTGGCACACCTTAAGGATAGATATGCTTCTCAAGAGTTCGAAAGCCTGAGTCATCTCGTGCAAAGGATTTCTGATCAAGATACTAGGGTTTTTGAACCCAAAAAGAATTGGAGCAAGAAGGTTTCATTTGTCGGAAAGGTAGAAGATTCTGATTCAGATGAAGAGCCAGTTATCGGTTTAGCTGAGTGGGTTAAAAATAAAAAGCCGATACCTTGTCCCTTTGGTCAAAAAGAGCCAGAGAAGTTTACTTTTGATATCACCAAGGCCGACAAGATATTTGATCTTCTGCTTCAAGAGGGCCAGATTAAGCTGTCACCTAATCATGTGATCCCATCGGCAGAAGAGTTGAAGAAAATGCTGTATTGCAAATGGCACAATGCAACCTCACACAGTACAAATGAATGCAAAGTGTTTAGGCAACAGTTACAATTAGCTATTGAATCTGGGAGAATTAAATTTGATAATTCTAAGATCCAGAAGCCGATGAAAATTGATCAACATCCTTTTCCAGCAAATATGTTGGATGCTGAAGGAAAGGCTAAGGTGTTAACATCAGAAGCTGCTGAGAAAAACGCATCAGTAGATCCCCAACATTGGATAACTACCGATGATGCAAAAAGCAAGGGACTACTGGGAGAAGGTAGCAGTTCCAGAAAACCTCCTCGATCTGGCATTGTGAATACCCATCGAAGACAACAGGAGGGCTGGCGTCAGCGAAGGGACCGATATCGACAGCAGCAAGAAGAGAGACTCCGAGAAGAGTGGAATCGACATAAGGATCATTGGAGGTGTTCGTTTTTTATTCATTGTTGGGAAGAAGGTATTAAATTACCTACTGTTGAAAATTGCCCAGAGTGCAATGGTTATTATAGAGTTAATCGGTCAGAAAGGAGGTTTCAAATTGGCAATCAGGGTTTATCTATCAATGAGCCGATCAGAGGTAAAGCATTAGTACATGATCGGCTGGGGGCAAGCTTAGTGTACATGAGAGGCTTGGTAAACGCGCTGCATATTTTCCAAGGAATCACGAGGAGCTTGAAGAGATGGCAAACGCAAGAGTTCCCGATGAAGAAATATTTTACAAGGATCCTAATATACGTCGTGTAGAGTCAACTAGGACCTATTATCAGCCAGTTTGGAAAACTAAACTCCCTCAATGGTGCCCAGAAGGTTTGACAAAGACACAGAAACGGAGGATGCAGCGAGAGCATCAAGAGGACTTATACCGAGAGGAGAATTCCTCCAATGAGAGATCTGGCAATCAGCAGTGGCAAGTGAAGCACAAAAATAAAGGCCCATCGGCAGATGTCAATATGGTATTTATGTTGCCGATGGAATTTTTGGCACTCTCTAATAATGAGGAAGAAGCCGTTTTCTCTGACCAAATAGCTCAATTGACGCTAGATCCAATGATGGCTATTTTTGAGAAACCTACCGATGATGAGAGACAGCATCTCAAGGCATTGTTTGTGAAAGGCAGAGTTGATGGGCAGCCTGTATCTAAGATACTTATTGATGGAGGAGCTGCGATTAATATTATGCCTTATGTTATGTATCGGAAACTTGGTAAGGGAGATCAAGACTTAACCAAAACCGATATGATGCTAAAGGATTTTGTAGGCAATGTGTCACCGGCTAAAGGGGCAGTGTGCGTTGAGTTGACCATCGGCAGCAAAACCTTACCGACGACATTCTTTGTTATTAATGGCAAGGGTGCATATAATCTGCTTCTAGGGAGGGATTGGATTCATGCTAATTGTTGTGTTCCTTCTACAATGCATCAGTGCCTCGTACAATGGATTGGGGATAAAATTGAAGTTGTTCCTGGTGATTCTTCTTACATCATCGCATCGGCAGAATCAGATACTTATGAACGAACCAAGTGCATATCAGGAGAAGCTTGGGAAAAAGAGTTCCTCAAGGTTGCCGATTATGAAATTCCACCGATCCAAGCAGTCGGTTCTGAAGAAGAATTTTAATGGATAGGTTTGCCGATGATGGAAAATTAGGTCAAGGGTTTACATCGGCTGATGATTTAGTAGAAGTAGATATTGGTGATGGTGATAGGCCAAGGCCTACTTTTATTAGTGCTAAGTTAGATTCCAAGTGTAAACAACAATTAGTCAATTTATTAAAAGAGTATAAAGATTGTTTTGCTTGGGATTATACTGAAATGCCTGGATTAGACCGATCGATAGTTGAACATCGGTTGCCTATTAAGTCTGGATTTCGGCCACATCAGCAGCCAACGCGTCGATGCAATCCTAGTATACTTCCTGATATTAAGGCCGAAATAACTAAATTAATTGAAGCAAAGTTTATTTAGCAGTGTCGATATGCGGAGTGGATTTCTAATGTGGTTCCTGTTTATAAGAAAAATGGGAAACTTCGTGTTTGTATTGATTTTAGGAATCTCAATAAAGCCACACCGATGGATGGTTATCCAATGTCGATTGCTGATTTGTTGATTGATGCTGCAGCAGGACATCAAATTATCAGCTTCATGGATGGTAATGCAGGTTACAATCAAATATTCATGGCTGAAGAAGATATTCCCAAGACTGCTTTTAGATGTCCAGGTCATGTGAGATTATTTGAATGGATAGTTATGACGTTTGGTTTGAAAAATGCCGGTGCTACTTATGAAAGAGCTATGAACTTTATTTTTCATGAATACATCGACACATTAGTAGAGATCTACATCGATGACATAGTGATTAAGTCTGGAGATATCACAAAGCATCTAACCGATATACGAAAGATACTGGAGTGCACAAGGAAGCATGGACTAAAGATGAATCCTAATAAATGTGCATTTGGTATATCGGCAGGACAATTCTTGGGTTTTATGGTGCATCAGCGGGGCATTGAAATTAGTAGGAAGTCTATTGAGGCAATCAACAAGGTGGTTGCTCCTGCCAATAAAACTGAATTGTAATCTTTGATCGGTAAGATTAATTTTATTAGGAGATTCATATCTAATCTGTTGGGTAAGATCAAGGCTTTCAGTCCATTACTTAAATTGAAAGCCGATTAGGAATTTAGATGGGGAGATGAGCAGTAGTTAGCTCTGGATGAAATTAAGAAATACTTAACAAATCCTCCAGTGCTAGTTCCACCTCAACACGGGAAACCTTTCAGATTGTATTTGTCAACTGATGATACTGTTATCGGTTCAGCTCTTATTCAAGAATTTGAGGGGAAAGAATGTGTTATTTATTATTTGAGCAGACGGTTAGTGGATACTGAAAATAGGTATTCGGCTATCGAGAAATTATGTCTGTGTCTATACTTTTCTTGTATTAAGTTGAGGTATTACTTGCTATCGGCTGAGTGTACTGTCATATGCAAAGACGACATGGTCAAATATATGCTGTCGATGCCGATATTAAGTGGTAGAATCGGCAAGTGGATTTTAGCGTTATCAGAATTTGACCTACGTTATGAATCGGCTAAGGCAGTTAAGGGGTAGGTTATGGCTGATTTTGTCACTCAACGTTGCAATACAGTGGACTCTCTGGAGATTGCTCCTTGGACACTTTTCTTCGATGGGTCTACATGTGGTGAAGGAGCAGGTATCGGCATTGTGTTAATTTCCCCTCAGGGGAAGAAGTATGAGTTTTCATTGCCGATTGTTGCTACATCGACAAACAATCAGGCTGAATACCAAGCTTTGATAAGAGAGTTAGAATTGCTTAAGGAGATGCGTGCCAATGCTGTTGAAGTCTTTGGTGATTCTATGCTAGTTATAAATCAGTTGGCTGGGATTTATGAATGCCGAAGTGAAGTTTTAATTTCATATTATGAGAAATGTCTGCAATTGTTGAAAGGGTTTAGGAATTTTCATTTGGAACATGTTTCTCGATTGCATAATGAAGAGGCTAATCGATTAGCTCAGGATGCCTCAGGGTATCAGCCTATTCAAGAAGTATTAACATCGGCAGTTGATACCGATGACTGAAGAAAAGAAATTGTTGATTATTTAAAGGATCCATCTAAAAAGGTTGAAAGACGTGTAAGATTCCAAGCTACCAATTATGTACTCCTTGATGATGAATTATATTATCGAACCATAGATGGAGTTTTACTCAGATGTGTTAGCAGTGATGAATCAAAAAGCTTGATGAGTGAGATTCATGAAGGAGTATGTGGGGCTCATCAATCGGCTTTCAAGATGAAATGGATGATCAGAAGAAATGGATATTATTGGCCGACTATTTTCGAGGATTGTTTTAAATATTTTAAAGGATGTCAGGAATGTCAAAAATTTGGTAATATTCAAAGAGCACCCGCATCGGCTATGGACCCTATAATTAAGCCTTGGCCGTTTCGGGGTTGGGCTATTGATCTCATCGGTTAGATTTATCCGCCATCGAGCAAGGGGCATAAATTTATTCTGGTTGCTACCGATTATTTCACAAAATGGGTTGAAGCAATTCCTTTGAAAAAGGTGACATCGGCTAATATGATTGATTTTGTGAAAGAGCATATTGTTTACCGATTTGGTATTTCTCAAACCATCACTACCGATCAGGGTACCATGTTTACATCGGGAGAATTTGATGAGTTTGCTGTGAGTATGGGGATTAAAGTTTTAAATTCTTCTCCATATTATGCTCAAGCTAATGGTCAGGCTGAGGTTTCTAACAAAGGAATTATCAAGCTCATTAAGCACAAAATTAAAGAAAATCCTAAGAGGTGGCATACAGTATTAAATGAAGCATTGTGGTCATATCGGATGTCGTGTCATGGTGCAACCAAGGTAACACCTTATCAGTTGGTATATGGACACGACGCAGTGTTGCCTTGGGAGATTAAAACTGGCCCTAGGCGAATACATTCTCAAGATCAATTGACAGCTGATGACTATGATACCCTTATGAAAGATGAGTTGGAAGATGTGGCAGGTCATCGGTTAAAGGCTTTAGTTAGCATCGAAGAGAATAAGAAAAGAGTAGCCAGATGGTATGACAAGAAGGTGAAGATAAAGGAGTTTGTCGATGAGGATTTGGTCTGGAAGTTGATTTTACCGATTAGGACTAAAAGTTCAAAGTTTGAAAAATGGTCGCCTAATTGGGAGGGTCCATATCGGATAAATCAATCTGTTCCTGGTAATGCATATATTCTCGAAACCCTTGAAGGGGTTGTGTTTCCTAGAGCATTAAATGGAAAATATTTAAAGAAATATTATCCTAGTATCTGGATAGATGCATAAAAGTATAATTGCCGATAACAATCCTATCGGCTAGAGTTAAACAAAGTATCAATGTATCATAGATTGCCGATGCACTAAATAAGAATTACAGATTTAACAAAGATTGGATAGCCGATATTGCACGTAGGCGAATCTCATCGGCTTCCTTCAATTCTTTAGCATCTTCATCGGCAACCCCCTCCACAGGCTTGAGTTTATTCTTCAAGGCTAAGGCCTTGCGAGCTTGGACATCCCTTTCTTGCTGAAGGGCCTTGATGACGTCAGGGAGCTGATCTTCTTCTTGCCTGGCGTGAGTTAGGGTTGTTTCAACTTCTTCCAATTCAGCTAGAAGAGCTGCCCTCTTTGCCGATAAATCCAGAATCTTCTGCTTAAGATCGACACCCGAGGTCTGCAAATTGCTGATGCTCTTGTGCTTCTCATCGGCAGTTTATTTCAGTTGCAGCATCTCTTCCTTGAGCTGGGCTTGAGCTGCTCTATCGACGATACGGTGAGCAGCCCGTTGATATTGTAGTTGTCGGCTCTCTAGATGGACTGCTGGGAAGAGAGTTTCTTCGACGTCGGCAGGAACTTGGCCACAGATTGTCTTGAAAATGGTCTTTGCAGGATCTGAATCGTTCACCAACTGAGCAGTATCTTGTTGTAACAAATCCAGAAGGGCTTCTAGCTTGGCATAAATTTCTGCCGATGTCGTCCCCAGTGCCAGGGAAGAACTTGCTTCTTCTCCATCATCATCGGAGATGTCGATAGCGAAAGAAAACAAGCTATTGGGAGAATCTTGTTCCTGTGGAGAGGAAAGGAAGTCAGAGATCCTACCTAAGGATAGATATGGATATTATAAATCGACTAGGTCAATCGGTTTACCTGCTTCAAGGCGATTTCCTGGGCCTGGCTGGAGGGAGCAGCTTGAAGGGGGCCATGTGAAGGATCGGTAGAACTTGCCGATGGGATGTCTTCTACGACTTCATCAATAGTTGGCCTTTGGGGTATGATGGCCGATGGTACATTTTGTGCAGAAGGGTCAACTTGTTCAACTACATCGGTTGGCTGGCTTGCAGGTGTTGGAGCAGATGCGGGGACTGGCATAGATTTCTGTCATTTTTGCTAAGCCTCGGCATCAGTTAAAGCTTTATGCTTTACTTGGGTCTCAGCGATAGTTGGCTGGGGGGCATCGGCACTTGTTGATCGTGGAGCTTGAGCGCCTGGTATGCTTGCTGATGTGCCCATTTGTTGCTGCAAAACAAGTGTAAGATTGGATGTTTAACAGATAAAATGTAAAGCTAAAAGAATACCTCTGAAGGCTGACTGGAGGTAGTGGTGCTTGGTGTTGGAGTTGTCGATGATGATCCAGCAGCGACTCTTACACCCTGATGGTTACATGTTAATATAGTTTGTATCGACATGAGTAAAAATAAACGAGGTTATTACCTTGAAAGCCTTGATTAGGCTTGTAGCGGCAGCCAATGGAGTAGCCCTAGCTGTTGCTAGCTTTGATCTAGAGGTGATGGTCTTGGCACGGGTCCTCTGGAAAGTCAAAGCAGCTAAGGTGGGGGGTGGTAGCCGATTGCTGAAATTGGGGAAATAGGTTGGAGGTTGAAAGGTTTCCCACTCTTACTTATGGATGGTACTGGGTCATCGGCCTATCACAAGAAAGATTAGCTGCCGATATATGAAGAAGGAAAAACAGAAGGGAGTTAAAAGAAGCTTACTGCATCATCGAGAATGGCGTAGTCAGGATCGATCATATGCCGATATGTATGGGCGGATGTTGCGAATAATTGTTCCTTCCATTCTCGTCACCTTTGCTTATATGATTCAGTGATGAAAGATGCTGGTGACCAGATGGAAAGATCAATGTCTGAGATATCGGCATCGGGGGCAAGTCTCACTACCCTGCTCTATTCTGTTCCGCTGGTGAATGTTTCTCTGGGCTTGATCACATCAGCAAAGCACAGCTTGATTGGCAGTTGCCCAAAAGCCAGTTGACGAGATACTGCCAATGGATTATAGAACTCATAGGTGGTATTGGAATTTTTCCCACTACCAAATGTGTTCACCGGGATTGCCCTGGGAGTGATGACGGTCATCATAAGCTCATTGTCTTGGTTCAGCTCGTCATCGGCAAAGTTGAAGAGAAGGGGGAACTTGTTCTCTTCATCGATATAGGGTACCCAGGCCCTATGATCGCGAGGGAGACCGTTATAGAAGTTCTGGAAGAATCTGCCGATTTGATCTTCATTGGCCTCTGTTCTAGGAAGGACAATTATGGCTTCACCGAAGTTGAGAGGGGGGCGTGTTGCCGATTCCTCGTCCCTAAGAACATAATTTTCGGCGATTTCTCGTGGGAATTATTGGGCGAAGAAATCCCACTGCAGACATTTGTGCATATGGGCATTCAACCACATATTTGATAAACCACCATGGGCCTCCCAAATTGCCGATGGGTTCACCAAGCAAAAGCTTCTGGAACACTTGGTGGAGGAGGTGATAGGTGGAGCTCAGAAGGTATCGACCAAGTGGGAACCTTACACCATTGCCCAAGAGTTCAGCTGCAGGAAGGAAGGCGTTGGTTGGTCCTACCGATCGGCCGCAGAAGATAAATTTCTCCAACCACATATTCAAGAATATGGCGTGTTCCCTCTGGTTAACAGTGCCAGTCCTTTGGTATTCCTAGATGTATCCTGTCCAGCCGCCGATGTTGCGTGTGTTCACTCTATGTTCGGCTCTCCTGCCATAGATGGAAGCCTCATCGACAGTCGAGATGTCCAAGCCAGTGAGCATGTATACATCGGCAAGAGTAGGGGCAGCTAGACCATGACCGAACATGAAGGTGTTTGTCGTATCTGACCAGAAATAAGCAGCAACAATCGTCATGGATTCATTTTTCTACATATTGGCAATAGACAGCCTAATGCATTGGTCTATTTTCCGCTCTGCCCAGTACACCTTCATTGACCTGTTAACCCTCAAATACCAATCTTTCCACCCTTTGGTGGGTTTGGGGCAGGATCGGAATGTGTCCTTCCATAGATTCAAAGAAAAATTCTGGGCTTTGAAGGGAATTCTGTTAGCTTCTGCGTTGATCAAATCAGTTGGATCTGGGTCGCCCATTGGACCTAGGCATTGGAAGTGTGGTTGGTCGGTTGGAATAACCAGTTTGTTGCGTAGTTCCTAAGTTCGGAGGATCGAAAGAATGAGAAAAGAGGGAAAAATTACCAACTGTGTGAACTCACAAAGACCAAAAGGATCAAGGTAAAAGTAACAGAAGTAGAACGAACCGCAGGGACGTTGAAGTTGATCGCCATTGCTCTGAGGAAGATGAAGGCACAGGCTGGGAACTTGAGGGTGATGCTGGAAGGAGCTCTTGTTGGTTGAGGTCGCGCGGTTGTTCATCGGGGTCGCCACCAGAGAGAGAGAATGCCAAAGGTTGGAGTCTGAGGACAGAAGACGAGCGTTCTGGAGAAATCTATTTATAGGCTGCTTGGAGTAGGGGTATTCTGGACTTATCTCTATGCCGCGCGCGTGTAGGTCGAGGTAGTTTAGATGGATATGGTAACTGTTCGCACAACAATCAAGGGATTGTACAGGAGATTTGATGGCAAGTGATCATGACTTGGAAGAGATCTCAATACAGAATCTTTTGGTTCTAAAAAATGGTGGCGTTAATTATGTTAAGATCTTGCCGATGGGTTGTTATTTCGGTATCTTAACCGTAATTAGGGCAAGAGTAGTTGGAAATTGCGCGATATTTGCTGAGATGCATGAATCAGAATTAGATTTGATTAGATTCAGTAACATATTATGTCATGCTTGGAGAATGGGTTGAGAAAAATAGGTAAAGGCAAGCATTATCTGGAGTAAATTTCGGAGCATCAATGTTTTATACTCCAAAATTGGGGGGCATGTGTTGACACCGTTTTTTGGCACATGTCAAGATGGTCAGAGTGGGCTAATCAGTAGGAGAAAAGTTATTTTGTATGTTGATAGCCGATGAAAGACAGCTTGTAAAGAAGGCTGCCGATGAATGGTGACGGTGTATGGAGAAGTTACTTTGGATTGAGGTGTTGCCGATAAGGTTAAGGATGTTATTGCCGATGCCGATGAAGGGAGGCTTGAAGACTGCTGCTGATGAAACAGGAGGTGTGCCGATGAAAGAAGGCTTGAAGGCTGCTGCCGATGAAACAGGGAGTGTGCCGATGGAAAGGAGGTCAATGGGAATTCCATCGTAATTTAGGCGGACAAGGGAATAGATAGGAATTAATTTCCTTTTCTATGTTTGTTAGAGTCTGATTTGTATAAGAGTCATGTGTTTCCTTAGATTTGGATTTAGTGTCCTAGTCGTATTTGGTTATGTTTCTGTAGATCAGGGTATAAATATAGATTGAAGGGCAATGTAATGAGAATCAATCAATCAATATCAAAAACCCGCTTTGCTCTTATTTACATCTATTTACTTTTTGGCGACTTCGTCAATTTGCATATTTTTCCTTTTTTCACGAGTTCTCATCGATTCGGCGAGCTGCATCGCTTCAGTGCGATCTTCGACGATTCTCGAGTTCCGCGTGAGTACCTCTTGGCCGTGACTTCTGGGCGTATCGTTATTGTCAGGACCAAAGTGCTCGTATCTTCATCCTTGTCGATTAACAGGTCAAATCGACTGGCACGCTTTGGATATCGATTTCGGGTATTAGCCCTTTGTTTTTGCGGATCCACTTTTGCATCAACAATTATGCCAATGATCACATCCCTTAGCCCAAATAAGGACTCTTAGGTGGCTTATTAAAGTACTAACTTGGGGGTTCTTGTTTGTTTCTATTTTGTCGTCCATACGGCATGATATTGTATGAATGCCATCCGCTTGGGTGGTAATGTATGGATCAAAATGCCTGTATGACCTGGTAAGTGTGAGTTGTGAGAGCATGACTATCCAACCGTCGGTCTAGGGGAGAGTAGTTGTGGTTACTCGCATATTTTCAAGTTCAATCATGTATGTATGAGGGTACTTAATTGTGGGTGTACATGTCAGTTAGCTTTGATACTGAAGTATATACATTAGGGGATGTATGTATGAAAGGTATTTAGTTTACTGCTTACTTGCATGCTTATATTGGGAACTGTTGGGCTGAAATGTAATCTTCTGCAGGTACACTAACAGCGCAAACGAGTAGATCGATAGTTTCACCTATATGAGAGAGCGTATATATGCCACCAATTAGCGTTAGAAGTTTAAAATTCTACTAGGGTGAGAGGGCGTACGGAACATGCATGCATCATGTTTAATTCATGTCATACATATCATTTTACTCCCTCCTTAAAACTATATTGTCCTGACTAAATTAAATTATGTATCCCCTAAATTATCCTCACCTTAAGTTATGACCTGTTTCTACAAATGGCTCACACCAAGAAGACCGCTTGCAAGTCCACTGGAGGCAGAGCTCCTCGACACCAGCTAGCTCCACGTGAGCCCCATCCTGAGCCTACTGTGGAGGAATGACTGAGGGCGGAATTGGCTGAGGTGACTGCTGAGAGAAATGCGGTCCAACAATGTCTAGAGCAAGTGACACATGAAAGAGATCAGGAAACACTTGCGGTTCAGAGGTTGACAGTTGCTCATCGCAACTGTGAGCACATGTTGGTCCACGTGTTGAACCAGTGGAATGAAGCCTGGCACAAAGAGAACATTCTGAGAGCTCGGTAGGTGGAGCTTGAGCAATAGTTAGCAGCTACAGAACAATACAATGACAACCTTCAGGAGGAAGTGCACCTGCTAAACAATCAGCTCAATCCTCTTCTCCCTCATGACAATGACAATGATGAGGAGATGGGCTCAGGTGTCATCATGGCTGAAGGTGATGACGACATTGAGATCGATGGGCCGGAGGATGTTCCGCCTGAAGAAGAAGAAGAAGAAGAGGAGCTAGAGCCTGCTGGTGATGAAGACCGCGGGGAGATCTTCGACACTGACTCAGAGGAAGATGTTTAGTTAGCTCATCGCATAGCTACTGCGCTAGAGTTATCTTTTGTTGCCTTCCATGTGTGGGAGAGTGGCTTTGTAATAAATTGACCTTTTGTGATGTAACATCAAACCCTGTGTTATCCATGATGTTTGTTTAAACATGCTAAATTCTAGTCACAGGGAATTTCTCATTGTGTTGTGTTCGGTGATGGTGTCACAATTAGTACCCTCCGGTGCTGCGACGAAACCGAGGGCCTCCTGTGGCGCGTGACATAAGGTTGTGCTGCTTGGCACGCGCTGGTATCGAGGTGGCTAGTGAAAGTCCCTAGTTTGGTTTTGGCTAATTGATGAAACCTAGGACTAACCTTTGTATCTAAGTGGATGATTTAGATAAAGGTGGTCATTGAATATGAGACATGACATTGACTCATATGACCAAAATGGTGAAGACCAAGATGAGGCCTGGCTCGATGGACCGGTTGTGAAGGTGAAGGGCAAGTCGAGGCTTCGAAGCGAAGGACCATGCGATGGTGAAGCTTGAGCAAGACTTGGCGTCGATGGACCGATGCAACGGTGAAGAGCAAGTGAAGTCAAGGTTGATGGATCGAGACGGTCATGTGATGATATGAAGTGGATCATATCATTTGGAGAAACAAAATGGGCTCAAGGCAAAGGTATAACCATAGGGCTATTTTGTTTTACACTCAAGACACCATAGAGGGTGTGAGTGGTTAAGGGTCGATAGCCGAACTATTAAGAGGGGAAGTCTTATCGGTTATTCGACGCACGAGTGCCACTAGGTGAATTCATGAAGTGCATTGCATGTAGGGCCTAGTGAGCTAACTGGAAAACCTTTGAAAATGATTGAGAAAAAGCTAACACACAAGCACATAGAGATGTACACTTGATTGTGTTGGCACATTTGCAAAGGTGGCATTGGTCGCGCTGTAGTTTTCGGGTAGAGAGGGGTTTGGGTTCCTCTCTCCCTCCCGCCAAGCGTGCGAGCGTGGGATTCAGGCGATTTCGGGGAAATGAAATGCCTATTTTCCACTACGCCGGAAGTCGGAAAAGAAACGGAGGCGGACGGAGATCACCAGGGTGATCGGACGTTGCACCGGACGCAGTCACGGTTTGACCGGACGCGTCCGGTCAGTACAGCGTAGCAGTCAGGCGCGCGGGCTAGGGTTTGCAACCGGCGCGTCCGGTTACTCGCGGGACCGGAGCGTCCGGTCAGGCACCTAGAGGAACAGTGCGTGGCGAAGGGCTGAGCGGACGCGTGGCGCGTCCGGTCACACATGATCGGACGCGTCCGGTCACGAAGGAAGCTTACTGGACTCCGACCGGACGCTGGCACTGTCGTGTCCGGTCGTTGCGTGAAGCGCGTCCGGTCGTTGCGTTGCGGGTGCGCGGCACTGTGCGTTTGGCGCGTCTGGTCGTTTGAGCTGCGCGTCCGATCGTCGCGTTTGACCGTTGGCGCGTAGTGACCGTTGGAAGATCTGGCAGCCGCGTTTGAATTCGAGGGACACGTGGACGTCGCAGGGTGACCGGACGCGGTGAAGCGCGTCTGGTCAGTTTTGATCGGCGCGTCCGGTCGTCCCGAAAAACGCTCAGAGGAGTGGCAACGGCTCTATTTGTTTGGGGTGCTTATAAATACGTGTTGGCCGGTCCTTGCGGAGCTAACTTGGCATTTCTAACACTCTTGTGCATCCTTTGAGCTAAAGCTTCTCCTCCCACTCATGTTTCTTGCTTGATTGCAAATCAAAAGTGAGATTGAGTGATCCCAAAGTGCATTGCATAGCTTGAGGGCATCTAGTGGCACTTGTGGGTGGTTTAGCCGGTGGATTTCTTGTTACTCAAGGAGAGTACCACTCCTAGTCGGCTTGGAGATTGTTGGAGGCGTTGGCAAGAGTAGGTGTTTGTTCTTGGCCACCTCCGGTTGATTGTGAGAGGTTCTTGTGCTTTCCTCGGCGGGACGCCAAAAGCAACTCTAGTGGAATGCACGTGTCATTGAGTTACCTCACTTGAGAGTGGTGTATTGCGGTGCCTTGCGGGGCGTGCCTTGAGGGGCAGGTGACTTGAGGGTCACACCAGGAAACCATCTAAGTGTTGGTCGACACAACCGGTGACGTAGCTTGTCGGTGCACAGGTGAACACCGGGTGAACAAAAATATTGTGTCTCTTGTCTCCCGGTGATTGGTCTTCACATTGTGTTGTTGTCAATATTGATTGATTGTATATCATCTTGGTGATTGGCAACATCTTCACTCCACCGTCGGTATAAGAATCACAATCCTCTCTCTTGCATTTACTTTTACTAGATTATCTTGTGTAGCTCTAGCGGTAGCTTTGCTAGTAGCGTTGTTAGCTTGCTCTCTAGTGTTTTTTTAGTGACATAGCACTTGTGTGAACTAGAGATCATAATCTACTAGACTTGTGGATAGGAGGCTTGCATCACAACCTTTGGCTAAGCAAAACTCGCTTTACGCTGTTTATTATTCTAACAAGTTTGCTTAGTGGTATTTGTAGAATTTTTTATAGGCTATTCACCCCCCTCTAGCCATCTAGGACCTTACACGTGGTATCGGAGGCGTGGTCACCGTTTTAATCAAGGCTTAACATCCTTCGGTGTGAAAAATGGCTCAAATTGTGTTCAATCATGTTGGGGGCAAGCCACTGTTCTTTGATTGTGTTAGTTCTTTTGCTCATTGGAAGAGAAAAATGACAATGTACCTTGGCTCTATTCATGAGAGAGTATTGCAAGTCACCGAGAATGATTTTGCTATCATTGATCCCGATCATCTTACTGATGAAGATAGAGCAAATAGAACATGCAATAGAATGGCTCTCAATACACTTTACAATGGTATTGACACAAAAGTATTTGAGGGCGTCAAAGATTTAGAATTGGCAAATGAAGTATGGACAAGGTTGAGTGAAACATATGAGGGCACTAAGGTTGTGAAGAGTGCCAAGGTATATGGGCTCAAGAGTGAGTTTGAGAACTTCAAGATGAAAGAAGAAGAAACAATCTTAGAGATGTTTCACAGATTATAAGTCATTGTGAATGATCTCAAGAGCTTAGGGCACAAGACACAAGACCAAGATTTTTGCCACTAGTTCTTGTTGAGCTTACCAAGAAGATTCAAAATGTTGATCATGATGCTACAAAGAGAAGGGCTTGATGCAATGAAGCCCAATGATTTGCTTGGAGAGGTCTTGACCTTTGACAAGTATGATCAAGATGTTGATGAGAAGGAGAAGGAGGAAGAAAAGAAGAAGAAGACCGTGGCATTCAAGGCCGCCTCCTCCAAGGGCAAAGCTTCAATTCAAGAAGAAGATGACAATGAAGAGGATGAAGAATTGGAAATTAATGATGAGGCACTTGCTTTAGTTGTCAAGAATATTGGCAAGATGTTTATCAAAAGAAGAGGCTTCAAAAAGAGAAATGACAATTTCAAGAGCAATGAGCAACAAAGAAAGTGCTTCAATTGTGATAGCACCGAACATCTTCAAGCCGAATGTCCCTATGACAAGAAGAAGAACAACAAGAGGGGCAAGTTTGGGAAGAAAAAGAGAGAAGCCAAGATGACTTTCAAGAAGGGCAAGAATGGAGCCTATGTGGTCACTTGGGGAAGTGATGATGATGATGATGAAGAAGAATCATCATCTAACAAGGCTCTTGCTTCCATTGCTATCAACAAGAAGCCATCACTATTTGGTTCATCCTCTTCATGCCTCATGGCTAAGGAAACTAAGGTATTATATGATGAGAGTGATGACGAAAGTGAAATGGAATATGTTCATGATAGTGATAATGATAATGAAAAAGATGATGATGAACCAACTAAAGAACAACTATATGACTTGATGCAACAAACTAGAAACATAGCTATTGCCAAGGATAAGGAGTGTAAGAAGCTTTCAATGAAAGTAGCAATACTTGAGAAAGTCCTTAGTGAGCTTAAGACCACTCATGAGAGTCTAGTGGAAGACCATGAGGATCTTGGTAAGGCTCATTCCAAGCTTGAAAAGGCTCACTCATTGCTACTTGAGCAACAAGCAAAGAAGGAGGTTGTTGTATCATGTGACATAGGTGTTAAATGTGATATAATTGATGAATCCTTTTATGAACCTATCATCATGTCAAATGCTAACCCTTCTTGTAGCACTTCATCCACCACCATCGACTCTACCTCCACTACTAATGATGGTTTCACTTGTGATGCCTCACTAATGGTTGAGAATGAGACTCTCAAGAAAGAGGTGGATGAGCTCACTCACGCCCTAGGCAAGGCCTATGGTGGTGAGGCCCGCTTGCTTAAGTGCTTGGGTAGCCAAAGGTTCTCTCTTAACAAAGAGGGATTGGGCTACACCCCCAAGAAAGGCAAGTCGTCCTTTGCAAGTCCAAAGCCTAGCTTTGTGAAGGGCAATGGTCGGTTTTGCAATAGATGCAAGCAAGTTGGGCACCTAGAGCATAATTGCAATAAAAAGAACCAAAGCAAAAACTTTGTTAATGCTATACCTTTTGATTCTTGCTATGTGCTTACCAAGAGTGTGAAGGGTGTGCAAGCTAAGTTTATTGGTACACCAATTGTGGGCCCAAAGAAGAAGACTATTTGGGTACCAAAGAGCTTAGTTACTAACCTACAAGGACCCAAGCAAAAGTGGGTACCTAAGCTTCATTGACTTGCTTGTAGGCCAATTACAAAGCCAGAGGAAGGCATTGGATTATTGATAGTGGGTGCACTCAACACATGACCGGTACATCAAGAATGTTTTGACTCAATCAATGACAATGATAGTGGTGTTGATTCTATCACATTTGGCAATAACAAGAAAGGCAATGTTATTGGCTTGGGAAAGATTGTAATATCAAATGACATGAGTATCTCCAATGTGTTGCTAGTTGAGAGCTTGGATTTCAATCTTCTATCCGTGGCACAAATATGTGATCTAGGCTACAAATGCATTTTTGGGGTTGATGATGTGGAAGTTATTAGTGTGGATGGTTCAAATGTGGCATTCAAGGGCTTTAGATATGAGAATCTCTACCTAGTTGACTTCAATGCTAGAGAAACTTCTTCGACAACTTGCTTAATCTCTAAATCAAGCATGGGTTGGCTTTGGCATAGAAGGCTTGGTCATGTTGGCATGAAACAATTGAAGAAGCTTACAACTCACAATCTTGTCAATGGTTTGAAAGATGTTGAATTGGAGAAGAATAAGCTTTGTAGTGCATGTCAAGCCGGGAAGCAAGTTGGAAGCTCACATCCTAAGAAGAGTACAATGAGCACATGCAAAGCATTTGATTTGATGCACATGGATCTATTTGGACCAACAACATACACGAGCATAGGCGGCAACAAGTATGGCTTTGTCATAGTGGATGACTTCACAAGATTCACATGGGTATTCTTTCTTAATGACAAAAGTGAAGTGTTTGACATCTTCAAGATATTTCTCACTAGAGTTCACAATGAGTTTGAGATTAGAATCAAGAAAGTGAGAAGTGACAATGGAAGTGAGTTCAAGAATACAAGAATTGAAGAACTTTGTGATCACTATGGCATTGGACATCAATTCTCGGCCAAGTACACTCCACAATCAAATGGCCTAGTTGAGAGGAACAATAGAACATTGCTTGATATGGCTAGATCAATGCTTCATGAGTACAATGTGAGTCAATCATTTTGGAATGAAGCAATCAATACCGCTTGCTACTACATCAATAGACTATATTGTCATCCATTACTAGAGAAGACCCCATATGAGCTACTTCATGGAAGAAAGCCCAATATTTCTTACTTTAGGGTGTTTGGTTGCAAATGCTATATCTTGAAGAAGGGCACTAGATTGGGGAAGTTTGACAAGAGATGTGATGAGGGGTTCCTACTTGGTTATTCAACTACAAGCAAAGCTTATAGAGTTTGGAACAACTCAAGTGGCATTCTAGAAGAAGTCCATGATGTGCAATTTGATGAAACCAATGGGTCACAAGATGAAGAAGAGAATCTAGATGATGTTGGTGGAACTCAATTAGTGGAAGCGATGAAGAACATGGACATTGGGGACATTAGAGCAAAGCAAGTAATTGATATTCAAGATGATGATAAAGATCAAGTGCTAAATTCTCCATTCAAGCTAGCTAGTGACTCTCAAGTGCAAGATCTTGGTGCTAGTACATCTCATCGAGATACATCAAGTGATCAACCAAGCTCAAGTAATCAAGTGCAAGTACTCCAACCACAACATGTTGCAAGAGATCACCCCATTGATAGTGTTATTGGTGATATTAGAAGTGGTGTGCAAACAAGATCAAGATTGGCTATGTTTTGTGAGCATGCATCATTTGTGTCAACCATAGAATCAAAGAAGATAGAAGAAGCTTTGAGGGATGCCGATTGGATCATGGCTATGCAAGAAGAGCTTAAGAATTTCACAAGAAATGATGTTTGGGAGTTGGTAGAAAGGCCAAATGACTACAATGTGATTGGAACCAAGTGGGTGTTTAAAAACAAGCAAGATCAAGATGGCATTGTAGTGAGAAACAAAGCAAGACTAGTTGCTCAAGGTTACACTCAAGTTGAAGGTCTTGACTATGATGAGACATATGCTCCCGTGGTAAGATTGGAGGCAATAAGGATTCTATTGGCTTATGCTTGTGCACACAACATCAAACTATATCAAATGGATGTTAAAAGTGCATTTCTCAATGGGATCATCAATGAGTTAGTCTTTGTTGAGCAACCTCCCAGATTTGAAGATGACAAGAAACCCAACCATGTGTACAAGTTGAAGAAGGCTTTATATGGCTTAAAGCAAGCACCTAGAGCATGGTATGAGAAGCTAATGGATTTCCTTCTCTCTAAGGGATTCAAGATGGGCAAGGTTGATACAACTCTATTCACCAAGAAGATTGGGAATGATCTATTCATAGTGCAAATATATGTTGATGACATTATCTTTGGATCAACCGATCAAGCTTATTGTGAAGAATTTGGTGCTATGATGGCCAAAGAGTTTGAAATGTCTATGAATGGTGAACTTAGCAACTTCCTTGGTCTCCAAGTCAATCAATTGAAGAATGGGACATTTGTGAGTCAAGGGAAATACATAAGGGACATGTTGAAGAAGTTTGGAATGCAAGATGCAAAGCCAATTTCAACTCCAATGGGTATAAATGGCAATTTGGATAGTGATCTTGATGGCAAAATGGTGAATCAAAAGGAATATCGGTCCTTGACTGGAAGTCTACTCTATGTCACCGCATCAAGGCCGGATGTCATGTTTAGTGTTTGAATGTGTGCTAGATATCAAGCCTCACCTAGAGAAAGTCATCTCACGGCTGCAAAGAGAATATTGAGGTACTTGAAGCAAACAAGAGATGTTGGACTATGGTATCCAAAGGGGTTAAAGTTTGAATTGATTGGATATTCGAACTCCGACTATGGGGGTTGCAAGATCAATAGAAAGAGCACAAGTGGCACATGTCAATTACTTTGAAGATCACTTGTGTCATGGTCCTCAAAGAAACAAAATAGTGTGGCAATCTCTACCACTGAAGCCGAATATGTGAGTGCAGGGAGTTGTTGTGCATAATTACTATGGATGAAATCGACTTTGAAGGATTATGGTCTCAACTTCAAGAATGTGCCATTGCTATGTGATAATGAAAGTACAATCAAGATGACACAAAACCTGGTTCAACATGGAAGAACAAAGCATATTGACATAAGGCATCATTTCATTAGAGATCATCAACAAAAGGGAGATATTGCCATTGAAAGTGTTGGCACCGATGATCAACTTGCCAATATTCTCACTAAGCCACTTCATGAAAAAGGTTTTGCAAGCTAAGGAATGAGTTGAACATTCTTGATTTCTCAAACATGAGTTGAATGCACCCCACCCACTTATTGACATGCCTCTCCTTCGACATTGCAAGGTAAAGTTGATTGACATGTCATTCATCCTATGCTAAGGACTTGCTAGAGCATGTAGACATAATAAGTGGTATGCATGTGCATTCATGATAAATCAAATGAATTTGATGGATATATGTTACCACTATTGCCTCTATGTTTGTTTTGATCTAGTGGTGGCATATGACATGTTTGTGAGCTTGCACACCTAGTGTTGAATCTAGAAGATTTGCTATAATTGTTTAATTCAACATAGGCAAGATAACCCTTATTATGAGGTGTGAAGAAGCTTGTCTTTGGTTCAAATCGAATTAAATATCTTTGGCAAGTGTTCTAGGTTGAACTAAATTTGATAAATTTTAACCTACTCCATCAAACACCTTTCTTCTCTCCATAATTTGATCCCATTTTTGGGTAAGTTGTTGACAAAGGGGGAGAGAAAAAGATGATTCAACATGATAAAGGGGTAAATAAAATTTTTGATGCACACAAGTAGGGGGAGCAAGCTCATAAACAAAGTTATTGCATTTGCTTGTGCATTTTCATGACTTGTTCATTGCACATGTATTTAAATTCAATATACATGCTTGTGTGATGCAATGCTAGTATAGAACTTGGATGATAAAATGATCTACTAGCATGCACAGGAATAGTTTACATGAGGTATCTAGACATGCCTAAAGCTTTACAAGTGGTCCAAGAACCTTTACATATAATGTTGATCTCATGGGGTTCTTGAGTTTTGATGGATGTCTAGTTACTTCATGATGCTAAGGATGGTGTAAAAGGCAACTCCGATTGGTATCACGCTTCAAAGGTCCATTTCTGACACCTTAGCATCATTTTGGTAGAATTACTCTCCCAACACTTCTGTCCATGCATATGTGCAAATCTTTCAATCCAAACTCTATGCACATATGTAGGGAGAGCTAATACTACCAAAACCGAGCTTGTGATAATTGTCTAAACTTTACTTATGAGCAAAATGATTGGACAAGTATGACAAGTTCAAAACTTTTTATTATCAAAATCATCTTTGTGAGGGTTGTCATCAATTACCAGAAAGGGGGAGATTGAAAGTCCCTAGTTTGGTTTTGGCTAATTAATGAAACCTAGGACTAACCTTTGTATCTAAGTGGATGATTTAGATAAAGGTGGTCATTGAATATGAGACATGACATTGACTCATATGACCAAAATGGTGAAGACCAAGATGAGGCCTAGCTCGATGGACCGGTTGTGAAGGTGAAGGGCAAGTCGAGGCTTCGAAGCAAAGGACCATGCGATGGTGAAGTTTGAGCAAGACTTGGCGCCGATGGACCGATGCAACGGTGAAGAGAAAGTGAAGTCAAGGTCGATGGATCGAGACGGTCATGTGATGATATGAAGTGGATCATATCATTTGGAGAAACAAAATGGGCTCAAGGCAAAGGTATAACCATAGGGCCATTTTGTTTTACACTCAAGACACCATAGAGGGTGTGAGTGGTTTAGGATCGATAGCCGAACTATTAAGAGGGGAAGTATTATCGGTTATTCGACGCACGAGTCCCACTAGATGAATTCATGAAGTGCATTGCATGTAGGGCCTAGTGAGCTAACTAGAAAACCTTTGAAAATGATTGAGAAAAAGCTAACACACAAGCACATGGAGATGTACACTTGATGGTGTTGGCACATTTGCAAAGGTGGCATTGGTCGCGCTGTGCTTTTCGGGTAGAGAGGGGTTTGGGTTCCTCTCTCCCTCCCGCCAAGCGTGCGAGCGCGGGATTCAGGCGATTTTGGGGAAATGAAATGCCTATTTTCCACTACGCTGAAAGTCAGAAAAGAAACAGAGGCGGACGGAGATCACCAGGGTGATCGGACGCTGCACCGGACGCGGTCACGGTTTGACTGGATGTGTCCGGTCAGTACAGCGTAGCAGTCAGGCGCGCGGGCTAGGGTTTGCAACTGGCGTGTCTAGTTACTCGCGGGACCGGAGCGTCCGGTCGGGCACCTAGAGGAACAGTGCGTGGCGAAGGGCTGAGCGGACGTGCGGCGCGTCCTGTCACACGTGATCGGACGCGTTCGGTCACGAAGGGAGCTTACTAGACTTCGACAGGACGCTGGCACTGTCGCGTTCGGTCGTTGCGTGGAGCGCGTCCAATCGTTGCGTCGCGGGTGCGCGGCACTGTGCGTTCGGCGCATCCGGTCGTTTGAGCTGCGCGTCCGGTCGTCGCGTTTAACCATTGGCGCGCAGTGACCGTTGGAAGATCTGGCAGCCGCGTTTGAATTCGAGGGACACGTAGACGTCGCAGGGCGACCGGACGCGGTGAAGCACGTCCGGTCAGTTTCGACCGACACATCCTGTCGTCCCGAAAAACGCTCAGTGGAGTGGCAACGGCTCTATTTGTTTGGGGTGCTTATAAATATGTGTTGGCCGGTCCTTGGGGAGCTAACTTGGCATTTCTAACACTCTTGTGCATCCTTTGAGCTAAAGCTTCTCCTCCCACTCATCTCTCTTGCTTGATTGCAAATCAAAAGTGAGATTGAGTGATCCCAAAGTGCATTTCATAGCTTGAGGGCATCTAGTGGCACTTGTGGGTGGTTTAGCCGGTGGATTTCTTGTTACTCTTGGAGAGTACCGCTCCTAGTTGGCTTGGAGATTGTTGGAGGCATTGGCAAGAGAAGGTGTTTGTTCTTGGCCAGCTCAGGTTGATTGTGAGAGGTTCTTGTGCTTTCCTCGGTGGGACGCCAAAAGCAACTCTAGTGGAATGCGCGTGTCATTGAGTTACCTCACTTGAGAGTGGTGTCTTGCGGTGCCTTGCGGGGCGTGCCTTGAGGGGCAAGTGACTTGAGGGTCACACCGGGAAACCATCTAAGTGTTGGTCGACACAACCGGTGATGTAGTTTGTCGGTGCACAAGTGAACACCGGATGAACAAAAATATTGTGTCTCTTGTCTCCCGGTGATTGGTCTTCACATTGTGTTGTTGTCAATATTGATTGATTGTATATCATCTTGGTGATTGGTAATATCTTCACTCCACCGTCGGTATAAGAATCACAATCCTCTCTCTTGCATTTACTTTTACTAGATTATCTTGTGTAGCTCTAGTGGTAGCTTTGCTAGTAGCGTTGTTAGCTTGCTCTCTAGTGTTTTTTTGTGACATAGCACTTGTGTGAATGAGAGATCATAATATACTAGACTTGTGGATAGGAGGCTTGCATCACAACCTTTGGCTAAGCAAAACTCGCTTTACGCCGTTTGTTATTCTAACAAGTTTGCTTAGTGGTATTTGTAGAATTTTTTTTATAGGCTATTCACCCCCCTCTAGCCATCTAGGACCTTATAGCTAGTCATGATCCATCATGGAACTCCACCCATGTGTTGTCTTCTCGTGATCATTTCCTTGGGTATCCTTTCCTATTTTGGTTCGAACGTTAGATCAAATTAGGACACCTCTATTCTGTAAGGTTGGAACCTCATGGGTATGGATGTAACCTGTCAGCCACCTTTGTGCTCCATGTATGTGAGCCTTTAATAAATTCCATCTTGTCATCGGAAGATATTATTGTTTGTTAAGTACATCACATGAATGCGTCAATTGATGCGCTTGATGAGGTTGTGATGAATTATTGTGCCTCTGTTATTGTGTGAATTCATTTCTCCAATGAAATCAGTTCGACATATTTACACAATTCATCTACAAATTTCCCACATCGTCAGTGCTCCTTGGCTATGCATTTTGCAGATGACATACAATCTCCGTCGTGGTCGTGGCGTTGAGGATGAGGAACAACCACCACCTCCTCCGCCACCACCCACCCCCATAGAACTGATGCAGATGGTGGTCGAAGGTTGGCCTGTTAGCAGACGCTATGCGCCAGTTAGTCAACCAGGATGCTCGACATGGTCATCAGGGACCGGAGCCCAATCAGTTCAGTGATTTCAAGGACTTTCTTGAAACCAAACCCCCGCTCTTTAAAGAGGCGGAGGAACCTCTGCAAGCTGATGAGTGGCTAAATACCATTGAGCAAAAATTCCGTCTACTAGTCTAACCAATGAACTGAAGACCGAGTATGCTTCCCACCAATTGCGTGGTCCAGCTGGTATTTGGTGGAGTCATTACCGCTCTACGCTACCCCCCAATGTCTTGATCACTTGGGATCAATTCAAGGCTGTTTTCTGTGGGAATTATATTCCTCCAGGGTTGATGGCAATGAAGCACACTGAGTTCATGAGGTTAACTCAAGGAAATAAGAGTTTGATAGAATACCTGCAAGCCTTCAATAACCTTGCAAGGTATGCAACTGAGTTTGTAGATACAGATGCAAAGAAGATTGCTAGTTTCAAGCGTGGCCTCAGTCCAAAGTTGATGAAGACCATGGGTACTAGCAAGTGTGCCACCTTCAATGAATTTATTAGTGATGCACTGACCCAAGAGAACAACAATTCTATCTATGCTTCTTCTAAGAGCCGCAAGAGGGCCTTTGAGGTGGGTGTTTCACAAAGCTCCAGTTGCACCGAGGGCTCCTTCTCGTCCTCCTGCAACAGGTGCTAAGTTTCGTCCCCCGTAGAAGAAGGCTCCAGTCAAGACTGGGTTTCGCAAGGCTTATACAGTTTCTCTTCCTAAGGGTAGTTTTAGCCAAGGCAGCTCTAGTGTTCCTCCAAGTAACATGCCTTGCTGGAACTGCAACAAACCAGGTCATTGGGCTAGGAATTGCCCTTATCCTAATAAGAATGCAAATCAAGGTGGCCGTCAGGGGCACGTTCATTATAATAGCATTAAAGAGATTCCCTTGAGTGAGGTAGTCACTGCCGGTAAGTTCCTAGTTGACCAACATTCTGCAGTGGTGCTGTTTGATTCAGGTGCTTCATTCATTTATCAGTCCTATGTTTGCATCAAAGTTTGCACGCAAATTACATACTGTTGAAGGTGGGGGTTATTGCATTAGAGCTGCGAGTGGTAATATTCCCACAAATCAAGTAGTTAGTGATGTAGAATTTGAAATAGAAGGGCGCAAGTACTTGATTACCTTAGTAGTTTTGCCTGGACTGGGCATAGATGTCATTTTGGGCATGAATTGGATGGGCCAGAATGGGGTACTGTTGACGGTTCTTAAGTATCAATTATAACCATCAAATAAATAAAGAAAAGGACCTATATGCAAGCAACACCTAGAATTAGGGTTTGATCTAACAGAATTCCACGAGTTTTGCTGTTTATCTATTTCTGCAGGGGGTTATCAGGAAATACGAAAGAAAGGCCCACATGTCGGATTAATGACGGGATATTAACCGAACACGTAATTATCTTACATCTAGAAGATTCCAGAAGCCACGGGAACGAACGGGAGCCGTAACGGGCCAGGACACAGGGCGCCCGCCCTATGCCCTAGGGCGCCCACCCTGCCCCCAGGACCAATCAGGTCGAGTCTCGTGGATTATGCTCCACCGCCTTTGAGGATCAAGGAAAACCGTAGGATGAAGGTCGGTTTGATCTGACGGTCCAGATTCATCCAAAAGGGCTATATAAGCAAGGCCCCTGACCCCTGGTGGAGAAGACCCCAATTCATTATTCAGTTGCATATCTCTAGTTAGGGTTTAGAGAGAGAGGTTCCCTCTAGGGTTCCCACCTCTTAGGGCTTAGCATCCAATGTGAAAGTAGAATTAGTTCTACTAGATTGAGAGAGATAGAGTGGAGGTGTAGATCGGAGGAAGCCGGCCTGTCGGTGTCTACTCCGAGATTGTACCTGCGGGAGCAAGTTCTTCTAACCCGAGGCTTGTTCTCAGGATTCTTTAGTATTTCGACTTCTAAATTCTAGTAAGTTCTTTGTTTTATTGTTCTTTGGTTTATGAGTTTACTTTGATCTCTTCGCGTAGAGTTTAGAGTAATCATCTCTAGCGTAAACGTGGTGTTTAAGCTAGGATACTCATAGATATCCCCTCGTCTAGCCGGACCGTGGTAGTAGCGAGGAACGTGACAATTCCGAGTTACCTTTGTATTCCATATCCCGTTAGCAGGATCGATAGGGTTTATAGGTGCGGGTTGAACATCCTTTGTGGTGTCTAGATTCCGTAAACCTCCCCAATAGAACAGTAGATCATCCTTACCAAGGTTAGAAGAAGAGTGCGGTTGTAGTCTTCTCTATACATCACTCACATCGAATCATAGTGGTTGTAGCCTAAAGGTTAGTAGTAATAGATTTGGTTAGTCAGATGCACTCTTTCTCCTAAAGGTAAAAATATAAATACGATACCCAGGATAACATCTCGGGTGAAGTGCTCACCGATATCCGTGCGCTTGCGGATCCTATTTCCTAATTGCGTTACCAAATATCAACAAGCATTTCTGGCGCCGTTGCCGGGGAGAAAGACGGTTTGCTGAGATAACCTTGAGTCTTACTACTAACTTGTATTCATACTTTTTATTTTCTTATCTTTTTCATTCTTTCTTTTTCTTTTTACCAAAAATGGAAAACCAAGGTTCTATATCTATCTTTGATGCCGCAACACCTTCAGCAACTGACCTTTTACCATGGGAGTCATCACAGCCTATCCAAACATCCCAGTATAAGTTAAGTTCAAGGTTGATTGCGATGATTCAAAATTTATCTTTTTCGGGAAAGGAAGACGAAAACCCTTACCTTCATATTAGAGATTTTGAGCAGACATGCGATTGTCTTCGCATTGATGGCATCTCTGATAAGACTTTACGTTGGAAGCTTTTTCCTTTTTCTTTAAGAGGAGAAGCTAGACGATGGTATAGTCAGAAGGTAAGTCAACAGCAAGGTGAATGGGGAGTTTTAAGAGCCAACTTTTGTCTAGATTTTTATTCCCTTGACCGTATTGGTGACCTTAGACTCGAAGTCCTATCTTTTAAACAAAAAGATAATGAAACTTTGGGGAAATCCTGGAAACGTTTTTCTGATCTTTTAGAATCTGGTCCAAAACTTTTGCTTGAAGACACTGTTCTTTTATTTCACTTTTTTCGAGGTCTTCAGAAAGATAATAAACAAATGCTGCATACTATGGCTAGAGGTTCTTTCTTTCGTATCCCTACTGATGAAGCTAAGGGGATCTTGAATAGAATCCTAGAAGCTGAGATGGATAATGCCCTCCATGATAAAACCTACAAAGCTGAAGTAGACACTCTGCCAAATTTTTCATCTACTTTAGCTATCCCAGGTTCTGAGCCACAAAAGGAAGAAATTCTACCATCTGATTTCATGCTAGACATAGAATCCGATCTCTTTGCCGATTTTAGAAACATTTCAAACTACCATTCTATAGACCGACCCCAAAACGGCCAATTTAGCATTTGTTTACCAAGTGAACGTCAATTGAGAGAGCTTATCTCGGTTATGAGTAGCGAATGGTTAGAGGAGTCAGAGCTTTGCTCTGAAGTAATCCGAGTGGACACACCCTCTATAACTATACGCTGTGCTTATAATTCTGATCAATTTAACGCTCTCTATAATCCTGTTGTGGGGATCAATATTATGTCTGAAGCTTTTGCACTTAATTTATTTGGGAAACTTGTTTTAACCCCCACAACAAAGGTCATAAAGGAATCTTCGGGACGATTAGTCCCCAGTCTTGGAATTATTAATGTCCTACCCTTTATGGTAGAATGCTCCATGGTTCATTTGAACTTTTATATCTTTGATATATGGGGTTTCGACCTACTGATTGGACAACCTTTTAGAAGACTCCTTTATGAAGGTCAAACTGGAAAGCTCCACATTTCCTTGGGAAAGGATTTTAAACTTCCAATTACAATAACTCACTCCTTGAATAATAAGACCGAGCCATATCTTTTGCCTGATCCTATGGAGGAGGTAAAGGCTGCATCTCTAGAACTTTTAGATGATCCAGACTTAGAAGAGGAAGCCCCCTTCTTCACTGAAGAAGAGGCCGAACCTTCTGAACCTGAACCCTTAGATGAGTTTGCAGAAACACCTAGACCTCCCATAGAACTCAAAACTTTACCACCCGGTCTTACCTATGCTTTCCTAAACAATAATCCAGAGTTTCCTGTGATCGTTAGTAATAAACTCACTCAGGAGCAAACTCTGCGATTAATGACCATTCTTGAAAAACACCACTCTGTTTTCGGCTACTCACTTCAAGATCTCACAGGAATCAGTCCTATGATTTGTACCCATCGTATTCTGACAGATCCTTCTGTTACACCCTCTCGATAGCCTCAACGTAGACTTAACAACGCGATGAGAGAGGTAGTTAAAAAAGAAGTTATAAAGTTGCTGCATGCAGGGATTATATATCCTGTGCCGCATAATGAGTGGGTAAGCCCTGTTCAAGTTGTGCCTAAAAAGGGAGGCATGACTGTTGTTACTAATGATAAGAATGAGCTAATTCCGCAACGCACCGTCACTGGGTGGCGGATGTGCATAGACTATAGAAAACTTAATAAAGCCACGAAAAAGGATCATTTTCCTTTGCCTTTTATAGATGAGATGCTTGAGCGGTTAGCAAAACACTCGTTTTTCTGTTTTCTAGATGGATATTCAGGGTATCACCAGATCCCTATCCATCCTGATGATCAAAGTAAAATCACTTTTACATGCCCATATGGAACGTATGCTTATCGTAGAATGTCTTTTGGGTTATGTAATGCACCAGCTTCTTTTCAAAGATGTATGATGTCTATATTTTCTGATATGATTGAAGAGATTATGGAAGTTTTCATGGATGATTTCTCAGTTTATGGAAAAACTTTTGATAGTTGTCTTGAGAACTTAGATAAGGTTTTGCAAAGATGTGAAGAAAAGCACTTAATCCTTAATTGGGAAAAATGTCATTTTATGGTTAGAGAAGGAATAGTGCTAGGACACCTAGTGTCTGAAAGAGGTATTGAGGTAGATAGAGCTAAAATTGAAGTAATTGAACAACTACCTCCACCTGTGAATATAAAAGGAATTCGAAGTTTTCTTGGCCATGCTGGTTTTTATCGTAGATTTATAAAAGACTTTTCATTTATTGCGAGACCACTTACTCTTTTGCTAGCCAAGGATGCTCCTTTCGAATTTGATGATGCATGTCTAAATTCTTTCAATTTATTAAAGCAAGCACTCATCTCTGCACCAATCATTCAACCCCCTGATTGGTCGTTGCCTTTTGAAATTATGTGTGATGCTAGTGATTATGCTGTGGGGGCAGTTTTGGGACAAACTAAAGATAAAAAGCATCATGCAATTGCTTATGCAAGTAAAACTTTGACAGGAGCTCAACTTAATTATGCAACCACTGAAAAAGAGCTTCTGGCTGTTGTTTTTGCCATTAATAAATTTAGATCTTATTTAGTTGGAGCTAAGATAATTGTTTACACTGATCATGCTGCACTAAAATATTTGCTCACTAAGAAAGATGCTAAACCTCACTTAATCAGATGGATTTTATTACTCCAAGAATTTGACTTAGAAATAAAAGATAAAAAGGGAGTAGAAAATTCTGTTGCTGATCACTTGTCTAGAATGTACTTTAAGAATTCACAGGAACCCCCCATTAATGACTCACTCCGGGACGACATGCTTTACGGGATTAACAGATCTGACCCCTGGTATGCAGATATTGTTAATTTTATGGTTTCAGGTTATGTACCACCCGGAGCAAACAAGAAGAAGCTTATTCAGGAAAGTCGTTCACATATATGGGATGAGCCATATCTCTTCCGAGTATGCGCTGATGGCCTACTTAGAAGATGTGTGACCACTGAGGAAGGATTGAAGATCATCGACAGATGTCACTCATCACCATACGGAGGACACTATGGAGCATTCCGTACACATTCAAAGATCTGGCAATGTGGATTCTACTGGCCTACGATGTACGATGACACGAAGCAATATATCAGAAGATGTGGGCCATGTCAAAGGCACGGAAACATAAATACAAGGGATGCCATGCCACTCACCAACAACCTTCAGATTGAACTCTTTGATGTCTGGGGAATAGACTACATGGGTCCATTTCCCCCATCTAAGAAGTGTGAGTTCATCTTGGTGGCAGTTGATTACGTCTCCAAGTGGGTAGAGGCACTACCTTGCAAGCATGCCGACAATATCAGTTCGAAGAGGATGTTTGAGGAAATCATATTTCCAAGATTTGGAGTCCCCAGGATAGTGATAAGTGATGGAGGATCACACTTCATTGACAAGCGCTTCGAGCACTATCTATCAAGACATGGAATCCGTCACAACGTCGCTACTCCCTATCATCCTCAGACAAGTGGCCAAGCAGAGACTTCTAACAAGCAAATCAAGAACATTCTTCAGAAGACGGTGAACGAGATGGGAACGGTATGGAAGGACAAGTTACCCGATGCACTCTGGGCTTACCGGACAGCATACAAGACCCCAATTGGAATGTCTCCATACCAATTGGTATACAGAAAGACCTGTCACCTACTTGTTGAACTTGAGTTCAAGGCACACTGGGCCATAAAAAGATGGAATATGGACCTAGATATCGCCGGAAAACATAGAAGAATGCAATTATTGGAGTTAGAAGAATGGCGGGAGAAAGCATATCACAATTCAAAGATCTACAAAGAAAGAGTCAAGAGATGGCATGACAAGAGGATCAAGAAGAAGTTCTCACCCGGAGATAAGGTATTACTTTTTAATTCCAGGGTGAAGCTTTTCGGGCATGGAAAACTCCGGAGTAAATGGGAAGGACCATACAAGGTAGTCAATTCATCATCCCACGGAGCTATTACACTTCAAAACGACGAAGGTACGTTATTCAAGGTAAATGGTCAACGTCTTAAATTATTTTTAGAACCCAATAAAGAATTAGAAGAAATAGACGTGATCCATTTTTACCTTCCGATGGAGAATTAAAGCCCGACCTTTTTAATCTGACGTTTTTAGGCCACGTATATATTTTTCGGGATAAAAATACTTCTAGAAACACGCTCGAGCAAGCGGGCCCGCAGAGGAGGCAGGCCCAGGGCGGGCGCCCGGGCACCCTGCCCTGGTGTCCCCTCGGCCCCGGCCTCTTCCGACGTGCTTTCCTCATCTATGGTTATCCAGAAAATTCCGCGAATGGGTTGTTACGCACGCCCGGCAGCGGGATGGATCTATGGAAACCCTAGAGGCACTTTTTGACCCCTATATAAACAGACCCCTGACGTCAGCTTTCAACACCAATTCATTCAATCCTTCTCTCTTCCTCAAATTAGATCTTGCTTAGTTCCTAGCTGCTCCAATGGCCGAGAAGTTCCACGTCGATTGGGAAGTCGTCCCCTACGACCTCAACAAGAAGCCAAAGGAGGATCCCGACGCCTACGCTCTCGTCCCGGCCAACACAGAGCGACAGCTAGAAGCCATGCCACCACGTCAACGCAGCTCTACCCAAGAACAGCATTATAGAAATTCATAACTCTAATATCTCTATGGATCAGAGGACCTTCAACCATAACACTATGATCCTAAAGCTACGGGATGACCTTGCCGACGCCAACAAGAGGATCGATGAGTTAGAGCATAGTCTTAGGAGGCGTGAGCGTCGCTGAGCTATCTAGATTAGATCTTGGGGCTATATATGTCTTAGTTATTATTAGATTCGATTAGGTTCGCTTATAATCAGTTTAGATCTATTATATTCGGTTATTATTATTATTCAGTTGTAATAAATGCCTCAAGATTAATAAAGATTATTATTAGTATGTCTTGTGTGTCTCTACTTTACTTTTGTGCAAGAAAGCAGAAAACAAGTATAGGGGAGATTCCCTGACATGTCACACACACTTCGATCGCACCACTCCATGAACCAGGTACACACTCTGCACACTTTTATTACACACTTACACACTCACCTTAGTTTATGCAGAATTTTATCTCTCTAAACATGATAAATTAAAAGGATAAAAATGCTTATAATCATGATCAATCTCACTCTGTGATATTTCCTGGAAACCTGCAATTATTAAAATTATTTCAAAACCCTGTGTTGCTAAAAGTCATTGTGGAATAAGAGATGGTAAGGGTATGAGTACCTTATTCTTAGTATCTTTATTGCTTGGAGAATTTGTTTTAAAAATCTCAAAATTATAGCTACCATCCTCAAGTTTTATATGCCTGCTAAACATGAAAATATTAATTAAAGCTATCTGCTTTGTATTGAGTTTGTTCAAAACAAGTTAGACCCTTGTTGAGAGATTTATCATACTCCTAAGATCAAGACATTTTTATTCAGAAAGATTCACTCTTCCGAAGTATTATTGCGTTAGAGGCATGGGCTATGCAAAATTATGAATATATCGAGGAAATAAAAAGGAGCAAGTGCTCGATAACCTCGTGGAAAAAAATGGACAAGTGTCCGGCAGTAGAATTAGGGGTACCTCGGTATCCACCCAAAATAAAAAAAATGAGATATGATAAAAATATGATGGAAAGAAAATGATAGCCCATGGTCCCTCTAATAAGCAATATGCCAGTAAGAGTGACAAGTTTTTAATTTTCAAAATCTTTGATCTAAGAGTATGGCATTCTTCTCCTCGGATCCGGTTTTGACCATACAATAAATGCAAGGTATGTATGCTTAAAGAATTATTTTTGCAAAATCAAAACAGCCTCAGAGAGAAATATAAAAGATAATGAGTGACTCTGAGAGCACCTATGAGGATAAAGGTATGCTAAGTTTTTCTTTTCAAAAATATGTAAAAACTCCAAGTGATAGGGATTAAGAAGAAGAAAGGCTCTTTACTCTGACCATATATTTCCCTGACTATAAGTGCACAGTGGATTTTTACAACACCCTGCAGGTATGAAAGAATGTTTCAACCCCAGATGTTTTATTAACCAACCTTTTCTCGAGGACGAGTAAAAGCCTAAGTATGGGGGTGTTTGTTGACGGTTCTTAAGTATCAATTATAACCATCAAATAAATAAAGAAAAGGACCTATATGCAAGCAACACCTAGAATTAGGGTTTGATCTAACAGAATTCCACGAGTTTTGCTGTTTATCTATTTCTGCAGGGGGTTATCAGGAAATACGGAAGAAAGGCCCACATGTCGGATTAATGACGGGATATTAACCGAACACGTAATTATCTTACATCTAGAAGATTCCAGAAGCCACGGGAACGAACGGGAGCCGTAACGGGCCAGGACACAGGGCGCCCGCCCTATGCCCTAGGGCGCCCGCCCTGCCCCCGGGACCAATCAGGTCGAGTCTCGTGGATTATGCTCCACCGCCTTTGAGGATCAAGGAAAACCGTAGGATGAAGGTCGGTTTGATCCGACGGTCCAGATTCATCCAAAAGGGCTATATAAGCAAGGCCCCTGACCCCTGGTGGAGAAGACCCCAATTCATTATTCAGTTGCATATCTCTAGTTAGGGTTTAGAGAGAGAGGTTCCCTCTAGGGTTCCCACCTCTTAGGGCTTAGCATCCAATGTGAAAGTAGAATTAGTTCTACTAGATTGAGAGAGATAGAGTGGAGGTGTAGATCGGAGGAAGCCGGCCTGTCGGTGTCTACTCCGAGATTGTACCTGCGGGAGCAAGTTCTTCTAACCCGAGGCTTGTTCTCAGGATTCTTCAGTATTTCGACTTCTAAATTCTAGTAAGTTCTTTGTTTTATTGTTCTTTGGTTTATGAGTTTACTTTGATCTCTTCGCGTAGAGTTTAGAGTAATCATCTCTAGCGTAAACGTGGTGTTTAAGCTAGGATACTCATAGATATCCCCTCGTCTAGCCGGACCGTGGTAGTAGCGAGGAACGTGACAATTCCGAGTTACCTTTGTATTCCATATCCCGTTAGCAGGATCGATAGGGTTTATAGGTGCGGGTTGAACATCCTTTGTGGTGTCTAGATTCCGTAAACCTCCCCAATAGAACAGTAGATCATCCTTACCAAGGTTAGAAGAAGAGTGCGGTTGTAGTCTTCTCTATACATCACTCACATCGAATCATAGTGGTTGTAGCCTAAAGGTTAGTAGTAATAGATTTGGTTAGTCAGATGCACTCTTTCTCCTAAAGGTAAAAATATAAATATGATACCCAGGATAACATCTCGGGTGAAGTGCTCACCGATATCCGTGCGCTTGCGGATCATATTTCCTAATTGCGTTACCAAATATCAACAGGTACTCATTGATACATCAACTCAGGTAGTTATGCTCAGAGATCCTACTGATCAGAAAGGTTTTCTAGTGCAACTTTCCTGAAAAATTGATCTCTCTGGTGAAGTTCATGCGGTGCAAGCGAAGTCAATAGCTAGTATTCCCATAGTATGTGAGTTTCCTGACGTCTTTCCCGATGATTTGCCAAGATTGCCTCTATATCGTGATGTGGAGTTTAAAATAGAGCTGTTGCTTGGCACAACGCCAATCTCTAGAAGACCCTATAGGATGCCTCCGAACGAGCTGGCTGAACTTAAGGTCCAGTTGAATGAACTTTTGAAGAAGGGGTTGATTCGTCCTAGTTCATCTCCGTGGGGTTGTCCTGCTATCTTCGTGAAGAAGAAAGATCAGTCGTTGCAGATGTGTGTAGATTATAGACCTCTGAATATGATTATTGTCAAGAACAAGTATCCTCTACCACGCATCGACATCTTGTTTGATCAGTTGTCTAAATCCAAAGTCTTTTCCAAGACTGATCTGAGGTCTGGCTATCATCAAATTAACATTCGTCCTGAAGATGTTCCAAAAACTACTTTCTCTACAAGATACGGTCTCTATGAGTATCTTGTTATGTCCTTCGGCTTGACCAACGCCCCCGTGCACTTCATGTACTTGATGAATTCGATGTTTATGCCCGAATTAGACAAGTTCACGGTGGTGTTTATAGATGACATCTTGGTGTATTCTGAGAATGAGGAAGATCACATTGAACATCTACATATAGTCCTCACAAGACTGCGTGAACATCAATTGTATGCAAAATTCAGTAAGTGTGAATTCTGGCTTCGTGAAGTACCTTTCCTTAGGCATGTGTTGTCCGATGGTGGATCCCACCAAGGTACAAGAGGTATTGGACTAGAAGGCTCCCATCTCGGTACACGAGGTTCGGAGTTTTCTAGGATTGGCTGGTTATTATCGTCGCTTCATCTAGGATTTCTCTAAAATAGCCAAGCCAATGACTCGATTGCTATTAAAAGACACCAGGTTTGTCTAGACTCCTGAGTGTGATGCAGCTTTTTCATAAACTGCGAACCCTCCTAACCTCGGCTCCGGTTTTGGCGCAACCGGATATTGAGAAACCTTTTGATGTGTATTGTGATGCCTCAGACATAGGTTTGGGAGGTGTTCTGATGTAGGATGGCTGAGTGATTGCTTATACATCTCGTCAACTTCAAAAACATGAGGTGAATTATCCAACACATGACTTAGAACTCGCTGCAGTTGTTCATGCCTTGAAAGTCTGGCGACATTATCTGTTGGGCAATGTGTGCAATATCTATACTGACCATAAAAGCCTCAAATATATCTTCACCAAACCAGAGTTGAACATGCATCAAAGAAGATGGCTTGAACTGATTAAAGATTATAATCTCCAAGTTCAGTATCATCCGGGCAAGGCAAACGTTGTGGCCGATGCTTTAAGCCATAAGTCCCATTGTCACTCCTTGGTTGAAAGTGATTTTCATCTATCTCGTCTTCTACACCTGGCGGTCCTATACCACATCACTGTCAGTTGCACTCTCAAGAATAGAATTATTGAGCTACAAAAGACTGACACTGACATATTCCACATCAAGCATAAGATGAAAGAACAATAAACTAAGCATTTCTGGGTAGATGAGGATAGTGTGCTGTGGTTTAAGGATAGGTCAGTTGTGCCTAAGGACCGAGAGCTTAGGAATTAGATTATGTTTGAAGCACATTCCTCTAAGTTGTCCATCCATCCAGGTAGCAGTAAGATGTACCATGATCTGAAGCCACACTACTGGTGGACCAAGATGCGAAAAGAGATAGCTGCGTATGTTGCTAGGTGTGATACTTGCTGTAGAGTTAAAGCCGTACACATGAAGCCTGGAATGCTTCAGCCACTTTCTATCCCAGGTTAGAAATGGGAGGAGATAAGTATGGATTTCATTGTTGGACTCCCTCCCACTGTTAAGAATCATAACTCTATTTGGGTAATTGTAGACCGCCTAACCAAGTCGGCTCACTTCATTCCTGTCCGAGCAGACTATCATCCTACTAACTATGCTGAGTTGTATTTCAATCAAATAGTCTGACTTCATGGGATCCCTCGCACTATTGTTTCTGACCGAGGTCTGCAGTTCACTGCTCATTTTTGGGAGCAATTGCATCATCTTTTGGGAACCAAACTAGTGAGAAGCTCCGCTTATCATCCGCAGATGCCAGGTCAGACGGAACGAGTTAACCAAATGTTAGAAGATATGTTGAGGGCATGTGTTATTTCGTCCAAGGGTTCATGGGAGAAATGGTTGCCCTTAGCTAAGTTTTCGTACAATAATAGTTATCAAGAGAGCATTAAAATGGCCCCATTCGAAGCATTGTATGGTCGCAAGTGTAGAACACCACTTAATTGGGTAGAAGCTGGGGAAAGAAGGTATTATGGTATTGATTTTGTTGAGCAAGCTGAAGAACAAGTCCATACCATCAAAATACATATGGCTGCAGCCCAATCTAGATGGAAAAGTTATGCTGATCGCCGTAGAAAACCGATTGAGTTTGAAGTTGGAGACTTTGTATATCTAAAAGTTTCACCTATGAAGAGTGTAAATCATTTTGGTGTGAAGCGCAAGCTTGCACCGAGATACATGGGTCCTTTCCAGATCATAGGAAATAGTGGAGCCGTTGCATATAAGATCCAGTTACCTCCTGAAATGAGCGCCATTTTCAATGTCTTCCATGTATCTTAGTTAAAGAAATGTCTTTAGGTTCCAGAAGAGAGAGTTCCGTTAGGGGATATCAAGCTAGAATCTGATCTAACTTATGAAGAAAAACTAGTTCATGTGAGTGACACTCGAGAGCAGGTAACTCAGAGTCGAGTGGTTAAGTGGTATAAAGTAATGTGGAGTAATCAAGGTAGTGAGAGTGATGCTACTTGGGAGAGAGAAGATTATTTACGAGAGGGTTATAAGGAATTCTATCAACAATGGTACGCTTTCCAAATCTCAGGACGAGATTTTTATAAGGGGCGAGGGCTGTAACACCCTAGGTGTTTGGCTCACATATTTGTATTGTATTTCATAAGCATGAGCATCATTCATCTCATTCATGTCTTTATTTTGCTTGTAACATGAGCATGCAACATACTCCAATGTGTTTGTCTTGTAAATTGTTAGCTTATGAAATGTGAGTGGTGAAACATGTAGATGCAACATGGGTGTCTCATGCTTTGAAACAAGGCAATGTTGTTAGCACAACATGACAAGTTAATTATTGCAACAAGGGCTTGAAACATATGCAGCATGGTAGTGCAACATTTTAGTTGATGTTTGTTTTGCTTGTTTCAACTTATGTGACATTTGGGATTGTGTGTAACCAATGTGTACAGTGGATAGTTATGTCCTCTAATACCTTAATCACACTTAGGATCATTAGTGGAACAATGTTCATGTTGACCAAAATGACCAAATTGCCCTCCTAAGTGTTGTTGACCAAGTCTTGACTTCTAGAATGCTTTAGTTTTACTATTTAAAAAGTCTAGCTTAGAGATCTTGCATAGAGGTGCACCCTTAATCAAAGTTATAGAGAATTTTATGGGGAACAAAAGTTATAATATGGCCACCTCATGAAAATGACCAGAACACCCTCAAAAGTGGCCCACAAGTCGGTTTTGAGGGCTGTTTTGTGACTTAGCATTTTTGGCTAAGTCTTAACTGAAATGCAATTTCAATGTACCCTACTTTGGAGCCATATAACTCATAAACCATGCCGAACCAGCTCGAGCACCTATTGACAAACTTGTAGACCTCACATCCCTCTACAACTTTGATGTTTACAATTTTCACTAAAATGGCCTAGTTTGGGAGTTAATGGACGAGCAAAATCGGTTGTCAGTCACTGAATCGGTGATTTGGATTCAGAGGAGCTGGCTTCAGTGGCCGACCGGCCTCAGGCCGTGACCACCATGTGGGCACGCCGTGGCGCTCGTATGCCAGCCGCGGTCCCACCAATCAGGTTGCGTGAGCCTCAAGGCCGCCACGCTGTCCACCGCTCGCCTCTCCCTTCATTCCCTCCTTCTCCCTCCCTCTGTGCACGCCGAAGCGGAAAACCGAGCCGCTGCTATTGCCACGAGCTCCGCCGCCATCGTGCACGCTCACTGCCGCACCACCGTCGGCCAAACCACGTCCACGGGGCCACCACCATTCCCTCTACCTCGTCCACCCATCAATTGTGCTACTCGACCTCAGGTGAGGCCGCATTCACCGGATCCACCACGGCCGCCATGTGCGGGACCTCATCAGAGTTCGATGCCACCATGGTCAGGGTAGTTAGGTCCCTCCCCTCCTCCCCTTTCCTCTCCTTTAGCTTTGGGTTGACCTCATGAAGCTCGTACAGAGCTTAGATGAGGCACTGCGGCCTTGCCGTCGCCGGTGCACCACCACCGGAGCTCCGCCGTCCGCCTTGGTCGGTAACGAGCACCCCCAGTGTAACACCCTAAAATTTGAAGAGAAGAAAAATAGGAAAATGTGATTTTTATATTTATTTTTGTGAAGCATGCAACTTTAGAATAAGAATAATTTTATAAATTTAAAATCAAATATAAGGGTAGAAACATGATTGAGCATTCATGCTGCTGCATTTGGAGTTTTGTATTGAGTGGTTTAAATCAAATTCAAATTTGATTTGAAAATCATTTGAAAAATGGATTTGAAAAATTGGAAAAGAAAAAGAAAAGGAATTTACCTTCTTACCGGGCCGCTTTCCTCCCTCAGCGTTGAGCTTGGCCTGCTAGCGGCGGCCCAGCTCTTCTTTCCCCCGCGCCCCCCTTCGCCCGCATGGGCCGAGCCCGAGCCCGAGCCGCGGCTTGTCGGCCCGTTGTCACGCGCGCGCGGCCCGCTTGATCACCGTCCGCCGTTTTCGGTTTGAAGTCGCCGACATGTGGGACCCGCTTGTCAGCGACTGTCTCCCCTTTCCATCGTCTTCCTCCGGAGCTTACCAAAACGACGCCGCCGCCTTCCTCTTTCCCGTCGGATACGGGAGCTCAAATCCGTCATCAAATCCTTCCCCTTTCCTAACCCGTTGCATCCTTGGGCTATAAAAGCCGAGCCGCACCCTCGTCGATCCCATCTCGGTCGTTTCGAAGCAGTGGTAGGTCTTGGGAGGGTGTCACTGCGAGCTCGAGCTTCACTGCCGCCATCCCGAGCTAACCACCGCCCTCAGCCTGTCCTCCGGTCCTATCTTCTACGCGGGTGAGTTCGCGTCGAGGTCCTCTTTCTATTGGTACCGGTTGCGTGTCGTTTGGTGGTCAAAATCACTGGGAAGCCAACTCCGGCGATGTTCCGGCCATGGCGCCGACGCGGAGGGTCGCCGTCGGGCCCTATTCCGGCCGGAGCGCCGCCCGTCCCCTCCCCCGATCGATCTGGTCCGTTCGTTTTGAATCGGACGGCTCATATTAGAAGATAACGGTTCGGCGGTATTTTTGTTAAAGAGCCCCTGGGGTTTTCAATTATCTAACCCGCGGTCCAAAGGATAAACCGGGAAAATACATTTTGACTAAATAAAAACGTAATTCGTTTCGGAAAAAGAAAAATACGCTTTCTCATATTTACAGTTTTGCCACTCAGTTTGTTTTAGCCGTAGAATCTTCGTTTTAACTCCGATTTGATCCATTCAAATTGTGTTAGATTCATATTTGCGAGCTCTATCTAATGAGACAACTGTACAGTAGGTTTGGATTAATTTATTTTCGAGTTTCAATTAAAGTATTTATTTTTTCTATAGGAAATCTTTGGAAATTCTTAACTTTGTCGTTTTAGCTCCGTTTTTCGTGATCTTCGCGTCTGTGTGATCTTAGCGAGTTGTAGATTCGTTTTAAAGACTTTTTATCTTATTTTCTTACTGTTGGTGTATTGTTCTAATTATAGCCTTGTTTGTCTATGCATGATTGCCTCTGGATGTGTGTTGTTGATATTGGTTGATCGAGTATAGATGGTGAGCAATTCGTTGGAGATCAAGAGCCTTACTACGAGCAAGATCTTCAGGACCAGTTTGAGCAAGGCAAGTATAGCATGGGATTGTCCTTGTTGTCCTATTCACCTTATGCAATTAATATCATTATGCATTTATTCCTTGTTAAGGATGACTTAGCGATTGATCCTATACCTTGGTACCCATTGTGATGCATTGATTAGTATGGCTAGTGCTTAAACATGGACTATGATCATGTAAATTGATTAGAGGAATATGCAATAAACATTAAAATATGATTTTGATTATTGTATAAAGGGGATTAGAGCATGTGTGTTGCTTTTGATGCTCTAATTGCTCTCCATAAGGACTCATCTATAAGCGACAATCCGGGATTTACAGTACAACTGTGGGGGCTATATGGCTCTGGCTTTAGTCATATAGAAGGACCTTTTCTAGCTTGTTAGAGGTAACCTTTTTGGCGTAAGAATGGCTTGACGAATCGGGTATAGTGCGGCCTCTGTCCTTATGTGTATAGGCTGCGGGTTATTGTGCCATTTGGAAGGGGGGCTCTACATCTGTTTGCCGAGTGAATCTAATGGCCCTAACTTGTTAGACGAACCTTCGAAAGACTTCATAGTGTTTACCCTGCCTGCTTACCTTGGTAGTGTTTTGGGAGTAATTAACCCGGGCATTTGGGTAACACGACTCACAATGAAAGTGTACAACCTCTGCAGAGTGTAGAACTGTTATAACAGCCGTGCTCACGGTCACGAGTGGCCTTGGACCCTTATGGAATAGTTGAATAATTGTTTATGTTATGTTTTTGCTATTCATTAATCATTTCACATGGATCATATGTTTATTGTTTACATGGAGACCTTTTTGATGCTATTGATATGCTAAAATCATGTTAACTAAAAGCTACATGCTGATAAACCAATGATTATGCCTTTTTGAGCCTCATGAACCCCATGTTACACTTGTTGAGTACGAGATGTACTTACGCTTGTTTATTTCTCTTATTTGGATAAAAATCCCGGATGGGTAATAGATGGAGGTAATAGCGACTACTACGCCTACTTCCCTGAGGATTACTAGTCTTGCTGTCAACCAGTCAATGTGCCTGTGACTGGAGCTACCACGAGAGATTTTTATTTATACTTCCGCTACATTTGTGTTAAGACTAAGTGTTTAAATATCGTGATGTAATAACATTTGCCATGATACTTCTGTTATAATTTGTGAACTTATGTGTGATTGATCTCTGGGCGCACATAAGGGTAAGCATTCCATTTGGTCGATAAATGGGTGTGACACCCAGCCACCTCTAGGGTCACCGTAGAACCTCCCTTGGTTTAGAATCGCACGGTGAGCACGATGGTGTCCTCGGCTTCGCCAGCCGACCCGCCAGCGGTGAGCTTCCCCTGTTCTTGGTCCCTCTGGCCAGCAGGCCTGGCCTATCAGGCGCGCACGGGCGGGATGGCCGTCGCGGGCCACGCGGTTAGTAGGCCGTGGCAGCCAGGTGAAGCCGTGCGCGAGTTAGTGGGCCGCGTGGGCAAGCCGGCCTAGTACCTTGATAGGGTTTTGGATTTTGGTTTTTCTTTTATTATTTCACAGATTTAGATGCCATTTTGTAACTTCCAAATCTCAAGCTTGGTAGGTCCATTTGAGGTAATTCCAAGTTTGTTAGGATCTGTGTAAAGTGTAGTATTTAGGAAAAATATAAAATATATATGTGTTATTTCAATTCTGAAAGAATTAAATGGACCTTTGAAATGTGTTTTAAAATAGATGCAAACTTGTTAAATTGATAACTTGAGTTCTAGTGCTCCAAAAATTATGAAATTTGGTGGGTTTGCTATTTCATGTATATTCTAGCTCTGCTAAAAATTTGGATGCTTTTGCTTAAGTAGTTTTTAAGTTATGCCTTTGTCATTTTATATTAGGAGGTATTTGAATGAATTTTCATAATTTTTCTATATGTCCAATGATCATGAAATTTTGTGGAGAGTGTCCAGGTACATTATGATTGCTAAGAAAAATATTGTTTCTCTTGTTGATACTTTTTAATATAATTTCTTAATTATGCAAAAATCAGCCTTGATGGCTTGTGAATTTTGTGTTGGGCGTTCCTATGTGTAGCTGTGGCTCAAATTTTACACTAGACTCCTGGTAGGGTATAGAGTCCCCTGTAATTTTTGTAGAATTTTCTGAGTAGTTTGCATATAAGTTTATGTTCTCACTTTATTAATTAATTAAATTAAGAAAGGGATTAAAATAAATGACTTGGGTGAACATACCTTATTTTCTGGTGGTTTCATGTCATGTGTGACCTAGTAGTGCCATTAGTTTGGTCATAAGGGTAGTTTGACACATGAGTAAATATTTAATTTTCACATTTCTAGGTTCTCTGGACAGCTGGTAGCATTTCTGGGATTTGACCTTGATAAAGGTGGTTGCTGTGAATCTTGTGAATACCAAAGTTGTAGTAAACTTCTTAAACTAGCTTGTGTCAAAATTTGGTGGCATTTGTCCGAATAGTTTAGGAGTTATAGCTATTTAAAGTTGCTGTCTAGAAATGGCTGCTCTCTGTTTGGAGAGAATAAATTTCTGGAACTTTAAAATTTCGACTAAGTAAACTTGGGAATCAAGTCTTGAGGTCTGAAAATGAATTCTAGAGTATTTTATAGTCTTTCCAGATTGTCTTGTATCATATCATTTGGATTTATGAATCTCTAGTTATGGTTAAAATACATAGCTGCTGTCCAGATTGGTGTTGCGCTATTATGTGCTTGAGTTTGTGTGAGCCTAAGTAATGTTGCTCTTGTTAATTATTTAGGTGTTAGGTCCTTAACTGAGGAGGAGCAATTGTACATTAGGTTGTGTAGACTTGGTAAGTACTTCTCTACCAGAGAAGAGATTTGTACTTTTTGTAAAGTAATTTGAATCGAGCGTTAAGCGTTGCTGTAGTTTACATTTGCATTCACTAAGCATGTTGCATTCATTTTTATGCATCCATGAGATTCATTTATGCATTCATGCAATAGGTGTTCTGGAGGGGGTGACACTCCTAGAATTTGAGGGAGCAATTTCGGAGGAGGAGCAGGAGCAGTCAGGAGAACCCGAAGAGCCAGCCAGCGAAGGAAGCGCCGTTGAAGAGCTGCTTGAGTGCCCGGACCACCGCCCTTCTTCCTTTTTGAAAGGCAAGCCCTGGTGCATGCTGACCCAACCTTTGTATATATATCTTTGAGTACTTTTACTTGTTTACTGCATTAAGTTATAGGAGTTAGGTGAAAACACTTGTTGCATTTTATCTATCCTTGTCCAGATATAAAACTTGAATCCCAATTAAAGTTTAGGCACGTGTTAATGCTTAGCCCTGCTTAGTGCGGTAGAAGTCGGGTGATTTCTGGTCATCCGCAAGCTTTAGGTGAAGTGGGTCACGGTTGGCTATATTTGCTATCATGGAAAAGAACCATGGTGAAAAATGAATTGAGACCGGACAAGAGTTCGATAGTGCAGCCACAAGACACTTCACGTCTTGGGTGCGAAGCTATGCCCGTCTGAGTCGTTTATGGACCGATTCGCTGTACGTCCTTGAGTCATGTTGAGCGCAGTCTAACACTTAGTTGGCTGGATAAGCCGTTTCGACCGCAAAGCTGAGTAATACAGTTCAGACCGAGAATCGGGAGGTCAAGTGCGCATCTTGGAGGAAGTAAGGATGTGCTTGGGACATTGGCGTAAGACCAAGGGGGGTTAGAGTTCCTATCACCTGGCAGAGTGTTGCCCTTGGGGATGCGGCATCAGTCGAACCCACGATTCCTGAATTGTACCAAAGGTGACCTGAGCAGCCCTCACCAGATGTGTCTCAGTGAGTGTTAGAAGTACCCCTCCAGCTGGATATATAGGAACTCGATTCAAATGGACTTGACTCGAGCAGCGGCAACATAGATTCCATTAATTGAACGGATGGTTAATTGAATGATGATTTAAATGTTGCCGCAATTTATACCTGCTATGGTTATTAATGTTTGCTTAATAATCAAATGAATGTTTAGTACGGGTGCTAAGATAGCTGATAGGTTAATGCTAAAAATAACTGCTAGTACAGGTTAAAAGAGTTACTACTACTTATGCTTTTCCGCAAAATATGATATCAGCCAGCTCCACTTTAAGAAAGCCTTGCATGATCCTTGGTGTCTTTTATTTTCCGTTTCGACGGGTAAGTCTAGCTAAGTACATTCTTGTACTCAGGGTTTATTCTCTCCTGTTGCAGATGACATGCTATATCAGGGCTTCTGCAAGAACTGCCTCCACCCGGCAGGTGACGAGGACTAGATCACTCGGGCGTGATCGTCTGTTAGTCTACTTTCCTTAATGCTTTTGCGAGATGGTGATCTGCAAGACTGGCAACCGTACTTGAACTAAGTGTGTGTTACTTTATGCTTTCGCTACTTTATAAACTTGGTTTGTAATAATTGTGACTCCATGGTGTCGTAAGCTTATTTCCGAACTACTTGTGAAATGTAACGTGTGATGCATTTATGTTGAATGATGCGATCTTGGTTGTAATCATATTGGTTTGAAATCTATCATGATTTCGATTGACTACCGGGATTATATGGGCTCAAGTTCAAAAATTTGAGCATTTCGGCGCTTGTTTTTGTACTTGTGCACTTATAATTTGGACAGTTCTATTACAGAAGTGGCTGGCAATGCCATGCCCAGAGCACGGTGTCTGGGAGCCCCCGAGCCTCGATGGCACGAGGCTTGTCTTCTTGCACCCAGTCCTTGGCTAGCGTCGCAAGCCGGGTAGGAGCCAAGGCCCGAGCTCGAGTGTGTTGCCAATCAGGAGCCTGAGGCTCCTATGTGGGGCTGCACCATGCCCAAGCTCGGTCAAGTTTCTTTGTCGGAGGGTGCACGTGAGCATACCCGATGGGTATAGCCCCTGAGCCCCTAGGTGATCCTAGGGGGGTCAGTCAGGGGTCCCTTCGGTCAGGAACCATTGATCACGAGGCTTAACATACCCATATGTTAGGATCTCGTTAGGAGCCTCTGAGCCCTTCGCAGCCTCACTTGGCTTGATTCGTGATGGCGACAGAGGGCTGAATTCGATCTTCTAGTGACCAAACTAGCCATGGCGTGGACGGTTCCTGCTGACGGGAGTGTGTTGCCCTGCGTGGGGCCTTTCCCCTTGGTGTGTTAGGGGCACTTAGCTGTCGGGGCCAAGTGGTAGTGGCGCTGACCCCTTCTCTGCTCCTATGTCGCATAGGTCTATGACCCGAGCGAGGGTTCAGTGAACTCATTTGGGAGTTACTGACTTTAGGCCTGGGGCACCCTCCCTTCTAGTTGAGACCTATCATGGGTCAAGTGATCGAGAGTGTTTGGGCTCTGGCTCAGGGCCACCTGATCACCCGACGTGCCACGCCCTTCTGGGGGCTTCGATAGCAGGCTCCAATCCTCTTAGGATGGCCTTTTGGGACCGACCTTAATTCTGCAGCCATAGGTCGGGGCGTGGGAAGCGAATCGAGCTTGGGCGGGTGATGAATACATCGCCATGCTAGACACACCGACGCTATGGTCTTCCCTAAGTTGCAATTCGTCCCCGACTCAGCTGCCACGTCACCCACGGATTCAGGAGACACGTCGTCACTGTTTCAGTCATAATTTTCTCATACGACATCGAAACGGGGCATTCTTGGATGCGTTGGAAAGGGGACGATGATGTCGTCGTTATGGATCTAGTCTTAGATCCAGAAATTCTGTCGATCATTCTTTGTGACCATGGCAAGGTGCTGTGTCACCTATTTGGGCCACCTTGGCCATGTATCGTGTTGGGCCTTAAGCCCAAGTTGTAGGCGCCCAACCCCTGGCCGTCCTCAACCCTAGGTCGAGTCTTAGACTATAAACACAGATGTCACCACTGCTAGACAATGGGGTTTTGTTTAGAGTTTAGTTTTCCATCGATAAACAGAATCGTTCATTGTAACTGTGGTGACAAATCCTTTTACAGTGATCCAGGGCCCCTGTTCTTGATCTCCTCCACTGTGTCGATTAGTCCTTTGGAACCGAGTTCTTGAACCCTCTATTGATATTCGCATCATTCATATTTGCAATTTCAGATTGCGTGTTTTACCTTCTTGCTTGTGCTCTTCGATTCGCTTGCAGGAAAAGCCTTCTTGGCGAGGTCAATCAAGTTGTGCTTGGTTGATAACCAACGGAGCAGTGGTGTAACGGTTGTAGGGTTCAAATTGTGTCTGATTTGAAGTCGGATCGCCAACGTCGAGATCTCCACAATTCAAACTTATCGGTTACCTCTCAGAAGATCGGGCCTGTACCTCATCAATTGGTATCAGAGATTTTAGGTTTACCGCGAGGTATATTCTCATTTGCCTTAGATTCATATTTGTTCATTACCTAGAGTCCACAAAAAGCCCAAAAATATTTCAATTTCCGCTGTCCTATCACCCTTTGTGCCTTTGCAATTTTGTTTCAGATTCGCATTGTTGAGTTTGTGTCCGTGGTTGAGTCTTGTTGCTGGTTTAGGATTGTGTTCGTGGTCGTAGTTCAATCGCCCGTTGCTGTGATTTTTGTTTTCCGCCGCTATCCCATCCACCATTCCCAACCAACAAGTCGAAGCCACCACATTACTTGACTTGCCCCGCAAGCCGCCTAGTGTAACTTCTCGTCGCCGCGCAAACCCTAGATAGGTTGCCAGCCGCTCTTATTTTGCCTGCATCGTAGCCCTCCTTACATCATCAGGCGTATACCTACTGTCGCTGTTGGAGTCAGAGGGACGCTCTTGTGATCGGTGTTGGAGTTTAGGGACGCTTTGCCCTAACTGTCGCTGCCGTATTGTGCCTACCGAAAAACATAACTTGAGATACCTTCGGTAAAACAGGCATAACTTTTCGCTCGTTTATCAGAAAAATCTAAAATTTTTACAGCAGCTTCTTAACTCCATTTGGAGCCAACCCAAACAGGCATAACTTTTTGCCCTATTTGGATTCATCAAAATTGCCAAAAAAAATTTAGGAAAATAAAGAAAAAAATTGTCAAAGTTTTTGCACGCTTTTCAGAGAACGTGCTGTATTTCTGTAGACCACATCTCACCTCAGTTGTAGGTGCCAATTTTTGTGGTTGCATCTTTTTTATCCTTGTTTAGAGAAAAATATAAAAAAATAGTGAAAAAATAAAAAAAATTTGATTCCTACTAGTACCTTTTGGAAAAATCAGGGAAAAATTCAGGAAAAAGAAAAAATCTGGGTTATTTGCTTGTTCTATGCGTTCTTTCCATCGTCCTTTGTTTTCACCTTGTTGTGCTATGTCTCGACACGTCTTAGCCAGCAGCTGTGATTTGTACTTTGGATCCGGATTGAACAATCGCTAATCTGTATTCGTTAATTGCTAATCCTTGCTGTCATATTGTGTGCCTACCCATAGCTCCACATATTCTTCTGTCAGCACAGGTTTCATCTTGCAACTGTTACCCACGCTCAACAACAGATTACTTTGTCACTTTGGTTTTGCTCCTATTTGGCATTGGTAAGAATACAGGCAAGACGGTGATAAGCCGCTTATGATTTTGCATTCCACTTTCACCACCACCACCACTTATTTCCTTTTAGTTGGTAGGGATAATACTTTGGTGTTGTCTTTTTCTATCCTCTAACCATGGTAGGATCTCTGACAGACTTCAATGAGTGCGTGTCCAAGGGCGAGCTTACAACGTTCATGACTTAACAACGCAATCTTATGACCGAGCTGACGCACAATGTGAACAATCTGGTCACCCACATTGAACAACTCGAGCAACGTCCTCCACCTCATTGTGCTGCTATGAAGATGCAGATGATTTTGGTGATGACGATGCGGATGCGAATGCTGACGGTTATGCCCGTCGCCGCCTCAACTTCAACCATCGCGGTATGGGAGGTAATAATCATGGTAATAATGATCCTTTTGCTAAAATTAAATTTAGCCTTCCTCCTTTTGCTGGTAATGTTGATCCAAAGGCTTATTTAGATTAGGAGCTTGTTGTTCAACAAAAATTTGATTCTCATAATGTTCCTGCTGAGCATAGAGTTAGACTTGCTACTAGTGAGTTTACTAATTTTGCTTTGTTCTGGTGGAGTGATCTTTGCAATGCTAATAATGCGGTTGCTGTGCCTCAAACTTGGAATGCTTTAAAGCAACGTATGAAATCTCATTTTGTGCCTCCTTATTACCAACGTGATTTACGTTTGAAACTACAAACTTTAAAACAAGGTGATAAAGGAGTAGAAGCTTACTATCAAGAATTGCTTATTGGTTTAGCCCATTGTGGTATAAATGAAGATGATAATGATGCTAGTGCTAGATTTTTTGGTGGTTTAAACCATGATATACAGAACATACTTGATTACAAAGAATGGCGCAATTTTTTTCCAATTGTATCATCTTGCTATTAAGGCAGAACGTGAAGTACAGGGATGCAAACAACACCAGCCTTTCAGGTCTAACAATGGGAGGAATTTTCAGCAGCGTTCAGCGCCGGATACGCCCAAGATTCCTGTTGCATCACAGCCATCTACACCTCCATTGTCTTCTGGGGTAAGTCAATTGTCTAATGTGCAGAAGAAAGGTGCCACTCCGGGTGCTTCTACTAGCTCCTCCTCGTCCAGCGCTAAAATCATTTGCCACCGATGCAAAGGCATGGGACATGTCATGAAGGATTGCCCTAGTCGTCGTGCTTTCATTGCTACCGAGGATGGATATGTAAGTACTAGTGATGTTGAAGATGATTTAGCCATTGCTGCTAACATTGATGCAGATTCCACCGAGGGCGATCAAGACAAGGAGGCCATCATCATTGATTCTATGGCTGCTGCCATGGACTACCCTAGCCTTCTTGTGCAGCGTGTGTTGAGTACACGTGTGGGACATGAAGAAGAGATGAAGATCCAATGAAACAATTTGTTCCACATGTATTTCATTGTGCAGGGTTGTCGTGTTCTCACTATCATTGATAGCGGAAGTTGCAATAACTTGGTGAGTTCAGATTTGGTTGAGAAGCTTGGCTTGACCACACGACAACATTCATATCCATATAAACTTCAATGGTTCAATAATAGTGGTAAGACTAAGGTAACTAAATCAGCACGCATTAGCTTTTTCATAGGTTCTTATCATGATACTGCTGATTTTGATGTTGTCCCTATGCAAGCTTGTTCCATTTTGTTAGGTCGTCCATGGGAATTTGATAATGATGCTTTACACCATGGTAGAACTAATACATACACTATCATACATAAGGACAAGAAAATTACATTGCTGCCTTTGTCTCCTACGGATATTATTAAACATGCTTATGAGATTAAAAATAAACCTCCAACTGACATTGCTAAAAGTAATGGGATTAAGTTAAAAGGAGGTATTTTTCTTGCTACAACTTTTGCTACTTCTAAGTTATGTGATAATCCTGATGCACCATGTTATACTATGCTTTGTCAACCTATTATGTCTGGTGCATTGCCTGCTGTCACTAACCTTTTGCAGGAGTTCGCTGATGATGGGATGAAGTCGAGGACGAATCCAATTCTAGAAGGAGGGGATGATGAGGACATCGCCAAGATGGAGTCGAGGACGACTACAATTTAAGAAGGGGAGGATGATGAGGACATCGCCACGCTGGACACACCGACGCTATGGTTTTCCCCATGTTGCAATTCATCCCCGACTCAGCTGCCACGTCACCCTCGGATTTAGCAGACACGTCGTCACTGTTTCGGTCATAATTTTCTCATATGACATCGAAACGGTGCGTTCTTGGATGCGTTGGAAAGGGGATGATGACGCCGTCGTTTTGGATCTGGTCTCAGCTCCAGAAGGTCCGTGGATCATTCTGTGTGACCATGGCAATGTGCTGTGTCACCTATTTGGGCCAGCTTGGCCATGTATCGTGTTGGGCCTTAAGCCCAAGTTGTGGGCGCCCAACCCCTGGCCGTCCTCAACCCTAGGTCGAGTCTTAGACTATAAACACAGCCGCCGCTGCTGCTAGACAATGGGGTTTTGTTTAGAGTTTAGTTTTCCATCGAGAAACTAAATCATTCATTGTAACTGTGGTGACAAATCCTTTTACAGTGATCCAGGGCTCCTGTTCTTGATCTCCTCCACTGTGTCGATTAGTCCTTTGGAACCAAGTTGTTGAACCCTCTATTGATATTCGCATCATTCATATTTGCAATTTCAGATTGCGTGTTTTACCTTCTTGCTTGTGCTCTTCGATTCGCTTGTAGGAAAAGCCTTCTTGGCGAGGTCAATCAAGTCATGCTTGGTTGATAACCAACAGAGCAGTGGTGTAATGGTTGCAGGGTTCGAATTGTGTCTGATTTGAAGTTGGATCACCAACGTCAAGATCTCCACAAATCGAACTTATCGGTTACCTCTCGGAAGATCGGGCCTGTACCTCATCAATGACCCTCGTTGGGTCCATCGCTCAGCGGCTCCCGACCTAACTCCAAGGAGTTGGTTGGTTTTGGTGGATGCTCCGCCCGAGCGCCCGTCGATTGGGGGATCGAGTTGCTCTATCTGGGGAGCCGACGCAACCCCCGAGGCTATCATGGGGCCTCGTTGTCAGCGAGTGTGGCACCTTCTAGGCATGTCCAATCCGCTAATGCTTTGTGCAGGTGGTTTGATGGCGTCTGGGCCATCGTGCCTAACGGAGGAGTTAAGGCGTGCACTCCCATACCATCCCACTTTATCTAGGAGATGGGGCATTGGGGCCATGTGGAGTGGATCTGGCGGAGGAGGAGCCGTGACACTTGATAAACGTGGATCTAGGCTATCGATGATGACTGGTGGGCCCGAGGGGATTTGGATCCCCTCAAGTCCTACGAGGAGGCATGCGTGGAGTGGGCGGCGCGCTTGGTAGAAAGTGGAGTGGTGACTTGACTCGTTATCAATGCCCTCCTGACTCCTCCTTTACTACACGGCCACCATCATGCAACTGCTCAGAGGCATGTTGTGGGTATTGAAGGGACGCCTGGCCGGTACTCCGAGGTGTATTTAGCCTTCGATGGCTGATCGAAGGGCTCGGAGCCACCCTTAGCACATCGACTGGGGCTATAAAGAGGGGCCCCGGGGATGTGGCGCCTTCTATCCCCTCTCTGGCTCCTTCTCTTCTTCCTCTCAGATCCATCTTCTAGAAGCCAAGGCGATGATGAAGTGCGACGCTTCCCTCCGAGTGAGCCTGGCTTCCTTTGCCGGGCGATCGCTCACACGAGGGTGGAAGGATTCCAGCGAAGAGAAGGTGACGGCGTCATGTGAAGGGGGGTGAGAGGGTTAGTGCCGAGGGACGCTGTCCTTTCCTCATGCGCTGCCACCTTCGACGCTTCCCCGATTGTTCATGTTGCCGTGTTTCCTTCCCACCGCCTTCCTTTGGAGGGCGAAAGAATTCCAACGACATGGATCGCTAGGGCTTCCCTCTTTTATTAGAGGAAGAGCACCCCAGTCGCCTCAGGGGTGACTGTTCAGCTTAGAGCTGGAACCCGATGGTGGAGTGGACGAGGATGGGGCAGGGTTATACCCCTCTACTTTGCCCTTCGTCCTCATTGCTGCTGTAGAGTCGCTCCCGTCCCCTGGGTCAGGGGAGCACCACCTGGGTCTCTCCGTGCTTGTCAATGAACTACATGACCCCCACCATAGATCGGTAAGGGTCGAGCAGACCAGTGGGGTTGCCACCGTCGCGTGGGCGGTTTTATGGGGCAGCTGTTTTTGCCGCCGTATATTGTAATCAGGTCGTTATGAATTAGTGAAAGGAAATTACTTTTGTTTGTAATCTCACTGCTCGTAAGTCATGCTTGGAGACTTAGATCCCTCATTGGGATAGGCTATTATGATGATGGCCTCGGTGGCCAAGATCGCTGCACCCGTGCTGCTAACGGGTAAGTCCATGAGAACCCTAGGTTTATGATCGTTCCATGGCCTAGTCATGTCCCCCAGTGGGGAGATCCTCGGCTTCCCAGGCGAGCCACTCATATAGTTCCTAAGCTCGTCTGTCGGTGCACGAGGGCTCGCTGCCTTCCTCGGTGGGTCACCACGAGCGACTCTAGGTCGGTACTCGAACATCACATAATGGTCAGCCGACTTTGCTTCTGAGTGGCTGGCTAAGGCCTTTGGTGCCTGACCATCAACATCCCTCGCATTTTAGGTGCCTCAGGCGACCTTGAAGCCCCTTGGGCTAGCCTTAGAACCCTTGGCGATGTGTCTTCTGAGGGGTCTCGCACCAGTGTGTGGCTGGGTGGCGCGATTCGATGAAGGATCGGGAGACAGAGATAGCTGCAAATGAACCAAAATGAACACAAGAGAAGGGATAGGGGACATAGTTGGTAATGCAACGGCTGGGGCCATTCCGTTAGTGCCTTGCTGACCCTTCGCCTGTTCCTCCTGCTCCATCGGTTCGGTCCTCGCCTCGCTTGAAGGCCCTGTGCTGCAGTCCACCTTCACAAAGGGTAACAGGTGGTTAGCTCAGTTGATCCTTTGACCATTGTCGAGCCACTACTAGAGTCACTCGGGTTTAAGGAGACAACAGTGAAGTCAAGCAAAGCAATAAGATCGGGGGACAGGACATATCTTGGTTTTTGTTGTTGGATAGGTAGGCCAGCGAAGGAGGTCAGCAGGCGGATACTAGCTCGAGAGATAGTGTTTTTGGGTGGATGGCTTGGCGATGGCCTTCCTGTAACACCCCAGGTGTTATCCACTTGCTAAGCAAGTGGGTTTGAGCTCAAACATGACACATCAAGTGATGATCATGATCTCTAGTTCATAATCTTGAAAGTGGTGAGGGAAGTGCTGAGGTCAAATCTATGAAATTGAGTCCCAACTAGAACTTGGGCAATGCACATTTGCTTACATGTAGACCCTTTCAAAAGGTACGCTTGAGTAATGTGAAGGTGTTTCTTTCATGTGTCTCACTGGAAAAGTTTCGTGAGGTTTGGAATAAAAAAGACATGAAATGATTAGTTATATCCTTACTTGAATTGCACTATTAAGTGAAGGGAAACATAGGTCATCAACCAAACCTTGCAATCTTATCCAAATGACTCTAGATGAACTCTACAATAAAAGTTATGAAAGGTTCATGTTGAGCAAGTGCTAAGAAAAGGCTTCAATGGACCAAAAAGCATAATTTAAGCTTTATCGTGATGCTAGTTTGACCTGTGTTGACCTATCACTTAGAGTGCTTGCATGAAGTTACACTTTAAATAAAAGTTGTAGTTAAGTTTGAGTAGAACAAACTTTTATTAAAGGTCAAGATCTAGTTCAGTGTCTAACTTAGTCTAATAGAGCCCTCAAGTTGGAATCCATTATTGCTTTGGAGCTTGAAAAATTTGCTGTCCACAATGGACCGAATGGATGTTTTCCGTTTCCATGTAGCTACCTTGGGGAATTAATATCTTGCAAACCAAGCTGATCTAGACCATGATCCTTTAAGAAAATTTATAGTACTCTTGTAGCTCTCCAACATGGTGAAATTGGTTGATCGAATCGTCAAATGGTTGGAGAATTGGGGAGGGATGAAAATGGGTTTTCAACCGTACTTTTGCAGTGGTTTTTAGTCAGTCCTTTGATGATTTGAATCGGCCGTGGGAGATGAAGTGGCCGACCGGGCTTAGCTCCCGCGTGCCGCGTGCCGTCCGTGCATCGGCGTTGGGCCCACATCGCCGCGCCCAGCTGCATAAGCCCGAGCGCCCGCTCTCCCTCACTCCTGTTTGCTCTGTCTCTCTCGTTCTTTCCCTCTCCAATGCAGAAAGAGGTGAACTCTCCATTGCTGCCGCCGTTGTAAAAATCCATCCCTGCCACCACACCTTTGTTCGATTCCACGCACCAGTAGCAGCACCATGACGCCCTCTCGCTCGCCAGCATAGCGGCGGTGTCCGTCATCGCATGGTAAGGGCCCTTTTGGGCCACGGCGCCGCCATTGATATGGCTGCCATTGATGCCACCGAGCTAGAGCTCATGCATGGCCATCGTACCTTGCATCCCTCCCTGCTCTGTATCCCTCTCATTCCATGGTCGCCTTGGACCGCTGTGGCCTGCGCGGCTTGCCGCTAGCGAGTGCAGCCAGTGTCGAGTCCTAATGCTGCCGCCGTACGTACGAACAGAGTCACCGGAGCTGCATCCGCCGTCGGCTCCCGTACGGGCCACCTCCCACTCAACCACGGCCACCTGATGGCATGCACGGACCCCCAGCGTGGACGCATGGCCTACCCTCGCCATACCCGGCTCCCACATCGCTGGCAATCGGCCGTCCCCGACGCCCTTTGTCTCGACTTTGTACGAAGGTTGAAGAAGAGGGAGTAAAACGAATTAGAAACTTTTTGCTGGGTCAAGATGCAAAACTCGTGACTCATATGAATAGTGCTCATAGGGACCTAATTGCGGGGATCTTTGTTTGTGGAAAATCCAGGGGTCCCGAGGCAAAAGTGTTTTTCTTTTCTTTTTCTATTTATGAATTAATCTGGTTGAAACTTTGAAAATGCATAGTAAATTGTAGAAAAATCATAAAATAGCAAATGAGGACATTTTTGAATCCTTGTAAGTAGATCTACACAGTTGAGTCATAATATGATATATGTTAATATAAAGTTTCTACTGTTTTTATTTATTCTTGTAAAGTGCTTTTAGAAATGCTTTTAAGTTGGATAGATGCATATCTTGAGTTATATAAGTCCAAAAATTGTGATTCTAGTTGTGTTAATCTTGTGATGACATGCTCTAGCTAGGAAAAATATTAAACATGCTAGTTGTGTACTATTTTTATAATATTTTGATTTAATATTGTTAAATAGGCAATTTTAGCTTATCTTGCTTGTTATATTCATATCTAGAGTTGTGGCGCTCCAATTGCAATAAAGTTTTTATGGTAGGCTACTGATCATATGTATGTGCTATGGTAAACATTTCATATCCATTGGATGCAGTATGATGGAGTTAGTGATTTAACTTGTTTAATGATTGTTAAATGGATTTAATTGGTTTATAAATAATTTATATATGCAAAAATGTGAAATGTGGTTCCTTTGCCTTTGCATGATGATGTTGTGACCTAAGGAAACTTAATATGGCCATGTGTTTATAGAAAATATGGATCTTTAGATTTATCTTGCTCTCACATGTTTTCTTGCAATAGCAATTTGTCTTTTTTATAGTAATTAAATTATAAGACCTGAACATGTGAAATTTATACAGTAGACTATTGGGATCATATGTGAGCTACTGTAATTTTCTTAGAATTTACTGTACACTTTTGATATATGTTTATTATTTCACTTAATTATCTAAATAAATTAATAAAGGCAATTAAATAAATGAATTGGGCTTGACCATGATATTTTCTAGCATATAGGTGATGGGTACAAACTGTTGGTAACATTGGTTGTGTCCAAATTCTATTTCTTATATGTAGTTAAATATTGTTTTGCTCTACAATTCAATTATAGTGACTGTTTTGGACAGTTTATGTTGTTAAGCAAATTACATGGTGAAAATGATGTTTAATGTGAATCTTGTTTATAACAAAGTTGTAGATAACTTATTTATCTTGCTTGTGTTAAAATTTCTTAGCATTTGTACAAATGGTTTGTAAGATATGGCGGTTCAAAGTTGGTCCTCAGAAATGTCTATTCTCTGAAATTTCTAGACAGATCTGGGAAATGGTGGTGTTTGGCCCTGATAGCTATTGAATCATGTTGAGATGATTGTAATAACGTTTTAGACAATTTCATAAGCTTTCTAGAAAGTCTTGTTTCATGTTTGTTGGATCTGTATAACTCTAGTTATGACTAAAACATATAGTTGCTGTTTGCAGTCCAGAAAATGATATATTCTAGTTATAGTTGTTTGCTTTGTGTGTTGCTAAGTGTGGCTCATGCCTTGGATGGTGATTGAGTTAATACACCTGAGACCTTGTGAAATTTGTGTGTCATGCCTAATATACTTGCTATCTATTTATAATAAGTTGTGTGATGTTTAGTTAAATAACTATAAGTGGGGTCTTGCATAATCTTGTGCTTGTCTTGAATGCTCTTATGTGACGCATCTCATATTGATATTCTTCATATTCATATACTTGCATCTTATTTAGGTACACTAGATGAACCACATGAAGGACGTGATGTTGGAGCCAAACCCAAAGACGGTGTTTGGTGGACCTATCCCGAAGATGTGAGGACCCTGGGGTGCATGCACAGAGTGGAGATGTTCCCCAAGGCGGTGCAAGCTAACTTAACTGACTTGTGTAGAATTCCAGGCAAGCCCCGAGTTATCAAATTGAGTTATTTATGTTTGATGCATTAGGTTGTAGTAGTTGAATGAAAACACTTGATGCATATATCTTCCTTGTCCAGATATATATATATATATAGGACTGCGCTAAATAGTAGCCAGGGTACTAAATAATATTCAGTACCCGACCCCCTCCGCTCCACCGGCATCTCGCGCACGTCCGCACGAGGAGCGGTTTTTTTCCTTCCGCAGGCGTGGCCGCTGTTTCTTTTTGGCGTGGTTTTTTTTCCTTCCGCAGGCAAGATTTTCTTTTGCGTTGACTGAGTTTCTGTTTCCTTTTTGCGCAGACTTTTCATGTTTTTTTGCATGTTTCTTTTTTGTGTGGCGTCCTTTTTTGCGTGGACGTTTCATGTTCTTTTTTTTGTATCTCTTTTGCGTGACTTTTTTTTGTTCTTTTTTTTATTTTTCTTGGCAGTGCTCAAGCTATATCGCCGTCAAGAACAATGAATTTTTATGTTTTTATATAGATATTTATTCTCTCCTTCTACCAAGGATTAGTGAAACTATATACTTCCTATAATCGCTGCAACTGATCCATGATAATGAAAACAGACTTTCCTTCTGATCGACACAATCTGCTATTTGAATGGGTGAAACTTATAATTACTATAAATTTTCAGCAAGATCAAGTACTCATAACAAATTACTGTCAAATATAATAATTCATTATCCAAATCACAAATACATTATTTGATCATTTGCCTTGCAAGATACAGCTATTTGATCTACTCATTTTTCTTCCCACCCATGATGAACTACTTGTCAAATATAATATTTCATAATCCGAAACATAAATACTAATTTAACTAGATTATTGCATCGCCAATCCTTAAGACAAATAAATTTATTTAGACATTATTCAAACCACAAATATTTCCTCCAGAATATTCAACAACATGATGGTGTTGGTCATGAGCAGCACCATCGTAAGATGCTGATCACAACTTTCTAAAAGTGACTTTGCTGATCAAACTTTCTAAAATGAGACTCCTTCAAGGTTGAATTAAAGAAATTTTTCGGTATCGTGTGAGCCTGGTTCTCTTGATGGAAAGGTAGGTAATTCAGCAGCTCAGCCTTCATATCTGTTAAGAGATCTTGCAACAAAAGTATTATACTGATATAAATCGTGAATCTTCTATAATGAATTGATAGTAGCATACACTTGCACATCAAATTAACAGTACACTTTAAAAAAGAAACAGCATAGGCAAACTGCTCATGAGTGGAAACCCCAAAAAATTCAGTATGAATAGAAACTAGAGGCCAAACTTTCATACACACACATGAAAAAAAGAACAATTACATCATATGACACGGTTGAGGGAAATCAAGTGTTGAGGGAAACATAAACTCACAGCAGTGTAAACAAGGAAATGCACTAACTCTATTTATTCCAAAATGATTTAGCAGTGCCACGAAGTATGAAAATGCAGTGAATAAGTATAGCTTAGCATCACTACATTAAAGGGACTCCTGTTTTGGGGGATTTAAATTAAAAAAATGGTAATTCGCAGAAGTACAACTATGCCTAATTACAAAATTTTGCAACTATTATCTTTAGATAGGATAGAATCCAATTTTCTCACTACTTAGGTATACCCAACAAAAGAATACTGTTAATTTGGGCGAGCAAAATTATGTTTGTCAAATAAATATGGGCAAATGGATATGGTACACATATAAGCAAACTAAAATTCTAGTTTCTTAGAAAGATCAATTTCAGCAAAGAATGAGTTCCAAATTAGGTCGCTGTTAACTTTTGACTATAATGCAATGCCTCTATGTTGTATAAAAAAATAATCATAGCCCTAGCTAATGCCTAATGAGTAATGAAAGGAACAACATATCTAGTAGCATGGGGCAAAATGCAGCATCAACTAACTTGAGACATGCATATTTAAATAGAGTGGGAATATTTGTGATCCTGAGGTATTGTGAGCATAAAAAAACTATCAGCACAATAACATGTATGATTTTACCATGGGGCACAAGGAGCTGAAGAAAATGAGTTTACAAAGTTGTTCAATGAAGGTTTTTAACAAATGTGATAAAGAGATGTGCACATTTTCCATGCAACTCATACCTTGCAGAAAGATTGAATTAATAGGAATAAGTTTTCCATCCATGAGGAAATCAATCAAACATGTTGTGGGCATGCAAAATTTGTGTAGTAGTGCTTATATTTTCATAGACCATGTAGGAGATATCCAGATTGTTGTTCTCTAGCAACTCTAATCCCGCTTCTGGCTTTGTTTCACATAGAATGCAATCTTCAAGAAAGAGACCAAAGACTCTCTTTTGGGTTGATAGATAGATTGATGGTCAGCAAGTGAAAGATATTGCACCACAAGTGGTAGCTCTAGTGAAACCACAAGTGGTAGCGCTAGTGACCAAGTGGGATCTGCACAAAAAAACAAAGAGAGAGAAAGAGGATAAATAAAAATGATGAAAATATTAGCTCAAACTAGAGGAAGCATAATTAATAATATTCAGAGTAAAGTGGATTTTAAAAATAGGATGGAGATCTGTGGCATTTGACAAAACATGAGTTCATACCAAAAGCTGGTGAAACATTGTAGTTTGTTGGAATAGGATAACAGATAGCACATACATACATTTAAGGTCACAAAAAAATTGCATTGGAACAGTGCGAGTGTAGATCCTTACAACAACAAAAAAAAGTTGCTAGTGATTGAAATAAATCTATATACAGTTTATCTTGTCCAGAAATTGAATTGACAAAAGTTGCATTCGAAATAATGCACACAAACAACAGAAATTGTCATGGGTGCGCTGTCCATACGCTGACCATAAATCACATGCATGTCTAATTCATAGATGTGACTAACTGACTACACAAAAAGAAAGTTGATTTAATGATACAATCTCTAACTAAACAAAGATATGAATCAACAGCATGTCCAAATAAGCCAAGCAAAGAAAACAAAAGGGAAGACAACTTGGAGGACTAGATGCATCTGTGGTGGCGGGAGAAGCGACTGATAAAACCGGACTCGACGGGGATCAGCTGCTACTATTGGAACCAGTATCATATCGTAGTTCTTTTTTTTTTACAAATAGTTTCAGTGAAACAAAATCACAATCGAGTTTGAGAAAACTGCCCATTTTTTGTTAAGCAAGTAAAAACCAACAAATACAAGATCCAAGCCGGGTAAAGAACTCACACAGGCGCTGCCAAATCCAGCGCACATGTGGTCAACCCAACACTAGATTTGCACAATACAATGTGTAGCTGGTGGTGGTGAAGATATACAGATTAAAGAGAGGTGGATTTGGGTTGGGAGTAACTTGCATCGTTGCGGATCTCCACACAAAATGAAGAATTAGAAATGTAAACTATATGCTTAAATGTACATTTTACTGAATTATGGCTCAATGCAATTAGTTATTAGTTATCACAATCAGAAATTAGGTAATCCTTCATGAGTTATGTTTACACAAACAAAAGGGAGCATGTGGCATTCTGTACAGAACAAATTTCAATTAGGCAATGTACTATTATCTATAGAACCAATATCAATCCTAAGCTTTTCGACATGGTGAACCCAAAAGCACAATTTCTAGAAAATTAAGCTAAGACAGTGATTGTGTTCAAATTAAGAACCAGTAAGATCAATCCATTGCAACTATAGATGGATTACCTTCTATTCCACGCTGCCCTCGCAATTAGTGGTAGCAGTACACATTGAAGGTTCTCCTGCAGTTTCCCAAAATAGGAGGAAGGACACATTTAATAAGATGCTTAAAATATCATGTAAACCATATGAACATTAGGTAAAATAACAATGATAGCATGGGAACTAGGAACACCAGCACAGTGATGTTGACATCTTCAACAATACTAGCCTTTGAGCATTCTATAGAGGAACCTAGCTCTGTTTATCATGTTCATATCTTGCATATCAAAAGGAAAAAAGAGAAGTACAGCTATGAAGAGGAAAAGAAGAAAATATAGGCAAGCAGAGAAAACTGAGAGAGAATAGCATGGAGCCATGAATATGAGCACAAGCAAAAGATCCTGATCCAATCAGAAAAGATGGAGAAAACATGACAGAGGAAGGCCCTGAATACACATTGGCATGGAGTGGACTAACCCCAATTCAGTAAACAGGTGGCAGTAGAACTGTTCACATGAGTGCAGCATTTTTAGAATTAACCACAATGAGCAACAACTGGCATAAGGTCTAACTAGGAATAGAGTACACGAAAAATATTGAGACATAAATGTTAACTACATTTAGATGTGATGTAAAACAGGGGAGAAATATTCAAAAGAACTGCTAGTATTAAACCACACTAGTTGACCATACCATGTTTTTTCTACATTCAAGTATGGACACACATCACACTAATATATTAATGGATCCATACCAGATGCAAGCATATGCAAATACGGATGCAATCTAAGTTATGTTTCCAATCTCATTAATTTACTCTTGTGTTCTTATTCACAAATAAAAAAATAAAAAATTTCTTATTATGCTCCTCAGCCAGCATACAACCAACATATCAATTGATGTTAGCAACATCTACCACAAAATGGATCAGACCACGATCCTCTCACAATCAAGAAATCGATGCACCTCAATAATTAATTGTAATAATCTTATATCATCATCATCTTGGTACCATCTACAACTATGGAATCGCTAATAGAAAATTTAAGCAACATTTTCAAGAATACAAATTTTAAAAGCTATTTGAAGGAATGAAGGCTTTAGTTGTATTCATATGAGATAATACTGAAATGCATGTGCTAGCTTCGGAAAGAAAAGATTCACTTCTAGCTCGAAATCAAGCTTTTGTCTACCTGTTAGTGTTATGCCATATCTTCTGGTAATCTCATATGAATTCAAAATTAGAGGAAAAAATTATCAACCCTAAAGACAATCGGCACAGCGATTGGAAAAAGGTTAGTGCACTACACCAAAGGGACACGATTCCTGAACTTTTGTTGCTTCCACGCCCTTTATCAAAAAGCCATGAGGATGTATGAATCTGTGTCAAAAATCAAATTCATGCTTGGTTCGAATCAGGCAAAGAAGACCAGCGGCTAGGAGACAAGGATGCAAAGAAGGCCTGCAGCATTGGGAGGATGGGACAAATTTTCCTGGAGCTAATGTTTCCCCCATGCAGCACATTTGCACAAAAAACGACAATTACATGTTGCATAATCCTCTTAAGTTCTGACAGAAACGTGAAAAATGAAAAGCCCATAGGCTTGCCTCCACGAAAAAGGAAGCAACACACTTGATGATGTAGATGAATTCGCGAGGTGGAGCAGCTAGGTAAGTTGAAATTGCCTACAATATCTTCAACGTGAATATGAAAGGTAAATCCAATTTTGTCAAGAGCAGCCTCTGGGCCAGAATTGGAAGATGCGCATTAACTCCGTTAGTTTTAGTCACACAAATATCACTGATTGGTGGCTGTAATTTTAGTGGAAGAAAACATAGACAGCAGAAAACTACCTGCAGGGAAGAGCTGCATTCGGATTCTTGCCATGACTCTCAAGCATGGCTAGCGTGGGTTGGTTGACGTGGAGCGGGTCAGCATCTAACGATGCCTGGTAGAGCCCAAGCTTTGCCAACATCCAGCACCTGCTGCCACATACTGCGTCCAGCGACGACAAGGCAAGGTGCCACCATCATCTTCATTCAGGAGGACACAAAGCAGGGCAGAGCTAGACAGTGGCGGAGCTCAACCAAAATTTAGCTGGGGCAGAACGTGAACACATAACTAATATTATAAAAAAATAACATACGCACATCACATTCTCATTGATATCCCACACGAAGGGATAATATATGACAAATTTAATTCTTAAAAAATGAAGATGGTACCTACTATTAAAAAGCAGTCGTCCATAGCAAGCTAGCAGCGCCTTCATATAATTCATTAATTCAACATACACCAATTTGACTAAGATTCAACTACCCAAGAGCTTATAAATCTGTAATTTTAAACAACAAATCAAACTGTATGATATTATGTGATAATACATCGACAATATTTCAACTAGCTGTCGTGAAGCATATGAGCAGAAATACTTTTAGGGACTGTTAGATAATTAATTATCTGCTAGTTTGAATTATCTGAGATAGCAGAAATACTTTTAGGGACTGCTATGCTAGATAATTAATTTAAGAACTTGAACAGCAACCAAACAGAATCTGATACGATACGATGTGCATCCACCATGAAGTTTCCAGGTTCTGGGAAATTCTAATCATGAAATGCGTATCAAAGTGACAAGATACAGCGATGTACATATTTAAAGATGAGCATATGAGCAGTATACAAATGGTCTTGCAGGAAGCAAAGTGGCATGCATAATAGGATATGGCAATTTTAGAATACATGAGCATATGGACAACAATTATCCGCTTTGGGATTCAAGAGCATATGAGCATCAGGTGCTCACACATGCAATTGTCAAAATCAAACCACAATGATTAACAGTCAGAAACCTTAAATCTGTAATATCAACAAGTGTATACATAGATCAAGATAAATAAATCATAAAATTAATGCCAAATTTATGACCGGTGGAGACAGTGATAAGTCCAAAAAAGTGTAGAGCATAGCAGCACGCCACTGTTGCTGATGGAGTGCAGATGAAGCAGACGTCTCATACTGGTGGAAGGCTAACTAAAATGATAAAAAAACAAAAATAACTAGTGCTAATGATTTGGAAGCTACAGCAGACATAAATTAAATGTGTAAAATTGGAAAATTAGCAAGGCTGAAAAAGAAGCTAATTTCAAATGGAAACAAATGCAAAATTTATACTCTTGTAAATCTTCAAGCATAATTAGCCACACAAACACAAACAAATCAGTAATACTAGAAGAAACTACATATGTGAGTAATCATGGGGAGTAGATGGAGGATGTTTTGATGGCGAGCGCCTGGGATCTGCACAAAAAACAAAGAGAGAGAAAAGAGGATAAATAACTTCTCCTGGCCTCCGGACATTGACAAGAAATTTTAAGAAAAAATCATCGCATGAAGAATAATATATATTGCAATACAGCTTCCCATCTGAGATTACATCCAGACAAACATTATTTATATAAGCTGAGAGTCCACGTGAAAGCAAATTATCATATAAAAGTTTCATGATATGACATTTGAATATTGCATTGCATAGCTGATCAGGTCTTAGCAACAAACATTTTAGCTCTGCTGAGATGAAAAAAAATACTGATATATTCCTTAAGCTAAGCAGATTTAGTTCAGTTGCAGAGAACCGTGTAACACCCTAAAATTTGAAGAAAAGAAAAATAGGGAAAATATGATTTTTATATTTATTTTTGTGAAGCATGCAACTATAGAATAAGAATAATTTTATAAATTTAAAATCAAATATAAGGGTAGAAACATGATTGAGCATTCATGCTGCTGCATTTGGAGTTTTGCATTGAGTGGTTTAAATCAAATTCAAATTTGATTTGAAAATCATTTGAAAAATGGATTTGAAAAATTGGAAAAGAAAAAGAAAAGGAATTTACTTACCGGGCCGCATTCCTCCAGCAGCCCAGCTTCCCGGCCTGCTTCGGCGGCCCAGCTTCTCTCCTCCCCCGCGCGCTCGCGTTCCTTGGGCCGAGCCCGGCCAGCGGCCCGCTAGTCCGTCTCCCGCACGCGCGGCCCGCGTCCCGCCTGGTGTCGCTGACGCGTGGGTCCCACCGGTCAGTGACCGTTCTCACCATCCTTTCTTCTTCTTCCTCCGGCCGACGCCGTTTCCATCGCTCCCGATCCGATTCGATCCTCGAATCTTCTTCTTTCCTTAGCTAGCGACCTCTCTAGACTATAAAACGGAGCCCTCGGCCCTCCCCGCTCCACATCCCACCCTTTACCGCAGCCAAAACCGCCTAGGGTTAGCTTGCCGCGAGCTCGAGCTCCACCGTCCGCTCCTCCAAGCCGCACCCGTTCCTCTCTTCATCCCCGGCTATATTTTTGCCCTAGGTGAGTTCGCGTTCGAGTTCTCTACCCGCAGGTGTTCTCCGTTCGCGTTTTTGTGCACCGTAGAGCGAGATGGTGTTTTCCGGCGATGGCGCCGCCGCGCGAGTCGCCGTCGGGATCAAATCCGGCCGGCGCGCCGCCCGTCTCCTCCCCCGATTGATCTGGACCGTCCGATCTAAAACGGACGGCTCATATTAGAAGATACCGGTTCGCTGGTGTTTTTGCTAAAGAGCCCCTAGAGTTTTCACAATTATAACCCGCGGTCCAAAGCGTAATCTGGAAAATACGTTTTTATTAAATGAAAACGTAATTCGTTTCGGAAAAAGAAAAATACGCTTTCTCATATTTACAGATTTGCCACTCAGATTGTTTTAGCCGTAGAATCTTCGTTTTAACTCCGATTTGATCCATTCAAATTGCGTTAGATTCATATTTGCGAGCTCTATCTAATGATGTAACTGTACAGTAGGTTTGGATTAATTTATTTTCGAGTTTTAATTAAAGTATTTATTTTTCTATAGGAAATCTTTGGAAATTCATAACTTTGTCGTTTTAGCTCCGTTTTTCGTGATCTTCGCGTCTGTGTGATCCTAGCGAGTTGTAGATTCGTTTTAAAGACTTTTTATTTTATTTTCTTACTGTTGGTGTATTGTTCTAATTATAGTCTTGTTTGTCTATGCATGATTGCCTCTGGATGTGTGTTGTTGATAATGGTTGATCGAGTATAGACGGTGAGCAATTCGTTGGAGATCAAGAGCCTTACTACGAGCAAGATCTTCAGGACCAGTTTGAGCAAGGCAAGTATAGCATGGGATTATCCTTGTTGTCCTATCCACCTTATGCAAATAATGTCATTATGCATTTATTCCTTGTTAAGGATGACTTAGCGATTGATCCTATACCTTGGTACCCATTATGATGCATTGATTAGTATGGCTAGTGCTTAAACATGGACTATGATCATGTAAATTGATTAGAGGAATATGCAATAAACATTAAAATATGATTTTAATTATTGTATAAAGGGGATTAGAGCATGTGTGTTGCTTTTGATGCTCTAATTGCTCTCCATAAGGACTCATCTATAAGCGATAATCCGGGATTTATAGTACAACTGTGGGGGCTATATGGCTCTGGCTTTAGTCATATAGAAGGACCTTTTCTAGCTTGTTAGAGGTAACCTTTTTGGCGTAAGAATGGCTTGACGAATCAGGTATAGTGCGGCCTCTGTCCTTATGTGTATAGGTTGCGGGTCAATGTGCCATTTGGAAGGGGGGCTCTACATCTATTTGCCGAGTGAATCTAATGGCCCTAACTTGTTAGACGAACCTTCGAAAGACTTCATAGTGTTTACCCTGCCTACTCACCTTTGTAGTGTTTTGGGAGTAATTAACCCGGGCATTTGGGTAACACGACTCACAGTGAAAGTGTACAACCTCTGCAGAGTGTAGAACTGTTATAACAGCCGTGCTCACGGTCACGAGTGGCCTTGGACCCTTATGGAATAGTTGAATAATTGTTTATGTTTATGTTTTTGCTATTCATTAATCATTTCACATGGATCATATGTTTATTGTTTACATTGAGACCTTTTGATGCTATTGATATGCTAAAATCATGTTAACTAAAAGCTACATGCTGATAAACCAATGATTATGCCTTTTTGAGCCTCATGAACCCCATGTTACACTTGTTGAGTACGAGATGTACTTACGCTTGTTTATTTCTCTTATTTGGATAAAAATCCCGGATGGGTAACAGATGGAGGTAATAGCGACTACTACGCCTACTTCCCTGAGGATTACTAGTCTTGCTATCAACCAGTCAATGTACCTGTGACTGGAGCTACCACGAGAGATTTTTATTTATACTTCCGCTACATTTGTGTTAAGACTAAGTGTTTAAATATCGTGATGTAATAACATTTGCCATGATACTTCCGTTATAATTTGTGAACTTATGTGTGATTGATCTCTGGGCGCACATAAGGGTAAGCATTCCATTTGGTCGATAAATGGGTGTGACAAATTGGTATCAGAGCTCTTGTTGACTGTAGGACGCAAGCCTAGCTAGCAATGGTCGAAGTAGTGTCATCTTTACACTATTTTTATGCTCACTATCTTGCTCTTGTTATTTGATAAATTTTTATGCTTCTTATGTCTCATTCTATTACGAAATTTTGCCTCTATTCTAACTTCATCTAAAAATTCTGTAGATGACTCGTGACCGTAAGACTGCCCGCATCAGCTTTGGAGGATACTACCCACCTCGTGCCCTGCTTGCAACTGAAGAGCCACAAGAACCAGAACCTCAGGAACAAGAGAAGACCCCTGTAGCACCAGTCCAAGCACCAGCACCTCCCCAGGAAGAGACTGAGCCTGAAGAAGATCCAGAAATCGTCGAGATTGAAGATGGTGAGGAGGAAGCTAATGGAGGAGTACAACCCCTGTCTCCACCACATGAAGCTCCTGAAGATATGCCACCTCCTCCAATGGGGTGGACTGTGAGGATCTACCACAGGAATGGAGGGGATGCTGTCTCTCATATTCGCCTAGTGGGGATGCTCACTGCTTACTTCGCGGATTGGCATCCAGCCGTGGAGTACGTCTGCTGGGAGTACACTCATCCACTAGAGAGCACATACTGGAAGGCAAGGGCAAGCATCTTTGCACACAAGCAAGACAAGGGGGCATATCAGCTGGACAGGATGTTCTCTCATGTGGGACATCGAGCTACCATAGAGGATAGCATTGAAGATGCTGCTTTTGAAGCATGTATGGGTCTTCGCTATCTTCGCTTTAACCTCATGAAGCATGACATTCATCGCTTCCTTCCTCGTGCACACCCCGAGCTTGGATGGGCTATGACAGATCCAGTGCAGCTAGAGCCACTACCTCGGGTGATGGTGAACTTTGTCTATGACATGATGGACAGGAAGCTGCAACTAGAAGAGATGGTGAGGACACAAGGGAAGACTATCAAGAGGTGCCAAGCAACCATTGATGAGCTACGAGCGAACCAAGGCATGCCCAAGATCTACGAGACATTAGAGCATGAGCCACTTCCTTAGGAAGTAGGAGTCCTTTATGTAATAAGAACGTTCTTAGTAACGTCAGTTGAGTCAGTCGAGTCTGTCGTGTGGTTTGAACCTTGGTGTGCTAGTTGCTTTATTATTATGCTTATGTGTGAGTTGGATCTTTGTTTGAGTGTCTGGACTTGTAGGCATGTCTACAAGTTCCATTATTAAGAATAATAAGTTTAATAGTCAAGGAATAATAGTTGGGTTTGATATTATCTCGTTTCTGTCCTTGCTGTTTTCTGAAGCAGTCTCTAATGTTTCTGCTATAGTTTAAAAACGGTTCGTGCAACATTTATGAAATTTTTATGAGAGAAACTAGACTCAAGCATCTTTCAAATGCCACTGGAATCACCTTTTTATCTAATCTGGTTCGAGAGATATAATTTTCACAAGATAAAGTTTCTGCACAGTCTGGAATCTGGAACAGTTTCTGTTACGCCTTATTTTTCATAGACTTAACGACAGAATCTGGTCATGAGGTCTGAATAGAAATTGTGGATAATTTCATAAGCTTTCCTACCATATAAAGCACGCCTCTTTTGGACTTCTGTAGCCCGAGATATGATTGAAATACTGCACTGTCAATATTGCTACTCGTCCAGAAAACTTTCAGATCTCATTCTTAATCTTATAAGTGGTTGATAACCTGGATTTCTTAAAGTTTGCATGTTTATGGGTGGCAGATGGCCGGAAGAGGAAGAGGCAGAGGTCGTGGAAACATTCCCCCGAATCCACCACCACCACCGCCACCAACTATCGAGCAGTTGCTGGCAGTACAGACGCAGTTGATGCAACAACTGGTGCAGAATCAGCAGAATCAGCCAGTTGCTGGGGTTCAACCACGTGATAAGCGTGGTGAATTTTTGAAGGGTCGTCCCCCAGTGTTCACACATGCTGCTGATCCTTTGGAGGCCGATGATTGGCTTCGTGCTGTGGAGAAACAACTCACCATTGCACAATGTGATGACCGACAGAAGGTGTTGTTCGCTTCTGGGCAACTTCAGGGAGAAGCTCAAGATTGGTGGGAGTCATATGAGTATGGTCGTCCTGCTAATGCTCCTGCAGTCACCTGGCAGGAGTTTAGAGAGAACTTTAGGGCATACCATATACCTGAAGGGATGATAGAATTGAAGGCGGAGGAATTCAGGAACCTGACCCAAGGGTCAATGACTGTAGCTGAGTACCGTGACAAGTTTGCTCAATTGTCACGATATGCTCCACATGAGGTGGCCAATGACAATGATAAGCAGCGCCGCTTCTTGAAGGGATTATATGATGGACTACAGTTGCAGTTGATGTCCAATACCTATCCCAACTTTCAGACACTTGTGAACCGCGCTATTGTGGTGGATAACAAGCGCAAAGAAATGGATGCTAAGAGGAAGAGGTTACAGGGACAAGCCTCCAATAGCAACACCCGTCCACGCACTGGCTTTCAACAGAATACTCAGCAGAGGCCTCCTTCTGGACAGTGGAATCGTGGTCAGGCCCCATTCCGTGGACAGTTCCCTCAACGTCCCCCATTTCAGCCACAGAGTAGCAACCAACGTCCACCACAGCAGAATGGGAATCAAGTGCAGCGTCAGGGTCCTTCCAACAACACTCCTACAAAGACCAGTGCTCCCAATACTCCCAATAGGTGTTTCCGTTGCGGAAAAGAAGGTCACTTGTCTTACAATTGCCCGGAGAAGCCTAACCAGCAGACTCCCCAGAGACAGAGCAGCCACCAGAAGCCCGCACTTAACTCGGGAAGGGTGAATCATTTGTCCTAGGAAACTGCAGTGGAGGAGCCAGAAGTTATGCTTGGTACGTTCGATGTCCACTCTACTCCTGCCACTGTTCTTTTTGATTCTGGAGCATCACATTCTTTCATATCACAATCATTTGTTAGAATACATAGAATCCATTTGTGTGCCATGAAGAACCCTATCTTAGTAAACTCACCTGGTGGAAGCATGCCAGCATCTTATCGCTGTCTTCCCATTACTCTCAACTTAAGGGGGGTAGAGTTTACAGTTAGCCCTATAGTATTGAGGACAGCTGGGATTGATCTTATTTTGGGAATGGATTGGATGATGCAACAGCAAGCAGAGATTCAGTGTAAGGATAAATCAGTTGTGCTGACAACACCAAAGGGTGATAGGATCAGGGTTGAAGTCAAAGTGCAAAAACAAGAGACCGCTACAGTGAACTAGCTCAATGATGGTGCCAATCAGGAGGATCCAGTTGTGGAGGAGTTCCCAGATGTGTTTCCGGAGGAATTGCCAGGTATGCCACCAGACCGTGACATTGAATTTATTATTGAATTATTACCTGGAACTGCACCTATAGCTAAGCGTCCATATAGAATGGGAGTAAATGAATTATAAGAACTTAAGAAACAAATTAAGGAGTTGCAGGATAAGGGTTTTATTCGTCCTAGTTCTTCACCATGGGGTGCACCAGTGATTTTTGTGGATAAGAAAGATGGAACTCAGAGGATGTGTGTAGATTATCGATCTCTTAATGAGGTTACTATTAAGAACAAGTACCCATTGCCTAGAATTGATGACCTGTTTGATCAGTTGAGAGGAGCTTGTGTATTCTCCAAGATTGATCTTCGCTCTGGATATCATCAATTGAAGATTCGTGCCAGGGATATACCCAAGACAACATTTACCACACGTTATGGGTTATATGAGTATACAGTGATGTCCTTTGGTTTGACTAATGCTCCTGCATACTTCATGTATTTAATGAATAAAGTGTTCATGGAATATCTGGACAAGTTTGTAGTGGTGTTCATTGATGATATACTAGTGTTTTCCAAGACGGAGGAAGAACATGCTGAACATTTGAGGTTGGTCTTGCAGAAGCTCAGAGAACACCAACTATATGCAAAAAGGAGTAAATGTGAGTTTTGGCTGAAGGAAGTTTCTTTTCTGGGTCACATCGTTTCAAATGGAGGAATATCAGTAGATCCTGGCAAGGTGAAAGACGTATTGAACTGGAAACCACCTATCAATGCAAGTGAGATCCGTAGCTTTTTGGGATTGGCTGGTTATTATAGGAGATTTATAGAGGGATTCTCCAAGCTTGCAAAACCAATGACTGCATTGTTGGAGAAGAATGCCAAGTTTGTGTGGTCCGAGAAGTGTCAGGCTAATTTTGAGGAATTAAAGAAAAGATTGACTACTGCACCCGTCTTAGTTTTGCCAGATCTGAATAAACCTTTCTCTATCTATTGTGATGCATCTCGATTGGGATTGGGATGTGTTCTGATGCAAGAAGGTAGAGTTGTGGCATATGCATCAAGGCAGTTAAGGAAGCATGAGTTAAATTACCCTACTCATGATTTGGAATTAGCTGCAGTAGTTCATGCATTAAAGATATGGAGACATTATTTGATTGGACACAAGAGTGATATATACACTGATCACAGGAGTCTCAAGTATATCTTCACTCAAACGGATCTGAACTTGAGGCACCGTAGATGGTTGGAGTTGATAAAAGACTATGATCTAGAAGTGCATTATCATCCCGGAAAGGCCAACGTTGTTGCTGATGCTCTTAGTAGGAAGAGTTATGCAAATGAAATACAAGTAATGCCTATGCCAAAGGAATTGTGTGCTGAGTGTAAGCATCTGAATTTAGGATTTACTACTAATGCAGTGGAACTAGTATTAGAGCCCACTCTGGAGCAAGAAATCCGTAAAGGTCAGCAGAAGGATGAAAAGTTGAGAGAGATAGCGGAAAACATAGCGAAAGGAAAATCTCCAGGATTTCGTAAGGATGAAAATGGTACGCTATGGTTTGGGAAAAGGCTGTGTGTGCCCGAAGATAAGGAAATCCGAATGGCAATTCTGCGTGAAGCTCATGAGTCAGCTTATTCCATACATCCGGGGAGTACTAAGATGTATTTAGATCTGAAAGAGAAATATTGGTGGTATGGTTTAAAGAGAGACGTAGCTGAGTATGTTGCCTTGTGTGACACTTGTCAAAGGGTGAAAGCGGAACATCAGAGGCCTGCAGGATTGTTACAACCTATGCAGATACCCGAGTGGAAATGGGAAGAGGTTGGTATGGATTTTATAGTTGGGTTACCACGGACTCAAAGAGGATATGATTCAATTTGGGTGATAGTGGATCGTCTGACTAAGGTTGCTCATTTTCTGCCTGTGAAGACTACATATAGCAGTGCGAAACTGGCAGAGTTGTATATGGAAAGAATAGTGAGTTTACATGGAGTTCCTAAGAAGATTGTGTCTGATCGAGGTACTCAGTTTACATCTCATTATTGGCAAAAGATACATGAATCATTAGGGACCAAACTAAATTTTAGTACAGCTTATCATCCCCAGACAGATGGTCAAACCGAGAGGATTAATCAGATATTGGAAGATATGTTGAGAGCTTGTGCTCTACAATATGGTACTAGCTGGGATAAGAGTTTGCCATACGCAGAGTTCTCTTATAACAATAGTTATCAGAAGAGTCTTCAAATGGCACCGTTTGAGGCTCTGTATGGACGAAAGTGTAGGACCCCGTTGTTCTGGAATCAAACAGGGGAGAGTCAAGTGTTTGGGCCTGATGTATTAAAGGACGCTGAAAAGAAAGTGAGAATGATTAGAGATAATCTAAAAATAGCACAGTCCAGACAGAAAAGTTATGCTGATACTCGCAGAAGGGAGTTGACCTTTGAGATAGGAGATTATGTATACTTGAAAGTGTCACCCATGAGAAGTGTGAAGAGATTTAACATGAAGGGTAAATTAGCACCAAGATATATTGGACCTTTCAAGATTATAGAGAGACGTGGTGAAGTGGCATATCAATTGGAATTACCCGAGAGTTTGGCAGGTGTACATGATGTGTTCCATGTGTCACAATTGAAGAAATGTTTACGAGTACCAGAAGAACAGATTTCGATAGAGGAACTCACTGTTAAGGAGGATCTTACATATGAGGAGTTTCCGGTTAAAATTTTGGAGACTGCGGACAGAGTCACAAGAAGTAGAACAATCAAAATGTGTAAAGTACAGTGGAATCGGTATACCGCAGAAGAGGCTACTTGGGAATGAGAAGAGGATCTGAGAAAAACCTACCCGCAACTGTTTGAGTAAGCACCGGTCGAATCTCGGGGCGAGATTCATTTTAAGGGGGGTAGAATTGTAACACCCTAAAATTTGAAGAAAAGAAAAATAGGGAAAATGTGATTTTTATATTTATTTTTGTGAAGCATGCAACTATAGAATAAGAATAATTTTATAAATTTAAAATCAAATATAAGGGTAGAAACATGATTGAGCATTCATGCTGCTGCATTTGGAGTTTTGCATTGAGTGGTTTAAATCAAATTCAAATTTGATTTGAAAATCATTTGAAAAATGGATTTGAAAAATTGGAAAAGAAAAAGAAAAGGAATTTACTTACCGGGCCGCATTCCTCCAGCAGCCCAGCTTCCCGGCCTGCTTCGGTGGCCCAGCTTCTCTCCTCCCCGCGCGCTCGCGTTCCTTGGGCCGAGCCCGGCCAGCGGCCCGCTAGTCCGTCTCCCGCACGCGCGGCCCGCGTCCCGCCTGGTGTCGCTGACGCGTGGGTCCCACCGGTCAGTGACCGTTCTCACCTTCCTTTCTTCTTCTTCCTCCGGCCGACGCCGTTTCCATCGCTCCCGATCCGATTCGATCCTCGAATCTTCTTCTTTCCTTAGCTAGCGACCTCTCTAGACTATAAAACGGAGCCCTCGGCCCTCCCCGCTCCACATCCCACCCTTTACCGCAGCCAAAACCGCCTAGGGTTAGCTCGCCGCGAGCTCGAGCTCCACCGTCCGCTCCTCCAAGCCGCACCCGTTCCTCTCTTCATCCCCGGCTATATTTTTGCCCTAGGTGAGTTCGCGTTCGAGTTCTCTACCCGCAGGTGTTCTCCGTTCGCGTTTTTGTGCACCGTAGAGCGAGATGGTGTTTTCCGGCGATGGCGCCGCCGCGCGAGTCGCCGTCGGGATCAAATCCGGCTGGCGCGCCGCCCGTCTCCTCCCCCGATTGATCTGGACCGTCCGATCTAAAACGGACGGCTCATATTAGAAGATACCGGTTCGCTGGTGTTTTTGCTAAAGAGCCCCTGGAGTTTTCACAATTATAACCCGCGGTCCAAAGCGTAATCTGGAAAATACGTTTTTATTAAATGAAAACGTAATTCGTTTCGGAAAAAGAAAAATACGCTTTCTCATATTTACAGATTTGCCACTCAGATTGTTTTAGCCGTAGAATCTTCGTTTTAACTCCGATTTGATCCATTCAAATTGCGTTAGATTCATATTTGCGAGCTCTATCTAATGATGTAACTGTACAGTAGGTTTGGATTAATTTATTTTCGAGTTTTAATTAAAGTATTTATTTTTCTATAGGAAATCTTTGGAAATTCATAACTTTGTCGTTTTAGCTCCGTTTTTCGTGATCTTCGCGTCTGTGTGATCCTAGCGAGTTGTAGATTCGTTTTAAAGACTTTTTATTTTATTTTCTTACTGTTGGTGTATTGTTCTAATTATAGTCTTGTTTGTCTATGCATGATTGCCTCTGGATGTGTGTTGTTGATAATGGTTGATCGAGTATAGACGGTGAGCAATTCGTTGGAGATCAAGAGCCTTACTACGAGCAAGATCTTCAGGACCAGTTTGAGCAAGGCAAGTATAGCATGGGATTATCCTTGTTGTCCTATCCACCTTATGCAAATAATGTCATTATGCATTTATTCCTTGTTAAGGATGACTTAGCGATTGATCCTATACCTTGGTACCCATTATGATGCATTGATTAGTATGGCTAGTGCTTAAACATGGACTATGATCATGTAAATTGATTAGAGGAATATGCAATAAACATTAAAATATGATTTTAATTATTGTATAAAGGGGATTAGAGCATGTGTGTTGCTTTTGATGCTCTAATTGCTCTCCATAAGGACTCATCTATAAGCGACAATCCGGGATTTACAGTACAACTGTGGGGGCTATATGGCTCTGGCTTTAGTCATATAGAAGGACCTTTTCTAGCTTGTTAGAGGTAACCTTTTTGGCGTAAGAATGGCTTGACGAATCGGGTATAGTGCGGCCTCTGTCCTTATGTGTATAGGCTGCGGGTCAATGTGCCATTTGGAAGGGGGGCTCTACATCTGTTTGCCGAGTGAATCTAATGGCCCTAACTTGTTAGACGAACCTTCGAAAGACTTCATAGTGTTTACCCTGCCTACTCACCTTGGTAGTGTTTTGGGAGTAATTAACCCGGGCATTTGGGTAACACGACTCACAGTGAAAGTGTACAACCTCTGCAGAGTGTAGAACTGTTATAACAGCCGTGCTCACGGTCACGAGTGGCCTTGGACCCTTATGGAATAGTTGAATAATTGTTTATGTTTATGTTTTTGCTATTCATTAATCATTTCACATGGATCATATGTTTATTGTTTACATTGAGACCTTTTGATGCTATTGATATGCTAAAATCATGTTAACTAAAAGCTACATGCTGATAAACCAATGATTATGCCTTTTTGAGCCTCATGAACCCCATGTTACACTTGTTGAGTACGAGATGTACTTACGCTTGTTTATTTCTCTTATTTGGATAAAAATCCCGGATGGGTAACAGATGGAGATAATAGCAACTACTACGCCTACTTCCCTGAGGATTACTAGTCTTGCTGTCAACCAGTCAATGTACCTGTGACTGGAGCTACCACGAGAGATTTTTATTTATACTTCCGCTACATTTGTGTTAAGACTAAGTGTTTAAATATCGTGATGTAATAACATTTGTCATGATACTTCCGTTATAATTTGTGAACTTATGTGTGATTGATCTCTGGGCGCACATAAGGGTAAGCATTCCATTTGGTCGATAAATGGGTGTGACAAACCGTGGTTAAGAAAAATAATTTATGCTTGTTCACCAGAAACTTGATCTAACTAGCACAAGAGGCAATACCTATTGGCTATTGTGCATAATGACACACCACTGATTAGGTAATATTTCAAATTTGAGAATATGTGTTCTACCAAAAATAATTGCTAGGAATCAAATGCACGATAGTTTCTTAGGTGAGTGTCTCCTTAGGTGTGATTATTATTACGACCACTTCAGCAAGCTCATAAGTACATAAGACCGCAAATACAGTGACAAGATCAAAATAGTCACCTTGATCTATTTCTATGCCTGTCATCACAGATCTGAAAAATGCTATATTGCTGCAAAATCAATATCAAACCAAATAAAGAAACCCATGGCTAGACCATGGTAACAGAGAAAGAATCCAGGATCAAACCCTTAAGCTGCTCGCCTCTTCCACTCCAGTAGCCTGACACTTGAAAAGCAAGGGCACATTTGATGTATTCTGGTTCGGCTGTAGCATGTGTGGACTAATTAACCTGGAGAACCTTCAAATCAGTTGTGCATGTGCATGTTCATGGATTGCATGTCGATTCTCCCATACCCTCCTGCCCTCTTGCATGGGTCCTAACAATGGCAAGCTGAATGCATGTGAGAACAAATCTTCCCTCTCCATGTATCAAATGAACCTTCAGAAACAAATCATGTGAGGCAATACAGGATTACAGCTGAGGGAGCTGATCTGTCTCGCTGCATGGACATCATCATACATCGTTACCAATGATGTCTATTGCCTCCCTCCATGGATTCTGCAGACGCCACGCAATTTTCATGTCAGATCATAATATATGAGAAAATCACAACTCTCCCTCCTCAGATCTAGCCAAGATTAAAGAAAAAATTAAAACAAATCATGTGGATATGATACCTGTGAGGAGGGGGCTGACCACGCCAAGGCCAGTAGAGTCCCTCTTGCCCGCACAACCAGCTCTCCGGCCGCCCATCACCTGGATATCTCGGCATCGGCATGTGGCGGCGGCAACCTGATGAGGTGAGGAGAGTACGGGGTTGTGGGGTGGACCAGTGGGGTTGACGAGGCAATTTGATGGGTAGCAACCATGGGCCTAGGTGTGGCGAGCTGGCCGGCGCCGAACCAAGGAGCAGGGGCGGCGGCGAGCTGAGGCCGGCGAGGGCGGCGGCGGTCTGGGGTCTGCGGCGGGGGCGGCGGCAAGCTATGCTCGAGCGGCAGGGATGACAGGCGATCTGTGCTTGCGACGGCAGCGGATAGAAGAAACCGGAGACCCGCAGCGCCACCGACGAGGCCGCTGCTGGGGCTGCAGAGGCAGCGGTCGAAGGCTTCGGAGGCATCGGAGGCCGCGGAAACCGCCTCAAAGGCTGCGGAGGCGAGGGGGAGGGGGCGAGCTGGGCTCGTGCAGCGGAGAGGGCGGCGAGCTGGATCAATCCGCGGAGGGGGCGGCGAGCTGGGAGAAACCGGCGGAGGGGGCGGCGAGCTAGAAGAAACCGGCGTCTCCTCCCACGATCTCAGAAATTAGTAGAACGATAAAAAACTAGATACGATCCAGCTCGGGTCTAGGAGGAGGTGGGAGCGGGGAAACCGGCGCGAGGAGCGCCCGTGGTTGGCTCAGGTCGGGCTCGGAGATTTGGACTCAGGTACTGATTATTATTTAGTACCCAGGTAGAATATATATATATACCTTGAACCCTGTGTAGGTCTAGGATCGAATATATATGCTTAGCCATGATTAGTCGGTAGAAGTTGGATGATTTCCTATCACCTGCGAGATATAGGTGAATACCTGGTCACGGTTGGCTATATTTAATATCGTGGAAATAACCATGTTAAACGCATGTCTAACATTTAATTGGCCGGATAAGTCGTTCTGACCGCGAAGCCGAGTAGCTCAACTCAGGCCAAGCCTCAGTAAGTGAAAGTGCGTACCCTGGTTGGTAGTAAGGATGTGCGGGGAGCCAATGGCATGAGCCCAAGGGCAGGGTAGTCCTGAACATCCTGGCAGATTGGTTGAATCTTTGAGGGTGCGGCGCTGATCGAACCCGCGAATTTGGTTCCTGAGTTGTACCAAAGGTGACCTAAGGCTGCCTTCACGAGGTATGTCTAGGTTTTGTTTAGAAATAATTCCCCAGCTGGGTAGGAATTGATTCGAGTCACCATCTCTCCTGGATAGTGAGAACTTGACTAAGCGGCGGCAACATAGAAACACCTAATGGAACTTTATGGTTATGATGATGATGATGTTCTTTAATAACTACACTAAATATGGTTACTAATGCTTGTTTAGCTTAATCAAGTGATTGCTCTAGTACAGGTGCTAATCTAGAGATGCCTAAATGAATAGGTTTTAACTTGATACTAAAGCTATAATATGCAAGTTATGTACATAAGCTTTTATGTAAAATGTTGTCAAGCTAGCTCCACCCATAAAGTCTTGCATACTCCTTGGTGTCATTTATTTTTGGTTTATGACAGGTAAGTCTAGCTAAGTACTCCTCGTACTCAGGGTTTATCCCACCATATTGCAGGTGTAGTTCTCGGCCTGCTGAAGATGGTGACTAACCACCGGTGGGCTCGGTGATTCTGTATAGTATTCTCATCTTGTGCTTTTGTCTAAGGATGTCAGTTATGCTAGCAATGTATTTGGAACTTATATTATTGTAATCATTTGAAAGCAATGTTGTTTTCTCTAATTGGTTTGGACACCCGAGCTTGTGCTATCTTTGTGAACTCATTTGTAATATTATTTTCGTTGCAACTCCATGTATGTGATGTGTATTTACTTAATCTATTACGGTCTTGGTTGTGAAGTTGATTTACCAAGGACCTTCGTGACACTCGGTGGACTACCAGGTTTATATGAGTGCAAGTATGTGTGTGTCAACGTGTTAAATGGGGACAGTCGTACTTGAACTTGTACAAATTGGGTGGTTCTATCACAGCTGGCGTCAGAGCAAGATTAAGCATAATACTGTTATGTACATAGTTTTAAAAACAAAGTTTTGGTTTTAAAAATCCTATTTTGACTAAAACTTTAGCTATAGGCAATTTTGTTAAAACTAATTTGCAAAACTATGTTAGCGACAACCTCCAGTTAAGCCCAATTAAGGACTACGAGGTGGCTTTAAAGTAAGACTGACTTGGGGTTTTTTTTACTTATGCAATTTAATTCTTGCAACGTCGCACCTATGGCCAGGTAAGAAGGTAAGTTGATGAGTGGCATGACCGCAAATGTGAGCGTGCGGTCGGGGAAAAGCTAGCTTTGATACAGTTGTATATGCATGCTTGCATGTGTGTATGGTGCGTATTTAATTGTGGGTAGCGAATTTAGTGATCGGGTAGCTTTGGTACAGAAGCATATATATATATATAAGTCTTTAGTTTACTGCTTTCAAATATATTGTTGCTCTTGAACATTCGACCTAGAGACCAGACCTTTATTTCTACTCATATATCATGTGGGGCTGAGCTGAAATAAAATTCTTCTGCAGGTACGCTAACCACGAATGCGTAGATTGAAAGTAGCTGATGACTAGCTATATATTGAGAGAGTATGTGTTATGCCCCCAATATAAAACATGATTGCCACCTTAGGCTGGCAATGTTGTGAGGACGAATAGGACAAAGCATGCACCATCATGATTGTTGCTTTATGCATAACTATGCTTCCCTCCCATTTGTTCTAATAATAAGTAACTTGTGATCGATGTGATGTTACTATCTTCTCTGTGTGAAACTAGGCAAAATACCTTGTTCCATGCTGCTTGAATAGCTGTGCTTGAAGATAGTGTGTGATTAGCTTTGCCTTGTATGTTTGCTTACAAAGAAACTTTAACCTCTTGGAAACTAAAACTTGTAGTGATACCTTGTTAGAAGCTTGTACATGTTTTCTTTTAAATATAATGTTAGGTTCTTCCTTTAAAGTTATCTTCACATTGGGTCCTTAGCTATATATGTGGTTGCTTGCTTTCTAGGTGTTATCATGAATTGTGTAACCTCTTACCCTTGGTGAGTGCATGAGTTGTTATCAAGCCTTATCGTTGTGCTCATCTCATAGTTGCCTTTAAGTAGTCCTCCTTACTTAAAAGACATGAACCTTGTGTGGGTTTGCTAACCTCACCCCGTTGAGTTCTCTTGAATGCTAACTCTTGCCTATGGTATGTCCATGTGCCTGTTGGTGAGGCCTTGCCCAAAACCCTTTTGGACGCCTTTGTTACCTATCTTAAAAAATCATCTTGTCCCAAAAGACTTGACCATATCCACATGCTTAGTAGCACATCCCGCATTGTGATCCTTGTACATAGAACAAATGTGTTGTGTTGCTGCAAATGAATGCCTGTGATGTGTGAGCTTTGTGCTTAGTAATAGTTGCTTAAGCTATTTTGATTAAGTTTCTCAAATGCTTGCCCAAGGCCATAATGTATATGTGGGTGTGTTATTACCTAGGTAGTGCCATATTTGTCACCTCTTTTGTCCTCGGTGGGCATATGAGTGTTGAAGAGCCTTATCCTAGAACAACACTCAAGTTACGTTAATCCCATGGTTGTGTCTCTAACTAGGTTCTCTCTCATAGAAGCCTGAGCCTGTACACATGGTTGCTAGACCCTTAAATGTTTGCCTATGCCATGGATGTTCCACACCCTTTTTGTGAATGCCCTTGTTTGATTGACCAACCAAGTTAAGTCCTTGTCAACGCATGCCTGTGACCATGGTTGTTGTTTACCAATTATGGAGACCATACCCAAATCCATGTTGGACCTCTCGGTTGCCTCTCCCAAAGGTGAGCTAGTGTAATATAATCTCTCTTTGCCATGGTGTAAGGTCCAAATGGCTAGAGGGGGGTGAATAGCCTATTTAAATTTTCTACAAGCTTCACTAAACAACAAAGTTAGTATATAAGATGGCGAAGCTAATTCTAGCACTAGCTCCACTATACTAAGCAAGCCACCTATACAAGTCTAGTGAACAAGGCTATGATCTCTAATTCACACCAACAAAGCTAAGTCACTAGGCTGACTACTCCTAGGTGAAACAAAGTACACTAAACAAGCTACACAAGGTAAACAGCACGAATGTAAAGAGGAGAGCTTGAATAGATATACCAACGTTGATGAGAAGAGATATTTCTAATGTATCAATCAACAACGTGATCACATACACAAATTAAATCCTCGGCAATAAGATGACATAAGATTTTTTACCGAGGTTCACTTGCTTCTCGGCAAGCTACTCCTCGTTGTGGCGATGCACCCACTTGATGGATCATGAGCTAATCAACTATCAAGAGTTCAAGCCTTAGCGGGTGCCGCACATCCACTCACAAGATGGGGATCCTCCAAGCCACGAGCTCCACTAGAATAGCCAATTCGTGAACTCCCACGGGGAAGGCTCAAGATCCCCTCACAATCACTTGGCGAAGGCTCGAACAAGTCTCCAATCATGAGCTCAATCACCACTGCTGCTCCAAGCCATCTAGGGTGTCGGGAAACACACAAGAGTAGCAAGCAACCCGCAGCAAACTCAAAGATCAAGTGCCACTAGATGCAACTCTCAATGCAACGCACTTGAATCTCACTCAATCTCTCTAGAGTATGCAACCAAGCAAAGAGATGAGTGGAGGAGAAGTTCTCTAGCTCAAAGTATGTCTCAATATCTCAAAAGTGCAAGAGAGAACCCCCAAACCCGGCCACCATCTATTTATAACGAAGGGGTAAGCAACTAGCCGTTGATGAGATACAGGCCCGATCTTCCGAGAGGTAACCGGTAAGTTCGACTTGTGGAGATCTTGACGTTAGCGATCCGGCTTCAAATCAGACACGATTCGAACCCCGCAACCGTTACACCACTGCTCCGTTGGTTATCAACCAAGCACAACTTGATTGACCTCGCCAAGAAGGCTTTTCCTGCAAGCGAATCGAAGAACACAAGCAAGAAGGTAAAAACACGCAATCTGAAATTGCAAATATGAATGATGCGAATATCAATTGAGGGTTCAAGAACTCGGTTCCAAAGGACTAATCGACACAGTGGAGGAGATCAAGAACAGGGGCCCTAGATCACTGTAAAAGGATTTGTCACCACAGTTACAATGAACGATTCAGTTTCTCGATGGAAAACTAAACTCTAAACAAAACCCAATTGTCTAGCAGCGGCGGCGGCTGTTTTTATAGTCTAAGACTCGACCTAGGGTTGAGGACGGGCCAGGGGTTGGGCGCCCACAACTTGGGCTTAAGGCCCGACACGATACATGGCCAAGTTGGCCCAAATAGGTGACGCAGCACCTTGTCGTGGTCACACAGAATGATTCACGGACCTTCTGGAGCTGGGACCAGATCCAAAACGACGGCGTCGTCGTCCCCTTTCCAACGCATCCAAGAACGCCCCGTTTCGATGTCGTATGCGAGAGTTATGACCAAAACAGTGACGACGTGTCTGCTGAATCCGAGGGTGACGTGGCAGCTGAGTTGGGGACGAATTGCAACTTGGAGAAGACCATAGCGTCGGTGTGTCTAGCGTGGCGATGTCCTCATCATCCTCCCCTTCTTGAATTGGAGTCGTCCTCGACTCCATCTTGGCGATGTCCTCATCATCCCCTCCTTCTAGAATTGGAGTCGCCCTCGACTTCATCCCATCATCAGCGAACTCCTGCAAAAGGTTAGTGACAGCAGGCAATGCACCAGACATAATAGGTTGACAAAACATAGTATAACATGGTGCATCAGGATTATCACATAACTCAGCAGTAGCAGAAGTTGTAGCAAGAAAAGTACCTCCTTTTAACTTAATCCCATTATTTTTAGCAATGTCAGTTGGAGGTTTATTTTTAATCTCTTTAGCATGTTTAATAATTTCCGTAGGAGACAAAGGCAGCAATGTAATTTTCTTATCCTTATGTATGATAGTGTATGTATTAGTTCTACCATGGTGTATAGCATCATTATCAAATTCCCATGGACGACCTAACAAAATAGAACAAGCTTGCATAGGAACAACATCAAAATCAGCAGTATCATGATAAGAACCTGTGAAAAAGCTAATGCGTGCTGATTTAGTTACCTTAGTCTTACCACTATTATTGAACCATTGAAGTTTATATGGATACGAATGTTGTCGTGTGGTCAAGCCAAGCTTCTCAACCAAATCTGAACTCACCAAGTTATTGCAACTTCCGCTATCAATGATAGTAAGAACACGACAACCCGGCACAATGAAATACATGTGGAACAAATTGTTTCGTTGGATCTTCATCTCGTCTTCATGTCCCACACGTGTACTTAACACACGCTGCACAAGAAGGCTAGGGTAATCCGTGGCAGCAGCCACAGAGTCAATGATGATAGCCTCCTTGTCTTGATCGCCCTCGGTGGAATCTGCATCAATGTTAGCAGCAAGGGCTAAATCATCTTCAATATCACTAGTACTTACATATCCATCCTCGGTAGCAATGAAAGCACGACGACTGGGACAATCCTTCATGACATGGCCCATGCCTTTGCATCGGTGGCAAATGATTTTAGCGCTGGACGAGGAGGAGCTAGTAGAAACACCTGGAGTGGCACCTTTCTTCTGCACATCAGACAATTTACTTACCCCATGTGGTGCAACAGAAAGCTTGGGCGTCTCCGGCTCAGAGCGCTACTGAAAATTCCTTCCATTGTTAGACCTGAAAGGCTGGTGTTGTTTGCGGCCCTGTACTTCACGTTCTGCCTTAATAGCAAGATGGTACAATTGGGAAAAATTGCGCCATTCTTTGTAATCAAGTATGTTCTGGATATCATGGTTTAGACCACCAAAAAATCTAGCACTAGCATCATTATCATCTTCATTTATACCACAACGGGCTAAACCAATAAGCAATTCTTGATAGTAAGCTTCAACTCCTTTATCACCTTGTTTTAAAGTTTGCAGTTTCAAACGTAAATCACGTTGGTAATAAGGAGGAACAAAACGAGATTTCATACGTTGCTTTAAAGCATTCCAAGTTTGAGGCACAACAGCAGCATTATTAGCATTGCAAAGATCACTCCACCAGAATAAAGCAAAATTAGTAAACTCACTAGTAGCAAGTCTAACTCTATGCTCAGCAGGAACATTATGAGAATCAAATTTTTGTTGAACAGCAAGCTCCCAATCTAAATAAGCCTCTGGATCAATATTACCAGCAAAAGGAGGAAGGCTAAATTTAATTTTAGCAAAAGGATCATTATTACCATGATTATTACCTCCCATACCGCGACGATTGAAGTTGAGGCGGCGACGGGCATAACCGTCAGCATTCACATCCGCATCGTCATCACCAAAATCATCCGCATCATCATCAACAGCACGATGAGGTGGAGGACGTTGCTCGAGTTGTTCAATGCGGGTGACCAGATTGTTCACATTGCGCGTCAGCTCGGTCATAAGATTGCGTTGTTCAGTCATGAACGTTGTAAGCTCGCCCTTGGACACGCAATCATTGAAGTCCGTCGGAGATCCTGCCATGGTTAGAAGATAGAAAAAGACAACACCAAAGTATTATCCCTATCAACTAAAAGGAACCAAGTGGTGATGGTGGTGAAAGTGGAATGCAAAATCACAAGCGGCTTACCACCGTCTTGCCTGTATTCTTACCAACGCCAAACAAGAGCAAAACCAACGTGGCGAAGCAATCTATTGTTGAGCATGGGTAACAGTTACAAGATGAACCTGTGCTGACAGAAGAATATGTGGAGCTATGGGTAGGCACACAATATGACAGTAAGGATTAGCAATTAACGAATACAGATTAGCGATTGTTCAATCCGGATCCAAAGTACAAATCACAGCTGCTGGCTAAGACGTGTCGAGACGTAGCGCAACAAGGTGAAAACAAAGGATGATGGAAAGAACGCACAGAACAAGCAAATAACCGGATTTTTCCTTTTTCCTGAATTTTTCCCTGATTTTCCCAAAAGGCACTAGTAGGAATCAAACTTTTTTATTTTTTCACTATTTTTTTTATATTTTTCTCTGAACAAGGATCACAAAATATGCAACCACAAAAATTGGCACCTACAACTGAGGTGGGATGTGGTCTACAGAAAAACAACACGTTCTCTGAAAAGCGTGCAAAAGCTTTAACAATTTTTTTCTTTATTTTCCTGATTTTTTTTGGCAATTTTGACGAAACCAAACAGGGCGAAGCCGAGTTTGGGTCGGCTCCAAATGGTGTCAAGAAGCTGCTGTAAAAATTTCAGATTTTTCTGATAAACGAGCGAAAAGTTATGCCTATTTTACCGAAGGTATCTCAAGTTATGTTTTCCGGAAGGCACAACACGACAGCGGCAGTTAGGGCAAAGCGTCCCTAAACTCCAACACCGATCACAAGATTGTCCCTGTGACTCTAACAGCGACAGTAGGTATTCGCCTGATGATGTAAGGAGGGCTGCGATGCAGGCAAATACGAGCGGCTTGCAACCTATCTAGGGTTTACGCGGCGGCGAGAAGTCACACAAGGCGGCTAGCGGGGGCAAGTCGAGTAATGTGGTGGCTTCGACTTGTTGTTTGGGAACGGTGGATGGGATAGCGGCGGAAAACAAAAATCACAGCAACGGGCGATTGAACTACGACCACGATCACAATCCTAAACCAGCAACAAGACTCGACCACGGACACAAACTCAACAACGCGAATCTGAAATGAAATTGCAAAGGCACAAAAGGTGATAGGACAGCGGAAATTGAAATATTTTTGGGCTTTTTGTGGACTCTAGGTAATGAACAAATATGAATCTAAGGCAAACGAGAATATACCTCGCGGTAAACCTAAAATCTCTGATACCAATTGATGAGATACAGGCCCGATCTTCCGAGAGGTAACCGGTAAGTTCGACTTGTGGAGATCTTGACGTTAGCGATCCGGCTTCAAATCAGACACGATTCGAACCCCGCAACCGTTACACCACTGCTCCGTTGGTTATCAACCAAGCACAACTTGATTGACCTCGCCAAGAAGGCTTTTCCTGCAAGCGAATCGAAGAACACAAGCAAGAAGGTAAAAACACGCAATCTGAAATTGCAAATATGAATGATGCGAATATCAATTGAGGGTTCAAGAACTCGGTTCCAAAGGACTAATCGACACAGTGGAGGAGATCAAGAACAGGGGCCCTGGATCACTGTAAAAGGATTTGTCACCACAGTTACAATGAACGATTCAGTTTCTCGATGGAAAACTAAACTCTAAACAAAACCCAATTGTCTAGCAGCGGCGGCGGCTGTTTTTATAGTCTAAGACTCGACCTAGGGTTGAGGACGGGCCAGGGGTTGGGCGCCCACAACTTGGGCTTAAGGCCCGACACGATACATGGCCAAGTTGGCCCAAATAGGTGACGCAGCACCTTGTCGTGGTCACACAGAATGATTCACGGACCTTCTGGAGCTGGGACCAGATCCAAAACGACGGCGTCGTCGTCCCCTTTCCAACGCATCCAAGAACGCCCTGTTTTGATGTCGTATGCGAGAGTTATGACCAAAACAGTGATGACGTGTCTGCTGAATCCGAGGGTGACGTGGCAGCTGAGTTGGGGACGAATTGCAACTTGGAGAAGACCATAGCGTCGGTGTGTCTAGCGTGGCGATGTCCTCATCAGCCGTTACAAGACATTGCAGTGAAAAATGTAATGATCGGACGCATCAGTCAGGGTGACCGGACGTGTTCGGTCACTACAGGACAAATAGTAGCAGTGCGAGTCAAAGAGAGTTCTTGCCGTGACCGGACGCGCTTCACTGTTTGACCGGACGCGCTGCACCCGGCGTCCGATCGGAGTCTAGAGAGCTCCCTGCGCGATCGGACGTGTCCGATCGCACGTGACCGGACGCGCCACCGCGTCCGCTTCGCGTCACGCCACCAAGCCGCACAAGTCGATGCTAACCGGACGCTCCAGTCCCGGTGACCCTTGGATGCGCTGGTCGCATGCTCTGCGTGTGCCTTTCCGCCGTGCCCAAGTGAACTAACCGGACGTGCTGGTCAGGCCAGACCAGCGTCCGGTCACAAACCCTAGGTGCGCTGCGCCTCTGCCCTCGACTTGAGCTAACTGGACGCGCAGGTCCACCCTGGACCGCATCCAGTCTAGCGTCCTATTAGAGTTTTTCAGAGATAAACACTCCAGACTTCGACCATAGCGTCCGATCACTATTTTTTCAATGAGAATCACACCGGACTTACGCCTCCGTTTCTTCACCTCCAGCGCAGTGGAAAATAGGCGTTTCATTTCCACAAAAGGTGCCGAATCCCGTCAAGCAAGCTCAGCGGGAGGGAGAGAGGAACCCAAGCCCCTCTCTACCGCTCAAACTCCACCGCCTTCGCAAATGTGCTAACACCACCATGTGTAAATCACCATGTGCATGTGTGTTAGCATTTTCATAATCAATTTTCAAGGCATTACGTTAGCTCTCCACTAGATCCTGATGCATATGCTCAAGATGATGACCTAGTAGCACTTGATTCACAAGCTAACTGTGATTGCCCCTCTTGATAGTCGGCTATCAATCCTAAACCCAGTCAATCACTTCTCTACTCATCTTAGACCGGCAAAAGCAAAACCTATGATTATACCTTTGCCTTGATCACTTTATTTCATATCCATCTCCTCATGCTTGATCACCATGATCATCATTTCATGTGCATCTCCACCATGATCGTCATTTCATGTCCATGCATCATCTCTTTGTGATCTTGTGGCCACCACTCCTTGCCACATACACCTTCATCACATGTGTTGCTTATGCCTAACTCAATACACTTAACACATGGCATTAGCAACTTGGTGTCATTAATTACCAAAACCAAACTTGGGCTTTCACATGGCCTCAGAATCTTTTACTTGCAATTCATGTAGCTACCTTATAAATTTAATCTCTAATCGGTATATCAGTTTTGCCCTTGAAGTTTGCGAAATTCATCTCTAACTTTCCAAGTCTCTAAATATTTATTAGTCTTGGTCTCATGTTGTTGCCCAACATGACCAAATCTCATTCCGTCTAGTAATCACCTTGGTGGACGCAAGGCATGCGTGAAAATGAAAGCAAGAATCTCGTGCTCAGTTGTCTTTGACAATTAAGCTATGTTCTCTTATGCTGTGTTTTGATCTTTAGATCGCCTCCTTGTTGATTCCTAACCTTGTGACTACCTTTGTTTGCTATCCATCCTTTGTATAATACTTGTTCATACAACTCAATCTATGCCACATGAAAATTTGCCATTGGGTGTATGTTTAGCAATGGTGTCACGATTAGCATTCTACGGTGCCGCGATGAAACCGAGAGCCTCCTATAGGTGCGCACAAAAGGTAGTACTGCTCGGCACGCGCTGGTATCGAGGTTGCTAGTCATGATCCATTAGGAAACAACAACCAATGTGTTATCTTCTCGTGATCTTTTTTCCTTGGTTATCTCCCCACATCTTATCAGAAGATCCATATATCTAACCAAGAGTAGTAGAGCTTCTTTCTGAAGTTGCGAAGAGGATAACCTTTGAAGAATAGGTCACAAACATAAACATTAACAGACTACAAGAGGTGGTAGACCTGTGACTTTGCTTGATTGTCCCTATAAGGACGTCGACCTTCTAGTGAGTAACTTATGTCACCACTATTGGATCAAAAGGGCACACAACACTTAGTGTTGGACAAGTTATTAGTTGGATAAGAATCGATCATCACATGGTTTTTTTTGCTTGGCTATCCAAGTCTTGATCATGATGTGCATGCGGATCGCACAATTGAGATCAACTATCTTTGGTGTGACCCCCTGTCTGTTGACTTCGATGGCGACCATTTGTTATGCATCAACCATGATTGTTGTCATCAAGAGTGAAGAATTGAAACTTTTAGTGTTGAGAGACAACTGATTAGTTACCAATAGGAAGGTTAATCTCTAGCTAGGTAACGACTCTTTGGTAGCTATGAAGGCTATGTCTCACAGAACAATGTTAAGCAAGGAAACAACAAAGCCGTTCAACAATGTAAGTACCACTTTATTCACCAGACCTTGTGTCGTCAAGTCAAATCCATCTTGGACAATCACGCAGATAGTACAAGATGCCGTATCAAGTAGAGAACTAAAGAAAGCATGTCCCTAGTTTCGGTCAGCATCATTATGTATCTAGTGCTATCAAAGGATTTGTTCAGGACTCTTTTGTGATGAAGCACAAAAGGATAGTCAGAAATGGTTCCTTATCTATATAGGATGGTCCCCCCCACATGTAGTATACTTTGCTTCCCATGAAAACAGCCCACAAGTCCAATGCTTGTGCATCATCAAGTTGGTGTCAAGATCAACGGTTAAAATTGTTCACTGAGAAACATGTGAGGAAAACCCTAGCCTCCATCCTCAGCAAGAAAGCTGCTGCTGTACGAAGAATGAGAGGGTGCAGAACACACACCACAATGAGTGAGGCAAAGAAAAAAGAACGAGAAATCTGTCCAAATTTCATGACACAACACCGGTTATCTTCAAGCCAGTGATTAGTGACTCAAATATGGTTGGATTGGCCCCAAACTTGGTGATCTCATTCCTTTCTTAGGACACCTTGATGTCTTAAGTTGGTTTAAGGATTGGTTGAGTAAAGCATCGGATTTGATAGATGTTTTGTTAAGTTCGGTTCGCTGCAATTTCAGAACAAAGCAATTTTGGTAGATGATTTCTTTGGATAGTCAAACACGTCTATTTGAGCTGAATTTTGGTCAGTAGTTAGAGGACTCTTGGATATATAGGCCTACCAAAATTTGTGCACAATTGAGTAGTGCTTTGTGAGATATGAATAGAAAACCGAAGAGTACAGAATCTGCAATTTTTCTGTTGACTGCGATCATCCCTCATATTAGAAGGTTGTGTTTGTAATTGATGCCAAGATTAGCAACACGGTCAATGTATTGCCGTTAGATAAGACTTTAGATGCCTAGAGGAGACTCTTTGTGCCCCTTTGTGCCTTGCTTTTGCCTCTCCTATCAACAATGTTCGAGCAGTCAAGGTGTTCTACAAGTCAATTTGTACCCTTGCGAATCGAAAGCAATTTGAAAGGTGTCAAACAACAGATTTCAGATTATGATTTTGTGATATTGATTGACCCTAGAAAGGAAGCCTCAATGTCAAAAGTAGTCCAACAAGGCTAGTTTTGCTACAGTGCAAGTCCAACCAACTTACTGTGCAACTACACCATGAAGGAAATTGTACTCAACCTGCTTGGTAGTAAACTTTTTCTCTAGTTTGGTGAATACTTGCAACCTTTGTTGTCCTCTAGACCTCACTATCATCCTTCTTTAGTAATGTTTCCAATGATGACATGCCCTTTGGTACCTTTCATGAGTTTTTACCCAAGAGGTTGCATCAGATTCAACCCGATAACTGTTGCCTTTTGGATACGAGAATCTCCTTAAGTAATGATCATAAAAAATGCTGAACCGACAGAGTGATCTATCATATTCACCGTTCACTCAACGGACTCAAATAATACAGTGTTGTTATCAGAGAAAGAGAACTGCACACATGGAACATTATGTAGCTTTCCATCAGTTGGCAATTGAGTGATTGAGCAACTATGACCAGCATAGGCATTGTCTGTGGGTAGTCAGTTTCTCACAACATCAGAGGATGGAGGTCCTGGGTGCCTATCTATCCCCATCTATGTCGGTTAAGGACCAATTCGTTGTACGTCCTCATGTCATGTTGAATGCATGCCTAATACTTAGTTGGCTAGATAAGTCATTCTGACCGCGAAGTCGAGTAGCTCAACTCAGACCAGGCCCCGGTAAGTGAAAGTGCGCACCCTGGTTGGTAGTAAGGATGTGCGGGGAGCCAATGGCATGAGCTGGGCAGGGTAGTCCTGAATATCCTAGTAGATTGATTGAATCTCTGTGGGTACGGCGCTGACCGAGCCTGCGAATTTAGTTCCTGAGTTGTACCAAAGGTGACCTAAGGCTGTCTTCGCAAGGTATGCCTAGGTTTGTGTTTGGAATAATTCCTCAGCTGAGTAGGAATCGATTCGAGTCGCCATCTCTTTCGGATAGTGAGAACTTGACTGAGCAGCGGCAATGTAGAAACACCTAATGGAACTTTATGGTTATGATGATGATGATGTTCTCTAACGACTACATCGAATATGGTTACTAATGCTTGTTTAGCTTAATCAAGTGATTGCTCTAGTACAAGTGCTAATCTAGAGATGCCTAAATGAATAAGTTTTAACTTGATGCTAAAGCTATAATATGCAAGTTATGTACATAAGATTTTATGCAAAATGTTGTCAAGCTAGCTCCACCCATAAAGCCTTGCATACTCCTTGGTGTCATTTATTTTTGATTTATGACGGGTAAGTGTTGGGCATTCTTAACGTCATTACCAAAAGTAGACTTAGTTTTCTAATTCTGATAACGGCACCAAAAATGCTGAACCTATCCCTCATGCCACTTAAGCCAAGTTGTCATCCCCAGCATGACATGAGAGACGCGGTATTGAAATATGCAACTGCTCTTCTAAATAAATAATAAATAAGATCTGCAAGCGCACAGATTAATACCGATGTAGCATTTTAACCGGGAAGTATTCCAGGTATCGTTATTTATATTTTTACCACTGGGAAGGGATTACTAACATCAATGTTGATTATGGAATGGAATATAGGAATAGTATCAATCATTGCATGTATAAGTGAGAGCATTCATCTATCTCTTGCATACAGGGGTAAGTGTCACATAAAATATAGATAAAGTATGAATGGTGACAAAGATAATTAATCTGATCAGCTAGCCACATATAATAATGATAAGCACCTCAACAGATATTCTAGCAAGTCATTAGCATGGTATTAGGACGAACTACAAGGATATTTCCTAAGTTATTCTTAACTATAAAGTCTAGCATATCATAGTTAGTGCAAGTACACTTGGCAATCATTGCGAGAAAGGACTACGCCCATGCATAGTGATATTATCAAGGAAGATGAGAAACATAGCAATCACTCCCCCGTAATAATGTTGCTCTGCCTGCCTTACACACGGAGGGGGACTATATAAGAACCAACGAAGCTGTCACCATCGCGGACCACCCCACGATCCGGCATATAAGGTGCAATCGCAGATAAATATGGTCTAAGCACCACGCCTACACAATATTTATCATTTACCAATGGATCCGATGGATAAACGCTATACGATCCTAAACATGTATATAATTCCAATCTAACTAAGCCAAGCGTATAACTACGATAAACTAAGAACAATATAATCACAAACATAAACAAGTAGAGCATAGTCATAATCAATATATTGAAATAGAACAAAGTTGTATTCATAATATTGAAGAACAATGATGAACAATGAAGAACAGTAAAGGAATTACCAAGAATCCTCTTGACAGATCCGGAAACCAATCGAAGATTGACTCCTTCTAGTTCTAATCCTATGTAGCTATGCTATACTAGAGATCTAATTGATGTGGTGGCTCTAGGGCTTGATCAGAGACTCTCCTCCTGAGATTAGGGTTTGAGGAATTGAGAATGAGGGAGTGCCTCCTCCAGGGGCCAGGGGTCCTGCTTATATAGCCCCCTCAAGTGAACGTGGGCCGTCGGATCAAACCGACATTAATTGCACGGTTTTCCTTGATCCCTTAGGTCGGTGGAGCATAATCCGCGAGACGGAGCCTGATTGGCTCTCAGGCCAGGGCGGCCGCCCTAGGGGGCAGGGCGGGCGCCCTGCCTCTGGGCCCGTTCGGCCTCCCGTTCGATCTCGTGGCTTCTGGAGTCTTCTAGATGATAGAAAATCGGTGAACACGTTATTATCTCTATGTAAACCCGACGTGTGGGCCTTTCCTCCGTATTTTCTGATAACCCCCTGCAGAAATAGACAAACACCAAAATTCGTGGAATTCTATCAGATAAAACCCTAAGTCTAGGTGTTGGTTGCATTTGGATCCTTTTCTTTATTTATTTGATAACTATATTTGGTACTTAAGGACCGTCAACAAACTCCCCCAAGCTTACCTCTTGCTCGTTGTTGGGCATTCTTAACATCACTACCAAAAGTAGACTTAGTTTTCTAATTCTGATAACGGCGCCAAAAATGCCAAACCTATCCCTCATGCCACTTAAGCCAAGTTGTCATCCCCAGCATGACATGAGAGACGCGGTATTGAAATATGCATTTGCTCATCAAGATAAATAATAAAAGGGATCTGCAAGCGCACAGATTAATACCGATGTAGCATTTTAACCGGGAAGTATTCCAGGTATCGTTATTTATATTTTTACCACTGGGAAGGGATTTCTAAGTATCATGGTTGATAATGGAATGAGAATATGGAACTGAGTACACATCATTGCATGTATAACCGAGAGTATTTATCAATCTCTTTATACAGGTATAAATGTCACATTAAGTAAAGGTAAAGTGATAATGGTGACAAAGATAATTAATCTGATCAGCTAGCCACATATAATAATGATAAGCACCTCAACAGATATTCTAGCAAGTCATTAGCATGGAATTAGGATGAACTACAAAGATATTCCCTAAGTTATTATTAACTATAAAGTCTAGCATATCATAGTTAGTGCAATTATACTTGGCAATCATGGTGAGAAAAGACTATATCCATGCATAGTGAATATTAGCAAGGAAGATGAAGAACATAGCAATCACTCCCCTGTAATAGTGTTGCTCTGCCTGCCCTATACACGAGAGGGGGACTATATAAGAATCAACGAAGCTGTCACTATCGCGAACTACCCCACAATCCGGCATATAGGGTGCAATCGCAGATAAATACGGTATAGACACCACGTCTACACAATAATTATCATTCACCCACTGTACACATGGATAAACGCTATACGATCCTAGGCATGTATATAATTCCAATCTAACTAAGCCAAGCATATAACTATGATAAACTAAGAACAATATAATTGCAAATATAATCAAGTAGAGCAAAGTCATAACCAATATATTGAAATAGAACAAAGTCATATTCATAATATTGAAGAACAATAATGAACAATTGAAGAACAATAGAGGAGTTACCAAGAATCCTCTTGACAGATCCGGGAACCAATCGAAGATTGACTCCTTCTAGTTCTAATCCTATGTAGCTATGCTAACTAGAGATCTAGTTGATGTGGTGGCTCTAGGGCTTGATCAGAGGCTCTCCTCCTGAATTAGGGTTTGAAGTATGAGACGAGGGCCCCTCCTCCAGGGTCAGGGGCCTTGCTTATATAGCCCTTTCGGATGAATCTGGGCCGTTGGATCAAACCGACATTGATCATGCGGTTTTCCTTGATCCTCTAGGTCGGTGGAGCATAATCCTCGAGGCGGAGCCTGATTGGCTGAGCCAGCAGGGCGGGCGCCCTAGGGACTAGGGCGGGCGCCCTGTCCCCGGCTCTGTTACGCCTCCCGTTCGTTCTCGTGGCTTCTGGACTCTTCTAGATGTAAGATAATTACGTGTTCGGTTAATATCCCGTCATTAATCCGACATGTGGGCCTTTGTTCCGTATTTCCTGATAACCCCCTGCAGAAATAGATAAACAGCAAAACTCGTGGAATTCTGTCAGATAAAACCCTAAGTCTAGGTGTTGGTTTCATTTGGATCCTTTTCTCTATTTATTTGATAGTTATAATTGATACTTAAGGACCGTCAACAAACTCCCCCAAGCTTACCTCTTGCTCGTCCCTGAGCAAGGAGAGACTCAGTAGTTGCTGAAATGCCTTTGAATTTTGACGGTACACATGCTTTCAAATAGAGTCTCATCTCTGAGTTAAAGTAAACTGTCAAGACTTAAAACTTACTCATTATACCTTTCACCATGGGGCTTGCAACCGTCACCTTTGTCTTGAGCGGTTAAAAGATAGAACAGTCTAGTCAAGCGCCATGTCTCTTATTCTTGATTAGCTATAGCTCTTGGAGTTTTTTGCAGATTTTCAAATAAAACTCAGAGATTCCTTGTATGACTCTCTCAGGTCTCTCTTTTGTGGTATTTCTGGATCCTCACCAAGGCAGTAATGATGTCTGCCTTCTCTCAAAACAAAGTATGTAGTATTTGTGGTATAAGGCAGAGTGACATTGCCTTCTCTCTCATCCTATTCTAATAAGGCTTTTGATATCTGGAGCTCATCGGTGGGAGATAAAGTATACATACTTACAAGACATTTATTGCATAGTCAAACCATGGATCCAGAGAAACAAGCCAATAAGTCAAATCAAGATGTGCATGTGTGGCGAATAAATGGTGTATGGTGGTAGTGATGATAACAATGATGAAAGTCTAATTCTACTTTTGCTCTTTTTGAGGGGATACGTACCTTTCTTGCTTTTAAAGCTCTTGAGGAGAATGAGGTGCTCTATATTTTCTTTTTTTCTCTCAGGTGGGTATCTTGTACCCCTAATTCTACTATCGGACACTTGTCCATTTTTACCTCTCTTCTCACACTTTTTCTTTTTTTTTATCGAGGTTCCGAGCACTTGCTCCTTTTTATTTCCTCGTATCTTTTTCTTTTCGAGGTTCCGGGCACTTGCCCCTTTTTATTTCCTCATATAGAGCACTCATCTCCTTAGAACAATATAGCAAGTGGTAGTAACCAAAATAGCTTGAGCATTTATTTCACAGGGGATAACAAGAATGGGAAAATATTTTTGGCTATTCTCTCCCGGATTAGGAGTAGAATAATTTTATGTGGATCTGGAGATGAGAATGAGTGGATATATGTGGATGCGTACTTCCGGAGTAGAAGCAGCATGTATGAGTGATCGTGCAAGTGAATCTTGATTTTAACCGCATGACAAGCTCCTAAGGGTCTACACAGCTTGACTACACTCAATGCTCATAAGCAGTAAAAAGTAAAGGTATGGCTTAAAGTCTAGCAAGCATGTATGTATGGCTGTGGTAGGAACTTAAACTCTCATCATACAGGAACTCATCATGTAGCATTTTAAGATTTTCAAAGATAAAATTCTCTAGAATTCTAGCATCTCTAGGAATAGATAAACAGCAGCTCAACCTTCCCATATCATATCCGTTAACAACTTAGACTTTAGATCAAGTTCTCTTCCCACAAGTTCAGGTTTAGAGCAAGCTTTAAATGATAACAGTTATGTCTAAACTTAGAGAGAGGACTTCAAATTTGAAAGTTAGGCAAAGCAACTATTCATCATATCCATGCTAGAGTTTTATTATTATCTAGATTCAGTTTAGCATAGCCACTTTATTTATTTATTAAAACACACTAAGCAAAAGATATAGGTATATATATAAGCACAAAATCTTTATTTGGTTTTTTTTCATAGTTATGTATATTTTTATTTTTATAGGGTAGAAGTATATATAAATATAAAGATAAAGATAGAAATACTTAGCAAGATAATGGGGGTGCTCTCCCCCAAGCTGGATCTTGACATAATCTCTTCTGATGTAGCTAGCAGATGGTGGAGGTGTATTTGAAAGTCGGCAGCACCCTGACAGCGATTAGAATGTCCTCCGTCTGCTAGTCTCCTTGAATTCTGTGAAGCTCAAATAGACAACAAAGCTTTGTGGAACTGATTAAGTGTTAGCATAAATATCTAGCCTTTATCATGCTGAGCCTCCTTGATTTTTTTTATGTTTTTTTATTTTATAAAGCAGAAGAAAATATTTATGTATTTATTATATATATATTTTTTTTATGCCACCACAGTGAATGTACTTATGGGTTTTATGCCACTCGCATACTCACATGGGGCTTTAGGGTTTTTAACATTTTTATTTTCTTTTTTAAGATAGTATGAATATGATTAACTAAGCAAACTATTTAAGATAAAGTAAATAATTAAAAGGAAAGGATAACTACCAAGTTACCTCTTGGCAAGGTGTTCGGTGTTTTTAAGTCCTCCGAACGGGACTCTTATTCGTTCAGTCGTCCTGGGACTCGGTGGATGGCGTAGTCGGTGGTTCCGGCGGCGCCTCCTCTTCATGTACAACTGTCTTTTCTTTCCATACTTGTCTCGGTGCTTTGGTCTCCTCAGGACAGTGTTGGTTGAGTGGTATGTCTTCAGATCTTACCACTTCTCCTTCATAATCTGCCCATCCGTCCTTGATGACCTGTTGCTTCTGATTGTGGTTATGCCGCCTTCTTCTTGTCCTGACCTGCTTGGATTCTTCAAATACATAGTTAGGGTCAGTAAAGTAAAGATGTACCTTCTCAGAGGGGAAGTGCATGTGGACTTCTCCAGTTCCAATGTAAATGATTGCTTTGACAGTACTAAGGAATGGTCTTCCAAGGATGATGGGTGGATCGTATTCATCTTCTCCCATGTCTATAACCTGAAAGTCTGTATGGACAAAGTGATCGTCTATCTTGACAGGGACGTCAGTTACTGTACCTTCGACCTGTCGGAATGTCTGATCTGCCATCTGGAGCTGAATATATGTTGGGTTTAAGGGCATGGTTCCGAACAGAAGTTCATAGGTGACCTTGGCCATTATGTTGACGCCCGACCCAGTGTCGCAAAGTGTCTTGTAGAAGTGGGACCCATTAATGGAGCAATAAATGCTTGGCATACCTGGGTCGTCCTTCTTAGGCAAGAACGGTGACTTGAGTTGGCGATCTTGACCTTTGTGCACGGCAGTGACCATCTTAGCTGTCTAGGTCCACACTTGCTTCTTGCTCTTGTTCCTCCTGTTGGTCCTCTTCCTTGGTTCATATTGGGGTTGCTCTGGGATTTGTGCGGTCTTGTTCTTGAAGGAAAACGTTTCCTTCCTCCCCTTGATGTAGAAACTGATCTTGGCAGCACTAGCATAGATGACAGTTCCCGCGGTGTTCAGGAATGGTCTCCCTAGGATGACGGGAGCCCTCTCATCAGAACCGGTCTCTATCACTACGAAGTCTGCTGGAGCGTACGAGGAACCCACTCGGACACAGATGTTCTTCAATATTCCTCTCAGGAAACTCAGTGTCCTATCTGCAAGCTGCAAACACATGGTTGTTTCTAATAATGGTTGTGAAAAGAGTTTTTCATAGAGTACCCTGGGCATGATGTTGACGCTGGAGCCAAAGTCACAGAGTGCTTCTGGGAAGTCTCGCATGCAGATGGAGATCGGGATGATGGGGCGTCCTGGATCGCCTCTCTTGACCGGCAGACGGTCAGTACTTACTTCCACGATAGGGTTACTCCAGTAATCTCCTGCATCAAACATGTCTATAAGATTTGCAGATTCTAGTCCTTCCGGTTGTGATGGTATACCAGGGTTAGTAGCAGGAACAGCAGCAGCTATTTGATTCAACTGAGATTCAATCATTTTATTAAAGCTAATCTGGTTCTTGATGGCAGTAGAGAAATTATCCATTCTATTATTTATATTTTCTAGTATTTTATCATTAGATGCCAATTTCTTAGACAGGTTATCCATTAGCTTTCCTTGGTTGGATACTAACTCTCTCAAAGGTGGATAATTATTATTATTATTGAAAGAATTGTTACCTTGGTAATTACCTGAGTAGTTAGGCCTCTGTTGATTCCAATCTTGATTCTGCTGAGGACGGTTGTAGTAGTAGTTGTTGTTATTGTTGATGTAGTTCACGTCCTCCAGCAACTCAGGACAGTGATTGCCCGAGTGTCCAGTACCTCCACACTCCTCACAAGTCATGTGGGAGTCGTAGACGTGCATGACTTCTTTCTTTTCTCCAGCTCGATCATCGAGCTTCTTCATGAGTAGGTCTAGCTTGGCAGACAGCATGTCTACCTCCTTGAGCTGGTGCATACCTCCACCTCTCTTGCGTGTCTGAGTTCTTTCTTCATTCCAACCTTGGTTGGATGCCATCTTCTCCACAAGAGCTGTGGCTTGAGGTATGGTGAGTGATAGGAATGCTCCTCCAGCTGCAGCATCCATGGTTTCACGGGCACTGTTAATGAGCCCATGATAAAATGTCTGCATCAGTAGCCAGCTTTCCATTCCATGATGGGGACATTCTAGGATGTAGTCTTGGAAACGCTCCCATGCTTCTGGAACGGATTCATCATGTTGTTGCTGAAAACTTGTAATCTTCCCACGGAGAGCATTGGTCTTGCCCATGGGAAAGAATTTGGCCAGAAAGTTCATGGAGCAGAGTGCCCACGTAGTGTTCTTCTCCTTTGTAGCGTAGAACCACTGCTTCGCTCTCCCCAACAGTGAGAATGGGAAAAGGCGAAGTAGTATGGCGTCTCTGGGGACTTCAGCCATGGTGAAAGTGCTGCAGATCTCCAGGAAGTGTTGAAGATGAGCACTAGCATCTTCATGTGGCTTCCCACAGAACTGGTTAGCTTGCACCATGTTGATGAGCCCAGGCTTGAGCTCGAAGTTGCGGTCGATCTCCCCAGCAGGTCCAGTGCGGATGTTGTCCGTAGTGGGAGCTGAGAACTCGCGGATCGACTTGTTCGCCATGGCTTCGAATTCAGTCGACAAATTCTGGATGAAACTTCGGTGGTCTTCGGATTTGGATGAAGCTTTGTGCTGAAGTGTTGACGATGTCTTCTTGAGCTTGGCTCTTGTTCTTCTGAATAAGGCTTCGGGATCGTCAACAAAGTTGTCTGGAACATGTCTTCTATTCATGCATCACCCTGCAATAAATAATCAAAATGGAAAATACAGGGGTAAAACTGTATAAGAGAATTGATAAGCTCGATCAGATTAGTGATGCAAATGATGACTCAAAGTTCCGTATTCATTCCTACTTAGTAATCAACCTTCCCCGGCAACGGCGCCAAAAATGCTTGTTGGGCATTCTTAACGTCACTACCAAAAGTAGACTTAGTTTTCTAATTCTGATAACGGCGCCAAAAATGCCAAACCTATCCCTCATGCCACTTAAGCCAAGTTGTCATCCCCAGCATGACATGAGAGACACGGTATTGAAATATGCATTTGCTCATCAAGATAAATAATAAAAGGGATCTGCAAGCGCACAGATTAATACCGATGTAGCATTTTAACCGGGAAGTATTCCAGGTATCGTTATTTATATTTTTACCACTGGGAAGGGATTTCTAAGTATCATGGTTGATAATGGAATGAGAATATGGAACTGAGTACACATCATTGCATGTATAACCGAGAGTATTTATCAATCTCTTTATACAGGTATAAATGTCATATTAAGTAAAGGTAAAGTGATAATGGTGACAAAGATAATTAATCTAATCAGCTAGCCACATATAATAATGATAAGCACCTCAACAGATATTCTAGCAAGTCATTAGCATGGAATTAGGATGAACTACAAAGATATTCCCTAAGTTATTATTAACTATAAAGTCTAGCATATCATAGTTAGTGCAATTATACTTGGCAATCATGGTGAGAAAAGACTATATCCATGCATAGTGAATATTAGCAAGGAAGATGAAGAACATAGCAATCACTCCCCTGTAATAGTGTTGCTCTGCCTGCCCTATACACGAGAGGGGGACTATATAAGAATCAACGAAGCTGTCACTATCGCGAACTACCCCACAATCCGGCATATAGGGTGCAATCGCAGATAAATACGGTATAGACACCACGTCTACACAATAATTATCATTCACCCACTGTACACATGGATAAACGCTATACGATCCTAGGCATGTATATAATTCCAATCTAACTAAGCCAAGCATATAACTATGATAAACTAAGAACAATATAATTGCAAATATAATCAAGTAGAGCAAAGTCATAACCAATATATTGAAATAGAACAAAGTCATATTCATAATATTGAAGAACAATAATGAACAATTGAAGAACAATAGAGGAGTTACCAAGAATCCTCTTGACAGATCCGGGAACCAATCGAAGATTGACTCCTTCTAGTTCTAATCCTATGTAGCTATGCTAACTAGAGATCTAGTTGATGTGGTGGCTCTAGGGCTTGATCAGAGGCTCTCCTCCTGAATTAGGGTTTGAAGTATGAGACGAGGGCCCCTCCTCCAGGGTCAGGGGCCTTGCTTATATAGCCCTTTCGGATGAATCTGGGCCGTTGGATCAACCCGACATTGATCGTGCGGTTTTCCTTGATCCTCTAGGTCGGTGGAGCATAATCCTCGAGGCGGAGCCTGATTGGCTGAGCCAGCAGGGTGGGCGCCCTAGGGACTAGGGCGGGCGCCCTGTCCCCGGCTCTGTTACGCCTCCCGTTCGTTCTCGTGGCTTCTGGACTCTTCTAGATGTAAGATAATTACGTGTTCGATTAATATCCCGTCATTAATCCGACATGTGGGCCTTTCTTCCGTATTTCCTGATAACCCCCTGCAGAAATAGATAAACAGCAAAACTCATGGAATTCTGTCAGATAAAACCCTAAGTCTAGGTGTTGGTTTCATTTGGATCCTTTTCTCTATTTATTTGATAGTTATAATTGATACTTAAGGACCGTCAACACTCGTCCCAGAGCAAGGATAGACTCATTATGGATCAGAAGTTGCTGCAACGCCTTTGAACGTTGACGGTACATATGCTTTCAAATAAGGTCTCATCCCTGAATTAGAGTAAACTGTTAAGACTTAAAACTTACTCATTTTACCTTTCACCATGGGGCTTGCAACCGTCACCTGCATCTTGAGTGGTTAAAAGATAGAACGGTCTAGTCAAACGCCATGTCTCTTATTCTTGATCAGCTATAGCTCTAGAGTTTTTTTTTTGCAGATTTTTCAAATAAAACTCAGAGATTCCTTGTATGACTCTCTCAGATCTCTCTTTTGTGGTATTTCTGGATCCTTACCAAGGCAGTAATGGTATAAGCGTTAGCATAAATATCTAGCCTTTATCATGTTTGAGCTTCCTTGATAAATGTCACTCTCTATTTTTATTTTCATTTTTATAGAACAAAAGAAATATATATTATTTTTTTTAAGACAGAATGAACATGATTAACTAAGCAATAATTAAAGGGAAAATGATAACTACCAAGTTTACCTCTTGGCATGGCGTTCGGTGTTTTTAAGTCCTCCGAACAGGACTTCTTTTCTTCTTAGTTGTCCTGGGATTTGGGTGGCATAGACGGTGGTTCCGGCAGCGCCTCCTCTTCTTGTGTAACTGTCTTCGCTTTCCATATCCGACTTGGTGCTTCGGTCTCCTGTTGTGTATCCTCGGGCCTTATGACCTCTCCTTCATAGTCTGCCCATACGTCCTTGATGGTTTGCCTCCTTTGGTTACGGTTACGTCGCCTTCTTCTTGTCCTGACCTGCTTAGAATCTTCAACTATATAGTTAGGGTCATTAAAGTAGCGGCGTACCTTCTTAGAGGGGAAATGCATATGGACTTCTCTGGTTCCAATGTAGATGATTGCTTTGACGGTGCCTAGGAACGGTCTTCCTAGGATGATGGGTGGATCGTACTCGTCGTCTCCCATGTCAATGACCTGAAAGTCTGTATGGACAAAATGATCGTTAATTTTAACAGGGACATCGGTTACTATACCTTCGACCTTTCGGGATGTCTGATCTGCCATCTGGAGCTGTGTATGTTGGTTTTAAGGGCATGGTTCCGTACAAGAGCTGATAGGTGACTGTGGCCATTATGTTGACGCTTGATCCAGTGTCGCAGAGCGCCTTCTGAAAGGAGTATCCATTGATTGAGCACTCAATGCTTGGCATACCTGGGTCGTCCTTCTTGATTAGGAACGGCGACTTGGGTCGTCGGTCTTGACCTCCTTGAACTGCAGTGACCATCTTAGCTGATTCGGTCCATCCTTGGTTGTTCTTGTTCTGCTTGATCCTCCTGTTGGTCCTCTTCCTTGGTTCATGTTGGGGTTGCTCTGGGATTTGTGTAATCTTGTTCTTGAAGGAAAACGTCTCCTTCCTCCCCTTGATGTTGAAGTTGATCTTCGCAGCGCTGGCGTAGATGACAGCTCCCGAGGTGTTCAGGAATGGCCTTCCCAGAATAACTGGTGACCTCTCATCGGACCCGGTCTCTATCACCACGAAGTCAGCTGGAGCATACGAGGTACCAACTCAGACACACATGTTCTTTAATATTCCTTTAGGAAAGCTTAGTGTCCGATCTGCAAGCAGCAAACACATAGTTGTTTTTGATAAAGGATATGTAAAGAATTTTTCATAGAGTACCCTGGGCATAATGTTGACGCTGGAGCCAAAGTCGCAGAGTGCTTCTGGGAAGTCCACCATGCCGATGGAGATCAGGATGACGGGGCGTCCTGGATCGCCTCTCTTGACTGGCAGAAGGTCATTATGTACTCCGACAGCGGGATTACTCCAATAGTTACCTGCATCAAACATGTCTACAAGATTTGCAGATTCTAATCCTTCCGGTTGTGATGGTTGTTGACGGTCCTTAAGTATCAATTATAACTATCAAATAAATAGAGAAAAGGATCCAAATGAAACCAACACCTAAACTTAGGGTTTTATCTGACAGAATTCCACGAGTTTTGCTGTTTATCTATTTCTACAGGGGGGTTATCAGGAAATACAGAAGAAAGGCCCACATGTCAGATTAATGATGGGATATTAACCGAACACGTAATTATCTTACATCTAGAAGAGTCCAGAAGCCACGAGAACGAACGGGAGGCGTAACGGAGTCGGACACAGGGCGCCCGCCCTGGTCCTTAGGGCGCCCGCCCTGGCCCCGGAGCCAATCAGGCTCCGCCTCGAGGATTATGCTCCACCGACTAGAGGATCAAGGAAAACCGTCCGTTCAATGTCGGTTTGATCCGACGGCCCAGATTCATCCGAAAGGGCTATATAAGCAAGGCCCCTGCCCCTGGAGGAGAGGCCCTCATCTCATACTTCAAACCCTAATTCAGGAGGAGAGCCTCTGATCAAGCCCTAGAGCCACCACATCAACTAGATCTCTAGTTAGCATAGCTACATAGGATTAGAACTAGAAGGAGTCAATCTTCGATTGGTTCCCGGATCTGTCAAGAGGATTCTTGGTAATTCCTCTATTGTTCATCATTGTTCTTCAATATTATGAATATGACTTTGTTCTATTTCAATATATTGGTTATGACTTTGCTCTACTTGATTATATTTGCAATTATATTGTTCTTAGTTTATCATAGTTATATGCTTGGCTTAGTTAGATTGGAATTATATACATGCCTAGGATCGTATAGCGTTTATCCATGTGTACAGTGGGTGAATGATAATTATTGTGTAGACGTGGTGTCTATACCGTATTTATCTACGATTGCACCCTATATGCCGGATTGTGGGGTAGTTCGCGATAGTGACAGCTTTGTTGATTCTTATATAGTCCTCCTCTTGTGTATAGGGCAGGCAGAGCAACACTATTACAGGGGAGTGATTGCTATGTTCTTCATCTTCCTTGCTAATATTCACTATGCATGGATATAGTCTTTTCTCACCATGATTGCCAAGTATAATTGCACTAACTATGATATGCTAGACTTTATAGTTAATAATAACTTAGGGAATATCTTTGTAGTTCATCCTAATTCCATGCTAATGACTTGCTAGAATATCTGTTGAGGTGCTTATCATTATTATATGTGGCTAGCTGATCAGATTAATTATCTTTGTCACCATTATCACTTTACCTTTACTTAATGTGACATTTATACCTGTATAAAGAGATTGATAAATACTCTCGGTTATACATGCAATGATGTGTACTCAGTTCCATATTCTCATTCCATTATCAACCATGATACTTAGAAATCCCTTCCCAGTGGTAAAAATATAAATAACGATACCTGGAATACTTCCTGGTTAAAATGCTACATCAGTATTAATCTGTGCGCTTGCAGATCCCTTTTATTATTTATCTTGATGAGCAAATGCATATTTCAATACCGCGTCTCTCATGTCATGCTGGGGATGACAACTTGGCTTAAGTAGCATGAGGGATAGGTTTAGCATTTTTGGCGCCGTTATCAGAATTAGAAAACTAAGTCTACTTTTGGTAGTGACGTTAAGAATGCCCAACAAGCATTTTTGGCGCCGTTGCCGGGGAAGGTTGATTACTAAGTAGGAATGAATACGGAACTTTGAGTCATCATTTGCATCACTAATCTGATCGAGCTTATCAATTCTCTTATACAGTTTTACCCCTGTATTTTCCATTTTGATTATTTATTGCAGGGTGATGCATGAATAGAAGACATCTTCCAGACAACTTTGTTGACGATCCCGAAGCCTTATTCAGAAGAACAAGAGCCAAGCTCAAGAAGACATCGTCAACACTTCAGCACAAAGCTTCATCCAAATCCGAAGACCGCCGAAGTTTCATCCGGAATTTGTCGACTGAATTCGAAGCCATGGCGAACAAGTCGATCCGCGAGTTCTCAGCTCCCACTACGGACAACATCCACACTGAACCTGCTGGGGAGATCGACCGCAACTTCGAGCTCAAGCCTGGGCTCATCAACATGGTGCAAGCTAACCAGTTCTGTGGGAAGCCACATGAAGACGCTAGTGCTCATCTTCAACACTTCCTGGAGATCTGCAGCACTTTCACCATGGCTGATGTCCCCAGAGACGCCATACTACTTCGCCTTTTCCCATTCTCACTGTTGGGAAGAGCGAAGCAGTGGTTCTACGCTACAAAGGAGAAGAACACTACGTGGGCACTCTGCTCCACGAACTTTCTGGCCAAATTCTTTCCCATGGGCAAGACCAATGCTCTCCGTGGGAAGATTACAAGTTTTCAACAACAACTACTACAACCGTCCTCAGCAGAATCAAGGTTGGAATCAACAGAGGCCTAACTACTCAGGTAATTACCAAGGTAACAATTCTTTCAATAATAATAATAATTATCCACCTTTGAGAGAGTTAGTATCCAACCAAGGAAAGCTAATGGATAACCTGTCTAAGAAATTGGCATCTAATGATAAAATACTAGAAAATATAAATAATAGAATGGATAATTTCTCTACTGCCATCAAGAACCAGATTAGCTTTAATAAAATGATTGAATCTCAGTTGAATCAAATAGCTGCTGCTGTTCCTGCTACTAACCCCGGTATACCATCACAACCAGAAGGACTAGAATCTGCAAATCTTATAGACATGTTTGATGCAGGAGATTACTGGAGTAACCCTATCGTAGAAGTAAGTACTGACCGTCTGCCGGTCAAGAGAGGCGATCCAGGACGCCCCGTCATCCCGATCTCCATCGGCATGCGAGACTTCCCAGAAGCACTCTGTGACTTTGGCTCCAACGTCAACATCATGCCCAGGGTACTCTATGAAAAACTCTTTTCACAACCATTATTAGAAACAACCATGTGTTTGCAGCTTGCAGATAGGACACTGAGTTTCCCGAGAGGAATATTGAAGAACATCTGTGTCTGAGTTGGTTCCTCGTACGCTCCAGCAGACTTCGTAGTGATAGAGACCGGTTCTGATGAGAGGGCTCCCGTCATCCTAGGGAAACCATTCCTGAACACCACGGGAGCTGTCATCTACGCAAGTGCTGCCAAGATCAGTTTCTACATCAAGGGGAGGAAGGAAAGGTTTTCCTTCAAGAACAAGACCGCACAAATCCCAGAGCAACCCCAATATGAACCAAGGAAGAGGACCAACAGGAGGAACAAGAGCAAGAAGCAAGTATGGACCGAGACAGCTAAGATGGTCACTGCCGTGCACAAAGGTCAAGATCGCCAACTCAAGTCACCGTTCTTGCCTAAGAAGGACGACCCAGGTATGCCAAGCATTTATTGCTCCATTAATGGGTCCCACTTCTACAAGACACTTTGCGACCCTGGGTCGGGCGTCAACATAATGGCCAAGGTCACCTATGAACTTCTGTTCGGAACCATGCCCTTAAACCCAACATATATTCAGCTCCAGACGGCAGATCAGACATTTCGACAGGTCGAAGGTACAGTAACTGACGTCCCTGTCAAGATAGACGATCACTTTGTCCATACAGACTTTCAGGTTATAGACATGGGAGAAGATGAATACGATCCACCCATCATCCTTGGAAGACCATTCCTTAGTACTGTCAAAGCAATCATTTACATTGGAACTGGAGAAGTCCACATGCACTTCCCCTCTGAGAAGGTACGTCTTTACTTTACTGACCCTAACTATGTATTTGAAGAATCCAAGCAGGTCAGGACAAGAAGAAGGCGGCGTAACCACAATCAGAAGCAACAGGTCATCAAGGACGGATGGGCAGATTATGAAGGAGAAGTGGTAAGATCTGAAGACATACCACTCAACCAACACTGTCCTGAGGAGACCAAAGCACCGAGACAAGTATGGAAAGAAAAGACAGTTGTACATGAAGAGGAGGCGCCGCCGGAACCACCGACTACGCCATCCACCAAGTCCCAGGACGACTGAACGAATAAGAGTCCCGTTCGGAGACTTAAAAACACCGAACGCCTTGCCAAGAGGTAACTTGGTAGTTATCCTTTCCACTTAATTATTTACTTTATCTTAAATAGTTTGCTTAGTTAATCATATTCATACTATCTTAAAAAAGAAAATAAAAATGTTAAAAACCCTAAAGCCCCATGTGAGTATGCGAGTGGCATAAAACCCATAAGTACATTCACTGTGGTGGCATAAAAAAATATATATATATAATAAATACATAAATATTTTCTTCTGCTTTATAAAATAAAAAAAACATAAAAAAAATCAAGGAGGCTCAGCATGATAAAGGCTAGATATTTATGCTAACACTTAATCAGTTCCACAAAGCTTTGTTGTCTATTTGAGCTTCACAGAATTCAAGGAGACTAGCAGACGGAGGACATTCTAATCGCTGTCAGGGTGCTGCCGACTTTCAAATACACCTCCACCATCTGCTAGCTACATCAGAAGAGATTATGTCAAGATCCAGCTTGGGGGAGAGCACCCCCATTATCTTGCTAAGTATTTCTATCTTTATCTTTATATTTATATATACTTCTACCCTATAAAAATAAAAATATACATAACTATGAAAAAAAAAATCAAATAAAGATTTTGTGCTTATATATATACCTATATCTTTTGCTTAGTGTGTTTTAATAAATAAATAAAGTGGCTATGCTAAACTGAATCTAGATAATAATAAAACTCTAGCATGGATATGATGAATAGTTGCTTTGCCTAACTTTCAAATTTGAAGTCCTCTCTCTAAGTTTAGACATAACTGTTATCATTTAAAGCTTGCTCTAAACCTGAACTTGTGGGAAGAGAACTTGATCTAAAGTCTAAGTTGTTAACGGATATGATATGGGAAGGTTGAGCTGCTGTTTATCTATTCCTAGAGATGCTAGAATTCTGGAGAATTTTATCTTTGAAAATCTTAAAATGCTACATGATGAGTTCCTGTATGATGAGAGTTTAAGTTCCTACCACAGCCATACATACATGCTTGCTAGACTTTAAGCCATACCTTTACTTTTTACTGCTTATGAGCATTGAGTGTAGTCAAGCTGTGTAGACCCTTAGGAGCTTGTCATGCGGTTAAAATCAAGATTCACTTGCACGATCACTCATACATGCTGCTTCTACTCCGAAAGTATGCATCCACATATATCCACTCATTCTCATCTCCAGATCCACATAAAATTATTCTACTCCTAATCCGGGAGAGAATAGCCAAAAATATTTTCCCATTCTTGTTATCCCCTGTGAAATAAATGCTCAAGCTATTTTGGTTACTACCACTTGCTATATTGTTCTAAGGAGATGAGTGCTCTATACGAGGAAATAAAAAGGGGCAAGTGCCCGGAACCTCAAAAAGAAAAAGATACGAGGAAATAAAAAGGAGCAAGTGCTCGGAACCTCGATAAAAAAAAAGAAAAAGTGTGAGAAGAGAGGTAAAAATGGACAAGTGTCCGACAGTAGAATTAGGGGTACAAGATACCCACCTGAGAGGAAAAAAAAGAAAATATAGAGCACCTCATTCTCCTCAAGAGCTTTAAAAGCAAGAAAGGTACGTATCCCCTCAAAAAGAGCAAAAGTAGAATTAGACTTTCATCATTGTTATCATCACTACCACCATACACCATTTATTCGCCACACATGCACATCTTGATTTGACTTATTGGCTTGTTTCTCTGGATCCATGGTTTGACTATGCAATAAATGTCTTGTAAGTATGTATACTTTATCTCCCACCGATGAGCTCCAGATATCAAAAGCCTTATTAGAATAGGATGAGAGAGAAGGCAATGTCACTCTGCCTTATACCACAAATACTACATACTTTGTTTTGAGAGAAGGCAGACATCATTACTGCCTTGGTGAGGATCCAGAAATACCACAAAAGAGAGACCTGAGAGAGTCATACAAGGAATCTCTGAGTTTTATTTGAAAATCTGCAAAAAACTCCAGAGCTATAGCTGATCAAGAATAAGAGACATGGCGCTTGACTAGACTGTTCTATCTTTTAACCGCTCAAGACAAAGGTGACGGTTGCAAGCCCCATGGTGAAAGGTATAATGAGTAAGTTTTAAGTCTTGACAGTTTACTTTAACTCAGAGATGAGACTCTATTTGAAAGCATGTGTACCGTCAAAATTCAAAGGCATTTCAGCAACTACTGAGTCTCTCCTTGCTCAGGGACGAGCAAGAGGTAAGCTTGGGGGAGTTTGTTGACGGTCCTTAAGTATCAATTATAACTATCAAATAAATAGAGAAAAGGATCCAAATGAAACCAACACCTAGACTTAGGGTTTTATCTGACAGAATTCCACGAGTTTTGCTGTTTATCTATTTCTGCAGGGGGTTATCAAGAAATACGGAAGAAAGGCCCACATGTCGGATTAATGACGGGATATTAACCGAACACGTAATTATCTTACATCTAGAAGAGTCCAGAAGCCACGAGAACGAACGGGAGGCGTAACGGAGCCGGACACAGGGCGCCCGCCCTGGTCCTTAGGGCGCCCGCCCTGGCCCCGGAGCCAATCAGGCTCCGCCTCGAGGATTATGCTCCACCGACCTAGAGGATCAAGGAAAACCGTCCGTTCAATGTCGGTTTGATCTGACGGCCCAGATTCATCCGAAAGGGCTATATAAGCAAGGCCCCTGCCCCTGGAGGAGAGGCCCTCATCTCATACTTCAAACCCTAATTCAGGAGGAGAGCCTCTGATCAAGCCCTAGAGCTACCACATCAACTAGATCTCTAGTTAGCATAGCTACATAGGATTAGAACTAGAAGGAGTCAATCTTCGATTGGTTCCCGGATCTGTCAAGAGGATTCTTGGTAATTCCTCTATTGTTCTTCAATTGTTCATCATTGTTCTTCAATATTATGAATATGACTTTGTTCTATTTCAATATATTGGTTATGACTTTGCTCTACTTGATTATATTTGCAATTATATTGTTCTTAGTTTATCATAGTTATATGCTTGGCTTAGTTAGATTGGAATTATATACATGCCTAGGATCGTATAGCGTTTATCCATGTGTACAGTGGGTGAATGATAATTATTGTGTAGACGTGGTGTCTATACCGTATTTATCTGCGATTGCACCCTATATGCCGGATTGTGGGGTAGTTCGCGATAGTGACAGCTTCGTTGATTCTTATATAGTCCTCCTCTCGTGTATAGGGCAGGCAGAGCAACACTATTACAGGGGAGTGATTGCTATGTTCTTCATCTTCCTTGCTAATATTCACTATGCATGGATATAGTCTTTTCTCACCATGATTGCCAAGTATAATTGCACTAACTATGATATGCTAGACTTTATAGTTAATAATAACTTAGGGAATATCTTTGTAGTTCACCCTAATTCCATGCTAATGACTTGCTAGAATATCTGTTGAGGTGCTTATCATTATTATATGTGGCTAGCTAATCAGATTAATTATCTTTGTCACCATTATCACTTTACCTTTACTTAATGTGACATTTATACCTGTATAAAGAGATTGATAAATACTCTCGGTTATACATGCAATGATGTGTACTCAGTTCCATATTCTCATTCCATTATCAACCATGATACTTAGAAATCCCTTCCCAGTGGTAAAAATATAAATAACGATACCTGGAATACTTCCCGGTTAAAATGCTACATCGGTATTAATCTGTGCGCTTGCAGATCCCTTTTATTATTTATCTTGATGAGCAAATGCATATTTCAATACCGCGTCTCTCATGTCATGCTGGGGATGACAACTTGGCTTAAGTGGCATGAGGGATAGGTTTGGCATTTTTGGCGCCGTTATCAGAATTAGAAAACTAAGTCTACTTTTGGTAGTGACGTTAAGAATGCCCAACAATGGTATACCGGGGTTAGTAGCAGGAACAACAGCAGCTATTTGATTTAACTGAGATTCAATCATTTTATTAAAGCTAATTTGGTTTTTGATGGCAGTAGAGAAATTATCCATTCTATTATTTATGTTTTCTAGTATTTTATCATTGGATGCCAATTTCTTAGACAAGTTATCCATTAGCTTTCCTTGATTAGACACTAACTCTCTCAGGGGTGGAAAATTATTATTGTTGTTGTAAGAGTTATTACCTTGATAATTACCTGAGTAGTTAGGCCTCTGTTGATTCCAACCTTGATTTTGTTGAGGACGGTTGTAGTTGTTGTTGTTGTTGATGTACCTTGCATCCTCAAGCATCTCAGGGCAGTGATTGCCTGAGTGTCCAGTATCTCCACATTCCTCACAAGTCATGTGAGAGTCGTAGACGTTCATGACTTCTCTTTTGTCTCCAGCTTTGTCATCGAGCTTTTTCATGAGTAGGTCTAACTTTGCAGACAGCATGTCTACCTCCTTGAGCTGGTGCATACCTCCACCCTTCTTGCGTGTTTGAGTCCTCTCTTCGTTCCAACCTTGGTTGGACGCCATCTTCTCCACAAGGGCTGTAGCTTGTGGTATGGTGAGTGATAGAAATGCGCCTGCAGCTGCAGCATCCATGGTCTCACGAGCACTAGTGATGAGCCCATGATAGAAAGTCTGCATAAGTAGCCAGCTCTCCATTCCATGATGGGGACATTCTAGGATGTAATCTTGAAAGCGCTCCCATGCTTCTGGAACGGATTCATCATGTTGTTGCTGAAAACTTGTAATCTTCCCACGGAGAGCATTGGTCTTGCCCATGGAAAAGAACTTAGCCAGAAAGTTCGTAGAGCAGAGTGCCCACGTAGTGTTCTTATCCTTCGTCGCGTAGAACCACTGCTTCGCTCTCCCCAATAGTGAGAATGGGAAAAGGCGAAGTAGTATGGCGTCTCTGGGAACATCTAATAAAGTGAATGTGCTGCAAATCTCCAGGAAGTGTTGGAGATGAGCACTTGCATCTTCGTGCGGCTTCCCACAAAACTGGTTGGCTTGTACCATGTTGATGAGCCCTGGCTTGAGCTCAAAGTTCTTGTCGATGGCCGCGGCAGGTCCAGTGCGGATGTTGTCCGTAGTGGGAGCTGAGAACTCGCGGATCTGTTGACAAATTCTGGATGAAACTTCGGCGGTCTTCTGGATTGGATGAAGTGTTGCGTCGAAGTGTTGACTTCTTAAGCTTGGCTCTTGCCCCTCTGATTAATGCTTCGGGGTTGTCAACAAAATTTTCTGGAAGATGTCCTCTATTCATACATCACCCTGCAAAACAATAAGAATGGAAAAATACAGGGGTAAATCTGTATGGGAGAATTGATGATCTCAATCACTTAATGATGCGAATGATGACTCAAATTCCGTATTCATTCCTTGTTAGTAAATCAACCTTCCCCGGCAACGGTGCCAAAAATGCTTGTTGGGCATTCTTAACGTCATTACCAAAAGTAGACTTAGTTTTCTAATTCTGATAACGGCGCCAAAAATGCCGAACCTATCCCTCACGCCACTTAAGCCAAGTTGTCATCCCCAGCATGACATGAGAGACGCGGTATTGAAATATGCAACTGCTCTTCTAAATAAATAATAAATAAGATCTGCAAGCGCATAGATTAATACCGATGTAGCATTTTAACTGGGAAGTATTCCAGGTATCGTTATTTGTATTTTTACCACTGGGAAGGGATTACTAACATCAATGTTGATTATGGAATGGAATATAGGAATGAGTATCAATCATTGCATGTATAAGTGAGAGCATTCATCTATCTCTTGCATACAGGGGTAAGTGTCACATAAAATATAGATAAAGTATGAATGGTGACAAAGATAATTAATCTGATCAGCTAGCCACATATAATAATGATAAGCACCTCAACAGATATTCTAGCAAGTCATTAGCATGGTATTAGGACGAACTACAAGGATATTTCCTAAGTTATTCTTAACTATAAAGTCTAGCATATCATAGTTAGTGCAAGTACACTTGACAATCATTGCGAGAAAGGACTACATCCATGCATAGTGATATTATCAAGGAAGATGAGAAACATAGCAATCACTCCCCCGTAATAATGTTGCTCTGCCTGCCTTACACACGGGAGGGGGACTATATAAGAACCAACGAAGCTGTCACCATCGCGGACCACCCCATGATCCGGCATATAAGGTGCAATCGCAGATAAATATGGTCTAAGCACCACGCCTACACAATATTTATCATTTACCCATGGATCCGATGGATAAACGCTATACGATCCTAAACATGTATATAATTCCAATCTAACTAAGCCAAGCGTATAACTACGATAAACTAAGAACAATATAATCGCAAACATAAACAAGTAGAGCATAGTCATAATCAATATATTGAAATAGAACAAAGTTGTATTCATAATATTGAAGAACAATGATGAACAATGAAGAACAGTAAAGGAATTACCAAGAATCCTCTTGACAGATCTGGAAACCAATCGAAGATTGGCTCCTTCTAGTTCTAATCCTATGTAGCTATGCTATACTAGAGATCTAGTTGATGTGGTGGCTCTAGGGCTTGATCAGAGACTCTCCTCCTGAGATTAGGGTTTGAGGAATTGAGAATGAGGGAGTGCCTCCTCCAGGGGCCAGGGGTCCTGCTTATATAGCCCCCTCAAGTGAACGTGGGCCGTCGGATCAAACCGACATTAATTGCACGGTTTTCCTTGATCCCTTAGGTCGGTGGAGCATAATCCGCGAGACGGAGCCTGATTGGCTCTCAGGCCAGGGCGGCCGCCCTAGGGGGCAGGGCGGGCGCCCTGCCTCCGGGCCCGTTCGGCCTCCCGTTCGATCTCGTGGCTTCTGGAGTCTTCTAGATGATAGAAAATCGGTGAACACGTTATTATCTCTATGTAAACCCGACGTGTGGGCCTTTCCTCCGTATTTTCTGATAACCCCCTGCAGAAACAGACAAACACCAAAACTCGTGGAATTCTGTCAGATAAAACCCTAAGTCTAGGTGTTGGTTGCATTTGGATCCTTTTCTTTATTTATTTGATAACTATATTTGGTACTTAAGGACCGTCAACAGTAAGTCTAGCTGAGTACCCCTCGTACTCAGGGTTTATTGCACCATGTTGCAGGTGCAGTTCTCGACTTGCTGAAGATGGTGACTAACCAGCAGTGGGCTCGGTGATTCTATATAGTATTCTCATCTTATGCTTTTGTCTGAGGATGTCACTTATGCTAGCAATGTATTTGGAACTTATATTATTGTAATCATTTGAAAGCAATGTTGTTTTCTCTAATTGGTTTTGACACTCGAGCTTGTGCTATCTTTTGTGAACTCATTTGTAATATTATTTCCACTGCAACTCCATGTATGTGATGTGTATTTACTTAATCTATTATGGTCTTGGTTGTGAAGTTGTTTTAACAAGGTCCTTCATGACACTCGATGGACTACTGGCTCTATATGAGTGCAAGTATGTGTGTGTCAACATGTTAAACAGGGATAGTTGTACTTGAAGTTCTATAAATTGGGCACTGTCACACTTCCCTCATGGGGAAAGGTCGGACCTCACTTCGATTGGGTTGACCCTTTCTGGGGGGCCGAGCACCTGGATGGAGGGGCTAGCCAAGCCATTATCACCGCCAGGAGTCTTGGCCGCCTTGCCGATGCTCGGTTAGTCAAGCACCGCTGCCGCCTTGGCTACTCCTTTCACCGGTGCCCTTAAGGCATTGCGGCTAGGGCCGTTGGGAGCATAGGGGGTGATGAACACAGCCGCTTGGTCAACATAGTCCTGCTCATAGTAGTAGGATTGCTCAAAGCTGCCCTCGACGGTGATGATTCCCTTCAGGCCGGGCATCTTGAGCTTTAGGTAGGTGTAGTTGGGGACAGCCATGAACTTGGTGAAGCATGGCTAGCCCAGGAGAGCATGGTAGATGCCAGGGAAGTCAACCACCTCAAAGATGAGCGTCTCCTTGTGGAAGTTGTCTAGCTAGCCAAAGGTGGTGTTGAGCCGGATGCGCCCGAGGGGCATGGCCTCCTTCCCTGGGATGATCCCATAGAACGGTGCCTTATTGGGGCACAGGCTATTCCATGGGATGTCCATCTTGTTGAGGGTGTTGGCATAGAGTATGTTGAGGTTGCTACCCCCATCCATCAGCACCTTGGTGAGGCGTGTGGTGCCCATGATCGGGTTGACCACGAGCGGGTAGCGCCCCGGGTGTGGAACACGATCGGGATGATCCTCTTGGTCAAAGGTGAAGGCCATCTGGGACCATCAGAGCCACATTGAGGCGGCGAGGGTGTGGATGACGTTCACCTCCTACTCAATGATGCAGTGCTGTCGGTGGGATTTGTATGCTTGGGAGCCCCCGAAGATCATGTGGCAATGATCAGCCTCAGGAAACTTGGCGTCATCCTCTAGGATGGCATCTGTCAGCTCACTGGCCTTGTGGGTAGGCTTCTAGGCCTTGCCTTGTTGGTTGAGGGTGCCCCGGATGTATCCCCTAATGGTGGCATAGTCTTTGAGGAGGTGCTTCGCCTATCCCCTATGGAACGGGCAGGGGGCCTCAAGCACCTTCTCAAAGTGCTCGGGGCGTGCGCTGCACTACAATGCTGAGGTCTAGCGGCAGGGTTGCCATGGCCACCATCTCCTCCCCACGGTGCTTCCAGTCCTTGTTCCTCTTGTTGCGGCGGCACTGGGATGAGGTGGGTTCATCATTGCTGTCTCCAATACTGAGATGGCCGGTGGCCTTGGCCTTATCGTTGAAGTTGGCCCTGATAGGCTGCTCACTAGTGGCATACTAGGTGGTGACGTCTAGGAGCTCACACGTCATGCGTAGGGTCTCGCAACTGAGCGCATGGACGAGAGCCTTACAGGTCATGACACAAACAAAGGCGTTGATCATGTCAGCATCGGTGATGTTGGGGAGCTCATTGTGCTTCTTGGAGAAGTGATGGATGTACTCCCAAAGGGTCTCACTGGCCCTCTACCTATAGTTACGGAGGTCCTAGGAGTTACCTAGGTAGGTGTAGGTACCTTGGAAGTGACCGATGAAGACCGAACAGAGATTGGCCTAGCAATGGATGCTGCTGAGCTCGAGCTGCTCGAGCCAAGCTCTAGTCAAGCTTGACAGAAGTAGGGGAATGTATTGGATGGCAAAGTCATTGTCCGACCCCCATCCTTCATGGCGAGGCGGTAGTCCTCTAGCCTATGGTCCGGGTTGGTCTCACCATCATACTTGGAGATGTGCGTTAGTGGCCAAAAATGCCTGGGGTAGGGAGCTGCCCGGATCACTGCCCCGAATGCTAGGGGACCAAAATGATCTGGGGCGACGCCCCCACCCCATCGCTCAGGGGTACAGGACTGTGCTTGAGCGTGGTGCCTGGCCTCAATGGTGTCGATGTTGTGGTCATCGCCAATCAGGTGGTGTGCGGGGGGACGCTGAGGAGAAAGGTCATGCCTTCGCTCCTGGTGAGGCTTGGCACCCCAAGTGCGTGGCCGGTCAGAGCTGTTACCGCAGGTGTTACCGTTGCTTCCCACCCTGCCTATGAGGCGTGAGCGTTGGAGCGGTCCCTATTGGTGAAGGTCATTGGCTAGGACGGCCTAGAGAGCGCAGCGCGATGCTAGGAGGCAAAATTGTTGACCTACTGCTCGAGGGCAATGTGGAGGAGCCGCTTCGCCTCGTTTAGCTGCTCATTAGTCTTTAGGTCTGGTGTGTCAGAGATGTCCTCCAGTTGGCAGGCGGCGACCGCCATGTTGTAGGCTGCACGGGGAAAGCAGAGGCCACTGGGAGCCCCCGTGCGGGCAACGTCATCGTCACCAAGAGGGTGCGCGGCTCATTTTTGTGCAAGGTCCTACCTTTGGTGCTCGAGCTCTGCCTCGGTGGTCTCCAGGTCCACCTGCCGAGCTCGCAGGCGTTCCTCCTTCTCCTGAAGGTAGGCCGATCGGCTGCGGGGACTGTGGTCCGGCGGCGTGAGCCCGAGTGCGTCCTCAGCAAGAACCTCACCATTGATGTGGTAGCACATGCAAGTCGAAGTGTAGCAGTCGATGTCATTGGAGTCATTCTTTGGGCCGTTCCCTGAAAGGATCTCGAGGAAGGTGCGCAGTGAGGGGACGTCAGTCCTGGCCATGCCAGAGAGGATGGTGCTCCTTAGCGCATCGCGGCTGATGAGGTGCTCTAGCTCTAGCTAGAAGGATGCCGTCGTATTTTGGATCCCAAAAGGCAGGTCCAGGAGGCAGTACCAACAGAAGCGGTCAGGTGGCGGGAGCACCTCACTGTTGGTGATCTAGTTGTGGACGTTGGTCAACATGTAAAACATCTGGCGGTGGTCTGACACGATGGGTTTGGGCCCTGACCGCATCGAATCTATTGGACCAGGAGCTCGAGATCTGCTCCTAGAAGTCCCCTTGGAGGGGGCGACGCCGGGGACTCGTTGCCCATCGGTGCGGCCCCGTGGAATGGATGAAGCTCGCCGTAGCAGTCGGCGACGTACGTTAGGCTCCCAAAGTTCAAGACCTGGCCCCGAGTAAAGGTGTTGGCCATGATGGAGAACTCATCGAGTAACCGAACACCGCCGTCTGGGGCGGCACCGCTTGCTCTGGCAACGAGGCGGGTAGCTTTGGCCACTGCCCACCGTAGAGCCTGAATCGCACTTGACGCTGCCCCCTTCCTGGTGCGCCAGCTGTCACGGGGTCAGAACCATGGCAGGCATAATTATTCGAGTCGGTGTCAGAGTACGAGTCTTCGGTAGCTTGGGTGGACTCAAGAACACAAGAATCACAGAGAGGATGCAACGGTTTATCCTGATTTGGGCCAATCAATGCCCTACGTCCAGCAGTTGATGATTTGGTAGGGGTTAGCTTCGATGCTAATCCTAAGGTTTCCTCACCGCCCGTGGAGTCTTTCCCTCATCGGAGAGGAGGAACGACGATATGCGGTGGATGACCTCTTGGTGCCCCTCTCTAGGTTGCTCTACTCTCGGTGCTGAGTAGCAGCAGATGGAATGGAATGTTTTGGGTTCTCCCTTTTCCCCCTCTAGGTCCAACCTTATCCCTTATATAATGAGATAGGTTGGGTACATGGCGGTTTGGAGAGATAAGTCTATGGTCTACATGCGCCAAAGTCCAGGAGGGTCTTGCTGTGGCGCTCTATGGATCGCGGCGGTGTTGGAGCTAAAGAAGCCTTGGGCATTGTCTGGCTGCTTTGTTCTAACACTCTATATGTCACGCTATGTCGGCTTGGACCGGCCTCCCCTAGGTGAATGTTCTGGAGTCTTCTTGGCGGCGAAGGAAGTCAGCTTCAGGGGCTAACGCACAGGCATGAGAGCCGCCCAGTACCTGGAGGCCATGGGAAGCTTGTCTTCTTGTGTCACACCCTATGCGTGACCCTGTCACGGAAGTGGCCCCACAAGGCCACGCCTAGAGCACGGTGTCTGGGAGCCCCCGAGCATCGATGGCATGGGGCTTGTCTTCTTGTGCTCAGGCCTTGGCTGGTGTTGCAAGCTGGGCAGGAGCCAAGGCCTGAGCTCGAGTGTGTCGTCGATCAGGAGCCTGAGGCCCAGGCGAGCCCCTGAGCTCTGTGCAGGGGCTGCGCCGTGCCCAAGCTCAGTTAGGATTCTTCATCGGAGGGTGTGTGCGAGCATACCCAACGGGTATAGCCCTCGAGCCCTTGGGTAATCCTGGTGGGGTCGGTCGAGGGTCTCTTCAATCAGAAACTATTGATCCTGAGGCTTAACATATCCATATGTTAGGATCTCATCAGTGTTATTTTCTAAATTCAATGGTGAGGATAATACAAACGCCAAGAGAGCACATTAGCATGTTTCTTACTCAATTCAGTGAAGCTAGTACCATGGAACATACGAGAATTTGTAACTATTCATTATCTCTTACTGTTCCTACTTTCTCGTTGTTTTCTTCTTTGCAACCTTGCTCCATTGGTTCTTGGGCACATTTAGAGAAAAATTTACGAACATTTTTACAATGGAAACAATGAGTTTAAATTGCCTAATTGGATGTTAGTTAAGCAAGGGCATGACGAGTCCATCCTTGATTGCATTAAAAGATTTAGAGACATTAAAATCCTATGGTTTAATCTGAATTTTTTGAAAAAGATCTTGTTGATTTTGTTTTTGTTGGTGTGCACTCTAATATTAAAGAAAAGCTAGAGCACTTTGAGTTTCTGTTTGTTAATCAATTGTTGCAAAACATTTCAGCCATTAAAAGCCCAAATAATTCTAGAGAATCTCACGACTAACATCATACCATTATGCATGCTTTTGATTATCATTGCGAACACATGGTTCATATGTGCCCATGTATGTCGAGTTGTGATGAGTGATTGTCAGGTAGGCTTCACTTGAGTTTGATCCTAAACCAAGGGCGAGGTTGTGTGCAACATGTCTCTTGGCTGTGTTGGTGTGCAAGTGTGGTGCACAGAGACGGTCGACGGCTAAGGAGAAGGTCAGTAGAGACGTGTTGTGCTGATGGACCGAGAGCAGTGAAGGATGGACTCAGGCTTGGACCAAGGGTTCAAGGTGGTCGAAAGACTAACCTTAGGTGGCTGACACTTGATGACATTGATTGACGAGCAAGAGCACAAGTGGAGGAGTAAACCGTGTTGATCAAGTCAAGACGACGGTTGACTAAGTCAAGTGGAGGTGAAAGAGGACATGGTGATCGTGCGATCAAGGACGAAGGTGACACATGTTGAGATCGTGGAGGAGGCGTAGCGGATACACTTCTCCAAGGGGTTTGGAGGTTTGGGCCTCAAAACCCTTTTAGAGTAAGGTATGGACTTGGAGGTGGCATGTGGTGTCATCACGAAGCTTGCATCGAGGTGAAGCAAAGTCATGAAGAGCTCGTGGCCGTCAGATGCACAAATCTGAAGTTGAACCACTTTGCCCCTCGGTTAAGTAGTTTAGCCAAAATATCTAGGGGCTTTGTTGGGAATGTGTAATTAGCCTATAAATAAGATAGGAGGCTGCCCCAACCCAGCCATCTCTCAAGCATTTCATTTCCTGCACTTTTGTTTAGGTGTTAGGTTGGTAGTTTCCAGATCTAGTTGTGTATTGTGAGAGATCCACAAATGAGAGTCTGATACCGCTGTCTGTGTTCATTAGTGTAAGACCAAACCTTGTGCAACTTGATCTTGCTGCAATAAACAAGTGGACCTCTGCTATCCTTGTGTCAAGATCTTTGGATTTGCTTGGTTTTGGATTTTTTCCCTTCTGGTTGCCTCTCTTTGCTCCTTTGATAGATTTTGGTTTCTTGAGCTTCCGAGGTCATTTCGGATGGATGGATACGTGCTAGGACCTTAGAGGAACATATCTACTAAGTGATTTGGTCAAATTCCTCACGAGCACAAATTTATGGGATTTTGAGGAAAGTTGAGAAAACACTAATCTTGGACAGAGTTTTTTTGATCTACGGAGTTTCCTTGATCTTTTGGAATTAATATTTTTTGGGATAATTTGTAAACATCCGTAGGAACATCTCCGCAAATTTTGAGCTCAATCGAACCTCATCTGAATGGATTTTATATTTTTGGAGTTTGATTTTGGGGTGCTGAAACTGCCAAATTAAAGTAGGCTAGGCTTCCATCTAGGTTAGCCCAGGTTGGCATCCTGGATAGGCTTGGTTTGCATCTAGGCTAGGTCGGATTTGCTGTGTAGGGGTGGTAATCTAGGACAGCCCGAGCCCGCTACCTGGCTAGGCCGACTTTCATGAAGAATTTGCTTCTCCAAGGACTTTTTGAGCTCCGGATGTCCATTTTCAGATCTGCTTCTTTCATGAGTTCTCTAAGGTTGTCAGGAAGTTTTCCAAGTCATCAAACCACCAGTTGGTTAAGGTGATTTTGCGTTGGGCTCTTGCTTCGTTTTGATTGAAGCGGAGAGCTTGATTTTTGGGTTTTAGAGAGTTTTAGTCGTGCTCCTGGTTTTCTGCTGTGATGAGTGTCCCGCTATGTTTTCTGGTCATCCCAAAGGGCATATAGTCACTAGTTGGCTCGATGGTATTTCACTTGTAAGATTTGGGGTTTTTGGAGGGTTGTTTAGGACAGTGGACATCAAAAGAAATTTCTCCCATTCACCCCCCTTTGGTCACCTTTCTCGGTCCTTCAATCATTTTGATAGCTTCGATGATGAAACTAAATATTTTTTATTGCTGAATTTATATGGCCAGCACAATCTAATTTAGTTCGATGCTCTTCCCTCAAGCTGATTCACAAGAATCCGCAAAGTGGAGATGAAATTTATATTTTATCATCCTAGTGTGATTGTATCTTTGATGAGATGTTGAACAGTGGGTACATTAAATTGTCACATCATTTCCAGCCACTTGGTGAGTTGAAGCACCATGCATATTGTAAGTGGTATAATTATGCTTCTCATGCTACTAATGACCATAATGTTTTTCCATGGCAAGTTCAATCGACCATTAGTAAAGGATGATTTAGTCTATTAGAAATGCAGGTTGATATAAGGACCTTCCTAACCAACACTTTAGAATTGAAAAATCCTACTATCCCAGTTCAGCCCAATCAATCTGAATTTACTACTAGAAAAAAAGTATGATAATTGATGATCCTAGAGAAGACGACAAACCATGCTCGAGAGGCCTATGGATGGCCAGGAGAATATTAAAATGATAATCAAGTCTTCTAGGCTCGCGGGTGAAACAAAAACTACCGTGGGAAAGCAAAACAAAGATGTTATTGCTGTTGTCTAGGGAATTAAATAGCAAAAAACAATAAGGTTATCGGCCTCGTTAAGGTGGATCAAAGACCATTGTGCATGCACAAATCAAGGCAATCAGAGGTTGGAACTTGAAAGGACAATAATATCAAGAATTCTAGTAAGGAGGTGCTCTCAATGAGCTTTTGACCGAATTATGAACAAATATACTAAGCAAAAGGTGGATTAGATGAATCAACCCATAAAAAATGTTTGATGGTCGCCGAAGCAAATTTATGTGCTTAAGAAGGAGACTACTGCTAATCCTATTAAGTCAAGCAAACATTAATTATAAAGGGCTCTATGTAAGTGCCGGTTAATGAAATTGATGAGCCGATTGTTGTTGAAAATCTAGCTCAATCCTTTATGCAAAAAGAGGAAGTAGGAGCTGCTGCAAGTAAATATGAAGCCAAGAGTAGAGTATTTCCAACAAAGATGGTGCTCTTTGTCCTTGGCCAAGGTGCAACAACACATGTTTTAGCATGCTTGTAAGAAAATCTCCTACGACTAAAAAGAACGAAGTGTGGACATTTTTTGGTGTGACTTTGTTTTGGTCTATCCGTCTGCCTCTTCGTGCGATCCGAGTGACACCCCACCCATGCATTCGCTCCACCCAGCGTCGCCTCGCCTCCCCGCAGCGTACGACCTAGCACTAAATATGGAAGGTCATTCCAATCTCTGTCGGGTGCTCTATTCCCCCTCCAGATCAGACCTCCCCATGCCGTCATCCCCTCCACGCTCCTCCTCTGACCCTTCCGCCGTCCTATGGCCTCCGTGAAAGGTCTTGATGGCTAGAGGGGGGTGAATAGCCTTTTAAAATTTTCTACAAAGACAAGGTAAACAAGTTTATCAATATAACAAATAGCGAGATGCGAGTTTTGCTTAGCCTACGGGGTGTTTGCAAGCCACCTGTCCAATTCACAATTCTAGTATATTTGCACTCAACCGCACAAGTCAAACCGCACAACTTAGCTTACAACTAAATCTAACTAGCTACACAAGCTAAGAGCTATACTAACAAGCTAGCAAAGGTAACTACGAAGGTAATGCGGAGTTGAGTTAGGAGAGTTTCACCGAGGGGCGAAGTATTGAGCCAACCAATATGATCAACAATGAATACCAAGACAACCAAACACCAGGATCAATCAATCACAATATGAAAGTGATGACAAAAGATTTATACCGAGGTTCAGGTGCTTGCCGGCACGCTAGTCCCCGTTGTGTCCCTCTTCACCATGTGGTTCGGTGGCTAATCGATCACACACCGAGCCTCTCAAAAGGCGCCACAAGAACCTACCAAATGGCAAAAGGTTGCAAACGACAGAGCAATCCACTAACGTTGCCTTTGGCGCTTCGCCGAGGTAGGCACAAACCCCTCACAATCACCGGAGGTGGCCAAGAATAATTACCAACTCTTGGAACGCCTCCAAGCTGCTCTAAGCCGTCTAGGTGGCGGCAACCACCAAGAGAAACAAGAATTCCGCAACAAATCAACCACCAAGTGCCAACTAGATGCAACCTCACAATGCAAATGCACTTGGATCACTCAATCTCACTTTGAATATGCAAAGAAGCAAGAGAGATGAGTGGGAGGGGGAGTTGCTTAGCTCAAAGTGCTCACAAGTATGTCAAAGAGTGCAAGAGTCGGAGCTTTGAGCCGGCCAACGAGTATTTATAGACGTACCCCTTCGAATAGAGCCGTTAGGCACTCGAAACCACTGAAGTCACACCGACCGGACGCGCTAGTCGCACTGCGTAGCTCGACCGGACGCGCTTACCCATAAACGACCGGACGCACTGGGCTCGACCGGACGCGCTGGTCCCATAACGGACTAGACGCGCTGGTCAAGCCTGAGCAGTGCTCCAACAAAACAGCGACCGGACGCGCTGCAAAACTGACCGGATGCCATAGTGCCAGCGTCCGGTTGTAGTCCAGTAAGCTCCCAGATCGACTGGACGCGTCCGGTCGACTATGACCGGACGCGCCACCGCGTCCGATCAAAAAACTGAGACACACGCAAACGCTGAACACTGACCGGACGCGTCCGGTCAAACAGAGACTGCGTCCGATCCAGCGTCCGATCACTTCTATGACCTCCGTTCGCCTCCGTTTGTTTTCTGACTTCTGGCATAGTGAAAAATAGTCGTTTCAACTCCTCGAAAATGCCTGAATGTCTTGGTACTTAGGAGTTCAATAGCTGCGTCATTCCCCTCTTTATAGTACGGCTGTCTATCCTATAATGTAACCACACCCACTAGGTGTGTTGGTTACTAAAACACAACCCTTAAGCATATACCTTTGCCTTGATCACGTAGGGTTGCGTCCAAATCCAAGTGTGGCCATCATGATCACCATGTCCATCTTGCCACCAACCTTGGAATGTACTAATCCTCATATGCTATATACAACATAGGCATAGGATTAGTACTTAGGCATTGTCACTAATTACCAACACCAAACATAGAACTTTCAATCTCCCCCTTGTTGGTAATTGGAGGCAACCCTTTCACAAAGATATTATGATAGAATTTTGATTGAACCCATGTCACATTGTCCAAGTATATTACCATGTGTAAGAAATATGGACATGTGATCATGAATTCAAATTGATAGCAATGGCCCCCTACATGTATGCTATATGTTTGGATTTAGGAAGCATACATGCTTAGATAGGAAAATATAGGATCATTGACTATCAATAGGTGCTAAGTGTTTTAGATTATAGACCTTTGAAGCGTGATGCCATCGGAGTAGCGATAAACACCATCTTAGCACCTTGTGTAGTTAGATACCACTTGGAAAAGCACAAATATAACTAGAAACCTCATGAGATCAACATTATAAGAAAAGCTCTAGTACCACTTTGAAAAACATGAAGCAAAAAAAATCCAAATACTTCCTATTCATGCTAGTACCTCAATATACCATTCAATTGTACACTAGCAAAACACCACACAATCAAAGTATCAGAGAAAAAGAAATGCATAACTATGCATCATACATATGAAGTGCACATGGAAATGCAACATTCATGTTTAAGAGCTTGCTCCCCCTACTTGTGTGCTCAAAATTTTAGTTGATCCCCTTCTTTTATCAATTCTCCCCTTTAGGTTTTCTCCCCTTTTAGAATCTATCTTTGTGAAAACATTTTCTCCCCCTTTGGAACCAATGACCACAAGGGACCAATTTTAAATAGAATAACATGTCATGTTATGGGGTGAGGATCAAGTTTGTGATTCAACCTAGATTGCTTGCATGAATAAAATGCTTCGGTTTGATCCAAGGGCAAGCTTCTTCACACCTCACTAGAAGGGATATCATGCACCATGTTGAAGCAAATATTTAGACAAGTGATCTGGATTAAACACTTAGGATCACAAGCTACTTAAACAAGTTATATGCTACCACTAGATCATACATAGCAAAGAAACAATAGTGGCACCATATAACCTTTAAATTCATTTGATTTTCATGAATGAGCCTAGAACATGTAAATTATGACTAGATGCACTAAACAAGTCCTTAGCATAGAATGTATGACATGTCAACCAATTGTACCTTGGGGCTCGAAGGAGAGGCATGTCATATTATGGAGGTGCATCAACACATGTTGGAGAAGTCAAGTATGTTCAACTCATTCTTTAGCTTGTGAAATCTCTTCTCATCAAGTGGCTTGGTGAATAGATTGGCTAATTGATCTTCGGTGCCTACACTCTCAATAGCAATGTCACCCTTTTGTTGATGATCTCTAATAAAGTGATGGTGAACATCAATATGCTTTGTTCTTTGATGTTGAACCGGATTGTTGGTTAGCTTCATGGCACTTTCATTGTCACATAGCAATGGCACATTCTTGAAATTGATTCCAAAATCCTTCAATGTTGCCTTCATCCACAAGATTTGTGCACAACAACTACCCACGGCGATGTATTCGGCCTCGGCGGTAGATAGTGAAATACTATTTTGCTTCTTGGATGACCATGAGACAAGTGATCTTCCTAACAATTGACAAGTCCCGGAAGTGCTCTTTCTCTCCACTTTGTCACCGGTATAGTCGGAATCCGAATATCCAACTAGCTCAAAGCTTGCACCTTTGGGATACCACAATCCAACATCTTGTGTATGCTTTAAGTACCTCAATATCCTCTTTGTTGCCTTCAAATGACTTTCTCTTGGTGAGGCTTGAAATCTCGCACACATGCATACACTAAACATCACATCGGGCCTTGATGCCGTCACATAGAGTAGGCTACCAATCATTGATCTATATAGCTTTTGATCCACCATGTTGCCACTCTTGTCACTATACAAGCTTCCATTAGTGCTCATTGGAGTAGAGATTCCTTTTGCATCTTCCATACCAAACTTCTTTAGCATATCCTTTATGTATTTGGTTTGGCTTACAAATGTACCTTCTTTCATTTGCTTGATTTGAAGTCCAAGAAAGAAACTAAGTTCACCAATCATTGACATTTCAAATTTCTTTGCCATCATTTTTCCAAACTCATCACAATAATTTTGATTGGTTGAACCGAATATGATATCATCAACATATATTTGCAACACAAACAAGTCTTTCCCAATCTTCTTGGTGAAGAGAGTAGTATCCACTTTGCCCATGACAAATCTTTTGGATAGCAAGAAGTCCCTCAATCTGTCATACCATGCTCTAGGTGCTTGCTTCAATCCATACAAAGCTTTTCTCAATTTGTAGACATGATTGGGTTTCTTGTCATCTTCAAGACCGAGAGGTTGCTCCACATACACCTCTTCTTGAATGTACCCATTAAGAAATGCACTCTTCACATCCATTTGATATAGCTTGATATTGTGAGCACAAGCATAGGCAAGTAAGATCCTAATTGCTTTCAATCTTGCAACCGGGGCATATGTTTCACCAAAGTCAAGACCCTCTATTTGTGTGTAACCTTGAGCCACTAGTCTTGCTTTGTTTCTTACTACTATTCCATCTTGATCTTGTTTGTTGTGAAAGACCCATCTTGTTCCAATGACATTGTGATCACTAGGTCTCTCAACTAATTCCCATACTTCATTTCTCTTGAAGTTGTTGAGCTCTTTATGCATTGCATTTACCCAATCCGGATCTCTCAATGCTTTATCAATGTCCTTGGGTTCTTCCATTGGCACAAAAGAAGAGTGAGCACAAAATGATGCCAATCTTGATCTAGTTTGAACTCCCCTTTGTATGTCACCAATGATGGAACCCAATGGATGGTCTCTTGCAATGTTAGTTAGTTGAAGCACTTGGACTTGATTGCTTGGATGTTGATGTTGATCATGAGTTGGAGATGATGAACTAGCCACTTGTTGATCTTGTTGCACTTGAGATGATGTACTAGCTTGATTTTGCATTAGAGAACCACTAGCTTGTGTAATTGGACTTTGAAGCACTTGATCTTTGTAGTCATCCACATCAATCACTTGCTTTGGCCTAATATCACCAATATCCATTTCTTTCATAGCATTGGTCAATTGAGTTCCTCTCACATCATCCAAGTTATCTTCTTCATCTTGAGAACCATTGGTTTCATCAAACTCAACATCATGCACTTCTTCAAGTTGACCACTAGCCAAATTCCAAACTCTATAAGCTTTGCTAGTAGTTGAGTAGCCAAGTAGGAAGCCTTCATCACATTTCTTTTCAAACTTGCTCAATCTAGTGCCTTTCTTCAAGATATAGCATTTGCAACCAAAAACCTGAAAGTATGCAATGTTGGGCTTTCTTCCATTCAATATCTCATATTGTGTCTTATCTAGGAACTTGTGGCAATAGAGGCGGTTGCTATAGATGCAAGCCGTGTTTATTGCTTCGGCCCCAAACGAATGACTCACATTATACTCATTCAACATTGATCTTGCCATATCAATTAAGGTTCTATTCTTCATCTCAACTAGGCCATTTGATTGAGGTGTATACTTGGCCGAAAATTGATGTTTGATTCCAAGTTCATCACATAGCTCATCAATGTCACACCCAAAATTTCCTATTTTGGATTGTGCATGAAAAACGCTAAATAAAATAAATGATTTTAATGTTTGAAATAAATTTATTAGATAAGTTAAGTTGCTGCTAATTTAAATATAGAAAATTATGGTTTTAAACTTTTTCATATTAATTTGATAATGTGGTGTTTGTGTGATGCTTGTCTTTGGTGTTGGTGAGTGCTATTATTTTCAAAATATCATAGGACGACGTTTACTTTTCATCAGAAAACTTTTTGGCATTTTCTAGATTTAAAATTTCAATTTCCGTGAGCTTAATTTTTTTCCTTGATCTCTTCATCAATCTTTTCATGAGTCCAAACTCATTTGGTTGAGTTCCTTATCTTTTCAAGAGTCTCTAGGATTTTTCCCGTGATTTTTCTGAGCTCCGGGCTATTTTTCGCGGCCAAAAAGGTAATTTTAGATTTTCTAGAATTATTTTATTCGCGGAATTAAAATAATCCTGAAATTAAGAAAATCCGAAAAGTTTCCAAACTCTACGACTATATATATATGACGGCGTAGCCCTCGACGCCCTGGTTTCAGAAGTACAACCCTTATCGCGAGCCGCCGCTCATAGCTCCCTCTACCTCTCGTCGAAGTTCTGCATCTACAGCTTGCGTTCCGGCGAACTTCCGACGAGCTTTTCCGGCCAAACCGTCGCGTTCCGACGCTAGCCACCACCACCAAGAGGCAGCCCTCATCGTTCTCTACACCGTGGTGTATCCGTTTGCGGGAATCCATCGCTGTTTCATCGAGTTCCCATCTCATCTTGCTTCTCTCCGGCGAGGTTTCACCATGGCTGACCGGAGCTCCTCCAAGATCAAGGTAGAAGATGATACTATTTACAGTTTTGCCACTAATCTTGTTTTGAGCATAAAATCTTCGTTTTAACTCCGATTTGATCCGTTCAAGTTGCGTTAGGTTCGTATTTGCGAGCTCTACATGTTAGAAGTAGGTTTGGGAAATTTAATTTTCGAGTTTATATTTAAGTAATTATTTATCTATAGGAAATCTTAGAAAATTCATAACTTTCACGTTTTTAATCCGAATTTCGTGATCTTTACGTCTATGTGATCGTAGTAACGTGTAGAAGAGTTTTACAAACTTTTTATACTGTTTTGCTACTGTTGGTGTACTGTTTTAATTATGTCTCTTTGTTTGCTTCGTGTATGATTGCTCGGATGATTGTGCATTGATGCTTGATGATCGAGTATAGACGGTGCGCAGTTTCTTGACGATCAGGAGTATTACTTTGAGCCAGATCAGCAGTATCACTCGGAGAGTTTTGATCAAGACAAGTATAACATGGGACCATCCTTATTACCTATTCACTGAAATTATCATACATATGCATGTGTCTTCCTTGACAACCATAGAGATTATAACTTAGCTATTGATATCTTGTTTCCTTGTCACCTATGGGTTGTGCATTTGGGTAGCTATTGCTAGCGCTTAATTATGAACAATGATCTTGTAATTTGACTAATGGATTATGCAATCAACCAATTAAGATGATTTTATTACTGTTGAAAGGGGGCTAGAGCATGTGGGTTATTTTGATGCTCTAGTTACTCTCCATAAGGACTTACCTGTAAGTAATAACCGGGATTGACAGTACAACTGTGAGGGCTATATGGCTCTGGCTCTAGTTGTTCAAGAGACCTTTTCTAGCTTGTTAGTGGTTACCTTAAATGGCGTAAGAAAGGCTTGCCACGTTGGGTGTAGGGCGAGCCCCTGGCCTAGTGTGTATAGGCTGCGGTTGTTGTGCCACTGGGAAGGGGGGTTCTACATCTGCCTGCCGAGTGAATCTAATGGCCCTAACTTGTTTGACGAACTTTTGAATGGCTTTATATGGTTTCTTGTGCTTAGGGATTCATGACCCCTTAGCATATGGAAATCATGACTCACAGTGAAAGTGTACACCTCTGCGCAGAGTTTAATAAACTGGTATACTAGCCGTGCTCACGGATACGAGCGGCCTTGGGGATTCTTACAGAATAGTTGATCATAATTGTTATATCATGCTTAATTAATGTTGTTATTATTATGCTCATGTTAATGCTATTCATTATCCTTATTACAATTGATCATTGGTTCATTAATGGGAATTGGAATACCTTGATGCTACTCAATTGCCAATTATATAATGAATAAAAGCTAAACGCAGTCAAACAGTGTCTAGCCTTTTGTGCCTCATGAACCCTGTGTTATATTTGTTGAGTTCGACATGGACTTACTCTTGCTATTCCCTCACACTCCAGTGTGTAGTAAGATGCTACTCGGAAGAAGGACAAAGGTGTAGTGGAGTTTCCAGAAGACTAGTAGAAGTGCTAGGCATATGTTACCCCCAGTCAGCCATCCCTGAGAAGAATGGAGCCTGAAGTTTAGTCACCGTTCCGTGATACTCTGATGTAAGTGTTAATATAGCTATGTATACGTTATATAATAACATTGTTTCTGATACTTTTTCATTCTGACATATGTGTGGACTTCCTGGGCACACATATGATTAGCCTGGTTTTGTTCTTTAGAAAACCAGGTGTGACAGAGTGGTATCAGAGCGGTGTTGACTGTAGGACGTATGCCAAGTAGCACTGGACGTATTCTAAAACTCATTTTACTATAAAACTAATTTGTCATACCTTGACTCATTGATTTTGACTATTTCCTCTTCCTTGTCCTGTTGTATCCTCTCCATGATATAGCTTCCTTTGAGCTATTATTTCTTACTTCCTTGGTTTTTGTTTTATGTTGTTTTTACTAAAAGTTTTCTGATCTCACCATTTTCAAAAGTTCGATGGCCTTTCATCATCCATATTTTTCCCTTAGGATGACCACCATTATTGAAGAAGCACGTGTAGTACCGATGATGTGATGTGTGCTTGTTTTGCTTGATGTGTTGCTTGTGTGTTGCCTTGTTCTCGTGTTTCAAAGGTGGCTCGGAAGGTATAAGTTTTGAGGAGTAGCTCGATCCATGTTAAGTGGGGTAGGTTTTACGTAATACTCCGCATGCTGATTTCTATAGCAGTCTGCAATGTTTCTGTTATATCTCAAGATATGGACATGAGAAATTTATGAAATTTTACTGGGAATAACTAGACTTCTGTATCTTTCTAAACCCACTGGACTTATCTTTTTATCTATTTTGAGCTAAGAGATATACCTGTTCTAAGTTGAGGTTACTGCACAGTCTGGAATTCTGGAACAGTTTTAGCTAAGCTCTATTTTTGATTAATTTAATGATAGAACCTGGAAAAGTGTTGTGAATAAAAGTCGTAGATAATTTCATAAGCTTTCCAACCATGTAAAGATCACTTCATTTGGATCTTTGTAGCTCAAGTTATGCCAGATTTACTGAACTGCTAAAATTGGAATTCGCCCAGAAATTTTCTGCATTACTTCCTTATCTTTTATAAGTGAATATGTCATTGGATATCTTTGAATCTCATTGATTTGCCTTGGAATCTTACATTAGAGATGATTATGGTTATCTAGTATAAAAGGAGATGCAAGTTACTTAGGTGTCCCCTAGTTTCTTTTTCTTAAGAGGGGTAGCAAAGTTGTGAGTGTTGCAAGATGAAGGTTTCGTATGTCCTAGTGCTTCACGTGGAAGAAGTGGTTATCTCTATGATTGGAAGTCTACTCATGTGCTAGTGTTGTTTACTTGGGATCAGTGCTTTGTTGGCTCGTCTACAAGAAGCTCAGGTATTCGTCAGGACTGGTCTTCACTTCAAGCTATCATTAGTTGGGAGTTCAACATTCAATTCAACATACTCTATACAAGTTAGCATGGACGACATAGGAAGGAGATGTTGGAAGTCTATAGTTAGTTTCATGAAAACTTAGATGACATCACCCCCATATCAAGTATGTTTAGTAAGTTTTAAGTGAAGGACTTATCATTAGCAGCAAGCCTTAAAGAAAGTGTTGCCTTCAGTGACATTGAAAGGTAGAACAAAATCTTTGTTAAGTGGGGTAGTGTCCGCAATCATCATTAATCTCAAGCGACGAGGTACGAAGAACTGAAGATCAAACTTTATCTTTCTTGTCATCTTTTGGCTATCCTTGATCCATGTCTTATATCTCATCAACGCAAAGCAAAGAAGCATGAAGACTTGAAGATTAGTGTTATCTATCTCTCTAATCTCTCTGAATCTCATTTTTATCTTATCCTGTCTTTTCAGAACAATCTGTCTTCCTTAGCTTATATCTCTATTTTTGGATGCCCAAAAATCATGGATAAATTCTGGACAACAGTAGACTTCAATATCTTTCTCTGACGGTAAGAACCACCCTGATAGCTATTATGGTTTGGGAATTATGAAAATCACAAGGCGACGGATCTGTGCTGTCAGCAACCTAGAATAGTTTCTGTTGTGCACAGTTTTTGACTACCTTAACTGCAGAATCTGGAGAAGTGTTCTATAAGAAAGTTGTAGTAAATTTGATAATCTTTCCAACGGTATAAGCTACAACATCATAGGATTCATAGAACTCGAGTTATAACTGTATTTCTGTACTGCTGTTTTTCTGCTCGCGAGGAAGTGCAGGTTACTTGTTCTTGCAAATGCTCATGAAGCTCTTTGGGATGCCAGAAGGACATAATGGTAGTCATCACTCAGAAACAAATGCAAGCTATCCTTTGGTGTTCTCTAGTTGATCTCTTCTTAAGGGGGTTTGCCGAACTAAAAGGCGATACAAGATGGAGGTTTATATATTCAATTTTGTCACTTGGAAGCATCACCTATTTACATGGTTGCAAAATCACTATCGAGCGCAGGTATCCTTTCTCAGAGTGGTAATCTGTTGGAACCATTTATAAGGATCGTAAGGGTCTAAAGGACACCTTTACAAAGTGGGTTTCGAGCTTGTGGTATCATCATTGGATAAGAGTTGATCAGAGAAGCGTGAAGATTTGCAAAATCAACTTTATCTTTCTCTCTAGTATCTCCGAATCTCGAGACGAGATTCCTGTTAAGTGGGGTAGAATTGTCACACCCAAAATTTCCTATTTTGGATTGTGCATGAAAAACGCTAAATAAAATAAATGATTTCAATGTTTGAAATAAATTTATTAGATAAGTTAAGTTGCTGCTAATTTAAATATAGAAAATTGTGGTTTTAAACTTTTTCATATTAATTTGATAATGTGGTGTTTGTGTGATGCTTGTCTTTGGTGTTGGTGAGTGCTATTATTTTCAAAATATCATAGGACGACGTTTACTTTTCATCGGAAAACTTTTTGGCATTTTCTAGATTTAAAATTTCAATTTCCGTGAGCTTAATTTTTTTCCTTGATCTCTTCATCAATCTTTTCATGAGTCCAAACTCATTTGGTTGAGTTCCTTATCTTTTCAAGAGTCTCTAGGATTTTTCCCGTGATTTTTCTGAGCTCCGGGCTATTTTTCGCGGCCAAAAAGGTAATTTTAGATTTTCTGGAATTATTTTATTCGCGGAATTAAAATAATCCCGAAATTAAGAAAATCCGAAAAGTTTCCAAACTCTACGACTATATATATGACGGCGTAGCCCTCGACGCCCTGGTTTCAGAAGTACAACCCTTATCGCGAGCCGCCGCTCGTAGCTCCCTCTACCTCTCGCCGAAGTTCTGCATCTACAGCTTGCGTTCCGGTGAACTTCCGACGAGCTTTTCCGGCCAAACCGTCGCGTTCCGACGCTAGCCACCACCACCAAGAGGCAGCCCTCGTCGTTCTCTACACCGTGGTGTATCCGTTTGCGCGAATCCATCGCTGTTTCATCGAGTTCCCATCTCATCTTGCTTCTCTCCGGCGAGGTTTCACCATGGCTGACCGGAGCTCCTCCAAGATCGTAGAAGATGATACTATTTACAGTTTTGCCACTAATCTTGTTTTGAGCATAAAATCTTCGTTTTAACTCTAATTTGATCCGTTCAAGTTGCGTTAGGTTCGTATTTGCGAGCTCTAAATGTTAGAAGTAGGTTTGGGAAATTTAATTTTCGAGTTTATATTTAAGTAATTATTTATCTATAGGAAATCTTAGAAAATTCATAACTTTCACGTTTTAAATCCGAATTTCGTGATCTTTACGTCTATGTGATCGTAGTAACGTGTAGAAGAGTTTTACAAACTTTTTATACTGTTTTGCTACTGTTGGTGTACTGTTTTAATTATGTCTCTTTGTTTGCTTCGTGTATGATTGCTCGGATGATTGTGCATTGATGCTTGATGATCGAGTATAGACGGTGCGCAGTTTCTTGACGATCAGGAGTATTACTTTGAGCCAGATCAGCAGTATCACTCGGAGAGTTTTGATCAAGGCAAGTATAACATGGGACCATCCTTGTTACCTATTCACTGAAATTATCATACATATGCATGTGTCTTCCTTGACAACCATAGAGATTATAACTTAGCTATTGATATCTTGTTTCCTTGTCACCTATGGGTTGTGCATTTGGGTAGCTATTGCTAGCGCTTAATTATGAACAATGATCTTGTAATTTGACTAATGGATTATGCAATCAACCAATTAAGATGATTTTATTACTGTTGAAAGGGGGCTAGAGCATGTGGGTTATTTTGATGCTCTAGTTACTCTCCATAAGGACTTACCTGTAAGTGATAACCGGGATTGACAGTACAACTGTGAGGGCTATATGGCTCTGGCTCTAGTTGTTCAAGAGACCTTTTCTAGCTTGTTAGTGGTTACCTTAAATGGCGTAAGAAAGGCTTGCCACGTTGGGTGTAGGGCGAGCCCCTGGCCTAGTGCGTATAGGCTGCGGTTGTTGTGCCACTGGGAAGGGGGGTTCTACATCTGCCTGCCGAGTGAATCTAATGGCCCTAACTTGTTAGACGAACTTTTGAATGGCTTTATATGGTTTCTTGTGCTTAGGGATTCATGACCCCTTAGCATATGGAAATCATGACTCACAGTGAAAGTGTACACCTCTGCGTAGAGTTTAATAAACTGGTATACTAGCCGTGCTCACGGATACGAGCGGCCTTGGGGATTCTTACAGAATAGTTGATCATAATTGTTATATCATGCTTAATTAATGTTCTTATTATTATGCTCATGTTAATGCTATTCATTATCCTTATTACAATTGATCATTGGTTCATCAATGGGAATTGGAATACCTTGATGCTACTCAATTGCCAATTATATAATGAATAAAAGCTAAACACAGTCAAACAGTGTCTAGCCTTTTGTGCCTCATGAACCCTGTGTTATATTTGTTGAGTTCGACATGGACTTACTCTTGCTATTCCCTCACACTCCAGTGTGTAGTAAGATGCTACTCGGAAGAAGGACAAAGGTGTAGTGGAGTTTCCAGAAGACTAGTAGAAGTGCTAGGCATATGTTACCCCCAGTCAGCCGTCCCTGAGAAGAATGGAGCCTGAAGTTTAGTCACCGTTCCGCGATACTCTGATGTAAGTGTTAATATAGCTATGTATACGTTATATAATAACATTGTTTCTGATACTTTTTCATTCTGACATATGTGTGGACTTCCTGGGCACACATATGATTAGCCTGGTTTTGTTCTTTAGAAAACCGGGTGTGACAATCAACTCTTGTGTTTCTAAACTCACTTCCATTGTCACTTCTTACTTTCTTGATTGTGGTCTCAAACTCATTTTGCACTCTCATGATGAACTTCTTGAATATGTCAAATACATCACTCTTGTCCACAAGAAAGAATACCCATGTATATCTAGTGAAATCATCCACAATCACAAAGCCATACTTGTTGCCACCAATGCTTGTGTATGTAGTTGGCCCAAATAGATCCATGTGCAACAACTCAAATACCTTGCAAGTACTCATGATGCTTTTCAATGGATGAGTGTTGCCTACTTGCTTTCTGGCTTGACATGCACCACATAGCTTATCTTTCTCAAATGTGACATCCTTCAAGCCTCTAACTAAGTCATGCTTCACTAACTTGTTCAATTGCTTCATGCCAACATGACCAAGTCTTCTATGCCATAACCAACCCATACTTGATTTGGTGAGCAAGCATGTTGAAAGTTGAGTGTCACTAGCATTGAAATCAACCAAGTATAGATTCTCATATCTAAAGCCTTTGAAGATCAAGTTAGAGCCATCAACACTAACTATCTCCACATCATCAACACCAAATATGCACTTGAAACCAAGATCACACAATTGAGCAACCGAGAGAAGATTGAAGTTCAAATTTTTAACTAAGAGCACATTGGAAATGCTATAATCATTTGAGATTGCAATCCTTCCAAGAGCCTTTACATTACCCTTGCTATTGTCACCAAATGTGATGCTATCAATGCCACTATCATTTGATTTGAGAGAGTTGAACATTCTTGAATCACCAGTCATATGTTGAGAGCATCCACTATCAAGTACCCAATGCCTTCCTCTGGCCTTGTAATTTACCTACAAAATAATTTAATATCTTTTAGGTACCCATACTTGCTTGGGTCCTTGGAGGTTAGTAACTAAGCTCTTTGGTACCCAAATGGCCTTCTTCTTTGGACCCACAATTGGTGTACCAACAAACTTAGCTTGCACACCCTTCTCACCCTTGGTAAGAACATAACAAGAATCAAAAGGAATGCAATTCATTTTAGCATGAAACTTGTTGTTGTTCTTGTTCATTTTATTACAATTGATCTCTAGATGCCCAACTTGCTTGCCTCTATTACAATAACGACCATTGCTCTTCACAAAGCGAGACTTTAGAGTAGCAAAGGCTGCCTTGCCCTTCTTGGGAGTATAGCCCAAACCCTCTTTGTTAAGAGAGAATCTTTGGCTACCCAAGCATTTTAGCAAGCGGGCATCCCCACCATAGGCATTGCCTAATGCGCGGGTGAGATCATCCACCTCTCTCTTGAGAGTCTCATTCTCAACCACAAGTGATGAATCACTTGTAGTAGAGATAGAGTTAGTTGTGGTGGATGATGATGAGCTACATGAAGCATTAGTAGGACCAACAAATAAAGAATCATCAATAATATCACATGTTAGTCCAATATCACAAGTGACAATCACTTGCTCCTCCTTAGCTTCCTTCATGAACTTCTCCAACTTGAGGTCCTTTTCCTTGATGAGCTCAAGTAGAGTGGAGTGGGCTTCCTTAAGCCTAGTGTGAGCAACTTCAAGGTCCTCGTGGTCTTCCTTTAGACACTCACGAGAGGCCTCTAGCTCATCAAAGGATTTCCTAAGAGCTTTGAGCTCTTGTTCAATTCCTTTGCACTCCTTACTCTTTTTTAGAGCAACAAGCTCCTCCATCAAGGCATCATTTTCATTGCTCTTGGCAATGAGCTCTTGCTCTAAGATTTTGCACTTCTTGGTTGTCCTCTTGTAGCTCTTGCTCATTTGATCTATTATGCCTAATAGATCATCCTTGGAGTAGTCCTCATCCTCCTCATCATCACTCCTACAACCATCACTAGCACAAGAATCATCATCACTATCATCATATTTTACCTTGGTAGGCTTGGCCATAAGGCATGTCGATGTAGTGTCGAAGATGGATGGCTTGTTGGAGTGGGCGATGCTTGCAATGGCTCGCCGCGTGGTCCTTTCATCATCACTAGAGCTTGCATCTTCATCACTATCAGAGTTGTCACTATCCCAAGTGACCACATAACCACCACCCTTCTTCTTATTGAATATGAAGCTCTTTTTTGCTTTGTTCTCCTTCTCTTTCTTATCCTTTTTGTTCTTCTTGATCTTTAAGTCCCCATTATGAAATCTCTTATCTTCATAGGGGCAATCCGCTACTATGTGATCGGGGCTATTGCAATTCTAGCCAAGGGTCTTTGCCTTCATAGTGTCTCTCCTCTTCCTTGCCCCATATCCTTTCTTCTTCATGATGAACCTTCCCATCTTGTGCACAAGGAGGGCCATGGTCTCATCATCGAATGGATCATCATCATCGCTCTCCACCTTGCTCTTGCCCTTAGAAGATGAAGCCTTGAATGCAGTGGGCTTCTCTTGCTTGACTTTGATCTCGTTCTTCTCATCATCATCTTCATCATCATCATATTGAGCATCGGTCATGACATCTCCAAGCACTTAGTTTGGAGTCGCCTTGTCCAAACCCTCTCTTTGGATCATCTTCCTCAAGATAGCAAACTTCTTAGGTAAGTTCATCATGAACTTATGTGAGAAGTCCTTGTCCTTGACATCTTCTCCTAGGCTCTTGAGATCATTGACAATAACTTGTAGCCTATAGAACATCTCTAGTATGGACTCATCATCCTTCATCTTGAAGCTAGCAAACTTATCCTTGAGCATATAGAGCTTGGCACTCTTTACCGTTGAAGTGGCCTCATATGTTTCCTCTAATCTTGTCCACACTTCACTTGCCATCTCAAGATCCTTGATTTGCTCAAAGACCTTTGCATCAATCCCATTGTAGAGAGTGTTGAGAGCCATAGTGTTGCATTGGTTGTTGATGCGGTCATTGTTGGTGAGGTTGTCAGGATCAATGATAGCATAATCATGATGTGTCACCTCCCAAACCTTCTCATTAATAGAGCCAAGATATTGCTTCATCTTTCTTTTCCAATGATCAAAAGATGAGACACCATCAAAGAATGGAGGCTTGCCCCCGACATGGTTGAACACAACTTGAGCCATCTTACACCGAGGTTGTTAAGCCTTACAAATGGTGACCACGGCTTTGATACCACTTGAAAGGTCTTGATGGCTAGAGGGGGGTGAATAGCCTTCTAAAATTTTCTACAAAGACAAGCTAAACAAGTTTATCAATATAACAAATAGCGAGATGCGAGTTTTGCTTAGCCTACGGGGTGTTTGCAAGCCACCTATCCAATTCATAATTCTAGTATATTTGCACTCAACCGCACAAGTCAAACCGCACAACTTAGCTTACAACTAAATCTAACTAGCTACACAAGCTAAGAGCTATACTAACAAGCTAGCAAAGGTAACTAAGAAGGTAATGCGGAGTTGAGTTAGGAGAGTTTCACCGAGGGGCGAAGTATTGAGCCAACCAATATGATCAACAATGAATACCAAGACAACCAAACACTGGGATCAATCAATCACAATATGAAAGTGATGACACAAGATTTCTCCTGAGGTTCACGTGCTTGCTGGCACGCTAGTCCCCGTTGTGTCCCTCTTCACCACGTGGTTCGGTGGCTAATCGGTCACACACCAAGCCTCTCAAAAGGCGCCACAAGAACCTACCAAATGGCAAAAGGTTGCAAATGACACGAGCAATCCACTAACATTGCCTTTGGCGCTTCGCCGAGGTAGGCACAAACCCCTCACAATCACCGGAGGTGGCCAAGAACAATCACCAACTCTTGCCAATGCCTCCAAGCTGCTCCAAGCCGTCTAGGTGGTGGCAACCACCAAGAGAAACAAGAATCCCGCAGCAAATCAACCACCAAGTGCCAACTAGATGCAATCTCACAATGCAAATGTACTTGGATCACTCAATCTCACTTCGAATATGTAAAGAAGCAAGAGAGATGAGTGGGAGGGGAGTTGCTTAGCTCAAAGTGCTCACATGTATGCCAAAGAGTGCAAGAGTCGGAGCTTTGAGCCGACCAACAAGTATTTATAGACGTACCCCTTCGAATAGAGCCGTTAGGCACTCGAAACCGCTAAAGTAGCGCCGACCGGATGCGCTGGTCGCGCGGACCGGACACGCTGGTCACACTGCGTAGCTCGACCGGACGCGCTTACCCATAAATGACCGAACACACTGGGCTTGACCGGATGCGCTGGTCTCGTAACGGACCGGACATGCTGGTCAAGCCTGAGCAGTGCTCCAACAAAACAGCGACCGCACGCGCTGCAGAACCGACCGGACGCTATAGTGCCAGCGTCCGGTTCGAGTCCAGTAAGCTCCCAGATCGACTGGACGTGTCCGGTCGACTGTGACCGAACGCGTCTGGTCGACTGTGACCGGACGCGCCACCGCGTCCGATCAAAAAATTGAGACACGTAGAGACGCTGAACACTAACCGGACGCGTCCGGTCCAGCGTCCGGTCACTTCTGTGACCTCCGTTCACCTCCATTTGTTTTCCGACTTCCGACGTAGTGGAAAATAGTCGTTTCAACTCCTCGAAAATGCCTAAATGTCTTGGTACTTAGGAGTTCAATAGCCGCGTCATTCCCCTCTTTATAGTACGGCTATCTATCCTATAATGTAACCACACCCACTAGGTGTCTTGGTTACTAAAACACAACCCTTAAGCATATACCTTTGCCTTGATCACGTAGGGTTGCATCCAAATCCAAGTGTGGCCATCATGATCACCATGTCCATCTTGCCACCAACCTTGGAATGTACTAATCCTCATATGTTATATACAACTTAGGCATAGGATTATTACTTAGGCATTGTCACTAATTACCAACACCAAACATAGAGCTTCCACTCCGCCTGCCGCGCTGCTCGCAAGGAGAACCAGCAGCCCGAGCTGCCCCTAGACCTCAGTCAACGAGGCAACCCCTCTCCCGGCCTTGCTACGATGTGTCAGATTGCAGACGTTGGGACTTAGGCGCACGTTGGTGATGCAACGGCGGGAGGTTAGGGTTCGGAGCTGCGGTGCGGGATCCATGGCGTGGCGGTGCTCGTCTGCTCAAGCTCCACCACACAAAGAAGCTAGACCTGACGCCGCCACCTGAAGCACAATTCTGGACCAGATGATGCGGGCGTTGTATAGCTCGATGAACTCTCCTCGCACGTCTACAATCGGTTAGTACATGCTCACCTCTCGGCGTTGATGTGCGTGGACACCGCGATGACCCGTTCCGCACGAGCCTGGACATCTGCTCCGCCACCTCCAAAGGTAGCACGAGGGCTAATATGAAATCACAGTGACCACCGCTGATGCATGCTTGCAGCCGTACATTCATGCACACAATCCGTTTGATTCAATGCTTTTGAGCCATATTTTCTAAAATATGGCAATCTATAATCTAAACTCCTCTGCACCATCTCTTATGATTAATTTGATGTTCTTACATTAAGAAACCACTTTCAATTCTACATACTTCGAGCTCAAATATGAATGACAATCGGATAAATCCTCAAAAAGTGCACGCTGAATTTGAAATAGGTTCTCTACTACTTTAACAGCAACTACATATATGTACTTTCCTGATCCAATATTCAGACACTTTGAAAACTTAATTTCCTATCCATATATTTCATTTCTATTTATGAAATCTAAAAATATGTAATATGAACTCCTCTACATGCAAGTGCTAAAATGCAGCTGTTCTGTAACTTATTTTCTATAGATTGACTATGTTATATCAATATAATATGGTACAAAGCCTGATCTAATTTGTAGATATAGATTTCTAATCCCAGGATCAATTCTTCAGTCATATGTGTTTTGTATGAATAGAAAGCCATGTGCATCGCCAATTTGTTAGGGTAGTTGGATTTCTATTCATTCCAAATCATGTGAATTTTCAGAAGGTTCATAGCTTGTTGGACATGTTGGCCTTGAACAGAAGCTTAGATCGCAGAAGTCAACCAATTACAAAAAGTATCTGGACGAGTGACTATTATCTGGCTTCAAATATATTCCATGCTATAATGCTTCTGACGAGTGACTATTACCTGGCTTCAAATCTATTCCATGCTATAATGCTTGTCTTTGTCTTTTCTATAATCTATTTTTTCACTTTCTGAATATTGACCTGTATTGTACACAAATTTTGTGTATAAATGCTGAATTTGCCATCAGTATTGGTCCGAACAATCCAGAGCTAAGGAAGCAGCATTCTACCGCCGATGGACATATCAATTCAGTATTGCAGAAGAGGCACCACACAAGCCTCTTCAGTCTTCCCAAACAACCCAAATAATCACCAATGGAATTTCTAGAATTTGCAAGCACAGCTCCTCCCTTGCTTCTGTCCCTGTGAAACTAGTAACACTTGGAAGGATGTTTAGGAGGTGGTTTGGTCTTGATTCGCGCTCTCGCCTTGTGTTGTTGTTGTTGTTGTTGCTGCTGCTGATGCAAAAGTGGATCTGCAAACACAAAGGGCTAATACCCGAAATCGATATCCAAAGCATGCCAGTCGATTTGACCTGTTAATCGACAAGGATGCAGATACGAGCACTTTGGTCCTGACAACAGCGATACGCCCGGAAGTCACGGCCAAGAGGTACTCACACGGAACTCGAGGATCGTTGAAGGTCGCACTGAAGCGATGCAGCTCGCCGAATCGATGAGAACTCGTAAAAAAGGAAAAATATGCAAATTGACGAAGTCTCCGAAATGTAAATAGATGCAAATAGGAGTAAAAGTTGGTTTTGATATTGATTGATTTTTTCATTACATTGCCCTTCAGTCTATATTTATACCCTGATCTACTGAAACATAACCAAATACGACTAGGACACCTAGTCCAAATCTAAGGAAACACATGACTCTTACACAAATCAGACTCTAACAAACATAGAAAAGGAAATCAACTCCTATCTATTTCCTTGTCCGCCTTAATTACGATGGAATTCCCACCGACCTCCTTTCCATCGGCACACTTCCTGTTTCATCGGCAGCAGTCTTCAAGCCTCCCTTCATCGGTATCGGCAATAACATCTTTAACTTTATCGGCAACGCCTTAACCTAAATCAACCTTTCCATAGGTCGCCACCATTTATTGGCAGCTTTTTTTACAAGATGATTTTCATTGGCTACCAGCGTACACAGTAACTTCTCTCCTGCCGATTAGCCTACTCTGACCATCTTGACACGTACCAAAAAACAGTGTCAACACATGCCCCCCAATTTCAGAGTATAAAACATTGATGCTCTGAAATTTACTCCAGATAATGCTTGCCTTCGCCCATTGTTCTCAACCCATTCTCCAAGCATAACATAATCTGTTACTGAATCTAATCAAATCTAGTCCTGATTCACGCAACTCAGTAAATATCGCACAACTTCCAACTATTCTTGCCCCAATTATGGTTAAGATACCGAAATAATAACCCATCGGTAAGATCTTAACATAATAATGCCACCATTTTTAGAACTAAAAGATCCTGTACTGAGATCTCTTCCAAGTCATGATTACTTGCCATCAAATCTTCTGTACCATCCCTTGATTATCGTGCGAACAGTTACCATATCCATCTGAACCACCTCAACTCACACGCGCGCGGCATAGAGATAAGTCCAGAATACTCCTACTCCAAGCGGCCTATAAATAGATTTCTCTAGAACGCTCGTCTTCTACCTTCAGACTCCAATCCTTTAGCATTCTCTCTTTCCGGTGGTGACTCCAACAAACAACCGCGCGACCTCAACCAAGAAGAACTCCTTCCAGCGTCATCCTCGAATCCCCAGCTCGTGCCCCCATCTTCTTCAAGACAATGGCAATCAACTTTGACGTCCCTGCGGTTCATTCCACTTCTATTACTTTTTACTTCGATTCCTCTGGCTTTTTACGAGTTCATACAGTTGGTAATTTTCCCTCTTTTTCTATTCTTTTGATCCTCCAAACTTAGGAACTACGCAACAAGCTAGTTATTCCAACCGATCAGCCACACTTTCAATTCCTGGGTCCAATGGGCAACCCAGATCCAACTGATCTAATCAACGCAGAGGTTAACAGAATCCCTTTTAAAGCCCAAAATCTTTCTCTGAATCTATGGAAAGATACATTTCGATCCTGGCCCAAAACCACCAAAGGGTGGAAAGATTGGTATTTGAGGGTCAATAGGTCGATGCAGGTGTACTGGGCAGAACGGAAGATAGACCAATGCATTAGGTTATCTATTGCCGATATGCAGAAAAATGAGTCAATGATGATTGCTGCTACTTATTTTTGGTCAGGCACAACAAACACCTTCATGTTTGAACACGGCCCAGCCACCCCCACTCTTGCCGATGTATACATGCTTACTGGCTTGGATATCTCAACTGTCGATGTGGGCTCCATCTATGGCAGAAAAGCTGAACATAGAGTGAATACACGCAACATCAGCGGCTGGACAGGATACATCCAAGAATACCAAAGGACTGGGACCGTTAACTAGAGGGAACACGCCATATTCTTGAATATGTGGTTAGAAAAATTTATCTTCTGTGGTCGATCTGTAGGACCAACCAACGCCTTCCTTCCTGCGGCTGAACTCTTGGCCAATGGTGTAAGGTTCTCGCTTGGTCGATACCTTCTGAGCTCCACCTATCACCTCCTTCACCAAGTGTCTCAGAAACTTTTGCTTGGCGAACCCATCGGCAATTTAGGAGGCCCATGGTGGTTTATCAACATGTGGCTAAATGCCCATATGCATAAACGCCTGCAATGGGATTTCTTCGCCCAAGAGTTCCCACGAGAAATCACCAAAGACTACGTCCTTGGAGATGAGGAATCGGCAACACGCCCACCTCTCAATTTTGGTGAAGCCATAATTGTCCTCTCTGGAACAGAAGCCAATGAAGATCAGATCGGTAGATTCTTCCAAAACTTCTATAATGGTCTTCCTCGTGACCATAGGGCTTGGGTACCCTATATCGATGAAGAAAACAAGTTCCCCCTTCTCTTCAACTTTGCCGATGACGAGCTGAACCAGGATAATGAGCTCATGATGGCCATCATTACTCCCAGGGCAATCCCAGTGAACACATTTGGTATTGGGAAAAATACCAATACCACCTATGAGTTTTACAATCCATCGGCAGTATCCCGTCAATTGGCTTTTGGGCAACTGCCAATCAAACTCTGCTTTGTCGATGTGATCAAGCCCAAAGAAACAATCACCAGTGGAACATAATGGAACAGGGTAGTGAGACTTGCCCCCGATGCCGATATCTCAGACATTGATCTTTCCATCTGGTCACCAGCATCTTCTATCACCGAATCATATAAGCAATGGTGGCGAGAATGGAAGGAACAACTATTTGCAACATCCGCCCACACATATCGGCACATGATCGACCCTGAATACGCCATTCCCGAAGATGCAGTAAATTTCTTTTAACTCCCTTCTATTTATTTTATTTTTTTATATATATATCAGCAACTAACTTTCTCGTGACAGGTCGACGACCCAGTACCATCTATGAGAAAAAGTGGGAAACCCTTCAACCTTTGACCTATTTCCCTAATATCACCGATCAGCTACAACACCCCCACCCTGGCTGCTTTAACTTTTCAGAGGACCCGTGCCAAGACTATCACCTCCAGATCAAAACTGGCAATAGCTAGGGCTACTCCATTGGCTGCCACTACAAGCCTAATTAAGGCTTTTAAGGTAATAACCTTGTCTATTTTTACTCATGCCGATACAAACTATATTAACATTTAACCATCAGGGTGTAAGAGCCGCTGCTGGATCGTCATCGACAACTCCAACATCAAGCACCACTACCTCCAACCAGCCTTTAGAGGTATTTTTAACTTTACATTTATTCTGTTAAACATCCAATTTTACACTTGTTTTGCAGCAACAAATGGGTACAACGGCAAGCATACCAGACGCTCAAGTTCCACAATCAACAAGTGCCGATGCCCCCCAGCCAACTGTTGCTGAGACTCAAGTAAAGCGCAAAGCTTTAACAGATGCTGAGGCTCAGCAAAAATGATAGAAGTCCATGCTAGTCTCCACATCTACCCCAACACCTGCAAGCCAGCCAATCGACGGAGCTAAGCAAGTTGACCCCTCTGTACAGAATATACCATCGGCCATCATACCCTAAGGACCAACCACTGATGTAGTCATAGAAGACATCTCATCGGCAAGCTCTGCCGATCCTCCACATGGCACCCTCCAAGCCGTTTCTTCCAGCCAAGCACAGGAAATCGCCTTGAAGCAGGTAAGCCGACTGATCTAGTCGATTTATAATATTCATATCTATCCTTAACTGACTTCCTTTCTTCTCCCCAGGAACAAAACTCTCCTAATAGCTTATTTTCCTTTGTCATCGATGTTTCCGATGATGATGGAGAAGAAGCAAGCTCCTCCCTGGCACTAGGAACAATATTGGCAGAAATCTACGCCAAGTTAGAAGCTCTTCTAGATTTGTTACAACATGATACTGCTCAATTGGTGAATGATTCAGATCCTGCAAAGGTCATTTTCAAAATAATCCGTGGCCAAGTTCCTGCCGATATCGAAGAAACCCTCTTCCCAGCAGTCCATCTAGAGAGCCCACAGTTGCAATATCAATGGGCTGCTCACCGTATTGCCGATAGAGCAGCTCAAGCCCAGCTCAAGGAAGAGATACTGCAGCTAAAACAAATTGCCGATGAGAAGCACAAAAGTATCAGCAACTTGCAGACCTCAGGTGCCGATCTTAAGCAGAAAATTCTAGATCTATTGGCAAAGAGGACAGCTCTTCTAGCTGAATTGGAAGAGGTTGAAACAGCCCTAACTCACGCCAGACAAGAAGAAAATCAACTTCCTGATGTCATCAAGGCCCTACAGCAAGAAAGAGATGTCCAAGCTCGCAAAGCCTTGGCCTTGAAGAAAAAACTTAAGCCTGTGGAGGGTGTTGCCGATGAAGACATTAAAGAAATAAAGGAAGCTAACCAGATTCGCTTACGTGCAATATCAGCTATCCAATCCTTGTTAAACTTGTAATTCTTATTTACTACATTGGCAATTTATGAAACATCGACATCCTGTATGACTCTAGCCGATAGGACTGTTATCGGCACTTATACTTTTATGCATCTATCCAGATACTAGGGTAATATTTCTTTAAATATTTTTTATTTAATGCTCTGGGAAACACAACCCCTTTGAGGTTTCGAGAATATATGTGTTACCAGGAACAGATTGATTTATCTGACATGGACCCTCCCAATTTGGAGACCATTTTCCAAACTTTGAACTTTTAGTCCCAATCGGTAAAATCAACTTCCAGACCAAATCTCCATCGACAAACTCCTTTATCTTCACCTTCTTGTCATACCATCCGGCTACTCTTTTCTTATTCTCTTCGATGCTAACTAAAACCCTTAACCGATGACCTGCCACATCTTCCAACTCATCCTTCATAAGAGTATCATAGTCATCGGCTGTCAGTTGATCTTGAGAATGTATTCGCCTAGAGCCAATTTTAATCTCCCAAGGCAACACTACATCGTGTCCATATACTAAGTGATAAGGTGTTACCTTGGTTGCACCATGACACGACATCCGATATGACCACAAGGCTTCATTTAATACCATATGCCACCTCTTAGGATTTTCTTTAATTTTGCGCTTAATGAGCTTGATAATCCTTTTGTTAGAAGCCTCAGCCTGACCATTAGCTTGAGCATAATATGGAGAAGAATTTAAAACTTTAATTCCCATACTTACAGCAAACTCATCAAATTATCCCGATGTAAACATAGTACCCTGATCGGTAGTGATGGTTTGAGGAATACCAAATCGGTAAACAATATGCTCTTTCACAAAATCGATCATATTAGCCGATGTCACCTTTTTCAAAGGAATTGCTTCAACCCATTCTGTGAAATAATCGGTAGCAACCAGAATAAATTTATGTCCTTTGCTCGATGGCGGATAAATCTGACCGATGAGATCGATAGCCCATCCCCGAAACGGCCAAGGTTTAATTATAGGGTTCATAGCCGATGCAGGCGCTCTTTGAATATTACCAAATTTTTGACACCCCTGACATCCTTTAAAATATTTAAAATAATCTTCAAGAATAGTCGGCCAATAGTATCCATTCCTTCTGATCATCCACTTCATCTTGAAAGCCGATTGATGTGCTCCACACACTCCTTCATGAATTTCACCCATCAAAACTTTTTGATTCATCACTGCTAACACATCTGAGTAAAATTCCATCTATGGTTCGATAATATAATTCATCATCAAGGAGCACATACTTGGTAGGTTGGAATCTTATACGTCTTTCAACCTTTTTAGATGGATCCTTTAAATAATCGATAATTTCCTTTCTCCAGTCATCGGTATCGACTGCCGATGTTAGTACTTCTTGAATAAGCTGATACCCTGAGGCATGCTGAGCTAGTCGATTAGCCTCTTCATTATGCAATCGAAAAACATGTTCCAGACGAAAATCTCTAAACCCTTTCAACAATTGCAGACATCTCTCATAATATGAAATTAAAACTTCACTTCGGCATTCATAAATCCCAGCCAACCGATTTATAACTAGCATAGAATCATAAAAGATTTCAACAGCATCGGCACGTATCTCCTTAAGCAATTCTAACCCTTTTATCAAAGCTTGGTATTCAGCCTGATTGTTTGTCGATGTAGCAACAATCGGCAATGAAAACTCATACTTCCTTCCCTGAGGAGAAATCAACACAATGCCGATACCTGCTCCTTCACCACATGTAGACCCATCGAAGAAAAGTGTCCAAGGAGCAACCTCCAGAGAGTCCACTGTATTGCAATGTTGAGTGACAAAATCAGCCATAACCTGCCCCTTAACTGCCTTAGCCGATTCATAACGTAGGTCAAATTCTGATAATGCTAAAATCCACTTGCCGATTCTACCACTTAATATCGGCATTGACAGCATATATTTGACCACATCGTCTTTGCATATGACAGTACACTCGGCTGATAGCAAATAATGCCTCAATTTGATACAAGAAAAATATAGACACAAACATAATTTCTCGATAGCCGAATACCTTGTCTCAGCATCCACTAATCTTCTGCTTAAATAATAAATAACACGTTCTTTCCCCTCAAATTCTTGAATAAGAGCTGAGCCGATAATAGTATCATCAGTTGACAAATACAATCTGAAAGGTTTCCCGTGTTGAGGTGGAATTTGCACTGGAGGATTTGTTAAATATTTCTTAATTTCATCTAGAGCTAACTGCTGCTCATCTCCCCATTCAAATTCCTAATCGGCTTTCAATTTAAGTAATGGATTGAAAGCCTTGATCTTACCCGATAAATTAGATATGAATCTTCTAATGAAATTAATCTTACCGATCAAAGATTGCAATTCAGTTTTATTGGCAGGAGCAACCACCTTGTTGATTGTATCAATAGACTTCCTACTAATTTTAATGCCCCGCTGATGCACCATAAAACCCAAGAATTGACCTGCCGATACATCAAATGCACATTTATTAGGATTCATCTTCAATCCATGCTTCCTTGTGCACTCTAGTATCTTTTGTAGATCGGCTAGATGCTTTGTAATATCTCCAGACTTAATCACTATGTCATCGATGTAGATCTCAACTAATGTGCCGATGTATTCATGAAAAATAAAGTTCATAGCTCTTTGATAAGTAGCACCGGCATTTTTCAAACCAAACGTCATAACTATCCACTCAAATAATCCCACATGACCCGGACATCTAAAAGCAGTCTTGGGAATATCTTCTTCAGCCATGAATATTTGATTGTAACCTGCATTACCATCCATGAAGCTGATAATTTGATGTCCGGCTGCAGCATCAATCAACAAGTCAGCAATCGGCATTTGATAACCATCCATTGGTGTGGCTTTATTGAGATTCCTGAAATCAATACAAACACGAAGTTTCCTATTTTTCTTATAAACAGGAACCACATTAGAAATCCACTCCGCATATCGACACTGCCGAATAAATTTTGCCTCAATTAATTTAGTTATTTTGGCCTTAATATTAGGAAGTATATTAGGATTGCATTGGCGCGCTAGCTGCTAATGTGGCCGAAATCCAGACTTAATAGGTAACCGATGTTCAACTATCGATCGGTCTAATCCAGGCATTTCAGTATAATCCCAAGCAAAAAAATCTTTATACTCTTTTAATAAATTGACTATTTACTGTTTACACTTGGAATCTAACTTAGCACTAATAAAAGTAGGTCTTGGCCTATCACCATCACCAATATCTACTTCTACTAAATCATCAGCCGATGTGAACCCTTGACCTAATTTTCGATCATCGGCAAACCTATCTATTAAAACTCTTCTTCAGAACCGACTGCTTGGATCGATGGAATTTCATAATCGGCAACCTTGAGGAACTCTTTTTCCCAAACTTCTCCTGATATGCACTTGGTTCGTTAATAAGTATCTGATTCTGCCGATGCGATGATATAAGAAGAATCACCAGGAACAACCTCAATTTTATCCCCAATCCACTATACGAGGCACTGATGTATTGTAGAAGGAACACAACAATTGGCATGAATCCAGTCCCTCCCTAGAAGCAGATTATATGCACCCTTGCCATTAATAACAAAGAATGTCGTCGGTAAGGTTTTGCTGCCGATGGTCAACTCAACGCATACTGCCCCTTTAGCCGGTGACACATTGCCTTCAAAATCCTTTAGCATCATATCGGTTTTGGTTAAGTCTTGATCTCCCTTACCAAGTTTCCGATACATCACATAAGGCATAATATTAATTGTAGCTCCTCCATCGATAAGAATCTTGGATACAGGCTGCCCATCAACTCTGCCTTTCACAAACAAAGCCTTGAGATGCTGTCTCTCATCATCGGTAGGTCTCTCAAAAATAGCCATCATTGGATCTAGCGTCAACTGAGCTACTTGGTCAGAGAAAACGACTTCTTCCTCATTATCAGATAGTGCCAAAAACCCCATCGGCAACATAAATACCATATTAACATCTGCCGATGGGCCCTTATTTTTGTGTTTCACTTGCCACTGCTGATTGCCAGATCTCTCATTGGAGGAATTTTCCTCTCGGTATAGGTCCTCCTGACGCTCCCGCTGCATCCTCCTTTTCTGTGTCTTTGTCAAACCCTCTGGGCACCATTTAGGGAGCTTAGTTCTCCAAACCGGCTGATAAGAGGTCCCAGTTGATTCTACGCGACGTATATTAGGATCCCTGTAAAATATTTCTTTATCGGGAACTCTTGCGTTTGCCATCTCTTCAAGCTCCTCTTGATTCCTTGGAAAGTATCCAGCGCGTTTACCAAGCCTCTCATGTACGCTAAGTCTAACCCCCAGCCGATCATGTACTGATACTCTACCTCTGATCGGCTCATTGATAGACAAACCCTGATTGCCTGGTTGAAACCTCCTTTCTGACCGATTAACTCTATAATAACCATTGCACTCCGGGCAATTTTCAACAGTAGGTAATTTAATACCTTCTTCCCAGCAATGGATAAAAAACGGACACCTCCAATGATCCTTATGTCGATTCCACTCTTCTCGGCGTCTCTCTTCTTGCTGCTGTCGATATCGGTCCCTTCGCTGACGCCAACCCTCCTGCTGCCTTCGATGGGTAATCACAATGCCAGATCCAGGAGTTTTTCCGGAACTACTGTTTTCTCCCAGTAGCCCCTTGCTTTTTGCATCATCGGTAGTTATCCGATGTTGGGGATCCACTAATGTGTTTTTCTCAGCAGCTTCTGATGTCAACACCTTGGTCTTACCTTGAGCATCCAACATATTCGTTGGAAAAGGATGTTGATCAATTTTCATCGGCTTCTGAATCTTGGAATTACCAAACTTAATTCTCCCAGATTCGATAGCTAATTGTAACTGTTGCCTGAACACTTTGCACTCATTTGTACTGTGTGAAGTTGCATTGTGTCATGTGTAGTATAAAATTTTCTTCAACTCTTCTGCCGATGGGATCACATGATTAGGTGACAGCTTAATCTGGTCCTCTTGAAGCAGAAGATCAAATATCTTGTCAGCCTTGGTGATATCAAAAGTAAACTTCTCTGGCTCTTTTTGACCAAAGGGACAAGATATCGGCTTTTTATTTTTAACCCACTCAGCTAAACCGATAACTGGCTCTTCATCTGAATCAGAATCTTCTACCTCTCCGACAAACGAAACCTTCTTGCTCCAATTCTTTTTAGGTTCAAAAACCCTAGTATCTTGATCAGAGATCCTTTGCACGAGATGACTCAGGCTTTCAAACTCCGGAGAAGCATATCTGTCCTTAAGGTGTGGCAATAATCCTTGGAAAGCCAGATCGGTAAGTTGCCGATCATCCAACACCAGGCTATAGCACTTATTTTTTACATCTCGTAGCCTTTGCACAAAGCTTTCTACCGATTCATCATTACGCTGTATCAATTTTACCAAATCGGTAAACTTCTTTTCAGGAATTCTAGCAAAGAAATATTTATGAAATTGCTTTTCTAGATCAGCCCAAGTAATAATAGAATTTGGCGGTAATGAAATAAACTATGTGAATGCTGATCCAGACAAAGATGATGAAAATAATCGAACTCTTAATTCATCTCTGCTAGCTGCCTCTCCACATTGAATAATGAAGCGATTAACATGTTCTATGGTTGATGTATCGTCTTGTCCAGAGAACTCAGTAAAATCTGGTACCTTGTACCGATTTGGGAGAGGAATTAAATCATATGCTGGAGGGTATGGAGTCCGATAAGAATAAGTATTGACCTTGGGCTTTATCCCAAACTGATCCCTCATAATTTCTGCTATCTTATCGGCCCAAAAAGCATCAGCCTCCTGCTGATGAACTGGCTGAATTTCTACAGGAGGTGCCTGCTGATATCCCTCCACGTATCTTTGTGGCCCACGATCTCCAGCAATCAGCATATTTGTCGTTACTTGCGGTCCATTAACCTGCTGAAAAGGATTCATCGGCTGAGCTGCCAATGCTTGATTCTAAAAACCAGCTTGCATATGACCTTGCTGAATTCCTGCAACTTGCTGATTTTGCTGAACTGTATGCTGAACAGGTAACTGTCCTGACCAACCGTTATTAGAATTCATTGGTACAAAATTTGCCGATGGCTGGTAATTTGCTGACATTGTTGGATAATTATAACCAGCTTAAGGCATGAACTGGACTCCAGGTTCACTCATAGCAGGAGCCTTCTGCTGCATCGGAAGTAAGCTTGCCGATGGACTTGAATTAGATGTTTGAACCAAAGGCATCTGGAAACCTCCTGGAGTTGGTTGCAGAGTAGTTGCTGTAGCATATTGAGGCACTTGAGCTATTGGCGAAACAGCCGATGGCATAGGAGTTTTTCCTGCTGCATCAAACACTTGATGTAACCCAGGGTTGAAAGCAGATGACTCTGGAGGCATACCATATCCCCACCAATTAGTAGGAATCTGGCTATTCTGTGACACAGGGCCTATCAAAGCTGATGCCGATAGATCTGTATTAAGCTGAACTCGTCCTCCTGATAGTACCGAGTCTGATCGTATCGGTGTAGATTGTATATTAGGTAAGCCTGCTGATACTGAAGGGGAAGTAACTTCTATACCCACAACAGCCGAGGGAGCCGATGGAGTATTGACAGATGCTGGCTCTGGTTGATGATAGGCAGACCCAACGTAATGCGGTGACGCTTGCCCTTCTTTGAGAGTTCGAACCACAGCATTATGAACAGTATTGGACAGCACATTGGAGTGATTAATTAAAGCATGATTTACTGCAGAATTAATCATCTCTTGAAGTTTACCCAGATTGGAGTCAAAGGTAACTTGCCGAGGCAACGGCAAATCTTGCTTCTGGATGACTTGTCCGCTCTTGTTCAAACTGAATGATTTCAAGCAAAGCTGTCTGTATTCTTCTATAGCCTTTTCCATAGCCTGCTTCTGCTCTTCCTTAATATCTTCTTCTGATACCGCGATGATATTCCCCGCATCGATCTCAGGATTGAACATATTGATCAGATTGGTCCCACCGGGCATGCCAAAAGATGTGTTGATGCAAAAGTGGATCTGCAAACACAAAGGGCTAATACCCGAAATCGATATCCAAAGCGTGCCAGTCGATTTGACCTGTTAATCGGCAAGGATGAAGATACGAGCACTTTGGTCCTGACAACAGTGATACGCTCGGAAGTCACGGCCAAGAGGTACTCACGCGGAACTCGAGGATCGTCGAAGGTCGCACTGAAGCGATGCAGCTCGCCGAATCGATGAGAAATCGTAAAAAAGGAAAAATATGCAAATTGACGAAGTCGCCGAAAAGTAAATAGATACAAATAGGAGTAAAAGTTGATTTTGATATTGATTGATTTTCTGATTACATTGCCCTTCAGTCTATATTTATACCATGATCTACTGAGACATAACCAAATACGACTAGAACACCAAGTCCAAATCTAAGGAAACACAAATCAGACTCTAACAAACATAGAAAAGGAAATCAACTCCTATCTATTTCCTTGTCCGCCTTAATTACGATGGAATTCCCACCGACCTCCTTTCCATCGGCACACTTCCTGTTTCATCGGCAACAGTCTTCAAGCCTCCCTTCATCGGCATCGGCAATAACATCTTTAACTTTATCGGCAACGCCTTAACCTAAATCAACCTTTCCATAGGTCACCACCATTTATCAGCAGCCTTTTTTACTAGCTGATTTTCATCGGCTACCAGCGTACACAGTAACTTCTCTCCTGCCGATTAGCCCACTCTGACCATCTTGACACGTACCAAAAAACGGTGTCAACAGCTGCTTCTTGATTCGTTGTCATGATGAAGAGCCGATGAGCTGAGTTGCTGTCAAGCTCAGTGGTTTTGCAATTCTTCTGGTTCAGAAATGGACATGACTCTTTTTCAGGTAACTAACTAATCTTAGTATGTTTCTTTTCTGGCATATAAATTCTCCCAAAATAAACCGTCGAATCTTTTTCTAGAAAAGTCTAAATTTCTCTCTGTTGGTGACGACGAAGAACAATCAAAGGCTTGTTGCAGATCACATTGGCCAGGGAAACTTCATTGGTTATCTCAAGAACACTCTGAACTCTGGTGATATGGAGGAGCACGAGCCCCTAAGGTACAACACACCTTGCTTGTAGTACCCTGACTGCCCCATCTGTAGAGCCTTTTTATTTTGAAAACTAAATATTAGGGAATTTTTCTTCATAAAAATAAGAATATCAAAGTAAAAATTTTAACATCCATGAACAAGTAATATTCATTACTAGAAAATAATGACAGAACTTAATGTACTCACCCTCCAAGTAGCTCTCCATCCTCCTCCTACCTGCCCCCGTAGGTTCTCCGAGTCCTCACCCTTGGAGGTTATAAATGTGCTCAGATCATGAAACATATTAGATGTATTTTTTTCAGGATGTAGCTAGCACCATTTCCACATCTACAAACTGCGAGAATAGGCTATGGTTTTCTTGTTATCGCATTTCGAAAGGTGGTATCCTTTTTGATTCTTTGTGGCATTGTTTTTTCTCTTTGCTCGTCTTCCTTACAGCACAAGCCAGATTCATGTACCATGCAAGCACACAAAGAATACAAAAACTAAAGTTAATTATTTGTAAGTATCTGATCCCTATTTTTCAGCCTTACTGTATTTTACACATTGATTTTTCAGTGATGCAGCCTGTAAGGGATTTTTCTCATGGGTCATACATATCAATGTTACCTTGTTACTTTCATATCAGATCAGTGGCTCTTGGTGAATCATATCAAACTAATTATATGGTGATATGCTCCGATAAACAAGTTGGAAGATTGGAATATTAACCATTGTCCATGGATTCAGTGTGATTATTAACTTCTGATTTTAGTTTCTTTTTGTTTATTAGGATCATGCCCGTGCATTACAATAGGAACATAATAATGTCAAGATAATTTAGGTCTACAATTTGTGTGTGTGTGTGTGTGTGTGTGTGTGTGTATATATATATATATATATATATATATATATATATATATATATATATATATATATATATATAGGTCCTGCATCCAGCCGATGGATTTTGATTTGGGCAGAGACATCTGCTGCATCAGGACGAGACCAAGCATTGTGGTGGGACTGGGACATAAAGATGGGAGATGTGAATTTGGGCATCAATCCGGCAGCATATTTGAGCACATCAGGATGGACATGGTGATGTTTTTATGTCCCATTTTTTTCTTGCGGATAGCAGAATGTGTAGTTATGCTCTTCAGTTTGATTATTCACAAATTGGATTGCTTATTATGTAAAATTACATGACTGGAATTTAACTTACTGTATAATAATTAATAAGATAAGTTGTTGGGTACATAGGATTCGATAGACAGTGCATAGAACACATCCATTCTCCCAAAAAGCTGGTATCTTCAATTGAAATGGGCAAACATGCTGTAGAGATAAATGATTATGTGGGATTTTCTATTTGTGTATCTTCTGCATGATCTGGGATCCCAAAGAAATAATAGAAGGATGGAGGCCGAAAAGCATTTCCAACTGGATATCCTGGTATCTGTATGTGACTTTGGGTACATTCGGATTTACCAGGGTCTTGGTGGGGTCTCAAGTGTGACCCGTAGCAGTTTGTTAGAAATCAGTCTAAACTTGCATCCAAGGGTAATATTCAAGTGCAATAAATGTACATTATCAATGATAATAAAGGTTGGCCTTACTGTTTCTAACTCAATTATTTTTGTATGATTAGCAGGAAAAATTTGGTGACGATGAGGCAGCAGCCACCGGTAGAAAGTTCATTGTTGGTGCTTGTGAAAGTATTTGCAATGGCACATCTACAAGAGGCCTTTATTATCCCCTCCATGGTCCATTTTTCATATTTGTTTAGAATCAAATGATTGTATGTTCTATATTGTGTTTACTGGACTTTTGGCCATTGCTAAAAAATACTTGTCAAACTGTACAGTGAGAATAGTTTTTGGCGCATGGAAAAAGAGGTGGCGTCATAACCCAATTATCTAATTTGACTCCAACAACAGTAATGTTGACTTCTGATGCCATTTGAACCGCACAACAGGTAGCTCAGACCAAATGATTCTAAGAAAAGCAAAATGATAAACTTCCCCAAGTGGCAATTTGCACGAAAGAAATGGGTATTGAAGGTTTCTTTCCGACGATATAAAATATTATTTTAGTTGCATCACAGAAAGATCTATAAAGTAGAGTTTGTGAGCCTGCGACGGCACGCACTCTATAATTGTGTTAAATTCATAAACTTTATTTTTTAGATTAAATATTACTTTAACGTTGGTATTTAATTTTTGCAATATTGTTATCTTATCGTGGATCCGTGTGTTTTTATTAAAAAATGTTAGCTATCCCGTAGCAATGCACGGACACGCTACCTAGTAAAGCAACAAGCCTAGAGTCGCTTGAAATACAGCCAATATATACGTAGCGCAGGAGGGTGGCTTGGCGCAGCAATGCAGTGTTGAGGCGGAGTGCAACAATAAAACGTGTTTGCAGGCTGAATACCAAGTCTAAGGTAGTGCTTGTTGACTGCATACCATGGTCCAAAGGCAGCGACTGAAAGATGCCTTCTAAGCTGAGATGAAAGACAACCTTTGGATCTGACTTGGAGGGCAGAGAGATGAGGAGAAAGCTATAATGCGACTTTACGTTGGTAAGTCAGGAAATTTGAGTCCGTAGGAGATATGGTGAGACAGGGTGATCCATTGTCCCCCATTTTGTTCAATTTTGTGGCTGATTGCCTCACCAGAATGGTCATTAGAGCACAGGAAAACAACCTCTTTTATGGTCTAATTGATAACATCATTCCCAGGGGTGTGGCTATTCTGCAATATGCAAATGACACCATTATTTGTCTCAAACATGATCTTGAGGGGGCTAGGAAGATGAAAATGCTTTTATATTTGTTTGAAATGCTTTCTGGTCTAAAAATCAATTTTAACAAAAGTGAGATCTTGATGATCAATGATGAGGAAGAATGGGGCAAGCAGTACGCTGAGATTTTTAATTGTCAATTGGGCATTTTCCCTGTCAAATACTTGGGAGTCCCAGTGAGCCCTAGTAGATTACATTTGGTGGATTGGTTACCTTTGATTGAAAAATGTAAGAAGAGGCTTGATGTATGGAAAGGGGGTAATATGACTATGGCTGGGAGAACCACTCTTATATGTTCCGGCCTTAATAACTCACCCATTTATCATATGTCTGTGTTCTTGTTACCTAAAACCACACTTAAAGAGATTGATAAGCTTAGAAGGACTTTTTTCTGGCAAGGAGGTGGGACAAAAAGAAAGTACCATTTAGTAAGATGGGTTAAGCTGTGTAAAAGTAAAAAGAAAGGAGGGGTTGGCATTAAAAACATTGAAAAAATGAACATCAGCCTGTTGAGTAAGTGGTGGTGGAAAATAGAACATGAGGAGGGTCTGTGGCAGGATATAGTTAAACACAAATACCTTTATAGGGATAATATCCATACTGTTTCCCACAAGATAGGTGATTCACCTATCTGGACAGATTTGTTAAAAGTTAAACCCATTTACCTACAGGGCAGATATGTTCAGATTGAAAATGGAGCTCTTGTTAGGTTTTGGGAAGATGCTTGGTTATCTGATAGTCCTCTTTGCTCCTTAATTCCAGTTCTTTATACTTTTTGTGAGCAGAAGGGAGTTAGCGTGGCTGATGTCAAATCTGGGAGGTCCATGATCACTTTTAGAAGATGGTTATATGCAGATTTACAAACCATTTGGGATATGATATGGTCCAAGATTCAGGAGTTCCAGTTGTCTGATACTCCAGACAAAATTAAATGGAGACTCAGCAAGAAGGGGACCTTTTCTGTTAAATCTGTGTATGAGGCCTTGAACAATGCTGAGTCTGGGAGGCATTTTAAACATATTTGGGAGGGAAAGATCCCCGCCAAACTGAAATTCTTTATGTGGTTGTTGGAAAATGAGGCACTACTGACTAAGGATAATATGATTAAAAGAAACTGGAAGGGTAGTCCTGAGTGTTTTTTTTGTAAGCATAATGAATCCATCAATCATTTGTTCTTTTCCTGTTCTGTGGCTAGAGTTGTATGGGCCTGTGTGGCTAAATATTTAGGGGCAAATGATATTCCCAATGATATTAAGCATTGCTGGTTATGGTTAGACAGGTGGCTTCCCCAAGGCAAGAAGGTTTATGTATGGGGTGTAGCGGCCATCTGTTGGGCGATTTGGAAAGCAAGGAACAAAGCTTGTTTTGATAAAAAATTGATCAAAAGTCCGGTTGATATTATTTGCCATGCAGGGGCCCTAATGAAGTTCTGGACAGGGTTGTTTGCAGAGATGGACAGGGCAACGTTGGAAGAAGGCATTGATACGATGGTAAAGATCGCTGTGGGACTGTTGACGTCCAAGCGCAGCAGGCCATCCCAGGCTTCTGATGATCAGACGACAGGCGACGATGATGCGTCTGCATGACTGTTTGCTGTTCCTGGTTATCTGAGTGGGTGAAACAGTATGGTTCTGATGTCTCGTTCGGCTGGATAGTTAGATACCTTTTTGGTTCTGTAATAATGGTTGCTACGTTTCTCCTTTTTCCGTGGCTTGGTGTAGTGTGTTGCTACGTGCGGTTCGATTTTGTTTAGGCTAAGAAGGTCTTAGCTGTCTGTTAGCTTATCGGTTAACTCGGTTGGTTGTTAAGCTTGGTTTCCTCTTGCGCTGAAGGTCAAGCGCAGTCTGTTAAGCTCTGTTCTTCTTTGAACCTCTAAACTCTGCTTGTATTTCCGTTCTTAATTGAATGGGAATGGAGAACCTCTCCGTGTTGAAAAACGGAGATATGGTGAGATGAGAAGACAATGGTGAGCGTAAAATCAAGTGGCACACGAGGGTCGTAAAAGTTAGTGCAATAATTTATATGGCATAACTTTTTTTAGTGATGATAGTAGATATGAGATTTAGAACTTTTTAGTGGCACGTAACTACGTATGCGTAAGGAATGGCCTCCATAAATAAACTCCTTCACTGATACCATTCCACAGAACGCTCACCCACTATTCCTCAGTCTCCACCTTCGTCGTCCATGTCGTCCCAGCAGCTGTGGACGGCTCCCGCCAAGCCAGAGGCGCCACCGGAGTTCCTGTGCCCGATCACGCTAGACCTTATGCAGGACCCTGTCGCGGCGCCCACTGGCATCACCTACGATCGCGCCGCCATCGAGTCCTGGCTTCTCGCCGGCGGCCAGCGCACATGTCCTTTGACACACGGCGAGCTCAGCGCGGGAGACCTCGTCCCCAACCACACTCTCCGCCGCCTCATCCAGGACTGGTACGCCACCAACCGTTGCTGCTGCAGCGTCGATCGGGTCTCCGCAACGCCCGAGGAGGCCGCCGTCGCCGAGCTCCAGGGCGCCACGCGCGCAGGCGACGCCGAGCTGTGCGCTGCCGCAGCGCGCGGGGTCCGGCGACTCGCCATGGCAGCCGAGCAGAACCGGCGCCGCCTCGAGTCCGCCGGCGCGGCGTGCGCTCTCGCCGCGGCGTTCACATTCTTTGCGGGCACCGCCGATGCTGCGGCCGCCGCTACTGACGACGTCCTCGACGTCGTGCTGGCAGCGCTGGTGCTCGTGATGCCGATGGACGAGGAGGCCATCCTGGCCGTGGGCTCGTCCAGCGCGTCCGTGGCGCGGCTGGTCGCCGTCGCCGCGAACGGCGACCTGCACAGGAGGCTGCAAGCCGTGGTGGTAATCAGAGAGGTCGTCTCGCTCTCAGCTTACAGTGGTGCCGCGGGTGCTACGATCGATCTGAGCGCGAACGCCGAGGCCGTCGCCCAAGTATTGGTGAAGACGATCAGAGACAGCATCTGCCCACCGGCGACCAGGGCGTGCCTGGTCGCGGCATACCAACTGGCGTGCACCGGCGAGAGCGCCGCGGCGCGCCTCGCGTCGGCCGGGATCGTGACGGTGCTCGTGGAGCTCCTCGTCGACGCTGACAAGAGCACGGCCGAGAAGGCTCTCGCCGCGCTCGATGCGGCACTAGCGTCTAGCGACGGGAGAGCGTGTGTCCGTGCCGACGCGCTCGCCATGCCCGTGCTGGTCAAGAAAATGTTGTGGGTGTCCGACGCAGCCACCGCGCTCGTCGTGTCCGCGTTGCTGCGCATCTGCAAGAAATGCCCGGAAGACGACGCCGTGGCGGGGGCAGCTAGGCGGCACGCCATCGTCGAGGCGCTGCAGCTGGGCGTCCTCCAGAAGGTGCTGTTGCTTCTGCAGGCTGGGTGCAGAGAGGAAACGAAGGAGAATGCTACTGAGCTGCTGAGGTTGATGGTCAGGTATCAGGGCAGAGCGGAGTGCTGCGTGGACGCCATGGATTTGAGAGGGATCAAGAGAGAGACTGCAATTTTGACAGGATAGTTAGTTTTCTGTGAATATATATGGCATAAGAAAACAGGTTTATATATATACATATATATTATTAGCTAGGAAACACCATGCCCTATTATTTGTATATATCACAAATGAAGGAAGTTGTATATATATATATATATATATATATATATATATATATATATATATATATATATATATATATATATATATATATATATATTGTAATGGCTATTTGCTACCAAATGTTCTTTAACCTGCTAGAATTGAAGACCTGAGAAATCCAACTTCTTGTATAACCTGGGAAAAATATATGAAAAATTATAATTAAACACCCTCTGAAGATTTGTGTACAAAATGGACAAGCATTTGCACGAGTTCATTGGCACGATTCCGATGTTTGTCCTTACTCCAGGAGCCTTTGTTTTGTTTTGTAATGGACGGCATGAGAATTGCCATATGAATCATAAATTAGAATAGAACAAAAAACACGACATATTTGTCATCCTTGCATATTGGTACATCGTAGGTATTGACATATTGTGAGTTTGTCATCAAAGATTTCAAGAAATACAGTCAAGTTTATTTTTTCTTTTATTTTGTGATGCGAAGATATATAAGATACTATTATTCATAGTTTTGTTTTTTTTTCCGGTTCTTATTCTTGGAGTCCAGTCTCAGTAAGCGGAAAGTTCAGTTGTTCCAGTCTACTATGTTCATCAGGCAGCAGGCATACCGCATCCCATCATCGCTACCAGACTGGCATTACCGTCTAAGTACGACATTCAAATGCATGGAAGATAACGACGGATGTTCTGTTCTTCGTTCAAACAAAATGGCTTGGAATAGTCCGCTAAGAATCCAGTCAATGGTCACGTCATCACATCAACATCCACTTATTGTTCCTATTGTTGTGCATGTCAATCAAACTAGATCCCTTTGTCCTATACTTGTCAAGTTGTTATTCTTTATCTAAACTTCCGAACCATTCCACTACCGCTGATGCTGAGGCTGAGCAGTTCCTCACATAACCCTGTTTTTGAATTTTGATTGAAAGAAAAACTATGGTCATAAATAAAGAGGCAACTAAACTTTCAGTTTTTGCTTCTTTCAGTTCAAAGCACTGCACCGTCCGATTATTACAAGTGTGCATCACAAGACTGAAAACATCACATGACCCATGATGATGAGTGATAAAAACACAATGAACCACCAAAAGGTCGATGAGGAAGTTAAGCACGTGGCCATATATGAAACTGATAGATTAGGGAAACAAATTATATACGTCATAAGGTTTTCTTAAAAGCTGATTTATTGAACTCATTCTGCACCCGGCCAGTCATCAGGAAGAATAATTCAAACCAGAAGAACACCATTGCTCATCACGCACGCTGTATATTCCCATCGTTACATTATTGTACATGCCCGTCCAACTGGATTCGGTTTGTCCTATGGTTTCCAATTTAATTTGTTGAACAGTTCCAATACCTCCGGGCAGTTGAAGACAACCATGTTTGATTGAAAGAAAAAATAAAATTAGTATAACCACCTCACCTGCCTTGCTCATTAATCACCCTGCAAAGCTGGCTGTCTATGGTCGTATTTTCGAGTCAATTTCTGCCGCCTGATGGACACATGCACTTTCATTTCTTTCCCAGTCTTATCCGCGCGTATATCCTGGCTTATACGGCTATACCTGGACCCATTATTATTTGTCATTGTCACACAGTGCATTCGACAAGAGAAGCAAAGTTAGTCAAGATCCTGAAACTGAACAACACTGCCTTTCCTTTTCCAAAATGATAAAAAGAAAAGCAGGCATTGCCGCATTGATTGTGACAACATTTGTGTAGATCTTCGTTTGTTTCATATCAGTCATACATTTGGCCTAAGAATGTTGCAAGCTTGTTACTGTAAGAAAGGTAAACAAGTGGAGACAATGAATTAGAGAACACCTCGTACCCCTTGAGTCAGGTGATATTTCATATATGTAGACCAGGAAAGGCTTGTGTTACATATTACATGACCAATGTGAATCCAACAAATATATATATGTCTAATACTCGCCTGCAGTCTCGGCAGGAGGATAACTGTATAGGCAAGCATTTGGTCATGATATCTGTGAACTGGTGAGAAGAATAGACATGCAGCACTTGAACTTATCCTAAAGCTACCTTTTCATGAACCAAGTGAATATCTATCTCAATATGCTTTGTGAGACTTTCGTGTCTTTACATGTTGTTTCAGAATGGTAATGCCGAACGCATACTTTGGACTTTGCCCCATCAATAATACCATTCACACTTTACTAATTCATGCCTCCATGCCTCTAGTCCTATTGGGCCAAGGAATTAGCTACTGCCACTTATGTTCAACGGGAGACCATCGCGAACTCTGTTTCGTTCCAGCTCCTCTTCAACACATATACATGTCTATAGTTACGACATACCGATGGCAAGCAGTCAGTGAAGGCCAGTTGCTTGACCTGAGTTATAAATGCTTAAAATTTGTTCCATGGCTCTCAAGATTTGGTTCGGTATTTATATCTGATAATCCACTAATTATATGCAGTTGGGCAATGCTACGGTACAACTATTACCTCGTAGGAGGTAATAGCTCAAACGAATCTGGACCATTGATTTATTGAATTTTATAAAATAAATGAAATGAATGAATAAATAAATAATAATCTAAAAAAGGAAAAACAAATCTCCCCAACCAACTTTCCTTCTTTAACTTATTTTATAAAATAATAAATAAATAAATATTTCAACTATTACCTCTTACGAGGTAATAAGTCACCATAACCGTTAGATCTAATTAAATGAATGGCTCACAGCTATTTGAAGGTACCATAAACTTTAAATTGTAAGATATATAACAGCATTTGCAGTACTATAGAACCACACATTTCACATACTTTTTTTGTGTAATCAAAATAATCCATCTTAGCATACTAATTAATGTTGTAACTCACATGACGGAAGTGCATTGCTTCACTTCAGCCACTCACAAATAATAGTTCTTGTGAATTCTGATGTGTTTCCTCATTAACCCAGGAGGAAAAACTAAGTGTGGGTGAGGGTTCATCGTAACTAATTGATGTCAAGGGGTACAGAAATATGTACTACTAGCGTATGTGACCTTACCACCAGCCTTTTGTCGTTCTTGCACATTCATGCACCGTGTGTATCGACGTTTTGTCAGTTTATCATCAAACCTTTCAACAAATACAAGCTTGTATTTTGTATTTTTAGTAGAAGGCAGGATTCTATAACCCATGGTTTATGGAATATTTTCCAGTTTCTATTCTTTCAATGTTCCATCCAATTTTAGTAAAGCGGAGAGTTCAGTTTTGGTCTATGTTTTTACCTGGCACCCATCTGCCGCACTATCAGACTGTGCCATTGATAGATTCATTTGCTGTGCAATTCACTATCGTCCATACAACAGTATCTTTCCTGAGGATAAGAGTACCATATATTAGATATCATGGAAAATGACCACCGAGGTTCCTCGTTCAAACAAGCGAGCTTGGAATAGTCCGTAAATGCAGTCAATGGCAGCAACCTCACATCAACATCCGCTTATATTATTCCTATTGTCGTACGTGTAAATCCAAAATCGGACACGGTTTGTACTGTCATTGCGAACAATTCACTACTACCATTGGGAAGTTGCAGACATTACCAGGTCTGAGTGAAAGATAAAATTTGATAAGAAAAACAGTAGGATGTTAGAATTATTGCTTGTAAATGAATGATATGTATTGAGCCTCTTGTGCGGTAATTCATAGATTTACCTGAATTGGGGGTCCAGCCTTTTCGAGTGCACGGTTATATCTTGATTGTATTGGATCTACTAACCAAAGAATGCAGAAGTATAAACAACATCGAAGTAGAACAACACCGAAGAACAATGTTTTCTAATCAGGTTCACCCAAGTGCCTACATCCTCGAGGCAATGACTACGTGCGCTGCTCCCTATAAAAAACAACAACTACCCTGATATCTGGCCGCTTCCGCACTCTCATCGCCATCCAACCCAGCAGCTCAGTCGTCTCAAATACAACAAGGGTTGTCTTATATTTATACCAGGTGAATTCCTCGTGCGTTGCTGCGGGAATGCAAGAGTAATTTGAATTGAGTTAGGAGAAATAGGATGTAGAAGGAATCTTGTTAGTGTATAATACATAATTATATATGCGATATAAGCAGAGAACAGATTTAATTTTTTTTGTTAAAGGTGTAACTAAAGACAACAAAAACCATATCAAAGAAAACACGGTCACTAACCTATAGGATCGACCAGTACGGGAGACTAATCTCATCCACCCTCACCCCTCACCCCTACTATACCTGAGAGTCATCCCCCTTCCAAAAGTTCTAGGAGTTTTCCTTCACAAAATCATGCATGTTTCGGAGGACCACATATAATCCATGTGATATGTAGTTTTGCTAGGTTTTTGCTTAGAAACGGATTTTTGCTTAGAAACAGTTATCAAAGAAAACACGGTCACTAACCTATAGGATCGGCCAGTACGGGAGGCTAATCTCATCCACCAGAACCCCTCACCCCTACTATACCTGAGGGTCATCCCCCCTCTCAAAAGTTATAGGAGTTTTCCTTCACAAAATCATGCATGTTTCGGAGGACCACATGTAATCCATGTGATATGTAGTTTTGCTAGGTTTTTCTTAGAAACGGGCTTTTGCTTAGAAACGGTTATCAAAGAAAACACGGTCACTAACCTATAGGATCGGCCAATACGGGAGACTAACCTCATCCACCCTCATCCCTCACCCCTACTATACCTGAGGGCCATCCCTCCTCCCAAAAGTTCTAGGAGTTTTCCTTCACAAAATCATGCATGTTTCAGAGGACCACATGTAATCCATGTGATATGCAGTTTTGCTAGGTTTTTGCTTAGAAACGACAGTTTTGTTAGGTTTTTCTTAGGAACGGCCGTTTAAATGTTTGCAAAAAAGTTATCGAAATATATCCATGTGGGGTCTTGTTTTGAAGAGTTTATTGCGAGGAACACCATGGTGCAATTGGATTTTAATTACGATACTTGGTTTAGGTGCTACGACTTTTTTCTATTTCAAAAGAAATAGCTAGTGGAAGATAAATGAGGCTTAGTGGGTGGATGACGTCACTTAGTGGGCGGATGACATCATTTTGCTGATGTGGCCCAATGAGAAGCTAGAGAAATAGGCTAGTGGGTCTTTGTTTTATAGGAAGTATAGATTCCTCTAGGATATAGAGTTTGACTTTGTGACAGAACGGCTCAATTTATATAAGTTCAAGTATGACTGTCCTCGTTTAACACATTGACACACACATACTTTCACTCATATAAACCCGGTAGTCCCATGACAGACCGCAGTAAATCAACTTCACAACCAAGATCACATGATTAAGCAAATATAAATCACATACACGGAGTTGCAGTGGAAATAATATTATAAATGAGTTCACAAAAGATAGCACAAGTTGGGTTTCAAAACCAATTAGTGAAAACAACATAGCTTTCAAAAGATTACAATAATGTAAGTTCCAAATACATTGCTAGCATAAGTGGCATCCTCTGACAAAAGCATATAGATGAGAACACTATATAGAGTCGCCAAGCCCACCGGCAGTTAGCCACCATCTTCACAGGCCGAGAACTACAACTGCAACATGGTGGGATAAACCCTGAGTACGAGGGGTACTCAGCTAGACTTACCCGTCAAAAACTAGAAATAACATGACACCAAGGAGTATGCAAGGCATATATAAGTGGAGCTCGCTTGATAACATTTTGCATAAAAGCTTAAGTAACATAAGTAATCATTTATTGCTTAAGCATCAAGTTAATAATAATTAACCTGTCATCTAGATTAGCACCTATACTATAGCAATCACTTGATTAAGGAGTAAACATTAATAACCATATTAACATGATCATGATGATCATCATTACTAAACCATCAAATCATTTAGTGTGACTACAACAGAGATACTCCCATCAAGTTTCTCACTAACTGGGAGAGCTGGCGATACGAATCGATTACTACCCAGCTAGTGAATTATTCCTAACACAAACTCATGACTTCCTCCGTTGAGGAGTATTAGGTCACATTTAGTACAACTCAGGAACCAACTTCGCGGGTTCCATCAGCGCCGCGCTCCCAGGGCTGCCACTCTGCCAGGACGTTTAGGAATTATAACACCTGCCCTTGGACTTGCACTAATAGCCCCCTGCACATCCTTACTTCCTCCAGAGTGCGCACTTTATACTTGTCGAGTCCCGGCCTGAGTTGAGCTACTCGGCTTCACGGTCGGTTCATCAGCTAAGTGATATGCATACGTTCAAAATGACAAGAAAAGCTCCATGCCTCAATCCTTAATCGACACAGACAGAATCACTATAAGCATAACAGCCCATCTATAAGACTCCGTCCGGTCTTCATTCATTTTATCCATAGTTCTTTTTCACGATAGCAAATATACTCACCCGTGACCAGATAGATCCCTATATCTCACAGGTGACAGGATATCACCCGACTTCTACCGGTCTAAGCAGGGCTAAACATTTACTTGATCCTGAACCTAAATAGGATTCAAGGTATACTTTCTAGGCAAGGAGAGGATATATGCAACAAGGGTTTCATACAACTCCTATACTTAATGCAACAATACATATATAACATATATGCTCATTTACTTTCATAAAGTAGGAGGCTTATAATACTCCAGGCTTGCCTAGGATCCAACACTAGGTCAGTGTTTGTTAAATGACACTCGCTTGGTGAGCATCTTCCATCCTTGCACTTGCTTTGTCTTTCCATCTTCAGGATATGTCCACCAAAGACCATCTTCAGGCTTGGCTCCAACATCACGTCCTTCATGTGGTTCATCTAGTATACTAGATGAGGTGCAACAATGCATATGTATGAATGCATGGAAGTGCAACACGCAAAGCATTCATAAAAGCATACCAAACTAATATAAGCACTTAGAGCTATTTAACTTAATCACCACTCATGCATAGCATAGGAGATGGCAAGCACATCAAGCATGACACCCAAATTACTTTAGTATAGCCATGGAAAATATTCATCAATCAATGTCAACTTAACATATTTAACCATCAAGAGTAAGCTAAAGCAATCAACCTATACATACAGTGCCTGGAAAGCAGCACAATAGTCACTTATTTTAGTCATAAACAGAGATGTAGACACTCAATAAAGGTGATCCTAGACTTTCTGGAAAGCTAATGAAATTGTCTACAACTTTGTTATTTACACCTAGAGCTGATTCTACAGTTAACCAAGTCAAAACGCGCCAAGAATCAGATCTGCACAAACAATGGGCAGAAAACTGATATGAACTTCAGAGATGCATATCCAGAGTTTTATCCATCCAACAAAAGTCATTCTTAACCTTTTAGAAAGCTTTTGTTATTATCATCTTAAGATGATTCTACAGATAACAAGTCAAACAAGTACAATTAAGCACCTCTGTCCAGACTTGGATAGATTCTGCCATGCAACTTCAACCGGTTGTATCTAGAGATTTAGATCACCAAAAAGGGTGTTCATAGACACTTCAGAAAGCTTAAAGAAAGAACTACAACTCTTTTATTTTCATCAAAGCATGATTCAAAACTTAACTGAGCCAAATAATACAATCTTTCAAATCTATTCAGAATAGGAAGAAAACAACACAAAGCATTTGTTATTTTTATAGCTCCTAAACTATCAATCCTAAAATCCTAAAATTTTTAACAGCCATCAATCATCACATAAGTAGCATGTCATAAAATTTCACATTTATTTGAGCACTACTACTACAGTTATAAAAAAGACAAGTAAGACTAGCATTAAAACCCTAACCTGCATAAATCTATTTTTACAGCAAAAACTTTAAGCTAAAACATACCATATTATGACTCTAGTGCATAGATCTACTCACAAGGAATCCAAAAAGCCCTCATTTGCTATTTTACGATTTTTCTATGATTTACTATGCATTTTCAAAGTTTTCAACCATAATATGCATAAAAGAAACAGAAAAGGATAACTAATTTGCACTAGGACCCCTGCAGGAAATATAAATCAAACGTCAGCAAACAGGTCCTTCTTGGAACTATTCCCCTGAGTCACAGGTGTGTAGTTAACCCCCCGATTTTTCTTCTATTTGAACCTGAGGTCCCTCACGTGAATCAAAATAGAGGAGGCGGAGGAGGATCACTGGGAGCTCTTCGTTCTAGACGGAGGAGGTCACGCCGGCGGCAATGGAGTGACAGGGAAGCATGCCCAGACCTTGGGGCTCTTGTGGGTGGCCGCGGTTCGCACCACAATAGCTTGACGTGGCCTAGCCGCGCGTGCCAGTGGCGACGGTCGGACAGGCACTGATGTCAGTAGCGCACAACGGTGATGGAAGTCGGGGAAGAGGTGCGACACACACGAGGTGGCTCAAGAAATGCAAAGGTGTGGCCAGTTAGGACTGGGGAGGCTCGTCGGTGGGGAAACGACGATGGCCATGGAGCAGAGCACTGGCGGAGCTTCAACGGCGGCGGTCTATGGCTGCGGCGTGACGGCCAGCGAAGGTGGACCACATGGCACCTAGCGGCCACGCAGCACCCATGGCAAGGCTCCACTGGGGCCGGGGAAGGGCGCAGCGGCTCGGCCGTGGCGTGTAGCGCGACGGCCAGCAATGGCGGTGAGCGGCGTCCGTGCTTTGGCGTAGGCGAGGAGGGCGAGCAGGGCAGCAAGAATGGCGAGTGAGGGAGCATTTGGGGCAGCTCGGCATCTCCCCATCATGAGTGGAGAGGCAGGGACGGGTGTTGGCCGTGGTGGGGGTGCGGACTTGGCATGAACGCCACGGATGCATTGCGTTGAACACGTGGCATGCGCTGGACTGGGCAAGGTGGGATGCCATTTTGGGTTAGATCTGGGCTGAATTGGAGTACGGTCCTTAAACATAGTTAGGAGGACATGAAGCTTTATAATTTTCATTAAGGGGTCGTGACCATTCGAGCATTGGATTAACATCTAATTAACTTCCAAGATGGCCATGTCACCTTATTGACGTCAATTAACATCTAATTAACTTCCAAGTAGGTTTATAGCATTTAAATTTCAAGGTTATATTAAAGTAATTATTTATCTATAGGAAATCTTAGAAAATTCATAACTTTCACGTTTTAACTCCGTTTTTCATGATTTTTACGTCTGTGTGATCGGAGAGACGTGTAGAAGAGTTTTACAAACTTTTTATACTGTTTTGCTACAGTTGGTGTACTGTTCTAATTATGTATCTTTGTTTGCTTCGTGTATGATTGCTCGGATGATTGTGTGTTGATGCTTGGTGATCGAGTATAGACGGTGAGCAGTTTCTTGACGACCAGGAGTATTATTTTGAGCCAGACCAGCAGTATCAATAGGAAAGCTTTGATCAAGGCAAGTATAACATGGGACCATCCTTGTTGTCCTATTCACTAAAATTATCATACATATGCATGTGTCCTCCTTGACAACTATAGAGATTATAACTTAGTTATTGGTATCTTGTTTCCTTGTCACCTATGGGTTGTGCATTTGGGTAGCTATTGCTAGCGCTTAATTATGAATGAGGATCTTGTAATATGACTAATGAATTGTACAACCAATCATTAAGATGATTTTATTTCTGTTGAAAAGGGGGCTAGAGCATGTGGGTTATTTTGATGCTCTGGTTTCTCTCCATAAGGACTTACCTGTAAGTGATAACCGGGACATACAGTACAACTGTGGGGGCTATATGGCTCTAGCTTTAGTTGTTTAAAAGACCTTTTCTAGCTTGTTAGTAGTTACCTTAAATGGCGTAAGAATGGTTTGACATGTTGGGTGTAGGACAACCTCTAGTCTATGAGTATAGCCGAGAAGGAATTGTGCCATTTGAAAAGGGGTTCCTACATCTGCCTGCCGAGTGAATCTAATGGTCCTAACTTGTTAGACGAATTTTAAATGACTTTATATGATTTCCGGTGTTTTGGGGAGTGGTGAACCCATGCATTTGGAAGTCATGACTCACAGTGAAAGTGTACACCTCTGCGCAGAGTTAAAAAACTGGTATACTAGCCGTGCTCACGGATACGAGCAGCCGAGGGGATTCTTACAGAATAGTTTATCACCATTATTATATCATGCTTAATTACTATTGTTACTATTATGCTCATGTTAATGCTATTCATTATCTTTATTACAAATGATCATTGGTTCATTAATGGGAATTGGTTCATCTTGATGCTACTTAATCGCTAATAATATGGTGAATAAAAACTTAACGCAGTCAAACAGTGTCTAGCCTTTTGAGCCTCATGAACCCTGTGTTATATTTGCGGAGTACGACATGTGCTCACCCTTGCTATTTCCACCACAACAGATGAAGATTATGAAGATGATTATCGTAATGAGTACTAGTCTTGGTGTCAACCAATCAACCATGTCCCTGTATTTGGAGCTTCCACTGGAGAACTACTATTAGTTGCTACAATTATTGTATAAGACTATGTGATAAATACTTATTCGCTATGTAATAAGCACTGTGATGATACTATGTAATTTGTCAACTTATGTGTGCGATCGTTTCCTGGGGCGCACATGAGTCTTTTATGCATCCTATTTTTATCCTTAAAAATGGTTGTGACAAATTGGTATCGGAGCCGTGTTAACTGTAGGATGCAAGCCTAGTTAGAATGGTCGTTATTAGCATCTTTGCTTCACTTATTTCAAGCTTACCACTTTCACCTTATTAATTGCTAAATTTTTATGCTTCTTCTGTCTTATTCTATTGTGAAAACTATATTGCTTCCATCTAATCTATGTCTAAATCTTGTAGATGTCTCCTCATCCCTGCATGGCCGCTGCACAGTACATTGCCCGCTTCAAACCCAACGAGCCCCATGAAGATGGTGACCAAGAACTATCAGATGCTGAATCAAGAGTGGGAGACACTTCAATGGAGAATCCAGTCGTGGGATGGACCACGAAGCTTCACATCATGGTTCCTAAAGCAGATGTTTTCTTCCATGATGTGTTGACAAGAACTTTGGACACTTACTACTACGATTGGGAAGCTACGCTGGAGTATCGCTGTAAGGAGTACAGTCATCCAATGATGAACTCTTACTGGGAGACTGAGTTATGGGTCAAGACAATAGATCCTACCACCAGGGAGCCTAAGGTGGAGTCAAAGTTCATCACCTGAGTGAGCCAGGCAACTTTAGAAACAAGCATGGAAGATGTCGCCTACAATGCATTTGTCTTCTACCATAGTCTTTGCTCTAACAAGACGTTGAAGGGTGCGCTCCGGCACTTTCCCTATTTCTTGCATGATAAGGGAGTTTGGACCGTGCCGCTTGCTGATGATTCATCCTTGACTTTATAAGCCACAGTGGGACTGGTTCGTGAGTTGGCTCTTCATGAAGTGGATTTGAAGGATGAGTTGTTAAAGGAAAAGGAACTTAAAGAACAAGCATATAAGAAGATCGACGACCTCAGGGCTGAGCTAGGCCATCACAAAATTTATGAGAAGCTCAATTAAAATTAGGAGGTCCCTATGTAATAACAATGATATTAGTTACGAGTCAAGTCAGTTTAGTCGTGTCGAAACGAAAGCATGTGGTGTGAACAATTGTGTGCTTGGTGAATTGTTATTATGAAAATGTGTGAGTTGGATTTTTTGTAATGTGTGCTGGAATTTTGTGGGAATGTCTACAAGTTCCATAGTTAAGGATATTAAGTTTGATCAGGAATATTTAGTTGGGTTCTGGGTAAACTGGATTTGTCTTTTGCTGATTTCTGGAGCAGTCTGAGATGTTTTTAGAATAAATCAAAATCTGGTCGTGAGAAATTTATGAAATTTTACTGAGAATAATTAGACTTCTGTACCTTTCCAAACCCACAAGAATCATCTTTTTATCCATTACAAGCTAAGAGATATACCTGTTCCAAGTTGAGGTCACTATACAGTCTGAAATTCTGAGACAGTTTTGGTTAAGCTCAGTTTTTGACTAATTTAGTGACAGAATCTGGAGAAGTGTTATTAATAAAAGTCGTAGATAATTTTATAAGATTTCCAACCATGTAAGGATCACCTTTGTAGGAAATCTGTAGCTCGAGATATGACAGTTTTACTGAGCCGCTGAAATTGGAATTTGTCCAGAAAATTCAGATTTACTTATCTCTTGTATATATCATCCTGGATAATATTGAGATTTGTTTTCTGTGTTTTAGAGAACAGATGGTAGCCAGAGGAGGTAGAGGCCGTGGCAGGGGCCGTGGAGGTCCTAACCCACCCATTACTATGGAGGAACTTACGAACACGCAGAACCAGATGATGCAGATGTTCATGCAGCACATGCAGAACAACCTCCTGCAGGAGGACCGCCACCTGTTCATGTGAGGGACAAACATGGTGAATTTTTGAAAGGACGTCCTCCAGTGTTCTCTCATGCTGCTGATCCATTGGAGATGGATGATTGGGTGCGAGCAGTGGAGAAACAGTTGAACATCGCTCAGTGTAATGATTTGAAAAAGGTGTTATATGCGTCTGGCCAGTTACAGGGGACAGCTCAGATCTAGTGGGAATCGTATCAGGCTGCACGTCCTGACAATGCTCCTCCTGTCACTTAGAATGAATTTGTTAGAGATTTCAAGGCTCACCATATTTCTGAGGGTGTAATTGAGCTGAAACAGGAGGAATTCAGAAACCTCAGGATGGGACAGATGAGTGTCAGCGAGTATCATGACAAGTTCTCTCAGTTGGCTCGCTATGCTCCAAATGAAGTGAGAGAAGATGTAGATAAGCAGCGTCTCTTCCTTAAGGGAATTTATTATGACCTCCATTTGCAGCTGAAGGGTAATAATTATGCAAGTTTCCAGGAACTTGTAAACAAGGCTATTGTGCTGGATAATGAGCGTCGGGAGATGGACAGAAAGAGGAAGATGAAAGGACAAGGCTCCGGGAACAATACTCATCAACATACAAGTTCTCAGCATGGCTTTCATCCGAGATTCCAAGGACCAGTTAATCAGTGGAACCGTAATTCAAATCAATAGTGGTCTCAGAATCGGCAGAATAATCAGTTTTAGCAATGACCCTAGTATCAGTAGAACGGACAATCCCAAAAACAGAGTGGTCAGCGAACCCCACGCCAGGGTAATCCCAACTCTACCCTGATGAAGACTAGTGCACCTAGTACTCCCAATCTGTGTTATCGCTGTGGAGAGCCTGGACACTTTGCTAATCATTGTCCCAAGAAGCAAAACCAACAGACACCGCAGGGGCAGAGGTCATCCAACATTGGAAAGGTGAATCATGTGTCTACTGAAATGGCACAGACAGAGTCTGAAGTAATGCTTGGTACATTTAATGTTCATTCTACTCCTGCAACCATTCTTTTTGATTCTAGAGCTTCGCATACCTTTATTTCCAACATTTTTGTTAAAATGCATAGTGTACCCATACTTGCTATGAAAGAACCTCTCTTAGTAAACTCACCTGGGGATACCATGCAAACCACTAATCGGTGTCTTCCAGTCAGTATGGTTTTAAGGGGGGTAGAGTTTAAGATAACTCCTATAGTGTTGAGGACATCTGGTATTGATGTGATCTTGGGTATGGACTGGATGATGCAAAATCAGACAGTGATTCAGTGTCAGCAAAATGTAGTAGTTGTAAATGCACCTAATGGTGAGAAGATCAGTGTGGATGTAGCAGTGTAGAAGCAACCAACAACCTTAGTGAATCAACTAGATGATGATGCTAGTAAAGAGAGTCCAGTTATCGATGAATTCCCAGATGTCTTTCCAGATGATTTGCCAGGTATGCCACTTGACCGAGACATTGAATTTCTTATTGAATTATTACCTGGAACTACACCCATAGCTAAACGACCATATAGAATGGGAGTAGATGAATTAGAAGAACTTAAGAAATAAATTAAGGAATTACAAGATAACGGTTTTATTCGTCCTAGTTCATCACCTTGGGTTGCACCAGTTATCTTTGTTGATAAGAAAGATGGTGGTCAAAGAATGTGTGTTGATTATCGGTCACTAAATGAAGTAACTATCAAGAATAAGTATCCTTTGCCCAGAATTGATGACCTGTTTGATCAATTGAGAGGTGCTTGTGTGTTCTCTAAGATTGATTTGCGTTCTGGTTATCATCAATTGAAGATTCGTGCTTCTGATATTCCAAAGATAGCTTTCACTACAAGGTATGGCTTGTATGAGTATACTGTTATGTCATTTGGTTTGACCAATGCACCTACCTACTTTATGCACATGATGAATAAGGTGTTTATGGAGTATCTGGATAAGTTTGTGGTGGTATTTATTGATGATATACTAGTATTTTCCAAGAAGGAGAAAGAGCATGCTGAACATCTGAGGTTGGTATTGCAAAAACTTAGAGAGCGTAAGCTGTATGCTAAGCAAAGTAAGTGTGAGTTTTGGTTAAAGGAAATCTTTTTTCTTGGTCATGTTGTCTCTAATGGTGGAATATCAGTGGATCCAGGCAATGTAAAGGATGTATTAAATTGGAAGCCACCTATTGATGTGGGCGAGATTCGTAGTTTCTTGGGTTTAGCTATGTATTACAGACGGTTCATTAAAGGGTTTTCTAAACTTGCTAAGCCAATGACAGTTCTGTTAGAGAAGAATGCCAAGTTTGTGTGGTCTGATAAATGTCAAGCTAGTTTTGAAGAATTGAAGAAGCGATTGACTTCAACACCTATTTTGGTATTGTCAGATTTGAGTAAGAAGTTCTCTATTTATTGTGATGCTTCTCGTCAAGGTTTGGGGTGTGTTCTTATGCAAGAAGGCAGAGTTGTTGCTTATGCATCTAGGCAGTTGAGAAAGCATGAGCTAAATTATCCTACTCATGACCTAGAGTTAGCAGCTGTGGTTCATGCTCTGAAGATTTGGAGACACTATTTGATTGGGCATAAGAGTGATATATACACCGATCATAAGAGTTTGAAGTATATTTTCACTCAGTCTGATCTGAACTTGAGGAAACGCAGATGGTTGGAGTTGATCAAGGATTATGATCTGGAGATACACTATCATCCTGGTAAAGCCAATGTAGTAGCTGATGCCCTTAGCAGGAAGAGTTATGCCAATCAGATGCAAATGTTGTCCATGACAAGTGAGTTGTGTGCTGAATTTGAACATCTGAATTTGGGAATTGTTACCAATGCAATGGAGCTGGTAATAGAACCACATTAGAGCAAGAAATATACAATGGTTAGTTGAAGGATGAGAAACTAAAGAAGACAGCGGAGGATATAGTGATGGTAAGTCACCAGGTTTTCGAATGGATGACAATGGAATTCTATGGTTTGGAAGGAGATTGTGTGTACCTGAGGATCAGGTTATTAGGCAGGCAATCCTTCGTGAAGCTCATGAGTCAGCTTATTCTATTCATCCTGGCAACACTAAGATGTATCTGGATCTCAAACAGAAGTATTGGTGGGTTGGACTAAAACGGGATGTGGCTGAGTATGTGGCAGTATGTGAACCATGTTAGAGAGTGAAAGCTGAGCATCAAAGACCTCCAGGATTGTTGCAACCAATGAAGATTCCTGAATGGAAGTGGGAGGAAGTTGGTATGGACTTTATAGTGGGGTTACCTCATACTCAGAGAGGTTATGACTCTATTTGGGTGATAGTAGATCGGTTAACTAAAGTTACTCATTTCGTACCGGTCAAGATTACTTACCATGGACCAAGATTGGCAGAGCTGTATATGGTGAAGATAGTGTGTTTACATGGAGTACCAAAGAAGATTGTATCTGATCGAGGTTCGTAATTTACATCACACTTTTGGAAGGCGGTACATGAATCTTTGGGGACAAAGCTGAATTTTAGTACAGCATATCATCCATAGACCGATGGGCAGACTGAAAGAACCAACCAGATACTAGAAGACATGTTGAGAGCTTGTGCATTGCAGTATGGAACTAGTTGGGATAAGAGTTTGCCTTATGCAGAATTCTCTTACAACAACAATTATCAACAGAGTCTTAAGATGGCACCGTTTGAAGCTTTGTATGGATGTAAGTGTAGAACTCCATTGTTTTGGAATTAGACAGCTAAGACTTAGGTGTTTGGTACAGATGTTCTTAGAAATGCAGAGGATCAAGTGCGAGTGATTCGTGAGAATTTGAGGGTGGCACAATCTCATCAGAAGAGTTATGCTGACAACCGGAGAAGGGATTTAGCTTTTGAAGTAGGTGATTATGTCTACTTGAAGGTGTCACCAATGAGAAGTGTGAAGAGGTTCAACATGAAAGGCAAGTTAGCACCAAGGTATGTTGGGCCATTTAAAGTTATCGCTAGACGTGGTAAAGTTGTTTATCAGTTAGAGTTACCTGAGAATTTGTCTGGGGTTCATGATGTGTTCTATGTTTCTCAACTTAAGAAGTGTTTATGTGTGCCTGAGGAGCAAATATCTTTGGATGAATTAACCATTAAAGAGGATCTTACATATGAAGAGTTTCCAGTTAAGATTATAGAGACTGCTGAAATAGTTACTAGAAGTCGGGTTATTAAGATATGCAAAGTTCAGTGGAATCGGTATTCAGAAGCAGAGGCAACTTGGGAAAGAGAAGATGAACTGAGGAAATCATACCCACAGTTGTTTGAGTAAGCAGTCCAATCTCGAGGAGGAGATTGTTTTAAGGGGGGTAGAATTTGTAACACCCAAAACTTGCAAGGATTTAAAAATAGTCTAAATTGATTTGATTATGCAATTAATTGTGCATATTTAACATAAGGAAATAATACTTTTATAATATTGAAATGCAATATAAGGCTGGGAACATGTTTTTGCATACATGCTGGTGCTTTTGTTATATTGTGTGGAGTGATGTTGTCTGATTTTTTAAAAAAACGATTCAAAGATGATTTGGAATTGTATTAAAATTGGGAAAATTTGAAGAGTGGGGTTCCTCTCCCTGGCTTCTGGCCTGGTAGCCAGCCAGCCCACTGGCTTGCTTTCTCCGCAGCCCGTAGCCCAGGCAGGAGGCCGCTCGGCCCATTTTTCTCGTCTCTTGGGCCCCTGTTTTCCCTCGCGCGCGTGCCGGCCCAGCTAGGAAGGCAGCCCGGGCATTAAGCCATCCCCTCCCTCCTTCTGTTGTGTCACTGTCAGCATGGCCCAATAGTTAGCGTTGCCTTCTACCTCACGTCGTGACCGCGTCGGTCACTGCCGGCGCCACCTGAATCCCGAAAGCTATGGGATTCCTTCACGTATTCGGCCCGTCTCTGCCATATATAAGTTCACCAAATTGCAGCACCAATTGCCCTAGAACGGAGCTCGCGGTTGTCAAAACCCTAAACAGCCGGGGCACAATCTATTCGATGCGTTTCCGAAGTTGTGAGTACCGTGACGAGCTCCGTGTCACAATTACCAGCCCACCGAAGCTTTTGCCCTCCATTCTATTGGTTTGTTTCATTACCTCGCATTGTTGTTGAACACAGGGACTACGCTGCCACCTTCGCGAGCCGCATCTCACCCTTGGTCCGTGCCGGTCTCCGTATCCTACGTTGGTGAGTTTGTATTGAGCTTCCTGTTCATTCGGTGCAAGTCGCGTGTATTTTGTTGGCCGGAATCGCTTGTTCTAGGTGCGCCGGCGAGGTTTTTGGCCGCCAGCAATGGTCACCGCCGTGGTCTCCCTCTGTTCTGGCGTCTGCCTTTTCTCTCTCCCCTCCCTCATCTAATCTAGAGCGTCCATCTCATATCCAATGGCCGGTGTGGCTCCGTACCCCTTCACAGGGTAAAATTATTAAAGAGACCCTGAGTTTTTCTTTATTAAAACCCATAGTCATATAGCGTTATCTGGAAAATACGCTTTCATCTTTGGAAAACGTAAACTTCACCGGGTTAAATGGAAATATGTTTCATATGTTTCAAAGTAATGTTTCAAACTTTAAATGCTTATAACTTGCTCATTTTAACTCCGATTTGACCCGTTCAAGTTGCGTTAGGTTCGTATTTGCGAGCTCTACATGTTAGTGATACTATCTAGTAGGTTTATAGCATTTAAATTTCGAGCTTATATTAAAGTAATTATTTGTCTATAGGAAATCTTAGAAAATTCATAACTTTCACGTTTTAACTCCGTTTTTCGTGATTTTTACGTCTGTGTGATCGGAGAGACGTGTAGAAGAGTTTTACAAACTTTTTATACTGTTTTGCTACTGTTGATGTACTGCTCTAATTATGTCTCTTTGTTTGCTTCGTGTATAATTGCTCGGATGATTGTGTGTTGATGCTTGGTGATCGAGTATAGACGGTGAGCAGTTTCTTGACGATCAGGAGTATTATTTTGAGCCAGACCAGCAGTATCAATAGGAAAGCTTTGATCAAGGCAAGTATAACATGGGACCATTCTTGTTGTCCTATTCACTGAAATTATCATACATATCATGTGTCCTCCTTGACAACCATAGAGATTATAACTTAGTTATTGGTATCTTGTTTCCTTGTCACCTATGGGTTGTGCATTTGGGTAGCTATTGCTAGCGCTTAATTATGAACGAGGATCTTGTAATATGACTAATGAATTGTGCAACCAACCATTAAGATGATTTTATTACTGTTGAAAAGGGGGCTAGAGCATGTGGGTTATTTTGATGCTCTGGTTTCTCTCCATAAGGACTTACCTATAAGTGATAACCGGGACATACAGTACAGCTGTGAGGGCTATATAACTCTAGCTTTAGTTGTTTAAAAGACCTTTTCTAGCTTGTTAGTGGTTACCTTAAATGGCGTAAGAATGGCTTGACATGTTGGGTGTAGGACAGCCTCTAGTCTATGAGTATAGCCGAGAAGGAATTGTGCCATTTGAAAAGGGGTTCCTACATCTGCCTGCCGAGTGAATCTAATGGCCCTAACTTATTAGACGAATTTTTAAATGACTTTATATGATTTTCGGTGTTTTGGGGAGTCGCGAACCTATGCATTTGGAAGTCATGACTCATAGTGAAAGTGTACACCTCTGCGCAGAGTTAAAAAAACTGGTATACTAGCCATGCTCACGGACACGAGTGGCCTTGGGGATTCTTACAGAATAGTTTATCACCATTATTATATCATGCTTAATTACTGTTGTTATTATTATGCTCATGTTAATGCTATTCATTATCTTTATTACAAATGATCATTGGTTCATTAATGGGAATTGGTTTATCTTGATGCTACTTAATCGCTAATAATATAGTGAATAAAAACTTAACGGAGTCAAACGGTGTCTAGCCTTTTGAGCCTTATGAACCCTATGTTATATTTGCGGAGTACGACATGTGCTCACCCTTACTATTTTCACCACAACATATGAAGATTATGAAGATGATTATCGTAATGAGTACTAGTCTTGGTGTCAACCAGTCAACCACGTCCCTGTGTTTGGAGCTTCTGCTGGAGAACTAGTATTAGTTGCTACAATTATTGTATAAGACTATGTGATAAATACTTATTCGCTTTGTAATAAGCACTATGATGATACTATATAATTTGTCAACTTATGTGTGCGATCGTTTCCTAGAGCGTACATGAGTCTTTTATGTATCCTATGTTTATCCTTAAAAATGAGTGTGACATTGATGGCAACTTGCCAACTTCACCGCCGAACTGGTGCTGGCGACGACTATAGAACAGACGACGATTAGACGAACTGCTAGCCCCTGCTCCTGCAAGTCTGCAGCCCTCCGCAACCCTGCCCAAATTGCCCTGATTCAATTTTAGGCCGTGTTTAGATGGAGGTGTAAAATTTTTGGAAGCACAGTAACTCTTTCGTTTTTATTTGACAATTAGTGTCGAATCATGGGCTAATTAGGTTCAAAACATTCATCTCGTGATTTACAACTAAATTGTGTAATTAGCTATTTTTTACCTATATTTAATGCTCCATGCATGCGTCTAAAGATTTAATATGACAGGAAATCTTGTAAAATTTTTGGAACTTTGAAGCAACTAAACACTGCCTTACTTGCAGCCCTCCGCAACTCCGCCCAAATTGCCTTGATTCAATTTGACTTGCCGCCCTCTACAACTCCGCCCAAGTCTGCAGCTCGGCACAGGCACGCAGAGTAAGGCTCTCTGAAACCTGTTTTTTTTCCTTTTCCTTTGTCAATTGTTGTTTCTTCAGTTTTTTGTTATCAATTAATTTGGTTGGTTGATTTTAAAGCACAGTGAATTATTAAATCAATATGGAACCAAAAAGGAAAGGCCACGGGAAATGGCAGTGCCAAAACTAGAGGTACACGTTGCAAACCTGTAATTAGCATGATTTAATATAAAATAATTCTGTTTACCTTGAATGTGTTTACTTATATATTTTGTGCTTAACGATCATCATGTCTAGTGTATAAACCATTTCAATGAGAGATATTACTTTGGTACCTATGTTATTGACTTTGCCATACCTTAATTTTTTCCTCCTCGCCGCTGCAATCCAATCTACGAGCATGCCCTCTAGAGAACTTGGAACGCTATGACCAACTTGGACCAAGTACTCAGCTCATGATTCGACCAGGAGTTTATGGCACGCCCCAATTAAGAATATGGAGCTGGGTGCTTAACGCCGAACACTCACACGCCACTCATTTTTGTCGTTACTAACTCAATGAGCGTAGTGCTGCTGCTCGTGATGGCAAAATGTCCTTCTGCTGATTGACATTGTGTCAAGATCACCTTCCTTTTAAGTAGATTACCTAACTCAGTCTTCCATTGATAATTAAGTTAGATAAAGAACTTAATTGGTCATCCCGGTACACCACCCATATGATATACTTAACCAACCTTCATCTAGGATCACGCGGGTGGAAAGGAAATCATTACAAGACAGATAGATTACATCACATTAAAAGAGTACACTAAGTTACAAATAAGTTGTACAAAAACTTAGTTACATTCGCTAACCAACAGTGTATGAGCGGAAGTTTTTGACAACATATTTTAGGATAACAAGTGTGGATCGTGTCATCTTCCACACCACTATACAACTATTGTCCCTCTACCACTCTTGGTCCTCAGCGGAGAACCCATAAGTTGGGGCAACACTACCTAAAAAAAACTAAAACAATCACGTGAATACTCAAATGTACTCCACAGGACTTACCAATATAATACAAGGATTATGAATTTAGTTCGTAGCAAGGAATGTAGTTGGTTTTGTATAAAGCATTTTGTACAAGAATTAAATGTGAACCTCACAACGAAACCATTAACAAGTGTAGCATGGTTCAAATAATATGTAAGCAACTTTGCATTGGATCTCGCTCTTCCATAAGTGTCACACCCGGTTCTCTAAAAAACAAAACCAGGCTAATCATATGTGTGCCCAGGAAGTCTACACATATGTCAGAATGAAAAAGTATCAGAAACATTGTTATTATATAACGTATACATAGTTATATTAACACTTACATCAGAGTATCGCGGAACGGTAACTAAACTTCAGGCTCCATTCTTCTCAGGGACGGCTGACTGGTGGCTCCGTATGCCAAACACTTCTGAAAGACTTCTGAAAACTCCACTACCTCTTTATCCTTCTTCTGAGCAGCACCTCACTACACACTGAGGTGTGGGGGAAATAGCAAGAGTGAGTCCATGTCGAACTCAACAAGTACAACACAGGGTTCATGAGGCTCAAAATGCTAGACATTGTTTGACTGCGTTTAGCTTTTATTCATCATGTAATTAGCAATTAAGTAGCATCAAAGTAATCCACTTCCCATTTATGAACCAATGATCAATTGTAATAAAGATAATGAATAGCATTAACATGAGCATAATAATAACAACAATAATTAAGCATGATATAACAATGTGATCATCTATCTGTAAATATTCCAAGGCCGCTCGTATCCGTGAGCACGGCTAGTATACCAGTTTTTAACTCTGCGCAGAGGTGTACACTTTCACTGTGAGTCATGACTTCCAAATGCATGGGGAGGCCATTCCCAAAACACCGGAAATCATATAAAGCCACTTAAAGGTTCGTCTAACAAGTTAGGGCCATTAGATTTACTCGGTAGGCAGATGTAGAACCCCCCTTCCCAGTGGCACAACAACCACAACTTATACACACTAAGGACAGGGGCTCGCCCTACACCCAACGTGGCAAGCCGTTCTTACGCCATTTAAGGTAACCACTAACAAGCTAGCAAGCCATATAGCCCTCCCAGCTGTACTGTATGTCCCGGATGATCACGTACAGATAAGTCCTTATGGAGAGAAACCAGAGCATCAAAATAACACACATGCTCTAGCACCCTTTTAACAGTAATAAAATCATCTTAATGGTCGATTGCTTAATCCATTAATCAAATTACAAGATCATTGTTCATAATTAAGCACTAGCAATAGCTACCCAAATGCATTCCCAAGGTTGACAAGGAATCCAGATAACAATCACTAAGTTATAATCTCTAAGGTTGTCAAGGTTAGCACATGCACATGTATGATAATTTCAGTGTATAGGTAACAAGGATAGTCCCATGTTATACTTGCCTTAAAGTTAGATCCTTCTTCAAGTACAAACCTTCAATTGACCACTTCTTGATCACCGCGTAAAGCTCACCGACTGGACATAATCGTAGAACACCACACAAACATCCATTCAATCATACACGAAGCAAGCAATAGAACTAATTAGAACAATACACCAAAACAATAAAAAGATTTGAAAACTAGTCTACGCGTTGCTGCGGACACACAGACGTGAAAAGCACACTAATTTGAGCTACTATGCAAAAGAGATGATTACCGAAAGATTATTCTTAAGAGAGAGAAATAAACTAGCTTCATTCACTTTAATTATATAAAAGTTTTAATAGAATATTCTAGAGAAATATCATGTCAAGTCAATTTGTATTTTGAGTTAGAAAAACAAGATAAGTTAATTACATTTTAATTGTATAGTAAATTAAACTCTTAACTTTACATAAAAGAAGTAACGTGTGGGAATATCTGTTGGAATTATGTATGACACATATTCAAGTTAAGCGATTTATAATTTAGGAGCACGATCATGTTAGTAATTAATTATATTTAACATTTATATATCAAATACCGTAGTATAACGCCTGTATTGTTTTTAGATTAGAAAACGAGTTTCATACAGATTAATTAATATTTAATTACAAACAAATAAGCATGTAGAATGATAAAGCGTCACTGCTAGGCCGTAGATCACAGCAATATGAAACTAGTTTGATTAAGATGACTATATAAACGATCTAAAACAGATAAGATATCGATGTGAATTGGACAAGTGCACGTGTGATTGGTTGCCTTGCTTTGCTTCTGCATTGCATGTCTAGCTGTGTTCTCTAGATGATGAATGTGCTCTTGAAAAGCAGAGGTGGGTAGAAGATACGTACAGATGCATTCATATGCACTTGGTGACTTTGATGCAGAATCCTTGCATGCTGGACAGGAGGCGTCTCTTGATTTCCTCCCCGGCAATGAAGAAATAAACGTGCAGGAGCTGCTGGATATGGTGAGGATAGAGGCATGAGCCTGGCTTGCTCGACGAGAGGGCAGCAGCTGGCAAAGACGCTGGTGTCCTGAGGTGGATGGCCGGCGTGCAGAACAGCAAGATTTCCTTGCATGCAGACAGATACACAATCTTAAAATATACGATGCAGACTGCAAAGAACACAAAGACCTGAGAAAAAAAGAAGAGAGGGTCAAGGCGTCCTCACCAAAGGCAGATGTGCGGCAGATGAAACAGTGGTGACTACCAGAGTTCTGACTGGTGGCCGGCCGGACTCCACGCCGGCAACAAACTCGATCTGGTGCCAAGGAGATGAGAACGACAGCTTGATGACGGTGCTGCTTCTCGAGACAGTTTCCCTCCAGCTTTGGTTTCGGCGGTGCTGCAGCAAGGTTCACGGTCGGCAACGAGAGAACACGAAGGCAGGAATACAGGATCGAACAGCAGTATAGGATCACTTCGATCGAGCAGGACAAGCCTCACCTCTCCAGCAACGAACGACAGCGCGTGGCTCGGTCAGGGCAGGGCCCGTGGCACTCGATCGTTTTCTCCATGCTTTGCTCGGCGTCGACTTTTCAACATCACAGGAACGAAGGATCGATGGCGCCGGGAACAGGAGAACTGGAATGAGCGGCGTTCACGATGGGCTTCGATGCTCGATCGGCGGGTGTTCGTTGGTCCACGTCGGCCACACTTCTCGACGGCTACGGCGCACGGCTCTCCGATCTCCGATCTCTGAACAGTTGGACGTCGGCGACAGCGCACAGCCCTCGGATGCTTGATCGGCGCACTCGTGGGTGAGCGAGGGGCTGTCGTGCGCGTAGATGAAGGCCTGCGGGCACTCATGCTTGAAGAACTCCGAGTACTTGGATGCGCGGCAGTTGGCGGAGGCTGATTTGGCGGCGGAGCGACACAGCAGCGAATTCGAGTAGCGGCGGCGCTGCTAGGGCTGCGAGCTTGATGCGAGGCTGTAGCAACTCAAAGATAGCAAAGAATAGCAAAAGGGATAGGCGGCGGATTTTATAGGGTGTCCAGACGTGCCCCTCTCGTGGGAAGATTCCTCAGGAACCTGGATTACATACGACTTATTTCCTTTGGTTGCTAAATCGAATCGGAACAGAGTCCGGCTCCTGGACAATACAAAATAGGAGTTGACAATGTATAATGGGCCACGGCGTTTAGCAATGCAAACTGAAAGGAAAAGCATATCAGCGCCTGCTGCATCGCAGCAGCAGCCTTGGCCGGCATGACGTGAGAGTATAGAGTCCTATGCTTGCACGTATACATGTATATATGTATATTTAAGATACGACGAGAGATAGAGGGAGTTACGAGCGGCGGCTCGCGATAAGGGTTGTACTTCTGAAATCAGGGCGTCGAGGGCTACACCGGCATATATACAGTCGTAGGGTTCGGAAACTTTTCGGAATTTCTTAATTTCAGGATTATTTTAATTCCGCGAATAAAATAATTCTAGAAAATCTAGAATTACCTTTTTGGCCGCGAAAAGTAGCCCGGAGCTCAGAAAAATCACGGGAAAAATCCTGGAGACTCTTGGAAAGATGAGTAACTCAACTAAATGAGTTTGAGCTCATGAAAAGATGGATGAAGAGATCAAGGAAAAAGATTAAGCTCAAGGAAATCGAAATTTTAAATCCAGAAAATGCCAAAAAAATTTCCGGTGAGAAGTAAACGTCGTCCTATGGTATTTTAAAAATAATAGCACTCATCAACACCAAATACAAGCATCACACAAACACCACATTATCAAATTAATATGAAAAAGTTTTAAACCACAATTTTCTATATTTAAATTAGCAGCAACTTAACTTATCTAATAAATTTATTCAAACATTGAAATCATTTATTTTATTTAGTGTTTTTCATGCACAATCTAAAATAGGAAATTTTGGGTGTGACAAATCTACCCCACTTAACAGGAATCTCGTCCCGAGATTTAGAGAGACTGGGGAGAAAGATAAAGTTGATTCTGTAATTCTTCATTTTTCCTTCATCAACTCTTATCCAATGATGATGCCACGAACTCATAACCAACTTTGTAAAGGTATCCTTTAGGCACTTACGATCCTTGTAGATGGTTTCAACAGTTTACCAACCCTGAGAAAAGATACTTGCGCTCGATAATGATTTTGCAACCATGTAAATAGGTGATGCTTCCAATTGACGAAATTGAACATATAAACCTCCATCTTGTATCGTCTTTTAGTTCGGCAAACCCCCTTAAGAAGAGATCAACTAGAGAACACCAATGGATTGATTGCATTTGTTTCTGAGTGATAACTGCCATCATGTCCTTCTACCATCTCAAAGAGATTCATGAGCATATGCAAGAACAAGTAATCCTGCACTTCCTCGTGAGCAGAAAAATGGCAGTGCAGAAATATAGTTATAACTCAAGTTCTATGAATCCGATGATATTGTAGCTTATACCGTTGGAAAGCTTATCAAATTTACTACAACTTTCTTATAGAACACTTCTCCAGATTCTGCAGTTAAGGTAGTCTAAAACTGTGCATAACAGAAACTATTTCAGGTTGCTGACAGCACAGATGCGTCGCCTTGTGATTTTCATAACTCCCAAACCATAATAGCTTTCAGGGTGGTTCTTACCGTCAGAGAAAGATATTGAAGTCTACTATTGTCCAGAATTTATCCATGATTTTTGGGCATCCAAAAATAGAGATATAAGCTATGGAAGACAGACTGCTCTAAAAAGACAGGATAAGATAAAAATGAGATTCAGAGAGATTAGAGAGATAGATAACACTAATCTTCAAGTCTTCATGCTTCTTTGCTTTGCGTTGATGAGATATAAGACATGGATCAAAGATAGCCAAAAGATGACAAGAAAGATAAAGTTTGATCTTCAGTTCTTCGTACCTCATCGCTTGAGATTAATGATGATAGCAGACACTACCCCACTTAACAAAGATTTTGTTCCACCTGGCAGTGTCATTGCAGGCAACACTCTCTTTAAGGCTTGCTGCTAATGATAAGTCCTTCACTTAAAACTTACTAAACATACTTGATATGGGGGTGATGTCATCTAAGTTTTCATGAAACTAACTATAGACTTCCAACATCTCCTTCCTATGTCGTCCATGCTAACTTGTATATAGTATGTTGAATTGAATGATGAACTCCCAACTAATGATAGCTTGAAGTGAAGACCAGTCCTGACGAATACCCGAGCTTCTTGTAGATGATCCAACAAAGCACTGATCCCAAGCAAACAACACTAGCACATGAGTAGACTTCCAATCATAGAGATAACCACTTCTTCCAAGTGAAGCACTAGGACATACGAAACCTTCATCTTGCAACACTCACAACTTTGCTACCCCTTAAGAAAAAGAAACTAGGGGACACCAAAGTAACTTACATCTCCTTTTATACTAGATAACCATAATCATCTCTAATGTAATATTCCAAGGCAAATCAATGAGATTCAAAGATATCCAATGATATATTCACTTATACAAGATAAGGAAGTAATGCAGAAAATTTCTGGACGAATTCCAATTTTAGTAGTTCAGTAAATCTGGCATAACTCGAGCTAAAAAGATCCAAATGAAGTGATCTTTACATAGTTGGAAAGCTTATGAAATTATCTACAACTTTTATTAATAACACTTTTCCAGGTTCTGTCATTAAATTAATCAAAAACAGAGCTTAGCCAAAACTGTTCCAGAATTCCAGACTGTGCAGTAACCTCAACTTAGAACAAGTATATCTCTTAGCTCAAAATAGATAAAAAGGTAAGTCCAGTGGGTTTGGAAAGATACAGAAGTCTAGTTATTCCCAGTAAAATTTCATAAATTTCCCATGTCCATATCTTGAGATATAACAGAAACATTGCAGACTACTATAGAAATCAGCATGCGGAGTATTACGTAAAACCTACCCCACTTAACATGGATCGAGCTACTCCTCAAGACTTATACCTTCCGAGCCACCTTTGAAACACGAGAACAAGGCAACACACAAGCAACACATCAAGCAAAACAAGCACACATCACATCATCGGTACTACACGTGCTTCTTCAACAATGGTGGTCATCCTAAATGGTAGATTATAGATGATGAAAGGCCATCGAACTTTTGAACAAGGTAAGATCAGAAAACTTTAGGTAAAAACAACACAAATCAAAAACCAAGGAAGTAAGAAATAATAGCTCAAAGGAAGCTATATCAAGGAGGGATACAATAGGACAAGGAAGAGGAAATAGTCAAAATCAATGAGTCAAGGAATGACAAAATAGTTTTATAGTGAAATGAGTTTTAGAATACGTCCAGTGCTACTTGGCATACGTCCTACAGTCAACACCGCTCTGATACCACTCTGTCACACCCGGTTCTCTAAAGAACAAAACCAGGCTAATCATATGTGTACCTAGGAAGTCCACACATATGTCAGAATGAAAAAGTATCAGAAACATTGTTATTATATAACGTATACATAGTTATATTAACACTTACATCAGAGTATCGCGGAACGGTAACTAAACTTCAGGCTCCATTCTTCTCAGGGACGGCTGACTGGTGGCTCCGTATGCCAAACACTTCTGAAAGACTTCTGAAAACTCCACTACCTCTTTATCCTTCTTCTGAGCAGCACCTCACTACACACTGAGGTGTGGGGGAAATAGCAAGAGTGAGTCCATGTCGAACTCAACAAGTACAACACAGGGTTCATGAGGCTCAAAAGGCTAGACACTGTTTGACTGCGTTTAGCTTTTATTCATCATGTAATTAGCAATTAAGTAGCATCAAAGTAATCCACTTCCCATTTATGAACCAATGATCAATTGTAATAAAGATAATGAATAGCATTAACATGAGCATAATAATAACAACAATAATTAAGCATGATATAACAATATGATCATCTATCTGTAAATGTTCCAAGGCCGCTCGTATCCATGAGCATGGCTAGTATACCAGTTTTTAACTCTGCGCAGAGGTGTACACTTTCACTGTGAGTCATGACTTCCAAATGCATGGGGAGGCCATTCCCAAAACACCGGAAATCATATAAAGCCACTTAAAGGTTCGTCTAACAAGTTAGGGCCATTAGATTTACTCGGCAGGCAGATGTAGAACCCCCCTTCCCAGTGGCACAACAACCACAGCCTATACACACTAAGGACAGGGGCTCGCCCTACACCCAACGTGGCAAGCCGTTCTTACGCCATTTAAGGTAACCACTAACAAGCTAGAAAAGGTCCTTTAAGCAACTAAAGCCAGAGCCATATAGCCCTCACAGCTGTACTGTATGTCCCGGATGATCACGTACAGATAAGTCCTTATGGAGAGAAACCAGAGCATCAAAATAACACACATGCTCTAGCACCTTTTTAACAGTAATAAAATCATCTTAATGGTTGATTGCTTAATCCATTAATCAAATTACAAGATCATTGTTCATAATTAAGCACTAGCAATAGCTACCCAAATGCATTCCTAAGGTTGACAAGGAATCCGGATAACAATCACTAAGTTATAATCTCTAAGGTTGTCAAGGTAAGCACATGCACATGTGTGATAATTTCAGTGTATAGGTAACAAGGATAGTCCCATGTTATACTTGCCTTAAAGTTAGATCCTTCTTCAAGTACAAACCTTCAATTGACCACTTCTTGATCACCGCGTAAAGCTCACCGACTGGACATAATCGTAGAACACCACACAAACATCCATTCAATCATACACGAAGCAAGCAATTGAACTAATTAGAACAATACACCAAAACAATAAAAAGATTTGAAAACTAGTCTATGCGTTGCTGCGGACACACAGACGTGAAAAGCACACTAATTTGAGCTACGATGCAAAAGAGATGATTACCGAAAGAATATTCTTAAGAGAGAAATAAACTAGCTTCATTCACTTTAATTATATAAAAGTTTTAATAGAATATTCTAGAGAAATATCATGTCAAGTCAATTTGTATTTTGAGTTAGAAAAACAAGATAAGTTAATTACATTTTAATTGTATAGTAAATTAAACTCTTAACTTTACATAAAAGAAGTAACGTGTGGGAATATCTGTTGGAATTATGTATGACACATGTTCAAGTTAAGCGATTTATAATTTAGGAGCACGATCATGTTAGTAATTAATTATATTTAACATTTATATATCAAATACCGTAGTATAACGCCTGTATTGTTTTTAGATTAGAAAACGAGTTTCATACAGATTAATTAATATTTAATTACAAACAAATAAGCATGTAGAATGATAAAGCGTCACTGCTAGGCCGTAGATCACAGCAATATGAAACTAGTTTGATTAAGATGACTATATAAACGATCTAAAACAGATAAGATATCGATGTGAATTGGACAAGTGCACGTGTGATTGGTTGCCTTGCTTTGCTTCTGCATTGCATGTCTAGCTGTGTTCTCTAGATGATGAATGTGCTCTTGAAAAGCAGAGGTGGGTAGAAGATACGTACAGATGCATTCATATGCACTTGGTGACTTTGATGCAGAATCCTTGCATGCTGGACAGGAGGCGTCTCTTGATTTCCTCCCCGGCAATGAAGAAATAAACGTGCAGGAGCTGCTGGATATGGTGAGGATAGAGGCATGAGCCTGGCTTGCTCGACGAGAGGGCAGCAGCTGGCAAAGACGCTGGTGTCCTGAGGTGGATGGCCGGCGTGCAGAACAGCAAGATTTCCTTGCATGCAGACAGATACACAATCTTAAAATATACGATGCAGACTGCAAAGAACACAAAGACCTGAGAAAAAAAGAAGAGAGGGTCAAGGCGTCCTCACCGAAGGCAGATGTGCGGCAGATGAAACAGTGGTGACTACCAGAGTTCTGACTGGTGGCCGGCCGGACTCCACGTCGGCAACAAACTCGATCTGGTGCCAAGGAGATGAGAATGACAGCTTGATGACGGTGCTGCTTCTCGAGACAGTTTCCCTCCAGCTTTGGTTTCGGCGGTGCTGCAGCAAGGTTCACGGTCGGCAACGAGAGAACACGAAGGCAGGAATACAGGATCGAACAGCAGTATAGGATCACTTCGATCGAGCAGGACAAGCCTCACCTCTCCAGCAACGAACGACAGCGCGCGGCTCGGTCAGGGCAGGGCCCGTGGCACTCGATCGTTTTCTCCATGCTTTGCTCGGCGTCGACTTTTCAACATCACAGGAACGAAGGATCGATGGCGCCGGGAACAGGAGAACTGGAATGAGCGGCGTTCACGATGGGCTTCGATGCTCGATCGGCGGGTGTTCGTTGGTCCACGTCGGCCACACTTCTCGACGGCTATGGCGCACGGCTCTCCGATCTCTGAACAGTTGGACGTCGGTGACAGTGCACAGCCCTCGGATGCTTGATCGGCGCACTCGTGGGTGAGTGAGGGGCTGTTGTGCGCGTAGATGAAGGCCTGCGGGCACTCATGCTTGAAGAACTCCGAGTACTTGGATGCGCGGCAGTTGGCGGAGGCTGATTTGGCGGTGGACGGCGGCGGAGCGACACAGCAGCGAATTCGAGTAGCGGCGACGCTGCTAGGGCTGCGAGCTCGATGCGAGGCTGTAGCAACTCAAAGATAGCAAAGAATAGCAAAAGGGATAGGCGGCGGATTTTATAGGGTGTCCAGACATGCCCCTCTCGTGGGAAGATTCCTCAGGAACCTGGATTACATACGACTTATTTCCTTTGGCTGCTAAATGGAATCGGAAGAGAGTCCGGCTCCTGGACAATACAAAATAGGAGTTGACAATGTACAATGGGCCACGGCGTTTAGCAATGCAAACTGAAAGGAAAAGCGTATCAGCGCCTGCTGCATCGCAGCAGCAGCCTTGGCCGGCATGACGTGAGAGTATAGAGTCCTATGCTTGCACGTATACATGTATATATATATATATATATATATATATATATATATATATATATATATATATATTTAAGATACGGCGAGAGATAGAGGGAGTTACGAGCGGCGGCTCGCGATAAGGGTTGTACTTCTGAAATCAGGGCGTCGAGGGCTACGCCGGCATATATATAGTCGTAGGGTTCGGAAACTTTTCAGAATTTCTTAATTTCAGGATTATTTTAATTCCGCGAATAAAATAATTCTAGAAAATCTAGAATTACCTTTTTGGCCGCGAAAAATAGCCCGGAGCTCAGAAAAATCACAGGAAAAATCCTGGAGACTCTTGGAAAGATAAGTAACTCAACTAAATGAGTTTGAGCTCATGAAAAGATGGATGAAGAGATCAAGGAAAAAGATTAAGCTCACGGAAATTGAAATTTTAGATCTAGAAAATGCCAAAAAAATTTCCGGTGAGAAGTAAACGTCGTCCTATGGTATTTTGAAAATAATAGCACTCATCAACACCAAAGACAAGCATCACACAAACACCACATTATCAAATTAATATGAAAAAGTTTTAAACCACAATTTTCTATATTTAAATTAGCAGCAACTTAACTTATCTAATAAATTTATTCAAACATTGAAATCATTTATTTTATTTAGTGTTTTTCATGCACAATCTAAAATAGGAAATTTTGGGTGTGAAAATAAGTCCCTGTTTCAACTCTAAACCATATCTAGAAGTACAGAACATACCATTCAAAATCAAGACTCCGCAAAGGGGTACACATTAACCCCAATAAAAGCAAGGGATATCACCCATACCACTCATTGGTACATAAGTGATATCTCAATGACTCCATCTTTCCTCACTTCGACCAAGAATGCCCACAAAAGGTTTGAATGGGTACCAGAGTACTGGCTTCTGAAAGCCCTAGTTTGGTTTTGGCTAATTGATGACACCTAAGTACTAACCTATGTCATGAGTGATGAATTGAGCTAGGTTGGTACATCCAAGTAATGGAGCAAGCAAAAGGTCCATAGAGATGAAGATGGACATGAATTGATGATGATCAAGCTCTAACTTGGAAAAGAAGAAAGAGAAAAACAAAAACAAAGTTGATCAAGGCAAATGTATCAAATAGGTTTTTGTTTTGGCACTCAAGACACCATAGAGGGTGTGAGTGTATTTAGGATCGATAGCCGTACTATAAAGAGAGAAAATATTTGCTAAGCGATTTATTGAGTATCACTAGGTGACATGATTCTTGCATATGCATTAGGAACCTAGTGTGCTAACATTGACCCTTGTAAGTTGTTAGAAAAAATGCTAACACGCGTACTCATAAGTTACACACTTTGTGGTTAGCAACTTGGAATCAAGGGTGAAGTGTTTGAGGAGTTAGAAAAAGAAAAGGTGGCACGGGGTAGTGACCTGACACTGTTCACAAGGTGACTGGACACATCCAGTACTAAACCCTAGGTCTCGGTCAGTGGCACTGCACAGACTGGATGCTGGGATCAGACTCGGGCACCAAGTCCGGTTAGTCGTGGCAGTGAGGCCGAGGCTCGGCCTCGTGATTGGACGCAAGAGCCAACGCGAGATCAGATGCCCAGGGGGTGCGTCAGGTCATGGCTGACGTACGTTGACACCAGTGTTGTGTGTGGGCGCCTATGAGGATCGGATGTTGGGCGAGTTAGGTCGACATTGATCGGACGTGTCCGGTCAGTAAAAATCATCTCTGGTACCTTACTAGACTCGTTTATGAGTCCGGTTGTTTCCATTGGTGTGTCCGGTCACACCTTAACACGTGAGTGATCAAATAAGTGACCGTTCGAGATGGACGACTGAGGTTTGAATGTGGACATGTGGATGGCTGTGACTGACCAGACGCTGGCCGACCAGATGCAGGGGCGCCTCTAGTCAGTGCGTCCAATCAGCTCTACGTGGTGCCAATGACTCTATTCCTTGAGGGCACCTATTTAAGGCCCATGGCCGGCTTGGGGCTAACTCTCTTAGCACTTTGACATTCTTAACATCCTTGTGAACCTAAGCAAACACCTCCCGCTCATCTCCACCATTGATTCATCATCATAGTGAGATTGGGAGTGATTTTATGTGTATTTGCTTGAGTGATTGCATCTAGTGGCACTTGGGAATCGTTGTGGTTGTGGATTTCTTGTTACTTTTGGTGGGTGCTGCCACCTAGACAGCTTGGAGCGGTGGGGAGCTTTGGTACGTCTTGGTGATTGTTTGTGGCCAGCTTCGATGATTGTGAGGGGTCTTGTACCTTTCCCGATGGAGAGCCGAAAGGTAACTCTAGTGGATTGCTCGTGTCATTGAGTTACCTCACTTGTGGGTAGGTTCTTGCAGTGTCCAATTGTTAGACTATGTTTGTGCAACACTTGTTAGTCATTGAACCACCAAGTATTGGTCGATACAATGGGGACTAGCTTGCCGGCAAGTACGTGAACCTCAGGAGAAAAATCTTGTGTCATCTTGTGATTGGATTTCATTCGATGATTGATTGGTATTCATCTTGTGATTGGTTCATTCCTCTATACGGCAGTATAATCACCCTACTCACTCTCTTACATTCTTGCAAACTAGTTGTCAAGCTTTTTAGTGTAGTTAGTCTTTGAGAGCTTGTTACTTTGGTTAGTGTGGCTCTTTAGTTAGTCTTTGAGAGTACGCTAGCTTAATGAGTAGTGACCTAGCTTGTTGTGTGCCTATTGATCATAGCAACTATAATTGTTGAATAGGTGGCTTGCAACCCTTCTAGACCTAAAGTAAAATTGCATTACACCATTTGTTGTACTAATCAATTGCTCTAGTGCTTCGTAGAATTTTTAAATAGGCTATTCACCCCCTCTAGCCATATTAGGACCTTTCAAGTGGTATCGGAGCCATGGTCACCGGTTGATTGAAGGCTAAACAACCTCAGTGTCAAATTATGGCTCAAGTTGTGTTCAACCAATGCAAGGGCAAATGTTGACGGTCGTCAACCATCAATTTCAAACCGTCAATAGAACATGAAAAAGGGCAAATAATAAATAAAAATATAGAATAGGGGTTTAACTGATAGAATTCCACAGGTTTTGGTGAATCTGTGTTTCTGTATGGAGTTATCAGGAAATAAATGGATAAATGAATAAATGTCGAGCTAAAAAGCATATTCCACGGCGGCATGAAGTGAAGAAGGATCTAGAAGATATGAGAAGGCAGACCCCCGAAGGTTGGACCCACCAGGAAGTGACCCAGGTTGGCCGACCTAGCCTGTAGGTCGGCTGACCTAGAGGTCCACCTGTCAGCCTCGGCCTTCGCACACGATGCTCCACCGCTTTAGGGTTTTAATCTCCTCCGTTGTTTCAAGTCGGTTTGATCCAAGGGCTATGGTTCATTCCACTGGCCTATATAAATAGAGCCCACCCCCTCCTAAAGAGAGAAGCCAAGAGGAAATCAGTTGAAGCCAAGGAGAAGCTCTCCACCAGAGATTAGATTAGCTACTTAAAGTTCTAGTATGGGCTAGCTAGCAAGGTTTAAGTAGAGTTCAGGTTCTCGCTCGAGGATTCTGGATCTACGGTCATCTGGAGTCTGGTATAATCTTTTGTATCGCTCCTTTTTATGACTTTATTCTATTTCAATATTATATTCCTATTTATTATGTTCCTAGTTTGCTCTAGTAGTATATTTGATATAGTCATGATTGGTTATCAGTTTAAGCATAATGTCGCAAAGCGCTTAATCTAGTACTTGAGTAGGTGACGTGGTAGCCAGTATGTTAGCATGCTTAGATATTGTATGCCTACGGATGCACTCTATATGCTGGGAAGTGTGGTAGATCGCAGGCGTGACAATAATCCCATTGAGTCCTTTGTATCCCACACCTCGTATATAGAACTAGTAGAACCCGGTTGCAGAGGAATAGTCTAGCTATGTTCTTTCTCTCCTCTAGCAATGTTCCTTATGTGTAGATGAAGAGTCCTTTGTGCTATATATGATTGTATATTTGCTAGAGTACACGAAAGACTTAATGAATTAGTAATTACTTAGGGATTCAACCTCTTAACTAATCTCCTGTCAGGTCTTACTAAACTTGTGTAGTATCTATTTCTATCTCTGGGGTTATCAATATTTATGCTTGCATTTATTCATTATCCTTATTTATCTACAATGATTTGTTATTTCATGCTACTCAATTTCAATAGCTTTTCCCTGTGGTAAAATATAAATAACGATACCTGGAATACTCCTAGTGAAGTGCTACAATGGTAGAATTAATCTGTGTGCTTGCGGATTTATTGTTATTTAATATATTTCATATATTCAATATTATTGGTCACATGAAATGATAGTCAATTTGATAATAATGTCTAGCTTCATTTGCTAGGGATGACAACCTGGTTCCATAGTTAGATGTGTAGTGATTACTAAGTGACTACTACTAAAACAAGTGTTGCATTAATAAATACCAACAGCAAACCACCATTCTTTGATGGTGCATGTTATGACTGTTGGAAGAGAAAAATGAAGATGTACCTTGATTCAATCAATGATCAAGTATGGGATGTGACCGAAAGTTGTTATTCTAGATCCCGACAATCCCACAAACGAAGACAAAGCCAACAAGCAATGTAATAAATGGCTCTCAACACCATCTACAATGCCATTGATTCTAAGGTGTTTGAGCAAATCAAGGATTGTGAAAGAGCTAGTGAGGTGTGGAAGAGATTGGAAGAGACCTATGAAGGCATACCGGTGGTGAAGAGTGCCAAGCTATACATCCTTAAGGATAAGTTGACAAGCTTCAAGATGAAGGATGATGAGAGCTAGCATTCCTGAGATGTTCCATCGATTGCAAGTGATTGTCAATGACTTGAAGGCTTTGGGTGAGAAGATCAATGATGATGATGTCTCTCATCGGTTCTTGATGTGCATACCTCCAAGATTTGAGATATTGAGATTGATCATCATTAGAGGAGGATTGAAGCAGCTAACCCCTAACCAAGTACTAGGTGATGTCATGACACAAGTGACATATCGTGTGAAAAGGGAGGAGGTTGACAAAGATGAGAAGAAGGAGGATGAAGACAAGTGTTGACGGTCCTTAAGTACCAAATATAGTTATCAAATAAATAAAGAAAAGGATCCAAATGCAACCAACACCTAGACTTAGGGTTTTATCTGACAGAATTCCACGAGTTTTGGTGTTTGTCTGTTTCTGCAGGGGGTTATCAGAAAATACGGAGGAAAGGCCCACACGTCAGGTTTACATAGAGATAATAACGTGTTCACCGATTTTCTATCATCTAGAAGACTCCAGAAGCCACGAGAACGAACGGGAGGCCGAACGGGCCCGGAGGCAGGGCGCCCGCCCTGCTCCCTAGGGCGCCCGCCCTCGCCTGAGAGCCAATCAGGCTCCGTCTCGCGGATTATGCTCCACCGACCTAAGGGATCAAGGAAAACCGTGTGATTAATGTCGGTTTGATCCGACGGCCCACGTTCACTTGAGGGGGCTATATAAGCAGGACCCCTGGCCCCTGGAGGAGGCACTCCCTCATTCTCAATTCCTCAAACCCTAATCTCAGGAGGAGAGTCTCTGATCAAGCCCTAGAGCCACCACATCAACTAGATCTCTAGTATAGCATAGCTACATAGGATTAGAACTAGAAGGAGTCAATCTTCGATTGGTTTCCGGATCTGTCAAGAGGATTCTTGGTAATTCCTCTACTGTTCTTCATTGTTCATCTTTGTTCTTTAATATTATGAATACAACTTTGTTCTATTTCAATATATTGATTATGACTATGCTCTACTTGTTTATGTTTGCAATTATATTGTTCTTAGTTTATCGTAGTTATATGCTTGGCTTAGTTAGATTGGAATTATATACATGTTTAGGATCGTATAGCGTTTATCCATCGGATCCATGGGTAAATGATAAATATTGTGTAGGCGTGGTGCTTAGACCATATTTATCTATGATTGCACCTTATATGCCGGATCGTGGGGTGGTCCGCGATGGTGACAGCTTCGTTGGTTCTTATATAGTCCCCCTCCCGTGTGTAAGGCAGGTAGAGCAACATTATTACGGGGGAGTGATTGCTATGTTTCTCATCTTCCTTGATAATATCACTATGCATGGGCGTAGTCCTTTCTCGCAATGATTGCCAAGTGTACTTGCACTAACTATGATATGCTAGACTTTATAGTTAAGAATAACTTAGGAAATATCCTTGTAGTTCGTCCTAATACCATGCTAATGACTTGCTAGAATATCTGTTGAGGTGCTTATCATTATTATATGTGGCTAGCTGATCAGATTAATTATCTGTCACCATTCATACTTTATCTATATTTTATGTGACACTTACCCCTGTATGCAAGAGATAGATGAATGCTCTCACTTATACATGCAATGATTGATACTCATTCCTATATTCCATTCCATAATCAACATTGATGTTAGTAATCCCTTCCCAGTGGTAAAAATATAAATAACGATACCTGGAATACTTCCTGGTTAAAATGCTATATCGGTATTAATCTGTGCGCTTGCAGATCTTATTTATTATTTATTTAGAAGAGCAGTTGCATATTTCAATACCGTGTCTCTCATGTCATGCTGGGGATGACAACTTGGCTTAAGTGGCATGAGGGATAGGTTCGGCATTTTTGGCGCCATTATCAGAATTAGAAAACTAAGTCTACTTTTGGTAATGACGTTAAGAATGCCCAACAAGCATTTTTGGCGCCGTTGCCGGGGAAGGTTGATTTACTAACAAGGAATGAATACGGAATTTGAGTCATCATTCGCATCATTAAGTGATTGAGATCATCAATTCTCCCATACAGATTTACCCCTGTATTTTTTTCCATTCTTATTGTTTTGCAGGGTGATGTATGAATAGAGGACATCTTCCAGAAAATTTTGTTGACAACCCCGAAGCATTAATCAGAGGGGCAAGAGCCAAGCTCAAGAAGTCAACACTTCGACGCAACACTTCATCCAATCCAGAAGACCGTCGAATTTTCATCCGGAATTTGTCAACAGAGTTCGCAGCCATGGCGAACAAGACGATCCGCGTGTTCTCAGCTCCCACTATGGACAACATCCGCACTGGACCTGCCGTGGCCATCGATAAGAACTTTGAGCTCAAGCCAGGGCTCATCAACATGGTACAAGCCAACCAGTTTTGTGGGAAGCCGCACGAAGATGTAAGTGCTCATCTCCAATACTTCCTAGAGATTTGCAGCACATTCACTATATTAGATGTTCCCAGAGACGCCATACTACTTCGCCTTTTCCCATTCTCACTATTGGGGAGAGCGAAGCAGTGGTTCTACGCGACGAAGGATAAGAACACTACGTGGGCACTCTGCTCTATGAACTTTCTGGCTAAGTTCTTTCCCATGGGCAAGACCAATGCTCTCCGTGGGAAGATTACAAGTTTTCAGCAACAACATGATGAATCCGTTCCAGAAGCATGGGAGCGCTTTCAAGATTACATCCTAGAATGTCCCCATCATGGAATGGAAAGCTGGCTACTTATGCAGACTTTCTATCATGGGCTCATCACTAGTGCTCGTGAGACCATGGATGCTGCAGCTGGAGGCGCATTTCTATCACTCACCATACCACAATCTACAGTCCTTGTGGAGAAGATGGCGTCCAACCAAGGTTGGAACGAAGAGAGGACTCAAACACGCAAGAAGGGTGGAGGTATGCACCAGCTCAAGGAGGTAGACATGCTGTCTGCAAAGCTAGACCTACTCATGAAAAAGCTCGATGACAAAGCTGGAGACAAAAGAGAAGTCATGAACGTCTACGACTCTCACATGACTTGTGAGGAATGTGGAGATACTGGACACTCAGGCAATCACTGCCCTGAGATGCTTGAGGATGCAAGGTACATCAACAACAACAACAACTACAACCATCCTCAACAAAATCAAGGTTGGAATCAACAGAGGCCTAAGTACTCAGGTAACTACTCAGGTAATTATCAAGGTAATAACTCTTACAACAACAATAATAATTTTCCACCCCTGAGAGAGTTAGTGTCTAATCAAGGAAAGCTAATGGATAACTTGTCTAAGAAATTGGCATCCAATGATAAAATACTGGATAATTTCTCTACTGCCATCAAAAACCAAATTAGCTTTAATAAAATGATTGAATCTCAGTTAAATCAAATAGCTGCTGCTGTTCCTGCTACTAACCCCGGTATACCATCACAACCGGAAGGATTAGAATCTGCAAATCTTGTAGACATGTTTGATGCAGGTAACTATTGGAGTAATCCCGCTGTCGGAGTACATAATGACCTTCTGCCAGTCAAGAGAGGCGATCCAGGACGCCCCATCATCCCGATCTCCATCGGCATGGTGGACTTCCCAGAAGCACTCTGCGACTTTGGCTCCAGCGTCAACATTATGCCCAGGGTACTCTATGAAAAATTCTTTACATATCCTTTATCAGAAACAACTATGTGTTTGCAGCTTGCAGATCGGACACTAAGCTTTCCTAAAGGAATATTAAAGAACATGTGTGTCCGAGTTGGTACCTCGTATGCTCCAGCTGACTTCGTGGTGATAGAGAATGGGTCCGATGAGAGGTCACCAGTTATTCTGGGAAGGCCATTCCTGAACACCTCGGGAGCTGTCATCTACGCCAGCGCTGCGAAGATCAACTTCAACATCAAGGGGAGGAAGGAGACGTTTTCCTTCAAGAACAAGATTACACAAATCCTAGAGCAACCCCAACATGAACCAAGGAAGAGGACCAACAGGAGGATCAAGCAGAACAAGAACAACCAAGGATGGACCGAATCAGCTAAGATGGTCACTGCAGTTCAAGGAGGTCAAGATGGTCGACTCAAGTCGCCCTTCCTGAACAAGAAGAACGACCCAGGTATGCCAAGCATTGAGTGCTCAATCAATGGATACTCCTTTCAGAAGGCGCTCTGCGACACTGGATCAGGCGTCAACATAATGGCCACAGTCACCTATCAGCTCTTGTACGGGACCATGCCCTTAAAACCAACATACACTCAGCTCCAGATGGCAGATCAGACATCCCGAAAGGTCGAAGGTATAGTAACCGATGTCCCTGTTAAAATTAATGATCATTTTGTCCATACAGACTTTCAGGTCATTGACATGGGAGACGACGAGTACGATCCACCCATCATCCTAGGAAGACCGTTCCTAGGCACCGTCAAAGCAATCATCTACATTGGAACCGGAGAAGTCCATATGCATTTCCCCTCTGAGAAGGTACGCCGCTACTTTAATGACCCTAACTATATAGTTGAAGATTCTAAGCAGGTCAGGACAAGAAGAAGGCGACGTAACCATAACCAAAGGAGGCAAACCATCAAGGACGTATGGGCAGACTATGAAGGAGAGGTCATAAGGCCCGAGGATACACAATAGGAGACCGAAGCACCAAGTCAGGTATGGAAAGCGAAGACAGTTACACAAGAAGAGGAGGCGCTGCCGGAACCACCGTCTACGCCACCCAAATCCCAGGACAACTAAGAAGAAAAGAAGTCCTGTTCGGAGGACTTAAAAACACCGAACGCCGTGCCAACAGGTAAACTTGGTAGTTATCATTTTCCCTTTAATTATTGCTCAGTTAATCATGTTCATTCTGTCTAAAAAAATGTTGAAAACAGTAAGCCCCATGTGAGTATGCGAGTGGCATAAAACCCATAAGTACATTCACTGTGGTGGCCTAAAAAAAATAATAATATATTTTTTCTGTTCTATAAAAATGAAAATAAAAATAGAGAGTGACATTTATCAAGGAAGCTCAAACATGATAAAGGCTAGATATTTATGCTAACGCTTAATCAAGTTCCACGAAGCTTTGTTGTCTATTTGAGCTCCATAGAATTCAGGAAGACTAGCAGACGGAGGATATCCTAATCGTTGTCAGGGTGCTGCCGACATTCAAATACACCTCTGCACCTGCTAGCTACATCAGAAGAAATTACGTCAAGATCCAGCTTGGGGGAGAGCACCCCCATTTATCCCGATAAGTATTTTTATCTACATTTATACCTATGCTTTATTAAAATAAAAAGATGCATAATCATGAAAACCCAAATAAATATTTTGTGTTTATATATATTTGCTTAGTTTAATAAATAAATAAAGTAGCTATGCTAAACTGAATCTTGAAAATAAAACTCTAGCATGGATATGATGAATAGTTGCTCTGCCTAATTTTCAAATTTGTTCTCTCTCTAGTTTAGACATAACTGTTATAATTTAAAACTGGCTCTAAACCTGAACTAGTGGGAAGAGAACTTGATCTGAAGTCTAAGTTGTTAGCGGATATGATATGGGAAGGTTGAGCTGCTGTTTATCTGTTCCTAGAGATGCTAGAATTCTGGAGAATTTTATCTTTGAAAATCTTTAAAATGTTGCATGATGAGTTCCTGTATGATGAGAGTTTAAATTCCTACCACAGCCATATATATACATGCTTGTTAGAATAAGAGCCGCACTTTTACTACTTACTGCTTATGGGCATTGAGTGTGGTCAAGCTGTGTAGACCCTTAGGAACTTGTCATGTGGTTAAAATCAAGATTCACTTGCACGTTCACTCATATATGCTGCTTCTACTCCGGAAGTACGTATCCACATATATCCACTCATTTCCATCTCTAGATTCACCCAAAATTATTCTACTCCTGACCCGGGAGAGAATAGCCAAAAACATTATCCCATTCCTGTTATTCCCTGTGAGGTTAATGCTCAAGTCATTTCTACTACCACTTGCTATATTTTCAAAAGAGGGAGATTGCTCTAAAAAAACGAGGAAATAAAAAGGAGCAAGTGCTCGGAACCTCGAAGAAAGAAAAAGTGAGACGAGAGGTAAAAATGGACAAGTGTCCGACAATAGAATTAGGGGTACAAGATACCCACCTGAGAGAAAAAAAGAAAAAAAAATAGAGCATCTCATTCCCCTCAAAAGTTTTAAAAAGCAAGAAAGGTATGTATTCCCTCAAAAAGAGCATTAAACTTTTGTTATCACCATACACCACTCATTCACCACACATGCACATCTTGATTTGACTTATTGACTTGTTTCTCTGGATCCATGGTTTGACTATGCAATAAATGTTCTATGAGTATGTATACTGTATCTCCCACCTATGAGCTCCAGATATCAAAGCCTTATTAGAGTAGGGTGAGAGAGAAGGCAATGTCACTACGCCTTATACCATAAATACCACATACTTTGAGAGAGAAGGCATATACCATTACTGCCTTGGTAAGGATCCAGAAATACCACAAAAGAGAGACCGAGAAAGTCATATAAGGAATCTCTGAGTTTTATTTGAAAAATTTGCAAAAACTCCAGAGCTATAGCTGATCAAGAATAAGAGACATGGCGTTTGACTAGACCGTTCTATCTTTTAACCACTCAAGATGCAGGTGACGGTTGCAAGCCCCATGGTGAAAGGTAAAATGAGTAAGTTTTAAGTCTTGATAGTTTACTCTAATTCAGGGATGAGACCTTATTTGAAAGCATATGTACCGTCAACGTTCAAAGGCGTTGCAGCAACTTCTGATCCATAATGAGTCTATCCTTGCTCAGGGACGAGCAAGAGGTAAGCTTGGGGGAGTTTGTTGACGGTCCTTAAGTACCAAATATAGTTATCAAATAAATAAAGAAAAGGATCCAAATGCAACCAACACCTAGACTTAGGGTTTTATCTAACAGAATTCCACGAGTTTTGGTGTTTGTCTGTTTCTGCAGGGGGTTATCAGAAAATACGGAGGAAAGGCCCACACGTTGGGTTTACATAGAGATAATAATGTGTTCACCGATTTTCTATCATCTAGAAGACTCCAGAAGCCACGAGAACGAATGGGAGGCCGAACGGGCCTGGAAGCAGGGCGCCCGCCCTGCTCCCTAGGGCGCCCGCCCTCGCTTGAGAGCCAATCAGGCTCCGTCTCACGGATTATGCTCCACCGACCTAAGGGATCAAGGAAAACCGTGCGATTAATGTCGGTTTGATCCGACGGCCCACGTTCACTTGAGGGGGCTATATAAGCAGGACCCCTGGCCCCTGGAGGAGGCACTCCCTCATTCTCAATTCCTCAAACCCTAATCTCAGGAGGAGAGTCTCTGATCAAGCCCTAGAGCCACCACATCAACTAGATCTCTAGTATAGCATAGCTACATAGGATTAGAACTAGAAGGAGTCAATCTTCGATTGATTTCCGGATCTGTCAAGAGGATTCTTGGTAATTCCTCTACTATTCTTCATTGTTCATCTTTGTTCTTCAATATTATGAATACAACTTTGTTCTATTTCAATATATTGATTATGACTATGCTCTACTTGTTTATGTTTGCAATTATATTGTTCTTAGTTTATCGTAGTTATATGCTTGGCTTAGTTAGATTGGAATTATATACATGTTTAGGATCGTATAGCGTTTATCCATCGGATCCATGGGTAAATGATAAATATTGTGTAGGCGTGGTGCTTAGACCATATTTATCTGCGATTGCACCTTATATGCCGGATCATGGGGTGGTCCGCGATGGTGACAGCTTCGTTGGTTCTTATATAGTCCCCCTCCCGTGTGTAAGGTAGGCAGAGCAACATTATTACGGGGGAGTGATTGCTATGTTTCTCATCTTCCTTGATAATATCACTATGCATGGGCGTAGTCCTTTCTCGCAATGATTGCCAAGTGTACTTGCACTAACTATGATATGCTAGACTTTATAGTTAAGAATAACTTAGGAAATATCCTTGTAGTTCGTCCTAATACCATGCTAATGACTTGCTAGAATATCTGTTGAGGTGCTTATCATTATTATATGTGGCTAGCTAATCAGATTAATTATCTTTTTCACCATTCATACTTTATCTATATTTTATGTGACACTTACCCCTGTATGCAAGAGATAGATGAATGTTCTCACTTATACATGCAATGATTGATACTCATTCCTATATTCCATTCCATAATCAACATTGATGTTAGTAATCCCTTCCCAGTGGTAAAAATATAAATAACGATACCTGGAATACTTCCCGGTTAAAATGCTACATCGGTATTAATCTGTGCGCTTGTAGATCTTATTTATTATTTATTTAGAAGAGCAGTTGCATATTTCAATACCGCGTCTCTCATGTCATGCTGGGGATGACAACTTGGCTTAAGTGGCATGAGGGATAGGTTCGGCATTTTTGGCGCCGTTATCAGAATTAGAAAACTAAGTCTACTTTTGGTAATGACGTTAAGAATGCCCAACAACAAGAAGAAGAAGAGTGTAGCTTTTAAGGCTACCTCATCATCCAAGAATATGGGCAAGTCTAAGAAAGAATCAAGTGATGATAAAGATGGTAGTGACATTGATGATAAGGCCATGGCTCTCTTTGTGTGCAAGATGGGCAAATTCATGAAGAAGAAGGGATATGGTGCAAGAAAGAGAAGAGACAACTATAAGAGCAAGGATTATGTGAGAAGACGCTACAAGTGCAAGAGCAAGGATCATGTTATAGTGGATTGTCCATACAATAGTGACAATGATGTGGATGAGAAAAAGAAGGAGAAGAAGGAAAGGAAGGAAAAGAAAGAGAAGGAGAAAAAGATGACCTTCCAAAAGAAAAAGAAAGATGGAGGCTACATGGTTACTTGGGATAGTGATGGCTCTTCGAATAGTGATGATTCTAGTGATGATGACAAAAAATCTCTCAAGAAGGCACTAGCAAGCATCACCATCAACAACAAGCCATTCATCTTCGACACTCCATCAACAAAGCCTACCAAGGTAAAATATGATGTGAGTGATAATGATACTTGTGAAAGTAATGATTGTAGGAGTGATAATGATGAGGAGTACACCAAGGGGGAGCTCATGGACATGTCGGAGCAAGTCCATACTTGCTTTGAGATGATGAGAAAGGAGTGCAAAGAATAATGCAAGAGAGTCAAATCTCTTGAGCAATCCTTTGATGAGCTCAATGCTTCTCATGAGAGTCTAAAGGAATGTTGGTATTTCTTACCGCATACAGAAATAATCCGTAAGCACACAGAATTACCATTGTAGCATTTCACCTGGAAGTATTTAGGGTATCATATTTCCACAAGGAACGGAGGTGTAGGAGTCTCTTATCTAGTTCATCCATGGCAACAAGAAGAAAGATAGCTCGGGTAGTGAGGTTTTCTAAGGATAGAGATCCTAAGTTAAGATAGCCTTGCCACTATAAACTTTCTTTGAGCACCGGCTTAAACCTGGTCTACCAAGCGATACTAGCCTATAGTCAACATCGAACCCAGACGTGGGGGAGTACGAAGGATGGACAGGGTTATCACCACCTGCCGCCTACCCCTCAACCAAAGAGAATGAGGTAAACAAAGGTAGCATCTAGCCTAGACTCCATGTCTACACTATCGACTACTACTCTAGCGTCGATCAGGGTTATCCGTCTTTATCAGGGCCTACTACTAGAGTATCCACCATGGGGATGGATGACGAACCCACAAGTAAATAATGAACAAAACTAACTTAATGTAGAACTCACCACTGAAGATAAACATGAACCCTATACTCCAAGTAGTATTCCGATCGTAGAGGTACAAGTGAAGAGGGAGCCGACATTCTCGGCATTCCTTCCACTACAAATGGAGGTAGCCGACAACCCCGGTACTTCTCCATCTCTTTTCTCTTCCTCACTCACTCTCTACTACAACTAGCTAGAGAGCTAAGATATGAAATGGAGCTCTACTCCTCTTGCTATATTATGTCTCTTGTGTTGTGTCTTTCCCAAGTGTGTTGTGGTGTAGAGGGGGTACCCCTCTATTTATACAGGGCAAGAGATGGTGCTAGAAGCTATATTTGGCATGAAGCATGCACTCCACTGCCTCTGCATGTCAAGGAGGCACTGCCACAGCAAGAAGAGGCAGGGAGGTGCCTAGAGGGGAGCAACTGCCCCCTAGGAGCCGTCGGCCCTTGACTGCCACCTCAAGCCACCACCTTTGCATGGCAAGCCTTGGGCTAGACATGGACCAGTACCCCATGGTGCTTTGCCCATTTGGGTTGGTTTGGTGGGGCGTCTCCCTTGTTCTTTTACGCGAATCAGCGTCGGAAAGCACCTTTCGGTGAAATCTTCCATGTATTTGTATTTGTGGCCTACAAAATAACATTCTCCAAATACATGTGGAACTAGGTCAATAGTAAATGCATATGTACTTAAGATTGTTAATTTCTCCTCTTTTTATATCTTAATTGACGGTTAGAAATTGGAGTTAAAGACCGCCAATAAGGAAGACCATGAGGAGCTTAGCAACACTCACACTAAGCTTGAAAAAGCTCACCCCTCTCTCCTCAAGCAAGTCAAGATGGAGGAAGCCAAGAAGGAGCAAGTGATTATGTCTTATGATGTGGGACTAACATATGATATTTTTGATGAATCTTTTTATAAGCCCATTGTTATTACTCTCACTAACCCTTCTTGTAGCACTTTCACTTCTTCCTCACCTACTACTAATGGTTTCACTTGTGATGCCTAACTAATGATTGAGAATGAGACCCTCAAGAAGGAGGTTAATGAGCTCACTCATGCCCTAGGCAAGGCCTATGGTGGTGAGGACCGCTTGCTTATGTGCGTGGGTAGCCAAAGAGCATCTCTCTACAAAGAGAGATTGGGCTATACCTCCAAGAAAGGCAAGGCCACCTTTGCTCCTCACAAGACTATTTTTGCGAAGAACAATGGTCAGTATTGCTATAGTTGCAAGCAACTTGGTCACAAAGAGCATGAATGCAAGAACAAGAAATCACATGCTAATGTATCCTCAATTAAGTTTGATTCTTATTATTTTCTTACTAAGGCTACCAATGATGTGAAGGCTAAGTTTATCGGTACATCCTTGTTGGGCCCAAAGAAGGCCATTTAGGTACCAAAGAGCCTAGTGACTAACCTTCAAGGACCTAAGCAAGTTTGGATACCCAAAATGAATTGATTTTCTTTTGTAGGTCTATTATAAAGCCGAAGGAAGACATTGGGTGCTTGATAGTGGGTGCATACAACACATGACTGGTGATTCAAGAATGTTCAATTCAATCAATGCAAATGGCAATGATGAAATTCATAGTATCACATTTGGTGACAATGGTAAAGGCAAGGTCAAAGTGCTTGGTAAGATTGCAATCTCCAATGAGTTGAGCATTTCTAATGTGCTACTAGTAGAGACCTTGAACATCAACCTATTGTCGATAGCTCAACTTTGTGATCTTGGTTTCAAGTGCATATTTCGTGTGGATGATGTAGAGATCATAAGTGTAGATGGCTATAACTTAATCTTTAAAGGCTTAGATATGAGAATCTATACTTGGTTGATTTCAATGCTAGTAAAACCCAATTGTCAATATGTTTGTTCAGCAAATATAGCATGGGTTGATTATGGCTTGGTCATATTGGAATAAAACAATTGAACAAGTTAGTTAAGCATGATCTAGTTAGAGGCTTGAAAGATGTCATGTTTGAGAAGGATAAGCTATGTAGTGCATGTCAAGCAAGAAAGCAAGTTGGAAACATTCATCCAAAGAAGAAACCAATGGTTCCCAAGAGGAAGATGAGAATCTAGATGATGCGAGAGGCACTCAATTGGCCAATGCAATGAAGAAGATAGATATTGGTGACATAAGGCCTAGAGAAGTGATTTAAGTTGAAGATGACAAAGATCAAGTGCTCTCTAACTCAAATGTGCAAGCTAGTGGTTCTCATGATCAAAATTAAGCTAGTACAAGTGGTGCTCAAGTGCTAGATCAACAATAAGTGGCTAGCTTATCATCTCAACCAAATGATCAATCAAGTGCAAGCAATCAAGTTCAAGCGATCCAACCAACCAATGTTACAAGAGATCACCCCTTGGATTCTATAATTGGAGATATTTCTAGAGGTGTACAAACAAGATCAAGACTGGCATTATTTTGTGAGAATTTCTCATTTGTGTTATTCATTGAGCCAAAGAAGATAGAAGAAACTTTGATAGATGTTGATTGGGTCAATGCCATGCATGAAGAGCTAAACAATTTCACAAGAAATCAAGTATTGGAGTTAGTTGAGATGCCTAAGGGACATAATATGATTGGAACCAAATGGGTCTTTCAGAACAAGATTAAGATGGGATAGTTGTAAGGAACAAAACAAGATTGGTAGCTTAAGGTTACACTCAAGTTAAAGGTCTTGACTTTGGAGAAACATATGCCCCGATTGCAAGATTGGAAGCAATTAGTATCTTGTTAGCTTGTGCTTATGCCCACAACATCAAGCTCTATCAAATGGATGTGAAGAGTGCATTTCTCAATGGCTACATCAATGAAGATGTATATGTTGAGCAACCTCCCAGTTTTGATGATGACAAGAAGCCCAACCATGTATACAAGTTGAAGAAGGCTTTGTATGGATTGAAGTTAGCACCTAGAGCATGGTATGGGAGATTGAGAGATTTCTTACCCTCTAAAGGGTTTAAAATGGGAATGGTTGACACCACTCTTTTCACCAAGAAGATAGGTAAGGACTTGTTTGTGTTGCAAATCTATGTTGATGACATTATCTTTGGATCAACCAATCAAGACTATTGTGAAGAGTTTGGAAAGATGATGGCAAATGAGTTTCAAATGTCCATGATTAGAGAGCTTAGTTACTTCCTTGTTCTTCAAATCAAGCAAATAAAGAATGGTACATTTGTGAGTCAAGGCAAGTACATCAAAGACATGCTTGAGAAGTTTGGAATTGATGATGCTAAGGCAATTAGTACACCTATGGGAACAAATAAAAACTTGGATAGTGATGCTAGTGGCAACATGGTGGATCCAAAGATGTATCGATCTATGATTGAAAGCCTACTCTATGTGACCGCATTAAGGCCGGATGTGATGTTTAGTGTATGAATGTGTGTAAGATTTCAAGCCTCACTAAGAGAAAGTAATTTGAAGGCAACAAAGAGAATATTGAGGTACTTAAAGCATACACAAAATGTTGGATTGTGGTATCCCAAAGGAGCAAGATTTGAGTTGATTGGATATTCAGACTCTGATTATGTGGGATGCAAAGTTGAGAGAAAGAGCACATCTGGCACATGTCAATTGTTGGGAAGATCATTTCTGTCTTGGTCATCAAAGAAACAAAATAGTGTAGCACTTTCAATCGCCGAAGCGGAGTATATTTCGGCTAGTAGTTATTGTGCTCAATTACTTTGGATGAAGGATACTTTGAATGATTTTGGAATCAAGTTCAAACAAGTGCCATTGCTATGTGACAATGAGAGTGCCGTGAAGCTCACCAACAACCTGGTTCAATATGTGAAAACAAAGCACATAGATGTCCGCCATCTTTTCATAAGAGATCACCAACAAAAAGGGGACATTTCAATTAAGAATGTGGGCACTGAAGATCCATTTGCTGATATTTTCATCAAGCCACTTGATGAGAAGAGGTTGTGCAAGCTAAGGAATAAATTGAACATATTAGATTTCTCAAATATGTGTTGATGCACCCCCCCACTTATATGACATGCCTCTCCTTCGAGCAAAGTAAGGTAAAATTGGTTGACATGTCATTCATCCTTTTGCTAAGGACTTCTTTAGTGCATTTGTTTTATAGGCTCTATCATGAAACCGTCCAAATTATAAGAGTACAAGTCCAAAAACAATCGTCAAAGTGATCATAGTGATTCAACATAACACACCACTTGTCACAATAGTTCAAAAGTCATCTCATACATCGGAGTATCAATAAGTTATTACAAAACAAAATAGGAATTAGCAGAAGCAACATCCATTGAAACCATTCTAAGTTTAAGTACGGCCAGTACATAGTCACATCCTGCAAAAGCATATTAGAAGAGAAGCTACAAAGACCACGCCTATATGGTCTAGTCTTCACGCCCACATGGCCAAGATAATACTTGCAGCAACATATAAGAATCTGCTACCTGCAACAGGTGAGAAACAAACCTTGAGTACGATAATATATTCAGCTAAACTTACCCGTCAAAAACCAAACATAATATGACACCAAGGACCATCTAGGCTTTATATAAGGGGGCTAGCTTGACGCATTTGCATAAAAGAACTTATGAGCATAAGTAACTAATTAAACTTAGCATCAAGTTCATCATCATTCACCTGTCAACTATATTAGCACCTGTACTAGAGCACTCACTTATTAGAAGCAAACAATATTAACCATAGCAGGTATAATAAGGCCATCATCGTATCATCAATTCCGAACCAGTATTATAATTAGTGTATCTATGTTGGAGATAACCAATTAAGTTTCTCACTATTCGGGAGAGACGACGACTCGAATCAATTCCAACTTAGCTAAGGGGCGTATTCCTAACACTAATCGAGCATACTTTGAAAGAGTCATCAACAGTCACCTTTGGTACAACTTAGGGTGGGCTCGAACAGTGCCGTGTTGTCAGGGAAGCCAGTGGCCAGGACGCTCAGGACTTTTAACTCACCTGCCTTTAGACTCCCCTGGCTCCCCTCCGAGATAGCTTCCACTTTTTGACTTCGCAGCCTGAGTTGAGATACTCGGCTTCGCGGTCGACAACCTCAGGCCGTCCAACAAAGTGTCAGGCTTGCATTCAAAATGACATAGAAGGCTCCAGGTCTCAGTCCTTAACCGACACAGGCGGCATCACTACAACTGTAAGACCCCGCCCGGTCTATTACTCATATTAACACTTGATTCTTTCCTACGATAGCAAATATAGTCAACCATGACCAGGTACAGCCTTATCTCTCACAGGTGATAGGGAACCACCTGACTTCTACCGATCTAATTAAGTAGGGCTAAGCATAGATACGATCCTGTCTACATAGGATTCAGGTTCATATAGGTGGACATGGAATGATAGTAATGCAGCAAGGGTTTCACCCAACTCCTATACTTAATGCAACAATACATATAACATATATATAGTAATTGCTTTGCAAATTAGGAGTCTTATAATGCTCTAGGGTTTGCCTTAACCGACGGAGGATGGCTTCAGGTCCGGCTTCACGAACGGTTCCTACGTCTCCTCCGGGTTCGAAGGATTGGACCTCCGGCTCCCGAACGGACTCCAACTTCAGGGCTCACGCCTTGCGGGACTTCACTCGTATCACGATCCTCGGCACACCTATTGCATGTATATGCACCAAATGAATTTTTTGTATGCACCAAGGACGACATGATGAATCATATGAGCATGTAAGGATGATGCGAAGACATTGCAACATCATAAACAATAAAAGACCAAGTCATGTGGTGCTCTATTCAGATCACTCAAAGCTTAGGTGCAAAACTCCTCTCTAGCATTAGCATTTTTAATCCACCATAAGTGCATGAATCATCCTCAAGTTCAAATTTAACACACATAGCAAGTTCTCAGAAATTTCAGCACATTGACATGTTAACAGCAGCAACTTAGAAAATTCATAAATGGAGTAATATAACTCCAATGGACATGCATGAGGATATTTTGGAAAGCTTATAAAATTGTCTACATTTCATCTTCAGATATCAAAGCATGATTCACAAGTTTACCAGGTCGAAATCAAACATTCCCAGAATCTGTTCTGGGCAAATAGAGAGCAACGGTAACTGGACACTTCTTAAAACATGCACAAATCCTAAACCGTGGGGACAAATGCCACCAAATTTAAACCAAAACTACTCCAAGAATTTTACTACAACTCTTGTATACAACATAGAGCATGAAAACAATTATAGCATTGCTCAATTTACATATCTTTGAAATCTGTCCAGAAATCAATGAATTATAAAATTGAATTATAAGAGATGACCAAAACATTGCAAATGGCCAAACCAACTTTACCATCATTTAGAACATGTCTACAGAACACCAGATCAAGTCATGTCACTTGTGAAAACATTTATTTAATTGGAGTTTTCTATTTATTTAATTGCATAGGCATAAATATTAAAATATATAAAAAGTGCCCAGAAAATTCTCATAAAATTACAGAGGCATGTATAAGGTACCAGTAGGCTACCATAAAAAATTTATAGCAATAGGAGTAGTATATAGTGATATACAAAATCACCAAATTTACATGATTAAATAATGTACTTAACAAAAACAGATACATACTCCAGAATTTATCAACTAACATATAATATGTAATTACACTACTGCAAAGTACACATCTCAAGGATTCCAGAAAGTCCATATTTTCTATTTTTGGACGTTTCTAAAATTTTCTATGAATTCCCAAAACAACACACAACTCTGCATTTACAGAAAAGATTAAAACCTAAATCTACAAGGGTATTGACCAGCCGGCCCACTACGGCCAGTGGGCTAGTGGCCCAACTCTCGGCCCAACGTGTAGGAAATAGGGGAGGGGATTTCGTCGGCGATTCCTTGCTGCCGGTGAGGTCTCCGGCGAAATGAACCCCACCAATGTGACTACCTCATCGAGCCGCATCGATTGAGGTGCTTTGCGTGACCCAGGCTAAGTCGGATAATGCTCGTCGCCAGCCATGGCGGCGGCGGCGGCGGTGGCCTGGTGGTGGTGCGCCATCTGACAGGGAGCACGATAGGGCACGGCGAGGGCAGCTATGCACTCTGGATGACAAGGCGGAACTGCTAGGGTCACTATAGAGACGACGGAGCAGACGGTGTGCCTTGGCCTCGCGCAAACTCTACGGCGGCAACAGTGAGACCAAGGACGTGACGGCTTTCATCGCCGACGAGGTTACCATCGGCAGTAACATCTTACCCGCTACAAGCTCTGCCCCTAAGACATGCTATGCACTCGTTAGGAAAGGAGAAAAGGGAAGCAAAACCGCTGGACTCGAGCTCGCTGGAGATGGCGGTGAGGAGCGCGCACCATGTGGTGGCACGTTCCGGTGAGCTTCAGATGGTAGAGTCTAAAAGACTTGGTGCTACACCATCGATGGCTTAAGAGGGACATGGAACACTACCAGAAAGGAAAAGAGAAATGCCAGGTCGCTCCGGCCACAGTGGGCTTCGAGCGCGGCAGCGCTTTGGTGATGTCGACGGTGGTGAAACTCACTTTCCGGCTAGCGCGTGGCTTGAGCGGTGAAGCTAGGTGCTCCAGCTGATAAAGCAGGTGATAGTGAAGGATTTGGCGTGAGCGGTTGCACAAGCGGTGCAGCGACGCACGAGCTAGGCATGACGAGGCACTCGGTGGCAATGTCACCATGGCGGAGATGCGTGGGGGCGAAGCGTGGCGACTGGAAGAAGCTGAGGCGAGCGAGGCATCGTGGCGGCCTTGGACACGCGAGAACAACACGGCATCGACGCGTGTTGGCCATGCGGTGTCGAGTCCTGCCCTTCGGTCGGCCACGAACGTTGATTCAGTTAACATCGACAGACAAGCGAACTTTGAGGCTCCAAAACTCTCAAACCATCTAGAATTAGGAGAAGTTGTAGTAGAGTTTTAGCTAAAGCTATGTGAGCTCTTTCTACAATTCTACTAGAACTTGCTCTAATTCAGCACCGTTTGTGAGATACGAAGCTCGAAAGGAGGGTACATGCAAACTGTGTAGTCGAGTAATGACTGACAGCCGATGTTGAGTAGCTCCTAACTTCTTAACCAGCTCGAATTAGAGGATGTGGTAAGAGACTTTCAGGTAGAGCTAAGTGAGAACTTGATACAAGTCTACTAGCCCCGGACCTGGTTCAGCTTAGTTAGCAATGCACAAGGCCCAAAAAGGCAGGCACCTTGCAACAGAAATCCATCTCAGACTTAGTCAAATTGTGCAGTGCTGAAATTCAGCCCTTCCAACTGACTAGTTGGCCTAGTTAGATCATGATACCAGCATTTTCATGAGATGACCACTGAACAACATTTGTTCCTCATGAAATTTGGCACAAACATTGTTAAGTTTGCTCTCAAACGCAAAGTCTCTAGGTGAGACTTTTTGTTAGGTCAAACTAGGAAGACGCTAATGGTCAACTAAGTCACACAGGAGGCCAGAAGGAATTAGGGCATGACACAAACATAAACCCTAGCTCATTTTGGACCACTAACATATTTCAAACATTGAAAAGACCTTAGACACACCCTAACATCAATAAGCATGAAAGTTACACTAGGTACAAAGAAACACTATTATAACAACAATTGAAACATGACTTTACATACATGTGTTACAGTTGTTTCAAGACCTTGTTGCACATGTTTCTAAGTGGTATAAGCCTAGTATACATAGACTACATGGGTCACACACATAATATTACCACTAACAAAACGTAACATACATGTGTTGCAGAAGTTTAACATGAGTGTTGCAAAAGTTGAAATGCTATGTTTCAACCAAAAATGCCTATGAATGATGATGCACATGATCATGAAATGCTCGTGTTGAAGTAATGATGCAAGGCGAACACCAGGGGTGTTACTACCTTCCCCACTTAAAAAATCTTATCCCAAGATTTGGAAAGCGTAGCATTGTTTAAAGAAATTAGGATAATTGTCCTTTAAATAATCCTCTCTTTCCCATGTTGCATCACGTTCACCGTGATTACTCCAAACCACCTTGTATAATTTGACTACTTGACTTCGAGTCACCCTTTCCTGGGTATCTAGAACATATACAAGTTTCTCCTCATAAGAGAGATCTAATTTCAGTTTGATGCGTCTTACATCTACTCTTTTCTCAGGAAAGCGGAGAAATTTCTTCAATTGAGAAACATGGAAAAATGGAAAGATAGTGTAGACAGTCCTTAAGTATCAATTATAACTATCAAATAAATAGAGAAAAGGATCCAAATGAAACCAACACCTAGACTTAGGGTTTTATCTGACAGAATTCCACGAGTTTTGCTGTTTGTCTATTTCTGCAGGGGGTTATTAGGAAATACGGAAGAAAGGCCCACATGTCGGATTAATGACGGGATATTAACCGAACACGTAATTATCTTACATCTAGAAGAGTCCAGAAGCCACGAGAACGAACGGGAGGCGTAACAGAGCCGGGGACAGGGCGCCCGCCCTAGTCCCTAGGGCGCCCGCCCTGCTGGCTCAGCCAATCAGGCTCCGCCTTGAGGATTATGCTCCACCGACCTAGAGGATCAAGGAAAACCGCACGATCAATGTCGGTTTGATCCAACGGCCCAGATTCATCCGAAAGGGCTATATAAGCAAGGCCCCTGACCCTGGAGGAGAGGCCCTCGTCTCATACTTCGAACCCTAATTCAGGAGGAGAGCCTCTGATCAAGCCCTAGAGCCACCACATCAACTAGATCTCTAGTTAGCATAGCTACATAGGATTAGAACTAGAAGGAGTCAATCTTCGATTGGTTCCCAGATCTGTCAAGAGGATTCATGGTAATTCCTCTCTTGTTCTTCAATTGTTCATCATTGTTCTTCAATATTATGAATATGACTTTGTTCTATTTCAATATATTGGTTATGACTTTGCTCTACTTGATTATATTTGCAATTATATTGTTCTTAGTTTATCATAGTTATATGCTTGGCTTAGTTAGATTGGAATTATATACATGCCTAGGATCGTATAGCGTTTATCCATGTGTACAGTGGGTGAATGATAATTATTGTGTAGACGTGGTGTCTATACCGTATTTATCTGCGATTGCACCCTATATGCCGGATTGTGGGGTAGTTCGCGATAGTGACAGCTTCGTTGATTCTTATATAGTCCCCCTCTCGTGTATAGGGCAGGTAGAGCAACACTATTACAGGGGAGTGATTGCTATGTTCTTCATCTTCCTTGCTAATATTCACTATGCATGGATATAGTCTTTTCTCACCATGATTGCCAAGTATAATTGCACTAACTATGATTGCTAGACTTTATAGTTAATAATAACTTAGGGAATATCTTTGTAGTTCATCCTAATTCCATGCTAATGACTTGCTAGAATATCTGTTGAGGTGCTTATCATTATTATATGTGGCTAGCTGATCAGATTAATTATCTTTGTCACCATTATCACTTTACCTTTACTTAATGTGACATTTATACCTGTATAAAGAGATTGATAAATACTCTCGGTTATACATGCAATGATGTGTACTCAGTTCCATATTCTTATTCCATTATCAACCATGATACTTAGAAATCCCTTCCCAGTGGTAAAAATATAAATAACGATACCTAGAATACTTCCCGGTTAAAATGCTACATTGGTATTAATCTGTGCGCTTGCAGATCCCTTTTATTATTTATCTTGATGAGCAATTGCATATTTCAATACCGCGTCTCTCGTGTCATGCTGGGGATGACAACTTGGCTTAAGTGGCATGAGGGATAGGTTTGGCATTTTTTGGCGCTGTTATCAGAATTAGAAAACTAAGTCTACTTTTGGTAGTGACGTTAAGAATGCCCAACAAGCATTTTTGGCGCCGTTGCCGGGGAAGGTTGATTACTAAGTAGGAATGAATACGGAACTTTGAGTCATCATTTGCATCACTAATCTGATCGAGCTTATCAATTCTCTTATACAGTTTTACCCCTGTATTTTCCATTTTGATTATTTATTGCAAGGTGATGTATGAATAGAAGACATCTTCCAGACAACTTTGTTGACGATCCCGAAGCCTTATTCAGAAGAACAAGAGCCAAGCTCAAGAAGACATCGTCAACACTTCAGCACAAAGCTTCATCCAAATCCGAAGACCGCCGAAGTTTCATCCGGAATTTGTCGACTGAATTCGAAGCCATGGCGAACAAGTCGATCCGCGAGTTCTCAGCTCCCACTACGGACAACATCCGCACTGGACCTGCTGGGGAGATCGACCGCAACTTCGAGCTCAAGCCTGGGCTCATCAACATGGTGCAAGCTAACCAGTTTTGTGGGAAGCCACATGAAGACGCTAGTGCTCATCTTCAACACTTCCTGGAGATCTGCAGCACTTTCACCATGGCTGATGTCCCCAGAGACGCCATACTACTTCGCCTTTTCCCATTCTCACTGTTGGGGAGAGCGAAGCAGTGGTTCTACGCTACAAAGGAGAAGAACACTACGTGGGCACTCTGCTCCATGAACTTTCTGGCCAAATTCTTTCCCATGGGCAAGACCAATGCTCTCCGTGGGAAGATTACAAGTTTTCAGCAACAACATGATGAATCCGTTCCAGAAGCATGGGAGCGCTTCCAAGACTACATCCTAGAATGTCCCCATCATGGAATGGAAAGCTGGCTGTTGATGAAGACATTTTATCATGGGCTCATTAACAGTGCCCGTGAAACCATGGATGCTACAGTTGGAGGAGCATTCCTATCACTCACCATACCTCAAGCCACAGCTCTTGTGGAGAAGATGGCATCCAACCAAGGTTGGAATGAAGAAAGAACTCAGACACGCAAGAGAGGTGGAGGTATGCACCAGCTCAAGGAGGTAGACATGCTGTCTGCCAAGCTAGACCTACTCATGAAGAAGCTCGATGATCGAGCTGGAGAAAAGAAAGAAGTCATGCACGTCTACGACTCCCACATGACTTGTGAGGAGTGTGGAGGTACTGGACACTCGGGCAATCACTGTCCTGAGTTGCTGGAGGACGTGAACTACATCAACAATAACAACAACTACTACAACCGTCCTCAGCAGAATCAAGGTTGGAATCAACAGAGGCCTAACTACTCAGGTAATTACCAAGGTAACAATTCTTTCAATAATAATAATAATTATCCACCTTTGAGAGAGTTAGTGTCCAACCAAGGAAAGCTAATGGATAACTTGTCTAAGAAATTGGCATCTAATGATAAAATACTAGAAAATATAAATAATAGAATGGATAATTTCTCTACTGCCATCAAGAACCAGATTAGCTTTAATAAAATGATTGAATCTCAGTTGAATCAAATAGCTGCTGCTGTTCCTGCTACTAACCCCGGTATACCATCACAACCGGAAGGACTAGAATCTGCAAATCTTGTAGACATGTTTGATGCAGGAGATTACTGGAGTAACCCTATCATGGAAGTAAGTACTGACCGTCTGCCACTCAAGAGAGGCGATCCAGGATGCCCCGTCATCCCGATCTCCATCGGCATGCGAGACTTCCCAGAAGCACTCTGTGACTTTGGCTCCAGCGTCAACATCATGCCCAGGGTACTCTATGAAAAACTCTTTTCACAACCATTATTAGAAACAACCATGTGTTTGCAGCTTGCAGATAGGACACTGAGTTTCCCGAGAGGAATATTGAAGAACATCTGTGTCCGAGTGGGTTCCTTGTACGCTCCAGCAGACTTCGTAGTGATAGAGACCGGTTCTGATGAGAGGGCTCCCGTCATCCTAGGGAGACCATTCCTAAACACCGCGGGAGCTGTCATCTATGCTAGTGCTGCCAAGATCAGTTTCTACATCAAGGGGAGGAAGGAAACGTTTTCCTTCAAGAACAAGACCACACAAATCCCAGAGCAACCCCAATATGAACCAAGGAAGAGGACCAACAGGAGGAACAAGAGCAAGAAGCAAGTATGGACCGAGACAGCTAAGATGGTCACTGCCGTGCACAAAGGTCAAGATCGCCAACTCAAGTCACCGTTCTTGCCAAAGAAGGACGACCCAGGTATGCCAAGCATTTATTGCTCCATTAATGGGTCCCACTTCTACAAGACACTTTGCGACACTGGGTCGGGCGTCAACATAATGGCCAAGGTCACCTATGAACTTCTGTTCGGAACCATGCCCTTAAACCCAACATATATTTAGCTCCAGATGGCAGATCAGACATTCCGACAGGTCGAAGGTACAGTAACTGACGTCCCTGTCAAGATAGATGATCACTTTGTCCATACAGACTTTCAGGTTATTGACATGGGAGAAGATGAATACGATCCACCCATCATCCTTGGAAGACCATTCCTTAGTACTATCAAAGCAATCATTTACATTGGAACTGGAGAAGTCCACATGCACTTCCCCTCTGAGAAGGTACGTCTTTACTTTACTGACCCTAACTATGTATTTGAAGAATCCAAGCAGGTCAGGACAAGAAGAAGGCGGCGTAACCACAATCAGAAGCAACAGGTCATCAAGGACGGATGGGCAGATTATGAAGGGGAAGTGGTAAGATCTGAAGACATACCACTCAACCAACACTATCCTAAGGAGACCGAAGCACCGAGACAAGTATGGAAAGAAAAGACAGTTGCACATGAAGAAGAGGCGCTGCCGGAACCACCGACTACGCCATCCACCAAGTCCCAGGACGACTGAACGAATAAGAGTCCCGTTCGGAGGACTTTAAAAACGCCGAATGCCTTGCCAAGAGGTAACTTGGTAGTTATCCTTTCCTTTTAATTATTTACTTTATCTTAAATAGTTTGCTTAGTTAATCATATTCATACTATCTTAAAAAGAAAATAAAAATGTTAAAAAACCCTAAAGCCCCATGTGAGTATGCGAGTGGCATAAAACCCATAAGTACATTCACTATGGTGGCATAAAAAAAATATATATATAATAAATACATAAATATTTTCTTCTGCTTTATAAAAAAAAACATAAAAAAAATCAAGGAGGCTCAGCATGATAAAGGCTAGATATTTATGCTAACACTTAATCAGTTCCACAAAGCTTTGTTGTCTATTTGAGCTTCACAGAATTCAAGGAGACTAGCAGACAGAGGACATTCTAATCGCTGTCAGGGTGCTGCCGACTTTCAAATACACCTCCGCCATCTGCTAGCTACATCAGAAGAGATTATGTCAAGATCCAGCTTGGGGGAGAGCACCCCCATTATCTTGCTAAGTATTTCTATCTTTATCTTTATATTTATATATACTTCTACCCTATAAAAATAAAAATATACATAACTATGAAAAAAACCAAATAAAGATTTTGTGCTTATATATATATACCTATATCTTTTGCTTAGTGTGTTTTAATAAATAAATAAAGTGGCTATGCTAAACTGAATCTAAATAATAATAAAACTCTAGCATGGATATGATGAATAGTTGCTTTGCCTAATTTTCAAATTTGAAGTTCTCTCTCTAAGTTTACATAACTGTTATCATTTAAAGCTTGCTCTAAACCTGAACTTGTGGGAAGAGAACTTGATCTAAAGTCTAAGTTGTTAACGGATATGATATGGGAAGGTTGAGCTGCTGTTTATCTATTCCTAGAGATGCTAGAATTCTGGAGAATTTTATCTTTGAAAATCTTAAAATGCTACATGATGAGTTCCTGTATGATGAGAGTTTAAGTTCCTACCACAGCCATACATACATGCTTGCTAGACTTTAAGCCATACCTTTACTTTTTACTGCTTATGAGCATTGAGTGTAGTCAAGCTGTGTAGACCCTTAGGAGCTTGTCATGCGGTTAAAATCAAGATTCACTTGCACGATCACTCATACATGCTGCTTCTACTCCGGAAGTACGCATCCACATATATCCACTCATTCTCATCTCCAGATCCACATAAAATTATTCTACTCCTAATCCGGGAGAGAATAGCCAAAAATATTTTCCCATTCTTGTTATCCCCTGTGAAATAAATGCTCAAGCTATTTTGGTTACTACCACTTGCTATATTGTTCTAAGGAGATGAGTGCTCTATACGAGGAAATAAAAAGGGGCAAGTGCCCGGAACCTCGAAAAGAAAAAGATACGAGGAAATAAAAAGGAGCAAGTGCTCGGAACCTCGATGAAAAAAAAGAAAAAATGTGAGAAGAGAGGTAAAAATGGACAAGTGTCCGACAGTAGAATTAGGGGTACAAGATACCCACCTGAGAAAAAAAAAGAAGAAGAAAGAAAATATAGAGCATCTCATTCTCCTCAAGAGCTTTAAAAGCAAGAAAGGTATGTATCCCCTCAAAAGAGCAAAAGTAGAATTAGACTTTCACCATTGTTATCATCACTATCACCATACACCATTCATTTGCCACACATGCATATCTTGATTTGACTTATTGGCTTGTTTCTCTGGATCCATGGTTTGACTATGCAATAAATGTCTTGTAAGTATGTATACTTTATCTCCCACCGATGAGCTCCAGATATCAAAAGCCTTATTAGAATAGGATGAGAGAGAAGGCAATGTCACTCTGCCTTATACCACAAATACTACATACTTTGCTTTGAGAGAAGGCAGACATCATTACTGCCTTGGTGAGGATCCAGAAATACCACAAAAGAGAGACCTGAGAGAGTCATACAAGGAATCTCTGAGTTTTATTTGAAAATCTGCAAAAAACTCCAAGAGCTATAGCTGATCAAGAATAAGAGACATGGTGCTTGACTAGACTGTTCTATCTTTTAACCGCTCAAGACAAAGGTGACGGTTGCAAGCCCCATGGTGAAAGGTATAATGAGTAAGTTTTAAGTCTTGACAGTTTACTTTAACTCAGAGATGAGACTCTATTTGAAAGCATGTGTACCGTCAAAATTCAAAGGCATTTCAGCAACTTCTCATCCATCGCTGAGTCTATCCTTGCTCAGGGACGAGCAAGAGGTAAGCTTGGGGGAGTTTGTTGACAGTCCTTAAGTATCAATTATAACTATCAAATAAATAGAGAAAAGGATCCAAATGAAACCAACACCTAGACTTAGGGTTTTATCTGACAGAATTCCACGAGTTTTGCTGTTTATCTATTTCTGCAGGGGGTTATCAGGAAATACGGAAGAAAGGCCCACATGTTGGATTAATGACGGGATATTAACCGAACACGTAATTATCTTACATCTAGAAGAGTCCAGAAGCCACGAGAACGAACGGGAGGCGTAACAGAGCCGGGGACAGGGCGCCCGCCCTAGTCCCTAGGGCGCCCGCCCTGCTGGCTCAGCCAATCAGGCTCCGCCTCGAGGATTATGCTCCACCGACCTAGAGGATCAAGGAAAACCGCACGATCAATGTCGGTTTGATCCAACGGCCCAGATTCATCCGAAAGGGCTATATAAGCAAGGACCCTGACCCTGGAGGAGAGGCCCTCGTCTCATACTTCAAACCCTAATTCAGGAGGAGAGCCTCTGATCAAGCCCTAGAGCCACCACATCAACTAGATCTCTAGTTAGCATAGCTACATAGGATTAGAACTAGAAGGAGTCAATCTTCGATTGGTTCCCGGATCTGTCAAGAGGATTCTTGGTAATTCCTCTCTTCTTCTTCAATTGTTCATCATTGTTCTTCAATATTATGAATATGACTTTGTTCTATTTCAATATATTGGTTATGACTTTGCTCTACTTGATTATATTTGCAATTATATTGTTCTTAGTTTATCATAGTTATATGCTTGGCTTAGTTAGATTGGAATTATATACATGCCTAGGATCGTATAGCATTTATCCATGTGTACAGTGGGTGAATGATAATTATTGTGTAGACGTGGTGTCTATACCGTATTTATCTGCGATTGCACCCTATATGCCGGATTGTGGGGTAGTTCGCGATAGTGACAGCTTCGTTGATTCTTATATAGTCCCCCTCTCGTGTATAGGGCAGGCAGAGCAACACTATTACAGGGTAGTGATTGCTATGTTCTTCATCTTCCTTGCTAATATTCACTATGCATGGATATAGTCTTTTCTCACCATGATTGCCAAGTATAATTGCACTAACTATGATATGCTAGACTTTATAGTTAATAATAACTTAGGGAATATCTTTGTAGTTCATCCTAATTCCATGCTAATGACTTGCTAGAATATCTGTTGAGGTGCTTATCATTATTATATGTGGCTAGCTGATCAAATTAATTATCTTTGTCACCATTATCACTTTACCTTTACTTAATGTGACATTTATACCTGTATAAAGAGATTGATAAATACTCTCGGTTATACATGCAATGATGTGTACTCAGTTCCATATTCTTATTCCATTATCAACCATGATACTTAGAAATCCCTTCCCAGTGGTAAAAATATAAATAACGATACCTGGAATACTTCCCGGTTAAAATGCTACATCGGTATTAATCTGTGCGCTTGCAGATCCCTTTTATTATTTATCTTGATGAGCAATTGCATATTTCAATACCGCGTCTCTCGTGTCATGCTGGGGATGACAACTTGGCTTAAGTGGCATGAGGGATAGGTTTGGCATTTTTTGGCGCCGTTATCAGAATTAGAAAACTAAGTCTACTTTTGGTAGTGACGTTAAGAATGCCCAACAGATAGCTCCCAGCTCACAAGGTAGATTGAGCTTATAAGCTACTTTCCCACTTTTCTCAATAATCCGATAAGGTCCAACATATCGAGGCTCAAGCTTTTTTATTTCAAAATGCTTCACGCCTCTCATAGGTGACACCTTTAGATAGACATGGTCACCTACTTCAAACTCAATGGGTTTCCTTCTCTTATCTGCATAGCTCTTTTGCCTAGCTTGAGCAGCTGCCATATTTTTCTGTATAGCCTGGACTTGCTCCTCGGCTTCTTCTACAAAGTCAATACCATAGAATCTTCTTTCTCTAGGTTCCACCCAGTTCAAAGGAGTTCTACACTTGCGCCCATATAGAGCATCAAATGAAGCCATTTTGATACTCTCTTGATAACTGTTGTTATAAGAGAACTCAGCGAGCGGCAACCATTTCTCCCAAGAGCTCATGCAAGAGATAAGACAAGCCCTAAGCTTGTCCTCAAGAATCTGGTTAACACGTTCAGTCTGCCCAGAGGTTTGGGGATGATATGCAGAACTATGGATTAAGTTAGTACCAAGATTCTGATGTAAACGTTCCCAGAAACGAGCGATAAACTGAGAACCCCTATCAGAAACAATAGACTTGGGAACACCATGAAGACGTACCACTTGTTGAAAATAAATATCAGCATAGTTGTGAGAGTGATAGTTAGACTTGACATGAATAAAGTGAGCAGATTTGGTTAGACGATCCACGATAACCTAGATCGAATCAAAACCCTTCTCCGTAGTGGGTAACCCAACAATGAAATCCATAACAATCTCTTCCCATTTCCAACTAGGAATAGAAAGGGGTTGCAATAAACCAAGCTTCATGTGAATAGCCTTGACTCTGCAACAATTATCACACCTAGCAACGTAGGCTCAATTTCTTTCTTCATCATGGTCCACCAATAGTAAAGCTTGAGATCTTGATACTACTACTACTAGGATGGATGGATAATTTAGAAGAATGGGCTTCAGCCATGATTTGGTTTCTAAGTTCCTTGTCTTTGGGCACGACCAGTCTATCGTTGAACCAGAGAATTCCTTTATCATCCACTCAAAAGTGCTTGGTTTCTTGCTCTTTCATTTTTCTCTTGATGTGAAATATACCAACATTAGTCTTTTGTAGCTCATTGATTCGACTTCTTAATGAACAATCATCAGTGATATGATGGAGTACGACAGGATGTAAGAGATGGGACAAATGAAAATCTTCTTCTATTAGAGAGTTGCAATGAGACTTCTGGCTCAAAGCATCCACAACCACATTTGCTTTACCAGGATGATAATGCACTTGAAGGTCATAATCCTTGATTAATTCCAACTATATCCTCTGTCACATATTTAACTCAGGTTGAGTAAATATGTACTTGAGACTCTTATGATCTATATAGATATTGCACACATTTCCAAGCAAATAGTGTCTCTATATCTTTAGAGCATGCACTACAGCAGCTAACTCTAAAACATGAGTTGGATAGTTGACTTCGTGTTTTCTCAGCTAACGTGAAGCATATGCAATAACTCGGCCTTCTTGCATAAGTACAGCACCTAAACCAGTTCCCGATGCATCACAATACACATCAAACGGTTTCTCAATATCAGGTTGTATCAACACAGGAGCTGATGTCAATAAAGTTCGTAGAGTGCAGAAAGTTTGTTCACACTCAGGAGTCCTAACAAACTTCCTATCCTTCTCTAGCAATCGAGTCATAGGCTTGGCTATTTTAGATAAATCCTAGATGAAATGACGATAGTAGCCAGCCAACCCAAGAAAACTCTAAACTTCACGCACCGTAGTTCGTGCCTTCCAATCCAAAACTTCCTATACCTTAGTCGAATCTACTGAAATCCCCTCACCAGACAATACATGACCGAGGAACGATACCTTCTTTAACTAGAATTCATATTTGTTGAACTTGGCGTAGAGCTTATGTTCACGTAATCTAGATAAAACAATTCTCAGATGCTCAGCATGCTCTTCTTCATTTTTAGAATAGATGAGGACATCATCAATGAATACCACCACAAACTTGTTCAACTCTTGCATGAATACTGAATTCATTAGATACATGAAATATGCAGGAGCATTGGTCAGCCCAAAAGACATGATGAGATATTCATATAACCCATATCTAGTAGAAAAGGATGTCTTTGGTATGTCTTCAGGACAGATTTTAATTTGGTGATAACCAGATCTCAGATAAATCTTCGAGAATCCTTTGCTTTAAATAACTGATCAAACAAGATATCAATGCGAGACAATGAATACTTGCTTTTGATAGTGACTGCATTGAGTGGTCGATAATCTATACACATGCACAGAGACTGATCTTTCTTCTTCACAACGATAGTAGGAAAACCCCATGGAGAAGAACTAGGGTAGATTAGACCTTTCTGCAAAAGTTCATCAAGTTGGGTCTTGAGTTCAACTAACTCATTTGGTGGCATTCTATACGGTCTTCTGAAAATCGATGCAGTACCGAAATTAACTCAATCTTGAATTCTACATCTCGGTCTAGAGGTAATCCTAGCAAATCATCAGGGAAGACATTTGCAAATTCACATACTATAGGAACATCAACAATGGACTTTGCTATAGTGGCATTCACTGCATGTTGAGTCTTAACATCACGGGGAAGTTGCACTAGAAAAGCTTGTTGATCTTTTGGATCCCTCAACATAACCACTCTCGTAGAGGTATTGATCAGGACACCATTTCCACTCATCCACTTCATGCCTAAGATTACATCTAGGCCCAGTCCTGGTAACACCATGAGATCCACATCGTATAGGCGTCCTTCTATCTCAATCCTTGCTCCCAACACCAACTGGTTGGTTAAAATATTATTTCTGGCAGCAATGATATTATAACCACCATTACCTAAGGTAACAGCCTTCATACCATGCTTAGCTGCAAAGGTGGAACTGATGAAAGAGTGAGAAGCACCTGAATTAAATAGCACAATTGCAGGATGTTGGTTCACTAAAAATGCACCAGCAGTAATAATTTCACCCATAGAAATGGATTCCACAGTGGTGTATTGAACATGTCATTTACACACATTTGTATTGTTTTCATTTGGTTTCTTCTAATGAAGAGGACAATCTTTGGCCCAATGACCTAACATCTTGCAATTCCGACACGGCCGGTCACTTGGCGGAGCATTAGACTTTCCTTGCCTAATATTATTCTTCTTGACCTAACCTTTCTTTTGATATGGATGATATCTGGTAGATATGCTAGGCGAATGATACTGAGGTGCAACCACCACAAGAGTATTGGACGAAGATGCTTTAGATTCACAAGATTTGTCGTGGCTCTTAGAAGCAGCATATACAACATTATAGTTCTCTTAAAGGATAGCATCACTAACAAACTCGTTGAAAGTTGCACACTTGCTATTGTATATGGCCTTCATCAATTTGGGACACAACCCCCTTTTAAAACTAGTGATCTTCTTAGCCTCCGAATTAACAAATTCTAGAGCATATCTTGACAGATTAATGAAAGCATGCAAATATTGCATTACACTTTTATCACCCCTAGGTGAGCTTAATAAACTCAGTGTGCTTGATTGCCATGAGACCAGGAGGAATATAATATCCCTAAAAAGCTTCCTTGAACTGATCCCAAACTACTTCATCATCTTCAGGCAGAGTACTTCGATGATGATACCACCAAATACTTGCAGGACCTTGTAACTGTTGTGAAGCATACTCTATTTTCATACCATCTGCCACCTTGAGCAAGCGAAACTTTTGTTCGAAAGTGTTCAACCATTCATCTGCTTGAAGTGGCTCTTCTGCTTACCGAAATATAGGAGGCTCAGTATCCAACAAATCCCTAAAGTTGCTGCATTGATTGGGTTCAGGTCCCTGACGAACACTGCCATTGTCATCATTGATCATCTCATGCATATCCTCAAACAAGGCACGCTGGGTTTCAACAAGTGTCTGCATTAGTTCCGCAGGAGTAGGCGGCAAAGAATGAGACGATGGAGGGTCCACGTTGCCACGTCTCCTACTGCCAGAGCAAATCTGATGAGACATTTGCAACAGGCAAAGATAGTGAGCATTGATGATGCTGGAAAATTGCTGTCAAATTGTAGAATTCATTGGAGAGGATAAATTCATGCAACAAACTGAGGCACAAGAATTCATTCCCATAAGGTAACACCATCAACCACAACATGATGAATTCCTGCATCTTGTTCAACTATCAAGATTCCCATCACAGAGGAAAGATATATCATGGTCGATATAAGGATCTTCACGATAAGGTAAAGAAGTAACCAAGGAAGGATTCACGAGAAGATAACAAATCGGTGTAGCTCCATAATGGATCATGACTAGCATTCCTCGATACCTACGTGTGCCAAGCAGCACAACCATGTGTCGGCCGCCACAGGAGGCCCTTGGTTTCATCACAACACCACAGAATACTCCTCATGACACCATTACCAAACCCAACACCCATGAGAAATCCCACGTGTCAAGAATTTGGCGTATACAGACAACATCACGCAAGGAAGGATAGCAAACAAGGACAGGAACAAGGTAGAGTCAATGGGAAAGTGAGTTGAAGATCAGACTCAGCACAATTCTGGGAGATACAACTCGAGAAATCTGACCTAGATGTGAGTATGGTCTTCTTCGTTGACACCATACGAACCACAATCTAGAGTTGACACTGCCGAAGTTCAACCTGGTTGGTTTATCACCACGATCCATTATCAAAGGGATGCAACTGCTAGAAGAAAATTAATTGGGAGGAAAGAAAATTTTGAAAGATTGGGGTAAGTAATTATAAGGGAGGGAATGATGCAAAAATGCAATGCATGATGAGAACATGACGCATGCATGAACCGTACGTCCTCACAAACCTAGAAAGAATTCTTAAATTCTAACGCATATTTCAGTGGCATACACACGTCCTCTCAAATAGAAATTCTTAAATTCTAACGCATATTTCAGTGGCATACACACGTCCTCTCAAATAGAGATAACTAGTCGTTCTATTGGAAAGCGCTGTTATGTACCTATAGAAGATTCATTTCAGCCCAACAATCCCAATATACCACACAATGGAAAGCAATAAACTACACACTCCGCATACACCCCAATTTATACGAAGGTGGCCACACCCAATCATCGTCCTAATGATGGCATCATCTCCCAAGGGACGAAAACACCCAACATGTCAATACCTTTGTATGAACATGCATGCAACATGTAAATACTCTAGCACCATGTAAGCACTCCCCTAGACTGGTAGTGTATCCGATCATGCCCTCACAGCTCACTTACCTGGGCGTAGATGCGACTTTTCATAAAAAGTAATCTAGCGACATATATGGCTAATTCATATATGAAGGTTACCTCCACCATTAGACCATAGGGTAACATATTGCGGTCAAGGTATCACACTTCTCACCTTTGCCATAACCATAGATGCATAATTTAAAACCCCCAAGTTAGTACTTTAAATAAGCCACCTAACAGTCCTTATTTGGGCATATAGGATATGACCACTAGCACTTTTTAGATTAAAAATAAGACTTTTCACAAAAGCTTTTGTTTATATACAAAAATGACATTTTTAATGTTGAGCCTTGTTCTGATGACAGCTGTTGATATTTGGTAACGCAATTAGGAAATAGGATCCGCAAGCGCACGGATATCGGTGAGCACTTCACCCGAGATGTTATCCTGGGTATCGTATTTATATTTTTACCTTTAGGAGAAAGAGTGCATCTGACTAACCAAATCTATTACTACTAACCTTTAGGCTACAACCACTATGATTCGATGTGAGTGATGTATAGAGAAGACTACAACCGCACTCTTCTTCTAACCTTGGTAAGGATGATCTACTGTTCTATTGGGGAGGTTTACGGAATCTAGACACCACAAAGGATGTTCAACCCGCACCTATAAACCCTATCGATCCTGCTAACGGGATATGGAATACAAAGGTAACTCGGAATTGTCACGTTCCTCGCTACTACCACGGTCCGGCTAGACGAGGGGATATCTATGAGTATCCTAGCTTAAACACCACGTTTACGCTAGAGATGATTACTCTAAACTCTACACGAAGAGATCAAAGTAAACTCATAAACCAAAGAACAATAAAACAAAGAACTTACTAGAATTTAGAAGTCGAAATACTGAAGAATCCTGAGAACAAGCCTCGGGTTAGAAGAACTTGCTCCCGCAGGTACAACCTCGGAGTAGACACCGACAGGCCGGCTTCCTCCGATCTACACCTCCACTCTATCTCTCTCAATCTAGTAGAACTAATTCTACTTTCACATTGGATGCTAAGCCCTAAGAGGTGGGAACCCTAGAGGGAACCTCTCTCTCTAAACCCTAACTAGAGATATGCAACTGAATAATGAATTGGGGTCTTCTCCACCAGGGGTCAGGGGCCTTGCTTATATAGCCCTTTTGGATGAATCTGGACCGTCGGATCAAACCGACCTTCATCCTATGGTTTTCCTTGATCCTCAAAGGCGGTGGAGCATAATCCGCGAGACTCGACCTGATCGGTCCCGGGGGCAGGGCGGGCGCCCTAGGGCACAGGGCGGGCACCCTGTGTCCTGGCCCGTTACGGCTCCCGTTCGTTCCCGTGGCTTCTGGAATCTTCTAGATGTAAGATAATTACGTGTTCGGTTAATATCCCGTCATTATTCCGACATGTGGGCCTTTCTTCCGTATTTCCTGATAACCCCCTGCAGAAATAGATAAACAGCAAAACTCGTGGAATTCTGTTAGATCAAACCCTAATTCTAGGTGTTGCTTGCATATAGGTCCTTTTCTTTATTTATTTGATGGTTATAATTGATACTTAAGAACCGTCAACAAACACCCCCATACTTAGGCTTTTACTCGTCCTCGAGAAAATGTTGGTTAATAAAACATCTGGGGTTGAAACATTCTTTCATACCTGCAGGGTGTTGTAAAAATCCACTGTGCACTTATAGTCAGGGAAATATATGGTCAGAGTAAAGAGCCTTTCTTCTTCTTAATCCCTATCACTTGGAGTTTTTACATATTTTTGAAAAGAAAAACCTAGCATACCTTTATCCTCATAGGTGCTCTCAGAGTCACCCATTATCTTTTATATTTCTCTCTGAGGCTGTTTTGATTTTGCAAAAATAATTCTTTAAGCATACATACCTTGCATTTATTGTATGGTCAAAACCGGATCCGAGGAGAAGAATGCCATACTCTTAGATCAAAGATTTTGAAAATTAAAAACTTGTCACTCTTACTGGCATATTGCTTATTAGAGGGACCATGGGCTATCATTTTCTTTCCATCATATTTTTATCATATCTCATTTTTTTTCATTTTGGGTGGATACCGAGGTACCCCTAATTCTACTGCCGGACACTTGTCCATTTTTTTCCACGAGGTTATCGAGCACTTGCTCCTTTTTATTTCCTCGATATATTCATAATTTTGCATAGCCCATGCCTCTAACGCAATAATACTTCGGAAGAGTGAATCTTTCTGAATAAAAATGTCTTGATCTTAGGAGTATGATAAATCTCTCAACAAGGGTCTAACTTGTTTTGAACAAACTCAATACAAAGCAGATAGCTTTAATTAATATTTTCATGTTTAGCAGGCATATAAAACTTGAGGATGGTAGCTATAATTTTGAGATTTTTAAAACAAATTCTCCAAGCAATAAAGATACTAAGAATAAGGTACTCATACCCTTACCATCTCTTATTCCACAATGACTTTTAGCAACACAGGGTTTTGAAATAATTTTAATAATTGCAGGTTTCCAGGAAATATCACAGAGTGAGATTGATCATGATTATAAGCATTTTTATCCTTTTAATTTATCATGTTTAGAGAGATAAAATTCTGCACAAACTAAGGTGAGTGTGTAAGTGTGTAATAAAAGTGTACAAAGTGTGTACCTGGTTCATGGAGTGGTGCGATCGAAGTGTGTGTGACATGTCAGGGAATCTCCCCCATACTTGTTTTCTGCTTTCTTCGTCATTTTGAAGTGTGATAGCTCCGTGGGATGATGAATGAATTACCTTGAATGGTCCTTCCCATTTGCTCCGGAGCTTTCCATGCCCGAAAAGCTTCACCCTGGAATTAAAAAGTAATACCTTATCTCCGGGTGAGAACTCCTTCTTCTTGATCCTCTTGTCATGCCATCTCTTGACTCTTTCTTTGTAGATCTTTGAATTGTGATATGCTTTCTCCCGCCATTCTTCTAACTCCGATAATTGCATTCTTCTATGTTTTCCGGCGATATCTAGGTCCATATTCCATCTTTTTATGGCCCAGTGTGCCTTGAACTCAAGTTCAACAGGTAGGTGACAGGTCTTTCCGTATACCAATTGGTATGGAGACATTCCAATTGGGGTCTTGTATGCTGTCCGGTAAGCCCAGAGTGCATCGGGTAACTTGTCCTTCCATGCCGTTCCCATCTCGTTCACCGTCTTCTGAAGAATGTTCTTGATTTGCTTGTTGGAAGTCTCTGCTTGGCCACTTGTCTGAGGATGATAGGGAGTAGCGACATTGTGACGGATTCCATGTCTTGATAGATAGTGCTCGAAGCGCTTGTCAATGAAGTGTGATCCTCCATCACTTATCACTATCCTGGGGACTCCAAATCTTGGAAATATGATTTCCTCAAACATCCTCTTCGAACTGATATTGTCGGCATGTTTGCAAGGTAGTGCCTCTACCCACTTGGAGACGTAATCAACCGCCACCAAGATGAACTCACACTTCTTAGATGGGGGAAATGGACCCATGTAGTCTATTCCCCAGACATCAAAGAGTTCAATCTGAAGGTTGTTGGTGAGTGGCATGGCATCCCTTGTATTTATGTTTCCGTGCCTTTGACATGGCCCACATCTTCTGATATATTGCTTCGTGTCATTGTACATCGTAGGCCAGTAGAATCCACATTGCCAGATCTTTGAATGTGTACGGAATGCTCCATAGTGACCTCCGTATGGTGATGAGTGACATCTGTCCATGATCTTTAATCCTTCCTCAGTGGTCACACATCTTCTAAGTAGGCCATCAGCGCATACTCGGAAGAGATATGGCTCATCCCATATATGTGAACGACTTTCCTGAATAAGCTTCTTCTTGTTTGCTCCGGGTGGTACATAACCTGAAACCATAAAATTAACAATATCTACATACCAGGGGTCAGATCTGTTAATCCCGTAAAGCATGTCGTCCCGGAGTGAGTCATTAATGGGGGGTTCCTGTGAATTCTTAAAGTACATTCTAGACAAGTGATCAGCAACAGAATTTTCTACTCCCTTTTTATCTTTTATTTCTAAGTCAAATTCTTGGAGTAATAAAATCCATCTGATTAAGCGAGGTTTAGCATCTTTCTTAGTGAGCAAATATTTTAGTGCAGCATGATCAGTGTAAACAATTATCTTAGCTCCAACTAAATAAGATCTAAATTTATCAATGGCAAAAACAACAGCCAGAAGCTCTTTTTCAGTGGTTGCATAATTAAGTTGAGCTCCTGTCAAAGTTTTACTTGCATAAGCAATTGCATGATGCTTTTTATCTTTAGTTTGTCCCAAAACTGCCCCCACAGCATAATCACTAGCATCACACATAATTTCAAAAGGCAACGACCAATCAGGGGGTTGAATGATTGGTGTAGAGATGAGTGCTTGCTTTAATAAATTGAAAGAATTTAGACATGCATCATCAAATTCGAAAGGAGCATCCTTGGCTAGCAAAAGAGTAAGTGGTCTCGCAATAAATGAAAAGTCTTTTATAAATCTGCGATAAAAACCAGCATGGCCAAGAAAACTTCGAATTCCTTTTATATTCACAGGTGGAGGTAGTTGTTCAATTACTTCAATTTTAGCTCTATCTACCTCAATACCTCTTTCAGACACTAGGTGTCCTAGCACTATTCCTTCTCTAACCATAAAATGACATTTTTCCCAATTAAGGATTAAGTGCTTTTCTTCACATCTTTGCAAAACCTTATCTAAGTTCTCAAGACAACTATCAAAAGTTTTTCCATAAACTGAGAAATCATCCATGAAAACTTCCATAATCTCTTCAATCATATCAGAAAATATAGACATCATACATCTTTGAAAAGAAGCTGGTGCATTACATAACCCAAAAGACATTCTACGATAAGCATACGTTCCATATGGGCATGTAAAAGTGGTTTTGCTTTGATCATCAGGATGGATAGGGATCTGGTGATACCCTGAATATCCATCTAGAAAACAGAAAAACGAGTGTTTTGCTAACCGCTCAAGCATCTCATCTATAAAAGGCAAAGGAAAATGATCCTTTTTCGTGGCTTTATTAAGTTTTCTATAGTCTATGCACATCCGCCACCCAGTGACGGTGCGTTGCGGAATTAGCTCATTCTTATCATTAGTAACAACAGTCATGCCTCCCTTTTTAGGCACAACTTGAACAGGGCTTACCCACTCACTATGCGGCACAGGATATATAATCCCTGCATGCAGCAACTTTATAACTTCTTTTTTAACTACCTCTCTCATCGCGTTGTTAAGTCTACGTTGAGGCTCTCGAGAGGGTGTAATAGAAGGATCTGTCGGAATACGATGGGTACAAATCATAGGACTGATTCCTGTGAGATCTTGAAGTGAGTAGCCGAAAACAGAGTGGTGTTTTTCAAGAATAGTCATTAATCGCAGAGTTTGCTCCTGAGTGAGTTTATTACTAACGATCACAGGAAACTCTGGATTATTGTTTAGGAAAGCATAGGTAAGACCGGGTGGTAAAGTTTTGAGTTCTATGGGGGGTCTAGGTGTTTTTGCAAACTCATCTAAGGGTTCAGGTTCAGAAGGTTTGGCCTCTTCTTCAGTGAAGAAGGGGGCTTCCTCTTCTAAGTCTGGATCATCTAAAAGTTCTAGAGATGCAGCCTTTACCTCCTCCATAGGATCAGGCAAAAGATATGGCTCGGTCTTATTATTCAAGGAGTGAGTTATTGTAATTGGAAGTTTAAAATCCTTTCCCAAGGAAATGTGGAGCTTTCCAGTTTGACCTTCATAAAGGAGTCTTCTAAAAGGTTGTCCAATCAGTAGGTCGAAACCCCATATATCAAAGATATAAAAGTTCAAATGAACCATGGAGCCTTCTACCATAAAGGGTAGGACATTAATAATTCCAAGACTGGGGACTAATCGTCCCGAAGATTCCTTTATGACCTTTGTTGTGGGGGTTAAAACAAGTTTTCCAAATAAATTAAGTGCAAAAGCTTCGGACATAATATTGATCCCCACAACAGGATTATAGAGAGCGTTAAATTGATCAGAATTATAAGCACAGCGTATAGTTATAGAAGGTGTGTCCACTCGGATCACTTCAGAGGAAAGCTCTGACTCCTCTAACCATTCGCTACTCATAACCGAGATAAGCTCTCTCAATTGACGTTCACTTGGTAAACAAATGCCGAATTGGCCGTTTTGGGGTCGGTCTATAGAATGGTAGTTTGAAATGTTTCCAAAATCGGCAAAGAGATCGGATTCTATGTCTAGCATGAAATCAGGTGGTGGAATTTCTTCCTTTTGTGGCTCAGAACCTAGGATAGCTAAAGTAGATGAAAAATTTGGCAGAGTGTCTACTTCGGCTTCGTAGGTTTTATCATGGAGGGCATTATCCATCTCAGCTTCTAGGATTCTATTCAAGATCCCCTTAGCTTCATCAGTAGGGATACGAAAGAAAGAACCTCTAGCCATAGTATGCAGCATTTGTTTATTATCTTTCTGAAGACCTCGAAAAAAGTGAAATAAAAGAACAGTGTCTTCAAGCAAAAGTTTTGGACCAGATTCTAAAAGATCAGAAAAACGTTTCCAGGATTTCCCCAAAGTTTCATTATCTTTTTGTTTAAAAGATAGGACTTCGAGTCTAAGGTCACCAGTACGGTCAAGGGAATAAAAATCTAGACAAAAGTTGGCTCTTAAAACTCCCCATTCACCTTGCTGTTGACTTACCTTCTGACTATACCATTGTCTAGCTTCTCCTCTTAAAGAAAAAGGAAAAAGCTTCCAACGTAAAGTCTTATCAGAGATGCCATCGATGCGAAGACAATCGCATGTCTGCTCAAAATCTCTAATATGAAGGTAAGGGTTTTCGTCTTCCTTTCCCGAAAAAGATAAATTTTGAATCATCGCAATCAACCTTGAACTTAACTTATACTGGGATGTTTGGATAGGCTGTGATGACTCCCATGGTAAAAGGTCAGTTGCTGAAGGTGTTGCGGCATCAAAGATAGATATAGAACCTTGGTTTTCCATTTTTGGTAAAAAGAAAAAGAAAGAATGAAAAAGATAAGAAAATAAAAAGTATGAATACAAGCTAGTAGTAAGACTCAAGGTTATCTCAGCAAACCGTCTTTCTCCCCGGCAACGGCGCCAGAAATGCTTGTTGATATTTGGTAACGCAATTAGGAAATAGGATCCGCAAGCGCACGGATATCGGTGAGCACTTCACCCGAGATGTTATCCTGGGTATCGTATTTATATTTTTACCTTTAGGAGAAAGAGTGCATCTGACTAACCAAATCTATTACTACTAACCTTTAGGCTACAACCACTATGATTCGATGTGAGTGATGTATAGAGAAGACTACAACCGCACTCTTCTTCTAACCTTGGTAAGGATGATCTACTGTTCTATTGGGGAGGTTTACGGAATCTAGACACCACAAAGGATGTTCAACCCGCACCTATAAACCCTATCGATCCTGCTAACGGGATATGGAATACAAAGGTAACTCGGAATTGTCACGTTCCTCGCTACTACCACGGTCCGGCTAGACGAGGGGATATCTATGAGTATCCTAGCTTAAACACCACGTTTACGCTAGAGATGATTACTCTAAACTCTACGCGAAGAGATCAAAGTAAACTCATAAACCAAAGAACAATAAAACAAAGAACTTACTAGAATTTAGAAGTCGAAATACTGAAGAATCCTGAGAACAAGCCTCGGGTTAGAAGAACTTGCTCCCGCAGGTACAACCTCGGAGTAGACACCGACAGGCCGGCTTCCTCCGATCTACACCTCCACTCTATCTCTCTCAATCTAGTAGAACTAATTCTACTTTCACATTGGATGCTAAGCCCTAAGAGGTGGGAACCCTAGAGGGAACCTCTCTCTCTAAACCCTAACTAGAGATATGCAACTGAATAATGAATTGGGGTCTTCTCCACCAGGGGTCAGGGGCCTTGCTTATATAGCCCTTTTGGATGAATCTGGACCGTCGGATCAAACCGACCTTCATCCTATGGTTTTCCTTGATCCTCAAAGGCGGTGGAGCATAATCCGCGAGACTCGACCTGATTGGTCCCGGGGGCAGGGCGGGCGCCCTAGGGCACAGGGCGGGCGCCCTGTGTCCTGGCCCGTTACGGCTCCCGTTCGTTCCCGTGGCTTCTGGAATCTTCTAGATGTAAGATAATTACGTGTTCGGTTAATATCCCGTCATTATTCCGACATGTGGGCCTTTCTTCCGTATTTCCTGATAACCCCCTGCAGAAATAGATAAACAGCAAAACTCGTGGAATTCTGTTAGATCAAACCCTAATTCTAGGTGTTGCTTGCATATAGGTCCTTTTCTTTATTTATTTGATGGTTATAATTGATACTTAAGAACCGTCAACAACAGCTATCATGGAACCATCCAAATTATAAGAGCACAAGTCCAAAAACAATCGCTGAAGCGATCAAATTCTCAAACTTGAGCCCATATAACTCCGGTAGTCCATGAAATCACGATGGATCCAAACCAAACCATAATGAGCCAAGATCATAGTGATTCAACATAACACACCACTTGTTACAATAGTCCAAAAGTCATCTCATACATCGGAGTACAAATAAGTTATTACAAAACAAAATAGGAATTAGCGGAAGCAACATACATTGAAACCATTCTAAGTTTAAGTACGGCCAGTACATAGTCACATCCTGCAAAAGCATATTAGAAGAGAAGCTATAGAGACCACGCCCATATAGTCTAGTCTTCACGCCCACATGGCCAAGACAATACTTGCAGCAACATATAAGAATCTGCTACCTGCAACAAGTGGAAAATAAACCCTGAGAACGAGTGTGTACTCAGCTAGACTTACCCGTCAAAAACCAAACATAAGATGACACCAAGGATCATGTAGGCTTTATATAAGTGGGCTAGCTTGACGCATTTGCATAAAAGACCTTATGAGCATAAGTAACCATATTAGCACCTGTTAACTATATTAGCACTTGTACTAGAGCACTCACTTATTAGGAGCAAACAATATTAACCATAGCAGGTATAATAAGGCCATCATCATATCATCAATTCCGAACCAGTATTATAATTAGTGTATCTACGCTCGAGATAACCAGTCAAGTTTCTCATTATTCAGGAGAAACGGCGACTCGAATCGATTCCAACTCAGCCGAGGGGGTATTCCTGACACCAACCGGGCATACTTTGCAAGAGTCGTCAACAGTCACCTTTGGTCAACTCAGGGTGGGCTCGAATAGCGCCGTGTTCTCAGGGATACCAGTGGCTAGGATGCTTAGGACTTTTATCTCACACCTGCCCTTGGACTCCCCTGGCTCCCCTCCGAGACGACTTCCACTTTTTGACTTCACAGCCTGAGTTGAGCTACTCGGCTTCGTGGTCGGCAACCTTAGGCCGGCCAGCTAAGTGTTAGGCATGCGTTGAAAATAACATAGAACCCTCCAGGTCTCGGTCCTTAATCGACCCAGGCGGCATCACTATAACTGTAAGACCCCATCTAGTCTATTATTCATATTAACACATGATTCTTTCCTACGATAGCAAATATAGCCAACCGTGACCAGGTATTGCCCTATCTCTCATAGGTGATAGGGAATCACCCGACTTCTACCGAACTAATTAAGCAAGGTTAAGCATAGATACGATCCTGTCTACATAGGATTTAGGTTCATATAGTTGGACAAGGAATGATAGTAATGCAGCAAGGGTTTCACCCAACTCCTATACTTAATGCAACAATACATATAACATATATATAGTAATTGCTTTGCAAAGAGGAGTCTTATAATGCTCTGGGGCTTGCCTTAACCGACGGAGGATGGCTTCAGGTTTGGCTTCACGAACGGTTCCTACGTCTCCTCCGGGTTTGACGGACTGGACCTGCAGCTCCCGAACAGACTCCAACTTTGGGGCTCACGCCTTGCGGGACTTCACTCGTATCATGATCCTCGGCACACCTATTGCATGTATATGCACCAAATGAATTTCATGTATGCACCAAGGACGACATGATGAATCATATGAGCATGTAAGGATGTTGCAAAGATGAATGTGATGACATTGCAACATCATAAGCAATAAAAGACCAAGTCATGTGGTGCTCTATTCAAATCACTCAAAGCTTAGGTGCAAAACTCCTCTCTGGTATTAACATGTTTAATCCACCATAAGCAAGCATCAATCATCCTCAAGTTCAAACTTAACACACATAGCAAGTTCTCAGAAATTTCAGCACATTGACATGTTAACAGCAGCAAATTAGAAAATTCATAACTGGAGTTCTATAACTCCAATGGACATATATGAGGATATTCTGGAAAGCTTATAAAATTGTCTACATTTAATATTTAGATATCAAAGCATGATTCACAAGTTTACCAGATCGAAATCAAACAATCCCAGAATCTGTTCTGGGCAAACAGAGAGCAACTGTAACTGGACACTTCTTAAAACATGCACAAATCCTAAACCATGGAACCAAATGCCACCAAATTTGAACAGAAACTACTAAAAGAATTTTACTACAACTCTTGTATACAACACAGAGCATGAAAACAATTATAGCATTGCTCAATTTACATATCTCCGAAATCTGTCCAGAAATCAATGGATTATAAAAATTGAATTATAAGAGATGACCAAAACATTGCAAATGGCCAAACCAACTTGACCATCATTTAGAACATGTCTGAAGAACACCAGATCAGGTCATGTTACTTGTAAAAACATTTATTTAATTGAACTTTTCTATTTATTTAATTGCATAGGCATAAAAATTAAAATATATAAAAAGTGCCTAGAAAATTCTCATAAAATTACAGAGGCATGTACAAGGTACCAGTAGGCTACCATAAACATTTCATAGCAATAGGAGTATTATATAGTGATATACAAAATCTCCAAATTCACATGATTAAATAATGTACTTAACAAAAACAGATACATACTCCATAATTTGTCAACTAACATATAACATGTAATTACACTACTACAAAGTACACATCTCAAGGATTCCAGAAAGTCCACATTTTCTATTTTTGGATGTTTCTAAAATTTTCTATGAATTCCCAACAACAGCACACAACTCTGCATTTACAGAAAAGATTAAAACCTAAATCTACACGGGTCTTGACCACCAGGCCCGCTACGGCCAGTGGGCCAGCGGCCTAACTCTCAGCCCAACTCTTGGACCAACATGCAGGAAATAGGGGAGGGGATTTCGCCTGCGATTCCTCACTGCCGGCGAGGTCTCCGGCAAAACGAACCCCACCAACGTGACTACCTCATCGAGCCGCATCGATTAAGGTGCTTTGCATGACCTAGGGTCAGCTGGATAATGCTCGTCGCCAGCCATGGTGGCGGTGCGCCATCCAGCAGGTAGCACGATAGGGCGCGGCGAGGGCAGCTACGCACTCCAGACGACAAGGCGGAGCTGCTAGGGTCACTACAGAGATGACGGAGCAGATGGTGAACCTTGGCCTCGCCCAAACTCTACGGCGGCGACAACGAGACCAAGGACGCGACGGCGTTCATCGCCGACGAGGTTACCATCAGCGGTAACATCTTACCCGCTACAAGCTATGCCCCTAAGACATGCTATGCACTTGTTAGGAAGGAGAAAAGGGAAGCAAAACCATCGGACTCGAGCTCGTCGGAGATGGTGGCAAGGCGGTGCACGCACCACACGGTGGCACGTTCCGGCTAGGTCCGGACGGTAGAGTCTAAAAGACTTGGCATACACCATCAATGGCTTAAGAGGGACACAAAATACTACCAGAAAGGAAAAGAGAAACACCAGGTCGCTCCGGCCTCGGTGGGCTTCGAGTGCGGCAGCGCTCTGGTGATGCCGATGGCGGCAGAACTCACTTTCCGGCTAGCGTGTGGCTCGAGAGGCGAAGCTAGGTGGTGCAACTGATAAAGCAGGTGACGATGAAGGATTTAGCATGAGTGGTTGCACAAGCAGCGCGCGACGCATGAGCTAGGTGCGCCGAGGCGCTCGGCGGCAATGTTGCCGTGGCGGAGATGCGTGGGGGTGAAGCGAGGCGACTGGAGGAAGCTGAGGCGAGCGAGGCATCATGGCGGCCTTGGACACGCGAGAACAACATGGCATCGACGCGTGTTGGCCACGCGGCATCGAGTTATGGCCCTTCAGTCGGCCACAAACAGAAACAAATTCAAGTTTCTGAATTCAAAACTGAAACGGTGATTCAGTTAACATCGGCTAACAAGCGAACTTTGAGGCTCCAAAACTCTCAAACCAGCTAGAATTAGGAGAAGTCGTAGTAGAGTTTTAGCTAGAGCTACGTGAGCTCTTTCTACAATTCTACTAGAACCTGCTCTAATTCAGCACGGTTTGTGAGATACGAAGCTCGAAATGAGGGTACATGCAAACTGTGTAGTCGAGTAATGACTGACAGCCGATGTTGAGTAGCTCCTAACTTCTCAACCAGCTCAAATTAGAGGATGTGGTAAGAGACTTTCAGGTAGAGCTAAGTGAGAACTTGATACAAGTCTACTAGCCCCAGACCTAGCTCAGCTTAGTTAGCAAAGCACAAGGCCCAAAAAGGCAGGCACCTTGCAACAGAAATCCATCCCAGACTTAGTCAAATTGTGCAGTGCTGAAATTCAGCCCTTCCAACTGACTAGTAGGTCTAGTTAGAGCATGATACCAGCATTTTCATGAGATGACCACTGAACAACATTTGTTCCTCAAGAAATTTGGCACAAACTTTGTTAAGGTTTCTCTCACATGCAAAGTCTCTAGGTGAAACTTTTTGTTACGTCAAGCTGGGAAGATCCTAATGGTAAACTAAGTCAAATAGGAGGCTAGAAGGAATTAGGGCATAACACAAACATAAACCCTAGCTCATTTTGCACCACTAACATATTGCAAACATGAACAAGACCTTAGACACACCCTAACATCAATAAGCATGAAAGTTACACTAGGTACAAAGAAACACTATTATAACAACAATTGAAACATGACTTTACATACATGTGTTACAGTTGTTTCAAGACCTTGTTGCACATGTTTCTAAGTGGTATAAACCTAGTACACATAGACTACATGGGTCACACACATAATATTACCACTAACAAAACATAGCATACATGTGTTGCAGAAGTTTAGCATGAGTGTTGCAAAAGTTGAAATGCTATGTTTCAACCAAAAATGCCTATGGATGATGATGCACATGATCATGAAATGCTCGTGTTGAAGTAATGATGCAAGGAAAACACTAGGGGTGTTACAGGCTCATTCATGTAAAATTAAATGAATTTGATGCTTGTATGGTACCACTATTGCTTCTATGCTTAAAATGATCTAGTGGTAGCATATGACATGTTTGTGGACTTGTGAACCTAGTGTTTAATCTAGAAAATGAGCTATAAGTGTTTAACTCAACATGGTATAAGATAACCCTTATTTGGAGGTGTGAAGAAGCTTGTCCTTGGATGAAACCGAGTTAAATATCTTTGGCAAGTAATCTAGATTGAACCAAATTTGGAAAAATGATCCTCACTTATCATGGTTTCACACAACCTATCTAAAATTTGAGCTCACCTTTTGTGGTCATCGATGACAAAGGGGGAGAAGTAATTCACAATGATAGGGGAGAGAAACAAAGATAGTAAGATAGGAGAAAAGAAGGGGATCAATTAAAATTTGAAGCACACAAGTAGGGGGAGCAAGCTCATAAACTTGTATGTTGCATTTATATGTGCATTCATATGTTTGCTTGCATGGCACAAGTTTTTAAAAATTCCATATCCATGTTTGTATGGTGTATGCTAGTTGTAGGCTTGAGTGATTAAATGAAAACCTAGCATGTATAGGATAGCTAGACACTTGAATTGCTTTCACAAGTAGTACTAGAACCTTGTCTCTAATGTTGATCTCATGAGCTATCTAGTTTGTCTTTGTTTTTTGAAGTGATATTTAGCAAACCGTGGTGCTAAGGATGGTGTTCAAATGGCAACTTCGATTGGTATCATGCTTTAAAGGTTCGTTCTTTACACCTTTGCATCAATTGGTAGACATTACTTCCCCACACTTCTAATCCATGTATATGTGCAAGCATTCAAATCCAAACTCTTAGCACATATGCAGAGGAGCTAATGCTACCAATTTGGGTTTATGAAACTTGTCCATATCCTTTACACATGGTAAAATGCTTGGGCAAGCAACATGAATCCAAAAAGATTCTATTGAATATCTTTGTGATACTTTACACATGGTAAAATAATTGGGCAAGCAACATGAATCCAAAAAGATTCTATTGAATATCTTTGTGAAAAGGTTGTTATCAATTACTAAAAAGGGGGAGATTGAAAGCCCTAGTTTGGTTTTGGCTAATTGATGACACCTAAGTACTAACCTATGTCATGAGTGATGAATTGAGCTAGGCTGGTACATCCAAGTAATGGAGCAAGCAAGAGGTCCATGGAGATGAAGATGGACATGATTGGATGATGATCAAGCTCTAACTTTGGAAAGAAGAAAGAGAAAAACAAAAACAAGGTTGATCAAGGCAAATGTATCAAATAGGTTTTTGTTTTGGCACTCAAGACACCATAGAGGGTGTGAGTGTATTTAGAATCGATAGCCGTACTATAAAGCTAGGAAATCTTTGGCTAAGCGGTTTATGGAGTGCCACTAGGTGACATGGTTCTTGCATATGCATTAGAGACCTAGTGTGCTAACATTGACCCTTGTAAATTGCTAGGAAAAATGCTAACAAATGTGCACACAAGTTACACACCTTGTGGCTAGCAACTTGGAAGCAAGGGTGAAGTGTTTGAGGAGTTAGAAAAATAAAAGGTGGCATAGGGTAGTGACTAGATGTTGTTCACAGGGTGAACAGATGCGTCTAGTACTAAACCCTAGGTCTTGGTCAGTGGCGCTGCACTAACCAGATGCTAGGATTGGACTCGGGTGCCAAGTCCGCTCAATCATGGCAGTGCGGGTGAGGGTTGGCCTCGTGATCAGACACAGGAGCCAACGTGCAACCGAATGCGCAGGGGGTGTGTCAGGTCACGGCTGACGTACGCTGATGCCAGCACTATGTGTGAGCGCTTGTGAGGATCGGACATTGAGCGAGTCAGGTCGACGTTGACTGGACACGTCTGGTCAATAAAAATCATCTCTGGTACCTTACTAGACTCAATCAGACGCGCTGTGTTCGTGAGTCCAGTCATTTCCTTTGGTGCGTCCGGTCACACCTTAACACACGTATGATCAACTAAGTGACCATTGGAGATGGATGGCTGAGGTTTGAACGTGGACACGTGGATTTGCTATGACTAACAGGACGCAGGGCACGTCCGGTCAGTGCGTTTGATTAGCTCTGCGTGGAGCCAATGACTCTATTCCTTGAGGGTGCCTATTTAAGGCCCATGGCCAACTTGGGGCTCACTCTCTTGGCACTTTGACATTCTTGACATCGTTGAGCCTAAGCAAACACCTCCCACTCATCTCCACCATTGATTCGTCATCATAGTGAGATTGGAAGTGATTCCATGTGTATTTGCTTGAGTGATTGCATCTAGTGGCACTTGGCAATCATTGTGGCTACAGATTTCTTGTTATTCTTGGTGGTTGCCACCACTTAGATGGCTTGGAGTGGCGGAGGAGCTTCAACACGTGTTGGTGATTGTTCATGGCCGGCTTCGGTGATTGTGAGCGGTCTTGTGCCTTCCCCAACGATGAGCCGAAAGGTAACTCTAGTGGATTTCTCATGTCATTGAGTTACCTCACTTGTAGGTAGGTTCTTGTAGTGTCCAATTGTTGGTCTAGGTTTATGCAACACCTATTAGTCGTTGAACCACCAAGTGTTGGCCGACACAACATTGACTAGCATGTCGGCAAGCATATGAACCTCGGGAGAAAAATATTATGTCATCTTGTGATTGGATTTCTTTCGATGATTGATTGGTATTCATCTTGTGATTGGTTCATTCCTCTACACGGTAGTATAATCACCCTACTCACTCTCTTACATTCTTACAAACTAGTTGTCAAGCTCTTTAGTGTAGTTAGTCTTTGAGAGCTTGTTTGTTTGGTTAGTGTGGCTCTTTAGTTAGTCTTTGATAATACACTAGCTTAGTGAGTAGTGACCTAGCTTGTTATGTGCCTAGTGATCATAGCAACTAGAATTGTTTGATAGGTGGCTTGCAACCCTTGTAGAGCTAGAGCAAAATTGCATTACACCATTTGTTGTACTAATCAATTGCTCTAGTGCTTTGTAGAATTTTTAAATAGGCTATTCACCCTCCTCTAACCATATTAGGACCTTTCAGCTTCCTTGCTACCCCACGTCACTCCTCGCGCTAAATCCATAGGAAAATCAATCGTAACTAAGTACTTGGCTTGCCACACCCATATATGACAAGTGGTTTGTACAAGTATATTCAGATCGTACTACCACATATACACGGTCCTTAACTAGTTAGTGAACTACACCATCCAATACCTTACCCATATTGCATGGTCCAACCCCTCGCTAACCATTCACATTCATTCTCATTATCTTGATCAAGTTTTAGATCATAGCTCCATATATGATGCTTAGTGGACAATCATTTCCTAAACCACGTGGGAGATGAGAAAGCCATAATCATCTCGACTTCTACAGTCTAAGCAAGCTAAGCATGATTTATTTGAATAACAAAGGTAAACAATGAATGATTAAGTAGTGCTGATAACATTCAAGGAATGCGAGCTCAAATAGGCAAACATAGGATTTCTAGTCATATTGTAACATAGCAATGCATTTACTTAAGCTTAGGAACATTATGCAATCTACAAAAAGAGTTAGAAATGCTTAGGCCTGCCTTGGGATTGTTTTGCGCTGCGGCTTCTTGGTCACTTATACTATTTGGGTTTCCTTGGTGTTGACTTCTTCGAAGACCTCATCACCTAATGAATGCATGATGCGAAATGAGTAAAATGTATTGAATTAGATGACATGATATGCTTTGCAATGATGTATAACATATGGGCTACAATAGTATATGGCATATGTGTGAAGCATAACTAAACAAGTTCTATCGATGTACTAGCAGACGATCCAGGAGAACAACAATCGGTCTGCAAGAAAGGTCTGCCAGAGCATTTATGGAAATTCTAAGTGTGTGATCTCGCAGATGGTTCAGTGTCTTGATGGACGGTCCATGATTGCATGGCCCGAATCTGGTGCTCTCAGGCTAGAAAATGAATATTTGAATATTTTAACCGATCAGTCTAGTGTTTCCGGTGTTCTCACAGACAATCCATGGGAACATCAACAGTGAGACTATGTGCTAAACTTAGTGAACGTTCTCTCAGACAGTTTGGTGAGTGGATTGATGGTTTGGGAACATAGTGTGTGTAGTTTAAGATTTTGAAAATGAAATCTTCAACTAGGGTTTGCGCATGACCAAATTGTGTTTGGGGATGTTTCTAGGGTTCTATAGACCACATCTAGCCAGTTCAATCTAGACATATTACATCAAAACATCATCTAGTGCATAGGGGATGCTTTCTAGGTGATGAACACTAAATTTTGGTTTTTGGTGAGAATGATGGTTGAGCTCAAATCCATCTTACCCAATGGAGCTAGGAGGTGTTGTTGAGTCCCTCAACAAGTTGGAGAAACTAGATTCACCTACCTCCTTCCCTTGCTCTTTCCTTTCTTGAAAGCTCCTTCTTACTCCTAGTTGCTAGAGAGGGAGGTCTTCTCCCTCTTCAACCCCCGCTCTTGTGGACATCTCTGGGTTGATCCCCATAGTCATCTCCACTCCTTCCTCCTCTTTGTGATTGTTCTTGGTGGCTAGAGAGAGATGAACAACTAGAGAGAGTGTGAGTGTGAGAGAGGTGAGAGTAAGTGAAGAACTGTGAGTTCTTGCATTCTCCACGAGTTGGACACCTGTGCTGACATGTGGGGCCAAAGAAGTTGTGGTGATGGCTCATGTTGTACATGTAATGTTCTGCTAGACGGTCTGGGTAATCACTAGATGGTCCATGGGAACATTAACTTGGTGAAAACTACTAAGTTTGCGCAGATGCTCTCATGGATGGTCAGGGGTGTGCTGGACAGTTTGAGGGGACACAACAGAGCCTAGAAACTAATGTTTTATGCAAATACATGTTTCAAACTATCATGACATAGTCTTGACAACCTTGAAGTCATGAGCACCTTTGCATTTGAAATCCATTCTAAGAAACCAGTCTGCACTAAAATCTGCATTTAACCTACTCACTGTTGATTTGACGGATGGTCAGACTAGTGCGCTGAATTGTCCACCACTTCATTTGCATGACCTAACAAAGTTTAGACTCTGTCAGTTGAAGCACTGACACTATCAGATAGTCTAACAGGACATCGAACTATCTGGTAAACCATCCAATGCAACAGATGTGAGGTGTCAAGTTAGGAATCACCCAGGCCCCACACATCTGCCTAGCTATCCACTTCATGGCAATGTCGACCCATATGCCTTACAGTTCACCAGCTCACTCTCACACTCCCTCTCTCTAGTTCATCCCTCTCTCTCTCTCTACACTCTTTCACACACTCAAGCAAGGAAGAGAAAGAAGAAGGAGAAGGGAAGGAGGGGAGGATTAGAGTTGCAGCAGCAAGAGGAAGCCATGGAGATCACTTAGGAGATCTTATCCACAAGGGGTTGGGGTTTTTAGAGGGAGGAGCCCTTTCACCCTCACCACAAAGAGCAAGGAGAAGGAGCCAAGAACAATAAGATTTCGAGTCACCAAGGGGAGATCTAGCTTCTCCAACTTGTTGGGGAGCATCACTTCTCTCCTTTGCAACCCTTGGTAAGGTTGAAATCAAGCAAACCCTAGGATTGCACTTTCATGAGCCAGAACCTAGGAAATGTCACTTTGTGACCTAGATTCAGTTTGCACCCAATGTAGCTAGTTTAGCCTAACTAGACATACTCCTTAGAACACTAGAAACCTACCCTGTTGATGGTTTGCACATGCATGAAGTCCAAGTGAAGACTTGGATTTTGAGTTGTTATGTTTGGTCACTGTTAGTTGTTTGGTGGAGGGTCTGGCCATATTGGCAAAGTGTCCATTAAACACTAATACCGTCCATCTACACTTAAGCAGAGCACTCTATAATTCACTAGAGGGTCCGACCACTTTTGCGGAGTGTCCATTGAATTATAAGCTAGAGACAGAGAGCCCAGGCTATAGACTTGTCCCAGTGGAGAGTTTGTGAGTTCTACCAAAGTGTCCATTGGTGAATAAATAGGATTTTTTAGTGAAACCCAAGACTAGCCAGTTCGCACAAGACAATTAGACAGTTTTGGCAGAACATTCCCATGGAACCTGAACACTTAGTCAGTTAAGTGTCACCCAAACCCAATCTGATGGATGGTCCGTCATATTGATGGAACATTATAATGATTTATAGTCAAACAACAACATAGTTTCCTGAGAGCACCCAGTTGGTACCGAGAGTCCGCTACTTACAGCGGAGTATACGATGCTTCTAGTAACCTATGTTCACTAAGTCCCTGGAATAGCGGATGGTCCAACACTCATGCCGGATCATCCGATGTCTCAGACCAACAGTCCATTGGTGCTACACTTTGACACTTAATACATGTCATCAATTGTTAATCAACTAAATATCATTGCATGACATCCCATACCAGTTACCTTTATGCATTGTACTCATAAAGCATCATGCATATATAGGTGACAGAGTTTCGGAAGAGCCCGAAGTTGGGGAGAAGCCTCAAGCATTGGAGCCTAAGTTTCCCAGCGACGAAACCCAAGGTAAGCCCCTATGCATCCCTATGCTTTGCTGAATGCATAATGAACTATGGTTATCTACTGCATTGATATGTTAACATAAGACTAGAATAACTAAGAGTTACCTACTTGAGCTATGATACCTTGTTGATGCCACACCACTCAACCTTTGCTTGGATTTCCTTTATTAATTCTTGCTTAGTATGCTTAGATCCTAGAGTCAAGCAAATGATGGGTTTCTCATTTCTCGTGCGATATTAGGTATGTTTGTCCACTAAGCAACACCAAAGGATAATGATCTAAAACTTGAGCAATGATGAATGAATGTTATTGAATGGTCGGCAAGGGGTCGGGGCATGGCAAGAAGAGGGAGATTCTTGAATTACATAGCTCGCTACCAATTAAGGACTGTGTATCCGTGGTAGTTGGTTTGAACATAAAATTACAGACCACTTATCGTTTTATGGGAGCGACAACCCAAGTAGCTAATTGCAACCATTTTGTTTGTGAGACTGGCAAGAAGGTGGCGCTAGTTGGTTAGTGGAAGCACTTGAACTAATTGCGCACCAATCGAACCTTTTGTGAACATCTTGGTTGGATTGGTGGAAGGTTGAAACATCGAGGTATCCCTTTTGTACCGACGAGTCTTATGGGTGATATCCTTGTTTCTAGTGGGGACAACTTGTACCCCTTTGTAGAGTGTTTTATTTGAAGGCAATAAGTTCTACCTTTTAGATTCGGACTAGAGCTACGTAGGCTCAGGGCTCGTGGAAGATCGAGTTCTATTTGCTAATCGCTTAATTCATATTCCTATGCTATGCTTGCAATGCTAAGTTTCAGGATTCATTGTTGTTACTGTTCAAAGGCTTTTACGCAAATTCAATCATTCCTTGCTACTACCTAAATGCATGATCCTTGTTTATTATATTGGGTAAGTCCTGTAGAGTACAATTGAGTACTCACCCTATGAGATCTTGAGTTTTGCAGGTGATGAATCGCATATCCATGGATTCTTCTACGCTCCCGATCCTTCTCAGGACATGGGATGGTGAGGGGTCTATGTTTCATAGATACATGGATGTGGCATGTCCATGTATCGGTTATCATAAATAAATGTTATGTTTAAAATACTTCCGCTAGACTTCGATGTTAAGATGTAATGTGAAACTTGTGTTATGACTAAGCTTGTGAACCATGGTGTGTAAAACTTAAGTACTTGGAACTTGTAATGTAACCTATGCATGGTTGTGATGTGTTCTCTCTCTTGGGCTGATCCTAGATGAGGGTTGGTGATTTGTACATCTTATGGGAGGCGTACCAGGATGGCCTGTTAAGGGGTGTATCCAATCTAATAGCCCCTAGTGGACTATCATATTGGGTACTTACTTAAGAGGGTGTTGATCCTGACACAAACTGAGATTGCAATGCATATGATGCTCATGATGATTATGAAAGTGACCATGTCATGAACGTTGTTAGCGAATAACATTGTCCAACTTTATTACACTTGATGTGTACAATTACAAAGACCTTCGTGGGTCACTCGATGTATGATAATAGACCTTTTGAGCTCGAGGCGACTTGAAACTTGATAAACCTACTAATTGCGGTCATGAATGGCAGAGCCAGTTGGCCTCAATCTTCCAAAAGAGAATTTTCATACATGCACATGAAAGTTTGCTTCCACTCTCAATCACCTCATGAGTATACTGTCACCGTCTTGGCATGGTCAGATAGTGGAGAGTTGTAGGAAGAACAGAGCACAGGGGCACATCCGGCCGCTTGTGGAAGCCAGCATCGATGCACTAAGGCCGGATGAGGGATCATGGTGGGCACTCAATGAGCTCACTCAACTTCTATCCAACTACCAGTATTCTATCCAACAATGGTATAGGACCAGTCCTTATTGCCCTCTAGCTGTTGTAACATAACATGGGCCATCCAACTGTTGTTATATAATGGCAGTAGGAAACACACGTACGAAGCGAGAAGTGAGGACATAACTATTGAGTTGTATGGACCGACCTGTTCAACTCAAAAGCTTAAACTGATGGCGATAGGTTGATAATTCACTTATACTTCAACACTTTCCCTCATATAGAGACTCTCTCAAGCCTTAGGTGTGGAATAGGAGTGAGCAACAATTATTTCATTTAATCGCGCTAGCTAGAATTGGAACTTGAGACTATTGGCTTTGATACCGTATTGAGTTGCATATACCAACCATTTGAACCCAAAGCTTAACCTGATAAGGAGAGTTAGACAATTAACTTATACTTCACAATAACATCATATGTTGTCCTTCATGCTACAGGTTCACAAACTACAGATTTCATGCAACATGCATGATATAAGCCTCATAAATCATAACATTCAGGGATACAATTATCATACTAGTACTTTTTGTCAAAACATGCACACATAGATACCTATACAAGGATAAACGACATAGACTAAACATTTCAAATAGGTCCTGCTACTGCATTTTCCTTCTTGTGTTCCCAAGTGTCACAAAGAAGTATAAGCAACATGGAACAAAGAGCCTTTCCATAGGTTCAAGTAGAGATTTTTTAATAATGGAAAGAGTATCTAGCTTCATCTTCATTGAAGATGCATATCCTTCCTCCAGAAGATGCATATCTAGAAAATCATGATGCTAGTGAAAACTACATAACACAGAATAAGAAAAGGAGCATTAAATGGTCAAAACAACGAGGGGACAAAACATCTGGAGTATAAATATCAAATAAGATAGAGAAGATACAAATGTACCTTGTGCATGTGCTGCCCCCTAACCATGTATCTCTCAGCCTCATGGTCAAGACCATATAGGTAGATGTCCACATGTTCCTCACTGATGTCTTGGCGCTGTTGTTTCAGACTAGGCATCCACAGCGACGAGAGGTCCTGCATTCTGATGTCGAGCCAGAGCTTCTCCAAATTGCCCAATTCCTCAACATGTCTTAAGTTCGTACAGTGAGTACCCTCATCTCTCTTAGTTTGGGAAGATTCAAGATCTTCTCCAAGCCTTGACAGTTCACAATTAGAAGTACCTTTGATAGGAATGGAAGGTTCTCCACCACCTTAAGGCTGTCCAAATCTCTTAATTGCAGCTCCTTCAAGCTTGTGGCCTGCTGTCCAAGCTGCCATGGGAGAGCTCTCAGCTTGGGGCAGCTAGCAAGTTGCAACTCCTTCAAACGAGCCATCAGCCTTGGAGATGGGCGGCCTTCCCTTTTTTCCTTTGCAGTAGCTCCATCGTTTCCTCCTTCATTACCTGCTCCTCTTACTACTTCTTCAACAACATAGGACCACTCCTCCCAATTAGGCATATCCCATATGACCAATGTTTCAAGGATGGGGAAAGCTATTGCCTCTCTAGACCCAGAATTGCTCATCCCACAGCCAAGAAGTTCGGGTCCAATCTTTTTAACTGCAGTTGCTCCCTGGATTTTTAGAAATTTCAAGCTGGGGAGCTGACCAATTGGTGGAAGATGCACACATGATTTGCAATGCATTAGCTGCAAGTATTTTATTGATGACAAATGGGTAGTAGCACCTAACCAAGTGGGATATCTACAACCAAAGAATCCTATAATAGTTAGATATTCTAGGCTGTGTGGTGGCATTAGATGCTCAAAGGTCCTCTCAATGTTGATAACATAATCTTCAGAATATGGACCATCGATACAATCAGTGCACTGTAACTGTAATTCTTTTAGATACTTTTTGTCAATTAGCGGTGAATTAGTGCTACAAGTAGCTCCCCTTTCTAATTTAACCATTTGAAGCTTCCTCAACTGCAAAAGAGGGTCCAATTCTTGCGTGCTCCATCCATCTTGCGTTGTATTATTGCTAACACAGCTACCACCAACTGGAAAATCCTTCTATGTCATTAAGAAGCTTTACTCTGCATATCCCTTTTGGTACATTATTTATTGGTGTATCATCAAGACCAAGGCGCCTTAAGTTGCATAATCGAGTGATCCCTAATGGAAGACTGCAATGCATCACAATGATCCGAGTTCAATATCTGAAGATTTACAAGAGAACCAATGGACTCTGGTAGATAAGATATGTCAGTACCATTAAGATCAAGTGACCTTAAGTGGATCAGACTTCCAATACAATCAGGAATACTCAGTAAAATTGCACCTGTTAGATCCAGAACACGGATCTTTACGAATTTTCTGAAAACTGTATTGTCAACCTTTAATGCATTACACTTAGTAATAAGAGTCCTTACTCCAATCTGCTCCTTCTGAACACTAGGAGAAATTAATAACTCCTTTCCCGCAACAATTGAAACACGTCTTAGTTTATGCAAAGATCTAGCCTCTAATGATTTTTGATCTCCACAAAAAGTATCCTGACCTGATAAATGTTGAGCAAGCTTCCTTAAAAGATCATGCATTTTACACTTAGAATAGTCAGCAAAGAAAGGGTCTGGTTGAAGGAGATTTCTATATATCAATTCATAGTAATATTCTTCTGCTGTATCCTCCAGAAGTTGTTCCTCTTGCTCTTCAACAAAACCTTCTGCAACCCAAAACCTCACAAGATCATCACGATGCATGCTAAAATCTTCGGGATACAAGGCACAATACAAAAAACATTGTTTCAAATAGCGTGGTAGCTCATCATAACTCAAATACAGAGCTCCACTTAGCTCACTAGGAAGCTTGCTCGTGGAGACAGTACTTTTACTTATTACCTTTATCCATTCATTCTCAGTTTTCTCTTTAGCCGCTAGAACACTAGCTGTAACCTTGATTGCAAGAGGAAGGCCACCACACAAACGAACAATGTCAACCCCTAGAGCTCCTAGGTTTTCTACTTCACTTTCTTCGCTAATGTTCATACTCTTTAAAAGCAATTCCCATCCTACTTCTTCTGACATCAATTCTACTCGATGAATTCTTCCACCCCAATTGCTCGTGCAACTGTATCATTGCGAGTTGTGACCAGAATTATTCCTCTAGCTGCAGTGTTTAATGGGGCTCTGAGTAAATTAGTCCACACCTCATGTTGCCAAATGTCATCCAACACAAGAAAGAAACTTGCATTTTCGACAGTTATTGCAAGCCTTCTACAAAGTTCTCCAACAGTTTCATCATGCTTATAATCAACCCTGATGTTCCGAAGGACTTCTTTCAAAACTGAAATATCAGAATACTGTTGAGAAACACAAATCCATGCTTGTTTACTAAAGCTGCCTTTTATTTTGAGGTCATTATATATCTTCTGGGCTAGAGTCGTTTTTCCAACCCCTCCTGTACCAACAGCTCCAATCTTGTATGCCTTCTTTTCCTTGTGTGCAAGAATCAAGTCCACTAACCTTGTGCATGCAAGTGCAGTTTCCTTTCCCACAAGGTTAGGCTCCACAATTGGGCCAGTTTTCATCTGACTCACTTTTGAAACAACTGCTTCCAGCTGCATAGTCTTAAGCTTAAGTTGTTCACCCAGCATTAAAATATTTTCAAGTTTAGTGTTGAATTTCCTGATACGAATGGCAATCTCATGACGTCTTTGGATACGAGGAAAGCAGGTGACAAATGAAAATCCTGTACATGCAATAGTATTTGTGAGTGAAAGATGGTTTCCAAGCAGCCTGTTTCCTTCTAATTTGGCCAAGTCAATAATATCATCAGCTTCATAAATAGCATCTTTCAGCTCACTAAGTCAATTGTTAACTGCTGAGTCTTCAGTTCTCTTTTGCTCAGCATCATTAAGAAGACACTGTATAAATTCCATTGTTTGTTGTAGTTCATTAAGATCTTCTTTTACCCCAAGAATCAGAATGGCCTCTTCTGTAATGATATCTTGTAACTTCTTAGCACATGATCCAACAAGAGAATCTAGTATGATGGCCATAGTTGCCAGCTGGCAATGACTGTACAACTTGTGTTAAGATTGGTTGAGAATAAGAAAAGCTTCATTGATTTTTATTGCTGTAACAGAGGCTCTAAGATAATGCTAGGTTTTCCATCTAAATTTTCTCTTCTTCATGGCATAGGAAAGTTATGGATGCCCAGTGATGGCTTCTTAGGTGGCATATATGATATATCTTTTGCATAGCATTAGTATTAGTACTTGTGAAACAGTTAAAACACATTCACAGTAAAGAATTATATATAACTCCTAGGTTAGCAGATCGCATGTGAATGAGTAGCTAATGCACCAAGTGTGTTCCAGTCAGTGGTGTTTGATGAATTCAGTAGTATGGTGAGGTCAAGTATTAACATGTTTTTTGTTCTATGTGTATGAATTAACAGTTTTTAGTTCTTTATATGAGTGTGGCCTATCATTTGTTTGACTCTGCTGGAGGGTCACTGACATCTTACTTAGCATCTCATAGACAAAACCTATAGAAATATAATTATGGCAACTTAACCATAGTTTATGTTATTGCAAATTTTATGTCTTGTGAATTTATGGCTTTCCAATTTTCTGATGCATCTTCTTGACCAATAACTATGATCAGATTCTCACACGCCATCTTCTATGCTGTAATTGTAGTGGCATCACAAAAACAAGTAAACAATTGAATGATAGCTAAAAGTCTAACCTTACAAATGGTATCTTCCAACAAGTGGAAGTGATGGATACTAAGTATCAATAGAAATCATCTTGCAGAAACAGTTTCGATCAGATGATCAGCCCACGAATGCAATTAAGGTCTCCTCAGTGACCAACGAGATTTAAAGCTAGTGCTTGGAGAAAGCAGCACATGGAATAGATTACGGAGAACAATCAGTCAATCTGACCAAGAGATTAGTAGACAGTAAGAAGAATAACCTCTACTAGTTAAGCGATTAGGCCTACTAGAACTAGAAACTAACCTGAATAATTGAACAGTCAACTGATATGAGGGTGATGAATATGGAGATCAGGATGCACCGAATCAAATTTTGTTGCTTCCAACAGGATCTCTTCACAGGGGTTCAACAGAAACGGGTGAAGTCCCTAGCATCAACCTTCTGCTCCCTCTGCATGGTCAGTATATGCAAATCAGATATGTCTTGTGAGAAGAATAAGCAGGTTATCAGAGCACTTTCTTTATTAAGTAGCAGATGCCATGGTGCTTTCCACAGCGAACGACATACCATGAGCAGAGCAGATGAGAGCTAAGGGAGATGCAACGGCAGAAGAGTAGCTGAAAACTGGAGAGAGCCCTCTGCTTAGCGTTGAAAACGAATGGAAAAATTCTCATTCCGACCCGTTCCGTTTTCCACTTTTGTCCGTTCGTTTCCGTATTCATGGGTCCCGTTTCCGTATTTACGGAAATGGGAGAGGAGTTTTTCCGTCCGTTTTCGCGGGATCCCGTTTTCATCCGAAATTGACCCGTATTTATTCTGTTTTTCATCCCGTTTTAAATTTGTATGAGATGTGTAGAAATTAATATGTTCATAAACCTATTAATCACCAATTATGCATGTTAACACATGGCATGCTAGTGAATACTAGACCAATAACTTCGTATGTGTATATTAATTTGTGACTTTGCTCATATATATTCATGAATATTTAGTCATATTATTCTAACTTAATTTTCTGGCTCTCCATCCGTATTTGTTCGTTTCTGTGCATCCGCATATCCCGATTCCATTTCCAAACCCGCATTTTCCGAACCCGATCCTGTTTCCACCAAAAAATATAGAAACGGAAGTAGAAATATGGTTTTTCCGTCTGCTTCAGTCCGTTTTCATCACTACCTCTGTTCAAAGCATCCTTTTTGGTAAACCAACCATTCAACTGCTTTGTTTGTGCGAGTCATGAGGTACACTAGTGGGTGGTGCAATTAAAATCCTTATCATGGTACAATAAAAAGTGCCCACTTGCTAAATTTTAATTGGCTAATTGACTATTTGGAGCACTCAATGTATATAACAGTCTTACCTTTTGTTCATCTGTCTTTCGGTTTATATTTCCTCTAATGCCTCCAGATCATGTCAGATTTACTTCTTGTCAAGATGACATCATGTTAAGCTATAATTGACCAATGACTATTATTTGGTACGTAATAAAAAAAGATGAGATATGGATAAAACGAATACCTTAGATGGAAAATTTTGTCAGATCAACACATTTCTTTAAAAACCTGAAAACTAGTGGCAGACTGTTGCGTCTACCCTCAGTGAACATCTCACCTACTATGCAAGGTTTTCAAATATTAGAAGCAGTAGTAAAGAAAAACAAATAAAGCAATGCAGCTAAAGAGCCATGATGAATGATATTGGCTCTGATGTATCAATTGATCAGCCAGCACCAGGAGCACGGCTCTGACCAAGACTATTCCAGAACCCAACAAATTGAATACACATGCCTTACTGGTCTGCCTTCCCTAATTCCATCCCTATTTATGCAGGCCGCAAATTAATTTAAGAACCTACCTACCAATTTAAGGAGGTCAAAAGAATTAGGCTGTCGACGAAAGCAACATGCTACCAACTGTTCAACCGTTAGATATAATCGGACCTGTTCCATTTTTATTCAATAATTAAATCAAAGAATAATTCCAAGACTATGGTTAATGTTGGGTGTAACAAGCATGGTCCTTTATGCCATTAATGAAACTGACGTCTTGATGTGTGTCAAGTGCATGAGATGACCATTATATGCTAGTGTGTCATGATGTCTTAGTGTTTCTGTTACTAGTAACAGACAATTAAATTGTTGGTTTTATAAGTTACTGGTAACGGACGCGTTATGATGACTGCTCTCTTCATGCACCTGGTTATTCATCTTCGTCTATTGCTGCATTAAAGGGGGACTGTTTCTCTTGTTTGCGAGAGTAGAACACCACCGCGCTGCTGTTATGCTGCTCTCTATCATTCCCGTCCTAATCCTCTGCGCGCATGGAGAGTTGGGAGAGCAGGCCTCTAGAACCGGCGTTCACATCGGGTCATCTCCTCGGGTGTGTGTGGACGATCAGGTTTTTGGAGAGCATCTCCGCAACTGCTCGCCATTTTCTTCTTCATCGGAACGTCTTCATCTTCTTCCTGGTGGTGCCCTTTCTTCCTCGGATCGGCTTCTTCTACTTCCCAGTGGACGTTCGAGGGACGGCACGACATACATCTTCCTACACTGACTGTGGTTCGCGATTTCGAGCAACTCACCATGAGTGGGTCTGGAGCCACCAGTGCCTTAAGCATGGGTCCCTCCGCAGGGTACATCTCTGTTCTCAAATTGGTTAAGTTCAATCTCTTTTTCGACAGGATCAGTATGATATTTATCAACATATTTGTTGCTAATCTGAGTAGTAGTAAAATCATACATGTGCACATTTTTGCCATCACAAATTTGTTATTATTTTTCTAGATTAATTTTAACATGAAATTGAGCCTATTCGCTTCGCTGAAAAGTCATGGCTGAAAATACTATTCGCTGATTTATTGTAAGAGAAAAATACTGTTCTAACTGAAAAAAACAAGCTGAAAAGTACGGATTATAAGACAAACGAACATGGCCATTGCCTAAATTCCTAACACCAACTATGCTGAATCTCTAGTTGAGAGAACACCCCAAACGTCATATACAGAAATTTTTTCACCCGTTGATCTTTCAAAAAAAAAATAATTGTAATTAAGAGTACTATGGTAACTTAACTCCAGGCTCCAGCAGTTTTTTTTTTTTTGAGTGGAACCAGGCTCCAGAAGTTAAGTAGCACTGTAGCAGGCGTAGGTGGCGATGTCGTGGCTCCTGGTACAGTGCTACTTAGTCTCTGCAACAGCATGTCGTCCATCTCTAGTCTCTGATAGTAAAAATTCTCTAAAACCAGACGAAGGCAGCTAGAGGATCATCAGTCATGGTAGCAGGGGAGCAATGACGACGCATTTCCAGATGATGTGGAGTCTGGTCGTCTACTCCCTCGGCACAGAGGAGGAGATGTACGCGCTCGGCTGGAAGTGTCATGAGCTGGAATCACTGCGCGTACCTTCCATTCTACTAGGAGTGACCGGCCGGTAATAAAAGGAAAAAGTGTCAAGTAAAAACAAAGTGCTATACATAAGAAAATTACACATTGACAACATATTGCATATTCATCATTTATGTACATTAGAAAGTTGTAAAGATAAAAGAATCAAGGTTTTCTTCTTTTTACTTTTTTCGTGTCATACTATGGTTATTTTTTTCATGTATATTATTTTTGTCCCTTCCATGGATTCTGTCGATGAAGAATTATCTTTGTTTTTCTTTAATTTGACGAGATGAGAGGTAGACAAAGGGGATCAACAAAGATATGGACATTTAAGGCCATGGTCAAGCTAAGCAATTAGACTTGAAGCTTCCTGCACCTAGTTGAGACTTCAATTAAATGTCAAGTTTGCTAACTTGACAGAATGTACTCATGTAAAGCCCACTGGGTGCTTAGCTGTGTGATGACTTTGTCCAACCCTGACGAAACAAATAAGCCGGTTATTTTCAAAACTGGTGAGGCCAGTTTTCCCTAAGCCTCTATGCTAGAAAAATCGGCTTTACCAAGCCGGCTAGGCCATTTTTGGTAGAATTCAAGATGAAGTTAGAATTCGTGTGGATTTTGGAGTTGTAAATGCGATAACACCATTCTCGCCTATAAATATGAAAGGGTATGGACTGATTGAGTGCATCCAATCGATTCAAAATCAATACATTTGCTTTTTATATATGTATCTCTAAACCCTAGTCTCTTCCAACCGTATTACCCTACTGTTCTCCAAGTTTTTTTATGAGACTTTCGGACATTTTAGGTGGTTTTACCAACCCTAGAACACTCTTAGGTGTGTCTTTCTTATAGGTCTTCTCGGGAAGCATTCGTAGGTCTTTACGCAATTTTGCCCAAAATCAGCTAAGCTAGTTTTCGTAGGCTCGCCGATAGTTGTCACGTTTCATGATCCATGTCCTCAAGCTCTTTCTATGTGGCATCTATACTACGTACGTACACACTTTTTGGTGACTTTTCTGGGTAAAATAAAAAAAATGAAGAAATCACCTATTGCATTGTAGAACGCAAAGGATGATCTAACTGATATGTTCAATCCAAAGAACATGGTCAAGCGCTCAAGCCCTTGGCCAAGCAGCTTTCCGAGGATATTGGCCATAAGCAGGAGGAGAGGAGCAAGACCCAAGCAGTTTTGTTCTTGAAACCGTTCTTGCATGTTTGAATGTAGATAGGCAGGGTGTCGTTTCAAAACTCAAGGAAATCAATTGACTCTGTTCCAGCAATATCAAGATCTAAGGTAAAGATCAATGCAAAACTCCCCCTCATACATGCGATGAGTTTGTAACCATGCTTGCCGATTTTCAGGAAACCATGATGATATCTGTGAATGAGATACTCGATGAGATCAATTCTAAATTTCATATGTTAGACAGGAAATAGTTGGGTCTGAAACTGCTACTTTACCTCGAGATGAATACAAGAGTGGATCGGTAGTACTTGCCAGCCATCCCCTTTATGCGATGTCGTTCAAGTATTATGAAACAAACTAGTAGCTCAATTGGCCAATTCGGCTGCCTGAAGGGACCCGGGTTGAATTAGGTCACTAAAAAAACTACGGCCTAAAATGACATAAAAACCTAGACAAGTTTTACCTAGACGTGCACTAGATTTTTCTAAGTATTGCTATCTCTAAGGCAAAAAAGTTTTGCACCATAGATTGCAATCCTAAACTAACCATCAAGCTAGACTAGGAAAGATAATCATATACCAAGGAGTCCAAAGTAAATTTGAAATCGTAAATTAAGCTATACAATGCAAACTGCCACAACGACAATTGTTCTTAAGGTATCGGAAGTTCACGCTTTCCACTAGTCTTCATTTAAAGCCCTTGCAAGGATGCCCCACAAGGACCAAGCTCTTTGGTCAGGTAACTCCTTAGATAGATCACAGGCCTTTTCCACGCGCAAGTGAGTCTCCTGTTGACCTCTCCTAGACTTCTCTCTGTTATCTATTCACTACTACAGAAACTTTTGATGGAGGCTAGCCTTTTTGGTTTACGAAGGCGGGCATTACAATCGCCTCTAATCAAAGGACTCCATTAATGGAGTCCTACGGAGGTGGTTGCTTTGCCCACCTTGGTTAATCCATTAATGGAGGCGGGCGTCTTAAGGTGCCTATCTCCGTTAATCGATTTAAAAAGATAAAAAAGCCTGAGCGAGCCCAATCCAGCCTGCCGCCGTCGAGTCCGCGCTCGCCGTCACCATGTCCGTCAAAGGATCTAGGCCACTACACCTTCGCCGGAGTTGCTCGATCCGCCACATGCGTGTCAGCTGTCACCAGATCTGGCCACTGCACCTTCGCCGGAGTAGGGGCTGACGTCCACCTCACACCATTGCACCTTCACTGGATCCGTCCACCACGGGCACGGATCCGGTCACCAGTGGCGGATCAGGCTACCAGCGGCGAATCTGGCCACCACAGTTGCCGGATGAGGAGAGGGTGGAGGAGCGCACGTTGGCGCTAGGGGAGAAGCGCACTCTGGCCGCTGCTCGGAGGTGCGCTGCCACGGCCTGCTTGGTTGGGGGAGGGACGCCGCTATCATGGCTTGCTTGGTTGGGAGAGGGTCGCCGCTACAGCAACCAGCTCGGTTGGGGGAGGGGCACTGCCACCACTGCCTGGGAGGAGAGGCACCGCCGGTGCTGCCTGCTCAAGTGGAGGGGCGCCGCTGAGGGGGAAGGGGGAAGGGGAGGGGAGGGGCGCCGCCGGGACATAAACGGGAAGGGAGGGGCTCGCGCGTCTGCAGGGAGGGGAGGGGGGCACGTGTCTGCTGGGAACGGGAGAGGCTTGGGAGAGTAAGCTAACTCTAAGTCTGAGTTATATACGAGCACGGTAGAAGGATTGATATGGGCTTTGCCTGGGCTGAGAGCTAGGCTAGTATTTTTGGAGTCTGGCCTTATAGTGTCCCCACCTCCAAAAATTAATACGACTGCCTCCGAAAATAAAATATTTTTGGAGGGGCAGTTGTCTGAACACTACTGCCTCCGTAAATCCATTTTATAAGGCGGGTATTTTCTGACCGCCTCCGTTAATCAATTTTGTGAGACAGTCATTTTTGGTACCTCGATAAATAATACGACCGGACCGTTAATCATCCGGCATTTTCTGAGGCAGTTGGATTTTGTGACAGTCTTGGTTAATATTTTGGCATCGCCTCGCAATTTTTTTAACAGCAATACGAAATATCAAAGAGCCAAAATTTCTCTCCATTTTTTTATTTGCCTACCCGCCCCCCACCCCCAACTAATCCTCCTGTGCTTTCGTGACTGCCGTGCAAGAAGACAAAAAAATGCCGCAATGGCTTAATGGAGTTTTGGTACAACACGAGTTGAAGTGCAAAGGAAAGAAAAAAGGACCAGAAATGAAAGGATGAGAAGGAAAGTACGAATCCGCAAGGCCCCAAATCAAATAGAAGAAGAATTCTAAATTGACTAAAAAAGAGCGTTAAGATCAATCATAGCACCTTCACTCCCCAAATCGATGCCAAATTGTACTCCAAATCAAGTACAAATAGCCAATAAAATCCTAATTCTGACCAGAAATCGCACCTCAAAGCAAATACAACCAATCAATAAATTGAGCCATGAACGGAAGCTGCTCCTCGACTTGGTCGACGACCAGATTAAAAGGCAGCGATGCAGATCTACCGGCGAGCCTTTTCTGCCTCACCCCACACACACAGACGGAGGCGCCTCCCTCACCAACCACGGTTGTGCAAGAGTCATCGGCTAACTGAATTTAACAAGAAAAAGGAGAGGCATATCCATAAATCATAGAAAAAAAGAGGCCCGGTCGTTGTGTTGCTAGGTCTGCTGCTACCGCGAGTGCAGACGTTGTGTCGTCGCATCGCCGGAGCGTGTGAGCTCCGCCACGTGCTGCCTGGGCCACTGTTAGACCTGAGTGGCCATGCTCGTCGCTCGTTGCTGTGATGCCACCCTTGCTCTCTGCTCATAGCCATGCTGCCACACTCGCTAGATGTAAAAGAACCGATGGAGATAGATGAGCAAAACATAAGAAGAGAGAAGAGGGGGAAAAATGAAAAGGTAGCCCTCGGTGGGTCTTCGTCGAGCTGCGGATTACTGGTGTTTGTATCGCGCTAGCGGCGGCGGGGTGGGGGTCTGTAACAACTCGGGTTTTGGAGCATCAAAAAATACGAGCTTTTTAAAATTTTTCATGCGATGTGTGAAGCATGTAGTCGCTAAGTCAAACCTAAGTCAAACCCGCTAATAAATTGTTACACTCATGTAGAATTGATTGTAGAGTGTGCCTTGTCCTTGAGTTGGTTTTGGGTTTAAGTTTTGTTTGGAGTTTGGAGTGCACAAATCCATAGCAAGGTTCCTCTCAATCTCCTTTGAATTCATCTCAAATCTCTTTTGAATTCATCTCAAAGTTTCATAAGTCATAAAAAGGAAAATCCCTTTTTCCTTTCTCTTGACATCCAGCTTAGCCGGCTCACTCACCTCCCCCCTTCTCTTTCACCCACCAGCCCATCTCCCCTTTCTCCCCTGTGGCCCAGCTCACCTCCTCCTCCTACAGCCAGGCCCGCCCGGCCTCCTCCTCCTCCACTCGGCCTAGCTCCTGCCGGCCCAGCTCGTTTCCTCGCCAGCTCTCCCGCAGCAGCCCAGTAGCCTGCTTGGCACAAGCCGCAAGCCCAGCGCCAGCGCCCGCGACCCACCATCCCCCGCAGGCCCACATGCGTAGCCCCCGCAGCTCGGCAGCTCACCCGGTCGCGCCCCGCCAGAAACCCTAGGTGCCTCGTGCCTGCTCAGACACCACCGCCCGCTCGAGTTGAGTGACGCACCCCCGCGCCTCGGCGTCCGTACCCTGAGCCCCACATTCGAAGCCGCGTGTCCCGGCTGTCACACCAAATAGCGCGAACGCCGAGACGGCCACCCAAACCCTAGCTATGGCGCCTATAAAAGTCGTAGCCGCCGCTCCTCTTCTGCTATTCCCAATCCACCGCCGCTCCTCTGCTCTCCTCCTCTTTGTTGCGAAGCTGAGCCCTAGCCACCACTTCGCCTGCCGCTGCCGGCCAGCGCAGAACTGCAGTCGCGCCACCGCACCATCACCACCCCAGCAAGCCACCTCACCACACTGCGAGCTCGCCGAGACCGCCTCGCGGCCAACCACGCGGACACGCTCGACGTTGCCGACCACCTCCATGCCCACGAGCGCCTACTCCACCTCACCGTGCTCCACCTCCTCGCCGGCGTTCTCCGCCTCGCCGCCGTGCTCCGCCTCCACCCCGAGCTCTCCTTCAAGCCGCGGATGCCGCCTCCTCTCCGTTGAGCCGCGTCGTCCCCTCCGTCATGACATTCCGTGCCACCGTGACCCCGACGCGCCTCTGACCTCACTCGTCCTGCACCCGAGCCCGGCGAACGCCGTTTCTTGCTAAGCCTCTCCGATGGACAGAGCCCGGCAGCCTCGACCTCGACCGGCCCTGCCTCAACTACGCCGCTCCTTCCACCCTGCGACGTCGCTACCGACGCCATGCTCCGCCCTCTGCCTCACCTCGCCGCGCTGAACCCAGAGGACCACGACCAAGGCAGCACTGTCCTCAGCCCGTGCAGCTCCGACTACTGCGACCAGCACCCCTTGCCGCCGACGAGCTTCTCTCCTGCCGCTAGTGAGCAACCAGCAGCCAAAGCTCCCCCCTTTTCACCTTCTCATCGCGTTCTCGCCTGAGCCCGGCCTTCGTTGCCATGATTTCTCACTGCCACAGGGTAACTGTGCCATCCACGCCGGAACCAGAGCTGCTGACCGCGCCGACCACCTCGCCGGAGTTTCCCCTCCATTGCCAGTGAGCCCCCAGGGCCAAGCTCCTGCCTTTTCTTCCTTCCCGTCGCTGTCTTGCTGAGCCCGGCCTTCGTGCCGCTGTTTCTCACCATCACAGGAAGGCCGTGGCCCTGCAGTCCGCCTCATCCTCGACCATCATCAGGAGCAGTAGCTACTGGACCTCGCTGACCAGCCCCGGCCACCTGCAGCAAGCTGCAGCCATGTCTAGCCAGCCACAGCCAGCCAGAAGCACGCTGCCGGCCAGCCACAGTCGCGCTAGATAGGCCAACAGCAAGCCGCCGCAAGCTGCAGCTAGCCGTAGCCCGCCGGAACGTGCTGCAGCAGCCCTCCACCCCCAAGGTTGATCCTTTGAACCTAGTCAACGCCATTCCTGACGTTGACAAAGCTCTTATTTTCATTTCCTTGCTCTATCGTACTTGTGATACATTATGATCTATCTATATCTATATCTATGCATGTGCCATGCCTTCGCCGCTGGTCTATCTCTTGTGCTATGGATATGTGCTACTCCATGTCGTGTTGTTGGGTTGTCGTTCCTTTGTGTGTTTGTGTGGTTTACCTATGGACCGAGCCTTCGAGCCGGTTGAGAGAGCGATACACTTGAACGTTATGATGGCGAGTTCGTCTCGCCATGGCCGTAACGCCGAGCATATCCCTTCTCTCGTGTTTTAGTTGTCTCCGTCGAACTATGATAGTTAGCGACCCTCTTCGGCCCTTGGACGAGGCCACCATGGATTTGACATTGGTGCGCTTCCACCCGCACTTGGCAAACTATTCGTGACCTAGCCTAGTGGGAGAACTAGGGGACGACTGTAAGGTCCAAATGGCTAGAGGGGGGGTGAATAGCCTATTTAAAATTCTACAAGCTTCACTAAACAACCACGTTAGTATAAAAGATGGCTAAGCTAATTCTAGCACTAGCTCAACTATACTATGCAAGCCACCTATACAATTCTAGTGAAGCAAGGCTATGATCTCTAATACACACCAACAAGACTAAGTCACTAAGCTACTTACTCCTATGTGATAAAAGCTACACTAAGCAAACTACACTAGGAATAGAACAAGAAAGTAAAGAGCAAGTGACTTGATTCTTATACCAACGATGTAGAGAAGTAATGCACTCGAAGAATCAATCACAAGAGAAATCCTCGGCAAAGAGATGACACAAGATTTTTACCGAGGTTCACTTGCTTCCCGGCAAGCTACTCCTCATTGTGGCGATGCACCCACTTGTCGGTTCACGAGCTTATCGACTATCAAGAGTCGAGCCCTCGGCGGGCGCCGCACAACCGCACACAAGATGGGGATCCTCCAAGCCACGAGCTTCACTAGAGTATCCAATTTGCGAACTCCCGCGGGGAAGGATCAAGAACCCCTTACAACACTTGGTGAGGGCTCCAACAATCTCCAATTGCAAGCTCAATCACCTCCGCTGCTCCAAGCCGTCTACCGTGTCGGGAAACACGGAAGAGTAACAAGAAATCCGCAGCAACTCGAAGATCAAGTGCCTCTAGAATGCAACTCTCAAGCAATGCACTTGAATCTCACTCAATCTCACTCAAGATGTGCAACTATGCAAAGAGATGAGTGGAGGGATTGTTCTCTAGATCAAAGGATGTCTCTAGGTCTCAAAATGTGCAAGAGATACCCTCAAACCCCGGACATCCTCTATTTATAGCGAAGGGGTACGCAGCTAGCCGTTACGGACGACGCAGCGAAAAACGCGCTGACCGGACGCTCCGGTCAGGGTGACCAGACGCGTCCGGTCACTACAGGACAAGCGTGAACAGCGCGCATCAGAACTAGCCGTTGCCCTGACCGGACGCGCTCAACCGTTTGACCGGACGCGATAGTGCCAGCGTCCGGTCGCGTTCTAGTAAGCTCCCGTCGAGACCGGACGCGTCCGATCGCACGTGACCGGACGCGCCACGCGTCCGATCAGCACTCCGCTGCGCTCTGCCCCTCTGGACGTCTGACCGGACGCTCCGGTTCCGTGAGGGACCGGATGCTCCGGTCGCGCGCTCTACTTCTGCGCTCAGGTGAACTGACCGGACGCGCTGGTCAGGCCAGACCAGCGTCCGGTCACAAACCCTAGTGCCCGCGCCACGTTGAACTGACCGGACGCGTCCGGTCAAACCGTGACCGCGTCCGGTGCAGCGTCCGATCGCTGTTTTTCAGTGAAAAACAATTTGGACTTTCGCCACCTTTTCTAGACTCCGACGCAATAGAAAATAGACATTTCATTTCCTCGAAAACACCTGAATCCCGCGCTCGCAAGCTCGGCTGGAGGGAGAGCGAACCCCAAACCCCTTACTACCGCTCAAACACCACCGCCTTCGCAAATGTGCTAACACCACCAAGTGTACACCATCAATGTGCATGTGTGTTAGCATTTCACAAACATTTTTCAAGGTGATAAGTTAGCTCTCTACTAGATCCTAATGCATATGCTCAAGACATTGATCTAGTGGCACTTGATTTCTGAGCTAACTGTGATTGCCCCTCTTGATAGTCGGCTATGTATCCTAAACCCGGTCAATCACTTCTCTACTTATCTTAGACCGGCAAAAGGAAAACCCTATGGTTATACCTTTGCCTTGCGCTCCTAGATCTTCCTCTTCCACTTGATCATCATGTCCATCATTTTATGTGCGTCTCCACCATGATCTTGCTCATCATTTCATGCACCAAATCATGTGGTCTTGTGGTCATCTTTCCATGCCATTTCCACCTCCATCACATGTTGCTTATGCCTAGCTTAATCACACTTGATACAATAGCATTAGCAACTTGGTGTCATTAATTACCAAAACCAAACTTGGGCTTTCAATCTCCCCCTTTTTGGTAATTGATGACAACCATCACAAAGATATGAAGTGAAATCAATTTTCAATTTCGATAGTATTAGCTCCCCCTACATATGTGCTTCCATGAGTTTGGTTCAATTGTGCACATATGTATGGATTTGAAATTTGGGAGAGTTACTACTATCAAATTGATGCTAAGGTATATAGAATGGACCTTTGAAGCGTGATACCAATCGGAGTTGCCTTTATATACCATCCTTAGCATCGATGTAGCTAGACACCACTTGTAATTCATCACATGTAAAGATCACAAACACTAAAATACCTCGTGAGATCAACATTAAAAACAAAGGTGTCTAGATACTACTTGTAAAGCTACTCTTAACAAATCATCATTCAAGTTCTATTTCTAACAATCACCATACAAACATGAATATGAATTTAAGCTTTGCAATGCAACAATTCATCATGTTAATGCACATACAAATGCAACAAATAATTCATGAGCTTGCTCCCCCTACTTGTGTGCTCAATTTTTAATTTCTCTCCCCTTACTATATCTTTCTCCCCCTTTGTGACTTTTCTATCTTTGTGACTTTTCTCTCCCCCTTTGTCAACAATCACAAAAAAGGTGCCAATTTATTAGTGAGAATGAAGTCAATCAATATGAGGGAGTCCAAATTATGGTTCAATCTAGATCACTTGCCTAGAATATGTAATTTGGTTTGAACCAAGGACAAGCTTCTTCACACCTCATGAAGTATAAGGGTTATCTTGACCATGTTGAATTACACATCATGAGCTCATTTTCTAGATTCAACACTAGGTTTGCAAGCCCACAAACATGTCATATGCTACAACTAGATCAATCAAACATAGAAGCAATAGTGGTACCATATATACATCAAAAATATTTGATTTTCATGAATGAGCCTATTTGTCATGCAAACATGTCTATATGTACTAAACATGTCCTTAGCAAAGTATGAATGATATGCCAAACAACTTTACCTTGCATTGTCGAAGGGGAGGCATGTCATATAAGAATGTGGGGGTGCACTCATTTCAAGTTGGAGAAGTCAAGTATGTTCAATTCATTCTTCAACTTGTAAAATCTCTTCTCATCAAGTGGCTTTGTGAATATGTCGGCTAGTTGATCTTCGGTGCCAATACTCTCAATGCTAATATCACCCTTTTGTTGATGGTCTCTTATGAAGTGATGCCTTATGTCAATGTGCTTCGTTCTTGAATGTTGAACCGGATTTTGTGTCATCTTGATTGCACTTTCATTGTCACAAAACAACGGAACATTCTTGAATTTTATTCCAAAATCATTCAAGGTGGCCTTCATCCAAAGCAATTGTGCACAACAACTACCGGCACTAATGTATTCAGCCTCGGCAGTAGATAGTGCAACACTATTTTGTTTCTTTGATGACCATGAAACAAGAGACCTTCCAAGCAATTGACAAGTTCCACTTGTGCTCATTCTATCAATCTTGCATCCACCATAGTCGGAATCCGAATATCCAATCAACTCAAAATTAGATCCCTTGGGATACCATAATCCAACATCATGAGTGCCCTTAAGATATCTCAATATTCTCTTGGTTGCTTTCAAGTGACTCTCTCTAGGTGAAGCTTGATATCTTGCACATTTGCACACACTAAACATCACATCCGGCCTAGAAGCGGTGACATATAGCAAACTTCCAATCATAGACCGGTATTGCTTTTGATCTACCATGTTGCCACTAGCATCAATATCCAATTGATCATTAGTGCCCATTGGTGTACTCATTGGCTTAGCATCTTGCAATCCAAACTTCTTGATCATGTCCTTGATGTACTTCCCTTGACTTACAAAAGTGCCATTCTTCATTTGCTTGATTTGAAGTCCAAGAAAGTAACTAAGCTCTCCAATCATAGACATCTCAAACTCTTTTGCCATCATATTTCTGAACTCTTTACAAAAGTCTTGGTTAGTTGATCCAAAGATAATGTCATCCACATAGATTTGCAATACAAACAAGTCATTTCCAATTTTCTTGGTGAAGAGAGTGGTGTCAACCTTTCCCATCTTGAACCCTTTAGAGAGAAGAAAGTCCCTCAATCTCTCATACCATGCTCTAGGTGCTTGCTTCAAACCATACAATGCCTTTTTGAGCTTGTAAACATGGTCGGGCTTCTTATCATCTTCAAAACCGGGAGGTTGCTCAACATAAACTTCTTCATTGATGTAGCCATTGAGAAATGCACTTTTGACATCCATTTGATAGATCTTGATGTTGTGTGCACAAGCATATGCTAATAAGATTCTAATAGCCTCCAATCTTGCAACCGGTGCATATGTCTCTCCAAAATCAAGACCCTCAACTTGAGTGTATCCTTGCGCTACTAATCTTGCTTTGTTCCTTACAACCATGCCATCTTGATCTTGCTTGTTTCTAAAGACCCACTTAGTACCAATCACATTGTAGTTCTTTGGCCTTTCAACAAGTTCCCAAACTTGATTTCTAGTGAAGTTGTTTAGCTCTTCATGCATGGCATTTGCCCAATCGGAATCCTTCAAAGCATCATCTATTTTCTTAGGTTCTTCAAGTGACACAAATGAGTAGTGCTCACAAAAAGATGCTAGCCTTGATCTAGTTTGAACACCACTTTGAATTCCACCAATGATTTGGTCCAATGGATGATCTCTTGCAATACTAGTAGGTTGGAGTATTGGGAGTTGATTGCTTCCACTTGTTTGACCTTGATCTTGAGCTTCATCATGAGTACCACTAGAGCTTGCTTGATTTGTATCAATTTGCACACTTTGGTTGATCACATGAATATCATCATCATCAACTTGCCTTGGCCTAACATCACCAATGTCCATGTTCTTCATTGCATTTGACAATAGATCTCCTCTCACATCACCAAGATTTTGAGCTTCATTTTGAGATCCTTGGGTTTCATTAAACTCAACATCATGAACTTCTTCCAAGGTGCCATTTGTGAGATTCCAAACTCTATATGCTTTGCTTGTGGTAGAATAACCAAGTAAGAACCCTTCATCACATTTCTTTTCAAACTTGCTCAATCTAGTGCCTTTCTTGAGAATATAGCATTTGCAACCAAACACTCTAAAGTATGCAATGTTGGGCTTTCTTCCATTCAATAGCTCATATGGTGTCTTCCCAAGCTTCCCATGGCAATAGAGACGGTTGCTACAATAGCAAGCTGTGTTGATGGCTTCACTCCAAAATGAATGACTCACATTGTATTCACTAAGCATTGATCTAGCCATGTCAATCAAAGTTCTATTCTTTCTTTCAACTACACCATTGGATTGAGGAGTGTAGGTTGGAGAGAATTGATGTCCAATACCAAGATCATCACATAAATATTCAATTCTTGTGTTCTTGAACTCACTACCATTGTCACTTCTAATCTTCTTGATGGTAGTCTCAAACTCATTTTGCACTCTCTTGACAAAAGACTTGAATAGATCATAAACATCACTCTTGTCATAGAGAAAGAACACCCAAGTGTATCTAGTGTAGTCATCAACAATCACAAAGCCATACTTGTTTCCACCAATACTAGTGTATGTTGTTGGCCCAAACAAGTCCATGTGCAATAGCTCAAATGCCTTTGATGTGCTCATTTCACTCTTGCTAGGATGTGTATTTCCAACTTGTTTGCCGGCTTGACAAGCACTACATGGTTTATCCTTTTCAAAAGTTACATCTTTCAAGCCTCTAACTAAGTCATGCCTCAAAAGTTTGTTTAATTGTTTCATTCCAACATGACCAAGCCTTCTATGCCATAACCAACCCATACTAGATTTGCTAAGCAAGCATGATGTCAATTGTGTCTCACTATCATTGAAGTCAACCAAGTATAAGCTACCATGTCTAAATCCTTTGAATATCAAATTTGATCCATCAACACTTATGACTTCAACATCATCACTACCAAATATGCACTTGAAGCCAAGATCACAAAGTTGTGCCACCGATAAAAGATTGAAATCCAAGCTCTCAACTAGCAACACATTAGATATGCTCATGTTATTTGAGATAGCAATTTTACCAAGCCCCTTGACCTTGCCTTTCTTGTTGTTGCCGAAAGTGATAGCATCAAAACCACCATTTTGACTTGTATCAATTGATTTGAACATACAAGAATCCCCGGTCATATGTTGAGTGCACCCACTATCAAGCACCCAATGCCTTCCTCCGGCTTTGTAATTGACCTACAAGATAAGATCAATTCTTTTTAGGTACCCAAACTTGTTTGGGTCCTCCAAGGTTAGTGACCAAGCTCTTTGGTACCCAAATGGCTTTCTTCTTTGAGCCCATCCATGGTGCACCAATGAACTTAGCATGAACACCATTTGTACCCTTGGTAAGTATATAGAAAGAATCAAACTTAATTGAGGATACATTAGCATTGGATTTCTTGTTCATGCAATGTTGCTCTATGTGACCAACTTGCTTGCAACTTTTGCAATAGCTACCATTGTTCTTCACAAAACGAGTCTTGTGAGGAGCAAAAGCGGCCTTGCCTTTCTTGGGGTTATAGCCCAATCCCTCTTTGTAGAGAGAAGCTCTTTGGCTACCCAAGCACATAAGCAAGCGGTCCTCACCACCATAAGCCTTAGCTAAGGTGTGATTGAGCTCTTTTACCTCCTTCTTGAGATTTTCATTCTCAACTATAAGTGTGGAGTCACAAGTGAAACCATCACTACTAGATGAGGATGATGTAGATGCGCTACATGAAGGGTTAGTGGTAGCAACAACAATAGGCTTATGACAAGATTCATCAATTATATCACAAGATATGCCTATGTTGCAAGTTTTAGCTTTCTCAACATTAGTTGGTATGTTTTCATATTTTTCAACTAGAGAGAAATGAGCTTCTTCAAGCTTAGTGTGAGACTTTTGAAGCTTCTTATGGTCTATCTTTAGACTCTCATAAGATGCCCTAAGCTCATCAAGTTCTTGCATAAGGTTTTTCTTTTCCTTAAGCAAGCCCTTGCACTCCTTCCTAGATTCTTTAAAGTGTTGAGTGCAATCTTCTAGCATAGTGATTAGTTCATCTTTAGTGAATTCTTCTTCATCACTATCACTATCACTAGCATTATCATGATCACTCTCATCGTCGGATGATACCTTAGCGGCCTTAGCCATGAAGCACGATGGAGTGTCAAAGAGGGAGACCTTCTCTTGAATAGAAATGCTAGCATGTCCCTTCTTCTTGCTCTTGTTGTCATCCTCATCATCACTTGAGGAATCATCACTATCCCATGTAGCAACATGAGAATCATTCTTCTTCTTATGAGAGCTCTCCTTCTTTTCTTGCTTCTTCTTTTGCTTTTTCCTTTCCTTCTTGATAGCATCTTCATCATCACTATCATAAGGACACTTTGCAATAAGATGGTCCTTGCTATGGCATCTAAAGCATCTCATGGTATGCTCATTCTTCTTGGATGACTTCTTTCTTCTTCTTGCACGAAAGCCTTTCTTCTTCATGAACTTGCCAAATTGCTTGACAAAGAGAGCCATCTTCTCATCAATGTCATCACTATCGCAAGAGCTTGAGTCTTCATCACTTGATGATTCAATCTTGGATTTGCCCTTGGATGTGGTGGCTTTGAATGCCACACACTCTTCTTCTTTTCATCATCTTTCTTCTCATTCTCCTTCTTCTTCTTCTTGACCAACTCATCCTTCTCATCATCTTCTCTATATGAATCATCGGTCATCACTTCTTGAAATATTTGTTGAGGAGTTGAATCCTTTAATGTAGTCCTCACTAGCACGGTGATCAATGTATCAAACCTCTTAGGCAAGCTTCTCAAGAACTTCATAGAGAATTGGTTGTCCTTGACTTCCTCACCAAGTGCCTTGAGCTCATTGACAATGACTTGCAATCTATGAAACATCTCCGGTACACTCTCATCATCTTGCATCTTGAAGCTTGAAAATTTTTCTTGCAAAATATATGCTTTAGCGGTCTTTGTGCCTTCGGTGCCCTCAAATGTTTCTTCTAGCTTGGCCCAAGCATCATGAGCGATCTTAATGTTCTTCACTTGCTCAAAGGTCTTGTCATCTAGTGCTTCATGAAGAGCACTAATGGCAATGTCATTGCATTGGAGCTTCTTCTCTTCCACCGGTGTAGGTGCTTCCGGATTAGCAACCTCAAATTTTGTTTCGGTGACCTTCCATACTTCTCTATTGATTGACTTGAGGTGTGCGGTCATCTTAACCTTCCAATAAGCATAATTTGTCCCATCAAAGTGAGGTGCCTTCTTGGTGTTGTTGATGTGCAAGCTTAATTGAGCCATTTCTTTTTCACCGTAGGTTGTTAAGCCTCAAATAAACGGTGCCTCGGCTCCGATACCACTTATAAGGTCCAAATGGCTAGAGGGGGGGTGAATAGCCTATTTAAAATTCTACAAGCTTCACTAAACAACCACGTTAGTATAAAAGATGGCTAAGCTAATTATAGCACTAGCTCAACTATACTATGCAAGCCACCTATACAATTCTAGTGAAGCAAGGCTATGATCTCTAATACACACCAACAAGACTAAGTCACTAAGCTACTTACTCCTATGTGATAAAAGCTACACTAAGCAAACTACACTAGGAATAGAACAAGAAAGTAAAGAGCAAGTGACTTGATTCTTATACCAACGATGTAGAGAAGTAATGCACTCGAAGAATCATTCACAAGAGAAATCCTCGGCAAAGAGATGACACAAGATTTTTACCGAGGTTCACTTGCTTCCCGGCAAGCTACTCCTCGTTGTGGCGATGCACCCACTTGTCGGTTCACGAGCTTATCGACTATCAAGAGTCGAGCCCTCGGCGGGCGCCGCACAACCACACACAAGATGGGGATCCTCCAAGCCACGAGCTTCACTAGAGTATCCAATTTACGAACTCCCGCGGGGAAGGATCAAGAACCCCTTACAACACTTGGTGAGGGCTCCAACAATCTCCAATTGCGAGCTCAATCACCTCCGCTGCTCCAAGCCGTCTACCGTGTCGGGAAACACGGAAGAGTAACAAGAAATCCGCAGCAACTCGAAGATCAAGTGCCTCTAGAATGCAACTCTCAAGCAATGCACTTGAATCTCACTCAATCTCACTCAAGATGTGCAACTATGCAAAGAGATGAGTGGAGGGATTGTTCTCTAGCTCAAAGGATGTCTCTAGGTCTCAAAATGTGCAAGAGATACCCTCAAACCCCAGACATCCTCTATTTATAGCGAAGGGGTACGCAGCTAGCCGTTACGGACGACGCAGCGAAAAACGCGCTGACCGGATGCTCCGGTCAGGGTGACCGGACGTGTAACACCTCAAGTGTTTAGTCCATAATTGCATTGCATTTGCATAAGCATAAGCATGCATAATCCATGTTTACTATTTTATGTAATGCAACTCATGCGATTGTTTTAGGGTTTGTTTGGTTCATATCATGAGTATTTGAGAGTTGGTGTGACAAAAAGGTAAAGTAGCCAATCATGTCCTACAACACCCTAATTATACTTAGGGCAACTTTTAGAGCAAGGTTCATGTTGATCAAAATTTCAAAAATGCCCTACAAGAGATGGTTGACCACCATTTGACCCTAGGATGTTCTAGTTTGACCAATTAAAAAGTCTAACTTAGAGACCTTGCATGGAAGAGCACCCTTAAGCAAAGTTGTAAAGAATTTTATGGTGAACAAAAGTCTCAATATGACCATCTCATGAAATTGACCAGAACATGCTCAAAAGTGGCCCACAAGTCAGCTAGAGGAGTGGCTCCAATACTTAGAAATTTTCTAAGTCTGAAATTGACCCTCCAGTTTTACTTATGCCTACTTTAGGAGCTTGTAGTTTGCAAACCAGGCCAAACCAGCTTTCACTCATATTGACAAACTTGTAGTCCTCATGTAGCCCTACAACATTGCCAACATCACCCAAGTCTGGTTCTCAATGGTTTAAGAGATATAGTGTCATGAAATTAGGGTTTCAGTCGGTGTCATTAACTGAAAACCTGTTTCAGTTTCACCGAGCACCACTTTGGGGCCATGTAGTTTCAAAAATAGGCCGAACCAGCCCAAACACTAATTGACAAACTTATTGCCCTAACATAGCTCTACAAACTTGATGTTGTCACCTTGGACCGAAACGAGCTGGTTTAGAAGTTAATCACCTCCAAAGTCGCTTTGTCAGTCACTACCGAGGACACCTTCATCGCGTTTCAGTTCGTCAGAGGGAGAGTGGCCGACCGGCCACAGGGTCTCGCCGACGCGTGGAGATGCGGTGGCGCCCGTACGTCGGCCCTGGCCCCACCGGTCAGGCCGCGACGCCTTCAAGACCGCCACGACGCGTCGAGCCGGCCTCCATTCCCTCCGCCTCGCTCTCCCGGTTTCAAATCGCCAGACCGAGTCGCCATTGCCGCTCCATCTCCGGCGAGCTCGCGCGCGAGTTCCACTGCATCACCGGCCACCAAACCACGCCATTTCCTCCGCCTCACCGCCCTCCATCTCCTCGACCCACCGACGGCCGTGATTGGACTCGAGGTGAGCCACATTGCTCCCTCCGCCGCTTCCGAGAGGCCACCGGAGCCCACCATGGAGGCTCACCGTGGCCGGGGTAGCTCGGGTCTCTCTCCATCCTCCCTTCCTACCTCAATAACTCCGCCTAGCGTCAGTGAAGCTCGTACCGAGCTTAGCCGAGACCGTGCACCCTCACCGGCGACGGTGCACCGCCACCGATCCTCACCGGCCGCCGCTCGCGGTGGCGAGTCCCTTCCGCCCCATCCCAATCCCTCCTGCTGGCACAAATCGATGCACCGTGTGACGGAGAACGCGAGGCTGTGCTTGGTTTCCCGAGCGAGCTCCTCTCCGGCGAGCTTGAGCTCGTCGGAGCTCGCGGGTCGTCGTTCCCCCTGCTCCCGGTCGCTGACCTCGGGGGCCCGCACGTCAGTGTCACGCGCGGGCAGGATGCCCAATCCAAGTGAAAATTATTTCATTTAATCATTTTTGTCACAGATTTTTATTGAAGTTGGAAAAATGTAGATCTAGGGTTTTACTTACCCAAAAATCATGGGATAAATTTTTTTAGGATCTACATGATGTGTAGTATTTTAGAAAAATATAAATCTGGTATGTGATGTTTAAATTCTGTAAGAATTTAATAGATCCTTTAAATGTGTTTTGAAATGCATGCAAATTTGTTAAATTTATAACTTGAGCTGTAGTGTCCCATAAATCATGAAATTTGGTGGGTAGGTTACTCTATACTTTCACTAGCTCTGGTAAAAATTTTGGCATCAGTGCTTAAGTAAATTTTAAGATATAAGGCTATCTTGTTATTCTAGGAAATAATTGAATGATTTTTAGTAATTTTTATACATATGCAATGTTCTTGTAACTTTTTGGAGAATGTCTTGGTACCCTAGAGTATCTAAGAAAAATATGAAATCTGTTGTTTGATACTTTTCAATATGATGTATTAATTATACAAAAATCAGCCTCTTGGACTTGTGAATTTTGTATAGGGAGTTTCTGTGAATAAAATTTGTTCAAATTTTTACAGAGGTCTATTTTTGGGTCAGAGAGCCCCCTGTAATTTTTGTAGAATTTTAGGAGCAGGTTACATATAGGTTTAAAATTCCACCTAATTAATTAAGTAAAATAAGAAATGAGTATAAATAAATGTTCTAGGTAGTCACACCCTACTTTCTGGTGTTTTTGTACCTCATGTGAACTTTTGGTAACATTAGTTTGGTTTTAGGGGACTTTGGCCACATCAATAAATATTTAATCTTTGTAATTTTAGGTTTTCTGAACAGCTGGTAGTATTTCTAAGTTTGGCCTTTGATAAGAATGGTTGCTGGAAAACTTGTAAATACCAAAGTTGTAGTAAACTTGATAAACTACCTTGTGTCAAAATTTGGGAGTATTTGGCTCAGTAGTTTGAGAGTTATTGTGGTTTAAAGTGGCAGTTCAGAATCTGCTACTCTCTGTTTTGAGAGGACAGATTCTGGAACTTGTGAAATTTGACATGGAAAACTTAGGAGTTTGGGGTTGAGGTCTGAAAATGAATTGTAGTGCATTTCTTAGGCTTTCCAGATTGTCTTAGATCATATCTTTTGGAATTGGAAATCTCCAGTTATGATAAAAACAAGTAGCTGCTGTCCAGAATGCTTTACTGTGGTATTTTGCTGATTGTTGTGGTGTGGTATCCTAAGATATGCTACTTTTGTAATTGTTAGGTGTTAGGGCCTTAACAGAGGAAGAGCAGCTTTATCTTAGGTTAAGTAGATTAGGTGGGTACTTCTCTACCGGAGAGGAAATTTGCACCTACTCTTTTGAAGTGATTTGAATAGAGCTTTGAATTTGTTGTAAGGCATTTCATTCCGAGCATACTGCATCTTTCACTATGCATTCATGGGATTTATTATGCACTCATGCAATAGGTGTACCGGAGGGAGTGACACTCCTAGAATTCGAACAAGCGATACCAGAGGAGGTGCAGAGCCAACCGGAGGAACCGACAGAACCAGTCGGCGAAGGAGACGCCACTGAAGATCTACCCGAGTGCCCGGACCACAGACCTTCCACTTTTCTCAAAGGCAAGCCCCGGTGCATGCTGAACCCATTGTTTTATAAATATATCTTGAGTACTTTTAATTGTTTACTGCATTAAGTAGTAGGAGTTGTATGAAAACAATTGTTGCATTATACCTGTCCTTGTCCAGATATTGTACTTAAATCCTATATTAGGTTTAGGCACGTGTCAATGCTTAGCCCTGCTTAGTACGGTAGAAGTCGGGTGATTTCCGGTCATCCGCGAGAGATAGGGTTGGGTCACGAGTGGCTTATGGCTATCGTGATGGAACCATGCTTTAAAATGAAATTGAGACCGGGCGGGAGTTCGATGGTACAGCTGCAAGACACTTCACGTCTTGGGTGTGGAGAGCCATGCCCGTCTGAGTCGTTTAAGGACCGATTCGTTGTACGTCCTTGAGTCATGTTGAACGCAGTCTAACACTTAGTTGGCCGGATAAGTCGTTCCGACCGCGAAGTCGAGTAGTATGGTTCAGGCCGGGAATCGAATGGTAGGTTGCTTCTTGGAGGAGAGAAAGGATGTGCTTGGGGACATTGGCATGAGACCAAGGGGGGGGTTAGAGTCCCTATCACCTGGCAGAGTGTCGCCCTTGGGGTCGCGACATCATTCGGACCCGCGATTCCTGAACTGTACGAAAGATGACCTGAGCAGCCCTCGCCAGGCGCGTCTCGGTGAGTGTTAGAAATACCCCTCCAGCTGGATAGGAATTCGATTCGAATCGCCGTCGCTCCCGGTTAGTGAGCACTTGACTTGAGCAGCGGCAACGTAGATCTCATTTAATTGAACAGATGGTTAAGTGAATGATACAATGTTGCCACAATTTATACCTGCTATGGAAATAATATGAATAATTGTTTGATGATAATCAAGTGCATGTTTAGTACAGGTGCTAAGATAGATGATAGGTAAATGCTAAAAATAAATGCTAGTACAGGTTATAAGAGTTTCAACTACTTATGCCTTTATGCAAAATGTGGTGTCAGCTAGCCTCTTGTGTAAGCCTTGCATAATCCTTGGTGTCTTATTATTTCTGGTTTTTGACGGGTAAGTCTAGCTGAGTACATTCCAGTACTCAGGGTTTATTCCCTCCTGTTGCAGATGACATGCTTTATCAGGGATTCTGCAAGACGTGTCTCCACCCTGCGGGTGATGATGACTAGGTCACAAGGGCGTGATCGTCTTTATGTACTTTCCTCATGCTTTTGCGGGATGTCGATCATCTAGACTGGCAGTAATTCAGTAACTGATGTGTGTGTTATGCTTCCGGTACTTTCAAAACTTGGTTTGTAATATTTGCTACTCCGTGGTGTAAACTTATTTCGGAACTACTTGTGAAATGTAACGTACGATGTGTATGTTGAATGATGCGATCCTGGTTGTAAGCAGTTTGGTTTGAAATCCTTCATGATTTCGATTGACTACCGGGATTATATGGGCTCAAGTTTGAAAATTTGAGCGCTTCGGTGCTTGTTTTCGTACTTGTGCTCTTATAATTTGGTCGGTTCTGTTACAGCTGGTACCGGAGCATAATTCAACATTAAACACATCTTACGAGTAATTAAAAACAAAAGTATTTGTTTGCGAAAAGGGTTAAACTCTAAAAATTATTTTTATAGGTATGCCAGTGATCACATCCCTTAGCCCAAATAAGGACTCTTAGGTGGCTTATTATAAAGACTAACTTGGGGGCCTTGTTTGTTTTTGTTTCGTCGTCCATACGGCGTGATATTGTATGGATGCCATCCACTTGGGTGGTAATGTATGGATCAATTACCTCGACGCTCTGGTAAGTGTGAGTTGTGAGAGCATGATCGTCCAACCGGCGGTCTAGGGGAGAGTAGTTTTGGTGACTTGCATACTTACATGTTCAAACCATGTAACTATGTAAAACACTTAATTGTGGGCATCTATCAATCGGGTAGCTTTGATACTGAAATATATACATCCGGGGATGTGTATATGGAAAGTATTTAGTTTACTGCTTTCTTGTTTATTATTTTGGGAATTGTGGGCTGCAATGAGATTTTCTGCAGGTACACTAACAGCGTAACGAGTAGACCGATAGTTTCGCTTATATGAGAGAACGTATGTATGCCACCGCTTAGCGTTAGCACTTTAGTTTTCTACTAAGGTGAGAGGACGTACGGAACGTGCATGCATCATGTTTAATTATATCATACATGTCATTCACTCCCTCCTTAAAAATTTCAATAGTCCCGACTAAATTAAATTTTGTATCCCCTAAATGATCCTCACTTTAAGTCATATCTTGTTGATACAGATGGCACGTACTAGGATGACAGCCCGTAAGTCGACCGGTGGAAGGGTCCCTCGCCACCAGCTAGCTCCACGCGAGCCCCGTCCTGAGCCCACTGAGGTGGAAAGGTTACGGGCTGAGTTGGTAGAGGTGACTGCTGCTAGGGATGCAGCGCGGCAACAACTGGAGCAAGTGATTCATGATCGTGATCAAGAAACGCTTGCAGTCCAGAGGTTGACAGTGGTAAATCGCAACTGTCAACGCATGTTGGTCCGTGTGATGGACCAGAGGGATGAAGCCTGGCACGAGGAGAACGTTCTGAGGGCTCGCCAGTTAGAGCTCGAACAACAGTTAGAGAATGCTGAAGAATACAATGACAACCTTCATGAAGAAGTGCACCGCCTGAACAACCAGCTTAATTCCCTGCTACCTAGAAACAACAATGTAGATGAGGACATGGGTTCAGGAATCTTCATGGCTGAGGATGATGATGAAGTGGAGGTCGATGGACCACAGGATGCCCCACCTGCAGAAGCACCAGAGGAAGAGCCAGAAGAAGAAGAAGACGAGGAGTTAGAGCCTGTCAGTGATGAGGACGGCGGGGAGATCCTTGACACTAACTCGGAGGATGATGCTTAGAGTAGTCATCACGTACCTATATTGTTAGGATCATCTTTTGCGCCTCCCTGTGTAGGAGTGAGGCCTTGTAATAACTTGACTTTGGGATGTAAGGTTGAACCGTATGTTTCCTGGATGTAGTTTGGACCTGTTAATTTCGATTGCAATGGGATGTCTTATTGTGTTGTGTTCGATGATGGTGTCACGATTAGCACCCTTCGGTGCCGCGACGAAACCGAGGGCCTCCTATGGCGCGCGACATAAGGTTGTGCTGCTTGGCACGCGCAGGTATCGAGGTGGCTAGTCATGATCCACCATGGAACTCTCCATTGAGAAGTCTCCTTGTGGTCAGTTTGAAGTAGTCTTTCACAGTCAACTCAAAATCTTGAGATCAAATCCAAGTACCGTGCGAAAGGTCAAAAATCACGTAGATAGCAACGTAAACGGTCCGGTAACCGTTGTGCTCCCTGTGAGTGAGCCTTTATCAAAGAACATCTTGTTGGATTACCTAGTATGATTTCGTCAATTGATGCGCTTGAATGGATTGTGCGGTTGTGATGAATTATTGTGCCTTAATTATTATGAGAAATCTATTCATGAAGTCAGTTTGACATTTCGCAATAATTCATCTACAAATTTCCCACATCGTCAGTGCTCATTGGCTATGCATTTTGCAGATGTCGTACAATCTACGTCGGGGTCGTGGAAATGAGGAGGAGGAACAGCCGCCCCCTCCGCCACCACCTACTCCGGCCGAGTTGATGCAATCAGTGGTTGAAGGGCAGCGTATGTTGGCTGACGCCATGCGCCAACTGGTTAATCGAGAGGCTCGTCATGGCCGCCAGGGCCCAGAGCCAAATCAGTACAGCGATTTCAAGGACTTCCTGGATACAAAGCCCCCGCTCTTTAAGGAAGCGGAAGAACCACTGCAGGCTGACGAGTGGTTGAATACAATCGAACAAAAGTTTCGTCTACTACGCCTAACTGATGAGCTGAAAACTGAGTATGCTTCCCATCAGTTGCATGGTCCAACGGGCATCTGGTGGAGCCACTATCGTTCCACACTGCCTGCCAATGTTCCAATTGCTTGGGACCAGTTCAAGGCGGCATTCCGGGGGAACTACATCCCTCCAGGTCTTATGGCAATCAAGCACACGGAGTTTATGAGGCTGTCGCAGGGAAACAAAAGCTTGACTGAATACTTGCAGTCCTTCAACAACCTGGCAAGGTATGCCACAGAGTTTGTGGATACCGATGCCAAGAAGATTGCTAGCTTCAAAAGGGGCCTCGGCCCAAAGCTGATGAAAACTATGGGCACTAGCAAATGTACTACTTTTAATGATTTCATCAGCGATGCTTTGACCCAGGAGAATAACAATGCTATTTATTCTGCCTCTAAGAGCCGAAAAAGGGCCCTTGAGGCAAGTGCTTCTCAATCACGGGCCTCAGCTGCACCAAGGTCTTCCCCGCGCCTACCTGCTCAGAATACAAAGTTCCGTCCGCCATAGAAAAAGCCTGCTGCAAAGACTGGATTCCGTAAGGCTTATACAGTCGCTCTGCCAAAGGGGACTTCTGGGCAGAGCAGCTCTAGTGTTCCTCCCAGCAATATGCCTTGCTGGAACTGCAACAAGCCAGGCCATTGGGCCCGGAACTGCCCTTACCCTAAGAAGAATGTCAACCAAGGTGGCCGTCAGGGACACGCTCATTATAACAGCATTGAGGAAATTCCATCTGGTGAGGTGGTCACTACTGGTAAGTTCCTAGTTGACCAACACCCCGCAGTGGTACTTTTTGATTCAGGTGCTTCGCATTCCTTTATCAGTCCTAAGTTTGCATCCAAATTTGCACACAAGTTGCATACTATTGAAGGTGTGGGTTATTGCATTAGTGCTGCAGGTGGGAATATTTCCACAAACAAAGTAGTGGGGAACCTTAAGTTTGAGATAGAAGGGCAAAATTATTCGCTTGCCCTATTGGTTTTACCTGGTTTAGACATAGATGTTATCTTGGGCATGAATTGGATGAGTCAGAATGGGGTACTCATTGACACATCCGCTCGGGTAGTTATGCTCAGAGATCCTACAGATCAAAAGGGTTTTCTAGTACAACTTCCCAGAAAAGTTGAATTGTCAGGGGAAATTCATGCTGTGCAAGCAAAGGCGTTGGCTGAAATTTTCGTAGTAAATGAATTTCCGGACGTTTTTCCCGATGATTTGCCGGGACTCCCTCCGGATCGGGATGTGGAATTTAAAATCGAGTTGTTGCCTGGCACCGCACCCATCTCTAGGAGACCCTATAGGATGCCTCCAAATGAGTTAGCTGAACTTAAGGTGCAATTGAATGAACTTTTGAAGAAGGGGTTGATCCGTCCTAGCTCGTCTCCGTGGGGTTGCCCTGCTATCTTTGTAAAGAAGAAGGATCAGACCTTGCGGATGTGCGTGGACTATAGACCTCTGAATGCAGTCACTGTTAAGAATAAGTATCCTCTACCGCGTATCGACATCTTGTTCGATCAATTGTCCAAAGCTAAAGTCTTTTCCAAGATTGATCTAAGGTCTGGGTACCATTAGATTAAAATCCGTCCTGAAGATGTTCCAAAAACAGCCTTCTCGACAAGATACGGTCTTTATGAGTATCTTGTTATGTCTTTCGGCCTGACAAATGCCCCCGCACACTTCATGTGCTTGATGAATTCGGTGTTTATGCCCGAATTGGACAAGTTTGTGGTGGTGTTCATCGATGACATCTTGGTGTATTCTGAAAATGAGGAAGAACACGCTGAACACTTGCGTATTGTCCTCAGCAGACTTCGTGAGCATCAACTGTATGCGAAGTTCAGTAAGTGTGAATTCTGGCTTCGTGAAGTACCTTTCCTTGGGCATGTGTTGTCCGATGGAGGAATTATGGTGGATCCCACAAAGGTACAAGAAGTATTGAATTGGAAGGCTCCTACTTCGGTTCATGAGGTCCGGAGTTTTCTTGGGTTGGCTGGCTATTATCGTCGCTTCATCCCGGATTTCTCAAAAATAGCCAAACCCATGACTCGGTTGCTGCAAAAAGACACCAGGTTTGTCTGGACTCCTGAGTGTGATGCGGCTTTTCACCAACTGCAAACCCTCCTAACCTCGGCTCCGGTTTTGGCACAACCGGATATCGAGAAACCTTTTGATGTTTACTGTGATGCCTCAGGCATAGGTTTGGGAGGTGTTTTGATGCAGGAAGGCCGAGTAATTGCATATACCTCGCGGCAACTACGGAAGCATGAGGTGAATTATCCGACGCATGACTTAGAACTGGCTGCAGTTGTTCATGCTTTGAAGGTATGGCGGCATTATCTGCTGGGCAATGTCTGCAATATCTATACAGACCACAAAAGCCTCAAATACATCTTCACCCAACCGGAGCTAAATATGCGTCAGAGAAGATGGCTCGAGTTGATTAAGGATTATAATCTTCAAGTGCACTATCACCCAGGCAAGGCAAATGTGGTTGCGGACGCTTTGAGCCGTAAGTCTCACTGCCATTCCTTAGTTGAAACTGATTTTCACCGATCCCGCCTGTTACATCCGGCAGTCTTGTACAACATCACTGTCAGTGGTACTCTCAGAAATAGAATCATTGAGCTCCAAAAGACTGATCCGGGTATCTTTCACATAAAACGGAAGATGAATGAGGGAGAGACTAAGCATTTCAGGTTAGATGACGAAGGTGTGCTGTGGTTTAAGGATAGGTTAGTGGTACCTAAGGACCGAGAGCTTAGAGACCAGATCCTGTCCGAAGCACATTCGTCCAAGTTGTCCATCCATCCTGGTAGTAATAAGATGTATTATGATTTGAAGCCACTTTATTGGTGGACCAAGATGCGGAAAGAGATAGCTGCATATGTTGCTAGGTGTGACACCTGTTGCAGAGTTAAAGCTGTGCACATGAAAGCTGGGTTACTCTAGCCACTTTCCATCCCAGGCTGGAAATGGGAAGAGATAAGTATGGATTTCATTGTCGGACTTCCTCCTACTGTCAAAAATCATAACTCTATCTGGGTAATTGTTGATCGTTTGACCAAATCAGCTCATTTCATTCCAGTGAGAGTGGACTATCGTCCCACTGACTATGCTGAGTTGTACTTCAATCAGATAGTCCGGCTTCATGGGGTACCTCGTACTATCGTTTCTGACCGTGGTCCCCAGTTCACTGCTCGCTTTTGGGAGCATTTGCATCACCTTCTGGGAACCAAGTTAGTGAGAAGCTCTGCTTATCACCCCCAAACGTCTGGTCAGACGGAACGAGTTAACCAAATCTTGGAAGATCTGTTACGGGCATGCGTCATTTCATCCAAGGGTTCTTGGGAAAAATGGTTACCTTTAGCCGAATTCTCGTACAATAACAGTTATCAAGAGAGTATTAAGATGGCCCCATTCGAAGCTTTGTACGGTCGTAAGTGTCGAACTCCACTAAACTGGGTAGAAGCTGGGGAGAGAAGGTATTATGGCATTGATTTTTGTCCAGGAAGCCGAGGAACAAGTCCGTACTATCCAGAAACACATGGCTGCAACCCAAGCTAGACAGAAAAGCTATGCTGATCGTCGTAGAAAACCACTCGAGTTTGAAGTTGGAGACTTCGTTTATTTGAAAGTTTCTCTAATGAAGAGTGTCCAACGTTTTGGTGTTAAGCGGAAACTTGCACCAAGATACGTGGGTCCTTTCCAAATCATAGGCAAGAGTGGAGCTGTTGCGTACAAAATCCAGTTACCTCCTGAAATGAGAGCTATATTCAACGTTTTCCATGTATCTCAGCTTAAAAAGTGTCTTCGAGTTCCTGAGGAACAAGTTCCTTTAGGAGACATCAGGCTTGAATCCGACTTAACCTATGAAGAAAAGCCAGTCCAAGTGATCGATACTCAGGAACGAGTAACTAGAAGTAAAGTGGTTAAGTGGTACAAAGTGATGTGGAGTAATCAGGGTAGCGAAAGTGATGCTACGTGGGAACGGGAAGATTATTTGCGGGATGGTTATAAGGAATTCTATGAAAAATGGTACGCTTTCCAAATCTCGGGACGAGATTTTTATAAGGGGGGAGGGCTATAACACCTCAAGTGTTTAGTCCATAATTGCATTGCATTTGCATAAGCATAAGCATGCATAATCCATGTTTACTATTTTATGTAATGCAACTCATGTGATTGGTTTGTTTGGTTCATATCATGAGTATTTGAGAGTTGGTGACAAAAAGGTAAAGTAGCCAATCATGTCCTACAACACCCTAATTATACTTAGGGCAACTTTTAGAGCAAGGTTCGTGTTGATCAAAATTTTAAAAATGCCCTACAAGAGATGGTTGACCACCATTTGACCCTAGGATGTTCTAGTTTGACCAATTAAAAAGTCTAACTTAGAGACCTTGCATGGAAGAGCACCCTTAAGCAAAGTTGTAAAGAATTTTATGGTGAACAAAAGTCTCAATATGACCATCTCATGAAATTGACCAGAACATGCTCAAAAGTGGCCCACAAGTCAGCTAGAGGAGTGGCTCCAATACTTAGAAATTTTCTAAGTCTGAAATTGACCCTCCAGTTTTACTGATGCCTACTTTAGGAGCTTGTAGTTTGCAAACCAGGCCAAACCAGCTTTCACTCATATTGACAAACTTGTAGTCCTCATGTAGCCCTACAACATTGCCAACATCACCCAAGTCTGGTTCTCAATGGTTTAAGAGATATAGTGTCATGAAATTAGGGTTTCAATCGGTGTCATTAACTGAAAACCTGTTTCAGTTTCACCGAGCACCACTTTGGGGCCATGTAGTTTCAAAAATAGGCCGAACCAGCCCAAACACTAATTGACAAACTTGTTGCCCTAACATAGCTCTACAAACTTGATGTTGTCACCTTGGACCGAAACGAGCTGGTTTAGAAGTTAATCACCTCCAAAGTCGCTCTGTCAGTCACTACCGAGGACACCTTCATCGCGTTTCAGTTCGTCAGAGGGAGAGTGGCCGACCGGCCACAGGGTCTCGCCGACGCGTGGAGATGCGGTGGCGCCCGTACGTCGGCCCTGGCCCCACCGGTCAGGCCGCGACGCCTTCAAGACCGCCACGACGCGTCGAGCCGGCCTCCATTCCCTCCGCCTCGCTCTCCCGGTTTCAAATCGCCAGACCGAGTCGCCATTGCCGCTCGATCTCCGGCGAGCTCACGCGCGAGTTCCACTACATCACCGGCCACCAAACCACGCCATTTCCTCCGCCTCACCGCCCTCCATCTCCTCGACCCACCGACGGCCGTGATTGGACTCGAGGTGAGCCACATTGCTCCCTCCGCCGCTTCCGAGAGGTCACCGGAGCCCGCCATGGAGGCTCACCATGGCCGGGGTAGCTCGGGTCTCTCTCCATCCTCCCTTCCTACCTCAATAGCTCCGCCTAGCGTCAGTGAAGCTCGTACCGAGCTTAGCTGGGACCGTGCACCCTCACCGGCGACGGTGCACCACCACCGATCCTCACCGGCCGCCGCTCGCGGTGGCGAGTCCCTTCCGCCCCATCCCAATCCCTCCTGCTGGCACAAATCGATGCACCGTGTGACGGAGAACGCGAGGCTGTGCTTGGTTTCCCGAGCGAGCTCCTCTCCGGCGAGCTTGAGCTCGTCGGAGCTCGCGGGTCGTCGTTCCCCCTGCTCCCGGTCGCTGACCTCGGGGGCCCGCACGTCAGTGTCGCGCGCGGGCAGGATGCCGAGCGGGCCGCGCGCGCGCGTGTCGTGGGCCGCGCTTTCCCGGGCCGGCCCAATCCAAGTGAAAATTATTTCATTTAATCATTTTTGTCACAGATTTTTATAGAAGTTGGAAAAATGTAGATCTAGGGTTTTACTTACCCAAAAATCATGAGATAAATTTTTTTAGGATCTACATGATGTGTAGTATTTTATAAAAATATAAATCTGGTATGTGATGTTTAAATTCTGTAAGAATTTAATAGATCCTTTAAATGTGTTTTGAAATGCATGCAAATTTGTTAAATTTATAACTTGAGCTGTAGTGTCCCATAAATAATGAAATTTGGTGGGTAGGTTACTCTATACTTGCCCTAGCTCTGGTAAAAATTTGGGCATCATTGCTTAAGTAAATTTTAAGATATAAGGCTATCTTTTTATTCTAGGAAATAATTGAATGATTTTTAGTAATTTTTCTACATGTGCAATGTTCTTGTAACTTTTTGGAGAATGTCTTGGTACCCTATAGTATCTAAGAAAAATATGAAATCTGTTGTTTGATACTTTTCAATATGATGTATTAATTATACAAAAATCAGCCTCTTGGACTTGTGAATTTTGTATAGGCAGTTTGTGTGAATAAAATTTGTTCAAATTTTTACAGTGGTCTATTTTTGGGTCAGAGAGCCCCCTGTAATTTTTGTAGAATTTTAGGAGCAGTTTAGATATAGGTTTAAAATTCCACCTAATTAATTAAGTAAAATAAGAAATGAGTATAAATAAATGTTCTAGGTAGTCACACCCTACTTTCTGGTGTTTTTGTACCTCATGTGAACTTTTGGTAACATTAGTTTGGTTTTAGGGGACTTTGGCCACATCAATAAATATTTAATCTTTGTAATTTTAGGTTTTCTGAACAGCTGATAGTATTTCTAAGTTTGGCCTTTGATAAGAATGGTTGCTGGAAAACTTGTAAATACCAAAGTTGTAGTAAACTTGATAAACTAGCTTGTGTCAAAATTTGGGAGTATTTGGCTCAGTAGTTTGAGAGTTATTGTGGTTTAAAGTGGCAGTTCAGAATCTGCTACTCTCTGTTTTGAGAGGACAGATTCTGGAACTTGTGAAATTTGACATGGAAAACTTAGGAGTTTGGGGTTGAGGTCTGAAAATGAATTGTAGTGCATTTCTTAGGCTTTCCAGATTGTCTTAGATCATATCTTTTGGAATTGGAAATCTCCAGTTATGATAAAAACAAGTAGCTGCTGTCCAGAATGCTTTACTGTGGTATTTTGCTGATTGTTGTGGTGTGGTATCCTAAGAAATGCTACTTTTGTAATTGTTAGGTGTTAGGGCCTTAACTGAGGAAGAGCAGCTTTATCTTAGGTTAAGTAGATTAGGTGGGTACTTCTCTACCGGAGAGGAAATTTGCACCTACTCTTTTGAAGTGATTTGAATAGAGCTTTGAATTTGTTGTAAGGCATTTCATTCCGAGCATACTGCATCTTTCACTATGCATTCATGGGATTTATTATGCACTCATGCAATAGGTGTACCGGAGGGAGTGACACTCCTAGAATTCGAACAAGCGATACCAGAGGAGGTGCAGAGCCAACCGGAGGAACCGACAGAACCAGTCGGCGAAGGAGACGCCACTGAAGATCTACCCGAGTGCCCGGACCACAGACCTTCCACTTTTCTCAAAGGCAAGCCCCGGTGCATGCTGAACCCATTGTTTTATAAATATATCTTGAGTACTTTTAATTGTTTACTGCATTAAGTAGTAGGAGTTGTATGAAAACAATTGTTGCATTATACCTGTCCTTGTCCAGATATTGTACTTAAATCCTATATTAGGTTTAGGCACGTGTCAATGCTTAGCCCTGCTTAGTACGGTAGAAGTCGGGTGATTTCCGGTCATCCGCGAGAGATAGGGTTGGGTCACGAGTGGCTTATGGCTATCGTGATGGAACGATGCTTTAAAATGAAATTGAGACCGGGCGGGAGTTCGATGGTACAGCTGCAAGACACTTCACGTCTTGGGTGTGGGGAGCCATGCCCGTCTGAGTCGTTTAAGGACCGATTCGCTGTACGTCCTTGAGTCATGTTGAACGCAGTCTAACACTTAGTTGGCCGGATAAGTCGTTCCGACCGCGAAGTCGAGTAGTATGGTTCAGGCCGGGAATCGAATGGTAGGTTGCTTCTTGGAGGAGAGAAAGGATGTGCTTGGGGACATTGGCGTGAGACCAAGGGGGGGGTTAGAGTCCCTATCACCTGGCAGAGTGTCGCCCTTGGGGTCGCGACATCATTCGGACCCGCGATTCCTGAACTGTACGAAAGATGACCTGAGCAGCCCTCGCCAGGCGCGTCTCGGTGAGTGTTAGAAATACCCCTCCAGCTGGATAGGAATTCGATTCGAATCGCCGTCACTTGACCTGAGCAGCCCTCCAGCACTTGACTTGAGCAGCGGCAACGTAGATCTCATTTAATTGAACAGATGGTTAAGTGAATGATACAATGTTGCCACAATTTATACCTGCTATGGAAATAATATGAATAATTGTTTGATGATAATCAAGTGCATGTTTAGTACAGGTGCTAAGATAGATGACAGGTAAATGCTAAAAATAAATGCTAGTACAGGTTATAAGAGTTTCAACTGCTTATGCCTTTATGAAAAATGTGGTGTCAGCTAGCCTCTTGTGTAAGCCTTGCATAATCCTTTGTGTCTTATTATTTCTGATTTTTTACAGGTAAGTCTAGCTGAGTACATTCCAGTACTCAAGGTTTATTCCCTCCTGTTGCAGATGACATGCTTTATCAGGGATTCTGCAAGACGTGTCTCCACCTTGCGGGTGATGATGACTAGGTCACAAGGGCGTGATCGTCTTTATGTACTTTCCTCATGCTTTTGCGGGATGTCGATCATCTAGACTGGCAGTAATTCAGTAACTGATGTGTGTGTTATGCTTCCGCTACTTTCAAAACTTGGTTTGTAATATTTGCTACTCCGTGGTGTAAACTTATTTCGGAACTACTTGTGAAATGTAACGTACGATGTGTATGTTGAATGATGCGATCCTGGTTGTAAGCAGTTTGGTTTGAAATCCTTCATGATTTCGATTGACTACCGGGATTATATGGGCTCAAGTTTGAAAATTTGAGCACTTCGGTGCTTGTTTTCGTACTTGTGCTCTTATAATTTGGTCAGTTCTGTTACAGGACGCGTCCGGTCACTACAGGACAAGCGTGAACAGCGCGCGTCAGAACTAGCCGTTGCCCTGACCGGACGCGCTCAACCGTTTGACCGGACGCGACACTGCCAGCGTCCGGTCGCGTTCCAGTAAGCTCCCGTCGAGACCGGACGCGTCCGATCGCACGTGACCGGACGCGCCGCGCGTTCGATCAGCACTCCGCTGCGCTCTGCCCCTCTGGACGTCTGACCGGACGCTCCGGTTCCGTGAGGGACCGGACGCTCCGGTCGCGCACTCTACTTCTACGCTCAGGTGAACTGACCGGATGCGCTGGTCAGGCCAGACCAGCGTCCGGTCACAAACCCTAGTGCCCGCGCCACGTTGAACTGACCGGACGCGTCCGGTCAAACCGTGACTGCGTCCGGTGCAGCGTCCGATCGCTGTTTTTCAGTGAAAAACAATTTGGACTTTCGCCACCTTTTCTAGACTCCGGCGCAATAGAAAATAGACATTTCATTTCCTCGAAAACACCTGAATCCCGCGCTCGCAAGCTCGGCTGGAGGGAGAGCGAACCCCAAACCCCTTACTACCGCTCAAACACCACCGCCTTCGCAAATGTGCTAACACCACCAAGTGTACACCATCAATGTGCATGTGTGTTAGCATTTCACAAACATTTTTCAAGGCGATAAGTTAGCTCTCTACTAGATCCTAATGCATATGCTCAAGACATTGATCTAGTGGCACTTGATTTCTGAGCTAACTGTGATTGCCCCTCTTGATAGTCGGCTATGTATCCTAAACCTGGTCAATCACTTCTCTACTTATCTTAGACCGGCAAAAGGAAAACCCTATGGTTATACCTTTGCCTTGCACTCCTAGATCTTCCTCTTCCACTTGATCATCATGTCCATCATTTTATGTGCGTCTCCACCATGATCTTGCTCATCATTTCATGCACCAAATCATGTGGTCTTGTGGTCATCTTTCCATGCCATTTCCACCTCCATCACATGTTGCTTATGCCTAGCTTAATCACACTTGATACAATAGCATTAGCAACTTGGTGTCATTAATTACCAAAACCAAACTTGGGCTTTCAACGACCATCATGGAGCCGACAGAAGCCAACTCGTGTAGGTGAAGCTCATGGCCATGAGTTGCCTCGCCATGACCATCGGGCTCTACCTCTTTTGCTCTCTCGTTCTCTTTTGCTCTTTTGTTTGTCCAAACTACCTTGTATGCTAGCGCCACCTAGACCGTAGCATTTCTTTGGTCCTAGCGGTGACTACCGCATCGCTAAGGACCTTAGAAAGAGCCTTGTGCCGTCTTAGTTGCACGAAGGTCGTGGTGCCCTACGAGTTAGTTTGGATCGAGGGACCGCGTGAGACTTGTGTCTCTTCTTTCGATCTTCGTCCGTTGCCATGACAAGTTGGTCAAGAGAATGTTGGGACTGTTCTTCTCTCTTCTCTTGTTCTCGATCCCTATTGATCTAGTAAGATGTGGATTAAGCCCTTCGCTTGCTTGGTGTTCCTTGTTGCTTCTTGATTCTATTCCTTCGATTCCCATCGAATGCTATGGCGAGTAGATCAAAAGAAGGTGAATCCCGTGTCTCTTCCCTCTTTTTGGCTCCTTTGTGCTCAAGCCCCTTGTATGCTTGTACCTATTTTAGACCTTAGCGCTCTCTAGGTTCTCGCGGTGACAACCGCACCGCTAAGACCCTAGGGGTGTCTTGGTGCCATTTAGTGCACGAGGGTCAATGTACCCTACGAGTGGATTTGGGCATTTGTGTTCTCTTGTGTGTCACTCCTTTCTGATGCCTGGATTTGGGCATTTGTGTTCTCTTGTGTGTCACTCCTTTCTGATGCCCAATCTTTTGCCATGGCGTGGGGATTGGAAGAAGCAGACCACCGCTCCCTTCTTTTCTCCTCCCATTCCACCCTCTCTTCGGTTCTCATCAATTGCAATGGCAAACAGATTGAGAGAAACCAGAATTGTTTCCTTTTCCCCCTTAGCCCACTCTGTTCGATCCCGTCCTACCGTGACGACCGGATCAAAGACTAGACTATCACTTCTAGTTAGTGAGGCTATGGTCTATGTCATGTTCTTAGAACCATGAGAATTGACCTGATCAACCTTTAGAGTGCCATCTGTACCGAGGATGTGACATGAACATGCCTAGCCGACTTTCTCCTTTTTAAGCCCGAGGATACAGACTCACTTCGTGAGGGCTAGTCTTGTTTTTCGTGGTGTTTGCTTAGGATGAGCTAGGGTCTAGGCCATTATTCTTGAAGCCGTATAGGTCGACACGATTGGCCCAGGAAGTACTGGCTAGGCTATGACTTGAGCTTGTGCTTAGCAAACAACCACTTCTGCCTCTTTTGGCCCGAGGATTGGAAATCATATGCTAGGGCTAAGTCTTTTTCCCTTGGTGTTCTTTTGGTGTTGTTCAATCTTTCTTAGTCTTGTTGCCTTTTTAGAGTATTGTTTGCTTATTGCCTTGTTTGTCGCTCTATCGAGGTAGTTGCATCGAGGATAAGTGATCGGACTAGGACCCGTTGGAGTGAGAAGACATGGACGACAGTAGGGCCTTGAGGAGAATGACTACAAGTACACTGAGGCTCTCAAAGATGACCAGTGAATAGGTGCCACGTCCCACCCAACCTCCTAGAATCCTATTAGACATGCAATAATGTAGCTGCTAGTGCTTTATTTTTATGCAATTGAACTGTGATAGGTTGCATGGTAGAATTGCTTGAAAGCCATTACCTTGACGCAACCTTTAGATGTTTGGTGGAGGATTGCTTGTGAGTGGCTAAGGCACTTGGTGCCAATAATATGGTAATAATGTGATAACTTGGGGAGATGTTGGTGTGCGTCTTGGGTGTGTGGTGAGGGTCGAGTCAACTAGATAGGATTCTATGATGAGTCTTTGGACGAGTCTTGCCAGGGGGATGCGACCTAGGCATTCCCTACGAGAGGTACCTGTGGTGGGTACATGTGAGATGAGGTCCCAGGGTGGAGTGTCTTTGTGGGATGAAGCCCTAGGATGGAGGTGCTGTCGAGGCATGGGGCATTGGTTGGCCCCTTGAGAAGATGTCATGTCTGGTCCCCCTAAGGACTGGTATGTCAAAAGAACCGGATCATAGGACCCTACGTACACACCACTCGCTCCTGAATGGGCGGGGGACGATTACCCGACCAACTATGATGGTGCCATTACTGCTAGGTTGGAAGTGGACAGTGTAGGGAGGTATGGGCATATGGCACACACCCTCCTAAGATACGTAGTGACCTTTGGGGGCTCGGTACTATGTCTCACAGTCTCAGTGTGCCAGTGGACTCTAGGGTGGCCCAGGGCTAAGTGGTAGGATGGCACCATACCGGTTGGGAGGCACTCAGTATCAGCCTAGGCAGTGCGCACCGTCGATGATGGTGTTCTTATGGTTCCAGGTGTAGACGCTCTATAGAGTTGATCGATCGATATGTACAGCCGTGTCCGCGGATATGGACATTCCTATGACCTACGCTTCCCTTGATTAGTGAGAGGTTTCCTTTCTTCTTCTCTCCCTGGGTTTATTGGACTTCGGCTATTAGCCGATAAGGCAAGGTACGAGAGGGAGTCGTCCTTGCTGCCTAGAGAGTGAGAGTGTGGTGAGATGTGTGTGATGGAATGGGTGAATGTGTGGATGAGATGGGTTAAAACTTGATGAACTACTATAAAATATGGATGAACTTGTATAGGAAACCTACAGCCATATATAGGCCCTTTGCTCTACCCTTGCATTCTACTTACCACAAAACATATGCAAAGCATAGGGTGGGAGCCAGTGGCCAGTACAAATCATACTGAAAGATATTTGGTAGATTTTGGATGTCATCTACGACAACGGCAATGGAGATTGAAGGATTAGGATTAGGTGGTCTCATTCATGCACTCAAGTTTGGTTGAGGAGATGAAGTCTACACCCGCTAATGTTCTACGCCTACTCTAAAGATTGCCCGAAGGAGGAGCCTTCACCCGCCGATGCTCTACATTAACTCTGATGATAGTCCGTGAAGGAGGAGCCTTCACCCGCCGACGCGCTACGTCTGCTCTGATGAAGCCTTGTGTGCGTTTCTACTAGAATAATGTTGTACTTAGTAGTGTTACCAAGTGATGTAATGCCTTGTAAACTTGTACTTCTACTATGTATGAACTGTGGCATCAACTGTTATTTGATAATGTAATGGCTTGATCTCCTGGACTATCACATTATAATTCGTATATCTGTGGATTTTCCCTTCGTGGAAAATCGGGATCATTCTAGGGTCGTCGCTCACATCACTGCGAGGCCCCCAGGAGCGCACTTAGCAACTCCTCTTCAGGATCTTTGCGTTGAGTTACACACACATAAACGATACAAGGCATACCAAACAACTCAAATGTATGCACACTCTACTCTCCAACACATAGCTGAAACATCAATGACTATAAAATAGATTCAAGACAAGAAACTACTATTAACACTAACTCTCTGTTTAACTACTGCCCCCATTCTAGGTTACATCTCATTTCACTCTTCTACTCATCAGGTTACATGCAGCTCATCTTGGAAAATGACCTTCCAAGGTCTACTAACCGTGGCGTTCATCGGAGCTAGCCTTGGAGGAATGCCTCACCAACCTACAAAACAACTTAACAGCAACGCCGTGAGTACATTTTGTACTCGTAGAACTTAATTCCAACATATATTTTTTTGGTGGATGAAAGAGAGAATATCGGGCATTTGTACATTTGCGGAAAGCAATGGCGTTTCTTAGAGATATGACATGCTATGCTCGATCACTAGAATGAAAGTACATAATTAATGTCAAGATTACAGATAAGTGATAATAGCTCTTTAACAATGCTAACATGGGTATAGAAAGTAGGAACAACCGAAGGTTCCATCCCAAGGGACTTCAGGCTTTCAAACTCTGCGTAGAGGGTACAACTGTACCCACATGGAGAACAGGACTAACCACCATACCCCATGCACCAGAGGTAAGGGTTGCCTCACATCTCCAACCTTTCCCTAATCCAGCCCAAGTATCCTATGAAAGGTTTGACTGGTGCCCGATCAATGTCCCAAAAATTCCCGACCGGCGCCACCCCATTGCCAGTTTCACGGATAAACCGGTCACAATTAGTTACTTGGCTTATTGCCCCCATTTGTGACATATGGTCAGTACGGGTGGTTACTCAGAATTACGTATCCCAATAAATGGTCCTTAACTGCTCTACAAGCTACGTCGCTTGAGATCCCACACTCACAATGACCTACCCCTCCTTGATTCGAGATTCATAAGATGAAAGACCTTGCATGATTAAGCGAATTCAAGAATTGCACAAGATAGCAAGGAAAATGAAGAACAATGATTTGTAGAGGATACTACCCCACTTAACAAGAGCCTTGCTAAACTCTGAATCTTCCATAAGAACATCCTTTTGTTGGTGTAGTCTTCAAGGCCTTCCTTTAGATCACAAAGATAGAGATGACAGAAAAAACAACACACCAAACAAGGCAAGCATGCAACACAACATCGACACTACACGTGCTTCTATAGCAATGGTAGGCATCCTAAAGGTAGATTATAGATGATGAAGGGCCATCGAGATTTTGAGCAAGGTGAGATTAGAAAAAATAATTTTAACAAAACAACAAAAACAATAGATTAAGGATATTAGTAGAAATAGCTCAAAGGAAGCTACCAAGGAGAGCATACAACATGACAAGGATGAGAATGTCAATTCAATGGGTCAAGGAGGTAGAAAAATAGTTTTATAGCAAAATAGACTTTTCTAATAGACTAGTGCTATCTAGGCATATGTCTTATAGTCAATACAGCTCTGATACTAATTTGTCACACCTGGTTTTAAGAACAAAACTAGATGTACACCATATTTGTGCCCAAGAATCAATCACACACATATGATGACAAATTACAAAAGTATCAAAAGACAGTGCTTTATTACATAACGAATAACAATATAACATTATCACTTACATAGACACAAAGCTTGCATCAAAGTAGTGGAATCAGAATTTCTAATCTTCGAGCGAAGCCTCCAAATATCACGGGGACCGTTGACTAGGGGTAACATACGTCTAGCACTTCCGTCAGTCTTTTGGAAACTCCTCCATGTATTCTTCAATCTTCTAAGCAACTTTTGCTAGAGACTGGGGTGTGGGGGAATTAGCAAGGGTGAGCACATGTCGTACTCAGCAAATATAACATGGGCAAATGAAGGCTCAAAAGGCTAGACACGGTTCAACTGCGGTAGGCATTTTTAGTAGACCAAGTTTTATCATTAGAACCTGAGTTACTAACTTATGATTAAGCTCAAATCCTCACATGATCATAAGTAATGACAACAATACAATAATATTAAACATGAGTATCAACATCATAGAATATCAATGAGAACCCAATAATCTCGTCAGTTTTCCAAGCCGCTTGTCACCGTGAGCACGACTGTTATAATAGTTTTTAGACACTCTGCAGATGTTGTACATCCTTACCCATAAGCCATGATTTACCCTTTCACCCGAGGTGATCAGCCTCTTAACCCACTACCAAGGAAGGTCGGCAGGGTTCACTATGTAGTCTTTCAAAGGTTCGTCTAACAAGTTAGTAGCCGCTAGGTTTCTAATTGGCAAGGGAATATAAAGCCCTCCTTCCGAATGGCACATTCTGCATAGGCTATACACATAGGGATAAAGGCCGCACTATACTCAACTCGGCAAGCCCCTTTTGCACCCTTTCGAGTAAAGCTAGAAAAGGTCCTCATACTTGACTAAAGCCAGAGCCATGTAGTACTCATGGTTGTACTGTAAATCCTAGATTTTACTCACAAATAAGTCATTAAGATTCCATGTTGCTAAAAAGCACATTTTAAACATCATTGCATTTGCCATTAATCAACATTAAGGAGCTTTCATTTAAGTAGAGCAACTAGCAAAACTACCCATATGCATGAACCATAGGTATCAAGGACCAAGGGACAACAATGTGCTAGGATAAAATCCATAAGGGTTGATCAGTTTAGACACATGCATGAATGTAGTGGCATTAATGGTGAATAGGTATCAAGGAAAGCCTCATATTATACTTGCCTTACTCTTGCTTTACACCCAAAGAAAGTTTCTTAGAGAATCTTCAAACATCATCTTCCGTTCTATAGCTTCTGGCACTCAGCTTCTGGTCTCTAGTGCTTACATATGGTTCACTTCTACTCGTAGCAAACACCAGGCACAAAGAAACATACAAAATAGGCAAAGCAAAGACAACTAAGACCAATACACTAATCATAACCAAAACTTTAAAACAACATACTTAAAGAGAGGGTTCATCGCTATGGTCACGGGTACGCAAGAAACATCGAGATCGAAGCTACGGTGCAAAAGAAGCGACTACCAAAAGGTTTATATTATAGAAGTAACAACTACGAGCTTCATTTATGTTAATTAAGAAAAACTATGTGAGTAGCTGTTGACATCGTTTTTAGCACATGTCAAGATGATCAGGAAGGGCTAATCAGCAGAGGAAAGATTACTGTGTAGATTGATAGCCGAGGAGAATAAGCTTGTTTATGAGTGGTGGCAGCGTATGGATTCAAATTGAAGTGTTGCCGATAAGGTTAAGGGTATTATTGCCGATGCCGATGAAAGAGGGTTTGAAGACTGCTGCTGATGAAACAGGGAATGTACCGATGAAGGAGGGTATGAAGACTGCTGCCGATGGAACAGGGATTGTGCCGATGAAAAGGAGGTCGATGAGAATACCATCGTGATTGAGGCAGACTATGGAATAAAATAGGAGTTAATTTCCTTGTATACGTTTAGTAGAGTCTGAGTTGTATCAAAGTCATGTGTTTCCTTAGATTTGGATTTAGTGTCCTAGTCGTATTTGGTTACGTTTCTGTAGATCAAGATATAAATATAGAGTGAAGGGCAATGTAATAGGGGATCAATCAATACATCAAAAAACAGCTTTTACTCTTATTTACATCTACTTTCGGCGACTTCGTCAATTTGCATATTTTTCCTTTTTACGAGTTCTCATCGATTCGGCAAGTTGCATTGCTCTAGTGCAATCTTCGACGATCCTCGAGTTCTGTGTGAGTACCTCTTGGCCGTGACTTCCGGGCGTATCGCTGTTGTTAGGACCAAAGTGCTCGTATCTTCATCCTTGTCGATTAACAGGTCAAATCGACTGGCACACTTTAGATATCGATTTCGGGTATTAGCCCTTTGTGTTTGCAGATCTACTTTTGCATCAACACATCTTTTGGCATGCCTAGTGGGACAGATCTAGTCAAGATGCTTAATCCTGAGATCGATGCGGGGAACATCATCACAGTAACAGAAGAAGATCTTAAGGACGATCTGTCACGCCCGGTTTTGCAAAGAACAAAACTAGGCTCGTCATATGTGTGCCCAGGAAGTCCACACATACGTCAGAATGAAAAAGTATCAGAAACAATGTTATTTATTTAACGTACACATAGCTATAATAACACTTACATCAGAGTATCGCGGAACGGTGACTAAACTTCAGGCTCCATTCTTCTCAGGGACGGCTGACTGGGGGCTCCGTATGCTAGGCACTTCTGAAAAGACTTCTGGAAACTCCACTACACTTTCATCCTTCTTCCAAGTAGCACCTTACTACACACTGGAGTGTAGGGAAATAGCAAGAGTGAGTCCATGTCGAACTCAACAAATATAACACAGGGTTCATGAGGCTCAAAAACGGTAGACACTGGTTTACTGCATTTAGCTTTTAATTATCATAGTTTTATCATATGAGTAGCATCAGGTTTGCGTTAATCCCACAATAAACATATGATCAATGTAAATATGAATATTGAATAACAAAAACATATTTATAGTCATTAGTGATCATCTATTCCGTAAGGGTCCAAGGCCACTCGTGACCGTGAGCACGGCTGTTATAACAGTTTTACACTCTACAGAGGTTGTACACTTTCACTGTGAGTCGTGATTTACCCTTTCGCCCGAGGTGATCAGCCTCTTGACCCACTACCAAGGAAGGTCGGCAGGGTTCACTATGAAGTCTTTCAAAGGTTCGTCTAACAAGTTAGGGCCATTAGATTCACTCGGCAAACAGATGTAGAGCCCCCCTTCCAAATGGCACAATGACGCGCAGCCTATACACATGAGGACAGAGGCCGCACTATACCCGATTCGTCAAGCCATTCTTACGCCACGAAGGTTACCACTAACAAGCTAGAAAATGTCCTCATACTTGACTAAAGCCAGAGCCATATAGCCCTCACAGTTGTACTGTAAGTCCCGGATGTTCGCTTACAGATGAGTCCTTATGGAGAGAAACTAGAGCACCAAAAATAACCCCAATGTCTAGCCCTCTTTAAACAGTAATCAAAAGTCATCTTTTAATGTTTATTGCATATTCCATTAGTCAAATTACATGATCATAGTTCATGTTAAGCACTAGCAATGCTACTCAATGCAATATAATAGGTATCAAGGTATAAGATAAAAACTAAGTCATCCTTATCAAGGGAATATATGCATAATGATATTATTTGCTTATTGTGAATAGGACAACAAGGACAATCCCATGTTATACTTGTCTTAGAACTTGCTTTATGCCCAAAGCAACTTGCTCTGAAAAACCTCAACTTAATCTTTTATTTGCAACTTCTGGCACTCAGCTTCTGGTCTTCATCTTCGGATCTTCGGCGCTCACGGATAGTCTTTCTTCTACTCGTAGATCATAGCAACCCAGCACACTAACAGGCATACAAGCAAACAAATAGGGACAACTATGAACAATAAACCACACAAGAGAAAACAAAAAAAAGCACACTAATCGACACGACTTGATGCTAGCGGAAGAACGACGGAGAACGGAGCTATCGTTAATAGGACACGACTATCGATAAGCTTGCAACATACTAAAAGGGAAAACTATATGCTGGATTCATTTTAGTTAGTGAATTAAAGTGTTGGAATTTTTGGAGAAATATACTAAAGTGGAACTAACCAAATTATGTTGAATTGTAAAAGCTAACATTATACCTTAGCCATATTTTATTTATAAATATATCATATCATAGTATTTTAAGTCATGTAAATATTTTATAATTTAGATAATCATGGAACATGTGGCAAAAGCTAAATGAAAACATTTACAAATCAAGGTTGAACTAAACATCTTGTAATTTAAAAGAAAACATTTATGTGGATATGAATCTTATTAACATTCAGTTATGAAATACCAGAGTTATAAACCCTAATTGCTTCTAAACATTAACCAAATCACATCTAAGATGACCTTATATGAATCTTGATTAAACTAAGCAAAACATAATATATTATCCTATGTTACCTTTTCTCATAATCATTAATCAAATTATAAAGCCAAAGTTAAACCTTAGTTATACTTTATTTATAAACAATGCCATATAATTTAATCAAGTTTAACTTTACTTTGCAAAAATAAAAGGGCACGTGAGGCACCTTCTCGAACTGCATATGAGATGGTTTAAACTAAACAAGTTATAATTTAAAAACATATTGGTGATAGCTATTAACCATATTAATATTTGTGTAAAAAGCATCACAGTATATATGTTTACCTATATGGCTTTTTTTTAAAAAAAATTAGAGTTGTACATAAACATTAATCACTTTACAATTTAAATTCAGAAATATTTAGCATGGTAAAGGTCACTTCTAACGTTTAAATTACGTCAACACAAAACTAACGCAACCAGACTAAACAGAGCTAGGATGATGAATCAGTGGAAGATTTAAGATGCAAAAGCTGAAACTATATTATTTACACAGGAGGGTTTGCTCCGCACATGCAACGTGAGACACATGGTCCTATGTATACGTGATGAATATATTGGCAAAGGAAATTCCACGTGTCCAAAAACAAAGCCAAAATATTGCACACGTATGATGAAGGGATGACATCAGCGGAGTGTATTTATATTTAGCTGATAAAGCAACAGGGCATAGGTCGCACAGACCTCACGAATAGACGTAGATGAAGACATGTTCCCGGCAAATGACTCTTCATGCAAGAAAAAGAAGATATATGCATCTATGTCGAGGATGACCAGCGGCCAGCATGGCTTGCCTCTTCATGGCCGATTGTTTTTACTGGGCAACTGCACAGACGGGAACAACTGATGATCGTATAGGCTTAACAGAACCAGCAGGGTGCAGGTTAGGGAGGGGAGACTAACAGGAGGAGTGCAGAGGTCCCCACCGATGTCAGACGAGGAACAGCGATGCCGGCGTTGAAGCAGAGAGCGACGAGATCGGGTTTCACAAGCGACTCCTTCAACGACAGATCGGAGATAGCAGTCATGGGAAACAAGCATCACAAATGACCTCAAACAATACATCAAATCTTATAAAAACAAACTATAAGCGTCACTAACATCTAGGTCTCGCCGCTACGATCCTGTGAGCGCAAAAACAGCCTAAAGCCGAACTACCATTAAAAAGAATTGATATTTTGAAGTTTTAAGGCAAAAATGCAAAATTGGTATTTTCAGAATAAAATTTAAATATGAGAAAAGACATATCGCATAGATGGGAAGAATGATAATATCAACTGGGCATTATTGACGACGTCAACATGTATTGGAATTGGAAAGGAACATACAGTACTAGCTTGTTGACGTCATCAGGTTGGAGTTTTGGACTGCTGGCAGTAATTAAGGTCAACGTATGATTATATTTGCAAAGAGAAAACATATGCATAACGTTAACAAGAATTATGGAATCCAAATAATATGGAGTGCTGGATTTTTGCCTATCAATTTGTTATTAAATTCACTTAAGAGATTGAGCAAGGCGTAATGCATGAAGAGGTATGCAGAAACAACCTGAGGCTGAGACGCTGTTCTAAATACGGACGGATGGCAGAACGCCGCCTGCGCTGGGAGGAAGCCGAGGATGTGCCCGAGTACGCCGTCAGGCAAGACGTCGATGCAGCCTTCGCTGCCGAGCGCTGGAGGCACCGATCTCTTGCTACTTTCCCCTGGACGCATTGTGTCGAGCAGGTGTCGGGCGTCGAAGATACGGCAACGCGCTGAGACGGCCGATGGCAGGGGCCGAGGCCGGGCCAGGCCAAGCAGCGAGCGTTCGTCGCTCGAGCAGGCAGCCGGCGGCGACACGATAAGAAGAGAGAAAATTCTAATTTACTACACGAGAGATTTCCCAAACTAGGGGCTCCTCTACGGTAGTTTTGGTGTGCTTTTACCCAAGGGGTAGGTTCGTATATATAGGGAGAAAAACTCTTCACCTCCATGTCAACTAGCGATATGGTGCTAATTGACGTTACACCCTCCATCTTTACTAATAGGCCTAATTAATTATTAAAGCCCATTAGTAAATAAATGAATGGGCATTTAGGATTATTGCACACAGGCTTTGGTGGAAAATGAGATATTTATTATTTTCGGAATTAATTAATTTCGTGGATAAAATAATTCTAGAAAAGTCCAGAATTATTATTTAAGCCGCGAAAAATACTCCAAAAGCTCCGAAAATTCGAGGGAATTTTCTAGAGACATTATGGAACATGAGGAACACAAATAAAGTATTTGGAGCTCATGAAAAGATTTTTTGGAGCATCTAAAAATTAGATAACGCTCGCAGAAAAGCGTGAACTAGCTCCAGAAAAAGCCAGAACAATTCCCGAAGAGTTCACTAAGATTGATTGACACATGAGGAACTGAAAGGAATAATTTGTGTTATAAAGAAAAGATTTTAGGAAACTCCCAACGAGAACTTAAGATAAGAAACAAGGAACATTGATTGCAGAAAAAGATAAAGGCGTGCTGGAGAAGAAAGATTGACCTACTAAACGCATTTTTAAAGACTTTGCTCGCTCTCAACACACAAGAGTTAATAAGCAAACATCACATTAAATAATAGCCCTTCAAATTAGTTTTAAAAAAATTTAAAGATTCTCACTTTTTTTCTTCTTTTTTTCTATAACTAATTGATGCTATCATAAACTAAACTTGGGAAATTTTATCCAAATATTAAAACATTTATTTTATTTAGTGTTTCCTATGCACAACCCAAAATTAAAAATTTTGGGGTGTGACAATTCTACCCCACTTAACAAGAATCTCGTCCCGAGATTCGGAGAGACTAGGGAGAAACATAAAGCAGACCAATAAGATTGTTTTGAGACTTTTTTTGATAAGTTCGGATATAAGTGTCGAGGATTATCAAAGGTTGACAAGAGAACATTGGATTGATCGTTAAGATTGATTCGAGTTAATGACAGAAGGTCAATGGATTGAAGGTCAGCATAGGTGAAAGAAAGATCAAAGGAGGTTGAAAAGATAGATCAAGGTTGATCATCGAGTCTTTACTTTATAAGGTGTAAAAACAAGGGTGGGGATTAGCAAAAGATAAAGATAGATCTTATGGTACTCACAACTCCTCGATTCAAAATTTATGAAACATCATAAAAAAGTGACATATTAGCATTGGTTGAAGAAAGGTAAAGACTAGTCTTTCGTTTTACCATTCATGGAGACCAGTGAGAAAGATAAATTGATCTTCAAGTCTTTATAGGTCCTTGAATCAGGATTTATAAGATATAAGGACAAGGGTCAAAAGTTGTCAAATGTTGATAAGAAAAAGTAAAGATTGATGGCAAGAAGGTAAGATTGGTTAAGGGGCAAGGACTACCAAAAGATGATAATACGATAGCGATTGATCTTTGGGTCTTCTTGTCTCGTGACTTGAGGTTGATGATGGTGGTGGACGCTACCCCACTTAACAAAGATTTTGGTCCACCTGGCAATGTCATTGAAGGCAACACTTTCTCCAAGGTTTGCTGCTATTGATGAGTCCTTCATGTATTGATCCTCCATTGGGTTAAGATAAAGGAGAAAGCATAGAAACCAAGAGTAAGCAAGGACGATACAGGGAAAAGACAACAAGAATTAGGATTGATCGAAAATTAAGTAGGATAGAAGATGACACTACCCCACTTAACATAGATCGAGCTACTCCTCAAGACTTATACCTTCTGAGCCACCTTTGAAACATGAGAACAAAGATAACACGCAAAACACATCAAGCACAACAAGCACACATCAGGCAAACACAAAGCACCAATCACATCATCGGTACTACACGTGCTTCTTCAACAATGGTGGTCATCCTAAGGGAAGAGTATGGATGATGGAAGACCATCGAAACTTAGAACAAGATGAGATCAGAAAACTTTTAGTATAAAAAAACAACATAAAACAAAATCTAAGGGAGTAAGAAATAATAGCTCAAAGGAAGCTATCAAGGAGGGGGATACAACAGGACAAGAAAGAGGAAATAGTCAAAATCAATGAATCAAGGGATCACAAAATAGTTTTATAGTAAAATAAGTTTTAAAATACGTCCAGTGCTACTTGGCATACGTCCTACAGTCAACACCGCTCTGATACCACTCTGTCACGCCCGGTTTTGCAAAGAACAAAACTAGGCTCGTCATATGTGTGCCCAGGAAGTCCACACATACGTCAGAATGAAAAAGTATCAGAAACAATGTTATTTATTTAACGTACACATAGCTATAATAACACTTACATCAGAGTATCGCGGAACGGTGACTAAACTTCAGGCTCCATTCTTCTCAGGGACGGCTGACTGGGGGCTCCGTATGCCAGGCACTTCTGAAAAGACTTCTGGAAACTCCACTACACTTTCATCCTTCTTCCAAGTAGCACCTTACTACACACTGGAGTGTAGGGAAATAGCAAGAGTGAGTCCATGTCGAACTCAACAAATATAACACAGGGTTCATGAGGCTCAAAAACGGTAGACACTGGTTTACTGCATTTAGCTTTTAATTATCACAGTTTTATCATATGAGTAGCATCAGGTTTGCATTAATCCCACAATAAACATATGATCAATGTAAATATGAATAACGAATAACAAAAACATATTTATAGTCATTAGTGATCATCTATTCCGTAAGGGTCCAAGGCCACTCGTGACCGTGAGCACGGCTGTTATAACAGTTTTACACTCTACAGAGGTTGTACACTTTCACTGTGAGTCGTGATTTACCCTTTCACCCGAGGTGATCAGCCTCTTGACCCACTACCAAGGAAGGTCGGCAGGGTTCACTATGAAGTCTTTCAAAGGTTCGTCTAACAAGTTAGGGCCATTAGATTCACTCGGCAAACAGATGTAGAGCCCCCCTTCCAAATGGCACAATGACGCGCAGCCTATACACATGAGGACAGAGGCCGCACTATACCCGATTCGTCAAGCCATTCTTACGCCACGAAGGTTACCACTAACAAGCTAGAAAATGTCCTCATACTTGACTAAAGCCAGAGCCATATAGCCCTCACAGTTGTACTGTAAGTCCCGGATGTTCGCTTACAAATGAGTCCTTATGGAGAGAAACTAGAGCACCAAAAATAACCCCAATGTCTAGCCCTCTTTAAACAGTAATCAAAAGTCATCTTTTAATGTTTATTGCATATTCCATTAGTCAAATTACATGATCATAGTTCATGTTAAGCACTAGCAATGCTACTCAATGCAATATAATAGGTATCAAGGTATAAGATAAAAACTAAGTCATCCTTATCAAGGGAATATATGCATAATGATATTATTTGCTTATTGTGAATAGGACAACAAGGACAATCCCATGTTATACTTGCCTTAGAACTTGCTTTATGCCCAAAGCAACTTGCTCTGAAAAACCTCAACTTAATCTTTCATTTGCAACTTCTGGCACTCAGCTTCTGGTCTTCATCTTCGGATCTTCGGCGCTCACGGATAGTCTTTCTTCTACTCGTAGATCATAGCAACCCAGCACACTAACAGGCATACAAGCAAACAAATAGGGACAACTATGAACAATAAACCACACAAGAGAAAACAAAAAAAAAGCACACTAATCGACACGACTTGATGCTAGCGGAAGAACGACGGAGAACGGAGCTATCGTTAATAGGACACGACTATCGATAAGCTTGCAACATACTAAAAGGGAAAACTATATGCTGGATTCATTTTAGTTAGTGAATTAAAGTGTTGGAATTTTTGGAGAAATATACTAAAGTGGAACTAACCAAATTATGTTGAATTGTAAAAGCTAACATTATACCTTAGCCATATTTTATTTATAAATATATCATATCATAGTATTTTAAGTCATGTAAATATTTTATAATTTAGATAATCATGGAACATGTGGCAAAAGCTAAATGAAAACATTTACAAATCAAGGTTGAACTAAACATCTTGTAATTTAAAAGAAAACATTTATGTGGATATGAATCTTATTAACATTCAGTTATGAAATACCAGAGTTATAAACCCTAATTACTTCTAAACATTAACCAAATCACATCTAAGATGACCTTATATGAATCTTGATTAAACTAAGCAAAACATAATATATTATCCTATGTTACCTTTTCTCATAATCATTAATCAAATTATAAAGCCAAAGTTAAACCTTAGTTATACTTTATTTATAAACAATGCCATATAATTTAATCAAGTTTAACTTTACTTTGCAAAAATAAAAGGGCACGTGAGGCACCTTCTCGAACTGCATATGAGATGGTTTAAACTAAACAAGTTATAATTTAAAAACATATTGGTGATAGCTATTAACCATATTAATATTTGTGTAAAAAGCATCACAGTATATATGTTTACCTATATGGCTTTTTTTTAAAAAAAATTAGAGTTGTACATAAACATTAATCACTTTACAATTTAAATTCAGAAATATTTAGCATGGTAAAGGTCACTTCTAACGTTTAAATTACGTCAACACAAAACTAACGCAACCAGACTAAACAGAGCTAGGATGATGAATCAGTGGAAGATTTAAGATGCAAAAGCTGAAACTATATTATTTACACAGGAGGGTTTGCTCCGCACATGCAACGTGAGACACATGGTCCTATGTATACGTGATGAATATATTGGCAAAGGAAATTCCACGTGTCCAAAAACAAAGCCAAAATATTGCACACGTATGATGAAGGGATGACATCAGCGGAGTGTATTTATATTTAGCTGATAAAGCAACAGGGCATAGGTCGCACAGACCTCACGAATAGACGTAGATGAAGACATGTTCCCGGCAAATTACTCTTCATGCAAGAAAAAGAAGATATATGCATCTATGTCGAGGATGACCAGCGGCCAGCATGGCTTGCCTCTTCATGGCCGATTGTTTTTACTGGGCAACTGCACAGACGGGAACAACTGATGATCGTATAGGCTTAACAGAACCAGCAGGGTGCAGGTTAGGGAGGGGAGACTAACAGGAGGAGTGCAGAGGTCCCCACCGATGTCAGACGAGGAACAGCGATGCCGGCGTTGAAGCAGAGAGCGACGAGATCGGGTTTCACAAGCGACTCCTTCAACGACAGATCGGAGATAGCAGTCATGGGAAACAAGCATCACAAATGACCTCAAACAATACATCAAATCTTATAAAAACAAACTATAAGCGTCACTAACATCTAGGTCTCGCCGCTACGATCCTGTGAGCGCAAAAACAGCCTAAAGCCGAACTACCATTAAAAAGAATTGATATTTTGAAGTTTTAAGGCAAAAATGCAAAATTGGTATTTTCAGAATAAAATTTAAATATGAGAAAAGACATATCGCATAGATGGGAAGAATGATAATATCAACTGGGCATTATTGACGACGTCAACATGTATTGGAATTGGAAAGGAACATACAGTACTAGCTTGTTGACGTCATCAGGTTGGAGTTTTGGACTGCTGGCAGTAATTAAGGTCAACGTATGATTATATTTGCAAAGAGAAAACATATGCATAACGTTAACAAGAATTATGGAATCCAAATAATATGGAGTGCTGGATTTTTGCCTATCAATTTGTTATTAAATTCACTTAAGAGATTGAGCAAGGCGTAATGCATGAAGAGGTATGCAGAAACAACCTGAGGCTGAGACGCTGTTCTAAATACGGACGGATGGCAGAACGCCGCCTGCGCTGGGAGGAAGCCGAGGATGTGCCCGAGTACGCCGTCAGGCAAGACGTCGATGCAGCCTTCGCTGCCGAGCGCTGGAGGCACCGATCTCTTGCTACTTTCCCCTGGACGCATTGTGTCGAGCAGGTGTCGGGCGTCGAAGATACGGCAACGCGCTGAGACGGCCGATGGCAGGGGCCGAGGCCGGGCCAGGCCAAGCAGCGAGCGTTCGTCGCTCGAGCAGGCAGCCGGCGGCGACACGATAAGAAGAGAGAAAATTCTAATTTACTACACGAGAGATTTTCCAAACTAGGGGCTCCTCTACGGTAGTTTTGGTGTGCTTTTACCCAAGGGGTAGGTACGTATATATAGGGAGAAAAACTCTTCACCTCCATGTCAACTAGCGATATGGTGCTAATTGACGTTACACCCTCCATCTTTACTAATAGGCCTAATTAATTATTAAAGCCCATTAGTAAATAAATGAATGGGCATTTAGGATTATTGCACACAGGCTTTGGTGGAAAATGAGATATTTATTATTTTCGGAATTAATTAATTTCGTGGATAAAATAATTCTAGAAAAGTCCAGAATTATTATTTAAGCCGCGAAAAATACTCCAAAAGCTCCGAAAATTCGAGGGAATTTTCTAGAGACATTATGGAACATGAGGAACACAAATAAAGTATTTGGAACTCATGAAAAGATGTTTTGGAGCATCTAAAAATTAGATAACGCTCGCAGAAAAGCGTGAACTAGCTCCAGAAAAAGCCAGAACAATTCCCGAAGAGTTCACTAAGATTGATTGACACATGAGGAACTGAAAGGAATAATTTGTGTTATAAAGAAAAGATTTTAGGAAACTCCCAACGAGAACTTAAGATAAGAAACAAGGAACATTGATTGCAGAAAAAGATAAAGGCGTGCTGGAGAAGAAAGATTGACCTACTAAACGCATTTTTAAAGACTTTGCTCGCTCTCAACACACAAGAGTTAATAAGCAAACATCACATTAAATAATAGCCCTTCAAATTAGTTTTAAAAAAATTTAAAGATTCTCACTTTTTTTCTTCTTTTTTTCTATAACTAATTGATGCTATCATAAACTAAACTTGGGAAATTTTATCCAAATATTAAAACATTTATTTTATTTAGTGTTTCCTATGCACAACCCAAAATTAAAAATTTTGGGGTGTGACAATTCTACCCCACTTAACAAGAATCTCGTCCCGAGATTCGGAGAGACTAGGGAGAAACATAAAGCAGACCAATAAGATTGTTTTGAGACTTTTTTTGATAAGTTCGGATATAAGTGTCGAGGATTATCAAAGGTTGACAAGAGAACATTGGATTGATCGTTAAGATTGATTCGAGTTAATGACAGAAGGTCAATGGATTGAAGGTCAGCATAGGTGAAAGAAAGATCAAAGGAGGTTGAAAAGATAGATCAAGGTTGATCATCGAGTCTTTACTTTATAAGGTGTAAAAACAAGGGTGGGGATTAGCAAAAGATAAAGATAGATCTTATGGTACTCACAACTCCTCGATTCAAAATTTATGAAACATCATAAAAAAGTGACATATTAGCATTGGTTGAAGAAAGGTAAAGACTAGTCTTTCGTTTTACCATTCATGGAGACCAGTGAGAAAGATAAATTGATCTTCAAGTCTTTATAGGTCCTTGAATCAGGATTTATAAGATATAAGGACAAGGGTCAAAAGTTGTCAAATGTTGATAAGAAAAAGTAAAGATTGATGGCAAGAAGGTAAGATTGGTTAAGGGGCAAGGACTACCAAAAGATGATAATACGATAGCGATTGATCTTTGGGTCTTCTTGTCTCGTGACTTGAGGTTGATGATGGTGGTGGACGCTACCCCACTTAACAAAGATTTTGGTCCACCTGGCAATGTCATTGAAGGCAACACTTTCTCCAAGGTTTGCTGCTATTGATGAGTCCTTCATGTATTGATCCTCCATTGGGTTAAGATAAAGGAGAAAGCATAGAAACCAAGAGTAAGCAAGGACGATACAGGGAAAAGACAACAAGAATTAGGATTGATCGAAAATTAAGTAGGATAGAAGATGACACTACCCCACTTAACATAGATCGAGCTACTCCTCAAGACTTATACCTTCTGAGCCACCTTTGAAACATGAGAACAAAGATAACACGCAAAACACATCAAGCACAACAAGCACACATCAGGCAAACACAAAGCACCAATCACATCATCGGTACTACACGTGCTTCTTCAACAATGGTGGTCATCCTAAGGGAAGAGTATGGATGATGGAAGACCATCGAAACTTAGAACAAGATGAGATCAGAAAACTTTTAGTATAAAAAAACAACATAAAACAAAATCTAAGGGAGTAAGAAATAATAGCTCAAAGGAAGCTATCAAGGAGGGGGATACAACAGGACAAGAAAGAGGAAATAGTCAAAATCAATGAATCAAGGGATCACAAAATAGTTTTATAGTAAAATAAGTTTTAAAATACGTCCAGTGCTACTTGGCATACGTCCTACAGTCAACACCGCTCTAATACCACTCTGTCACGCCCGGTTTTGCAAAGAACAAAACTAGGCTCGTCATATGTGTGCCCAGGAAGTCCACACATACGTCAGAATGAAAAAGTATCAGAAACAATGTTATTTATTTAACGTACACATAGCTATAATAACACTTACATCAGAGTATCGCGGAACGGTGACTAAACTTCAGGCTCCATTCTTCTCAGGGACGGCTGACTGGGGGCTCCGTATGCCAGGCACTTCTGAAAAGACTTCTGGAAACTCCACTACACTTTCATCCTTCTTCCAAGTAGCACCTTACTACACACTGGAGTGTAGGGAAATAGCAAGAGTGAGTCCATGTCGAACTCAACAAATATAACACAGGGTTCATGAGGCTCAAAAACGGTAGACACTGGTTTACTGCATTTAGCTTTTAATTATCACAGTTTTATCATATGAGTAGCATCAGGTTTGCATTAATCCCACAATAAACATATGATCAATGTAAATATGAATAACGAATAACAAAAACATATTTATAGTCATTAGTGATCATCTATTCCGTAAGGGTCCAAGGCCACTCGTGACCGTGAGCACGGCTGTTATAACAGTTTTACACTCTACAGAGGTTGTACACTTTCACTGTGAGTCGTGATTTACCCTTTCGCCCGAGGTGATCAGCCTCTTGACCCACTACCAAGGAAGGTCGGCAGGGTTCACTATGAAGTCTTTCAAAGGTTCGTCTAACAAGTTAGGGCCATTAGATTCACTCGGCAAACAGATGTAGAGCCCCCCTTCCAAATGGCACAATGACGCGCAGCCTATACACATGAGGACAGAGGCCGCACTATACCCGATTCGTCAAGCCATTCTTACGCCACGAAGGTTACCACTAACAAGCTAGAAAATGTCCTCATACTTGACTAAAGCCAGAGCCATATAGCCCTCACAGTTGTACTGTAAGTCCCGGATGTTCGCTTACAAATGAGTCCTTATGGAGAGAAACTAGAGCACCAAAAATAACCCCAATGTCTAGCCCTCTTTAAACAGTAATCAAAAGTCATCTTTTAATGTTTATTGCATATTCCATTAGTCAAATTACATGATCATAGTTCATGTTAAGCACTAGCAATGCTACTCAATGCAATATAATAGGTATCAAGGTATAAGATAAAAACTAAGTCATCCTTATCAAGGGAATATATGCATAATGATATTATTTGCTTATTGTGAATAGGACAACAAGGACAATCCCATGTTATACTTGCCTTAGAACTTGCTTTATGCCCAAAGCAACTTGCTCTGAAAAACCTCAACTTAATCTTTCATTTGCAACTTCTGGCACTCAGCTTCTGGTCTTCATCTTCGGATCTTCGGCGCTCACGGATAGTCTTTCTTCTACTCGTAGATCATAGCAACCCAGCACACTAACAGGCATACAAGCAAACAAATAGGGACAACTATGAACAATAAACCACACAAGAGAAAACAAAAAAAAGCACACTAATCGACACGACTTGATGCTAGCGGAAGAACGACGGAGAACGGAGCTATCGTTAATAGGACACGACTATCGATAAGCTTGCAACATACTAAAAGGGAAAACTATATGCTGGATTCATTTTAGTTAGTGAATTAAAGTGTTGGAATTTTTGGAGAAATATACTAAAGTGGAACTAACCAAATTATGTTGAATTGTAAAAGCTAACATTATACCTTAGCCATATTTTATTTATAAATATATCATATCATAGTATTTTAAGTCATGTAAATATTTTATAATTTAGATAATCATGGAACATGTGGCAAAAGCTAAATGAAAACATTTACAAATCAAGGTTGAACTAAACATCTTGTAATTTAAAAGAAAACATTTATGTGGATATGAATCTTATTAACATTCAGTTATGAAATACCAGAGTTATAAACCCTAATTGCTTCTAAACATTAACCAAATCACATCTAAGATGACCTTATATGAATCTTGATTAAACTAAGCAAAACATAATATATTATCCTATGTTACCTTTTCTCATAATCATTAATCAAATTATAAAGCCAAAGTTAAACCTTAGTTATACTTTATTTATAAACAATGCCATATAATTTAATCAAGTTTAACTTTACTTTGCAAAAATAAAAGGGCACGTGAGGCACCTTCTCGAACTGCATATGAGATGGTTTAAACTAAACAAGTTATAATTTAAAAACATATTGGTGATAGCTATTAACCATATTAATATTTGTGTAAAAAGCATCACAGTATATATGTTTACCTATATGGCTTTTTTTTAAAAAAAATTAGAGTTGTACATAAACATTAATCACTTTACAATTTAAATTCAGAAATATTTAGCATGGTAAAGGTCACTTCTAACGTTTAAATTACGTCAACACAAAACTAACGCAACCAGACTAAACAGAGCTAGGATGATGAATCAGTGGAAGATTTAAGATGCAAAAGCTGAAACTATATTATTTACACAGGAGGGTTTGCTCCGCACATGCAACGTGAGACACATGGTCCTATGTATACGTGATGAATATATTGGCAAAGGAAATTCCACGTGTCCAAAAACAAAGCCAAAATATTGCACACGTATGATGAAGGGATGACATCAGCGGAGTGTATTTATATTTAGCTGATAAAGCAACAGGGCATAGGTCGCACAGACCTCACGAATAGACGTAGATGAAGACATGTTCCCGGCAAATGACTCTTCATGCAAGAAAAAGAAGATATATGCATCTATGTCGAGGATGACCAGCGGCCAGCATGGCTGGCCTCTTCATGGCCGATTGTTTTTACTGGGCAACTGCACAGACGGGAACAACTGATGATCGTATAGGCTTAACAGAACCAGCAGGGTGCAGGTTAGGGAGGGGAGACTAACAGGAGGAGTGCAGAGGTCCCCACCGATGTCAGACGAGGAACAGCGATGCCGGCGTTGAAGCAGAGAGCGACGAGATCGGGTTTCACAAGCGACTCCTTCAACGACAGATCGGAGATAGCAGTCATGGGAAACAAGCATCACAAATGACCTCAAACAATACATCAAATCTTATAAAAACAAACTATAAGCGTCACTAACATCTAGGTCTCGCCGCTACGATCCTGTGAGCGCAAAAACAGCCTAAAGCCGAACTACCATTAAAAAGAATTGATATTTTGAAGTTTTAAGGCAAAAATGCAAAATTGGTATTTTCAGAATAAAATTTAAATATGAGAAAAGACATATCGCATAGATGGGAAGAATGATAATATCAACTGGGCATTATTGACGACGTCAACATGTATTGGAATTGGAAAGGAACATACAGTACTAGCTTGTTGACGTCATCAGGTTGGAGTTTTGGACTGCTGGCAGTAATTAAGGTCAACGTATGATTATATTTGCAAAGAGAAAACATATGCATAACGTTAACAAGAATTATGGAATCCAAATAATATGGAGTGCTGGATTTTTGCCTATCAATTTGTTATTAAATTCACTTAAGAGATTGAGCAAGGCGTAATGCATGAAGAGGTATGCAGAAACAACCTGAGGCTGAGACGCTGTTCTAAATACGGACGGATGGCAGAACGCCGCCTGCGCTGGGAGGAAGCCGAGGATGTGCCCGAGTACGCCGTCAGGCAAGACGTCGATGCAGCCTTCGCTGCCGAGCGCTGGAGGCACTGATCTCTTGCTACTTTCCCCTGGACGCATTGTGTCGAGCAGGTGTCGGGCGTCGAAGATACGGCAACGCGCTGAGACGGCCGATGGCAGGGGCCGAGGCCGGGCCAGGCCAAGCAGCGAGCGTTCGTCGCTCGAGCAGGCAGCCGGCGGCGACACGATAAGAAGAGAGAAAATTCTAATTTACTACACGAGAGATTTCCCAAACTAGGGGCTCCTCTACGGTAGTTTTGGTGTGCTTTTACCCAAGGGGTAGGTACGTATATATAGGGAGAAAAACTCTTCACCTCCATGTCAACTAGCGATATGGTGCTAATTGACGTTACACCCTTCATCTTTACTAATAGGCCTAATTAATTATTAAAACCCATTAGTAAATAAATGAATGGGCATTTAGGATTATTGCACACAGGCTTTGGTGGAAAATGAGATATTTATTATTTTCGGAATTAATTAATTTCGTGGATAAAATAATTCTAGAAAAGTCCAGAATTATTATTTAAGCCGCGAAAAATACTCCAAAAGCTCCGAAAATTCGAGTGAATTTTCTAGAGACATTATGGAACATGAGGAACACAAATAAAGTATTTGGAGCTCATGAAAAGATTTTTTGGAGCATCTAAAAATTAGATAACGCTCGCAGAAAAGCGTGAACTAGCTCCAGAAAAAGTCAGAACAATTCCCGAAGAGTTCACTAAGATTGATTGACACATGAGGAACTGAAAGGAATAATTTGTGTTATAAAGAAAAGATTTTAGGAAACTCCCAACGAGAACTTAAGACAAGAAACAAGGAACATTGATTGCAGAAAAAGATAAAGGCGTGCTGGAGAAGAAAGATTGACCTACTAAACGCATTTTTAAAGACTTTGCTCGCTCTCAACACACAAGAGTTAATAAGCAAACATCACATTAAATAATAGCCCTTCAAATTAGTTTTAAAAAAATTTAAAGATTCTCACTTTTTTCTTCTTTTTTTCTATAACTAATTGATGCTATCATAAACTAAACTTGGGAAATTTTATCCAAATATTAAAACATTTATTTTATTTAGTGTTTCCTATGCACAACCCAAAATTAAAAATTTTGGGGTGTGACACGATCAGAAGCAGGCTATGGAGAGGGCTATAGAAGAATACAGACAGCTCTGCTTGAAGTCATTCAGCTTGAACAAAAGTGGACAAGTCATCCAGAAGCAAGACTTGCCGTTGCCTCGGCAAGTTACCTTTGATTCTAATCCGGGTAAACTTCAAGAGATGGTTAATTCCGCAGTGAATCATGCTTTAATTAATCACTCCAATGTGCTGTCCAATACTGTTCATAATGCTGTGATTCGAACTTTCAAAGAAGGGCAAGCGTCACCTCGTTATGTTGGGCCTGCTTATCATCAACCAGAATCAGCATCTGTTGTTGCTCCATCGGCTCCCCCAGCCATTACGGGTATAGAGATTTCTTCTCCTCCAGTATCAGCAGGTTTATCTAACGTACAGTCTACTCCGATGCGTCCAGATTCAGCATTATCAGGACGAGTTCAGCTTAATACAGATCTATCAGCATCGGCTTTATCAGGTCCTGTACCACAGAATAATCAAACTCTTGCTAATTGGTGGGGATATGGTATGCCTCCAGAGCCATCTGCTTTCAATCACGGATTTTCTCAAGTGTTTGACGCAGCGGGAAAAGCTCCTATGCCATCGGCTGGTTCACCGATAGCTCAAGCGCCTCAATATACTACAACTACTGTACAACCAACTCTAGGAGGTTTTCAGGTATCTTTGGGTCAAACATCTAGTTCAAGTCCATCGGCAAATTTGTTACCGATGCAGCAGAAGGCTCCTATCGCCAGTCAACCTGGAGTCCAGTTTATGCCTCAAGTTGGATGTAATTATCCAGCAATGCCAACAAGCTACCAGCCATCGGCAAATTTTGTACCGATGAATACTAATAATTGGTCAGGGCAGTTTCCCACTCAACATACAGTTCAGCCAAATCAGCAAGCCACAGGTGTTCATCAAGGTCACATGCATGCTGGTTTTCAGAATCAAGCATCGGCAGCTCAGCCGATGAACCCTTTTCAGCAGGTTAATGGACCGCAGATAGTGGCAAATGTGCCAATTGCTGGAGATCGTGGGCCACAAAGGTATGCAGAAGGGTATCAGCAAATACCTCCAGTAGAGATTCAACCATATCGACAACAAGATGTCGATGCTTTTTGGGCCGATAAAATAGCATAAATTATGAAGGATCAGTTTGGGATCAAGCCCAAAGTTAATACCTATTCTTATCGGACTCCGTATCCTCCGGCATATGATTTAATTCCTCTCCCAAATTGTTACAAGGTGCCAGATTTCACTAAGTTTTCTGGGCAAGACGATACATCAACCATGGAGCATGTTAATCGTTTTATTATTCAATGTGGAGAGGCAGCTTGTAGAGATGAATTGAGAGTTCGTCTGTTCTCATCATCTCTATCTGGATCAGCATTTACATGGTTTATTTCACTACCGCCAAATTCTATTATCACTTGGGCTGATCTGGAAAAGCAATTTCATAAGTATTTCTTTGCTGGAGTTCATGAAAAGAAGCTTACCGATTTGGTAAAGATGAAACAGCGCAATGATGAATCGGTAGAAGGCTTTGTGCAAAGGCTACGAGATGTAAAGAACAAATGTTATAGCCTGGTATTGGATGATCGGCAGCTTGCCGATTTGGCCTTTCAGGGATTGTTACCACACCTTAAGGACAGATATGCTTCTCAGGAGTTCGAAAGCCTAAGTCATTTAGTGCAAAGGATTTCTGATCAAGACACTAGGGTTTTTGAACCTAAAAGAAATTGGAACAAGAAAGTTTCATTTGTTGAAGAGGTGGAAGATTCTGATTCAGATGATGAGCCAGTTATCGGTTTGGCTGAGTGGGTTAAGAATAAGAAGCCGATATCTTGTCCCTTTGGTCACAAAGAGCCAGAAAAGTTTACTTTTGACGTCACCAAAGCTGATAAGATATTTGATCTTTTGCTTCAGGAGGGCCAGATTAAGTTGTCACCTAATCATGTGATCCCATTGGCAGAAGAGTTGAAGCATATGCTGTACTGCAAGTGGCATAATGCAACTTCACACAGTACCAATGAGTGCAAAGTATTTAGACAACAATTGCAGTTAGCTATTGAGTCTGGCAGAATAAAAATTTGGCAATTCCAAGATTCAAAAGCCGATGAAAATTGATCAACATCCTTTTCCAGCAAATATGTTGGATGCTGAAGGGAAAATTAAGGTGTTGACATTGGAAGCTGCTGAAAAGAATGTATCAGTAGGTCCCCAACATCGGATAACTACCGATGATGCAAAAGGCAAGGGGCTATTGACAGAAAGTGGCAGTTCTGGAAAGCCTCCTCGATCTAGCATCGTGATTACTCATCGAAGACAACAGGAAGGCTGGCGTCAGCGAAGGGACCGGTATCAACGACAACAAGAGGAAAGACGTCAAGAAGAGTGGAATCGGCATAAGGATCATTGGAATTGTCTGTTTTTATTCATTGTTGGGAGGAAGGTATTAAGTTACCTACTGTTGAAGATTGCCCAGAATGCAATGGTTATTATGGAGTTAATCGTCTTGTAAGAAGGTTTCAATCTGGTAATCAAGGTTTGTTAATTAATGAGCCGATCAGAGGGAGAGCATCAGTACATGATCGGCTGGGGGGCAGGCTCAGTGTACATGAAAGGCTTGGTAAACGCGTTGCATATTTTCTGAGAAACCAAGAGGAACTTGAAGAGATGGCAAATGCAAGAGTTCCTGATGAAGAAATATTTTACAGGGATCCTAATATACGTCGTGTGGAGACAACTAGGACTTATCAGCCAGTGTGGAAAACTAAGCTTCCTCAATGGTGTCCAGAGGGTTTGACAAAGACACAGAAGAGAAAAATGCAGCGAGAGCGTCAAAAAGATTTATACCAAGAAGAAAGTCCCTCCAATGAGAGATCTGGTAATCAGCAGTGGCAGATAAGGCACAAAAATAAAGGTCCATCGGCAGATGTCAATATGGTGTTTATGTTGCCGATGGAATTTTTGGCTCTGTCTGATAGCGAAGAAGAGACTGTTTTCTCTGACCAAATAGCTCAATTAACGCTAGATCCAATGATAGCTGTTTTTGAGAAGCCTGCCGATGATGAGAGGCAACACCTCAAGGCTTTGTTTGTAAAAGGCAGAGTTGATGGGCAGCTTGTATCTAAGATACTTATTGATGGAGGAGCTGCAATTAATATTATGCCTTATGTGATGTATCGGAAGCTTGGTAAGGGAGATCAAGACTTAACTAAGACTGATATGATGCTAAAGGATTTTGAAGGCAATGTATCACCAGCTAAAGGGGCAGTGTGTGTTGAGTTGACCATCGGCAGTAAAACCTTACCGACAACTTTCTTTGTTATTAATGGCAAGGGTGCATATAATCTGCTCTTGGGAAGGGATTGGATTTATGCTAATTGTTGTGTTCCTTCTACAATGCATCAGTGTCTGGTACAATGGATTGGAGATAAAATTGAAGTTGTTCCTGGTGATTCTTCTTATATCATCGCATCGGCAGAATCAAACACTTATGAGCGAACCAGGTGCATATCAGGAGAAGCTTGGGAAAAAGAGTTCCTCAAGGTTGCCGATTACGAAATTCTACCGATCCAAGCAGTCGGTTCTGAAGAAGAGTTTTAATGGATAGATTTGCCGATGATGGAAAATTAGGTCAAGGATTTACATCGGCAGATGATTTAATAGAAGTAGATATTGGTGAAGGCGATAGGCCAAGGCCCACTTTTATTAGCTCTAAGTTAAATTCCAAGTGTAAACAGCAACTAGTTGATTTGTTAAAGGAATATAAAGATTGTTTTGCTTGGGATTATACTGAAATGCCAGGATTAGACCGATCTATAGTTGAACATCGGTTGCCTATTAAATCTGGATTTCGGCCACATCAGCAGCCGGCTCGCCGATGCAATCCTAATATACTTCCTGATATTAAGGCCAAAATAACCAAATTAATTGAGGCAAAATTTATTCGGCAGTGTCGATATGCAGAGTGGATTTCTAATGTGGTTCCTGTATATAAGAAAAATGGGAAACTTTGTGTTTGTATTGATTTTAGGAATCTCAATAAGGCCACACCGATGGATGGTTACCCAATGCCGATTGTTGATTTGTTGATTGATGCTGCAGCAGGACATCAGATTATTAGTTTCATGGATGGTAATGCGGGTTATAATCAAATATTCATGGCTGAAGAAGATATTTCCAAGACTGCTTTTAGATGTCCAGGTCATGTGGGATTATTTGAGTGGATAGTTATGACATTTGGTTTGAAAAATGCCGGTGCTACTTATCAAAGAGCTATGAACTTTATTTTCCATGAATATATCGGCACGTTGGTAGAAATCTACATTGATGACATAGTGATTAAGTCTGGAGACATCACAAAGCATCTAACCGATCTACGGAAGATACTGGAGTGCACAAGAAAACATGGATTAAAGATGAATCCCAATAAATGTGCATTTGGTGTATCGGCAGGACAATTCTTGGGTTTTATGGTGCATCAGCGGGGTATTAAAATTAGTAGAAAATCTATTGAGGTAATCAACAAGGTTGTTGCTCCTGCCGATAAAACTGAATTACAGTCCTTGATCGGTAAGATTAATTTCATCAGAAGATTCATATCTAATCTGTCAGGTAAGATCAAGGCTTTCAGTCCATTATTGAAATTGAAAGCCGATCAGGAATTTAAATGGGGGGATGAACAGCAATTAGCCTTAGATCAGATTAAGAGTTATTTAACAAATCCTCCAGTATTAGTTCCACCCCAACATGAAAAACCTTTCAGATTGTATTTATCAACTGAAGATACTGTTATCGGTTCAGCTCTTATTCAAGAATTTAAAGGGAAAGAGCGTGTTATCTATTATTTGAGCAGACGGTTAATAGATGCTGAAACCAGGTATTCGGCCATTGAGAAATTATGTTTATGTTTATACTTCTCTTGTATTAAGCTGAGGCATTATTTACTATCGGCTGAATGTACTGTCATATGCAAAGATGATGTGGTCAAATATATGCTATCAATGCCGATACTGAATGGTAGGATAGGTAAATGGATTTTAGTATTATCAGAATTTGACCTACGTTATGAATCGGCTAAGGCAGTTAAAGGACAGGTTATGGCCGATTTCGTTACTCAACATTGCAACACGGTGGATTCTCTGGAAGTTGCTCCGTGGACACTTTTCTTTGATGGGTCTACTTGTGGTGAAGGGGCAGGCATCGGTATCGTGTTAATTTCCCCTCAAGGGAAGAAGTATGAGTTCTCATTGCCGATCGTTGCTACATCGACAAACAATCAAGCTGAGTACCAAGCCCTGATAAAAGGGTTAGAATTGCTTAAAGAAGTACGGGCTGATGCTGTTGAAGTCTTTGGTGATTCTATGCTAGTTATAAATCAGTTGATTGGGATTTATGAATGCTGAAGTGAAATTCTAATTTCATATCATGAAAAGTGTTTGGAATTGTTAAAAGGGTTCAGGAGTTTTCATCTGGAACATATTTCTCGGATGCATAATGAAGAGGCTAACTGATTGACTCAGCATGCTTCAGGATATCAACCTGTTCAAGAAGTATTAATATCAGTAGCTGATACCGATGACTGGAGAAAGGAAATTATTGATTACTTAAAGAATCCATCTAAAAAGGTTGAAAGACGTATAAGGTTCCAAGCTACAGTTGACACTAGCTAACACCACTTGAATACTAGGTTGTCATCCCTAGCATGGTGCTAGAGCGTACTAAGGTATTTATAAACATAAAGGCTCTCTAGAAAATAATCTATTCTATCCGCAAGCGCACAGATAAAATACCTCATTGTAGCATTTCACCAGGATAAGTATTCCAGGTATCGTTATTTATAATTTTGCTTAAGAGAACGGCGAAAGCGAAAACAGGGGTAAAATCTATCAAGGCTTAGACTAGAGATAAACTTGCAAGAACATGATTACTACTGAGAAACTCGTCACACAGTCACTTGCTTTGGCAGGGGGTAAGCCATAATAATAAAGATAATGAAATATAAGCTCATGGGTAAATAACACAGCGATTAGAAATAGACTACTCCACATAAATGTAAGGTGACGTTGGACTAGCAAGAGAATGGATTCTAAGTATCTACTATTTACTAAGTCATAATCTACTCTAAGCATCTACAAGATCATATATAGCACAAAAAACTCTTCATTCATGTATAAGGAACATTGCTAAAGTAAATCAGAACATAGCGAGACTTACTCCGCAATACAAATTCTGCCTGTCCTATCAACGGAGGGTGGACTATATAAGAATCAACGAAGCTGTCACCATCGCGAACTACCACACGACCCGGCCAATAGGATACATTTGCAGGTAAATAACATCTAAGCATCACGCCTACATGTGATCTACCACTTAACTCCCACGTGAAAAAAGCTAAGCGCTTTGCAAACTCATGCATGAACTCATCATCAATCATAACTATATCACTTATAGAACTAGAGCAAACTAGGAACATAATAAATAAAGACATAATGCAATTAGAATAAAGTCGTAGAGAAAGATGTGAAATAATACCAATCTTTATTGACGAAGATCCGAAATCCAGAGCGCTAGGCCCTACTTCTCTAATTCTATCTAATCAATCCTATAAAACTTGAAAGAATTGGGAGTAGCTAAATCTAATTCTCTGCGGGAGAGAGAGTTTCTAAACCCTAAACTTGATGGCTTCCTCTGATAATGATTTCTCCTCCTCCCCTGGGGTGGAGAGGCCCTGCTTATATAGCCCCCTCAAACGATCATGGGCCGTCGGATCAAACCGACATTAATCGCACGGTTTTCCTTGATCCTTTAGGTCGGTGGAGCATAATCCGCGAAGTTGACGCTGATTGGCCACGGGAGTAGGGCGGCCGCCCCAAACCCTAGGGCGGGCGCCCTGGGCTGGGCCCCGTTCGGCCTCCCGTTCGTTCACGTGTCTTCTGGAGTCTTCTAGATGATAGAAAATTAGCGCACATGTTAATATCTCTATGTAAACCCGACGTGTGGGCCTTCTCTCCGTATTTTCTGATAACCCCCTGCAGAAATAGACAAACACCAAAACTTGTGGAATTCTGTCAGATAAAACCCTAATTCTAGATGTCTAGTGCATATTGATCCTTTTCCATGTTTAGTTGACAATTAAATTTGATACTTAAGGATCGTCAACAAACTCCCCCAAGCTTACCCTTTGCTCGTCCCTGAGCAAACAACTAAAACTCAGATGGATCAGGAGTTGCTTTGATGTTTTCTTTCCTGATAGGCACACATGCTTTCATATAAAATTCTCCCAGATTAGAGTGAAGTGTCTTGGGGATTAGCACCTGTACTTAAGCCTTAGGTAATTGAAAGACAAAATAATTAAGCCAAGCACTATTCCTCCTGTCTATACCTCACCTTTGTTCTGGAGTTTTGCATAAGTTTTCAAAATAAAGCTCAGAGTTCCTAGACATGATTCACTTCAACAGCCCATACATATGTTTAATCGAACTGCGGATCCAAAGGAACTCAACATACAATTAAATCAAGATGTGCATGTGTGGTGGAGTAAATAATAGTGATGGTGATGATAAAACTTATCGCTCACTGTTCCTCATATTGCTATCTCTCCTCCTCTCTTGATCTTTTATTGGGAGAGAACATGGGCTATCTCTTTTTCTTCTTTTTTTTCAGGTGGGTAGTAAATACCCCTAATTCTACTGTCGGACACTTGTCCATTTTTTCCACTCAGGTGGGTATCTTTGTACCCCTAATTCTACTGTCGGACACTTTTCCATTTTTACCTCTCGTCTCACTCTTTTTCTTTTCTTTTTCGAGGTTCCGGGCACTTGCCCCTTTTTATTTCCTCGCATATTTTTGCATAGCCCATGTCTCTTTCTGCATTTGATCTTTTAGGAGAGAGAGAATAACAATACTTTGGGACAGTGAGTGATAACAATATTTTTAACAGATTTTTAATGATTGGTGTAATAGATGTGTGCAAGTGAGTATCTTGATTTAACCACATGAAAAGCTCCTAAGGATCTACACAGCTCAATGAAACTCGAAAGATACAGCAATTATAGCAAGTATGGCTGTGGTAAGAATGTTATGCTAGGAACTCATCATGTGATTTGCAGGTTTTTTTTTCAAAATAAATTTCCAGAACTTAGTGTTGTAAGAACAAGATAAACAGCAGCTCAAACTTTATATCATGTCTTATCTTTTACCTAGACTTTAGTTTTAGGCTCATGTTCCCACAGATAGTAAATTTTAGATTTTAGCAAGTCTTGGGAGAACTCTAATATAAAAGCTAGGCACTTGAAGGTAAGTAAACAGAGCAACTGTTCATCATTTCCATCATACATATTTTTGAATTTTCTTCATTTATGTCTAGAGATTGAACTAAACAGGAAAATAAAGCACACTTATCTACACACTCTTTTTATTTGGTTTTTATTTTTTAGGAATGCAGTAAATTAAGAAAGAAAATATTTATTGGGTTTTCTAAGTTTTTTTTTAAGATATAAATATCTAAAACAGAAAAAGAAAAACTGAAAAGTAAATAGGAAAAACAATTAAAACTCACTCGGTAACTGGGGAGGAACTCCCCCAAGCTGGTTGTTGTCGTGGCTCTCTTCACTCAATGTTGAAGTAGCGCAGCATGGTCGTGACGTTGTTGTTCAAGGTTGTGGTGTCTTCCCTTATTGCTTGCACTCTAGTGGCTTGCTCCTGGTTCCATTTTTGTTGCTCCTCCAGGAGTCTTCCATGCTCTGCTTGCGTAGTGCGGATGTCGAGGATAGTGTTGTCGGTGCGGGTGTAGAAGGCGGCAGTCTCTTGGTAGTAGTCCCCCGAGAAGGCATAGGAGGCGTCGGAGTATCTTCCTGTATCAAACTGGGGCTGGGGCCTAGACCCTGAAGCTCCATATGGGTCAGTGGAGTACCTTCTTGTAAAAGGCGGGTTCTCCCACTGGTGATATTGTCCCTCCGGCCATGTCTCTTGTGGTGGTTCTTCTGGCTGGACGTGTCGCGCCCATGGGTCCCGAAGAACTCTGGGGTTGTAATCATTATAGTGCAGATGTGCTGCCTCTTCTGGCCCGGGATCAGCTCCTTGCCATGTATGTTCCTGATGGGTGGCCATCCTTGCGGATGCCGCGCGTTGTGGAGCTCTCCGGTTCACCGGTGCTGCAGTCTCAATCAAATAATTTCGAACAGAATATATGCCAAGGTCCGGGTTAGGTAACTGAACCTTGGTGTTGTTGGCATACAGCATGTACATTATCCCCGCTTCCCTTTTTAACATCCGTGCGTATCTAAAAGTGTCGTAGCCGTGATAAAATCTAGGTTCCTCAATGAATTCTAACGATGAATTTTCTAACAACTTAAGGCTAACGGCTAAACGAGTTATGAGTGAAGTACACCCGACAGGTCCCTGAAGAGTAGGTGTGCCAAGCCAATGGGCAACTAAAAGAGTAACAGGTGAAACTTGGATTTTGTTTATGGCGGCATAAATGAGTTGTAGATCTCCCACACGCACCTTTCTCAAGTCATCACGAAAGAAAAAATTGTACCCGAGCCATTTGTGGAACATCCGGAGTGTAGGATGCTCCATGTCGCTGGTTCGGGGTTGGTAAAAGAGTTCGTCCCTAGAGATTTCTCTCCAAAACTGATGTTTCTCAAAATTGGGCAAGCCGGAGTCAAGGTCCAGAATGCTCCGTGGAGGAAAACCGAGGTGATTACTCAGCTCTCTCCAAGACAGCATAATGTCCTGCTTGAACATCCGAAAAGAAATTCCCCCCTCACAATATTGTATCGTGCAAAGAAATTCAATAGTAAGGAGACGGGAACCATGCTCAGTGATATTCCAAAAGTCCGTCCATCCTATCATTTGAAAAATTAAGTCAAATTCAGCAGCCATACCTGTCTCTTGGAGTAAGGCGAAATCGATGGTGGGAGTGTGAATGAATGTCTTGTTTTTCAACTGCTGAAGAATCTCCTTCTCCCAGCGATTCCTGAGCCCAAGGTCTTCTGTCTTGAGTAGGACCTTGTTTGGTGCACCCGACGAAGACGATGGAGCTTGCGGAGGTGCCGGATCGACACTCATCTCCGATTGGCGTGAGGAGAGTCGAGACGAACTCCTCGTACCACTCCTGAGAGACTTGGCCGCACTCTTTACTTTCTTAAACATCCTGCAGAATAATAGGGACAAACAGAAACTCGTGGAAATATGTGAGAAAAATATGTTAGTGGTTAGCTGTCCGAGAAGTCAGTCGTCCAGGGGTTAGTCGTCCGAGAGAATTATAAATTTTAGCAGCACTTCCCCCTAAACAACTTTTAATTCCGCTTGGGACAGCGGGAACACTAATTACTAGGTGATCTCACTCTCTATCTCAAAAATTTTCCAAACTCTCTTCCACTCTTTCTTTCCCTTTCCACTCTCCTTCTCACTCTCCCACTAGATCACTTCTTCTGAAAGTCGAGAGCTCAAGCTTGCATATGTTTTCTAGAATGTGTGTGGGATGAGAATGAGGTAGAGAGGTGGCCTTTTATAGTTGGAGCTGGGGGCAGGGCGGGCGCCCCACTTGAGTGCCCTCTGTGGCTGAAACTTTCCCACTCCCTCACATGCTTCACTCCTACGCCAAATAATGCTGCATAGGTGGTGGTTGGTCGGTGGAAGTTGTCTGGTTGAGTGGAGATGAGTTGGTGGGTGAAATTATGTGTTATGATGTATGTGAGGTGTAGTGTATGACATATGGGACCAAAGGATGTGGGTCATGCTTCTAGAAGATTGCTATAAATAAATATAATGCAGGAAAAATTATGAGAATTGAAACTAAAAAATGATCATGGAAAAATATTTTTGTGCCTCCACAATAATTAATAATTATGGGTTTTTACACACCACAAATATTATTTATATGGGACTTTTGATTTTTATAATAATGCTATGGATGAGTATGACTAATGCAAGAATTAATTATGCAAAAAAAATTAAATGATGTGGATAAATACCGAATTACCTCCCGGCGAGGGTTTGGGAATTTTAGGTCCCCCAAGCTGGACCTCCAAATCTTTTTAAACTTCTGAATTGCCTTCCTCTGGAGATGGTGTCTCCAGTGGTTTCTCTTTGTGAACCTCCTCCACTATAGAGTCTCTCTCTGGTCTGGGCTTGAATGTGAAGTGTTCTTCTTGTCCGTTTATGCTGAACTTGATTTCTCCCTTACTGACATCAATGTGGGCATTGGCGGTGCTCAGAAATGGCCTTCCAAGGATGATGGACACTTTTGAGTCGGGGTTCATGTCCAGTACCACGAAGTCTACTGGCACAAGGAAATCTCTTATTCTGACTGGGATATTTTCTGCGATGCCCATCGGGTGTCGAACTGATTGATCTGCTAGTTGTAGGCACATTGATGTTGGTTCTAGGGTTGTGTGTTCAAACTTCTTGTAGACTGATGCTGGCATCACACTGACACTTGCTCCGAGATCACAAAGTGCATTGTTAAAGTGCTGGTCTCCGATTGAGCAATCAATGGTAGGACATCCTGGATCTTTCTTCTTCCTTAGTGGTTGGTTGAGGATGGCCGCACTACATTCTTCTGTCAGCTTGATTACCTCAGTGGTGGGCAGTGGCCTCTTTTTGTTAAGAATATCTCTAATGTACTTCGCATATGTGGGTACCTGTATGGCATCAAGTAGAGGTATGTTGACATATAACTTTTGAATGACCTCTACAAACTTACCAAACTGCTCATCCGACTGTAGTCCTCTGTTTCTTCTGGGAAATGGCAAATAGTTGGTGTCGTGAAAATCTTTCCTCATTTCTCCAGTTCTTGATGGTTGTAGCAGATCTTCTGCTTCAACTGGTCTCTCTTCTTCTATCATTGCTGGTTGCACTGGAGCTGGTGTTTTTTTGCTTCTCTCTTGGGTGTGGGGGATCTCTGGTAGATCTCCCTCCTCTAGTAGTTATGTTCTTTACCTGCTCAAGGTTAGTGGCAACAGGCAAGACAGCAGCTAGCTTAAGCTCTACCCTCTTATTAAGAGTGTTTTGCTCATCAAAGGCAGTTAATAGAAAATCCATTTTATTGTGTATATCTTTTAAAAATGATTCATTTGTATCTAGCCTTTGTTTGACTTCATCATTAGTTTTAGTTTGTTGAGCAATTATCTCCTTTAATGAAGGTTGTTTGAGAATATTACCTGAATTCATACCTTTGCTATTGGGTTGACTTGAGGTGGTTTGATATTTGTATACTGTCTCTACAGCCCTTTGATCTTCTTTGAACTTGGCCCTCTGGTCAATCCAATGGAGCAAATCTTCCATCTTAGTTGATAGTGCTTTTACTTCTTCTGGTATTTCTTCAGTTTGATGACAATGTTGAGTCTTGTCTTGGAACCAGCTTTGGTTTTCTGCTATCTTATCCAAAAGTGTCTCTGCTTTTCCAATTGTAAACTCCAAGAATGATCCTTCAGCAGATGCATCTAGGCACTCACGAGACTTTTGGGTTAATCCATGATAAAAGGTCTGCATAAGTAACCATTTGGCCATTCCATGGTGAGGACAATCTGATATGTATCCTTGAAAACGCTCCCATGCTTCTGGAATGGTTTCTATCTTCTGCTGTTGGAAACTGACAATATTTCCTCTTAAGGCAGCTGTTTTGCCTATAGGGAAAAACTTTGATAGAAAGGCATCTGACAGGTTCGTCCAATTTTTGATGTTTGCTTGATTGGTGTAGAACCACTTCCTCGCCTTCCCTTCTAGTGAAAATGGAAAGAGGCGAAGTAGTATGACATCTTTGTCAACTCCGTTGATGCTAATTGTGCTTCCAATCTCCAAGAAGTTCTGCAAATGTGCACTAGCATCTTCGTGTGCCTTCCCACTGAATTGTGTAGCTTGCACCAAGTTGATGAGGTTTGATTTGAGCTCGAACTCAGGTACTCCTTCTTCTACTTCAAATCTTGGACCAGTAAGAATGTTCTCAAGACTTGGGGCAGAAAATTCCTGTAAGGTCTTCTGTGCCATCACTTCAACAATTGGTAGCTAGCTTCTTCTTCCTTGATTGCTTTGGTTCTGATGATGAAGAATTTAATTCACCAAAGTCAATCCTGATATACCCTGTAAAAAATATAAACATAGGAAAACAACAGGTTGAACCTGCCAAAGCAGAGGTGCCTTGCTATGATTTCTCATTTATATAGTAGCTGTTATGCAATTATTTCTCAATAGTCTAGTCTAAAATTTTATTTGAATAACCTTGACCGACTTCCTGACTTTCCTTACCGTTCCCCGGCAACGGCGCCAGAAATGCTTGTTGACACTAGCTAACACCACTTGAATACTAGGTTGTCATCCCTAGCATGGTGCTAGAGCGTACTAAGGTATTTATAAACATAAAGGCTCTCTAGAAAATAATCTATTCTATCCGCAAGCGCACAGATAAAATACCTTATTGTAGCATTTCACCAGGATAAGTATTCCAGGTATCGTTATTTATAATTTTGCTTAAGAGAACGGCGAAAGCGAAAACAGGGGTAAAATCTATCAAGGCTTAGACTAGAGATAAACTTGCAAGAACATGATTACTACTGAGAAACTCGTCACACAGTCACTTGCTTTGGCAGGGGGTAAGCCATAATAATAAAGATAATGAAATATAAGCTCATGGGTAAATAACACAGCGATTAGAAATAGACTACTCCACATAAATGTAAGCTGACGTCGGACTAGCAAGAGAATGGATTCTAAGTATCTACTATTTACTAAGTCATAATCTACTCTAAGCATCTACAAGATCATATATAGCACAAAAAACTCTTCATTCATGTATAAGGAACATTGCTAAAGTAAATCAGAACATAGCAAGACTTACTCCGCAATACAAATTCTGCCTGTCCTATCAACGGAGGGTGGACTATATAAGAATCAACGAAGCTGTCACATTGACGAAGATCCGAAATCCAGAGCGCTAGGCCCTACTTCTCTAATTCTATCTAATCAATCCTATAAAACTTGAAAGAATTGGGAGTAGCTAAATCTAATTCTCTGCGGGAGAGAGAGTTTCTAAACCCTAAACTTGATGGCTTCCTCTGATAATGATTTCTCCTCCTCCCCTGGGGTGGAGAGGCCCTGCTTATATAGCCCCCTCAAATGATCGTGGGCCGTCGGATCAAACCGACATTAATCGCACGGTTTTCCTTGATCCTTTAGGTCGGTGGAGCATAATCCGCGAAGTTGACGCTGATTGGCCACGGGAGTAGGGCGGCCGCCCCAAACCCTAGGGCGGGCGCCCTGGGCTGGGCCCCGTTCGGCCTCCCGTTCGTTCACGTGTCTTCTGGAGTCTTCTAGATGATAGAAAATTAGCGCACATGTTAATATCTCTATGTAAACCCGACGTGTGGGCCTTCTCTCCGTATTTTCTGATAACCCCCTGCAGAAATAGACAAACACCAAAACTCGTGGAATTCTGTCAGATAAAACCCTAATTCTAGATGTCTAGTGCATATTGATCCTTTTCCATGTTTAGTTGACAATTAAATTTGATACTTAAGGATCGTCAACAGCTACCAAGTATGTACTCCTCGATGATGAATTGTATTACCATACCATAGATGAAGTTTTACTCAGGTGTGTTAGCATAGAGGAATCAAAAGGCCTGATGGGTGAAATTCATGAAGGAGTATGTGGGGCTCATCAGTCAGCTTTCAAGATGAAATGGATGATCAGAAGAAATGGATATTATTGGCCGACTATTCTTGAGGATTGTTTTAAATATTTTAAAGGATGTCAGGAATGTCAGAAATTTGGTAATATTCAAAGGGCACCCGCATCGGCTATGAACCCCATAATTAAGCCTTGGCCGTTCTGGGGTTGGGCTATTGATCTCATCGGTCAGATTTATCCACCATCGAGCAAAGGGCATAAGTTTATTCTGGTTGCTACCGATTATTTCACAAAGTGGGTTGAAGCAATTCCTTTAAAAAAGGTGACATCAGCTAATATGATTGATTTTGTGAAGGAGCATATTGTCTACCGATTTGGCATCCCTCAAATCATCACTACCGATCAGGGCACTATGTTTACATCGGGTGAATTTGATGAGTTTGCTATAGGTATGGGGATTAAAGTTTTGAATTCTTCACCGTATTATGCCCAAGCTAATGGTCAGACTGAAGCATCTAATAAAGGAATTACCAAACTCATTAAGCGCAAGATTAAAGAGTATCCTAAGAAGTGGCATACAATATTAAATGAAGCTTTGTGGTCATATCGGATGGCATGTCATGGTGCAACCAAGGTAACACCTTATCAATTGGTGTATGGACACGATGCAGTATTACCTTGGGAGATTAAAATTGGTTCTAGACGAATATGCTTTCAAGATCAATTGACAGCCGATGATTATGATATTCTTATGAAAGATGAATTGGAAGATGTAGCAGGTCATCGATTAAAAGCTTTAGTTAGCATCGAGGAGAATAAGAAAAGGGTAGCTAGATGGTATGATAAGAAAGTGAAGGTAAAGGAATTTGTCGATGGAGAATTGGTTTGGAAGTTGATTTTACCGATTGGGACTAAAAGTTCTAAGTTTGGCAAATGGTCACCTAATTGGGAAGGTCCATATCGGATAAATCAATCTGTTCCTGGTAATGCATATATTCTTGAAACTCTCGAAGGAGTTGTATTTCCCAGAGCATTAAATGGAAAATATTTAAAGAAATATTACCCTAGTATCTGGATAGATGCATAAAAGTATAATTGCCGATAACAATCCTATCGGCTAGAGTTAAAACAAAGTATCAATTGTTGCCGATGTGCTAATTTAACAAAGCTTGGATAGCCGATATCGCACGCAGGTAAATTTCATCGGCTTCTTTCAATTCTTTGGCATCTTCATCGGCACTTCCTTCAACAGGCTTGAGTTTCTTTTTGAGGACCAAGGCCTTGCGAGCTTGGGCATCTCGTTCCTGTTGAAGGGCCTTGATAGCGTCAGGAAGCTGGTCTTCTTCTTGTTTGGCTTGAGTCAAAGCTGTTTCAACCTTTTCCAGTTTAGCTAGCAGGGCTGCCCTCTTTGCCGATAGATCTAGGATTTTCTGCTTAAGATCAGCACTGGAGGCTTGCAAGTTGTTGATGTTCTTGTGCTTCTCATCGGCAGTTTGCTTCAGCTGCAGCATTTCTTCCTTAAGTTGAGCCTAAGCTGCTCTGTCAGCAATACGATGAATAGCCCTTTGATATTGAAGTTGCCTGCTCTCTAGATGGACTGCTGGGAAGATGGTTTCTTCAACATCGGCAGGGACTTGGCCGCGGATCGTTTTGAAGATGGTCCTCGCAGGGTCTGAATCGATCACCAGTTGGGAAGTATTTTGTTACAGCAGATTCAGGAGAGCTTCTAGTTTACCATAGGTATCTGCCGATATTGTTCCCAATGCCAGGGAAGAACTCGCCTCTTCTCCGTCATCATCGGAGATGTCGATAGCAAAAGAGAACAAGCTATCGGGAGAATCTTGTTCCTGTGAAATAAAGAGAGTTAGAAATCCTATCTGTGATATTTGGGGATATTATAAACCAAACAATTAATTGGTTTACCTGCTTCAGGGCAATTTCTTGAGCCTGGCTTGAGGGAGCGGCTTGAAGAGGGTCATGCGAAGGATCGGCAGAGGATGCCGATGGAATGTCTTCTACGATCTCATTGGTAGTCGGCCTTTGGGGTGTAATGACCGATGGTGTATCTTGTGCAGAAGGAGCAGCTTGTTCAGTTACATCAGTAGGTTGACTGACAAGTGTTGGAGCAGACGCAGGGGCTGGTGTAGATTTCTGTCGCTTTTGTTGAGCTTTAGCATCGGTCAAAGCTTTGCGCTTTGTTTGGGTCTCAGCGACAATTGGCTGGGGGGCATCGACATGTGTTGATTGGGGAGCTTGCATGCTTGGCATGCTTGCCGATGTGTCCGTTTGTTGCTGCAAAAATGGGTATAAGATTGGATATTTAACAGGAAAAAATGTAAAAATAAGAGAATACCTCTGAAGGAGGGGTAGAGGTCGTGGTGCTTGGTGTTGGAAGAGTTGCCGATGACGATCCAGCTGCAGCTTGCACACCCTGATAGTTGTATGTTAATGTAGTGTGTATCGGCAGAAAACAGAGTAAGCAAGGTTATTACCTTAAAAGCCTTGATTAGGCTTGAAGCAGCAGCCTTTGGAGTGGCCCTGGATGTTCCCAGTCTTGGTCTGGAGGTGATAGTTTTGGCGCGAGTCCTCTGAAAGGTCAAGGCCTCTAAGGTAGGGGCGTTGTAGCCGATTATTGAGACTGGAGAGGTAGGGTGAAGGTTGAAGGGTTTTCCACTTTTGCTTATTGATGGAACTGGATCATCGGCCTGTTTCAAGGAAAATTAGCTACCGATATACATATAAAAGGAAGGAAAGAGACAAAAGTTAAAAGGAACTTACTGCATCGTCAGGAACGGCATAGTCGGGATCGATCATGTGCCGATATGTGTGAACAGATGTTGAAAACAGTTGTTCTTTCCACTCTTGCCACCATTGCTTATATGACTCTATGATGAAAGATGCTAGTGACCAGGCGGAGAGATCAACATTTGAGATATCGGCATCAGGAGCAAGTCTTACTATCCTACTCCATTTAGTTCCAGCGGTAATGATTTCTCTGGGCTTGATCACATCGGCAAAGCATAGCTTGATTGGCAGTTGCCCAAAGGCCAGTTGGCGAGATACTGTCGACGGATTGTAGAATTCATAAGTAATATGGGAAGCTTTCCCGCTACCAAATGTGTTGACTGGGATTGCTCTGGGGGTGATAATAGCCATCATAAGATCATTGTCTTGGTTCAGATCACTATCGGCAAAATTGAAGAGAAGAGGGAACTTGTTATCCTCATCAATATAAGGTACCCAAGCCCTGAGATCATGAGGGAGACCATGGTAGAAATTCTGAAAAAAATCTGCCGATTTGATCTTCATTGGCCTCTGTTCCGGGAAGGACAATTATGGCTTCGCCGAAGTTGAGAGGGGGGCGTGTTGCCGATTCATTGTCACTAAGGACGTAATCTTCGGGAATCTCTCGTGGGAATTCTTGAGCAAAGAAATCCCACTGTAAACGCTTATGCATGTGAGCTTTTAACCACATATTGATGAACCACCATGGGCCTCCCAGATTGCCGATGGGTTCACCAAGTATAAGCTTCTGAGATACTTGGTGGAGAAGGTGGTAGGTTGAGCTCAGGAGGTATCGGCCAAGTGGGAATCTGACACCGTTGGCTAAGAGTTCTGCTGTTGGGAGGAAAGCGTTGGTTGGTCCTACCGATCGACCATAGAAAATAAACTTCTCCAGCCACATGTTCAGGAATGTGGCGTGTTCCCTTTGATTGACAGTACCAGTCTTTTGGTACTCTTGGATGTATCCCGTCCAGCCGCCGATGTTGCGTGTACTCACTCTATACTCAGCTTTTCTGCCAAAAATGTGGCCTTCATCGACAGTTGAGATGTCCAAGCCTGTGAGCATATATACATCGGCAAGAGTAGGGGCGCATGGGCCATGGCCAAACATGAAGGTATTGGTGGTATCTGACCAAAAGTGAGCGGCAGCTATCATCATGGATTCATTCTTTTGTATATCGGCAATGGATAGCCTGATACATTGATCTATCTTCCGTTCTACCCAGAACACTTGCATTGATCTGTTGACCCTCAAGAACCAGTTTTTCCACCCTTTGGTGGGTTTGGGCCAAGAGCGGAATGTATCTTTCCATAGATTCAAAGAGAAATTTTGAGCTTTAAAGGGAATACGATTTGCCTCTGCATTGATCAGGTCAGTTGGATCTGGGTCGCCCATTGGACCTAGGCAATGGAGGGGAGGTTGATTGGTTGGAATCACCAGTGTGTTGCGTAGTTCCTGAGTTTGGAGGATCAAGAAAATGGAAGAAATAGGAAAATGCCGACTGTAAGAACTCGCAGGGAACCAAAAGGATTAAAGTAAAGGTAATAGAAGAAGAACGAACCGTAGGGACGTCGAAGTTGACACCCATTGCTTCGAAAAAGATGAGGGCACGAGCTGGGAACTTGAAGATGACGATGGAGGGGGCTCTGGTGAGTCGAGGATGCGCGGTTGTTGGTTTGGGTTGCCGCCGGAGTGAGAATGCCAAAGGATGAAGTTTGAAGGTAGAAGATGAGCAGCCCGGAGAAATCTATTTATAGGCCATTTGGGGTAGGGGTATTCTTGACTTATCTCTATGCCGTACGCGGATGGATCGAGGTGGTTTAGATGGATATGGTAACTGTTCGCACGACAATCAACGGATGGTACAGGAGATTTGACGGCAAGTAATCATGACTTGAAGGATATCTCGATACAGGATTTTTCAGTTCTAAAAAAGTGATGTGCTGTGATAAGATCTTGCTGATGGATTGTTATTTTGGTATCTCAACCGTAATTGAGGCAAAGGCAGTTGGAAAGTGTGCGATATTTACTGAGATACATGGATTAGATCTAGATTTGATTAAATCTAGTAACAGATCATGACATGCTTGGAGAATGGGTTGAAAAATAGGTAATAGCAAGCATTATCTGGAGTAAATTTCGGAGCATCAGTATCTTATACTCCGAAATTGGGGGACATGTGTTGACATCGTTTTTAGCACATGTCAAGATGATCAGGAAGGGCTAATCAGCAGAGGAAAGATTACTGTGTAGATTGATAGCCGAGGAGAATAAGCTTGTTTATGAGTGGTGGCAGCGTATGGATTCAAATTGAAGTGTTGCCGATAAGGTTAAGGGTATTATTGCCGATGCCGATGAAAGAGGGTTTGAAGACTGCTGCCGATGAAACAGGGAATGTACCGATGAAGGAGGGTATGAAGACTGCTGCCGATGGAACAGGGATTGTGCCGATGAAAAGGAGGTCGATGAGAATACCATCGTGATTGAGGCGGACTATGGAATAAAATAGGAGTTAATTTCCTTGTATACGTTTAGTAGAGTCTGAGTTGTATCAAAGTCATGTGTTTCCTTAGATTTGGATTTAGTGTCCTAGTCGTATTTGGTTACGTTTCTGTAGATCAGGATATAAATATAGAGTGAAGGGCAATGTAATAGGGGATCAATCAATACATCAAAAAACAGCTTTTACTCTTATTTACATCTACTTTCGGCGACTTCGTCAATTTGCATATTTTTCCTTTTTACGAGTTCTCATCGATTCGGCGAGTTGCATTGCTCTAGTGCAATCTTTCGACGATCCTCGAGTTCCGTGTGAGTACCTCTTGGCCGTGACTTCCGGGCGTATCGCTGTCATCAGGACCAAAGTGCTCGTATCTTCATCCTTGTCGATTAACAGGTCAAATCGACTGGCACGCTTTGGATATCGATTTCGGGTATTAGCCCTTTGTGTTTGCAGATCTACTTTTGCATCAATAGTAGCATTAATTTAGATTAAAACAAAACATATTTAAACTTGAAAACCGAGTTGAAGCTAATCATATTTTATTTTATAAATGTTATCACCTAATTTATTAAGCAAATTATTAAGCTTTAACTTTGCAAAAGAAATAAACATTAAGCAAATTATTAAGCTTTAATTTTGCAAAAGAAATAAACATGTGAGAGCATCTAATTGGAATTTTGTATATGAACGTGTTTAAACTAACAAAATTATAATTATAAACACATACATTAACATTAATAAAATTAGAGTTTATTTACGAAAGATTGATATTTAACTACGTTGCTTTTAATTGTAAAATTGGTTACATATATATTAATCAATTTAACATCCAACCATATATAAAAAAACATGTGACATGAAAAGCATAGTACTACTGCATAAAGCATGTCGACTCAAATCCAAAGCAATTTGAACGGAGTAAAACGGAATTAAAACGACTAAACTAGGCTTAATCTCGTTCGGTGGCAAAACTGTAATTACCTCATCTTGTTCATTGGGTTGCAGATCGTGTTCTTCCTCATGCCTGCATGGACGTGAGCTCCAGCCATGGAGAAGAAAAGGCAGGGCCCCGCCGAACGTGGCAGCCTGTGCACGCGCACACCCACGCGCCAGCGGGGTAGCAGGGCAGCTGGCCGGACTAGCCCATGGCCAAGAAGCTCCGACGGCTGCTGGATGGTGGCCAGCGGCGGCGGTCTGCGTAGGGGCGCAAGGAGGTGGACCGGGTGCAGCACACGGTGGAGGGAGTCGGTGCCACGCGCATACAGCGAGGTGGTAGGCGCGAGCAGGGACAGGGTTGGCCGGAAAACCGATGAATATAGCGACGTCTATGGAGAAGCTCGCCGGGAAACCTCGCCGGAAAAGAAAAACGAACGGAAAGAGGTCAAACGGTGATGAATTGATGTAAACAAGGGCTCTACAGTATAGGGAACGATGAGACGAACCTACTGGTGGTGGTGGTTTTCACCGGATACATCCGAGGTGGCCAAAAAAGCTCGCCGAAGAGTTCACCGGAAACCTAACTCATCCAAACTTCGGCGCTAGATGTAGCGCGTTAGGAGTGGCGGCTCGAAGAAAGGATTTTAGATCTAGAATCAGCGCGTCGCGCACAACAGCAGCATATATATAGTGATAGGGTTAGAGATCGCTGAAAAAACGAGATATTTTATTATTTTCGGATTTAATTAATTTCGCGAATAAAATAATTCTAGAAAGTTCAAAATTAATATTTAAGCCACAAAAATTACTCCGAAAGCTGCAAAAAATCAGGGAAAATTCTCAGAGACACTACAAAACATGAGGAACCCAAATAAAGTATTTAGAGCTCATGACAAGATATTTTGTAGCATCTAAAAATTAGATTAGGCTCGCAAATAAGCGGGAAAAAATTTCGCAAAAAGCATGAAAAATTTCCAAGAAGTTTTGAGATAGGGGCGGACCTACAGGGTATGCCCGGTATGCCGCGGCATACCCTGCAGTCCAGCCGCTACTACGTTTATGTATACATATAAAAAAAGGAACATTCATGATACGTGTTCAATCCATGCCTTACAGCTGCTACTACGTATATGTATTCATCCCTGTTGGCTGTCGTGTGAGTTGAATTGCGGACTCAATGTCCACCCGTGCGGCGTCTGCCAAGGCTGAGTGCATGAGCCGCCGACAGGCAACTGATTGGATGGCAAGGCGGCGGCCTAACACACTGAGCGGCTGAGGCTGAAGCACATGACGCGTGAGCGTGGCCATGGTGTGAGGCCCGGCCGGCTGAGGCGCCGCATGCTAAGCTGTCAGACAGGTTTGCTGCGGGGTTTAAGATTTAATATTCTTTTGTTCTATACTTTGTTCCAAATTATCCGTTGTTTTTTTGTTTCCGCGCCATAAGTTTGACTCGATTTATAAAAAATACGTGCAACATTTGTATTTTCACAATAAAATAAGACAGAAGAAGCAAAAAAATTTAGCAATTAACAAGGTGAAAGCGGTAAGCATGAATTAAGTGAAGCAAAGATGCTATTAACGACCATTCTAATTAGGCTTGCGTCCTACAGTCAACACGGCTCTGATACCAATCTGTCACACCCATTTTTAAGGACAAAAATCGGATGCATAAAAGACTCATGTGCGCCCCAGGATATGATCGCACACACAAGTAGACAAATTATATAGTATCATCACAGTGCTTATTACATAGCGAATAAATATTTAACACATAGTCTTGAACAATAAATAATAGTAACTAGTCATAGACCTCCAGCGGAAACTCCAAACATAAGGACACGGTTGACTGGTTGACACCAAGACTAGTACTCATTACGATAATCTTCCTCACAATCTTCATCTGTTATGGTGAAAATAGCAAGGGTGAGTCCATGTCGAACTCAACAAGTATAACACAGGGTTTATGTGCCACAAAAGACTAGACACTGTTTAACTGCGTTTAGCTTTTAATCATCATATATTTTAGCCATTAGGTAGCATCAAGATAATCCACTTCCCGTTAATGAATCATTGATCATTTATAATAAGGATAATGAATAACATTAACATGAGCATAATAACAACAACAATTAAGCATGATATAACAATTATGATCATCTATCTATAGATGTTCCAAGGCTGCCCGTATCCGTGGGCACGACTAGTATACAGTTTTTAACTCTGCGCAGAGGTGTACACTTTCACTGTCAATCCCGGATGATCACGTACAGATAAGTCCTTATGGAGAGAAACCAGAGCAACATAAAACAACATAGTGCTCTAGCACCCTTTAACAGTATTTAAATCATCTCAATGATTGGTTGTTTAATCCATTAATCAAATTACAAGATCAATGTTCATATTTAAGCACTAGCAATAGCTACCCAGATGCATCCCCAAGGTTCATAAGGAATCAAGATAATAATCACTAAGTTATAATCTCTAAGGTTGTCAAGGTAGACACATGCATATGATATTAATTATAGTGAATAGGTAACAAGGATGGTCTCATGTTATACTTGCCTTGATCAAAGTGATACTCTGGATGACTCTGCTGGTCTGGCTCAAAGTAATACTTCTGATCGTCCAGAAACTGCTCACCGTCTAAACTCGATCACCAATCAACAACATACATGCATTCGAGCAAACATACACAAAGCAAACAAAAAGATATAATTGGAACAGTACACCAACAGTAACAAAACAGTAATAAAAAGTTTGTAAAACTCTTCTACACGTTCCTACGATCACACAGACGTAAAGATCACAAAATTCGGAGTTAAAACATGATAGTTACGAATTTTCCAAGATTCCCTATAGATAAATAATTACTTAAATATAAACTCAAAAATTAATCTTCCCAAACCTACTGTACAACTATACCAACATGTAGAGCTCGCAAATACGAACCTAACGCAACTTGAACGGATCAAATCGGAGTTAAAACGAAGATTTTATGACCAAAACAAGTTTAGTGGCAAAACTGTAAATATCAGAAAACGTATTTTTTATTTACCGAGAAGAAATACGCTTACAAAATGAAGAAACAGATTTCGGATAATACGTCAAGGACCGCGGGTTAAGCCTTAAAGAAATCTAGGGTCTCTTTAGCAAAAAGTCAAGACGAAGGGGTATCTTCTTTTCTAGGCCGTTGATCTAAAGATGGACGGCTGTCATCAATCCGGCGGAAAGAGAGAGAGAGGCGCGGCCTCCACCTCCATCTCCGGCCGGTGGCCGCCATGGCCGGCCTTCGCAGTTCGCCAAAAAGCTCCGGTTCTCCCTATTCTGACCACGGTTCACCCCGCATCCAACCCAATCGGAAGAGGAGGTCACCACGAACCCATCTACGCAATCTAGGGAAGCTACGACGGCTTGCGAGCGGGACGCGGCTCGGGAAGGACGGCGGCGCCGTTGCCGGCTCGCGGAAAGCTTCAATCTCACAGTGCAAAGTACCGAAATTGAAAAGAAGAGCATGGGGAGGGAGAGAAGAAGATGGCAAACTCACCCAAGCGAAGAAAAAGGGCACAAATCCACCCGTAAGCGACAACGGCTTGCGACCAAACACGCCTAGGGTTCCAAGCTTCGAGGCTCGATTTCACGGGGTTAAACTCGAGCTTTTAGATGGAAAAAGGGATGAGAGGGTCGCGGCGTCGCTCTTATAGCACCAAAATCTCGTATTCGGGTAGGAAATCCTGAATTACACGGTGGGGATACGGCGGTGGCAGCGTTCGTGTTCGGCTCGGCCACGGCGCGAGGTAGAAGAGGCGCGCTGACAGGCGGGCCCGGTTCATCAGCATCACCTGAGAGGAAGAGGAGCGCGCGGTTTCGCCTGGGCCGGCCCACGCGTGCGGGGAAGAGTAGCTCAGCCCAACTGTGGGGGAAAAACGGCCACAGGCCGGCCGAGCGGGCCTCCAGGCCGCCTCTGCACAAGTATGCTCTTTTCTTTTTTTTTATTTGTTGATTTCCAAAACCATTTAAAGAGATTTGAAATTCCAAATCAAACAACACAAAAACCACACCACTCAATAAAATAAATGCAACAGTATGAATGCATCATCAAATATTTCATCTAAAATTTTAAATCTTAATTCCCCATTAATTATTATCTAAATTATTTAAACCCATACCAAAACTCTTCCAATTCTAATTTTTCTTTTAATTCTAAATTTTAAATTTTTTGGGTGTTACAAATTCTACCCCCTTAAAAGAATCTCGTCCTTGAGATTGGACAACTTACTCAAATAACTGCGGATATGATTTCCTCAATTCATCCTCTCTTTCCCAAGTTGCCTCTGCCTCTGAATATCTATTTCACTGAACCTTGCATATTTTAATAACCCGACTTCAAGTAACTCTCTCAGCAGTTTCTAAAACCTTGATCGGAAACTCTTCATAAGTAAGATCCTCCTTAACAGTCAATTCATCCAAAGGTATCTGCTCCTCAGGCACATGTAAACACTTCTTAAGTTGAGAAACATGAAACACATCATGTACCCCAGACAAATTCTCAGGCAACTCTAATTGATAAGCAACTTCACCACATCTAGCAATAACTTTGAATGGTCCAACATACCTTGTGAAAGTCCCTAGTTTGGTTTTGGCTAATTGATGAAACCTAGGACTAACCTTTGTATCTAAGTGGATGATTTAGATAAAGGTGGTCATTGAATATGAGACATGACATTGATTCATATGACCAAGATGGTGAAGACCAAGATGAGACTTGGCTCGATGGACCGGTTGTGAAGGTGAAGGGCAAGTCGAGGCTTCGAAGCGAAGGACCATGCGATGGTGAAGCTTGAGCAAGACTTGGCGCCGACGGACGAATGCAACGGTGAAGAGCAAGTGAAGTCAAGGTCGATGGATCGAGACGGTCATGTGATGATATGAAGTGGATCATATCCTTTGGAGAAACAAAATGGGCTCAAGGCAAAGGTATAACCATAGGGCCATTTTGTTTTACACTCAAGACACCATAGAGGGTGTGAGTGGTTTAGGGTCGATAGCCGAACTATTAAGAGGGGAAGTCTTATCGGTTATTCGATGCACGGGTGCCACTAGGTGAATTCATGAAGTGCATTGCATGTAGGGCCTAGTGAGCTAACTGGAAAATCTTTGAAAATGATCGAGAAAAAGCTAACACACAAGCACATGGAGTTGTACACTTGATGGTGTTGGCACATTTGCAAAGGTGGCGTTGGTCGCGCTGTGGTTTGCGGGAAGAGAGGGGTTTGGGTTCCTCTCTCCCTCCCGCCGAGCGTGCGAGCGCGGGATTGAGGCGATTTCGGGGAAATGAAATGCCTATTTTCCATTGCGCCGGTAGTCGGAAAAGAAATGGAGGCGAACGCGGTCACAGAGGTGACCGGACGCTGCACCGGACGCGGTCAGTTTCGACCGGCGCGTCCGGTCAGTACAGCGTCGGGGTCAGGCGCGTGAGCTAGGGTTTGCCACCGGCGCGTCCGGTGACCCACGGGACCGGCGCGTCCGGTCATGCGCCCTGAGGGAACCGAGGACGTCGGACGCGGTCCGCGTCCGGTCACACACGATCGGACGCGTCCGGTCGTCCAGGGAGCTTACTGGACTCCCACCGGACGCGGTTACTGTGGCGTCCGGTCGTTGCGAGGAGCGCGTCCAGTCATGTCTTCGCGTGCGCGGGTACAGTGCACACCGGTGCGTCCGGTGGTTTGCAGCGGCGCGTCCGGTCGCTCGTTTGACCGTTGGCGCGCAGTGACTGTTGGAGGATCTAACGGACGAATTTGAATTCGGAGGCCACGTGGACGTCGCAGGGCCACCGGACGCGGTTGAGCGCGTCCGGTCAGTTACGACCGGCGCGTCCGGTGGTCCCGCGAAAAACGTGAGTGGAGTTGTAACGGCTTTATTTGTTTGGGATGCTTTATAAATACTTGTTGGCCGGCCCTTGGGGAGCTCTCTTGGCATTTCTAACACTCTTGTGCATCCTTTGAGCTAGAGCAACTCCTCCCACTCATCTCTCTTGCTTGATTGCAAATCAAAAGTGAGATTGAGTGATCCCAAAGTGCATTGCATAGCTTGGGGGCATCTAGTGGCACTTGTGGGTGGTTTAGCCGGTGGATTTCTTGTTACTCTTGGAGAGTACCGCTCCTAGCCGGCTTGGAGATTGTTGGAGGCGTTGGCAAGAGAAGGTGATTGTTCTTGGCCACCTCCGGTTGATTGTGAGAGGTTCTTGTGCTTTCCTCAGTGGGACGCCAAAAGCAACTCTAGTGGAATCCGCGTGTCATTGAGTTACCTCACTTGAGAGTGGTGTCTTGCGGTGCCTTGCGGGGCATGCCTTGAGGGGCAAGTGACTTGAGGGTCACACCGAGGAACCATCTAAGTGTTGGTCGACACAACTGGTGACGTAGCTTGTCGGTGCACAAGTGAACACCGGGTGAACAAATATTGTGTCTCTTGTCTCCCGGTGATTGGTCTTCATATTGTGTTGTTGTCAATATTGATTGATTGTATATCATCTTGGTGATTGACAACATCTTCACTTCACCGTCGGTATAATAATCACAATCCTCTCTCTTGCTTTTACATTCACTAGTTTATCTTGTGTAGCTCTAGTAGTAGCTTTGCTAGTAGTGTTAGCTTGTTCTCTAGTGTAACCTTAGTGACATAGCTCTTGTGTGAACTAGAGATCTTAATCTACTAGACTTGTGGATAGGAGGCTTGCATCACAACCTTTGGCTAAGCAAAACTCGCTTTACGCCGTTTGTTATTCTAACAAGTTTGCTTAGTGGTTCTTGTAGAATTTAAAATAGGCTATTCACCCCCCTCCCTCTAGCCATCTAGGACCTTACAAGTGGTATCGGAGCCGTGGTCACCGTTTTAATCAAGGCTTAACATCCTTCGGTGTGAAAAATGGCTCAAATTGTGTTCAATCATGTTGGGGGCAAGCCACCGTTCTTTGATGGTGTTAGTTCTTTTGCTCATTGGAAGAGAAAAATGACAATGTACCTTGGTTCTATTCATGAGAGAGTATTACAAGTCACCAAGAATGATTTTGCTATCATTAATCCCGATCATCTCACCGATGAAGATAGAGCAAATAGAACATGCAATAGAATGGCTCTCAATACACTTTACAATGGCATTGACACAAAAGTATTTGAGGGCATCAAGGATTTAGATTTGGCAAATGAAGTATGGACAAGGTTGGGTGAAACATATGAGGGCACTAAGGTTGTGAAGAGTGCCAAGCTATATGGGCTCAAGAGTGAGTTTGAGAACTTCAAGAAAAAGGATGATGAAACAATCATTGAAATGTTTCATAGATTGCAAGTAATAGTCAATGATCTCAAGAGCTTAGGGCACAAGACTCAAGATCAAGATTTTTGTCACAAGTTCTTATTGAGCTTACCTAGAAGATTCAAGATGTTGATCATGATGTTGCAAAGAGATGGGCTTGAAGCAATGAAGCCTAATGATTTGCTTGGTGAAGTATTGACTTATGACAAATATGATCAAGATGTTGATGACAAAGAGAAGGTGGAAGATGAGAAGAAGAAGAAGACCGTGGCATTCAAGGCCACCTCCTCCAAGGGCAAAGCTACCATCATTGAAGAAGAAGAAGATGACAATGAAGATGGGGAATTTGAAATTGATGATGAGGCACTTGCTCTTGTAGTCAAGAAGATGGGTCACATGTTCATCAAGAGAAGAGGCTTTAAAAAGAGAAATGACAACTTCAAAAGAAATGAGCAACAAAGAAAGTGCTTCAATTGTGATAGCACCGAGCACCTTCAAGCGGAATGTCCTTATGATAAGAAGAAGAACAAAAAGGACAAGTTTGAGAAGAAGAAGAGAGAGGCCAAGATGACATTCAAGAAAGGCAAAAATGGTGCCTATGTGATCACTTGGGAAAGTGAAGATAATGAAGAAGAAGAAGAAGAATCATCCAACAAGGCTTTTGCTTCCATTGCTATCAACAAGAAGCCATCACTATTTGATTCATCCTCTTCATGCTTCATGGCTAAAGAAGCTAAGGTATTATATGATGAGAGTGATGATGAAAGTGAAATGGAATATGCTCATGATAGTGATAATAATAATGATAATGAAAATGATGATGATGAACCAACTAAAGAACAACTATATGACTTGATGCATCAAACTAGAGACATAGCTATTGCCAAGGACAAAGAGTGTAAGAAGCTTTCAATGAAAGTAGCAATACTTGAGAAAGTCCTTAGTGAGCTTAAGACCACTCATGAGAGTCTAGTGGAAGACCATGAGGATCTTGATAAGGCTCATTCCAAGCTTGAAAAAGCTCACTCATTGCTACTTGAGCAACAAGCTAAGAAGGAGGTTGTTGTATCATGTGATATAGGTGTTACATGTGATATAATTGATGAATCCTTTAATGAACCTATCATCATGTCAAATACTAACCCTTCTTATAGCTCTTCATCCACCACCACTAACTCTACCTCCACTACTAGTGATGGTTTCACTTGTGATGCCTCACTAATGGTTGAGAATGAGACTCTCAAGAGAGAGGTGGATGAGCTCACTCACGCCCTAGGCAAGGCCTATGGTGGTGAGGCCCGCTTGCTTAAGTGCTTGGGTAGCCAAAGGTTCTCTCTTAACAAAGAGGGATTGGGCTACACCCCCAAGAAAGGCAAGTCGGCCTTTGCAACTCCAAAGCCTAGCTTTGTGAAGGGCAATGGTCGGTTTTGCAATAGATGCAAGCAAGTTGGGCACCTAGAGCATAATTGCAATAAAAAGAACCAAAGCAAGAACCTTGTTAATGCTATACCTTTTGATTCTTGCTATGTGCTTACCAAGGGTGTGAAGGGTGTGCAAGCTAAGTTTGTTGGTACACCAATTGTGGGCCCAAGGAAGAAGGCTATTTGGGTACCAAAAAGCTTAGTCACTAACCTACAAGGACCCAAACAAAAGTGGGTACCTAAGCTTCATTAATTTGCTTGTAGGTCAATTACAAAGCCGGAGGAAGGCATTGGATTATTGATAGTGGGTGCACTCAACACATGACCGGTATATCAAGAATGTTTGACTCAATCAATGACAATGATAGTGGTGTTGATTCTATCACATTTGGCAATAACAAGAAAGGCAAGGTTATTGGCTTGGGCAAGATTGCAATATCAAATGACATGAGTATCTCCAATGTGTTGCTAGTTGAAAGCTTGGATTTCAATCTTCTATCCGTGGCACAAATATGTGATCTAGGCTACAAATGCATCTTTGGGGTTGATGATGTGGAAGTTATTAGTGTGGATGGTTCAAGTGTGGCATTCAAGGGCTTTAGATATGAGAATCTCTACCTAGTTGACTTCAATGCTAGAGAAACTTCGTTGACAACTTGCTTAGTCTCCAAATCAAGCATGGGTTGGCTTTGGCATAGAAGGCTTGGTCATGTTGGCATGAAACAATTGAAGAAGCTTACAACTCACAATCTTGTCAATGGTTTGAAAGATGTTGAATTTGAGAAGAATAAGCTTTGTAGTGCATGTCAAGCCGGGAAGCAAGTTGGAAGCTCACATCCAAAGAAGAGTACAATGAGCACATGCAAAGCATTTGAGTTGATGCATATAGATCTATTTGGACCAACAACATATACAAGCATAGGTGGCAACAAGTATGGATTTGTCATAGTAGATGACTTCACAAGATTCACATGGGTATTCTTTCTTAGTGACAAAAGTGAAGTGTTTGACACCTTCAAGACATTTCTCACTAGAGTTCACAATGAGTTTGAGATTAGAATCAAGAAAGTGAGAAGTGATAATGGAAGTGAGTTCAAGAATACAAGAATTGAAGAACTTTGTGATCATTATGGTATTGGACATCAATTCTCGGCCAAGTACACTCCACAATCAAATGGCCTAGTTGAGAGGAAGAATAGAACATTGCTTGATATGGCTAGATCAATGCTTCATGAGTACAATGTGAGTCAATCATTTTGGGATGAAGCAATCAATACCGCTTGCTACTACATCAATAGACTATATTGTCATCCATTGCTAGAGAAGACCCCATATGAGCTACTTCATGGAAGAAAGCCCAATATTTCTTACTTTAGGGTGTTTGGTTGCAAATGCCATATCTTGAAGAAAGGCACTAGATTGGGGAAGTTTGACAAGAGATGTGATGAGGGGTTCCTACTTGGTTATTCAACCACAAGCAAAGCCTATAGAGTTTGGAACAATTCAAGTGGCATTCTAGAAGAAGTCCATGATGTGCAATTTGATGAAACCAATGGGTCACAAGATGAAGAAGAAAATCTAGATGATATTGGTGGAACTCTATTAGTGGAAGCAATGAAGAACATGGACATTGGAGACATTAGAGCAAAGCAAGTAATTGATATTCAAGATGATGATAAAGATCAAGTGCTCAATTCACCATTCAAGCTAGTTAGTGACTCTCAAGTGCAAAATCAAGGTGCTAGTTCTTCTCATCAAGATACATCAAGTGATCAACCAAGCTCAAGCAATCAAATGCAAGTACTCCAACCACAACATATTGCAAGAGATCACCCCATTGATAGTGTTATTGGTGATATTAGAAGTGGTGTGCAAACAAGATCAAGATTGGCTATGTTTTGTGAGCATGCATCATTTGTGTCAACCATAGAACCAAAGAAGATAGAAGAAGCTTTGAGGGATGCCGATTGGATCATGGCTATGCAAGAAGAGCTTAACAATTTCACAAGAAATGATGTTTGGGAGTTGGTAGAAAGGCCAAATGACTACAATGTGATTGGAACCAAGTGGGTGTTCAAAAACAAGCAAGATCAAGATGGCATTGTAGTGAGAAACAAAGCAAGACTAGTTGCTCAAGGTTACACTCAAGTAGAAGGTCTTGACTATGATGAAACATATGCTCCCGTGGCAAGATTGGAGGCAATAAGGATTCTATTGGCTTATGCTTGTGCACACAACATCAAACTATATCAAATGGATGTCAAAAGTGCATTTCTCAATGGGATTATCAATGAGTTAGTCTTCGTTGAGCAACCGCCCGGATTTGAAGATGACAAGAAACCCAACCATGTGTACAAGTTGAAGAAGGCTTTATATGGCTTAAAGCAAGCACCTAGAGCATGGTATGAGAGGCTAAGGGATTTCCTTCTCTCTAAGGGATTCAAGATGGGGAAGGTTGATACAACTCTATTCACCAAGAAGATTGGAAATGATCTATTCATAGTGCAAATATATGTTGATGACATCATCTTTGGATCAACCAATCAAGCTTATTGCGAAGAATTTGGTGCTATGATGGCCAAAGAGTTTGAAATGTCTATGATTGGTGAACTTAGCTACTTCCTTGGTCTTCAAGTAAAGCAATTGAAGAATGGGACATTTGTGAGTCAAGGGAAATACATAAGGGACATGTTGAAGAAGTTTGGAATGCAAGATGCAAAGCCAATTTCAACTCCAATGGGTACTAATGGCAATTTGGATAGTGATCTTGATGGCAATATGGTGAATCAAAAGGAATATCGGTCTTTGATTGGAAGTCTACTCTATGTCACCGCATCAAGGCCGGATGTCATGTTTAGTGTTTGCATGTGTGCTAGATATCAAGCCTCACCTAGAGAGAGTCATCTCACGGCCGCAAAGAGAATATTGAGGTACTTGAAGCAAACAAGAGATGTTGGACTATGGTATCCCAAGGGGTCAAAGTTTGAATTGATTGGATATTCGGACTCCGACTATGGGGGTTGCAAGATCAATAGAAAGAGCACAAGTGGCACATGTCAATTACTTGGAAGATCACTTGTGTCATGGTCCTCAAAGAAACAAAATAGTGTGGCAATCTCTACCGCCGAAGCCGAATATGTGAGTGCGGGGAGTTGTTGTGCACAATTGCTATGGATGAAATCAACTTTGAAGGATTATGGCCTCAACTTCAAGAATGTGCCATTGCTATGTGATAATGAGAGTGCAATCAAGATGATACAAAACCCGGTTCAACATGGAAGAACAAAGCATATTGACATAAGACATCATTTCATTAGAGATCATCAACAAAAGGGAGATATTGCCATTGAAAGTGTTGGCACCGATGATCAACTTGCCGATATTCTCACTAAGCCCCTTGATGAAAAGAGGTTTTGCAAGCTAAGGAATGAATTGAACATTCTTGATTACTCAAACATGAGTTGAATGCACCCCACTCACTTATTGACATGCCTCTCCTTCGACATTGCAAGGTAAAGTTGATTGACATGTCATTCATTCTATGCTAAGGACTTGCTAGAGCATGTAGACATGATAAGTGGTATGCATGAGCATTCATGATAAATCAAATGAATTTGATGGATATATGTTACCACTATTGCCTCTTTGATTGTTTTTGATCTAGTGGTGGCATATGACATGTTTGTGAGCTTGCAAACCTAGTGTTGAATCTAGAAGATTTGCTATAAGTGTTTAATTCAACATAGGCAAGATAACCCTTATTATGAGGTGTGAAGAAGCTTGTCTTTGGTTCAAATCGAATTAAATATCTTTGGCAAGTGTTCTAGGTTGAACCAAATTTGATAAATTTTAACCTACTCCATCAAACATTGTTCTTCTCTCCACAATTTGATCCCATTTTTGGGTAAGTTGTTGACAAAGGGGGAGAGAAAAAGATGATTCAACATGATAAAGGGGTAAATAAAATTTTTGATGCACACAAGTAGGGGGAGCAAGCTTATAAACAAAGTTGTTGCATTTGTTTGTGCATTTTCATATGACTTGCTCATTGCACATGTATTTAGATTCAATATACATGCTTGTGTGGTGCAATGCTAGTATAGAACTTGGATGATGAAATGATCTACTAGCATGCATAGGAATAGTTTTACATGTGGTATCTAGACTTGCCTAAAGTTTTTACAAGTGGTCCAAGAACCTTTACATATAATGTTGATCTCACGGGGTTCTTGAGTTTTGATGGTTGTCTAGTTACTTCATGATGCTAAGGATGGTGTAAAGGCAACTCCGATTGGTATCACGCTTCAAAGGTCCATTTCTTACACCTTAGCATCCTTTTGGTAGAATTACTCTCCCAACACTTCTATCCATGCATATGTGCAAAGCTTTCAATCCAAACTCTATGCACATATGTAGGGGGAGCTAATGCTACCAAAACCGAGCTTGTGATAATTGTCCAAACTTTACTTATGAGCAAAATGATTGGACAAGTATGACAAGTTCAAAACTTTTATTATCAAAATCATCTTTGTGAGGGTTGTCATCAATTACAAAAAGGGGGAGATTGAAAGTCCCTAGTTTGGTTTTGGCTAATTGATGAAACCTAGGACTAACCTTTGTATCTAAGTGGATGATTTAGATAAAGGTGGTCATTGAATATGAGACATGACATTGACTCATATGACCAAGATGGTGAAGACCAAGATGAGACTTGGCTCGATGGACCGGTTGTGAAGGTGAAGGGCAAGTCGAGGCTTCGAAGCGAAGGACCATGCGATGGTGAAGCTTGAGCAAGACTTGGCGCCGACGGACGAATGCAACGGTGAAGAGCAAGTGAAGTCAAGGTCGATGGATCGAGACGGTCATGTGATGATATGAAGTGGATCATATCCTTTGGAGAAACAAAATGGGCTCAAGGCAAAGGTATAACCATAGGGCCATTTTGTTTTACACTCAAGACACCATAGAGGGTGTGAGTGGTTTAGGGTCGATAGCCGAACTATTAAGAGGGGAAGTCTTATCGGTTATTCGATGCACGGGTGCCACTAGGTGAATTCATGAAGTGCATTGCATGTAGGGCCTAGTGAGCTAACTGGAAAATCTTTGAAAATGATCGAGAAAAAGCTAACACACAAGCACATGGAGTTGTACACTTGATGGTGTTGGCACATTTGCAAAGGTGGCGTTGGTCGCGCTGTGGTTTGCGGGAAGAGAGGGGTTTGGGTTCCTCTCTCCCTCCCGCCGAGCGTGCGAGCGCGGGATTGAGGCGATTTCGGGGAAATGAAATGCCTATTTTCCATTGCGCCGGTAGTCGGAAAAGAAATGGAGGCGAATGCGGTCACAGAGGTGACCGGATGCTGCACCGGACACGGTCAGTTTCGACCGGCGCGTCCGGTCAGTACAGCGTCGGGGTCAGGCGCGCGAGCTAGGGTTTGCCACCGGCGCGTCCGGTGACCCACGGGACCGGCGCGTCCGGTCATGCGCCCTGAGGGAACCGAGGACGTCGGACGCGGTCCGCGTCCGGTCACACACGATCGGACGCGTCCGGTCGTCCAGGGAGCTTACTGGACTCCCACCGGACGCGGTTACTGTGGCGTCCGGTCGTTGCGAGGAGCGCGTCCGGTCATGTCTTCGCGTGCGCGGGTACAGTGCACACCGGTGCGTCCGGTGGTTTGCAGCGGCGCGTCCGGTCGCTCGTTTGACCGTTGGCGTGCAGTGACCGTTGGAGGATCTAACGGACGAATTTGAATTCGGAGGCCACGTGGACGTCGCAGGGCCACCGGACGCGGTTGAGCGCGTCCGGTCAGTTACGACCGGCGCGTCCGGTGGTCCCGCGAAAAACGTGAGTGGAGTTGTAACGGCTCTATTTGTTTGGGATGCTTATAAATACTTGTTGGCCGGCCCTTGGGGAGCTCTCTTGGCATTTCTAACACTCTTGTGCATCCTTTGAGCTAGAGCAACTCCTCCCACTCATCTCTCTTGCTTGATTGCAAATCAAAAGTGAGATTGAGTGATCCCAAAGTGCATTGCATAGCTTGAGGGCATCTAGTGGCACTTGTGGGTGGTTTAGCCGGTGGATTTCTTGTTACTCTTGGAGAGTACCGCTCCTAGCCGGCTTGGAGATTGTTGGAGGCGTTGGCAAGAGAAGGTGATTGTTCTTGGCCACCTCCGGTTGATTGTGAGAGGTTCTTGTGCTTTCCTCGGCGGGACGCCAAAAGCAACTCTAGTGGAATCCGCGTGTCATTGAGTTACCTCACTTGAGAGTGGTGTCTTGCGGTGCCTTGCGGGGCGTGCCTTGAGGGGCAAGTGACTTGAGGGTCACACCGAGGAACCATCTAAGTGTTGGTCGACACAACCGGTGACGTAGCTTGTCGGTGCACAAGTGAACACCGGGTGAACAAATATTGTGTCTCTTGTCTCCCGGTGATTGGTCTTCATATTGTGTTGTTGTCAATATTGATTGATTGTATATCATCTTGGTGATTGACAACATCTTCACTTCACCGTCGGTATAATAATCACAATCCTCTCTCTTGCTTTTACATTCACTAGTTTATCTTGTGTAGCTCTAGTAGTAGCTTTGCTAGTAGTGTTAGCTTGTTCTCTAGTGTAACCTTAGTGACATAGCTCTTGTGTGAACTAGAGATCTTAATCTACTAGACTTGTGGATAGGAGGCTTGCATCACAACCTTTGGCTAAGCAAAACTCGCTTTACGCCGTTTGTTATTCTAACAAGTTTGCTTAGTGGTTCTTGTAGAATTTAAAATAGGCTATTCACCCCCCCTCTAGCCATCTAGGACCTTACACCTTGGTGCTAACTTGCCTTTCATGTTAAACCTCTTCACACTTCTCATTGGTGACACCTTCAAATAGACATAATCACCTACTTCAAAAACTAGATCCCTTCTCCGGTTATCAGCATAACTTTTCTGACGAGATTGTGCTACTCTCAAATTTTCACAAATCACTCGCACTTGATCCTCTTTGTTTCTAAGAACATCTATACCAAACAGCTGAGACTCACCTGTCTGATCCCAAAACAATGGAGTTCTACACTTACGTCCATACAAAGCTTCAAACGGTGCCATCTTAAGACTCTGTTGATAACTATTGTTGTAAGAGAACTCTGCATAAGGCAAACTCTTATCCCAACTAGTTCCATATTGCAATGCACAGGCTCTCAACATATCTTCCAGTACCTGGTTGGTCCTTTCAGTCTGCCTATCTGTCTGTGGATGATATGCAGTACTAAAATTCAGCTTTGTTCCCAAAGATTCATGTACAGCCTTCCAAAAATGTGATGTAAATTGCGAACCTCGATCAGATACAATTTTCTTTGGTACTCCATGTAAACACACTATCTTCTCCATATATAATATAGCTAGTTATTCCCCAGTGTACTTAGTTTTAACCGGTATGAAATGAGCAACTTTAGTCAACCTATCTACTATCACCCAAATAGAATTATAACCTCTCTGAGTACGAGGTAACCCCACTATAAAGTCCATACCAACTTCCTCCCACTTCCATTCAGGAATCTTCATTGGTTGCAACAATCCAGCAGGTCTTTGATGCTCAGCTTTCACTCTTTGACATGTGTCACACACTGCTACGTACTCAGCCACATCACGCTTTAATCCAACCCACCAATAATTCTGTTTGAGATCCAAATACATCTTAGTACTACCAGGATGAATAGAATAAGCTGACTCATGAACTTCATGAAGGATTGCTTGCCTAATAGCCTGATCCTCAGGTACACACAGCCTCTTTCCAAACCACAAAATCTCATTATCATCCATTCGAAACCCCGGTGACTTGCCAATCACTATATCCTCCGCTATCTTCTTTAGTTTCTCATCCCTCAACTGACCCTTGTATATTTCTTGCTCTAATGTAGGTTCTCTCACCAATTCCATTGTATTAGTAACAATTTCTAAATTCAAATATTCAAATTCAGCACATAACTCACTTGTCGTAGACAACATTTGCATCTCATTGGCATAACTCTTGCTGCTAAGGGCATCAGCTACAACATTGGCCTTACCAGGATGATAGTGTATCTCTATATCATAATCCTTGATCAATTCTAACCATCTACGTTGCCTCAAGTTCAGATCAGACTGAGTGAAAATATACTTCAAACTCTTATGATCGGTGTATATATCACTCTTATGCACCACCAAATAGTGTCTCTAAATCTTCATAGCATGAACCACAGCTGCTAACTCCAGATCATGAGTAGGATAATTTAGCTCATGCTTCCTCAACTGTCTAGATGCATAAGCAACAACTCTGCCTTCTTGCATAAGAACACACCCCAAACCTTGACGAGAAGCATCACAATAAATAGAAAACTTCTTACTTAAATCTGGCAATACCAAGACAGGTGTTGTAGTCAATCTCTTCTTCAATTTTTTAAAACTAGCTTGACATTTATCAGACCATACAAACTCGGCATTCTTCTCTAACAGAGCTGTCATAGGCTTAGCAAGTTTAGAAAACCCTTCAATAAATCGTCTATAGTATCCAGCTAAACCCAAGAAACTACGAATCTGACCAACATCAACAGGTGGTTTCCAATCCAATACATCCTTCACCTTGCCTGGATCCACTGATATTCCACCATTAGAAACAACATGACCAAGAAAAGAGACTTCCTTTAACCAGAACTCACACTTACTTCGCTTAGCATATAACTTATGCTCTCTAAGTTTCTGCAATACCAACCTCAGATGTTCAGCATGCTCTTCCTCAGTCTTGGAGAATACCAGTATATCATCAATAAATACCACCACAAACTTATCAAGATATTCCATAAACACCTTATTCATCATGTACATAAAGTAGGCAGGTGCATTGGTCAAACCAAATGACATAACAATATACTCGTACAAACCATACCTCATAGTAAAAGCTATCTTTAGAATATTAGATGCACGAATCTTCAGTTGATGGTACCCAGAATGTAAATCAATCTTAGAGAACACACAAGCACCTCTCAACTAATCAAACAAGTCATCAATTCTAGGCAAAGGATACTTGTTCTTGATAGTTACTTCATTAAGTGACCAGTAATCAATACACATCCTCTGACCACCATCTTTCTTATCAACAAAAATAACTGGTGCACCCCACGGTGAAGAACTAGGACGAATAAAACCTTTATCTTGTAATTCCTTAATTTATTTCTTAAGTTCTTCTAATTCATCTACTCCCATTCTATATGGTCGTTTAGCTATTGGTGTAGTCCTAGGTAATAATTCAATAAGAAATTCGATATCTCAGTCAGGTGGCATACATGGCAAATCATCTAGAAAGACATCAGAAAATTCATCAACAACCTGATTCTCCTTGCTAGCACCATCCTCGAGTTGGTTCAGTGAAGTTGTCTGTTGCTTCTGCACTGCTACATCAACATTGATCTTATCCCCATTAGGTGCATTCACAATCACTACCTTCTACTGACACTGAATCACTGTCTGATTTTGTTTCATCCAATCCATACCCAAGATCACATCAATACCCGATGTCCTCAACACTATAAGAGTTATCTTAAACTCTACCCCCCTTAAAATCATGCTAACTGGAAGACAACGATTATTGGTTTGTATATTACCTCCAGGTGAGTTTACTAGAGGGGTTCTTTCATGGCAAGCATGGGTATACTATGCATTTTAAAAAAAGTGTGGGAAATGAATGTATGAGAAGCTCCAGAGTCAAAAAGAATGGTTGCAGGAGTAGAATGTACATTGAACGTACCGATCATAACTTCTGGTGCCTCATGAGTAGTATCTGAAGACACATGATTCAGCCTTCTAGTGCCGGATTGCCTCTGGTTACTTTTCTGGCTCTAAGGAGTCTGCTGGTTCTGCTTGTTAGGACAATGGTAAGACATATGTCCCTCTTTACCGCAGATGTAGCATCTAGTAGGCGTATTGGGAGCACTGTTCTTCATTAGAGTAGTATTGGAATTTCCAGTGCGAGAAGTCTGTTGTCCACTCTGCTAATACTGTTGACACTGCTGGTAGGAAGGATGTTGCTGAGACTGATTGTTCTGCCAATTCTGATACCATTTCTGGTTTGAATTGCGATTCCACTAGCTAACTAGTCCTTGGAACTTCTGATGAAAGCCATGCTGAGGACTAGTACGCTGGCGGTTATTGCTTCCTGAACCTTGTCCTTTCATCTTTCTCTTCCTATCCATCTCCTTGCGCTCATTATCAAGCACAATAGCTTTATTTACTAGCTCTTGGAAATTTGTATAATTATTGCCCTTCAGCTACAGATGGAGATCATAATATATTCCCTTAAGAAAGAGATGCTGCCTGTCAGCATCTTCTCTCACTTCATTGGGAGCATAGCGAGCCAACTGAGAGAACTTATCATAATACTCATTGACACTCATCTGTCCTATCCTAAGGTTCCTGAATTCCTCCTGCTTCAGCTCAATCACACCCTCAGGGATATGGCGGGCCTTGAAATCTCTGACAAAATCGTTCCAAGTGATAGGAGGAGCATTGTTAGGACGTGCAGCTTGATACGACTCCCACCAAGTCTGAGCTGTCCCCTCAAGCTGGCCAGATGCATATAACACCTTTTCCAGATCATTACATTGAGCAATGTTCAATTGTTTCTCCACCGCACGCACCCAATCATCCGCCTCCAATGGATCAGCAGCATGAGAAAACACTAGAGGGCGTCCCTTCAAAAATTCACCCCGTTTGTCTCTCACATGAATAGGTGGCGGTCCTCCTGCAGGGGGATTGTTTTGCATGTGTTGCATGAACATCTGCATCATCTGATTCTATATATTCATAAGTTCCTCCATAGTAATGGGTGGGTTAGCACCTCCATGACCCCTGCCACAGTCTCTGGCTGACATCTGTTTTCAAACCACAGAAAATGAAATTCAGTACTATCCAGGATGATATATACAACAGATAAGTAATTCTGAATTCTCTGGGCGAATTCTAATTTCAGCGTCTGAGTAAAACTGACATATCTCGAGATACAGACATCCAATTAAGGTGATCTTTACATGGTTGGAAAACTTACGAAATTATCTACAACTTTTATTCACAACACTTTTCCAGATTTGGTCAACAAATTAGTCAGAAACTGAACTTAACCGAAACTGTTTCAGAATTCCAGGCTGCGTAGTGACCCCAAATTGGAACAGGTATATCTCTTAACTCTTAATAGATAATAAGACGATTCTTGCAGGGTTGGAAATATACAGAAGTCTAATTATTCCCAGAAAAATTTCATAAATTTCCCATGAACAGATTTTAAGTTATTTCAAAAACATCCCAGACTCATCCCGAAATCAGCAAAAGGCAGAACCAAGTTTACCCTGACCCAACTTATATATTAATGATCATACTTGATATTCTTAACCATGGAACTTGTAGACATGTCTACAAAACTCCAGCACATATTACAAAGATCCAAATCACACATTATCATAATAACAATTCATCAATCACACAATTGTTTACACCACAAACTAACACTCGACAATACCAAACTCAAATTGACTGGCAAACTAATATCGTTCTTATTACATAGGGATTTCCTAATCTTAATTAAGCTTCTCATAAATCTTGGAACGACCTAGCTCAGCCCTTAGTTCGTCGATCTCCTTATAAACTTGTTCTTTAAGTTCCTTTTCCTTTAGCAATTCATCCTTCAAATCCACCTCATGGAGAGCCAATTTACGAACCAGTCCCACTGTAGCTTGTAAAGTCAAAGATGAATCATCCGCAAGCGGCACGGCCCAAACACCCCTGTCATGTAAGAAACAAGGAAAGTGTCGGAGTGCACCCTGCAACATCTTGTCCGAGCGAAGACCATGGTAGTAAACAAACGCATTGTAGGCGACATCTTCCATGCTTGTTTCTACGGTTGCCCAGCTCACTCAGGTGATGAACTTTGACTCCACCTTAGGCTCCTTAGTGGTAGGATCCCTTGTCTTGACCCATAGCTCAGTTTCCCAGTAAGAGTCTATCAATAGATGACTGTACTCCCTGTAGCGATACTCCAATGTAGCTTCCCAATCGTAGTAATAATTATCCAAGGTTCTTGTCAGCATGTCATGGAAGAAAACATCGGCTTTAGGAACCATGATTTGAAGCTTCGTGGTCCACCCCATGACTGAATCTTCCATTGGTGTGTCACCGACTCTTGATTCAGCATCAGATATCTCTTGGTCACCATCTACATAGGGCTCCTAGGGTTTGAAACGGGCAATGTACTGTGCAGCGGACAGACGGGGATGAGGAGGCATCTACAAGAATTAGACATAGATTAGATGGAATCAATGTATTTTCACAATAGAATAAGACAGAAGAAGCATAAAAATTTAGCAATTAACAAGGTGAAAGCGGTAAGCATGAATTAAGTGAAGCAAAGATGCTATTAACGACCATTCTAACTAGGCTTGCGTCCTACAGTCAACACGGCTCTGATACCAATCTGTCACACCCATTTTTAAGGACAAAAATAGGATGCATAAAAGACTCATGTGCGCCCCAGGATATGATCGTACACACAAGTAGACAAATTATATAGTATCATCACAGTGCTTATTACATAGCGAATAAATATTTAACACATAGTCTTGAACAATAAATAATAGTAACTAGTAGTAGATCTCTAGCGGAAACTCCAAACACAGGGACACGGTTGACTGGTTGACACCAAGACTAGTACTCATTACGACAATCTTCCTCACAATCTTCATCTGTTATGGTGGAAATAGCAAGGGTGAGTCCATGTCGAACTCAACAAGTATAACACAGGGTTTATGTGGCACAAAAGGCTAGACACTGTTTAACTGTGTTTAGCTTTTAATCATCATATATTTTAGCCATTAGGTAGCATCAAGATAATCCACTTCCCGTTAATGAACCATTGATCATTTGTAATAAGGATAATGAATAACATTAACATGAGCATAATAACAACAATAATTAAGCATGATATAACAATTATGATCATCTATCTGTAGATGTTCCAAGGCTGCCCGTATCCGTGGGCACGACTAGTATATAGTTTTTAACTCTGCGCAGAGGTGTACACTTTCACTGAGTCATGATTTCCAAATGTGTGGGGAGATCAAACCCAAACACCGGAGAATCATATAAAGCCATTCAAAAGTTCGTCTAACAAGTTAGGGCTATTAGATTCACTCGGCAGGCAGATGTAGAACCCCCCCTTCCCAGTGGCACACAACTCACAACCTATACACACTAAGGACAGGGGCTCGCCCTACACCCAACGTGGCGAGCCATTCTTACGCCATTTAAGGTAACCACTAACAAGCTAGAAAAGGTCTTTTAAACAACTAGAGCCAGAGCCATATAGCCCTCACAGCTGTACTATCAATCCCTGATGATCACGTACAGATAAGTCCTTATGGAGAGAAACCAGCGCAACATAAAACAACATAGTGCTCTATCACCCTTTAATAGTATTTAAATCATCTCAATGATTGGTTGTTTAATCCATTAATCAAATTACAAGATCAATGTTCATATTTAAGCACTAGCAATAGCTACCCAGATGCATCCCCAAGGTTGACAAGGAATCAAGATAACAATCACTAAGTTATAATCTCTAAGGTTGTCAAGGTAGACACATGCATATGATATTAATTATAGTGAATAGGTAACAAGGATGGTCCCATGTTATACTTGCCTTGATCAAAGTGATACTCTGGATGACTCTGCTGGTCTGGCTCAAAGTAATACTCCTGATCATTCAGAAACTGCTCACCGTCTAAACTCGATCACCAATCAACATCATACATGCATTCGAGCAAACATACACGAAGCAAACAAAAAGATATAATTGGAACAGTACACCAACAGTAACAAAACAGTAATAAAAGTTTGTAAAACTCTTCTACATGTTCCTACGATCACACAGACATAAAGATCACAAAATTTGGAGTTAAAACGTGAAAGTTACGAATTTTCTAAGATTCCCTATAGATAAATAATTACTTAAATATAAACTCGAAAATTGATCTTCCCAAACCTACTGTACAACTATACCAACATGTAGAGCTCGCAAATACGAACCTAACACAACTTGAACGGATCAAATTGGAGTTAAAACGAAGATTTTATGACCAAAACAAGTTTAGTGGCAAAACTGTAAATATCAGAAAACGTATTTTTGATTTACAGAGAAGAAATACGCTTACAAAATGAAGAAACGGATTTTAGATAATACGCCAAGGACTGCGGGTTAAGCCTTAAAGAAATCCAAGGTCTCTTTAGCAAAAAGTCAAGACGAAGGGGTATCTTCTTTTCTAGGCCGTTGATCTAAAGATGGACGGCTGTCATCAATCCGGCGGAAAGAGAGAGAGAGAGGTGCGGCCTCCACCTCCATCTTCGGCCGGTGGCCGCCATGGCCGGCCTCCGCAGTTCGCCGAAAAGCTCCGGTTCTCCCTATTCTGACCACGGTTCACCCCGCATCCAACCCCAATCGGAAGAGGAGGTCACCGCGAACCCATCTACGCAATCTAGGGAAGCTACGATGGCTTGCGAATGGGACGCGGCTCGGGAAGGACGGCGGCGCCATTGCCGGCTCGCGGAAAGCTTCAATCTCACAGTGCAAAGCACCGAAATTCAAAAGAGCATGGGGAGGTGAAAGCCCAAGTTTGGTTTTGGTAATTAATGACACCAAGTTGCTAATGCCATGTGCTAAGTGTTTTTGAGTTAGGCATAAGCAACACATGTGATGAAGGTGCATGTGGCAAGGAGTGGTGGCCACAAGATCACAAAGAGATGGTGCATGGACATGAAATGATGATCATGGTATAGATGCACACAATATGATGGACATGATGATCAAGTGGAAGAGAAGGATCTAAGAGCGCAAGGCAAAGGTATAACCTTAGGGTTTTCCTTTTGCCAGTCTAAGATGAGTAGAGAAGTGATTGACCGGATTTAGGATACTTAGCCTACTATCAAGAGGGGCAATCATGGTTAGCTCGGGAATCAAGTGCCACTAGATCAATGTCTTGAGCATATGCATTAGGATCTAGTTGAGAGCTAACATAATGCCTTGAAAAATGACTGTGAAAATGCTAACACACATGCACATGGTGATATACACATGGTGGTGTTAGCACATTTTCGAAGGCGGTGGTGTTTGAGCGGTAGTAAGGCGTTTTCGAGGAAATGAAATGCCTATTTTCTATTACGCTGGAGGCGAGAAAAGGTGGTGAAAGTCTGAAATGATTATCACTGAAAATACAGTGACCGGACGCTGTGGGCGAATTGACCGGACGCGGTTGGCGCGTCCGGTCAGTTCAAACCACAGACAGACGCGCGTGTGAGAAGGATCGCGGACCGGCGCGTCCGGTCCCTCGCGGAACCAGCACGTCCGGTCAAGCACCCAGGAGTTCAGCACGGAGGGCAGATGCGATCGGACGCGGTGGCGTGTCCGGTCACGTTCGACCGGATGCGTCCAGTCACGAGTGGACCGTTACTGGACTCTGATCGGACGCGGCTGGCGCGTCCGGTCACGTGCGATCGGACGCGTCCGGTCTCGACAGGAGCTTACTGGACCGCGACCGAACGCTGACACTGTCGCGTCCAGTCAAACGCTAGAGCGCGTCCGGTCATGGCAACAGCTAGTTCTGACGCGTACTGTTCACGCTTGTCCTGTAGTGACCGGACGCGTCCGGTCACCTTGACCGGTGTGTCCGGTCAGCGCGATTTCAACTGTGTCGTCCGGTAACGGCTAGCTGCGTACCCCTTCGCTATAAATAGAAGATGTCCGGGGTTTGAGGGTAACTCTTGCACATTTTGAGACCTAGAGACATACTTTGAGCTAGAGAACAACCCCTCCACTCATCTCTTTGCTTGTTTGCACATCTTGAGTGAGATTGAGTGAGATTCAAGTGCATTGCTTGAGAGTTGCATTCTAGAGGCACTTGATCTTCGAGTTGCGGCGGATTTCTTGTTACTCTTCCGTGTTTTCCGACACGGTAGACGGCTTGGAGCAGTGGAGGTGATTGAGCTCGCCATTGGAGATTGTTGGAGCCCTCACCAAGTGTTGTAAGGGGTTCTTGATCCTTCCCCGCGGGAGTTCGCAAATTGGATACTCTAGTGGAGCTCGTGGCTTGGAGGATCCCCATCTTGTGTGTGGCTGTGCGGCGCTCGCCGAGGGCTCGACTCCTGATAGTCGATTAGCTCACGAACCGACAAGTGTGTGCATCGCCACAACGAGGAGTAGCTTGCCGGGAAGCAAGTGAACCTCAGGAAAAATCTTGTGTCATCTCTTTGCCGAGGATTTCTCTTGTGGTTGATCATTGTGATTGATTCTTTGAGTGCATTACTTCTCTACATCGTTGGTATAAGAATCAAGCCACTTGCTCTTTACTTTCTTGTACTTACCCTAGTGTAGTTTGCTTAGTGTAGCTTTTATCACATAGGAGTAAGTAGCTTAGTGACTTAGTCTTATTGGTGTGTATTAGAGATCATAGCCTTGCTTCACTAGAATTGTATAGGTGGCTTGCATAGTGTAGTTGAGCTAGTGCTAGAATTAGCTTAGCCATTTTTTTATTCTAACGTGGTTGTTTAGTGAAGCTTGTAGATTTTTAAATAGGCTATTCACCCTGCCTCTAGCCTTTTGGACCTTACAAGAGGGAGAGAAGAAGATGGCAAACTCACCCAAGCGAAGAAAAAGGGCGCAATCCACCCGTAAGCGACGACGGCTTGCGACCGAATATGCCTAGGGTTCCAAGCTTCGAGGCTCGATTTCACGGGGTTAAACTCAAGCTTTTAGATGGAAAATGGGATGAGAGGGTCGCGGCGTCGCTCTTATAGCACCAAAATCTCGTATTCGGGTAGGAAATCCCGAATTACATGGTGGGGATACGACGGTGGCAGCGTTCGTGTCCGGCTCGGCCACGGCGCGAGGTAGAAGAGGCGCGCTGACAGGTGGGCCCGGTTCGTCAGTGTCACCTGAGAGGAAGAGGAGCGCGCGGTTTCGCCTGGAACGGCCCACGCGCGCGGGGAAGAGCAGCTCGGCCCAACTGCGGGGGAAAAACGGCCACAGGCCAGCCGAGCGGGCCTGCAGGCCGCCTCTGCACAGGTATGCTCTTTTCTTTTTTTTATTTTATTTGTTGATTTCCAAAACCATTTAAAGAGATTTGAAATTCCAAATCAAACAAAACAAAAACCACACCACTCAATAAAATAAATGCAACAGCATGAATGCATCATCAAGTATTTCATCTAAAATTTTAAATCTTAATTCCCTATTAATTATTATCTAAATTATTTAAACCCATACCAAAACTCTTCCAATTCTAATTTTTCTTTTAATTCTAAATTTTAAAATTTTTGGGTGTTACATTAACTGTTGAATTAAAGACTTATTTTCACGTTATTTAGTGCCTTTTTCACATTATTTAGTGCCTTTATACCGACTTTTGTTGTAAATTTCTATAATTGTTTATCAAATGGTTTTACCCGATTGTATAAGAAAAATTTTCTGCGGCATACCCTGTGATAAAATGCTAGGTCCGCCACTGTTTTGAGAGATAGTTTGATGAATAGTGAACACAAAGGAGTGTTTTGGAGCAGAAGCAAAGAATCTTGGGAATCTCCAAATGAAAAGATTAAGATCGAGAGAGCAGGTATTTGATTACCGAAAAAGACAAAGACAAACCGGAGACCTATAAATAACTTACTAAATGTGTTTTAAAAAATTTTACTTACTCATAACACCAAGTCAAGCAACAAGCAAACATCACATCAACAAAAGCCCATCAAGTTAATTCAAAAAAGTTTGAAAATTCACATTTTCCTATAACTGGATTTGCACTAGCTCAAACTAAACTTGGTAAAATTTACACAAATATTAAATCCATTTATTTTGTTTAGTGTTTTCTATTCACAACCCAAAATTTCAATTTTGGGGTGTGACATAGCTATACCCACACGGAGAACGGGACTAACCACCATACCCCATGCACCAGAGGTAAGGGTTGCCTCACGTCTCCAACCTTTCCCTAATCCGGCCCAAGTATCCTATGAAAGGTTTGACTGGTGCCCGGTCAATGTCCCAGACATTCCCGATCGGCGCCACCCCCTTGCCAGTTTCACAGATAAACTGGTCGCAATTAGCTACTAGGCTTGTCGCCCCCATTTGCGACATATGGTCTGTACGGGTGGCTACTCGGACTTACGTATCCCAATAAACGGTCCTTAACTGCTCCACGAGCTAAGTCGCTTGAGATCCCACACTCACAACGACCTACCTCTCGCATAAGCGAAGTCATCAAAGTCAAGTTTATAAACTTTAGTGATATTATTCCTTAGCCAGATTAGTAAAGTAAGTCAAGTTGTATCCTCATTTATTTTAGTAATCAACTATCTAAGTGTGGCATCCTACGCAAGCTAGAATGAGTTTCCTTCTCATGCTCGGCTTCTACCGTTGCTAAGCAACTAAGCAATTAAGCATTTTCATTCCCATTGTTTAGGTGAGAGGCTTCTAATAAATTTACGAGTGACTCTAAGTGTAGAGTGAACAAGGTTAACAACCAAAAACTACATGTAATGCATAACTCATAATGGAACTTCATAAGTACCCAAAATAGGGTTTATAGTAATGGTGCCTGCCTGATTCGCTGCTGTCCTAACTCTCGAAGCTGACGATGATGACTTGTACAATTACACGATCCTTACTCAAGACGTTCCTGAAAGAATAGGAGAAACACAACTAAGGAGATATATCGACGATCGGGATAAAGAGAAAGGATATGGGTAACATAGGTCAATACGGGGAACTTGGGAAGGAACATCTAACTATGGCTCTACTGTTTCACTATTTGGTAAAGGATATAAACTAGTATTGTTGAGCTCTCGGGTAAGCTTACCAAATAATCTCACACTCTCTGTGTACTGTCAGACACTCCGTCCTAGCTGACGGACTCTCCGCTGTGCTGGGTGCCGAGGTGGGTTGTCTCTAGGTTGGTTCGGTTCAGGTTGGCAGATACTTCGTGGAGATCACAAATACTCCGATAGGTTCAGGACCTAGTCATTTCTAGGGTTGTTGCTAACATCGGATGGTCCGACCAACTGAAGGATGCTCTAGTAGGAACTAGGTTCTATCGGGTTTACTGGCTATAAGTCTATATAATTCAATGGATACTCCATGGGATACTATAGACACTCCGGTGGTCCAGGCTGACTATAGATAAGGCTTTCTAGTGGCTACTCGAGGGTTTGACGGACACTCCATCAATCGGGTGACAGAACCTATGCTCTTGGGAAAACCTAGGTTCAAGCTTAGATTTGTGGTGTTGTTCACCTTGCATGTGCCAAACATTATTCCTAGGGTAGCTTAGGTGGCTTACTAGACTCAAGATAGCTAGGTTTTGAGCTAGTTATACTAAGTGTGGCTAAGGCTTAGGAATTAAACCAAAACTCATGAGAAAAGAGATAAACCTGGAGATTGAGCTAGAGATCCTTGGCTCTGAGATTGAGAGCTTCCATAGCCAAAAGATTGAAGATCCAACTCTTCTTCCATTCAAGCTCCTTCTTATCCCAACATGTAAATCTTCCATCCATCATTCTCTCCTTGCAAAAATATAAACAAATACCTTAAAGTGGATCCATGAGATGACAAAGTGATGGAGGTGGATGAGGGTCACTTGGGCTTACTCTACATATGATGGAACCACCTCTAGCAAGAGAATATCTCCAAGCTTCCACCAAAATCCACAAATTAGACTTTTGGGGAAAATCCACAAAATAAGAGCTAATCTCTTAAGCTCACCATGATTGGGTTGAAGATGTTGATGAGATCCACAGGGGGTGCTGATGCTTCTCTTCTTCTCCTTCCTTTCCTCCTCCATTCCCTTCTTCACTCCTTTCTCTCTCTAGTTCTAGGGTTCTTCCTTGCTCTTGAGGAGTAGAGAGAGAGGAAGAGGGTTGCAAATGAATGGATGAGGGAGAGAGTGGGTGAGAAGGTGTGTTTCCAGCTGAAGACATATGCCAACTCATGCTGACATGTGGGTCCACTTCCATAATTGGGAAATAACCCTTTTTCACTTAAGTCTGCTCTGGTTCAACTTCTGTCGGATGGTCCGGTAACTTGACGGACGGTCCGGTAGTCTCTACCTTTGCTGAATTGACTAAGTCATTGGATGGTTGGTTATTGGTGACCAATGCATCGCTCTTGAGTAGCTTCTTGGGACTGAGTTGGTGTTGATGATGTCAATAGGATGAACTCTAATTCATGTAGAGGTCTTCTTTCACTCTGGGCGCGAACCTAACGATGACTACTCAAGGTTTCTCATAGGGCGCTTCGATGTCTTGCCTCGCGTAACTCATTAGGAATCTTCGGGGTGACTCGGTAGGTGACTTTCCTTGATAGTAAAAAATAACTGCTTAGGGTGTAACAAATTCAGGTCATTACAGTTTGCCTCGACGTGCAACGCTGCTGGAGCTTCCTGGCACAGGGCATGGACTTCGCAAACGACACCACCATATTGATACATGCCATGGCTGAGGCAAACGCTAGTGATGCAAAGATCCAAGCAACACGACACAAAGGAGAATCAAACTTCCATCAACTGTTGTGGTCTGTAGATGGCGAAGGAGAGTTTGTGACGCAGAACTCGGTAGTAGAATGGAGAGAGAGATAAGCTGTCAAGGTAACGAGCCCATAGCTCCACGAGATGTCTATGGAGACACGTCTAGCAATAATTTAAATATAGCAGCCGGTAATTCTCTACTATCCTCTGGTCTTAAATTTGGCGTTGTTATTTTTTATGAGAAATATATCACAAACATGAAGAAATTTACTGCTGCTGGCGTGTTGTCGAGGACCAATCTTAAAGGTGCAATGTTCAATAAAGAATGAAATATGAAGCCAAGGCTTATGGGCTCTATGCATGTGACCAAATATTTCATTGGTTTTTCTTCTATTAGCTTACTGATTTTTTTTACTAGGTCCGATGCAATAAAATAACATGCAAGTCTACACGCGGGTTATGCTTCTAGTTATTATTGGCATAAAGAAGTACTTCGCAAAGAAGCGGTAAGTTTAGCATGTGTTCATCTGCACGCAGGAGATCAGAGTTCTAATGATGGTGATTTGCATCATGACCGAATTATTAAATAATGTGTTAGTCTTCTGTACTTTGCGTGTGCGTCATTGTTAATTATAGGAGGTCAGACTAGCATTAGTTTTGGTGCCATATTACTTTACATAGATTGGCTAGGTGTCGACATGCTGGAGGCTTGGTGAGTCCGTTTCCTTTTATTTGATTTGCTACTTGTTGAGTCTGGGCACACACCGTCAGGCTAATTCCTCCGCACCCGTTTACGTGAGCACCACTGCAGGCACAACGCTGACTTTTCGACGGCCTCTTCGTACAGCGGCTGTAGTGAGCCGGCCGGCAACGGGCCGGGCCAGCGCCGGGCGGTGTGGCCACCATGGGTGACCGCCGCCTAACTCTGGCACCGGCGTTGGCGCACTCCTTGTGTCCTCAGCAAATGACACCAACCTCACCGACACCAGCAGATCACCGGTGTGAATACCGAGCGAGAGCTCAAATTTCCAAGGCCGTGCAGCTAGCAGTGGCCTCCGCTTCTAGGCCAAAGCCGGTGCACGCTGTATCCAAATTCTGGGCTTCGCCGGAGGGCGACGAAAGCTCCGAATCAGATGACGAAGGTCTATCACGCGAGGAGTTCATCCAGGAAGCTGAAGAAGCCGGTTTCACTTTGGCGGATCTGGTGCCGGCTGAGGTACAACTACATGCGAGAAGGTAAACAATCTTGTTCCTTCCAAAGGTAAAGCTCAACAGATTGTCTCCACTTTGGTGGAACGCCGGCTTCATGGGAAACCATGGCAAGGTCCTCTACCGTCACCAAGGGTCTCACCTCCGAGAACCTTAGGAGATGCGTTGGCAAAGGCAAAAGTTATCAGATCGCCTGTGTCTCTTCAAAAAAAACTATGCATCAAGGTCGGCATCACTGGTGAATTCTGGTGGCCAGAAGGCTTCGCCCGGTGTTGCTGGCGGCCATGAGTGTCAAACGACGGATCAGTTTCCTGGCCTGAATCCAGGGCTACATTCAAGGTGGTCCGTTCAAAATATTTAAAATTCCAAATATAGTGAAGGGCCTTTGAATAACAGTTTTGATGTGGAGATGAGTCAGGCGCTAATTAAGGGCCACGATACTCTCCCTGATCTAATCTGTGTGGGACCAGGAAGGTGGTACCGGCCCATGAAGGGTTTGGTGTCTTTCTTTTCTCGGACTGGCACAACGAAGAAATCCAATCGAGTTGCTCCTTCTTTTGTTACGCCGCCACCATGCACATACGCACAAGTTGTGCGCCAACCTCCGTCAATGGTGACGCCGAACGGGGGCAACCCTGCTGCCACTGGACAGCCTATCGGAGGCCAACATGGTCGGGGCACAACTCAGATGGTGATGGCTCATGGCGCCGGTGGACAAGGGGTACCTATGTTTAATCCCGGGTTTCACCTAGGATATAATCCGGGCTATGCTGGCAGGGATGGAGGTCACTACGGCCGGGGTCAGCCCCCTTTTCGGGGTCGCGGCCGAGGTCGTCGTGGGGGTCACGGCGGTCACATTGGTGGCCACGGAAGGGGCTACTACAACAACCAGTTTCATGGCTATGGAGGCTATGGACGTGGCAACTTTGGTGGCCATGGTGGCCATGGCAATTTCAGTGGCCATGGTTTTGGTGGTCATTACTTGGAGGCGACGGCGCATCACGCTGCCAACCATGGACAGCAGGTCCTGTCCGCACCAGGGGGCGCAATGCAAGCGGGGGCGCCTGCAATACCTGGTACTGTACCTGGGACGACAACGGAGCTGGGCATGTCTTCGGCGGACGCTGCCGTTGCCGCGGCAGTGATCATTGTTCAAGGGGTTGTGCCGGGGGCTCCCACCTCCAGCAACTTGGGAACATCTGCCGCCACAGGGTCGGCAACGGTTCCTGTTGGTGGTCCGGCAACAGGAGGTTCATTGGCTTTGGACGTTACACACGGTAATGCTGGAGCCCAACCCATGCAAGGAGTGGAGCCGGCAGATGGGACTCAACAAGGTGGTGGCTTGGAAGTAGGTGCTGCATATCAAGAGCCTGAAACATCTTTACATGGTGCAAAAAAAAGTAAGAACAAACCTTACTGATATAGATGCCACACAAAGGGTCATGTTTATGCAATGTGTACAACTGTTATTAGTTGTGATATCTGTGAATCTGATGCACATGTTAGTAAGATTTGCCCTCTTTTGAAAGCTGATAAACCATTGGCTATACCATGTGGCCATGCTATTGAGAACCTTGGTTTCTATTACATCCCGCATGTGGGGGTTCAGAAAGCAAAATCTGAAAGTAAAGGTGCTTTGGTTAGGGTGCTCGAGGGATCCATTACCACAGCTCAGCTTGCGGTGGAACTCGAACGTCTTATACAGGGTCTAAGTGGGAAATTGAGGAGAAAGGAAAGGATACGTTTACCACCACATTCCCATCGGCTGTAGAGTTATAGAGGATGGTGCTGTGGGGTCATATGGAAACAAAAACTGTAAAGGGCAAGATTGAATTTGAAAAAGCCACTGACAACAAGATATATAAGTATGAGATCCCAAAAGCCTGGGTGCAGTTTAGGGGGGTCTCCCAAAGGAGTTGAGAGACTTTGCCATTATCTGGGCAACTGGGTCCATTTTGGGTGTTACCAAAATGGTTGACATGAAGTTCACAAGAAAATATGGGCGGCCGAGACTTAAAGTGGTCGTGCTGAACCCGGACCTTATCCCTGACCTAGTGGATGTGGTTATTAGGGATTTTGTTTACGAGCTACAATTTAGAGTGGAAAAGGAGGAAAATATTGATGACCCCAAACCAATTGATATGGATGCACCTGAAGATCCTCATGATGAAAACAAAGGGGGTGATGCGGATATGGATGATGATCCGGTTAATGATGATGATCCGGTTAATGACAACAAAGATAAACATTTAGATGAGGATGCAACTGATGTTGGCTCAGGCAAAAATAAAATGGTGGCTGCAGCACCGCCTAGCGGCACAAAGCAGGCACCACCAGGTCAGAAGGGGACTACTGCCCTTCAGTGCTCAGGCAAGGAGGGAGTGTCCACCCCAGCAAAACATGGCATTGCCTTAACACCTACGGGAGCAGCAGCACCTACAGCTCAATGGCGAGCTGATGTGATGACGGCTGGATACTCCAAAGGGAGCCAGTCTGCCCCGGCAAACACTCATGCCACTCCTGTAAGGACTAGTAAGAGATCGGCTGCAGCTTGTGATCAGGATACAATGGAGAAAGCAACTATGCTAAAGGCAAAAAAGAACCTGGATGGTACCCCTAATAAAGGTAACCCCTTGACAGTCTCTTCCTTTATTAATTTTGAGAATTCAGTTTTAGCTTCTAAAGATGCTAGCTTAGGAGTATCTCTGGGTAGTTCAGGTGAACAAGTAAATAAGGCTCTTGTAAGGCTGAAATCAGTAGAAAAGGGTAGGTTGCATGAACGGGTACAGTTGGAGCAGCAAACTCTTCAAGAGGATGAGGGCAGTGTCGATGGTGACATCGATTTACAGGCTCTGATTTCTCTTTGTAACGACCTCACGGATTGTGTTGGTGATGGGGATTGTGATCTTAATGATCTACAGTTCTCCATATCACCAACAAATAAAAAGGGGTCCAGGGAAGAAAGAAGAAAAATAAAAATTTAAAAAGTTATCAATGAAAGGAATTTTCTAGAATTGTAATGGACTTGGGGACTTAAAGAAACATCGTTTCTTGTCGGACCTGACAAAGGAACATGACCTTGATTTTATTGCCTTATCCAAGACAGGGAGGGATTCATTTACACAATCATCGCTAAATAATTTTTGTGCTCGCAAAGATTTTCTGTGGCATGTAAAACCTCCTAGGGGTCATTCGGGTGGCATGCTGGTCGGGGTGAATCTTTTAGTGTTTGATTTAGTTGAAATTGAAGAAGGGGTTTTTTTGTGTGCTTTAAAATTAGGAATAAAGAGGATGGATTTATTTGGCTGTATATGGGGCAGCACAGGATGAGTTCAAAGCGAATTTTCTCACTGAGTTGGTCCAGTTATGTTCAAAAGAAACCATACCTATCATGATAGGTGGGGACTTCAACATCCTACGGGACCAGGGGAAAAGAATAATGACAATTATAATGATAGATGGCCGTTTTTGTTTAATGCAATCATAGATGCTTTTAATTTCAGAGAGATACAATCTTTGGGTAGACAGTTTGCTTGGGCCAATAATTTGACTAATCAAACGTTTGAAAAGCTGGATAGAATACTAGTGTGCACGAAATTAGAGGACAAATATCCGCAAATGTTGGTAAACCTACTCTCTAGGGAAATCTCAGATCATACTCCCTTGCTTTTGAGCACTGGCCAGCGACTTACGAATTACCATTACCAGTTCAAATTTGAACTCGGTTGGTTACTTCATGATGGTTTCAAGGAGATGATTTGTGATATTTGGCAGAATGTGCAACAAGGCTCCAACCCTTTGGATACCTGGCAAAAGAAAATAAGAAGGCTGCGACAATTCCTCAGGGGTTGGGCCAAAAATACAAGCGGAACTTACAAAAAAGAGAAACAACAATTATTGGATAAACTTGATGCGCTAGATAAAAAAGCAGAAAAGCAAAACCTCCAGCAAGCTGAAATAGACTTGAAACATGTGCTAAATGACCGACTAGTGAAACTGTTAAGAGAAGAAGAGTTGAAATGGTACCAAAGAGCGAAGCTAAAACATTTGTTAGAAGGGGATGCCAATACAAAATATTATCATTTAGTTGCAAATGGGAAACATAGAAAGACTCGTATTTTCCAGTTAGAACAGGAGGAGGGAACTATTTGTGGGGAAGTGGAACTAAAAAATACATTACTAAGCATTACAAGTCTCTCTTCGGCCTGTCAGAGAGGTCGACAGTATCTATGGATGAGTCCGCCACAAATGATATTCCTAAGGTATCTTTATTGGAAAATGGGATGTTAACTGAGTTATTCACTGAAACTGAGGTGAAGGAGGCAATTTTTCAAATGGAACATAATAAGGCTCCAGGTCCAGATGGGTTTCCTCCAGAGTTTTACCAAGTATTCTGGTTTCTTTTAAAAGATGACTTGATGGCTCTGTTCGAGGATTTTCATATAGGGACCCTGCCAATCCATAGCCTTAATTTTGGGAATATCATCCTTCTACCAAAAACAAATGACGCAAAGAGAATACAACAATATAGACCAATTTTCCTACTAAATGTCAGTTTCAAGATTTTTACTAAGGTTCTTACAAATAGAATTACAAAAATAGCTAATACAGTTATCGGCCCTACTCAAACAACTTTTATACCAAACAGAAATATAATGGAGGGGGCAGTTATTCTCCATGAGACAATCCATGAGCTTCATACTAAAAAACAGAATGGTGTCATTTTTAAAATCGATTTTGAGAAAGCTTATGATAAGGTGAGATGGTCCTTTTTACAACAAACCCTGCGAATGAAAGGTTTCTCTGAAAAGTGGCGACAATGGGTATCGATGATAACAGAGGGTGAAAGTGTGGGAATAAAAGTAAATGATCAACTGGGAGATTATTTTCAAACTAGAAAAGGTTTAAGACAGGGCGATCCTCTATCTCCAATTTTATTTAATCTGGTAGCGGACATGCTGGCAGTAATGATCACTAGAGCCAAGGATGACGACCAGGTGACAGGGGTAGTACCATATTTAGTGGAAGACGGTTTATCAATTCTACAATATGCAGATGATACCGTCATCTTTATGGACCATGACTTTGAAAAGGCTACAAACATGGAACTCATTCTTTGTGTCTTTGAGCAATTGTCTGGTCTTAAAATTAATTTCCACAAGAGTGAATTATTCTGCTTTGGGGAGGCTAAACAGTGTGAGCAACAATATGCGCAGCTGTTTGGTTGCAGTATTGGCACATACCCCTTTAGATACTTGGGAATTCCAATGCACAAGAAAATTAAGCAACAAAGATTGGCAATCTGTAGAAGAACGGTTTGAGAAGAAACTAAGTGGTTGGAAAGGAAAATTACTCTCAGTAGGAGGACGTCTAGTCTTAATTAATTTGGTGCTTTCAAGCTTACCGATGTTCATGATGTCTTTCTTTGTACCTAAGGGGGTATTACAGAGAATAGAATTCTTTAGATCGAGATTCTTCTGGCAGAATGACCAACATAAGAAAAAATACCGTTTAGTAAAGTGGAGTATGGTGTGCCAGCCGAAAGAACAAGGGGGTTTGGGAGTTACTAATTTAGAGGTACAGAATAAATGCCTACTTAGCAAATGGTTGGTTAAACTGTGTAATGAAGATGGCTTATGGCAACAAGTGATTAGAAATAAATACTTAAGAAATAAAACAATTGGAGAAGTTCAAAAGAGAGCAACAGATTCACATTTTTGGAAAGGTCTTTTAAATGTCAAACATCAGGTTATGCAACTTGGAAAGTTTAAGGTAAAAAATGGAAAGCAAACGAGGTTCTGGGAAGATATTTGGATTGAGAATAGTTCTCTCCGAAATAAATTCCCGAGACTGTTCAACATAGTGCACAGAAAACAGGATACTGTGTCCAATGTGTTGTCGTCTATTCCACTTAATGTTTCTTTTCGGAGAGCGTTAGTGGAAAACAACTCGAGGGATTGGAATAGGATCGTCGCAACAATAGTGAATATACAGTTACAGGACGAAAGAGATATCTTTGTTTGGTCTCTAAACTCGAATGGTTTATTTACAGTTCGTCAATAGTGGTGTGCGGGTCTCACAGGAAATTTGGCGTGCTAAGTTACCCATGAAAATAAAAGTTTTCATGTGGTACTTAAAAAAGGAAGTTATTTTAACAAAGGACAACTTAGCAAAAAGAAATTAGAGGGGTAATAGAGGTTGTTCTTTTTGTAATACTCCAGAATCAATTCAGCATTTATTTTTTAATTGTGCTTATGCTAAGTTTCTGTGGACAGCAGTACACATGGTTGTGGGCATTGCTCAACCCACTGATGTTAATGATCTTTTTAATCATTGGTCAAAAAGAGGGGGAACCAATCATAATTTGAACTTATTGACTGCAGCCGCCGCATTATGTTGGTCACCGTGGATATGAAGAAATGAAATTGTTTTTGATAAATGTAGACCTAAAACTTTTTTGCAGGTACTTTTCAGAGGGACTTAGTGGCTCCGTCAATGGGCCAAGTTACAGCACCATGAAGACCGCCAGCAAGAGTTAGTCGACGCCTATCGGGTTCTTGAAACATCGTGTCTTCCGCTGTTTTCATCTTTTGGATGGTCGTCTGCTTTTAGGATTGCTTTACATTGATTTTTGTGTGAGAAACCTTTGCAGTTAGTTCATGTTTCTTTGGTTTGCTTACGACCCCGGTCGTGTTTGTCTATGGCAAGTGCCATGACACGGTGATAAACGTTGTAATAAATTGGCCTGAGTTCATCCTTTTTCGGGTGAATGAAGCCGGATAGACTATCTATCCTTTATCTACAAAAAACTTGTTGAGTCTGAACAAAACACGTTTGTGGGTTTAGTCGGAGTCTGGTCAAGCTAGTTGTCGAGATGGATGGTTCATAGGCTATGAACTAACATGTAAGATGAGGTAATTGGGTAAGTTGGGTTTCTCTGGTCTTATAATAACTTTTATAACACATTAATACATTTCCGTTACGAATAATTCCTTTTAGAGCTTGTTTGTTCAAGACAAAATGATGCGTTCTCTAAATAGTCATGTGTTATGATAAAGCTTCAGTTTAAGTTAGTGCTAGCCTCTAAAAATCTATCTCATGGATCAACAACAAGTTTATTCGGGATTATAGCCTTTGTGCCGTTAATAAAATCAGTTTTGATAATTTGTGATTTTATTTTGACAAAAGAGATCTATATAACAATGAGTTGTCAGAATTAGTGTTTTTGTCTCTTCCGATGCAATGCACAGACAAATTGGCTAGCATATTTAAAAGTAGTAAGCCTAGACAGACACCGACAAGACTTCAAAAAGTTGTACAAGACATAACATATTAATATGTATGCATCGTTCATTATCTAAAAAATGTGTATGCATCGTTTCAAATTTTCTGAAAACTCTATTTTGTATGTCACGGAGGTTTAATTTCTTGTTTCCACTGGAAGAGAGTTTGTACAACATATTATGCTGCTATAATAAGCTGCCGTCAGCAAAGTAAGGTGCCACCAAATTCATGTGTACACACGATGGTGCTAGTGAGGCTTATGGAGTAATAAATTTAAATAAATATGTATACTTAATGAGTCAATGGAGTCTCTTGGAAGCATGATGCACGAGGATCATGTATATATATGATTGTTGTTGAGAGATGCTTCCACAAATGACACGGTGGTCGTTGAGAGATGCTGCCCTCTCCAGAACTGTCAGTTTGTGTATGCACGTTTGTAGGAGCATATGGAATAGGAAATTACTCACAAATTTATATCATTTCTCTTTCCATCCATGAAACACGTTGCCAGTAAGATGTCCTCTCTATAAAAGATGCCCCAGTGCACAGCGCACATAGATCATCAGGATATCGAGTGTGCATATAGAAGTATTTAAGTTTTCAATTATAGTAGAGATTATTGGCATAAAGAAGTACTTTGCAAAGAAGCGGTAAGTTTAGCATGTGTTCATCTGCACGCAGGAGATCAGAGAACCTAATGATGGTTATTTGCATCATGAACGAATTATTAAATAATGTGTTAGTCTTCTATACTTTGCGTGTGCGTCATTGTTAATTATAGGAGGCCTGACTAGCAATAGTTTTGGTGCAATATTACTTTACATATATTGGCTCGTTGGCGCCATGCTGGAGGCTTGGTGAGTCCGTTTCCTTTTATTTGATTTGCTACTTGTTGAGTCTGAAGAAAACACGTTTGCGGGTTTCGTCGGAGCCTGGTCGAGCTGGTTGTCGAGATGGATGGTTCATAGGCTATGAACTGACATGTAAGATGAGGTAATTGGGTAAGTTGGGTTTCTCTGGTCTTATAATAACTTTTATAACACATTAATACATTTCCGTTACGAATAATTCCTTTTAGAGCTTGTTTGTTCAAGACAAAATGATGCGTTCTCTAAATAGTCATGTGTTATGATAAAGCTTCACTTTAAGTTAGTGCTAGCCTCTAAAAATCTATCTCATGGATCAACAACAAGTTTATTCGGGATCATAGCCTTTGTGCCGTTAATAAAATCAGTTTTGATAATTTGTGATTTTATTTTGACAAAAGAGATCTATATAACAATGAGTTGCCAGAATTAGTGTTTTTGTTCCTTCCGATGCAATGCACGGACTAATTGGCTAGAATATTTAAAAGTAGTAAGCCTAGACAGACACCGACAAGACTTCAAAAAGTTGTACAAGACATAACATATTAATATGTATGCATCGTTCATTATCTAAAAAATGTGTATGCATCGTTTCAAATTTTTTGAAAACTCTATTTTGTTTGTCACGGAGGTTTAATTTCTTGTTTCCACTGGAAGAGAGTTTGTACAACATATTATGCTGCTATAATAAGCTGTCGTCAGCAAAGTAAGATGCCACCAAATTCATGTGTACACACGATGGTGCTTGTGAGGGTTGTCGAGTAATAAATTTAAATAAATATGTATACTTAATGAGTCAATGGAGTCTCTTGGAAGCATGACGCACGAGGATCATGTATATACGTGATTGTTGTTGAGAGATGCTTCCACAAATGACACGGTGGTCGTTGAGAGATGCTGGTCTTATAATAACTTTTATAACACATTAATACATTTCCGTTATGAATAATTCCTTTTAGAGCTTGTTTGTTCAGGACAAAATGATGCGTTCTCTAAATAGTCATGTGTTATGATAAAGCTTCAGTTTAAGTTAGTGCTAGCCTCTAAAAATCTATCTCATGGATCAACAAGTGTATTCGGGATTATAGCCTTTGTGCCGTTAATAGAATCAGTTTTGATAATTTGTGATTTTATTTTGACAAAAGAGATCTATATAACAATGAGTTGCCAGAATTAGTGTTTTTGTCTCTTCCGATGCAATGCAGAGACAAATTGGCTAGAATATTTAAAAGTAGTAAGCCTAGACAGACACCGACAAGACTTCAAAAAGTTGTATAAGACATAACATATTAATACGTATGCATCGTTCATTATCTAAAAAATGTGTATGCATCGTTTCAAATTTTCTGAAAACTCTATTTTGTATGTCACGAAGGTTTAATTTGTTGTTTCCACTGGAAGAGAGTTTGTACAACATATTATGCTGCTATAATAAGCTGCCGTCAGCAAAGTAAGGTGCCACCAAATTCATGTGTACACACGATGGTGCTTGTGAGGCTTACGGAGTAATAAATTTAAATAAATATGTATACTTAATGAGTCAATGGAGTCTCTTGGAAGCATGATGCACGAGGATCATGTATATACATGATTGTTGTTGAGAGATGCTTCCACAAATGACACGGTGGTCGTTGAGAGATGCTGCCCTCTCCAGAACTGTCAGTCTGTGTATGCACGTTTGTAGGAGCATATGGAATAGGAAATTACTCACAAATTTATATCATTTCTCTTTCCATCCATGAAACACGTTGCCAGTAAGATGTCGTCTCTATAAAAGATGCCCCAGTGCACAGCGCACATAGATCATCAGGATATCGAGCGTGCATATAGAAGTATTTAAGTTTTCAATTATAGTAGAGATTATTGGCATAAAGAAGTACTTTGCAAAGAAGCGGTAAGTTTAGCATGTGTTCATATGCACGCAGGAGATCAGAGAATCTAATGATGGTTATTTGCATCATGACCGAATTATTAAATAATGTGTTAGTCTTCTATACTTTGCGTGTGCGTCATTGTTTATTATAGGAGGCCAGACTAGCAATAGTTTTGGTGCCATATTACTTTACATATATTGGCTCGGTGTCGACATGCTGGAGGCTTGGTGAGTCCGTTTCCTTTTATTTGATTTGCTACTTGTTGAGTCTGAACAAAACACGTTTGTAGGTTTCGTCGGAGCCTGGTCGTGCTGGTTGTCGAGATGGATGGTTCATAGGCTATGAACTGACATGTAAGATGAGGTAATTGGGTAAGTTGGGTTTCTCTGGTCTTATAATAACTTTTATAACACATTAATACATTTCCGTTACGAATAATTCCTTTTAGAGCTTGTTCGTTCAAGACAAAATGATGCGTTCTCTAAATAGTCATGTGTTATGATAAAGCTTCACTTTAAGTTAGTGCTTGCCTCTAAAAATCTATCTCATGGATCAACAACAAGTTTATTCGGGATCATAGCCTTTGTGCCGTTAATAAAATCAGTTTTGATAATTTGTGATTTTATTTTGACAAAAGAGATCTATATAACAATGAGTTGTCAGAATTAGTGTTTTTGTTCCTTCCGATGCAATGCACGGACTAATTGGCTAGAATATTTAAAAGTAGTAAGCCTAGACAGACACCAACAAGACTTCAGAAAGTTGTACAAGACATAACATATTAATATGTATGTATCGTTAATTATCTAAAAAATGTGTATGCATGATGGGGACATGATTCCTGATCTTCCATCAGGTTCAAGATAACTATCGATTTGGTCAGAAGCGACACACCAATCTGGCTTCAGATCACAAAGACCCGAACCCTGCAACCTTAGCACCACGTCTCCTCTGGTTATCAACCGTGTCACAATCCGGTTGACCTCGCCACGAAGGCTAATCCCTGCTGCGAATCGAAGAACACAAGCAAGAACAAGATAAAATGCAACTCAATTGAAGTGACAATTGCAGATGAATGATTAAGCACTCGAAGTTGGGGTCTCGCAAACCGAAAGACAGCGACTGTCAATAGACAGAATAATCTAAGAAAAACCCCCAAACTCCCTCGTAGGCGGCGGCTACTGATTATAAAGCGTAATGGGCATCCAAGGACCCCCACTTACGTCCCTAAGGAGTCTCGACACGTTACATGGCCCGAACGGCCCAAAAGACGACGACACAGCGTCCTGACAGATTCTGGACGTCAACTTGTTTTGACGATTCCCATTGACTCCGATAGAATTTGGACCTCAAACCAAATCCATTAGTTAGCTTATGAAATTATCTTTCGATCCATATGTGGATCATCAAAAACGGAGTCCGGATGTGTCTTGGGCGTCCGTTTTATTGCAGACTGGTCCAGAAGACCGAGGCAGACTCGAACTCGAATTGGACTGGGCCTTCGGCTTGGCTTGGACGTCTTTGCTGGCCTCCTAAGGTGGTGGCCAAGGAGGAGGACGTCCTTGGACATCTTTTAAGTGTTCTCTATCTTTTTAGGGCATGCTCCAACTTGGCCCTGGGTCCCAAGTGTGAATAACAAGCCTGCGACGACGTCATAGCACCCGACAGAAATAGCGGCAGAATGTCTCGATGATTTGAAAACCATGCCAATGTGATATTGAGGTGGGACCAGATCTATTTGAAAGCTTATCAAATAAGCTTTCCATCAAGTGCTCATTGACCTCGATCGCACTCCGGATGGATGAGTTATGGCCTTCCCAATGAAGCACTATCGGGCTGCCGACGAACCGAAAGTTTAACTTTGATGGACTTGCACTTTGAGACATATTTGTACCTACATTCAAATAACGACATGTACATATGGAACCAAGTGGATTATATCCAAAATTACTATACAAATATAGGAACGAGGACACCTTATAATCAATTGTCGTATCTGATGGTGTCATGTCCTCATCAATGCATCGTTTCAAATTTTCTGAAAACTCTATTTTGTATGTCACGGAGGTTTAATTTCTTGTTTCCACTGGAAGAGAGTTTGTACAACATATTATGCTGCTATAATAAGCTGCCGTCAGCAAAGTAAGGTGCCACCAAATTCACGTGTACGCACGATGGTGCTAGTGAGGCTTATGGAGTAATAAATTTAAATAAATATGTATACTTAATGAGCCAATGGAGTCTCTTGGAAGCATGATGCACGAGGAACATGTATATACATGATTGTTGTTGAGAGATGCTTCCACAAATGACACGGTGGTCGTTGAGAGATGCTGCCCTCTCCAGAACTGTCAGTTTGTGTATGCACGTTTGTAGGAGCATATGGAATAGGAAATTACTCACAAATGTTTTACGGAGAGAGAGGAGATCCTATCATTTCTCTTTCTATGCATGAAACACGTGCCAATAAGATGTCCTGTCTATAAAAGAAGCTCCAGTGCACAGCGCACATAGATCATCAGGATATCGAGCGTATATATAGAACCAAACAAGCACTAGATCGAGCTAGCTGCTCTAAGTTGTAGAGCTGAGAACCCCGCTATTGCCTGCCATGAAGGTAGAGAAAGAGCTTCGCATGGCCACCGGCGACGGAGGGAACAGCTACGCCGCCAAAGCTCCCGGTTTGTATTGTACCCGTTCATGCATTTCGACTGAATGCAGTTCATTAGATAGGGTATTGGGTAACTAATATAATGGTGGCACTTGGTAATTCGATCCATATCATGAGCAGGAGAAGGCCTTGATAAAGACGAGGCCAGTGCTTGAGAAGGCGATAAAGGATGTGTACACGTCGACGCTCACTCCTCAGGGTCAGGGCATAATGGTGGTGGCTGACCTCGGCTGCTCATCGGGGCCCAACGCCTTGCTCGTCGTCTCCGAGGTGACGAGCAAACTCCGAGACTGCCTCCGTGAGGAGACGGACGACGACGACCGGCGCCATGGCGGCATGGCGGCGGTGCAATTCTTCCTCAACGATCTGCCAGGCAACGACTTCAACCTCGTCTTCCGGTCCCTAGAGACTTTGCAGAAGTTGGCCGCGGAGACTGAGGCTGATGATCCGGAGCTTCCGTGCTACGTTGCCGGGCTACCAGGGTCCTTCTACACGAGGCTCTTCCCATCCAATAGCGTCCATCTCTTCCACTCGTCCTACAGCCTCATGTGGCAATCCAAGGTACTCCCCTCATCTCCAAATAAATAAATTTCTAGAATCCAAACAATTCAAACTATCTTAAATTTGACTAATTGAAAAAGTAACAATATTTATAACATAAAATATGCATATTATAAAAATACATTCTATGGTATATCTAATAATACAATCTTGACGGTCAAAGATTAAAAAGTTAAACTTATAACTCTAGCTATCTATTTATTCAGGGACGGAGAGAGTATGCATTCACATGCAACCAACCAACATTATTACTCACTGTGGGGATCTCCCCCATAGTAGTTGCCATAAAAAAAAACCAACATTCTTAAATAATGATTTGTTAGCGTGTTGGTTTGCGCTAACGTCCATCACGATCTTTCGTGAGATCTGATGCCGTACTGTACTGAGATAAAATAGGGATCGGAGTTAGTATCACATTAATTTATTTATTCGACGCTTCAACCTTCACGTGTGGTTTAAAGAATCTATAACATCTATACAGATCGTGGTATAGATGTATAAAACTGGCCAATTTTACAAAAGACAACACTATGACATCGTAAAAAAATATAGATAGCATTTTTTTATCCGGAGGTAGTTGTCCTTGATCAAAGTCTCGGACTATGGTAAGCCAAACTAACAAGAGCGAAGGCAAGCAGGAGCTGTATAAAAAATTCGATCCACGGGGCTAGACAGCCTTCGAGTATTTCGGCTTAAGAAGAAGATCTTCTCATACAAATTAAGAAACTCCCCGAAGCCCCGCCCCATCTATACACAGGGAGCCAAGCTCTGTAAAAGGGTCGTCTCTTAACCTGTGCGCACACAGGGAGCCCAGACCTGAGTCATCTCTTAACCTATGCTTTGGCCTAGGGCGAGCGAGGAGATTTTTTTACCCTCACTAGTACAGAGACATACTATACAGGTGGGTCTATACCCATTTTCACTGGCATTTTTCAGCACCGCCTGCGCTGGAGGCCAGTGGAAATGGGACCACAACGCAGGCGGTTGCTTTTGAACCGCCTGTGGAAATCTTCCACAGGCGGTTCAAAAGCAACCGCCTGTGATGTTAGATATTTTTATATTATTAAATATATACATATACATTGATATTGGAACTACTAAACCTTATTGGATGGTGTTCAAATATAGCAACATGCAATTTAAATATTTCATACATACATTTATATACATCAAAGTTTCGTGCTCACAAACATAAAGTTACAAGAGTATCTATACATCACACATTATATACATCAATGTTTTCACCCGTTGTCTAATAACTGTCTTGACTAAGTTGAAGCCTACTAATCTCTGTGAGACTTTCACACAAGGCACTTAGCTAGATAGTCCATGTGTCAAGAAATATAATCCAAAAAAAAACACAGACCATACTACTTTTACTAGACCTGAAAATGTTAACATAAACACTATAACGATATAGTTTAGAAAAGGAACACTACCAATAAAAATATTTTACAATTCAGTATTATTCAACCAATTTATTGGACTTCGTTTAGATTGCAACTTGTCACTTAACTGCTGGATAAGAATCAAAATCTAGAAACTATTATACTACTACAGTTAATTCTATCAAATTTGTTGAACCATCTCAAGTCAACTATTACAGAACATATTAGATTCTATCTAATTTGTTGAACCATCTCTGTACAGCAAAATACCATAATAGTTCGTCTGAGCAATGCCACAATCTCACGTTTCTAACCAAAATCACTGCTGAAATCAAACTACACATGGTTCCAGCATAATAGTTCAGAATATATGAAAGAGTGAATTTAGAGAGCCTCACTGTTGTTGGCCTCTACTAGCACTCCGATTGGCTGTAGACATTGTTTTCAATCTGTACAAGCATATTGACCATTTAGAGAAAGACATATGACCAATAGAAAGAGGGGAAGAGATAACAACAGTCATAAACGTATAATCCATTTTCCAATAATTGAATTACACTAACCAGATCAATGTAATTTAATTAACAGAAATATTAACTTAGCCAATAGAAGATAACAGCAGTCATAAACTTATAATCCACCTGACTAAAAATTAAAAGGAAAGAATTGCTAGCACCTTCAATCTTTATTAAGCATTGTATTGGAGTAACGCTAATGAATCTACCTTCATGAGTGCCTCGTAAAGTCATGTTACCAACCAATGACATAGAGTTAGAAAAAAAGATGTAAAGAAAGCAGGATGTATTGGAGTAAGGCTAATGAATCTAACATTTCAGCTTTAGGTAGTTCATACGGTTGCATAGCTATTTCCAAAATCTTTCTACAAGGACTGACACTGACAATGCTTTCATTATTTCCTTTCAAAATTTTGGGATGTAACTTACAGTAAAACAGCATCACAAAATGGTGGAAAGTGCAGTTATGTCAGAGGAACTTCTAGACCTCATCTAGCTTAAGCACAGTACCACAATCATTTCTAGTATTCCTATTTGAATGACACCTAATAAAAGGAACTGATTTTGAAGCAAATCTGTGTAGCTTCAGATCCTAGAATGTAACTTTTGTACTCTTTCTCAACTCTGGCAACCTTGCTAACATATTTGATCTCACGCTTACGATATCACAGGCTACAATTTTTTTAATCTATATATAATATATAATGGTCGCTGTACTTAGTATCATTCAGAATTCAGAATCAATGTAATTAGTTAAATATTCAACTATAGCTGCAACGAACAAGCTATTCACAGATATATAACAGGCAAGTAAAAGGACAGAGAGAGTTGATAGGGTTACAGGGCACACACCTTGATGCTGATCTGAAGCTAACGCGACCACGGCTGTCGTGCCGAAGATGGAGGAGCTCGCCGCCTTGGAGTCCCTGGCGCCACATTGAACGAGGTGGAGACAAGGAGAGCAGCTGGATCCGCCACTACCTGGGGGCGCGCTGTTGCCTGGGAACCGTGCCGGAGCCTGGGAGGGCGTTGTTGGCTGCGTACCGCGCCGCTGCCTTGGGGCCGCCATCGCTTGGGGTGCCGCCGCCGACTTGGGGCCGCACCGGCGCTAAGAGGCCGCGCCGCCGCTTGGGATTGCGCCTTCACCAAGTGCAGTGGGCTGAGATGGGGGAGATGGACGGGAGGGTGCGGCGGCTGAGATGGGGGAGGCAGGTGTGGTCTAGGGTTAGCGCTGACCTGTTTTATATGTCCATGCGCGCAAGCCGTCTGCTCGGGGAGGAAGGAGGGGTATATATACTAGAAACATCACTTGCGGTTGCCTTTAGTAACCAACCGCTTTTCCACAGGCGGTTGTCATAAGGCAACCGCCAGTGTAAATGTAACATTTGCACTGGCGGTTGGCTTATGACAACCGCCTGTGGAAATGGATTTCCACAGGCAGTTACAAAGTGGTGGCTCACCCATTTTTTTACACAGCCGGTCCTAAAGTGAAACCGCCAGTAAAAAAAAGAGGACCGCCAGCTTAGAGCTCTTTTCTACTAGTGCCTCAGCCTGAAATCCGCCCCCACGGGGGTTCGAACTCAGCACCTGAGGGGTGCCTCCAGAACTACTAGCCAACTAAGCTAGCATCCTTTGGCAAGCAGAAGTTGTATAGAAAACAATAAATCATCCTCTGCCTTTTTATTCGCTAGCAAATATGCTCGTACGTTGTAACGGGAGAAAAAAAACTATCAAACATTCATGAAAGAACAATGTAAATGGTACATACCTATTAACCTATATCTATTTATGTTTCACCATTTCTATAAAATTTAAAAGCTATAACTTATTTTATGATGATCATATCATCCATAATATAAGCTAATTTTTGTTTGTATCAATTTTAAAATATAATCTTGATAGACATTTTTCTTCCGTTACAAAGTACAGAGACATTTTCATACTATTTATGTGTACATATTTAAACGTCGAGTTCCATGACTTTCATTATGGACCCATAATCAAAGGACTGGTCTGTCTACTGATGATTTTAACGGAAGACATCTCTCAACTTTCTATATGATAATCCTCATCGCGGATTGCACAACTGTACATATGTATTGTTTAGAGACAAATTTATTTCGACCAAACCGATAACAATATGATGAAGATTTGAGTTTACAATTTGATTGGTTAGGCCAAAAGCTGAACCATTTATAATAAGATAAATTTTATTCCTAACTAAAACTACATTAACATCTTGGTAGTTTAAAATTCTTAAAAAAAGATCATGGGTTCAAATATCTATAATATTTGTTATTTTTGTTATTTGTTTTAGTGATTTATGGAAATTCGGACAAAAACGGAATAGGAGATCCTATGGGAAAAAAGAGAAAACCTAATGTGCAGAATAGGAAAAAATAATACGCAAAAGAAAAAAAAACAGAAACTGAACGTGAAAGGAAACAAAAACTATAGGTGCAAACTGAAAAGAGGAAAATATAACGTGGAGAGAAAAAAATAAGACGCAAAAAAGGAAATCCGAACGTGAAAGACAACCAAAACCACACGTGAAAAGAAAATAGAGAAAGAAAAAACAGAAGCTAGGATGGACGCGGTACTACAACACTCGGACGGAAAAACAACGTGAAAAAGAAATGGGACGGGTGTTTTGTATTCAGATCCACAAAAAATAGAATTGAAACTCGGTAAAGAAAAACAAAAGAGCCTACAAACTTTTCGTGATTTTTTATATTATTAGGATAGGAGACATAAGATTAAGAAAATTTCAATTATTATTCATTTGTATTTGGATTTGGATTTGTATTTGTATTAAGTCCGTATTCAAACTGTTTCATTTTTTAACACGCAAACCAAAGCCAAATACAAACTGGATTCATGCCTAGACTCAAATCTGGACTCTCACCACGTACACAAACAAAACTGGACTTACGTGGCCATAGAGAGACTGACGAAAAAGAGGGTATTGTATTAGGAAGAAAAAAAGGTGGTTTGAAGGAATGTTTCATTCTGTATAGAGAGTAGGATAGTATTAGGATTCTTATCTAGGTTAGTCAGTACTTAAAGGATCTAGTTGGATTAGGATTTGAATTTGTACCTATCCAGGATGCCTCACGAAGGCCTACGTATGTTATTATATATAAAAAACAGGAGAGTTGTAGAGAGACGAATAGAAATAGTTTTCACATTCACGGAGTCAGTTAGAGGAGGTCATACCAAAAAAACGAGTACCAAAAAATAGGCTAAAATTTACCTTTTTATTATTAGGTGCAGATATAGATGAGGGCACTATTTATAGGGCCCTCTTTTTACAATTAGCAAACCGTAAATGTTCCCATACCAACTCCGGATGCCAACCATATATTCCTACCATAGTTTTAAATCTCCCACTATAACTGTCGCTATAGCCCGCTATAGCCTTTCAAGGCAGGGTGCCGCTATTTGAGTTCATGTACAGTTTAGCCGTTATATCCCGCTATAGCCCGATATAGCTCCGCTATTAGCTGTTTTAGAGATATACCGCTAAACACCTTAGCCCGCTATTTAAAACATGGATTCCTACACTAGAATCATGCCCGTACGTTGTACTAAGAAAAAAAATATTATCACAATAATTTAAATTTGACTATATGTTATAATATTACCGAAAAATCAATACTTTTAGCGAGATATACACAACATTATATTTGTTTCTAGATCCAGCCTTTTGATTCATGTTCAATTAGAAAACAATTCATGTTTTGACGTCATCACGTGGAATCAAAACAGTCTAGTTTATAGTGTAACAACCGTGTTCATCACAACTATGTAAAGTGAACTTGAGGAAATTATTATCTACCTACGACTAAAGGATCCTAAGGTGAACTTCTTTTAGTCTGACATACTACTTGTCTGTGACAATAAGATTAAGGACAACCAAATAATCTGCTATGGACATACAAAATTCAAAAGGAAAATACTTGCAGTGATTATCACACTAAATGATTTTTCAGGAAGTTGATTTTATTTTGGTATGTAGGGAGTTTATCCCTCTCTTTTTTTACCACACTGATTATCCGGACGCCAGGCATGATGTGGACCTGGTTGGCATGCGGATCGCTGGCCAGGCGAGGTGAGGCGGGCGATTGGTTTGCTCACCGATGATTCCCTTATACATTTTTTAGGTGTAGTAGAGACTAGGGGGCATCACGATCTATTTCGTTACACTCGAGTCAAAGTAGGGCTTGGTCTCTCTCGTGCCCATCTTGGCCCGATCAATCCTTTGATACTTCACTTCGGACTTCGCATCCGCGAACCTTGCTAGTTGCGTCGAAAGGCCATTCGTCCAAGGCTCCTAAGCTTCGCCTTTCTTCCCTTGCCTCGAGCGAAGATGGCTTCCTTCAATTCATAGGCTCATCCCGTGAAGCTCCTTGTTCCCTGCGAAATAAGTTGTTTCGATGTATTCGGCAACCCAGGCTAAACAAGATAGGTGAAGGGGTCCATAGCGAAGGGAGTTGTCAACACATGCGTTTGTTCCTTCAATGCAAAGACATTGTAGTTATTGAATCCAGGAAACAATAATGCAACTGTTCTTATAGAATATGATATGTGGGTTATTTAATCAATTCAATGTAATATGAATTTTTGAATGACAGCATTTTATTAAGTGTATCTCTGTCATTAATCATGTTCCTCTTGTATATACTGCATGTTGGTGTTCATCTATTAGGTGCCTGAGGATCTCTCCAACGGAACTCATCTGAATGAACAGAACATCTACATTGGGAAGACTACTTCGTCGACCGTGGTAACATTATTCCAAGAACAATTCAGAAAGGACTTCAAGTTGTTCCTCGCATTGCGGTACAAAGAACTTGTTTCTGGTGGCCGTATGGTGCTCACATTTCTAGGCCGAAAGAGTGAAGAAATGCTGATGCATGGGGAAGTGGGTACCATGTGGGAGTTGCTTGCTAAATCTCTGCAGTCACTGGTACAAAAGGTATACTTAAATATTGCCTCTGATCGAGAATAATGTGCCATTTATATATTTCAAATGAATCTATCTAGAAATATACAAACCATACCTACCATTAAAAAATAAAACCAAACCAACATGGGATGTTAATTAATCTCTCTTTCTTCTAACACTTCTTGCAATTTCTCTTTTATCAATCACATCCAAGCTCGTTGTTAACATAACAGTGCATGCATGGCAGGGTCGCGTGAAAAAGGAGAAACTGAGCTCCTTTAACCTGCCATACTACGAACCATCAGTTAATGAGGTGAAGGCCTTGGTTAAGGAGGACAATCTCTTTAGCATCGACCACATCGATCTCTTCGAGTCCAACTGGGATCCCCTTGACGATTCAGAGAGTGACGTGGTGCCTGATTGCGACAGCAGTGGGCAAAATGTGGCGAACAAAAGCATAAGGGCAGTAATGGAGCCGCTTATTGTGGAGCACTTCGGTGAGGCTATACTAGATGAGCTGTTCGTGGTGTTTGCCTCGATGGTTTCAAAGCATCTCGAGATAACCAAGGCAAAGTATCCGGTCATTGTAGTCTCCTTGAAGAAGGCCACAAGTTGAGTCGACTGTTAGGTATATATACTTCATTCATGGCGCTCGCGATGTTAATCTATGCATTACGGGAATATCAACCAAAAAAAGACCAAAGTTGCAGACACTATTTTATATAATCATGTAAAAGGCAATGAGGAATAAAATAACCTTCAATCATATACCTTGTCATTTTGTTTCACGGTAATGAGAAAATTAACTATACATCTTTGGGGAAACATTTATTCGAAGATGTGCTGTAATTATTGTCTAAAAAAATAAAAGTATTATAATTTGATCAGAAATATAACTTTATTTATTTAGCTCGACAAATAAACATGCTCTTGAGCCCACAACACTCCTGCGAGCATTGGCGCATGGCTGAACATGCCAAACAAACTTGCGTCAGATTAACGGTTGTTAGGCCAATATCAATGGGAGTATCATCTACATTTAATAGGTTGTCATAAAATTTTTAGTGACATGTCAATGATTTTAAGAAGAGACAGAAATGCAGGTGAAATTATCATGGCTTAGTTTCCAACTTTAGTTGAGTCATAGAACTAAATATCTATATGGAACAAAAGAATGAAACTATGCATTAAGGGTTATTGTGTGATCTATGTTTCATTGCATTCTATATTTTGAAAACAATGCTATAAAACTACCCACTGACAACAGCCCTAAGAAATCCTCCCCTTACACACAATAAAGGGAATATAATGACTCCTCGGCCAAAGCCCAACACGGCTTTTATGTCGCCGCCACCCCCGCCCCCGCCACTCAGGTAGGGCTCCAAGCTATATTGCCACCAACGTCACCATGACAAGAAGGAATAAGCCGCACTCCTCATTTATAATTAAGCAATGCTTTAGGTTTGAAAGGACTTAAGATGTCTCCAAGAAGGGGGTGATAGACATTTCTAAAGAATTACAACTTAAAATGCAAAAAACCGTTACCGTTAGTGTGAATTTCCAATTCCCAAATCAGAATAATGAACCCCTCTAGAGTGATACACTAAGCATATAAAGATTGTTAAACAAGCCTGGGAGCTAAACACCCGCAACACAAGAGGTTAAGTGCAATATATAGAAATTCAGTTTCTGGAGCATCAAACCGGACTGGTCTGGTATGCACGACAGAGCAGCCCCAAAACTACTTCTGCTTTCCAATTCCAACTTCAATCCAATTTTTCATGGACTTTCCAGGGGCTATGTTATCATATATTCCTGCACACAAACAAGCACAACCCAGAGTAGATCGAGGAAAACACAAAAATAGCAAACTGAAATGCAATAATGAGATGATATTTGTTTTTTCGAAGTTCGGACTCCCTCCACGGCATCTGGGTCTTGATCCTTCAGCCGCCACATCGGTGCCTGATTTGCAGGATGGTTGGAAGAACGAAATCTGAATATTTGATGCACAACTTGGTCCGTCAACATCTGCTTCGCGCCCAAGACAGAATGAAGCGACAAGTTGATAAGGGCTGCTCAGACCACTCCTTTTCTGAGGGTGATCTCGTATTCCTCGAGCTCCAACCATATGTGCAATCTTTAGTCGCCCGGCGTTCCAGTCAGAAGCTATCGTTCAAATTCTTCAGCCTATTCCTTATCAGTCATCGTGTGGGTGCTGCAGCGTTCAGTATAGACTTGCCGTCATCTTCTCATGTCCACCCGTTGTTTTATGTTTCATAGCTGAATCGCTCCCCTAGATCCCAGCAGCTCCCTTTTGAGTTGGTCGTGTTTCAGGTGCCAAAGAAGATTTTGCAGCATTGCTGGTCGTCAGGCGATCATCTCATGGTGCAGCGTTTGATCAAGTGATCTTAGATGTCGTTGTCCCTGTCCACCTAGGAAGATCCACTGAAAACAGCAATTCCCGCGAGCTCTGGCCCAGGGTCATGTCAAAACCCAAGCAGGGGGAAGTGTCACGAGAGCTTCTCCATCCGCTACTATTGTTGTTGGGCGCCGGACAACTAATGATCCTCAGCGCACATGCCCACTTAGGCCCAGGAGAGCGATGAAGCCCAATAGCATGGTGACCGGACCACAGTAGGGTGCCTAGCGTACTGTGTTCTTTATACTCAGAGAAGAGAGCGAATAAGAGAGGGGAGGAATTGTAATGACTAAATTATGAATCTATCGCAAATCTATCCTCGCCATCTTTCTTGTGTGTTCTTTCTCGCTTCTAGTTCTTCTTCCTTTCCAAGCCAACTCTAACATTTTATTAGCCAACTAATCAGCGAGTAATTTAATTCGTACTTTGACACTTCACTTTTGCACTGTTTTGAGAAATTCCTAATTATTTCTAGGATTGACATATTACTGATTGGGATGTGTGTGACCTTGTCAATTAGAAGAGAGGTGTGTTGGGTTATAATGGCGATATAGGCCAAGTTCCTCTTGGTGAAGAATTTTTTGAATTGGCTCTCATTCGCCTTCCTCAGATCACCATTTCAGTCCTTCACTATGTTTGATATGGCTCGAAAAAGGGGAATTGATGATGTAGGATTAATGCCACTGAGCTTTACAATATATAAAATCTCTGGCGCCGGCATCAAGGAAAAAGAGGTTGTGAGGGCAGAGTCCGAATTCACTACTGGGAAAAATTAATTTCCTAATTTCCTTGTCGGTATTATGAATTTTGTTGTCGGTTTTGCACTGGCAAGGAAATTTTAGTATCCAGTGGTGATTACAACGAAAACAGTTTGTTCTTGACTGGTTGGCAGGAACCTGCAGTAAACTGATAATTGTTCTTGCCAAAGCTGCCGCGACTTGCGAGAATTATAGGCACGGTGTTCCTCATTGATATATTCAGGCAAATTCAAACAATAGACCAGGTGCAACAGCAGATTATAATTATATCACCGTCTTTATTCATGCAGTAGGGGCAGCGCTACGTACAAGAGTAGAAGTTTATTCTAATAATTCAATCATAATATGCCTGCGCCACATTAGCCAGAAATATTGGAACAGAAAGCAGGGCTACTACATTATTTGTTTATCCAGACAATAGTACACGATTGTAGCCAAGTATGAAACTTACAAACTCTTGGAGCCTCTTTAGTCTTGCAGAATTGAATTAATTTTATTTGTCGAAACACTTTGAGATCCATCCAAAGTTGAGCTCTGATGAGGACAAGAAGCAGCAGGTATCCTATCCTATCCATCCAGGGAGGGGTACCTGTGACGCCGGATCGCCCTACCTTGACACCCAGGGATACCATATTTCCAGGATTTGGGCTCCCTTAGTTTAGCACCTGGAGATGGAAGACGTGTATGAATTTATTATTTGTGTACAGGTAGAGTCGATTTGTAGCAGCAAGGGTATGGTAACACGAAGAATTTTAATGGAGAAGAATAAAAGGGATTTGAAAGGTACCTTCTGTTAGAATTGATCTCATCTGACTCGGTCCAACGACCGAGTCAGACCCCTTGATCGTGCCCTGATCGGGGGCATGACAGCCGTTCATCGGCTGTGGGCCCCTCTCGTACAGTGCTATAAATAGAAAGGAAGCCGCCAGGGCAAGGAACGGAAGATTCTTGACTGTGCCACTGCGCTCTCCACGAATCCTAATTCCACCGATCAGGAGATGCACTGAAACGAGGGGAACCTGCTCACAGCACTGCTCTGGTCTTCACCACCTTCTACATCCTCGCCGGTGCCACTGCTACACCTTCACAGACGCGAGGAGACTAGGACAGCATCCGCTCGAGGTAACGATGAACAGATTCCTCTCTGTTGACCTTCTAACCCACTAGATCAGTACCTAGAGGTCCTTTTAGTTCTATCATTGGTACCGGAGCCAGGTCTCTAGGGTATAGATCTAGTCTGGGTAGAGAAAAGAAAAGAAAGGACATCCATTTCGAATCGGATGATTAACCCTAACCCTAAATGGGTCAACGAAAGTAGCTGGTGCGGGAAGGGAGGGATCCTAACTGTCTTCCTCACCAGAGACACACCGCCGTCGTGCGGGAAAGACAACAGAAGAGAAAGCCGGATTCGATCCGGAAAGAAATTCCCAGAACCCTAACCCTAACAGGAAGAACAGAGGAGGCTCCTACCTATGGCTTACCTCGACGCGACCACCGCCGTCGGGCGGGACAGATCCCGCCACCGCGTGGGAAGAGACACCGCGTCACCGGCTTGCCGGCGCGCGGAAAGGGCACCTCGAGCAGTCATCGGACGGGCTCGGGAGTCAAAGGGCCTCAAACGCGGGCGCATAGGGCACCGACGCGCGGCCGCTCGACGGAGCTGCGCTCTACCCACCGGGGGAGCGCGAGCTCCGGCGAGGGGGCCCGCGGCGGCGCCGTCTTCCTCCGAGCCGCCTCGGGCGGCCGCCGCTGTTGTCAGGCGGCGCTGCGAGTCGTGCAAGAGGAGGAGAAAGAGAAAGCAAAGAGGCGGGGAGCTGCCGGTGCGGTCTCCGATGGGGCTATCAGCTCGCCGTCGTCGGCAACCACCACCGCTGCAGCCCACGAGCTCGGCGGCGGCGGCTGCTCGAGCGTGAAAGGCGGAGGGAGAAATGAAAATGAAGCTAGGGTTACAGGGGAGCCGGCCGCGAGCGGTTTTGCCTCGGCGAGATCAACGGACGACCGTCGGATGAAAACGGACGGTTCTGGATTATTGGGCCAAAAGGAGCCCAGGCGGGGCGGCACTTTCCCGGCCCAGGCCCAGGTTGCGGCCTGGGCGCGGGAAGTGGCTCGCCAGCGGGCCGGCCTGGGCTGGCGGGCATGGGCTGCGCGCTGGGCCGCGCACGGCGCGCTACGCAGGTCGTGGGCTGCTAAGCGAGGAGATGGGCTGGGCTTCTTCGGCGAGCGCTGCTGGGCTGCCCTACTCTCAGCTCGCGTGGGCCGATTTCCCTACTGGACCGCAGAAGCGCAGTGCGCGTGGAGGCCTTCGGGCACATGAATAGAAAAGTAGATAGAATTGTTTTCTTTTTCAGAAGCACTTTTTCTTTGATGTTTTTGTCATGTTTTTATCTCTACTCAAATTTAATTGAGAGAATTTGTTTAGAGAGAAGAAAAGTACATAGTGGTGCTTCTGAATTAGAATTTTTTTTTTAAAGAATTTTAATTGTTTCCGCTGCAAAAAAAAGAATAGTGTCTTCTCATTAAATCCGAACCAACGGGAGGATTTAATTTGAAGGACAGTTATAGTTATTTAATAAATGATGAAAAGTTTATCCTCCAGTTAAAATTGGAACCAACAGAATTTTTTTTTTATTGGAGGAATGATTGGTTTATAGTTAAAATAAATTATAATATTGTTATTTTCTGACCAACGTTGATGATAACAATATTATAAGTTTATTTAAGAGTTTATGTTTAAAGAAAATTATGATATTGTTATTTTCTGACCAACGTTGATGATAACAATATTATGATTCTATGAGTTTTATGTTTAAAGTTTAAATCTCTGATGAATTTTGCATCAAAGTGACCAATTTTCAGAGAATAGATAAGAAACAAGAGATGCTCCAGAGTGAGCAAAATGTAATGTGTTTTCATGTTTCCGCTGCAATGATGATGATGATCTTCAAAATTAAATTCGAACCAACGGGAGAATTTATTTTTGAAGAGGGTTATAAGATAATTGAGTTTTATATGTTAATTCCATTTCTGCCCAACGGTGATATGGAATTAATGTAGAAGAATGTTGTTTTATTCTATTTCTGCCCAACGGTGATATAGAATAGAACTTAAAGTTTAAAAGTTTAATGTGCATGTCTTTAACCAGACCAATGTAGGGTTATTTTCATGCTTATTATTGTTGATTACTGATTAATGTTTTCAGACAAAGAACTTCATGCCTTTATTCTTGAAGGGTGAAAAGGAAATAAGCTGGGTACTTATGACTCAGAAGATGAAAAGTGCAAATTTTGCAGAAAGAAGACCATTGCATAAGGGACTACGGTCTCTTTAAAGAATGGCTTCAAAAGAAAAGAATTCTAGGATATTGATCCAAGAAATAGAACAATAAGAGTTTAGTTTAAGAGATACCTTTTATGTACTCTTTAAAATAATAATAATAAGTAATATAATTTTAGTCTTAATCATCATGATTAAAAATGTAATAAGTGACATGCATGTTTAATTTGACCAACGTCGGATTAAGCATGTGTGTTAAAGAGTTTTTGGATTTACTTCTAAATTTGTTGATTGAATATGAGACAATATTGACATTTATGTCCCTTCAAGAAAATTATCTCGTATGGCGGGAAAAGTTTGTGACAGTACCCGCATGACGGGAAAAGTTTGAGAAAATACCCGCATGGCGGGGTAAAGTTGGCATAGTACTTATGTTAATAAATCCTGCATGGCAGGAGAAATTTGACATAGTATTTATCCTGCATGGGGGGAGAAAGTTGTGATGACTCATGTGCTTTGAGTGTATCCCGCACAGGGAGAAAGATTAGGGTAGCTCTTATACTATCCTAGTATAAGTTTAAGGAGAACAAAAAGTTACAGACAAACCTCAAGATAAGAATGACATGCAAGCGTGACTTGCGAAAGTATTAATGATAAAAGACTCTGTTGAGTTTTTGAAGTGAAATGAGGAAAAAGTACTCCCAACGAATTAAGAAATAATTTCATTTGCATGATATAATCATGTGGATGAAGAAAGTAATCAAAGTTTCCTCATTCACAAGAGTTCTGGATAGTTTCGAAATTGTGGTAGAAGAGTTTATACCACATTTCGAGGGGGAGAAAAGTGAGACAATTAAGAAAGACACTTCCCCATAATTCAGACAATGCGATGCATACTAAAGTGATCTATAAAAGACGAATGTGATCGTCGGGGAAGTAAGACGGTCATAATATCGATACCCCTAAAGTAAAGAAATAGCTAAATTCATGGACCGTTTACAGTTCCAACAGAAAGATAGCATAGTCAGCCAGTATTCATACTGGACGTGTTCAGAGTTATTAAGACGGTGCTAAACGCGCCATATGAGTTTTATCAGATTAAACCCAAAATAAGAAAGTTTGAAGATAGGACAATCTGGGGGAGCATGGTACAAAGAAACCTGACTCCGCAAGGAGGATGAATAATGTAAACAAGGATCTTGTTACACAGGACCTTATAGAATCAATTGTCTTTTGGCAATAAAGGTCAAGAAATGCTAGTAGCTAAGGCCCCAGAAAGTCTCAAAGAATAAGAAAGTCAGATATTTCTGATGATTATAAAGTCTATATTGGTGAAATTCAAATGGAGGGTAATCCCACCTAATTTGAAGAAGCCATGAGAGGCGTTCACTCGTCCAAGTGGCAAGAAGTAAAGGAAGATGAAATGAAATTGATAATACCAATAATATTTTGGGATCTAGAATAAATTCCTAAGGAGCCAAAACAGTAGGCTGTAATGGGTCTACAAGACAAAATGTGACTCCAAAGGAAATATGTAAGGATGTGGAACGCGACTTGAATCAAAAGTTTTTTGCGCGAAGCAAATGAATAGATTACAACGAGTGCTAGTGGCACATTATGATCTGAGTTACATCAGATGAAAGTAAAGATAGCATTTCCCAATGGGATTTGTATGAAAATAATTACGTGGCACAACCCAGAGGTTTTATCATGAAAAGAAAGAATGTAAGGGATGCCACCTGTAAAAATCTCTTATGGAATAGAGTAAATCTATAGACAGTGGCATTTAAAGTTGAAGAGTCAATTAGAAATTTTGGGTTAAAGATAATGAGAGGACAATTGCGTATGTACAAAGTTATAGAAGGGGAAATTCATTTCCTAATCTTGTGTGGTTGACACCTTAATGGTTAATAGTGATGTCAATCTACTGCATGAGATGAAGTTCTTGTCCTCAAGCTACAATGAGAAAATTCTCGGTGAAATGTATCTCGTTAAAAGAATTGAAATTCACCGAGATAGAAGAAAAGGGGTATTATGACTATCGCATAGGCATGCTAAGAAAAGTTTTTAAAGAAATAAAGTACCTATGCGGGTAAACCTACGCCTGTTCTCATGGTCAGGGTAATAGTTTTGAGAACTTTAATGTTCCAAAAGCAATGTAAGATTGTTATAGATGGACGTCCTATATGCTTCAGCTGTTGAAAGCTTAATGAGTACAAAGATAAGACCTTGCCCTGACACAGTTTACATATCCGGGTTGTTTTGGCAAAAGTCCAGTCCAGATATAGATCACTGGAATGGAGTTAAAAATGTTGGCCTCATGCTAAAAAGGAAAGAACAAGTACTCTCAAGTAGTTGTGAGTACAATGTTAAATTTTGGCGAGATGTTTAGTGAAACCCACATAGTAGCTAACACTCGCAGTTGGAGTTTTATTGTGGAAAAGCTCCAAAAGAAACAGTTCTAGTATCATCAGTGATGTAAAGTTATAATATAGCATGATATGAGGCTGAGGGACAGGCGAAATGGTTAAGTAACTTGTACCCGGAATTGATAATGGTTGTCAACAGCAATGACCATTTAAGTAGTTTGCTCCTATAACAACAAGTCAAGTGTGCTGCCAAACACATTGACATTAAAGTCACACGTTGTTGAGGAAAAAGTCCGGAATCATACCAAAGGGTATTAAACATGTAAAAGTGACAAGCAAGTGCTTGCGGATCCGCTTACCAAAGGCTTACCACCCAGTGTGTTCAGAGAACACATAGTCGACATGGGTTTATGGTATAGCCTATGATTTTCGGACAATAAAGGGCCCGAAAGTTAAAGAATCTGTTTCAGATCAGAGATGTGTATTGTAGCTGTTAAATCTATCGGCGACTGACCGTGACGATGAGGCATGTTCTATACACTGATTTGTGATGGAACAAATAAAAGTGAAAGCAATTAAAGTCAAAGTTTGAAGTTAAAGTATAAGATGAGATCGAGGGGGAGAATGTTAGAATTGATCTCATCTGACTGGTCCAGACCCCTTGATCGTGCCCTGATCGGGGGCATGACAGCCGTTCATCGGCTGTGGGCCCCTCTCGTGCAGTGCTATAAATAGAAAGGAAGCCGCCAGGGCAAGGAACGGAAGATTCTTGACTGTGCCACTGCGCTCTCCACGAATCCTAATTCCACCGATCAGGAGATGCACTGAAACGAGGGGAACCTGCTCACAGCACTGCTCTGGTCTTCACCACCTTCTACATCCTCGCCGGTGCCACTGCTACACCTTCACAGACGCGAGGAGACTAGGACAGCATCCGCTCGAGGTAACGATGAACAGATTCCTCTCTGTTGACCTTCTAACCCACTAGATCAGTACCTAGAGGTCCTTTTAGTTCTATCACCTTCATGTGGATCGCTTGAATGGGCGTGTGACAAGTCTCTTTCCTGAAGGCTGTCAAGCCGCAGTGGTGTTTGTAAAGCGGTTTCATATCTATGGCCAGGCAGTATTTGATTGCAAGTCCCCGAAGAGCAGGATAACTCCCAGCGACACCTGGTAAGGTTGTAAGGCACTTGCAGCTATGGAGACTGAGCCGCACCAATGATGGCCGGTCTCCAACGGAACCCAAAGGCTGCAACTTATTGCAGTCAAGAATGCTTAACGACTCGAGTGCATCCAGCTGCCCAGTAATCGAACATAGCTCCTGACATTTGTTAATATATAACCACTTGAGTGAAGGCGGTAAGTTTGGAAGTGCTACCAAGTTACCACAACCAATTAGGCATGGTGCAGGATGATTTGCCTGTGATGAAGATTGCTCTACCACACTAGCAGATGCGTAGCTGTGGCATGGTTGATCCAGTCATGTACATGTGCCAAACTGATCCTCCTTGCCCCATATGACCTCAAGTTTTTTGCAGCTTAAAATTTCAAAATTTTCGAGATATTGGGGGAGGATGAAGAGCTCTACCAAGTTGGGACAACTGATAATCCTTATTCTCTTTAGATGTGGCAGCACTGGATTCGTTGATGGAATTGGTGCACCATTCACATTTGCAGGCCCTATTAGGTTTTTACATAAACAAACCAACAAGGTCTTCAATGATACCAAGCTTCGGAACGCTTCCTCCGGCCAGTGGATGAGGACAAAACTTCTTTTTATTGTCAGATCTACAAGTTTTCGAAAACATTTCCAAACCCCAATTGTTGGCTGTGCTGGACTTGAGACGAAGAAAAAGTTGCAGCCATTAAAGTTCGGTACTGTCAGAGGTGATTCATGATTCTCACAGTCCAGATCAAGTGTTGCTTCTGTATTTTCAGCCGACAGTGTTAGCTTCAACAGTAATGACATGTATCTCGTGTTGGAATTGATCTCCCACCGATTAGGCCCAACGGCCTAATTGGGCCTTGACTCGCGCCCTGATCGGGGGCGCTCAACCCATTAGCGGTTGGTGGGCCCCGTCGCACAGTGCCATATAAGAAGGGGGTGGGAGCCACGGGCTCAGTGTGAGAGTTCCACTGCCATTGCCCCCTACCCACCGTCTAGCCCTAGCCGATCCCGAGGGCGGCACTGCCAGCGGCGGGATGCCCCACCAGTGCCTCCACTGCATCACCGTCTCTCCTGCACCGACGCAGATGGTCAGGTATCTCTACCCCTTTCTCCCTTCTTGTCTCCTTTTCTGTAAGTCTTTGGTTCCCCTCATGTTTTATACACTGGAAAAGGTAACTACCCGCTAGATCTACCACTGGACGTTCTTAAGTTTTCAACATTGGTACCGGAGCTGGTTTTCTAGTCTGTAGATCTAGTCTGGAGCAGAAAAGTTAAAAGAAAAGAGATATACCCGATTTCGAATTGGGAAAAGGATCCCAACCCTAACCCTAAAGTACACTGCCCAACTGATGAGAAAAGGAGAAAGTGGATTCGAATTCGATTCGGATTACTCATCAAACCCTAACAGGAAAAGGGAGGACTTCCTTCTTGGGGCCCTTCTCGCCGCCGACCTCGCTGGCCGTCAATCGGTGCCGCGCGGGAACGACGACCCGAGCCAGGAAGGTCACGCCATGCTCGGTGTAAAGGGCAACGTCGCGAGGCCGCTCGACGGCGACGCGCTCAGCCTCCGGCGAGCGCGCTCGCCGACGAGGGGCCCAGCAGCGGCGCCACCACCACTTCTCGGGACCGCCACGGGCGGCCATCTCTGGTGCTCTGCTGTAGGGCTAAGGGAGAGAAGAGAGTGGGAAGGGAAAGATAAGAAAAGAAAGGAAAGAAGGGGAGCCGTCCGGACTTGCTCCGGCAGCGTTCCTCCTCAACGGTGACGACGGGAACCATGGCAGTCGCCGGTGTCACTCGCGCGGCTGGAAAGTAAAGAAGAAGAGGAAGAGTGAGATAGGGAGTCGGCTGGACCGGCGGCGCCCCTTTTCTCCTCACCGGCCGGCGGCAGTGCCATCTCCAGAGCCGGTCCCTCTCGTGTGGCACGTGAAAGAGAACTGGAGAAGGAGAGGGAATAGACAAGAAAAGGCAAAGGGAGCCGCCGGCGCCATCTCCGGCCGGGCCAGCACCTCGCGGCCGCCGGCGACTTCTACTGCATCTCGGCTGCTATCGGCGCTAAAACAGAAAGAGAAAGGAGAGAATGGAAATCACCTAGGGTTTCAAGGGCTCCCGAAATCGCCGCTGGACCGTTGGATGCAAGGGCATCCAGATCGACGGCGTCGGTTGACTGGGCCAGATTAGGCCCAGGCGGGAAGAGACCGGCGAGCGCTTTCCCGGCCCAGGCCCAGGTTGCGGCCTGGGCGCGGGGGAGGGCCGCGTGCGAGGCTGCGCTGGGCCTGCTGGGCCGTCGTGCTGGGCGCCGGGAGAGCAGATGGGCCGCGCGCGCGAGTTATGTCTGGGCCGCGGCGTTTTTCCGCTGCTGGGCCTTGTGTGTGCGCCGCAGGAAATGGGCCGCCGTGAGCGAGTGCAGCAGCTGGGCTGCACGGTGCTGAAAATGAAGAATGCGCCTGCGAGCTGGGCCTCCAGGCCAAAAATGCACTAAAACAAATTTTTTCTAATTTCCAGAAACAGTTTTGATGCAATTTTATCCATCGATAATTTTCTTCAGAATAGTAAAGTATTGTGAAGTGTTTCTGGAAAATAGAATTAAAAGTTTTATTTTCAATCTTTCTGCTGCAAAGTTAAAGATCATTGTCTTCTCATTAAATTCGAACCAACGGGAGGATTTAATTTGAAGAGCAGTTACAGTTATTCAATGAATGATAAAAAGGTTATCCTCCAGTTAAAGTTAGAACCAACAGAATTTTTTTTAATTGGAGGAATAGTCGGTTTATAGTTAAAATAAATTATAATATTGTTATTTTCTGACCAACGTTGTTGATAACAATATTATAAGTTTATTTATTAGTTTATGTTTAAAGACTATTATGATATTGTTATTTTCTGACCAACGTTGATGATAACAATATTATAATTCTATGAGTTTTATATTTAAAATTTAAATCTCTGATGAATTTTGCATCAAAGTGATCAATTTTCAGAGAATAGATAAGAGACAATAGATGCTCCAGAGCGAGCAAAATGTAATGATTTTCATGTTTCCGCTGCAATGATGATGATGATCTTCAAAATTAGAATTTAATTTTGAAGAGGGTTATAAGATAATTGAGTTTTCATATGTTAATTCCATTTCTGCCCAACGGTGATGTGGAATTGATGTATAAGGTTGATGGTTTTGTTCTATTTCTGCCCAACGGTGATATAGAATAGAACTGTCTTTAACCAGACCAATGTAGGGTTATTTTCATACTCATTATTGATAATGTTTTTCAGATAAAGAACTTCATGCCTTTATTCTTGAAGGGTGAAAAGAAAATGAGCTGGGTACTTGTGACTCAGAAGATGAAAAGTGTAATTTTGCAGAAAGAAGACCATTGTGTAAGGGACTGCGGTCTCTTTAAAGAATGACTTCAAAAGGAAAATGATTCTAGGATATTGATCCAAGAAATAGAACAATAAGAGTTTAGTTTAAGAGATACCTTTTATGTACTCTTTATGAAAAGTTTTTAGTTTTCAATTTCATCATCATGATAAAAGATGTAAAAAGTAATATAATTTTTAGACTTAATCATCATGATTTGAAATGTAATAAGTGACATGCATGTTTAATTTGACCAACGTCGGATTAACCATGTGTGTTAAAGAGTATTTGGATTTATTTCTAAATTTGTTGATTGGATATGAGCCAATATTGACAATTTGTGTCCCTTCAAGAAAATTATCTCGCATGGCGGGAAAAGTTTGTGATAGTACCCGCATGACGGGAAAAGTTTGAGAAAATACCCGCATGGCGGGGTAAAGTTGGCATAGTACTTATATTAATCAATCCTGCATGGCGGGAGAAATTTGACATAGTATTTATCCTGCATGGCGGGAGAAAGTTGTGATGACTCATGTGCTTTGAGTGTATCCCGCACAGAGAGAAAGATTAGGGTAGCTCTTATGCTATCCTAGTATAAGTTTAAGGAGAACAGGAAGTTACAGACGAACCTCAAGATAAGAATGACATGCAAACGTGGCTTGCGAAAGTATTAATGATAAAAGACTCTGTTGAGTTTTTGAAGTGAAATGAGGAAAAAGTACTCCCAATGAATTAAGAAATAATTTTATTTGTATGATGTAATCATGTGGATGAAGAAAGTAATCAAAGTTTCCTCATTCACAAGAGTTCTGAATAGTTTTCGAAATTGTGGTAGAAAAGTTAGTACCACATTTCGAGGGGGAGAAATGTGAGATCAATTACGAAAGACAATTAAGAAAGATACTTCCCCATAATTCAGACAATGCGATGCATACTAAAGTGATCTATAAAAGATGAATGTGATCGTCGGGGGAGTAAGACGGTCATAATATCGATACCCCTAAAGTAAAGATATAGCTAAATTCATGGACCTTTTACAGTTTCAACAGAAAGATAGCATAGTCAGCCAGTATTTATACTAGACGTGTTCAGAGTTTTAAAGGCGGTGCTAAATGCACCATAGGTGTTAAATGCACCATATAAGTTTTAGCAGATTGAACCCAAAATAAGAAAATTAAAGATGGGACAATCTGGGTGAGCATGGTACAAAGAAAGATGAATAATGTAAACAAGGATCTTGTTACACAGGACCTTATAGGATTAATTATCTTTTGGCAATAAAGGTCAAGAAATGCTAGTAGCTAAGGCCCCAGAAAATCTCAAAGAATAAGAAAATCAGATATTTCTGATGATTATAAAGTCTATATTAGTAAAATTCAAATGGAGGGTAATCCCACCTAATTTGAAGAAGCCATGAGAGACGTTCACTCGTCCAAGTGGCAAGAAACGAAGAAAGATGAAATGGAATCGATAATGCCAATAATATTTTGGGATCTAGAATAAATTCCTAAGGAGCCAAGACAGTAGGCTGTGATGGGTCTACAAGACAAAATGTGACTCCAAAGGAAATATGTAAAGATGTGGAGCGCGACTTGAATCAAAAGATTCTGCGCGAAGCGAGTGAATAGATTACAATGAGTGCTAGTGGCACATCATGATCTGATTTACATCAGATGAAAGTAAAGACAACATTTCTCAATGGGATTTGTATGAAAATAATTATGTGGCACAACCCAGAGGTTTTGTCATGAAAAGAAAAGAATGTAAGGGATGCCACCTGTAGAAATCTGTCACACCCATTTTTAAGGATAAAAATAGGATGCATAAAGTACTCATGTGCGCCCCAGGTCATGATCGCACACATAAGTTGACAAATTACATAGTATCATCACAGTGCTTATTACATAGCGAATAAATATTTAAGACATAGTCGTGAACGATAAATAATAATAACTAATAGTAATCTCCAACGGAAACTCCACACAGGGACACGGTTGACTGGTTGACACCAAGACTAGTACTCATTACGATAATCTTCCTCATAATCTTCATCTGTTATGGTCGAAATAGCAAGAGTGAGTCCATGTCGAACTCAACAAATATAACACAGGGTTCATGAGGCTCAAAAGGCTAGACACTATTTAACTGCGTTTAGCTTTTATTCATATAATTAACAATTGAGTAGCATCAAGATAAACCACTTCCCATTAAAGAACCAATGATCAATTGTAATAATGATAACGAATAGCATTAACATGAGCATAGTAATAATCAACAATAATTAAGCATGATATAACAGTTATGATCAACTATTCCATAAGAATCCCCAAGGCCGCTCGTATCCGTGAGCATGGCTAGTATACCAGTTTTTAACTCTGCGCAGAGGTGTACACTTTCACTGTGAGTCATGATTTCCAAATGAGTGGGGAGATCAAGCCCAAACACCCGAGAACCATATAAAGCCATCCAAGAGTTCGTCTAACAAGTTAGGGCCATTAGATTCACTCGGCAGGCAGATGTAGAACCCCCCTTCCCTGTGGCACAACAACCGCAGCCTATACACACTAGGCCAGGGGCTCGCACTACACCCAACGTGGCAAGCCTTTCTTACGCCATTTAAGGTAACCACTAACAAGCTAGAAAAGGTCTCTTGAACAACTAAAGCTAGAGCCATATAGCCCTCACAGCTGTACTGTATATCCCAGTTATCACTTACAGATAAGTCCTTATGGAGAGAAACTAGAGCGTCAAATAATACATATGCTCTAGCCCCCTTTTAACAGTAATAAAATCATCTTTATGGTTGATTGCTTAATACATTAATCAAATTACAAGATCATTGTTCATAGTTTAAGCACTAGCAATAGCTACCCATATGCATTCCCAAGGTTGACAAGGAATCAAGATAACAAGCACTAAGTTATAATCTCTAAGGTTGTCAAGGTAAGCACATGCATATGTATGATAATTCGATGTATAGGTAACAAGGATAGTCCTGCGTTATACTTGCCTTGATCAAAGCTCTCCAAACAGTACTGCTGACTTGGCTCAAAGTAATACTCCGAATCATCCAAAAACTGCTCACCTTCTATACTTGATCATCAATCAACAACATACATGCATCCAATCAAACATACACGAAGCAAACAAAGAGATATAATTAGAATAGTACACCAACAGTAACAAAACAGTAATAAAAATTTATAAAACTCTTCTACACGTTTCTACGATCACACAGACACAAAGATCACCAAATTCGGAGTTAAAACGTGAAAGTTATGAATTTTCTAAGATTTCCTATTGATAAATAAATACTTAATTATAAACTCGAAAAATAAATTATCAAAACTAACTGTACAACTACACTAACATGTAGAGCTCGCAAATACGAACCTAACGCAACTTGAACGGATCAAATCGGAGTTAAAACGAAGTTTTTATGGCCAAAACAGTTCTAGTGGCAAATCTGTAATTTCCTGAAAACGTATTTTTGATTTAGCCGGGAGAAAATATGTTTTTAAAACATGAAAACGGATTTCGGAAATTACGCCAAGGACCGCGGGTTGATTTCCAAAAACCCGAGGGTCTCTTTAAGAAGTTTACCCGCGAAAGGGTATCTTCTAATCAGAGCCCTTGATCTCAAATCCAACGGCCCCTGCTTGTCACCGATAAGAACGGCTGTGCAGCCACCGCCCCACCCCATCTCCACGGCAGCGCCATGGCCGGCGGCTCGCCGGAGACGCGATTCTCGACCTATACTTCACTACAAGACACGCGGATGGTACCAATCGAAAGAGAAGCTTCACGCGAACTCACCTAACGTGGAAACAAAGACAAATCGCGACTTGAGTTGGTCAGACGGCTTCCAAGGCGGACGGCCGATCCCCTAAACACGCTAAAGTCACAACAAAGCCTTAACATCGAAATTGAGAGCACAAATAGGTTCACAAAGGCAAGCTAAGGCCAGTAGAGCAACTTACAGCGGCTAAAACCCTAGGTGACCGCCGAATTTCCCCCCACAGCGGCGTCTAGCTTTTCCGGCGGCGGTGAGAGCTCAAACAACAGGGCTAGTTCCCTTTTTGATCTAAAACCAACCGGTCAAGCATCGGCTCTAGCTTAAATAGGGATTGGCGTGATCAATTAGGAAAGTGACTCCCTTGGTTCGTGGATTCGATCACGGCTCGGTGATAGAGTTCGTCTCCGGCTTGGTTACGATAGGAGGGAGAAACGTCTGACAGCCGGGACCCACTCGTCATAGGCCGAAAGAGGATGAAGAACGCGGGCTCGGTTCTGGGCCGGCCCACCGACGCATAGGAGAGCGCTGCACCAGCCCACTGCCGCGGCCCAGCGCGGGCGCGGGAGAACAGGCCGATCCGTCGGTCCTTCGGCCCGCCAGGTAAGTATTCTCTTTTCTTTTTTTATTTGTTTTCACAAATTATCTCAAATAAAATTTCTAATCCAGAATAAAAATAAAACAAATCCACACCACATAACAAAATAAATGCAACAGCATAAATGCAACACCAAATATATTTTATTATTTTAATTTGCCATTATTTGTTATCCAATTTATTCAAAATTCATTATCTCTAAAATTTGGGTGTTACAAATTCTACCCCCCTTAAAAGAATCTCGTCCTCGAGATTGGACTGCTCACTCAAACAACTGCGGATATGATTTTCTCAATTCATCCTCTCTTTCCCAAGTTGCCTCTGCCTCTGAATATCGATTCCACTGTACTTTACACATCTTAATAATCCGACTTCGAGTAACCCTCTCAGCAGTTTCTAATATCTTGATCGGAAACTCTTCATATGTAAGATCCTCCTTAATAGTCAATTCTTCTAAAGGTATCTGCTCCTCAGGCACCCGCAAACACTTCTTAAGTTGTGAAACATGAAACACATCATGCACTCCAGATAAATTCTCAGGCAACTCTAATTGATAAGCAACTTCCCCACGTCTAGCAATAACTTTAAATGGTCCAACATACCTTGGTGCTAGTTTACCTTTCATGTTAAATCTCTTCACACTTCTCATAGGTGACACCTTCAAATAGACATAATCACCTACTTCAAAAGCTAGATCTCTTCTCCTATTATCAGCATAACTCTTCTAACGAGACTGTGCCACTCTCAAATTCTCACGAATCACTCGCACTTGATCTTCTGCGTTTCTAAGAACATCTGTACCAAACACCTGAGATTCACCTGTCTGATCCCAAAACAATGGAGTTCTACACTTACGTCCATACAAAGCTTCAAACGGTGCCATCTTAAGACTCTGTTGATAACTATTATTGTAAGAAAATTCTGCATAAGGCAAACTCTTATCCCAACTAGTTCCATATTGCAATGCACAAGCTCTCAACATATCCTCTAACACCTGGTTGGTCCTTTCAGTCTGTCCATCTGTCTGTGGATGATATGCTGTGCTAAAATTCAATTTGGTTCTCAAAGATTCATGTACAGCTTTCCAAAAGTGCGACGTAAACTGCGATCCTCGATCAGATACAATCTTCTTTGGAACTCCATGCAAACATACTATCTTCTCCATATACAACTCTGCCAATTTTGGTCCATGGTAAGTAGTCTTAACTGGTATAAAATGAGCAACTTTGGTTAACCGATCTACTATTACCCAAATAGAATCATAACCTCTCTGAGTACGCGGTAACCCCACTATAAAGTCCATACCAACTTCCTCCCACTTCCATTCAGGAATCTTCATTGGTTGCAACAATCCAGCAGGTCTCTGATGCTCTGCTTTCACCCTCTGACAAGTATCACACAATGCCACATACTCAGCCACATCTCGTTTTAATCCAACCCACCAATATTTCTGTTTAAGATCCAAATACATCTTAGTACTACCAGGATGAATAGAATAAGCTGACTCATGAGCTTCACGAAGAATTGCCTGTCTAACAGCTTGATCCTCAGGTACACACAGCCTCTTTCCAAACCACAAAATCCCATTATCATCCATTCGAAAGCATGGTGACTTACCAATCACTATATCCTCCGCTATCTTCTTTAGTTTCTCATCCTTCAACTGACCCTTGTAGATCTCTTGCTCTAAAGTAGGCTCTATCACTAATTCCATTGTATTAGTAACAATTCCCAAATTCAAATATTCAAATTCAGCACATAACTCCCTAGTCATAGACAATGTTCTTATCTCATTGGCATAACTTTTCCTACTAAGAGCATCAGCTACTACATTAGCCTTACCAAGATAATAGTGTATCTCAATATCGTAATCCTTAATCAACTCTAACCATCTGCGTTGCCTCAAATTCAGATCTGACTGAGTGAAAATATACTTCAAACTCTTATGATCAGTGTATATGTCACTCTTATGTCCAATCAAATAATGTCTCCAAATCTTTAAATCATGAACTACAGCTGCTAACTCCAAATCATGTGTAGGATAATTCAACTCATGCTTTCTCAACTGTCTAGATGCATAGGCCACAACTCTACCTTCTTGCATAAGAACACATCCCAACCCTTAACGAGAAGCATCACAATAAATAGAAAACTTCTTACTCAAATCTGGTAAAACCAAAACAGGCGCTGTAGTCAACCTCTTCTTCAATTCCTCAAAACTAGCTTGACATTTATCAGACCACACAAATTTGGCATTCTTTTCTAATAGAGATGTCATAGGTTTAGCAAGTTTAGAAAACCCTTCAATGAACCGTCTGTAATATCCAGCTAAACCCAAAAAACTACGAATCTCGCTAACATCGGTAGGTGGTTTCCAATTCAGTACATCCTTTACTTTACCTGGATCCACTGATATCCCTCCATCAGAAACAATATGACCAAGGAAAGAAACTTCCTTCAACCAAAACTCACATTTACTTCGCTTCACATACAGTTTATGCTCTCTAAGCTTCTGCAATACCAACCTCAAATGTTCAGCATGTTCTACCTCTGTCTTGGAAAATACCAGTATATCATCAATAAACACTACCACAAACTTATCCAAATATTCCATGAACACCTTATTCATCATGTACATAAAGTATGCAGGTGCATTGGTCAATCCAAACGACATAACAGTATACTCATACAATCCATACCTTGTAGTAAAAGCTGTCTTTGGAATATCAAAGGCACGAATCTTCAATTGATGATAAGCAGAACGTAAATCAATCTTAGAGAACACACAAGCACCTCTCAACTGATCAAACAAGTCATCAATCCTGGGCAAAGGGTACTTATTCTTGATAGTTACCTCATTTAGTGACCGATAATCAACACACATCCTCTGACCACCATCTTTCTTATCAACAAAAATAACTGGTGCTCCCCAAGGTGATGAACTAGGTCGAATAAAACCTTTATCTTGTAATTCTTTAATTTGTTTCTTAAGCTCTTCTAATTCATCTACTCCCATCCTATATGGTCGTTTGGCTATAGGTGCAGTTCCAGGTAGTAATTCAATAAGAAATTCAATGTCTCGGTCAGGTGGCATACCTGGCAATTCATCAGGGAAGACATCCGGAAATTCCTCAATCACTGAATTCTCCTTAATAGTATCTTCAAGCTGATTCACCACCGCGGTTGGTTGCTTCTGCATTGCTACATCCACATTGATTTTATCTCCATTAGGCGCAGTCACAACTACCACTTTCTGCTGACACTGAATCTCTGCCTGATTTTGCTTCATCCAGTCCATACCCAATATCACATCAATACCAGATGTCCTCAACACTATAGGAGTTATCTTAAACTCTACCCCCCTTAATACTATACTAATTGGAAGACAACGATTACTAGTTTGCATGGTACCTCCAGGTGAATTTACTAAGAGAGGTTCTTTCATAGCTAGCATGGGTATACTATGCATTTTAACAAAAATGTTGGAAATGAATGTATGAGATGCTCCAGAGTCAAAAAGAACAGTTGCGGGAGTGGAATGTACATTGAACGTACCAATCATAACTTCTGGTGCATCATGAGCTGTATCAGAAGACACGTGATTCACCCTTCCAGTACCAGATTGCCTCTGGTTGCTCTTCTGGCTCTGAGGAGTCTGTTGGTTCTGCTTCTCAGGACAATTATAAGACAGATGGCCCTCTTTACCACAGACAAAGCATCTAATAGGAGTGCTGGGAGCACTATTCTTCATGGGGGTAACATTTGGATTTCCAGTGCGAGGAGTCTGTTGCCCAGTCTGCTGATACTGTTGACGCTGTGGATATGATGAACGCTGCTACGACTGATTACTTTGCCAATTTTGGGACCGCCTCTGATTCGGATTACGATTCCACTGGCTAACCGGTCCCTGAAACTTCTGATGAAAACCATGCTGAGAATTTGTGCGTTGACGGTTGTTGCTTCCTGAGCTTTGTACTTTCATCTTCCTCTTTCTGTCCATCTCCCTACGCTCATTATCAAGCACAATAGCTTTATTTACCAGCTCTTGAAAACTAGCATAGTTGTTCCCCTTCAATTGCAAGCGAAGATCATAATAAATTCCCTTCAAGAAAAGACGCTGCCTGTCTGCATCTTCCCTCACTTCATTGGGAGCATAGCGAGCCAACTGGGTGAACCTGTCATGATATTCACTCACGCTCATCTATCCCATCATCAGGTTTCTGAATTCTTCCTGCTTCAGCTCAATTATACCTTCAGGAATATGATAAGCTCGAAAATCTCTAACAAACTCATTACAAGTGATAGGAGGAGCATTGTCAGCCTGATACGACTCCCACCAAGTCTGAGCTGTTCCTTGTAACTGACCAGACGCATATAACACCTTTTCCATATCATTGCATTGAGCTATGTTCAACTGTTTCTCAACGGCTCTCACCCAATCATCTGCTTCTAAAGGATCAGCAGCATGAGAAAACACTGGAGGGCGTCCCTTCAAAAATTCTCCCCGCTTATCTCTTACTTGAACAGGTGGTGGTCCTCCTGCAGGGGGATTGTTTTGTATGTGCTGCATAAACATCTGCATCAACTGATTCTGAGTTTGCATGAGTTCCTCCATAGTAATGGGTGGATTAGCACCTCCACGACCTCTGCCACGACCTCTGCCTGACATCTGTTTCCAAAACACAAAAGATGAAATTCAGTACGTCCCGAGATGATATATTCAATAGATAAACAAAATCTGATTTTTCTGGGCGAACTCCAATTTCAGCAACTCAGTAAAACTGTCATATCTCGAGCTACAGACGTCCAATTCAGATGATCTTTACATGGTTGGAAAGCTTATAAAATTATCTACAACTTTTATTCACAACACTTTTTTCTGATTCTGTCAATAAATTGGTCAAAAACTGAACTTAACCGAAACTGTTTCAGAATTCCAGACTGTGCAGTAACTCCAACTTGGAACAGGTATATCTCTTAACTCATAATAGATATTAAAGTGATTCTTGTGGGATTGGAAAGATATAGAAGTCTAATTATTCCCAGTAAAATTTCTTAAATTTCCCATGAACAGATTTTAAGTTATTTCTAAAACATCCCAGACTGATCCAAAAATCAGCAAAGGACAGAACTAAGTTAACCTCATATTCAACTAATATATTTTGATCAAACTTAATATTCTTAACCATGGAACTTGTAGGCATGTCTACAAAACTCCAGCACACATTACAAAGATCCAAATCACACATTATCATAATAACAATCCATCAATCACACAATTGTTCACATCACAAACTAACTCTTAAAACAATCCAAACTTAAAATTAACTCACAACTACTATCGTTCTTATTACATAGGGGTTTTTCCTATTTCCTAATTAAGCTTTTCATAAATCTTGGGACGACCTAACTCCGCCCTTAATTGGTCAATCTCCTTATAAGCTTGCTCCTTAAGTTCTTTTTCCTTCAACAACTCATCCTTCAAATCTACTTCATGGAGTGCCAATTCACGAGCTAATCCCACCGTAGCTTGTAAAGTCAAGGAGGAATCATCTGCAAGCGGCACGGTCCAAATACCCTTGTCATGAAGGAAACAAGGGAAATGCCGGAGTGCACCCTTTAACGTCTTGTCCGAGCGTAGACCATGGTAGTAGACAAATGCATTGAAAGCGACATCCTCCATGCTTGTCTCCACGGTTGCCCGGCTCACTCTGGTAATGAACTTTAAATCCACCTTAGGCTCCTTAGTGGTAGGATCCCTTTTCTTGACCCATAACTCCGTTTCCCAATAGGAATCCATCCATGGATGACTAAACTCCGCACTGCGATACTCCAAAGTAGCTTCCCAATCGTAGTAGTAGTTGTCCAAAGTTCTTGTCAACATATCATGGAAGAAAGCATCAGCCTTAGGAACCACGATATGAAACTTCATAGTCCACCCCATAACTACATCCTCCATAGGTGTATCACCAATTCTTGATTCAGCATCAGATAGCTCTTGATCACCCTCTTCATATGGCTCCTAGGGTTTGAAACAGGCAACGTACTGTGTAGCCGACAGACGGGGATGAAGAGGCATCTACAAGGTTTAGACATAGATTAGATAGAATCAATGTATTTTCGCAATAGAATAAAGTAGACGAAGCATAAAACTTTAGTAATTAACAAGGTGAAATGAGGAAGCATGAATTAAGTGAAGTATGGATGCTATCAACGACCATTCTAACTAGGCTTGCGTCCTACAGTCAACACGGCTCTGATACCAATCTGTCACACCCATTTTTAAGGATAAAAATAGGATGCATAAAGTACTCATGTGCGCCCCAGGTCATGATCGCACACATAAGTTGACAAATTACATAGTATCATCACAGTGCTTATTACATAGCGAATAAATATTTAAGACATAGTCTTGAACGATAAATAATAATAACTAATAGTAATCTCCAGCGGAAACTCCACACAGAGACACGGTTGACTGGTTGACACCAAGACTAGTACTCATTACGATAATCTTCCTCATAATCTTCATCTGTTATGGTGGAAATAGCAAGAGTGAATCCATGTCGAACTCAACAAATATAACACAGGGTTCATGAGGCTCAAAAGGCTAGACACTATTTAACTGCGTTTAGCTTTTATTCATATAATTAACAATTGAGTAGCATCAAGATAAACCACTTCCCATTAAAGAACCAATGATCAATTGTAATAATGATAATGAATAGCATTAACATGAGCATAGTAATAATCAAGCATGATATAACAGTTATGATCAACTATTCCATAAGAATCCCCAAGGCCGCTCGTATCCGTGAGCACGGCTAGTATACCAGTTTTTAACTCTGCGCAGAGGTACACTTTCACTGTGAGTCATGATTTCCAAATGAGTGGGAAGATCAAGCCCAAACACCCGAGAACCATATAAAGCCATCCAAGAGTTCGTCTAACAAGTTAGGGCCATTAGATTCACTCGGCAGGCAGATGTAGAACCCCCCTTCCCTGTGGCACAACAACCGCAGCCTATACACACTAGGCTAGGGGCTCGCACTACACCCAACGTGGCAAGCCTTTCTTACGCCATTTAAGGTAACCACTAACAAGCTAGAAAAGGTCTCTTGAACAACTAAAGCCAGAGCCATATAGCCCTCACAGCTGTACTGTATATCCCGGTTATCACTTACAGATAAGTCCTTATGGAGAGAAACTAGAGCGTCAAAATAATACATATGCTCTAGCCCCCTTTTAACAGTAATAAAATCATCTTAATGGTTGATTGCTTAATCCATTAATCAAATTACAAGATCATTGTTCATAGTTTAAGCACTAGCAATAGCTACCCATATGCATTCCCAAGGTTGACAAGGAATCAAGATAACAAGCACTAAGTTATAATCTCTAAGGTTGTCAAGGTAAGCACATGCATATGTATGATAATTCGATGTATAGGTAACAAGGATAGTCCTGTGTTATACTTGCCTTGATCAAAGCTCTCCAAACAATACTGCTGACTTGGCTCAAAGTAATACTCCGAATCGTCCAAAAACTGCTCACCTTCTATACTTGATCATCAATCAACAACATACATGCATCCAATCAAACATACACGAAGCAAACAAAGAGATATAATTAGAACAGTACACCAACAGTAACAAAACAGTAATAAAAATTTATAAAACTCTTCTACACGTTTCTACGATAACACAGACGCAAAGATCACCAAATTCGGAGTTAAAACGTGAAAGTTATGAATTTTCTAAGATTTCCTATTGATAAATAAATACTTAATTATAAACTCGAAAAATAAATTATCAAAACTAACTGTACAACTACACTAACATGTAGAGCTCGCAAATACGAACCTAACGCAACTTGAACGGATCAAATCGGAGTTAAAACGAAGTTTTTATGGCCAAAACAGTTCTAGTGGCAAATCTGTAATTTCCTGAAAACGTATTTTTGATTTAGCCGGGAGAAAATACGTTTTTAAAACATGAAAACGGATTTCGGAAATTACGCCAAGGACCGCGGGTTGATTTCCAAAAACCCGAGGGTCTCTTTAAGAAGTTTACCCGCGAAAGGGTATCTTCTAATCAGAGCCCTTGATCTCAAATCCAACGGCCCCTGCTTGTCACCGATAAGAACGGCTGTGCAGCCGCCGCCCCACACCATCTCCACGGCGGCGCCATGGCCGGCGGCTCGCCGGAGACGCGATTCTCGACCTATACTTCACTACAAGACACGTGGATGGTACCAATCGAAAGAGAAGCTTCACGCGAACTCACCTAACGTGGAAACAAAGACAAATCGCGACTTGAGTTGGTCAGACGGCTTCCAAGGCGGACGGCCGATCCCCTAAACACGGTAAAGTCACAACAAAGCCTTAACATCGAAATTGAGAGCACAAATAGGTTCACAAAGGCAAGCTAAGGCCAGTAGAGCAACTTACAGCGGCTAAAACCCTAGGTGACCGCCGAATTTCCCCCCACAGCGGCGTCTAGCTTTTCCGGCGGCGGTGAGAGCTCAAACAACAGGGCTAGTTCCCTTTTTGATCTAAAACCAACCGGTCAAGCATCGGCTCTAGCTTAAATAGGGATTAGCGTGATCAATTAGGAAAGTGACTCCCTTGGTTCGCGGATTCGATCACGGCTCGGTGATAGAGTTCGTCTCCGGCTTGGTTACGATAGGAGGGAGAAACGTCTGACAGCCGGGACCCACTCGTCATAGGCCGAAAGAGGATGAAGCACGCGGGCTCGGTTCTGGGCCGGCCCACCGACGCATAGGAGAGCGCCGCACCAGCCCACTGCCGCGGCCCAGCGCGGGCGCGGGAGAACAGGCCGATCCGTCGGTCCTTCGGCCCGCCAGGTAAGTATTCTCTTTTCTTTTTTTTATTTGTTTTCACAAATTATCTCAAATAAAATTTCTAATCCAAAATAAAATAAAACAAATCCACACCACATAACAAAATAAATGCAACAGCATGAATGCAACACCAAATATATTTTATTATTTTAATTTGCCATTATTTGTTATCCAATTTATTCAAAATTCATTATCTCTAAAATTTGGGTGTTACAAAATCTCTTATGGACTGGAGCAAATCTCTAGACAGTGGCATTTAAAGTTGAAGAGTCAATTAGAAATTTTGGGTTAAAGAGAATGAGAGGACAATTGCGTTTGTACAAAGTTATAGAAGGGAAAATTCATTTCCTAATCCTGTGTGGATGACACCCTATTTGTTAGTAGTGATGTCAATCTACTGCATGAAAAGAAGTTCTTGTCCTCAAGGTTGAATAAGAAAACTCTCGGTGAAATGTATATCGTTAAAAGAATTGAAATTCACCGAGATAGAAGAAAAGGGGTATTATGATTATCGCATAGGCATGCTAAGAAAAGTTTCTAAAGAAATAAAGTACCTATGCGGGTAAACCTACGCCTGTTCTTATGGTCAGGGTAATAGTTTTGAGAACTTTGATGTTCCAAAAGCAATGTAAGATTGTTATAGATGGACGTCCTGTATGCTTCAGCTGTTGGAAGCTTAGTGAGTACAAAGATTAGACCTTGCCCTGACACAGTTTACTTATCCGGGTTGTTTTGGCAAAAGTCCAGTCCAGATATAGATCACTGGAACGGAGTTAAGAATATCGGCCTCATGCTAAGAAAGAAAGTACAAGTACTCTCAAGTAGTTGTGGGTACAAATGTTATATTTTGGCGAGATGTTTAGTGAAACCCACATAGTAGCTAACACTCGCAGTTGGAGTTTTATTGTGGAAAAGCTCCAAAAGAAATAGTTCTAGTATTATCAGTGATGTAAAGTTATAATATAGCATGATATGAGGCTGAGGGACAGGCAAAATGGTTAAGGAACTTGTACCCGAAATTGATAATGGTTGTCAACAGCAATGACCATTTAAGTAGTTTGCTCCTATAACAACGAGTCAAGTGTGCTGCCAAACACATTGACATTAAAGTTATACGTTGTTGAGGAGAAAGTCCGGAATCATACTAAAAGTATTGAAGGTAAAAGTGACAAGCAAGTGCTTGCGGATCCGCTTACCAAAGGCTTACCACCCAGTGTGTTCAGAGAACACACAGTCGACATGGGTCTATGGTATAGCCTATGATTTCCGGACAATAAAGGGCCCAAAGTTAAAGAATCTGTTTCAGATCAGAGATGTGTATTGTAGCTGTTGAATCTATCGGCGACTGACCGTGACGATGAGGCATGCTCTATACACTGATTTGTGATGGAACAAATAAAAGTAAAAGAAATTAAAGTTAATGTAAGTTGAGATCAAGGGGGAGAATGTTGGAATTGATCTCCCACCGATTAGGCCCAACGGCCTAATTGGGCCTTGACTCGCGCCCTGATCGGGGGCGCTCAACCCATTAGCGGTTGGTGGGCCCCGTCGCACAGTGCCATATAAGAAGGGGGTGGGAGCCACGGGCTCAGTGTGAGAGTTCCACTGCCATTGCCCCCTACCCACCGTCTAGCCCTAGCCGATCCCGAGGGCGGCACTGCCAGCGGCGGGATGCCCCACCAGTGCCTCCACTGCATCACCGTCTCTCCTGCACCGACGCAGATGGTCAGATATCTCTACCCCTTTCTCCCTTCTTGTCTCCTTTTCTGTAAGTCTTTGGTTCCCCTCATGTTTTATACACTGGAAAAGGTAACTACCCGCTAGATCTACCACTGGACGTTCTTAAGTTTTCAACATCTCGAATTAACTATCAGTAAGGAAAGCTGTGCCTTGCTTTCGTTCACCTCTAGAGCCTTGAGCTTTGGTGCTTCAGGAAGACTAGTCAGTTTTGGACAAGCCTTAATATCAATTGTCTCAAGTACAGGAAATGTTACTTCTTTTCCTTCAGTTGCCACCCATCTCACCAACCTATGCAAATAATGTAACTTGAGTTCTTTCAATGCTGGAAATGACAATAATGATGGATCGCTGCACAGGTTTTCCAATCTGTCCAATTTTTTTCAAATAAAGAACTTGAAGAGCCTTGAAATGACAGAATTGAGGGAAATCCTCACACCCTGTACAACCAACTTGATGGAGCTCAGTCAAGTGCTGCAACAATATAAGGTCTGTCACCCATTTCGCTAAACTGGTGGCTTTATAGCTAGCTATCCTTAGCATCTCCAGCCTGCCATGAGGTTTAAGGGCATCCAACACCTTCTCTTGACAATCTGGCACTGGTTCTTTCTGGCTTTCAGTCCACTCTAGAGATAAGTGCGTCAATTTTTCTTTGTTCTGAAGACGAGCTGCTTTGGCATGTCCTTCAGATACATTTTCTAGGCCACGCAATTCTAATTCGCCACCAAGCTCTAACATACTCAATTCTTTAACAGTGCTGCAACCAGAACCACCACCTGCCACAAACTATGTAAGAGTCTGTAGAGAAGTCAGTTGTCCCATATCTGGTGGCATACAACTCAATGATGTGCAGCCATTAGTATAGAGGTGCGGGAGCCCTATGATATACTTCATACCCATTGGAAGTTGATACAGATTCTTGCAATGAGAAAGGTCTAACGTCTGCAGATTATACAAAATGCTTACAGCTTCAGGAAGTTCTCGGATCTCTTCATTGCCTGAAAAATTAAGATACCGCAGGTGCTTTAGGTGACTTGATCTGAGCAGATGTTCTCCCAAGGTATGGAGCCGCAGTGCTCGAAGAGATTTGTAATTCGATACATGTGTTACTGAGGCTCTACTAAATTCATAGGTGCACAACAATGTCCGGAGAGTCGAAGATTGTTTTTTCAGAAAATCGTAAGAATATTTTGTTTGGTATGATGATGAAAAGAAGTTGCGAGCATCACTTGACGAAAACTTCTTTTGATTGTCTGAATCAGATATAGTTACACATTCCTTCCCCATAACAGAGAGCGCAATGTCATGCATAAGATCATGTATTTTGCATATGGTTCTACAACGATGCTGCTTCCTTTCTCCATCCATCATTGGAGAAGTTTGTCTCACATCTTGAAAGAATGACCTCCAGGTTAGCTCCATAAAAGTTTCTCTGCTGGTAGTTTCTGGATGGTCTTCATCTTGTGCTGGTATGAAGTCATGTGCCATCCATAATTGGATCAAAGTGTCCACATCAATCTCATAATCTTTAGGAAACAGAGCACAGAATGCAAAACACAGCTTCATGTGTGATGGTAGATCATCATAGCTAAGCTTTAGTATAGGTAAAATTCTGTTCCTGTCATCAGTACAAATGTTGCTTTTAGTTAATATATCATTCCATTCTCGTACACTAGTCTTGGTACTCAACATGGAGCCAAAAGCTTTGGCAGCTAAAGGAGAGCCATCACACCTCGCCACAATCTTGTCAATAATATCTTCGACCTCATCACTATTTAGTTTCTGCAAACTGAAGGCCCAAGTCTTTATTATTTCCTTAAGATACTTTTCACCCAAATTTTCAAGATTGTAGGCTTCAGCTACACCTGTGGCCATAATTCGTGCTACTTCAACATCACGAGTTGTGGTCAGTACCACACTGCCCTGACCACCTTGCTTAAGGCATGTCTTAAGTTTTCCCCACTCATCAGGATCTCGATTCCATACGTCGTCCAACACAATGAGGTATCTCTTGTTGAATAATTTGCTGCTGGTCTTGCACAAGTCTGCAACTGAAGACCAATCTTCAGTCAAGGCTGCAGCTTGGTGACTAGAAATATGAAACTGCAGACCAACTTTGATCAGCAGCCAAGCTGTAGTGGGAACACTTGACTAGGAGTAGTGGGGACATAGAATTTTGGTAGGCCATTGTGTCCCTTAGCTAATAAGTATTGCAGGCTTATCCTGCAGCTAGGACAGTAGATTTTTGACTGCAGTATAGCAGCCCACCTTCTCTGGTTTCAGTTCATACACAAACTGAACCTACCCCTTTGTATTTATAGTGTAGCACTGGTAATGTAATTCTCAGTTAAGTTGCCACAACCAAACGCAGAGCCTTGGCCAACGCTGGAGCTTCTGCAGTGTGTGTGTGCTGTGCTCACCTCTTCTTCTACCTCTAGCCATCGGTGAGTGAGTGTGTGTGCTGGTAAGCTCACTGCTTACCTGTGCAGGGCAGCGAGGAACCAACAAGTGGTATCGGAGCCGTACTGCTGCGTCGTTGGACTAACCGCCAGCGACGGCACCTGGCTCGGAGACCGGCGCCAGCAGCGAGGCTACTGGGGCTGCCCAGCCATGACAGGAGGTCGTCATGTGCACCGTGCGGGAGGTCAGCGGCACAAGTTGGTCGATGCTAACTCGCACCAACTATGGTGAGTGGGCGGTGACCATGAAGGTGAAGCTCAGAGCCCGGCGGCTCTGGAATGCCATCAAGAAGGGCACTGACATAGAAGAAGACGACATGTCAGCGATGGAGGCCATCCTTGTTGCTGTGCCGACGGAGTACAGGGAGCCGTTGGGGGCGAAGAAGACTGCTAAGGAGGCGTGGGAGGCCATTGCTGCTATGCGCGTCAGCTCTGATCGCGCAAAGAAGGCGACGGCCCAGCTGCTGAAGCAGGAGTAAGCCAACCTCAAGTTCAAGGATGGTGAATCGGTGGAGGACTTCTCCCTTTGCCTGCAGTCGCTCATCAGCAAGCTGGGGAGCTACGGCGTCACCATCAACGAAGAAGAGGCGGTCTCCAAGTACCTCCACTCTATGCCACCGAAGTACATCCAGATCGCTCTCTCCATAGAGACGATGCTAGACTTGTCCACCCTCACCATTGAGGATGTGACAGGCCGTTTGCGGGCGGTGGACGAGCGCACGGAGCAGGACACAGCAACGACAGACAGCGGCAAGCTGCTGTTGACAGAGGAGGAGTGGGCTGCCCGGATGAAGGAGAAGAAGTCCTGGGAAGCCTCCTCTAGCTGTGGTGGTGACGGCAAGCGCCGCGGCAAGGCTTCTTTGGAGGAGGAGAAGAAGAAGATCGACCCCAACGCCTGCCGGCGCTGTGGGAAGACAGGCCATTGGGCAAAGGAGTGCCCAAATCGCAAGCAGGAGAAGAAGGCCGAGGCTCATTTGGCGCAGGCTGATGATGATGAGGCTACTCTTCTGATGGCGACGTTCTGTGCACTACACGACGTTGAGGCCAAGGAGAAGGAAGAGGTGATGGAAGTACAGGAGCATGGGATGGCTCTGAAGGCAGTCAACCTTGACGAGCCGTGCGCCCAAGTCCACCTCGGATGTGTGGGCAACGAGCAGGAGCAGCGGTGGTACCTGGACTCCGGTGCCAGCAACCACATGATGGGTTCCAAGGCGGCCTTCTCCGAGCTCGACGGGAACGTGACCGGCACAGTGAAGTTTGGTGACGGCTCAAGGGTGGCGATCCGAGGGCGTGGCACCATCATCTTCTGGTGCCAGAACGGAGAACACCGCGCGCTGACGGACATCTACTACATTCCCCAGCTACGCTCGAGCGTCATCAGCATCGGGCAGCTGGACGAGCGCGGTAGCGAGGTGAACAGCAAGGATGGCATCCTCAAGATCAGGGACCGGGAGCAGCAGCTTCTTGCCAAGGTGAAGAGGTCCCGAAACCGGCTGTACCTGCTCGATTTGAAGGTGGAGCAGCCCATCTGCTTGGCTGCACAGCGCACGGAGGAGCCATGGCTGTGGCACTCCCGCTATGGCCATCTCAGCTTCGACGCCCTCGGCAAGCTGGAGAAGATGGTTCGGGGGCTGCCTCACATCGAGCACGCAGGCGAGTTGTGTGACAGTTGCCTGGCCGGGAAGCAAAGGAGGTTGCCATTCTCGAAGATGGCGAAGTATCGTGCGGCTGAGGCGCTGGAGCTGGTCCACGGTGACCTCTATGGGCCAATCACGCCGGCGACACATGGAGGCCGCAAGTACTTCATCTTGCTGGTAGATGACTGCAGCCGGTTCATGTGGCTGCAGCTTCTGACCAGCAAGAGCGAAGCAGCGGAGGAGATCAAGAAGTTCAAGGCGCGCGCGGAGGCGGAGAGCGGCAAGAAGTTGCGCGTGTTGCCGACTGATCGCGGCGACGAATTCACTTCTATGGAGTTCGCTGCGTACTGTACAGAGGAAGGTGTGGTGCGCCACCACACCGTGCCGTACACACTGCAGCAGAATGGCATGGTGGAGAGGCGCAACCAGACTATGGTCGGCATGGCAAGGTCGATGATGAATCCCAAAAGGATGCCGGCGGAGTTCTAGGGCGAGGTGGTGTTCATCCTCAACCGCGCCCCCACCAAGGCCCTAAAGGGCAAGACGCCGTTCGAGGCTTGGCATGGATGCAAGCCTAATGTCTCCTTCCTTAGGACATTTGGATGCGTTGGCTATGTCAAGAACACAAAGCCCCACCTCGACAAGCTCGAAGACAGAAGCACGCCCATGGTGCTGTTGGGCTACGAGGAGGGTAGCAAGGCCTTTCGACTCTATGATCCCAAGGGAGGCAAGGTGGTGGTCTCTAGGGACGTTGTGTTTGATGAGATGGCTGCTTAGGATTGGGAGCAACAAGGCGCTGGGGAAGCTGGTGGCGTTAGCAGCACCTTCACCATCGAGCACTTGGTGATCCAAGGAGGAGGAGGTGGTGCTGCTGGAGAGCAGTCTCCACCAGCAGCGGTGCATTCACCTCCACCACAGTCCCCTGCAATGACAGGACAGGGGACACCACCACTGGAGTTCGCTTCTCCACCCACCAACATCGGCGAGTACGTGGATGCCTTCCACGACGGCGAGGAGGTTTGGTTCAGGCGAGTGAACAACCTTGTCGGCGAAGGGGGAGCTCCTAGGCTGGTGAGCCAGTTTCTGGATGACCCAGAGGTACTCCTTGTCAGCGCAGAGGAGCCGCCGACGTTCACAGTGGCTGAACGCGACGCCAATTGGCACCGAGCGATGTTGGAGGAGATGAGGGAGATTGAGGACAACGGGACATGAGAGCTAGTGGATCCACCGGCGGGTTGCAGACTGATTGGGCTAAAGTGGGTCTACAAGGTGAAGCGGGATGAGCACGACGTCATTGTCAAGTACAAGGCCCGACTTGTTGCCGCAGCTTTGTGCAGCGTGAGGGCATTGACTTCGCAGAAGTCTTTGCTCCGGTGGCACGAATGGAGTCCGTTCGCTTGCTATTGGCTATGGCAGCAGCGAAGAATTGGTGCATCCACCACCTCAATGTCAAGTCTGCGTTCCTCAATGGCGAGCTCACGGAGACGGTCTTCATCAAGCAAGCTCCGGGCTTCGCCGTCAAGAGCGCTGAGCACAAGGTGCTCAAGCTACACAAGGCACTCTATGGGCTGCGGCAGGCCCCTCGGGTGTGGAACGCCAAGCTCGATGCCACCTTGGGCAAGCTTGGGTTCACTCGCTGCGCGATAGAGCACGCGCTCTACACGCGGCGACGGGGGAAGGAGGAGCTCGTCGTCGGCGTGTATGTGGACGATTTGATTGTCACTGGAGCGCGGACGGGGGACAATGACAGCTTCAAGCGCGAGATGGCTGCTCGTTTCAAGATGAGCGATCTTAGCGCACTCTCCTACCTCGGCATTGAGGTGAGGCAGGGGAAGGAGCACATCTCCCTGGGCCAGCGTGCCTATGCGGAGAAGCTGCTGGAACACAGCGGCATGGCGGAGTGCAAGCCTTGCACGACGCCAATGGAGGAGAGGCTGAAGTTGAGCAAGCACAACGTCACGGCAAAGGTGGACGCGACGTGCTACCGGAGCATCATTGGCGGGCTGTGCTACCTCACCCACACCAGGCCGGACATTGCGTTCGTGGTTGAGTACGTCAGCCGCTTCATGGAGGACCCACGTGAAGATCATTGGACGGCGGTCAAAAGGCTGCTGCACTACGTCAAGGGGATGCTCGATCAAGCGATCATCTTCCCAAGGGTGGCGACAAGAGTGGGCTGCAGCTCGCGGTCTTCAGTGAGGCACCTCCCAAGGCAAAGGAAGGTGAGCCGGAGCTCACTATCTTCAGCGATGTAGACATGGCGGGCGACATTGATGGTCGACGGAGCACCTCCGGTGTGCTCGTCTTCCTTGGAGCAGCCCCCATTGCTTGGCAGTCGCTGAAGCAGAAGATTGTGGTGTTGTCGACGTGTGAGGCGGAGTACGTCGCAGCAGTCACGGCGACGTGCCAGGCTGTTTGGTTGCGCCGTCTGCTAGGTGAGCTAACTGGCGAGGAAGCTCACCCGCTAGCCCTGATGGTGGACAATCAGCCCGCCATCGCCCTTGCAAAGAATCCAGTCCTCCACGACCGTAGCAAGCACATCGACACTCGTTTTCACTTCATCCGTGATTGTGTCGATGGAGGACAGATTGTTCTAGAGTTTGTCGAAACCGGGCGACAGCTCGCAGACATCCTCACCAAGCCACTCGGCTGTCTTCGGTTCATGGAGCTGAGGACCAAGATTGGAATGGTGGAAATCAAGCAAGAGCAGCAAGATTAGGGGAAGAATTGTTGAATAATTTGCTGCTGGTCTTGCACAAGTCTGCAACTGCAGACCAATCTTCAGTCAAGGCTGCAGCTTGGTGACTAGAAATATGAGACTGCTGACCAACTTTGATTAGCAACCAAGCTGTAGTGGGAACACTTGACTAGGAGTAGTGGGGACATAGAATTTTGGTAGGCCACTGTGTCCCTTAGCTAATAAGTATTGCAGGCTTATCCTGCAGCTAGGACAGTAGATTTTTTTACTGCGGTATAGCAGCCCACCTTCTCTGGTTTCAGTTCATACACAAACTGAACCTACCCCTTTGTATTTATAGTGTAGCATTGGTAATGTAATTCTCAGTTCAGTTGCCACAACCAAAGGCAGAGCCTTGGCCAACGCTGGAGCTTTTGCAGTGTGTGTGTGTGCTGTGCTCACCTCTTCTTCTACCTCTAGCCATCAGTGAGTGAGTGTGTGTGCTGGTAAGCTCACTGCTTACCTGCGCAGGGCAGCTAGGGACCAACATCTCTTTCCACTAATTTTTTTCTGGAGATCCTGCAGTGCTTTCTCACAAACTTGCTCATTTGTGTAGCATATGTTTTTTGCAATATTAGCCACATCAAATTCGTCTGACACACAACATCTACAAAGCTTGAAATGATTTTTGATCACAGGGTCACTGTAAATGAGTTGCACAAAGGTTGTCTTGCCCAGCCCACCCACTCCAACAATGGGAAGGACCAAGAGATTGTAGCCGCTCTCTTTATCAAGCAATATCTTCATGATCTTTCTTTTTTCTTCATCTCTGGATCTGCCAACAATATCCTTGTCAGAGTCGACCATGACGGAAACAGTCTTTCGCCATTGCTTGGGTCTTGGTGCTTGCGGTCGTTGTGTGAACCCAAAGTCATTCATCTCTTTGGCAAGGACCTGAATGTTCTGCACAATCTTGCGCAGCTTTGATAAGGAACGACTAGAACATGGGGAGGAACTGGACTGGAACGCCTGGCCGGATAGGAAACCCGGCCAGATTGCCGAAGAACAGACCGCCTAAGGCTAGTTCTATTCTTCTTCGATGATTGCTTGTACAACCTACGGTGCCCCTCTATAACTCAAGTGACACTGCTAGTAAATCAAACCTACTAAAGCCAGGTTGATGGTGCATGCCCATGAGGACCTGGCCTTTTATTCTTAGCCACAAGCTCGGTCAAGAGCTGAGGCATGCGCTGGTGCATGCCCCTAAGGACCTGGTGGCCGTGCATCCCTCTAGAGACCTCTTCTACTGCCATAACACTACTCCACCCCTCCAAGACAGTGCGTCCTCGAGCTGTGGCAATTGCTGGAGCGAACACCATGCAGTCCAACTAAAAACCAAGATCTGATGGGATCTAATCTGCCTAGATCGAATCCATGGAGCGCCCGCACATGGAGTCAAAGGTGCCCTCCAACAGCAGCCACCCTCGCCATATGTTCAGCAGAGCGGGACTGCACTGGAGGCAGCCATGGCCCTGCTTGTGATGGCTACACCACCAGCGGATGAAAGGGATTGGTATTGCCGCTGGTAGAGGTAGTGATAACGCCAAAGTCATGGCCGCTTGGGCCTTCGCTGGTGGTGTCAAGCGGTGTATAGTGCCGCCCGCCGGAGCAGCCACCTGGTTCTCGTTCATGTTGGCCTCGGCTAGCAACGTTGATGGCCATCTCGCCTTTCAAGGCCTTCACGGAGAGAAGGGGGTGGATGAAGGCGACCATGCCTACGGAGGAGGAGAGCAACGGCGTAGCTAGCACCGTCTTTGTTGGTAATGGCGCAGATGCAGCAAGTGGCGTAGTAGTGTGGAACTGCATAGGCACCACTGCGGCTGTCGGTGGCGCTGCTGGCGACGTTGTTGATGACGGTGATGCAGCAACCACAGACGTTATTGAGGATGGTGGTGCAGCAACCACAGTGGAATCGACAACCACGGCCCCCTGCTGCAGCACAGGGTCCTCCACCATGAGGTCCAGTGTTGATGAAGGTGGAGCAGCAGGTGTATTGCCATTGATGATGTCGAGTAGTGCGAGGATGTGGTCGAGCTTCGCATCCAGTCTCGCCTCAAAAGCCACAGGATCGAACGGAGTGTCGGACATGATTGTTGATGCACTCGTGGAGGTCTCCGATACCATACTAATTAGGAACGACTAGAACATGAGGAGGAACTGGACTGGAACGCCTGGCCGGGCAGGAAACCCGGCCAGATCGCCGAAGAACAGGCCGCCTAAGCCTGGTTCTATTCTTCTTCGATGATTGCTTGCACAACCTACGGTGCCCCTTTATAACTCAAGTGACACTACTAACAACAGTAAATCAAACCTACTAAAGCCAAGTTGATGGTGCATGCCCATAAGGACCTGGCCTTTTATTCTTATCCACAAGCTCGGTCAAGAGCTGAGGCATGCGCTGGTGTATGCCCCTAAGGACCTGGTGGCCGTGCATCCCTCTAGAGACCTCTTCCACTGCCATAACAAGCTTCCTGCCCATCCTGTAATGAAACACAATGGGGTTACGAGCAGGGAAGAGGCTTACAACATCCATGCTCAACGTGTTGTAGTGCCCTTTCTTGCAGGCATCACGACGGAGTGCTTCATACTGGAACTCGTTGAAGACATCGATCGCTTCATAGGAGACCTTCTTGAGTGCTTGGATCCAAGAACTTATTCCTGGTCGGCTAGGCCCTGACTCAGCTTCATCGATGAAATCCAAGATGGCTAGGAGCCTGCGTGACAGGATCTCGCGCTGCTCCTCCATGCCTTGTATCACCTTGTATTGGTCCAGCAGGTAGCTGGACACCTTATCCTTCAGCAAGGGGACCAACGGCCCGATCATCAACTCAGCCATAGCTGCTCTCACAACTTACAGTATTATTTGTAAAAAGAGGAAAGAGAATACTCACCAGCGATGGAGAAATCCGAGAAAACATAAAGAAGAGCAGCTGCAGAAGGTTTGAGTGCCTGCTTCGTAATCGGTGTCGCTGCAAGTTCCCTTCTCTCAGCTCCAGGTCAGCCATCTATGTCTCCACCGCGGTTGCGGACAAACCAATGTGCACTCATGGAAAAGATGCAATCGTTTGCAATAGGAAACTATTTGGAGCACTGGCCTGGGTCCATTTGCTAAGGACTTTAGGACAAAGTTGGCCAGAAAGTTGCGAGGAAGACTCAAGGAAACACCATATGCCTTCACCAACTAATGATGTGAAAGTGAAAGCATTTAGCAATAGTGATGTAACACAATGTGAAAATATTCTTCCACATAGCTATCAAGAAAGCCTCCACTTCCCACTAGGAGCAAATATATAAAACGTCTAGCACTTGCATGGTTGGAAGGCATAGATTAATTTTCCTTTTTTTATACTGAAATAATTTTCTTTTCCAGCATACAAAAATGGTTATATGAAATGGAGTTAGAAGAAAAAAAACTCAACCTCTGTAGCATTACCAACCATCTCATCAGGTGAAGAAAACTCCCGAAACCCCACCCCACCCTTACACAGCAGAATTTGTTGCCCAAGCGAGAATTGGGTCGGGTCTTAGACCTATGCTTTGGTTTATGGGGCGGACGAGGAGAATTTTTTTAACCTCAGTCTGAAAATCGCTCCCACGGGGAGTCGAACCCAGGACCTGAGGAGTGCTACTCAGACGTCCAAACCACTCGGCTAGAGACTCTTTCTTAAGTTTTATAAAAATACAGAAAGGCTTTCTTCATTCTCCTCATTTTCAATCAAAAGATCTAAAAAACGAGTAATCGGACTTTAAGTTCAAATTATCTTGAAGGTGTCTTCACCTTATAGTAATGTACTAGGCAACTAGGCATGTAGCTCACCCAAAGCAAGATGCTCTCCGCTTGGAACTAAAAAAACATTCACTTGGAGTAGATGGGTACTAAACTACAAAAACTAATATAGACGTTGTTGCTTTCTTGTTGGCCAGTGAGCAAACAATCTTTTGTACCACACGCATGTTCTTGTTGTCATGGAATTGAACTATATTCTCTGCCATTCCGTCCATGCCAACCCTGTACGGACGAACAAGGCCTCGTATGGAAGATTAGCCTAAGACCATATGACCTAGCATGCTCTTTAAATCGGAAGTGATTAATAGATAAAATTGTGCAGCTTAAAAGTTAGTCGGCTGACCCATGTGCACTCGTTCCTCCGCCATGACTGCTTGTATCACCCTGTACTGGTCACACGCAGAACTGAGGTAAACCAAAACTGCAGTGGAGAGGGTACGTACACAGAGAAATGGTCTGGGAGAGTGCGTAATCGAGAGGAAATGGATGAAGACGTGTTGACTTAGTGGTGGCCGTGTACAGTGGTTTGTTCATTCCTTTTTGACTAGTGGATTGTGATGTCACCTGTAATCAGCCACTTACGATGCGTTTCATTTTCATATTAGCACTGTGAAGTTCTGCCCTACCATATGTTTGAAACCTCCTATGAATGATTCCAAACTGGATCATGTAGTTCAACAGTACTGTCGGGCACCGCCTGGTAAATGCGGCGAGCAACACTCATACAAATAGTACTGATGGGCATAGGTGGCCCAAAATTAGGATGAAATTTGAAGATATTATTTTCCCACAAAACGAATTTAACTTCAGAAATTGCAAATGGACAGACGACATTGCCAAATTCTACCAATGAACCGTCCCAAATTCGAAGAAATCATCTACTGGACAAACGATATTGCCAAATTCGTTCTACCAATGAACGACCTCTGTTTTTTCCATGCTGTAAAAAACAGAGGACGTCAAATCTTTCTTTGGAAAAAAAAACCTGAGCAGCATGCGCCTACCGCCCACAACGAAGCACCACCGCCCCCTGCGCGGCGCCCTACGGCCTCGGCGCTGTGCCCGCTGCGCCGCAACGCCGCCCTCCCCCTCTCCCAAACTGCCGGCGGCATCTCCCTGCCGGACGCCGCGATGGAGACACAGAGACGACCAAGATTGGGACGCCCGAACCCTGAGAGAGGTGTCCAGGTGCAGGCGTTTTTAATCCGCTCAAAGTCAGCCCATGAGTAATAAACGAAATTTGATATTTCGGCCTTCGGTAAAACGAATCTGAGATGTCTTCTCCCGGAACACAAATGAAAAAAACCTACGAATCTTTTGTGCTTAAAAAAGGTGCGAGAGGCCGCTTCAGCTCTAGCCACGCGAATTCTCGATGTTCCTTTTAATTTCTCATCAACCAAATGGCATCTTCTTCGGGAAATTCCGACTGACGAATAATCATTAAGTCCTTCTCTTTCTGGACAAGACATTTCTCAGAAAAAAATTCAATACCGTTTTCCCATCAAACAAAAATAAATAGTTTAATTATAAATATAAAAAACAAATAATTATTTCAATAATCTATAAAAATATATTTACAATAAACAAATAAATTAAAGTACATGCGAACTGATGGTATATTAGTTGGTTGTGTTCCTTTGGTACAACTTGTCCACTTGGGTTCAAAGTCCTCGACTTGGCATGTACTCGTATTTTTCTAGATTTATTCTAGAATTTAATGGCGTTATGTAGTGAGGTGCCTGTGGTGACTTGTAAGTCTTTCGGAGTTGCTCATATAGATAGGATTTACATATGTGTGTTCATAAAGACGAGTAAACTGAGTGTCATCAGGAGGTGCTCATAGAGGTAGGGTTTCCGTACGTGTGTTCATAAAAATGAGTGAGGTGAGTGTCATCTACGTTGTACTGTGTTATTATCTAAAAACAAATTAAAGTACATAAAAACGATGCGAGACAAACAAATAAAATAAAATATTTCAACGTCCTGCTTGGCAATGAGCCGATTCAGGTAAATTTTTTGTTGCCCGTCTATACAACCGAATCCTGTAGGCCGTAGTAGAGCTGATTCATAGACATGGCACTATGGTACGTCTCGTAATTTGCAAATATTTTTGATGACTTATTGCTATGGGAATGAAGCATGACAATGAACTGATTATGATCTAAACCCTGGATTACTAAACTCTAATCCAATCAAGGTAATAAATAACGTATAGCGGGTTGGTAGCGGATTGCGGATAGCGGGCGATATTACGGATGATAAGTTCCAATAACGACATCCAATAATCCCATATAATTTTAAGTACATATATCATGAATAAGGAGTATAAATAATTTTAAGTGCATATATCATGAATAATTTTAAGTTCCATAGCCGGTGCATGAGTATTTGAATTTGAAGTGTGAGTCATAGTGGGCTGGACAAATTAGAGTTATTTGCTTCCATGCTATTGCGACCTGCTACACGCAATTGCGGCCGCAATATTAGCCCGCTATTCAGAATTGCGGCCACAAAGTTCTATGATGCAAAGTTTAGAGCGCTACCTCATAGCGGTAGTGGCAATGGACTGCTATCGCTATTGCGGGTACAATTGTGGCCGCTACCACTGCTATTTATTAGCTTGAATCTAATTGTAATAGGTACTGTTGACCCTGGTTTGATATATACAACATGATCTAAAATAATGTAATTATTAGTTGCGGTTTCCCTTCCTATATCTTATACATATAGCGTTGTCATCAACAAGAAAATAAGTGGTTAATTCACATCATGGTTAGTATTATTTTAAATTTAATTGATGCTCGTATTAATTTAGTGATCTTTATTAAGGTTTAACTTGGTGCGCTCATGAGTTCATTTAGTACTATGTATCGAATTAGAGATGGTGTATTGGGTGGTGAATCTAATTCACCACAACAATCCTCACTATTGAGTGGTCCAAGTAATTCATAGCATTGTGAGGTTTACTTTATGTCAACCTATATTATTATTAGGAAGCATCAATGACTTTAAATTGAAATGCCCATCATGGTAATCTATATGATAATTTTAAGGCATATTAGTTAAAGGTAAGCATGTGAGTTATTCGCAAGGAAGCTAATTGTTATTCACTGATTATATATGGTTTTGTTTTCAAGACATGTGTGTTGTATGTGTATTGTTATTTCTTAAAATTTTTATTGTTATTGCTCCTTGTAATGATTTTTTTTTGTAGAGACTAGTTTATTGCACGTGTATGTGTACTAGCCTTGAAAACAGAGTGTGTATTTCGCGTTTGCAATTTACTTTTAGATAGAAAAGTTAATTTGTTTGGAAAAGGTACATATAAAACAGGTATTCTATGCCTCAAACTATTGAAAACTGTCTAATTAACTCTCCTGAGATGGTTTTGAAGGTGTTTTTTTTGTAACGTGACATATTAAAAATTTTATATAACCCCTAACATATCAAGGATTGACTACATGACCCCCTCAACTATAAAATATGATATTGTAGCCCTTAAAATATCTAATAATGTTCAAATAAAGGTCATGTAGGGTCGTTTAGACACCGTATATATCCCACCACAATGGCCTAAGCACGCATGCTTGCACACAGACTCATCGACTGCCTCCCTCTCTAAACTCCTTCTAGGCTTGTGCTACCGTCCGATGAGCACCACCTTATTTCCTACTCCACATCATGTACTCCTCAATGACATTGAGCTCATGCATGGTTCCTCCCACATCCTTGTCCCTTCTCACTTTCTCCTCCTAACAAGTCTACCTAAAAAATTGAAGGACATCACATCACTACTGGAATCCTCTTGTCTTCCTTGGGCTGAAAACCCTAAGGAAAGGCTTAAATACTCTACTCTAGTCGGAAATGCTTTCACAGGAAACTGAGAAGTGCCCTAGAGTTTCGATAGAAAACCTTAGGGAAATTACTTCCCTAGGGTATTTGTGCCCCTAGGGAAATCTGCTGACATGCCACTTCAGTGTCCACGTATAAAAGTCATTTTCCCTAGGGGTGATTTTTGTAGGGACGATGATGTAGGCATGGCAGCTTGAGTTCAATGCCATCGACAAGTGATGAAAGGTGGAGCAAGGAGACAAAATGTCACATGCTACTCGTTAGCGCAGTAGCTCAGTCTAGAAAGATTAGGCGGTGGAGGCAACAAATGGTCTGCGTTCAAGCATGTGTGTTTAGGCTAGTGTGTCGAGATACGGTATCCAAACGACCATAAAGATCGTCCACTGAGTCATTTGAACATTGTTTGATGCTTTTACAAGCTATAATATCATGTTTTATAGTTTATGGGTCATATAGTCAACTTTTGATATGTTAGAGAGTTATATAGACTTTTTAATATGTCACATCACCAAAACCACCCTAAAAAACGTCTCGTGGGTTATTCAATATAATAGTTAGTTTTATATGTAAGGGGTGAAGTAGCCGAGGGGTTAATTTGTTTTGTGTGTCAACGATCTCGAATCCTCAGTTAATCTAAGAGGAATAGAGGATTATGAAATTAGCATACGCGTCACATTGACCGAGCACAAGTCAATAGCTTAGCCACTAAGTCGAGTTAGAGGAATTTGCAGGTAATTATTACCCCCTCGTAGATCCAATTCATTGCCATCAGCTTCAAATTAAACGATCCATTGCGACAGGACAAGAACCGCTACTATGGCGAGCCTCCTCGAGAAGTTCGTAGACGCTGAGCAGTGGGAAGCCGAGGACATCGCCGGCCGGCTGGGCATGGTCTTGCACGCCGCCTTCCTCTTCGCCGGCTTCCAGCCCTACGGCGCGCAGCCACGGTCAGGATACCTCCTGAAGAAGCAATCACGCAAGAAGGGAGGCTCGCTGTGCCTCTCCCGACAGTACACCGCGCCGGACCTTGCCCACCGCGAGGGCGCGGACGCTGCTGTGCTGATGCTGTGTGCGCAGGGGACCGACGTCGCGCTCCTCGTGTTTCTCGTCACCGACGGCGACGACGTGCCGGAGAACGCGTACCTGGAGCGCCTGGATCTCCTCACCGTGTGGCCGCTCCTCTCCCGTAGCCTCGGTGGCGTGGAGCCCTGGGCGTCGCGGATCTGCAAGTCGCTCGCCGACGGCGTGTGCTGGGGCTTCCTCGACGAGCTGTGCCGCAGGAACGGACTGCCGCTGACCGGCTTCGAGTCCCTGCCCGACGACCTGAAGGGAGCCGTCTTTGAGAAGCTCAACGACGGCAAGGACCTCGCGAGGGTGGAGTGCGTCAGCTCCCAGCTGAGGCTGCTCGTGGCGGAGCGCGACCACGAGCTGTGGAAGGCCTTGTACAAGGCCCTGCCTGTGCGCCAGCGCCGGGGCTACAGGTGGCGTTTGCGGTGGTTCCTCCCCGACGCCGAGAGGTCCGACGAGGAGCAGGAGACTCTCAGTCCGGGATCGAGCTGGAAGGACAAGTACGTGGAGGCCAGGCGGCGTTCCCGTCCCATGCTGTTCTCGTGGTACTTCGACTCCTTCGATCCCATCCCAATGATTCGTCGGAGGGGCATGTCGTCATGGCCCCTTGACTACTGGTTCATCCAAGATCCGCCGGAGGAGGAGAAGACGGTTCCTCCAAGGGTCGACAGAAGCAGTGGCGGCCACCGCCAGAAGCTGGCACGGAACGACTACATGAAGAAGTGGCATGGTGGCGGCGCTATCCACTCGCCGTCGTCTCGCTATCGATGGAAGCATCGCTAGCTGCTCATCATGCGCTGCTCATATGCCTGCAACTGAAATCCTGCATATATAGTCAACTCAACGACCGACGATGCGTTTGATTTATTTGTTTCGAGATTTCGATCATGGAACGAATGGAATGGACTGGTCAGATTGTAATTAATTAGTGCTGTTATGCTCCGCATAACTGGTGACTATCACACACCGCAGTAATAATGTACATCTGAATGGTTTATTGGGAATTCAGAATTGAATTTTAGTCAGTGTGTTGATCTCACGGTAATTCTGCTTGTTGATTGGTGTTGCTAGAACGTACTATCCACAATCGGAGTCGCTCGGATGTTGCAACTTGCAAGTTGTGATTTGGGTCACTGTCACCGTTCCTTGTTGATCTAGAGTCAAGACAGAACGCGGCTCCGGAGATTCGTGGATGGTGGATGCTGACAAGTGGGAAGCCGACGACCTCGCCGGCCGGCTGGAACGGCGTCGTAGTGTTCCATGCGCGCGTACTTCGGCCCCGTTCGGCTGTGTTAATAAATCGGCTGAAAAACACTGTTGGCTGATTTGTTGTAAGAGAAAAACACTGTTCTGACTGAAAAAATAAGTTGAAAAACGGATTATAAGCCGGATGAACAGGCCCTTCCACACGAGGCACCAGCGACAGATAGTGCTCGTACCAAGACCACTATATGCATATTGAAATGAGAAATTTTTACTTAGGGTCCTCGGATGTGTTCGAGTTCATCTCGGTATTTTTAAATTGCCTTTTACCTCTGTAAATTTTTTGTGCAGTTCTCATTCATGTCCCCATAATTTTAAATTGAGCATTTGGTTTCTTAAACTTGTCCCATGTTTTTATCCTGATCCAGGTATTTTTAGAATGCACACTTAGCTCCCAAAACTTGTATTATTATTATTATTATTATACAATTACAGTCCATCTCCATTTCCCGCACTGCTTTGCATGAGCCCACCACAATCGTGTGGCCAAATTGCGTTGGACTGTGTTCATCAACCCAAATAGTGTAACGCACTAGGGCCAAGACGTGCGACGGGCTCAGGAGGGATGTGCAGACCTACCTTCCTAGGACATACTATGTCGCTTGGCCGCCATTGCTGTGCTTGCCCTACCGCGGATCCCAGCCGGGCCTTCACGGCGATTGCATTCAACTCCACTGCCGCGCCGCCACACTCCTTCCTCTTCCCGGTCGCGCAGGAGCTCATGCTCATTCTCGTCATCTCCTCACACTCGGTTCCACATGCACTCTTTCGTCTTTCATCACCTCCCTCGGCAATGGCGCGGTGTAGCGTGCAACATGGCGGCACAGGCAGACACGACATAGCCTAGCAGTAGCATGGCAACGTGGATGTGGCACCACACCAATGATGCAACATAGGTGGCGCCAAGTAGTAGGGCAAGCATGCATGGTGCAGCGCTACGTGGCTACATGGGTAAGATGGGCATGCATGGTGTGGCGGAGGTGAGGATAGTGGTGCGAGGATGGACGGACCATAATGGTACAATAATACAACTTTAAGAATTTTAACGTGCAATTTACAAGTACCGGGACTGAGATGGGAACTTGGGACAAGTTTAAAGAGCCGAAGGTGTAATTTGCATGGACCGGGACCGATATAAGAACTCAAGACAAATTTAGAGAGTTGAATGTACAATTTTAAAATACCGAGACCTCAAGAACTTAAGACAAATTCAAGGACCAATAGTAAAATTTAGTCTTTCTAAATAGTTATTTTGGTCCCTCAGTTATACGTCAGAATCTTAATTTCATCTTTAAACTTTTAGAATGGTCATTTCTGCTCTCAAACTGTATTTCAGAGCTCAAACTTTATTTTTTAAGTTTAGTTTCATTCATGCACTTGATAGTTCATGAATCAAATTGAGCCCAGAGTACAATGTTGAGAACCAAAATGGTCACTTTAGTAGTTTTAGGACAAAACTAAGCCTAAAAATAAAATTTAAGAACTAAACAACCATTTTGAAAATTCTTGAATAAAATTGAACCTCACATGATAACAGGAGCATAAAATGGCTATTCCTTTTTTCAAGAGAAAATGCATATATATATATATATATATATATATATATATATATATATATATATATAGGATAAAGAGAAAAAACAATTTGACCGTAGGTTAATTCTCAATGTAGCTTAGCTAAAAAAACTCAAACCATTTTTTTTCATTTTTATCGGTGAGTAGCTTGGACTGATGGACCCAACAAACACTATTAATTTTTTTAAAAAACGGAAATGTTGTGGTGCGGACGTCCGTCCGGACGCCGCGCACGCTACTAGTCCAACAAGCCTGCTCCCCTCTACATTCATTCTTTCAAGGTTTCTCCAAAAAAACACCGACATTTCCCAACTCGCACGGCCACTGCAGCGTTCACTCGCCCACCACTCGCCTTCTCTAGCGGTGACTACCTCCACTTCCTCCGCCCAGGGCTCTTGCCCGCCTCAACGACGCAAGCTCCACCGTTGGAGTCGCGCCTACCACCCGCTCCTGCCCTCGTCGCCGGAGCTAGTGCTGGCATCCTCCTCGCCACCTCCTCCTATGGCTAGAGACGACGAGGGCGTCGTGACCGTGTCATACTTCGCACCTGCCTTGAGGCTCCTCGCGCCTGGTGCCCCTTGCGGAAGAAGCTTGTTGTGGCTAAGTCTGTGGTGCTTTTCGCTCCGCCACCTCCTAGCCCTGGTCTGCCCATCGAAGCGGTTATCGAGCTCCTCAACACGCCTGGCATGGTGGTCGCTGCCCACTAGAATGTCACACAATGACAAATTGCAAGCGTATGTTTCAAGTGTTTCTGATATTTCAGAGGTATGTTGCATGTGTTTCAAATGGATATTGTAAAAGTAGATCGAGATGTTGCATATGTTGCAATGCTATACACGTATGTTGTAAACCATCTATTCCATATGTTTTTCAGACGTAAGTTGCAAGTGTGTTTTATATAGATGTTGCATATGTTTCACACATGTGTTTGCAAGTGTTTCATCTAGATGTTGCATATGCTTGCAATGGCTTTCAAGTGTTTTGCAAGTATTTTTGACGTATGTTGCAAGTGTTCCATCTGTTTCGGACATATGTTGTAAATATTTCATCTAAATGTTGCAAAAGTAGATCGGGTGTTGCACATGTTGCAATGCGCGTGAGAAACGGAGGGGACGCAAGCGGTCCTGCGCACGATCTGGCAGTGCGGGCGTCGACGTCCGAATGGTATGGCTCCACGTGGACGCGCGAAACATAGGTGTGTGCGCGGGCATGGAGTGCAGGCGCAAGCACAAGAAATAGAGTGCAGCGCGGGTGCACGGGAGTCCGTCTGGATGTCCAGGAGCTAGGATAGCCGTTTTAAAAAATCGAATGTGTTGTCACTCCTTGTGCTGGAACATGTCTACTTTATAAACTTTCACCCTTCAAAATATAAATTCAAAATATAAACTCCTCTCAATACCGCTGGAGGCACGGTTGATGCAGCACGGACGGCAATGACCTCGTCCATGGACTCTACAATAATAATATTTATGAAAAGATAATAAAGAAATGAAAATAGTAGTAGTTGTTCCTTTCTACGACATGTAAAGTTATTGTTCAAATAGCGATAAATCAAATTTTAATTTGCTTTGGTCCCATGTGATCTGTTTCATGAGTTACGTTGGTACCATTACAGGGAATCATGTGTGATCACCCGAGCTGCTGCTGAATCTAGCAGGAGCTCTAATCATTTTGTGAAGTGATTCTCCGGAATGAATTAAAAAGCCGAGAGCTGAAGAAATAGTTTTTCCTTGTTACGTGAAGTGATTCTCCATCGTGAATCTAAGAGTTCACGCTAAAGAATCAAAGTGAATCGCTTTTAACCACGGAATAACTTCTATTAGAGAATCAACTTCTATAATGAATTAGAATTAGCTCTGTCGCCCTAAAAATTCTACGATGGCATCACCCAGACCCACCTGCGCCTATCTGTGAAGTGTCTCCAATCAATAAAATTCATGTTTTTTAACAACAGATGAATCTGTCGCACTGCCGCCCACTTTTTTTTCCCGCAAACACGCAGACTTGCGCGTTTTCCGTCAAGAGGGATTGAAGCATAGATACAGAGATGGCCGGCAGCGATCAAATTGCAATGAGTGCTAGAAACACAGCTTGCATGTCGATCAAGCACCTACCACGGTTACAAGCTCACAGTATGAGCATTACATAATGAAATGAACATTGGTGCGACTAGTAGCGTTGAAGGGGACCACCAGTTCGCCCAAAGGTGCATCAGGGCGGCGAGGCCCACATTCCCTGCTGCAATCCACGCGTTCCCTTCGACTCCTCATTCTTTCTGCCTCCTCTTAACCTGTTCGTCTGCCATCGTCAGTCTAATAAAAAGCTGTGGAAGCGTGGTAGAAACTAAAAAAATATATACTCTTTACCAAATATTGAAGAACGAAGCGATCCTTTCAACCTATTTTTCATTTCTTATAGTATTCTTTCTTTGGTCCGTACAAGTTCGTATTTTGGTATTAGACCCTGTGGAGAGGCAGAGTTATCTAGAAAACTGCTTATTTATGCGCGGGCAAAGGAAGTATATGCCACTGTTCGGTGGGCCAGCCAAGTCAGGCTGCACTGGGTCTACAACTGAATACCGTTTTAATGATAATAACCAGTTTGAGATTTGCGGGAACTGGGCAGCTGGAGTTTTTTATTCGAACTAAAAAAAAATACTTGGCTGGAGTTTGCTGGAGGATAATTCTCTGGCTTTTTAATCCTTGTTTGGATGTTATCAGATTCATCTCAATCCACTTGTGTCGTTGAACATATCGAATCCTCGGAGCAGAATGTTCACCAACAAAGATTCGACATGTTCAATAACCGAGTGTTGCAGAAATACGTATATTACGATGGATTTATGGTGACACAAGAATAGACCGAGTTTGGAACGATGATATACGTTATCGCCTAGGGGTAATACCAATTGAAGAAAAGCTTATCCAACATCGGTTGAGGTGGTTTGGCCATGTCACCGTATTGTGGAGTCCTAAGACAAGCTAATAATGCGAGGAGAGGTAGAGAAAGACCGAAATTGATATGAGGAGGCAATAAAAAGAGATTTGAAAGCTTGAGATATACCTAAAGATCTATGTTTGAATAAAAATACTTGAAAAACAGTTATTGAAATGCCTGAACCATGACTAGGGGCTCTTGATGGGTTTCAACTCTAGCCAACCCCAACCACTTAACTGATGGCTGTGTTATTGTATGCCTAAGTGAATCCTTAGCGATTTGCAAATTGTCTTTTGCCGTTGTTTGCTTTAGCCTTGCCTACAAGCTGACTGCTTTTACTTCTGTGCAATTAGCTGTAAGATTATGTTTCGGACTAGTGTTGTTGCTGGGCATCGGACTAGTGTTGCTGCTGGGTATCGGAATAGTGTTGCTGCATTGGGGGTATTTGCTACAAGTGTTCTTCTAATGACGCAGGAATTGTAACTAATCCAAGAGGGATTTTGGCTTTGGGACTGCGATCGAACCTAAGAAAAAGTTGATTGCCTTTGGCAAAGACTACTCTGCCTCGTAGGGTAGGGTGTATGAGTTTCTGCGGCCAAAATCTTGTCAATCACATGGCTGGGGGTGAGGTCACTAGTAACTGCAGCTGGGGTGCCACAATGAGGGCCTCTTTGGCCGGGCTCTCGCCGACTCCAGCTCTCCAACTGTAGCACCACTGTTGCATGCAGGAACCGGAGCCGGAGGAGCAAAAAAAAAGTGTTAGTGAGAGAAAAGTACGTAGGAGAGAGAAAAACGGTTTCACACGATAATGCATGTAAAGTGTTCGTTACAGTGCATCGGCAGAAGGAGCTGGAGCCCCAAGAGCTGCGCCAAAGAGGGCCTGAGATTGAATGTTCTGTGGTTCTAATGACTTTTCGAATTGTATTTGGTGAGGTAAGGTAGGTTATGTGGCAAGGAGTATCTGATTTTGCCCTTCATCTAAATGTGTGGCAGCAAGCAGCTGGTTCGTTTTTGTACTTCATTTGGCAACGCAAAGTAAAAGAATTGACTCTTCTACAGTAGGAGCAGAGCGAGAAAGGCTACTATATATCTACCAAAAAGGAACATTCAGGACAGAAGCGGGTCACATCCCTTGTCACCGGCTCCTCGGCTCCTCCCTTGTTGTTCATGTCAATGTCAATGAGCATGTCTGCAACTCCTCAAGCAGTACCACGACCACCCCCAATGTATATGTCCATCAGCAGTGCTGCAAGAAGCCACCGAAACACAATGAAAGGAAGATACAAAATTCTCAAATAAATAACTATTCTAGAGCTCATAAAACTTGTTAGTTTCATGATGGAACAATGGAATCCCACAAACCTTCATGGTATGGGCCAGATCTCGATTCAGACTTCATGTGTCAGCGCCTATACGAGTATGCCCAAGGATTGCACCCTGGGATAGCATATATCCAAGATTTTGGGTCCCAAAGTTTAGGTCCTGGAGATGGAAACTGTGTAAGAATGGCATAAACTAATTGTGTCGATGCCAACACAAATAATCATATAAACTCATGTCAAGGGTTACCGGTCACAATTTAGAGCTATCGTACATGTTTGCTAACATGGATTCTAATAAAGGTTGTGTTTTTTTACGGTCTGAGAGACAATTAGGGGAACCAACGAATTCCGATATTTTTGGTATGGAATTCTAGTTTAATTAAATTGAATAGGTAAATTTTATAATGAATTACCAAAACGAATGTCCTAATGTCATGTCACCGTCACTCGGTATTCTGCCAGTGCAAAGTTTGATTTCTACTTAATTGTAATATTAAAATATAAATCAGCTTTATATGAAATGTGACGAATTAAATTAAATTCAATAAATCAGGTACGGAAATGTTAAAGTCCGGTATTTTCAGTATGGAAATAGTAGAAAGTGAAAGAAACAGAAGATGAGGCAATGAATGGATGGTTACCTTCCCAAGGATGGCTTGATCGAGCATGTGACAAGCGAAACATATTCAAGGCTGTCAAGCCTTTGTGGGAGATGTTCATAAAGAGGTTTCATATCTATGGCTGGGCAGTATCCGACGTGAACCCTGATAAGAGCAGAGTAACTAAGGAGTACTATGTGCTTTAATACGGACATGTTGGCCCACTCTGGAGATTCCAACTTGTTGAAGGACCCAATACCCACACGCACGAGCGCATCCAAATGCCTTGATATGGAACGAAGCTCTGGGCAGTGATAAACTGATAAGTCTTCGAGAGATGGTGGTATATTTGGAAGTGTTGCTAACTTATAACAGTTGCTTATAGATAGACTCTCTAGGCAAGGTAAAGAGTTACGTAGTACTTCCTTGCGGTTGCTCTGGCGGTCTTGTGGTTGCTGTGAGATCGTTGCCATGCTCCACCTGTACACTCATCGACTCTGTATCATCTTTTCCCCATATGAACTCAAAACCATCACACCCACCAATATCGATATGTGTAATGGATTGAGGAAGGACGAACAGCTCGGTTACGCTTTGACATCCGTGTATCTCTAGTTTCTTTATATGTGGCAGGAGCTCATCCCTTGCTCGTGTTGCTACACCATTCACTTGTGCACGGCCAGTTAGATTAGTGCACCGAACAAGTTTTAATTTCGTTAAGGATACCAAGCTAAGGAACTCTTCCTCTGGCCAGTAGATGACAGAACCGCAACTAACAACCTCAAGTGCTTGAAGCTGTCCAAACCATTTCCAGATCCCAACAATATGCCGTGATGGACTTGAGGCGAATAAAAAGCTGCAGCCATTAATATTCATTTCTGCAATTGATAATTCCTGATTCTGATCAAGCTCCAGCGCTGCTTCTGTGTCCCTTACATGCAAGTTCAACACAGACAATGAAGACATGCATCTGGATGAAATTAATGAGAGGGTTAGCTGTGCCTTGTCTTCTGTTATCTTGATCTCCTTGATCAAGATAACAGAAATAATAATAACCATCTCCAGAAATAGAAGGAAGTGAAAGAAACAGAAGATGAGGGAATGGATGGATGGTTACCTTCCTCAGGATCGCTTGATAGAGCATGTGACAAGTCCATAGATTCAAGGCTGTCAAGGCTTTGTTCATAAAGAGGCTTCATATCTATGGCTGGGCAGTATCTGACGTCAACCGTGATAAGAGCAGAGTAACTCCCAAGATTGCCAGGTAAGGATGTTAGACGCTTGCATTTATCGAGTCTGATGCCATTTAATGCGGGCATGTTGCCCCACTCTGGAGATTCCAACTTGTTGCACTCAACAATACTCACATGCATGAGCGCATCCAAATGCCCTGATATGGAACGAAGCTCTGGGCAGTGATAAACATAGATCATTTTGAGAGACGGTGGTATATTTGGAAGTGCTGCTAACTTATCAGAGTCGCTTATATATAGAGTCTCTAGGCAAGGTAAAGAGTTAGTACTTCCTTGCGATTGCTCTGGCGCTCTTGTGGTTGCTGTGACGTCGTTGCCATGCTCCACCTGTACACTTAGAGGCTCTGTATCATCTTTTCCCCATATGAACTCAAAACTACGACACCAATCAATATGGATATGTGTAATGGATCGAGGAAGGACGAACAGCTCGGTTAAGCTTTCACATTCTTCTATCTCTAGTCTCTTTAGCCGTGGCAGGAGGTCATCCCTTGCTCGTGTTCCTGCACCATTCACTTGTGCACGGCCAGTTAGCTTAGAGCAACAAACAAGTTTTAATTTTGTGAAGGATACCAAGCTAAGGAACTCTTCCTCTGGCCAGTAGATGACAGAACTGCACCGACGAATCTCCAGTGCTTGAAGCTGTCCAAACCATTTCCAAATCCCAACTATATGTCGTGATGGACTTGGGACAAACAAAAAGCTGCAGCCTGTAATATTCATTTCTGTAATTGGTAATTCCTGATTTTGATCAAGCTCCAGCGCTGCTTCTGTGTCCCTTACCTGCAATTCCAACACAGACAATGAAGACATGCATCTGGATGAAATTAATGAGAGGGACAGCTGTGCCTTGTCTTCTCTTATCTTGATCTCCTTGATCATCGGTGCTTCAGGTAGACTTGTCAATTTTGGACAGTCCTCAATACAAATCTTCTCAAGGACAGGAAAGGTTACTTCGTCCCCCTTTCCTTGGGTTGCCACCCATCTCTCCAGGCTCTTCAGATCACACAACTCGAGTTCTTTTAATGCTGAAAATTCCATGAATTCTACGTTTCTGCAAAGGCTCCGCAGTTTATACAGCTTTTTCAGGTGAAGGACTTGAAGAACGCTCATATGAGAAAATTCAGGGAAGTCTTCACACAGTGTACAGCCAATTAGATGGAGCTCAGTCAATTGCTGATGAAACAAACCAAGATCTTTCACCCACCTTGGTACACCGTTGCCTCTGTAGTTTACTATGCTTAGCATCTCCATCCCACCAGGAGGTTTAAGAGCATCTAGCACCTTGCTATGACAATCTGATATTAATTCCTCATCTTCCTCACTATCCCACTCCAGAGCTAAGTGTGTAAGTTTCTCTTTAGTTCCAAGACTGGCAGCTTTCGCATGCTCTTCAGTTGCATTTTCAAGGCCATTTAAATATAGCTCACCGCTGAGATTTATGTGTTCGAGTTCACCAACAGTGCTGCAACTGGAGTTGGAACCCACCATAAAATATGTTAAAGTCTGTAGAGAAGTTAATTCTCTAAGGTCAGGAGGCATGCATTCTAATGATGTGCATCCATTGGTGTAGAGATGCCGGAGGCTTCTCATATATTTCATATCATTTGGAAGACGGCAAAGAGAATCACAATGAGAAACGTCCATGGTCTGTAGATTATATAGTAAAGATATTTCTTGAGGGAGTTCTTCAATCAAAAAGTTGCTTGACAAGTTAAGATACCTTAGGTGCTGCAAGTGCCTTGGCTTTATTGGAAGTTCTACCAGTAGACAGAGCTGCATTGCCCGTAAGGAATTGTACTTCGATAAATGTGGTTCCGACCCATAAAAAACCCCCGGATCTGAGTATAACAATGTTTGGAGTGTTGAAGAATGCTTCTTCAGAAAATCATCCAAACGAGTGCCAGGTAGTTGGTATGATATAAACATGTGGCGAGCAGGCTCGGATAATGACATCACATTGGCCCTATCAGCTATGGTTGCACATTCTTTTCCCATGATAGACAGAGCCACATCGTGCATAAGATCATGCATCCTGCATATTTTTATACCACGGAGCTGTTCTCGATTTCCACAGTAATCATGAGGTGGTGGGGTTTGCTTCACATCTTGAAAGAAAGATCTCCAAGCTAGTTGGCTAAAAATTTCTTTACCTATCATTTCAGGATTATCTTCAGCTTGTGTGGGTATGAGGTCGTGAGCCATCCAAAGCTGGATCAATCTCTCCACACCAATCTCATAATCTTTGGGAAACAAGGCACAGAATGCAAAGCATTGCTTCATGTCTGACGGCAGGTCGTCATAGCTGAGCTTCAGTATAGGCAAAATCTCTGTCTTTTCATCACAAATATTGCTTTTGGTTAACATATCCTTCCACTCATGTATGGTGGTCTTGTTACTCAACATTGAGCCAAATGCTTTGGCTGCCAAAGGAGAACCAACACATCTGTCGACAATCTTATGAAGAAGTTCATCAAGCTCGTCACTGGTTGGCTTTTGCACACTGAATGCTCTGCTTTGGATTATTTCCTTCATGTACTTGTCACCCAACTTTTGAAGATTATAGGCTCCAGGTGCACCCATGGTCATAACTCGAGCTACTTGTGCATCACGAGTAGTTGTCAGTATTGCGCTGCCCCTGTCACCTTGCTTAAGGCATGTCACCAGTTTCCCCCACTTATCAAGATCCCGATTCCAGACATCAACCAACACAATGAGGTATTTCTTGCCAGTAACTTCTTTTCGGAGTTCCTGCAATGCTTTCTCACGATCTTCCTCATGTCTCTGGCAGATTTTGCTTGCAATGTTAGCGATGTCAAAATCTTCTGACACACAACACCACCTCCGGAGACTGAAATGCTTCTCAATTTCAGGGTCATTGTAAATGAGCTGCACAAAAGTAGTCTTGCCCAGACCGCCCATTCCAATGATAGGAAGCACCATTGGAACCCCCCCACTACCATGACCATTTTGCTCAAGCAATATTTTTACGATCTTCGTCTTCTCCTCACTTCTGGATCTGCTGATAATGTCAATGTCAGAGTCAACCATTATGCTGTCGGTCTGCCGCCACCGCCACTGCACCGATGGCGGCACTGGCACATGCTGCCTCCGTGTGAAGTTGAAATCATTCATCTCTTTCACAAGGACCTCTATCTTCTGCACAATCTTGTGCAGCTTCTTGCTCATCCTGTAACGAAACACGATGGGGTTACGAGCAGGGAAGAGGCTTACAACATCCATCCCGAGCTTGACGTAGTGTCCCTTTTTCTTGGCGTCACGCCGGAGCGATTCGTACTCCTGGTCGGCTACGGCTAGTCCCCTTCTCCGCATCTTCAATGAAGTCAAGGATGACCGGGAGCCTGATCTCGCGCTGCTCCTCCATGCCTTGCATCACCTTGTATTGGTCCAGCAGGTAGCTGGACACCTTGTCCTTGAGCAAGGAGACCAACGGCCCGATCATCAACTCAGCCATAGCTGCTCTCTCAACTTACAGGATAACTTGTACAGAACACAAGCAAAAGCAAACACTGCAGCGGAGTGTGCAGAAGGTGGAGTTGTTTGGGAGCAACGAGGGCTGGAGAGGATATGGAATGGAGGGTCTTGAACTTCTGAGTGAAACTGTGTGCTGAGAGAAAAGATGCAATCATTTTCAGTGGCATATTATCCCCAATACTGGCCGGATCCACTTGCTAAGGACTTGTGGCTGAGGAAGTGGGCCGGAAGTTATGGGAAAGACTCAAGGAAACACCATATGCCTTCACCAACTATATGACGATGTGAAAGTGAAACCATTCGCAATAGTTATGTGACGCTATGTGACAATATTCTTCCCGATATGAGCTCGCTGCTCCTCCATGGCTGCTTGTATCACCCTGTACTGTACTGGACACGATATGCCCTCCCTGCTCTGAACTGACCGCATGCGCCGAACTGAGGTAAACCAAAATTGCAGTGGAGAGTACATAATCGAGAAGAAATGGATGAAGGCGTGTTGGCTCACTGGTGGCCGTGCACAGTGGTTTGTTCCTTTTTGACTAGTGGATTGTGCGTGCAATCCTATTTTGCTCCAGATGGTGCCGAAGTTCTACTCTACCATATGTATGAAACCTCCCCTGAGTGCTTCCAAACTGGGTCATGTAGTTCAACAGTACTGTGTGGGTATAGGTGGGGTCAAAAAAATCCAACCAAGTATTCGGATTTGGATAAGATAGAGATACTAAATGTACGGATTCATACATGGATTATCCATTTACTTGTATCTGAATCTCTTCCGAATGGACAGATATTGAGAAATGTTCCCTGAACTGCCTATTTTTCCCTAGGCAGGAAAAAGACTATTTAATAAATTTTTATGGAATTCAAAACATATACCATGGATGGGAAGTCAACCGACCGTTACACAAAATTAGGTCAGCCTCAATGCGAAGTTCCATTTCACCTTTCCCAGAGTGCAACGTCAGCTTTATAGACTTGAATTGATAAATGAAACAGTCTCTCTGTCTCTCTCAATGGGGTTCCATTTCACTGTTTCATAGATAACTTGCAGCATTTAATGTATGAATGGCGTTGCGATGGAATGTACCAAGTAAACTATATAGCACATGCACAGATAGCTACGGCAATTGTTACCACCAGCGAACTGAACAAAGTCAAACAGGCTGGCAGCTTACCTGCTGCCCTACTGAAGAAATACAGTGAGTGTATTACTGCTATTTCTGTTTGCCGAGAAGACTGAAACAGAAATTAAAACACACATACATGTAGTAACTTTGACACGACTTCATCTTGCAATGATTAATGCATCAAGTTACTATTGTCCAACTTTGAAGGCCTGAGGAAGTCCAACAAGGTGGAAATTTTCTCCTGGAGGTTGATTATAAAATTTATAAATCCACCTGGCAGCGGATATCCCCTAACACATCAAGTAGAAGCATATTAATATAACCTATAAACAGCAGCAAGTTAAAAATATTACAAATTACACATGGCAGAGGTACTAGCAAAATATTAATGTAACCTATAAACAGCAGCAGGATACAAAATATTGTAAATTCTACATGGCTCAAACTGGTTGTTAAAATGATTTTCAAAACAATAAACACCTCTCTTGTCTAACTTTTCAGTACCCCACATGCCTCAAACTGGTTGTTAAAACGATAGCTGTTCCTGTATAGTTCTTGCACTGAGTAAGGTGTAGACAAAAGCAAAACTGAATCTCTTCTGTGCTACAAGAACTGAATCTCATTTCACAACTGGGTAAGGTGCAGACAACAGCAGAACTGAATCTCATTTCAGAACAATAAGGTGCATCTCTTATGTGCTACAAGAACTGAATCTCATTTCACAACTGGGTAAGGTGCAGACAACAGCAGAACTGAATCTCATTTCAGAACAATAAGGTGCATCTCTTATGTGCTACAAGAACTGAATCATCAACACAATACATTCCTGATGCTCTTATGCAAAACAGGAGAGCAGAAAACAACAGAGCTTGATACGAAGATGAAAAAGCCCAGTGAGCTTACCACATATTTGCTGATTGTGCTGTTGGGGAGTGACCTGCACCACTGCTGCCGCCGGATCTGGGCCAAAAACCTTCAATGTACGGCAGCAGAGGCTGCGATGGGAGGGGGAATCCCGGCCGACGGTGGAGAAGCCACCGGCAGCTGTGGGGCTCTCCACGAAGACGAGACGTGGTCGATTTGCTAGCGCCCTTCTTCTTGTGGCGCGATGTTGAAGACACTGCCCCTTGGCTCGCCATCTCACCCCACCGATTTGTCGCAGCAGCTCGTTGATGTCGCCCCTGTCTTCTCCGCTTGCCGATGCTGTGCCGCCGCAAACCAGAAGTGCTGGCCCTGGCAGTAGATAAACACGAAGGGGAAAGTGGGATATAGGGTTGGGGATTGAGGGAGTTGGCGCGAAACAGGAAGGAAGGAGGAGGCGCGGGAGGCAGCGCCGAAACAGAGAAGACGCGCGCGATGCAGAGCGCCAGAGATTGAAACTCATCAGCCTCGATGCGGGTTTCGATTTCATTGCCTGGGTAACCGTATGTTTGATATGGCTCGACAAAAGGGACTTGATGATGTAGAATTAATGCCACCGAGCTTTACAGTATAAATTCTCTGGCGCCAGCATCAAGGAAAGCCAGGAGGTTGTGAGGGCGAAGTCCGGCTTATACAAAGAAAACAGTTTGTTCTTGACTGGTGGCCAACCTAGGAACCTGCAGAGTGAGCTGAGAACTGGGCAGGCCATATTTGCAAACAATTTCCGTATAACTTGGTCTTGCCAAAGCCAGTGATTAGTGCCGACTTGCGAGAGTTATAGGCTCGGTGTTCCTCATTGATATATATATTCAGGGAAGTACAAACAATAGCCCAGGTGAAACAGCAGATTATTATTATATCACCGTCTTTACCATGCAACAGGGGCAGCGCTACGTACAAGAGTACTAGTTTATTCTAATAATTCAATCATAATACCTACGCCACATTAGCCAGAAATATTGGAACAGAAAGCAGCGCTACTACATTATTTGTTTATCCAGACAATAGTACACGATTGTAGCCAAGTATGAAACTTACAAACTCTTGGAGCCTCATTAGTCTTGCAGAATTGAATTAATTTTATTTGTCGAAACACTTTGAGATCCATCCAAAGTTGAGCTCTGATGAGGGCAACAAGCAGCAGGTGTCCTATCCTATCATTCAGGAGGGGTAGTGACGCCGGATCGCCCTACCTTGACACCCAGGGATAGCATATTTCCAGGATTTGGGTTCCCTCAGTTTAGCACCTGGAGATGGAAGATGGTGTATGAATTTATTATTTATGTACAGGTACAGTCGATTTGTAGCAGCAAGGGTATGGTAACCTGAAGAATTTTAACGGAGAAGAATAAAAGGGATTTGAAAGGTACCTTCATGTGGATCGCTTGAATGTGCGTGTGACAAGTCTCTTTCCTGAAGGCTGTCAAGCCGCGGTGGTGTTTGTAAAGCGGTTTCATATCTATGGCCGGGCAGTATTTGACTGCAAGTCCCCGAAGAGCAGGATAACTCCCAGCGACACCTGGTAAGGTTGTAAGGCACTTGCAGCTATGGAGACTGAGCCGCACCAATGATGGCCGGTCTCCAACGGAACCCAAAGGCTGCAACTTATTGCAGTCAAGAATGCTTAACGACTCAGTGCATCCAGCTGCCCAGTAATCGAACATAGCTCCTGACATTTGTTAATATATAACCACTTGAGTGAAGGCGGTAAGTTTGGAAGTGCTACCAAGTTACCACAACCAATTAGGCATGGTGCAGGATGATTTGCCTGTGATGAAGATTGCTCTACCACACTAGTAGATGCGTAGCTGTGGCATGGTTGTTCCAGCCATGTACATGTGCCAAACTCTACCAAGTTACCACAACCAATTAGGCATGGTGCAGGATGATTTGCCTGTGATGAAGATTGCTCTACCACACTAGTAGATGCGTAGCTGTGGCATGGTCGATCCAGCCATGTACATGTGCCAAACTGATCCTCCTTGCCCCATATGACCTCAAGTTTTTTGCAGCTTAAAATTTCAAAATTTTCGAGAGATTGGGGGAGGATGAAGAGCTCTACCAAGTTGGGACAACTGATAATCCTTATTCTCTTTAGATGTGGCAGCACTGGATTCGTTGATGGAATTGGTGCACCATTCACATTTGCAGGCCCTATTAGGTTTTTACATAAACAAACCAACAAGGTCTTCAATGATACCAAGCTTCGGAACGCTTCCAAACCCCAATTGTTGGCTGTGCTGGACTTGAGACGAAGAAAAAGTTGCAGCCATTAAAGTTCAGTACTGTCAGAGGTGATTCATGATTCTCACAGTCCAGATCAAGTGTTGCTTCTGTATTTTCAGCCGACAGTGTTAGCTTCAACAGTAATGACATGTATCTCGAATTAACTATCAGTAAGGAAAGCTGTGCCTTGCTTTCATTCACCTCTAGAGCCTTGAGCTTTGGTGCTTCAGGAAGACTAGTCAATTTTGGACAATCCTTAATATCAATTGTCTCAAGTACAGGAAATGTTACTTCTTTTCCTTCAGTTGCCACCCATCTCACCAGCCTATGCAAATAATGTAACTTGAGTTCTTTCAATGCTGGAAATGACAATAATGATGGATCGCTGCACAGGTTTTCCAATCTGTCCAATTTTTTCAAATAAAGAACTTGAAGAGCCTTGAAATGACAGAATTGAGGGAAATCCTCACACCCTGTACAACCAACTAGATGGAGCTCAGTCAAGTGCTGCAACAATATAAGGTCTGTCACCCATTTCGCTAAACTGGTGGCTTTATAGCTAGCTATCCTTAGCATCTCGAGCCTGCCATGAGGTTTAAGGGCATCCAACACCTTCTCTTGACAATCTGGCACTGGTTCTTTCTGGCTTTCAGTCCACTCTAGAGATAAGTGCGTCAATTTTTCTTTGTTCTGAAGACGAGCTGCTTTGGCATGTCCTTCAGATACATTTTGTAGGCCACGCAATTCTAATTCGCCACCAAGCTCTAACATACTCAATTCTTTAACAGTGCTGCAACCAGAACCACCACCTGCCACAAACTATGTAAGAGTCTGTAGACAAGTCAGTTGTCCCATATCTGGTGGCATACAACTCAATGATGTGCAGCCATTAGTATAGAGGTGCTGGAGCCCTATGATATACTTCATACCCTTTGGAAGTTGATACAGATTCTTGCAATGAGAAAGGTCTAACGTCTGCAGATTATACAAAATGCTTACAGCTTCAGGAAGTTCTCGGATCTCTTCATTGCCTGAAAAATTAAGATACCGCAGGTGCTTTAGGTGACTTGATCTGAGCAGATGTTCTCCCAAGGTATGGAGCCGCAGTGCTCGAAGAGATTTGTAATTCGATACATGTGTTACTGAGGCTCTACTAAACTCATAGGTGCACAACAATGTCCGGAGAGTTGAAGATTGTTTTTTCAGAAAATCGTAAGAATATTTTGTTTGGTATGATGATGAAAAGAAGTTGCGAGCATCACTTGACGAAAACTTCTTTTGATTGTCTGAATCAGATATAGTTACACATTCCTTCCCCATAACAGAGAGCGCAATGTCATGCATAAGATCATGTATTTTGCATATTGTTCTACAACGAAGCTGCTTCCTTTCTCCATCCATCATTGGAGAAGTTTGTCTCACATCTTGAAAGAATGACCTCCAGGTTAGCTCCATAAAAGTTTCTCTGCTGGTAGTTTCTGGATGGTCTTCATCTTGTGCCGGTATGAAGTCATGTGCCATCCATAATTGGATCAAAGTGTCCACATCAATCTCATAATCTTTAGGAAACAGAGCACAGAATGCAAAACACGGCTTCATGTGTGATGGTAGATCATCATAGCTAAGCTTTAGTATAGGTAAAATTCTGTTCCTGTCATCAGTACAAATGTTGCTTTTAGTTAATATATCATTCCATTCTCGTACACTAGTCTTGGTACTCAACATGGAGCCAAAGGCTTTGGCAGCTAAAGGAGAGCCATCACACCTGGCCACAATCTTGTCAATAATATCTTCGACCTCATCACTATTTAGTTTCTGCAAACTGAAGGCCCAAGTCTTTATTATTTCCTTAAGATACTTTTCACCCAATTTTTCAAGATTGTAGGCTTCAGCTACACCTGTGGCCATAATTCGTGCTACTTCAACATCACGAGTTGTGGTCAGTACCACACTGCCCTGACCACCTTGCTTAAGGCATGTCTTAAGTTTTCCCCACTCATCAGGATCTCGATTCCATACGTCGTCCAACACAATGAGGTATCTCTTGTTGAATAATTTGCTGCTGGTCTTGCACAAGTCTGCAACTGCAGACCAATCTTCAGTCAAGGCTGCAGCTTGGTGACTAGAAATATGAAACTGCAGACCAACTTTGATCAGCAGCCAAGCTGTAGTGGGAACACTTGACTAGGAATAGTGGGGACATAGAATTTTGGTAGGCCATTATGTCCCTTAGCTAATAAGTATTGCAGGCTTATCTTGCAGCTAGGACAGTAGATTTTTGACTATAGTATAGCAGCCCACCTTCTTTGGTTTCAGTTCATACACAAACTGAACCTACCTCTCTGTATTTATAGTGTAGCACTAGTAATGTAATTCTCAGTTAAGTTGCCACAACCAAAGGCAGAGCCTTGGCCAACGCTGGAGCTTCTGCAGTGTGTGTGCTGTGCTCACCTCTTCTTCTACCTCTAGCCATCGGTGAGTGAGTGTGTGTGCTGGTAAGCTCACTGCTTACCTGTGTAGGGCAGCAAGGGACCAACAAGTGGTATCGGAGCCGTACTGCTGCGTCGTCGGACTAACCGCCAGTGATGGCACCTGGCTCGGAGATGCCCAGCCATGACAGGAGGTCGTTATGCGCACCGTGCGGGAGGTCAGCGGCACAAGTTGGTCGATGCTGACTCGCACCAACTATGGCGAGTGGGCGGTGACCATGAAGGTGAAGCTCAGAGCCCGACGGCTCTGGAATGCCATCGAGAAGGGCACTGACGTAGAAGAAGACGACATGTGCGGAGAAAGGTGTGGTGTGCCACCACACCGTGCTGTACACACTGCAGCAGAATGGCATGGTGGAGAGGCACAACCAGACTGTGGTCGGCATGGCGAGGTCGATGATGAAGCCCAAAAGGATGCCGGCGGAGTTCTGGGGCGAGGTGGTGTTCATCCTCAACCGCGCCCCCACTAAGGCCCTGAAGGGCAAGACGCCGTTCGAGGCTTGGCATGGATGCAAGCCTAATGTCTCCTTCCTTAGGACATTTGGTTGCGTTGGCTATGTCAAGAACACAAAGCCCCACCTCGACAAGCTCGAAGACATAAGCACACCCATGGTGCTGTTGGGCTACGAGGAGGGCAGCAAGGCCTTTCGACTCTATGATCCCAAGGGAGGCAAGGTGGTGGTCTCTAGGGACGTTGTGTTTGATGAGATGGCTGCTTGGGATTGGGAGCAACAAGGCGCTGGGGAAGCTTGTGGCGTTAGCAGCACCTTCACCATCGAGCACTTGGTGATTCAAGGAGGAGGAGGTGGTGCTGCTAGAGAGCAGTCTCCACCAGTAGCGGCGCATTCACCTCCACCACAGTCCCCTGCGATGACAGGACAGGGGACACCACCAGGAGTTCGCTTCTCCACCCACCAACATCAGCGAGTACGTGGACGCCTTCCACAAAGGCGAGGAGGTTCGGTTCAGGCGAGTGAACAACCTTGTCAGCGAAGGGGGAGCTCCTGGGCTGGCAAGCCAGTTTCTGGATGACCCAGAGGTACTCCTTGTCAGCGCAGAGGAGCCGCCGACGTTCACAGTGGCTGAACGCGACGCCAATTGGCGTCGAGCGATGTTGGAGGAGATGAGGGCGATCGAGGACAATGGGACATGGGAGCTGGTGGATCCACCGGCGGGCTGCAGACCGATTGGGCTAAAGTGGGTCTACAAGGTGAAGCGGGATGAGCGCGGCGCCATTGTCAAGTACAAGGCCCGGCTTGTTGCCCGCGGCTTTGTGCAGCGTGAGGGCATTGACTTCGCGGGAGTCTTTGCTCCGGTGGCGCGAATGGAGTCCGTTCGCTTGCTGTTGGCTATGGCAGCAGCGAAGGATTGGCGCATCCACCACCTCAACGTCAAGTCTGCGTTCCTCAACAGCGAGCTCACGGAGACGGTCTTCATCAAGCAAGCTCCGGGCTTTGCCGTCAAGAGCGCTGAGCACAAGGTGCTCAAGCTACACAAGGCACTCTACGGGCTGCGGCAGGCCCCTCAGGCGTGGAACGCCAAGCTCGATGCCACCTTGGGCAAGCTTGGGTTCACTCGCTGCGCGATAGAGCACGCGCTCTACACGCGGCGATGGGGGAAGGAGGAGCTCGTTGTCGGCGTGTATGTGGACGATTTGATTGTCACTGGAGTGCGGACGGGGGACAATGATAGCTTCAAGCGCGAGATGGATGCTCATTTCAAGATGAGTGATCTTGGCGCACTCTCCTACCTCAGCATTGAGGTGAGGCAGGGGAAGGAGCACATCTCCCTGGGCCAGCGTGCCTATGTGGAGAAGCTGCTGGAACGCAGCGGCATGGCGGATTGCAAGCCTTGCGCGACGCCAATGGAGGAGAGGCTGAAGTTGAGCAAGCACAGCGTCACGACAAAGGTGGACGCGACGCGCTACCGGAGCATTATTGGCGGGCTGCGCTACCTCACCCACACCAGGCCGAACATTGCGTTCGCGGTTGAGTACGTCAGCCGCTTCATGGAGGACCCACGTGAAGATCATTGGACGGCGGTCAAAAGGCTGCTGCACTACGTCAAGGGGATGCTTGATCAAGCGATCATCTTCCCCAAGGGTGGCGACAAGAGTGGGCTACAGCTCGCGGTCTTCAGTGAGGCACTTCCCAAGGCAAAGGAAGGTGAGCCAGGGCTCACTATCTTCAGCGATGTAGACATGGCGGGTGACATTGATGGTCGACGGAGCACCTCTGGTGTGCTCGTCTTCCTTAGAGCAGCCCCCATTGCTTGCCAGTCGCTGAAGCAGAAGATTGTGGCGCTGTCGACGTGTGAGGCGGAGTACGTCGCAGCAGCCACGGCGGCGTGCCAGGCTGTTTGGTTGCGCCGTCTGCTGGGCGAGCTGACTGGCGAGGAAGCTCACCCGCCAGCCCTGATGGTGGACAATCAGCCCACCATCGCCCTTGCAAAGAATCCAGTCCTCCACGACCGCAGCAAGCACATCGACACTCGTTTTCACTTCATCGGTGATTGTGCCGATGGAGGACAGATTGTTCTGGAGTTTGTCAAAACCGGACGACAGCTCGCAGACACCTCACCAAGCCACTCGGCCGTCTTCGGTTCATGGAGCTGAGGACCAAGATTGGAATGGTGGAAATCAAGCAAGAGCAGCAAGATTAGGGGAAGAATTGTTGAATAATTTGCTGCTGGTCTTGCACAAGTCTGCAACTGCAGACCAATCTTCAGTCAAGGCTGCAGCTTGGTGACTAGAAATATGAGACTGCTGACCAACTTTGATCAGCAGCAAAGCTGTAGTGGGATCACTTGACTAGGAGTAGTGGGGACATAGAATTTTGGTAGGCCATCGTGTCCCTTAGCTAATAAGTATTGCAGGCTTATCCTGCAGCTAGGATAGTAGATTTTTTACTGTAGTATAGCAGCCCACCTTCTTTGGTTTCAGTTCATACACAAACTGAACCTACCCCTCTGTATTTATAGTGTAGCACTGGTAATGTAATTCTTAGTTCAGTTGCCACAACCAAAGGCAGAGCCTTGGCCAACACTGGAGCTTCTGCAGTGTGTGTGTTGTGCTCACCTCTTCCTCTACCTCTAGCCATTAGTGAGTGAGTGTGTGTGCTGGTAAGCTCACTGCTTACCTGTGCAGGGCAGCGAGGGACCAACATCTCTTTCCACTAATTTCTTTCTGGAGATCCTGCAGTGCTTTCTCACAAACTTGCTCATTTGTGTAGCATATGTTTTTTTGCAATATTAGCCACATCAAATTCGTCTGACACACAACACCATCTACAAAGCTTGAAATGATTTTTTATCACAGGGTCACTGTAAATGAGTTGCACAAAGGTTGTCTTGCCCAGCCCACCCACTCCAACAATGGGAAGGACCAAGAGATTGTAGCCGCTCTCTTCGTCAAGCAATATCTTTATGATCTTTCTTTTTTCTTCATCTCCGGATCTGCCAACAATATCCTTGTCAGAGTCGACCATGATGGAAACAGTCTTTCGCCATTGCTTGGGTCTTGGTGCTTGCGGCCGTTGTGTGAACCCAAAGTCATTCATCTCTTTGGCAAGGACCTCAATGTTCTGCACAATCTTGCGCAGCTTTGATAAGGAATGACTAGAACATGGGGAGAAACTGGACTGGAACGCCTGGCCGGGCAGGAAACCCGGCCAGATCGCCGAAGAACAGACCGCCTAAGGCTGCTTCTATTCTTCTTCGATGATCGCTTGCACAACCTATGGTTCCCCTTTATAACTCAAGTGACACTGCTAGTAAATCAAACCTACTAAAGCCAGGTTGATGGTGCATGCCCATGAGGACTTGGCCTTTTATTCTTAGCCACAGGCTCGGTCAAGAGCTGAGGCATGCGCTGGTGCATGCCCCTAAGGACCTGGTGGTCGTGCATCCCTCTAGAGACCTCTTCTACTGCCATAACACTACTCCACCCCTCCAAGACAGTGCGTCCTCGAGTTGTGGCAATTGCTGGAGCGAACACCATGCAGTCCAACTGAAAACCCTGATGGGATCTAATCCGCCTAGATCGAATCCATGTAGCGCCCGCACATGGAGTCGAAGGTGCCCTCCAACAGCAGCCACCCTCGCCATGTGTTCAGCAGAGCGGGACTGCACTAGAGGCAGCCATGGCCCTGCTTGTGATGGCTGCGCCGCCAGCGGATGAAAAGGGATTGGTATTGCCACTGGTAGAGGTAGTGATAATGCCGAAGTCATGGCCGCTTGGGTCTTCGCTGGTGGTGTCAAGCGTTGTACAGCGCCGCCCGCCGGAGCAGCCACCTGGTTCTCGTTCATGTTGGCCTCGGTTGGCAACATTGATGGCCATCTCGCCTTTCAAGGCCTTCACAGAGAGAAGGGGGTGGATGAAGGCAACCATGCCTGCGGAGGAGGAGAGCAACGGCGTAGCTGGCACCGTCTTTGTTGGTAATGGCGCAGATGCAGCAAGTGGCGTAGCAGTGTGGAACTGCACAGGCACCACTGCGGCTGTCGGTGGCACTGCTGGCGATGTTGTTGAGGACGGTGATGCAGCAACCACAGACGTTATTGAGGACGGTGGTGCAGCAACCATAGTGGAATCGACAGCCACGGCCCCCTGCTGCAGCACAGGGTCCTCCACCATGAGGTCCAGTGTTGATGAAGGTGGAGCAGCAGGTGTATTGCCATTGATGATGTCGAGTAGTGCGAGGATGTGGTCGAGCTTCGCATCCAGTCTCGCCTCAAAGGCCACAGGATCGAACGGAGTGTCGGACATGATTGTTGATGCACTCGTGGAGGTCTCTGATACCAAACTAATTAGGAACGACTAGAACATGAGGAGGAACTGGACTGGAACGCCTGGCCGGGCAGGAAACCCGGCCAGATCGCCAAAGAACAGGCCGCCTAAGCCTGGTTCTATTCTTCTTCGATGATCGCTTGCACAACCTACTGTGCCCCTTTATAACTCAAGTGACACTACTAACAATAGTAAATCAAACCTACTAAAGCCAGGTTGATGGTGCATGCCCATAAAGACCTGGCCTTTTATTCTTAGCCACAAGCTCGGTCAAGAGCTGAGGCATGCGCTGGTGTATGCCCCTAAGGACCTGGTGGCCGTGCATCCCTCTAGAGACCTCTTCCACTGCCATAACAAGCTTCCTGCCCATCCTGTAATGAAACACAATGGGGTTACGAGAAGGGAAGAGGCTTACAACATCCACGCTCAACGTGTTGTAGTGCCCTTTCTTGCAGGCATCACGATGGAGTGCTTCATACTTGAACTCGTTGAAGACATCGATCGCTTCATAGGAGACCTTCTTGAGTGCTTGGATCCAAGAACTTATTCCTGGTCCGCTAGGCCCTGACTCAGCTTCATCGATGAAATCCAAGATGGCTGGGAGCCTGCGTGACAGGATCTCCGCTGCTCCTCCATGCCTTGCATCACCTTGTATTGGTCCAGCAGGTAGCTGGACACCTTATCCTTCAGCAAGGGGACCAACGGCCCGATCATCAACTCAGCCATAGCTGCTCTCACAACTTACAGTATTATTTGTAAAAAGAGGAAAGAGAATACTCACCAGCAATGGAGAAATCCGAGAAAACATAAAGAAGAGCAGCTGCAGAAGGTTTGAGTGCCTGCTTCGTAACCGGTGTCGCTGCAAGTTCCCTTCTCTCACCTCCAGGTCAGCCATCTATGTCTCCACCGCGGTTGTGGACAAATCAATGTGCACTCATGGAAAAGATGCAATCGTTTGCAATAGGAAACTATTTGGAGCACTGGCCTGGGTCCATTTGCCAAGGACTTTAGGACAAAGTTGGCCAGAAAGCTGCGAGGAAGACTCAAGGAAACACCATATGCCTTCACCAACTAATGATGTGAAAGTGAAAGCATTTAGCAATAGTGATGTGACACAATGTGAAAATATTCTTCCACATAGCTATCAAGAAAGCCTCCACTTCCCACTAGGAGCAAATATATAAAACGTCTAGCACTTGCATGGTTGGAAGGCATAGATTAATTTTCCTTTTTTTATACTGAAATAATTTTCTTTTCCAGCATATAAAAATGGTTATATGAAATGGAGTTAGAAGAAAAAAAAACTCAACCTGCGGAGGAATGATTGCCCCTGTAGCATTACCAACCATCTCATCAGGCGAAGAAAACTCCCGAACCCCTGCCCCACCCTTACACAGCAGAATCTGTTGCCCAAGCGAGAATTGGGTCGGGTCTTAGACCTATGCTTTGGTTTATGGGGCGGGCGAGGGGAATTTTTTTAACCTCAGTCTGAAAATCGCTCCCACGGGGAGTCGAACCCAGGACCTGAGGAGTGCTACTCAGACATCCAAACCACTCGGCTAGAGACTCTTTCTTAAGTTTTATAAAAATACAGAAAGGCTTTCTTCATTCTCCTCATTTTCAATCAAAAGATCTAAAAAACGAGTAATCGGACTTTAAGTTCAAATTATCTTGAAGGTGTCTTCACCTTATAGTAATGTACTATGCAACTAGGCATGTAGCTCACCCAAAGCAAGATGCTCTCCGCTTGGAACTAAAAAAAACATTCACTTGGAGTAGATGAGTACTAAACTACAAAAACTAATATAGACGTTGTTGCTTTCTTGTTGGCCAGTGAGCAAACAATCTTTTGTACCACACGCATGTTCTTGTTGTCATGGAATTGAACTGTATTCTCTGCCATTCCGTCCATGCCAACCCTGTACAGACGAACAAGGCCTCGTATGGAAGATTAGCCTAAGACCATATGACCTAGCGTGCTCTTTAAATCGGAAGTGATTAATAGATAAAATTGTGCAGCTTAAAAGTTAGTCGGCTGACCCATGTGCACTCGTTCCTCCGCCATGACTGCTTGTATCACCCTGTACTGGTCCAGAAGATAGCTGGACACGATCTACTTCAGCTATTGTTGCTCTCACTGCTCTGAATTGGCCACACGCAGAACTGAGGTAAACCAAAACTGCAGTGGAGAGGGTACGTACAGAGAGAAATGGTCTGGGAGAGTGCGTAATCGAGAGGAAATGGATGAAGACGTGTTGACTTAGTGGTGGCCGTGTACAGTGGTTTGTTCATTCCTTTTTGACTAGTGGATTGTGATGTCACTTGTAATCAGCGACTTACGATGCGTTTCATTTTCATATTAGCACTGTGAAGTTCTGCTATAGCATATGTTTGAAACCTCCTATGAATGATTCCAAGCTGGGTCATGTAGTTCAACAGTACTGTTGGGCACCGCGTGGTAAATGCGGAGAGCAACACTCATGCAAACAGTACTGCTGGGCATAGGTGGCCCAAAATTAGAATGAAATTTAAAGATATTATTTTCCCACAAAACTAATTTAACTTTGGAAATTGCAAATGGACAGACGACATTGCCAAATTCTACCAATGAACCGTCCCAAATTTGAAGAAATCATCTACTGGACAAACGATATTGCCAAATTCGTTCTACCAATGAACGACCTCTGTTTTTTCATGCTGTAAAAAACAGAGGACATCAAATCTTTCTTTGGAAAAAAAATACCTGAGCAGCATACGCCTACCGCCCACAACGAAGCACCACTGCCCCCTGCGCGGCGCCCTACGGCCTTGGCGCTGTGCCCGCTGCGCCTCAACGCCGCCCTCCCACTCTCCCGAACTGCCGATGGCATCTCCCTGCCGGACGCCACGACGGAGACATGGAGACGACCCAGATTGGGACGCCCGAACCCTGAGAGAGGTGTCCAGGTGCTGGCCTTTTTAATCCGCTCAAAGTCAGCCCATGTGTAATAAACGAAATTTGAGCTAAAACGAATATGAGATGTCTTCTCCCGGAACACAAATGAAAAAAACCTACAAATCTTTTGTGCTTAAAAAAAAGTGCGAGATGCTGCTTCAGCTTTAGCCACGCAAATTCTTCATATTCCTTTTTATTTCTCATCAAACAAATGACATCTTCTTCTAGAAATTCCAACGGACGAATAATTATTAAGTCCTCCTCTTTCTGACAAGACATTTCTCAAAAAAAATTCAATACCGTTCTCCGTCAAACGAAAATAAATAGTTTAATCATAAATATAAAAAAATAAACAAATAATTATTTCAAGAATCTATAAAAATATATTTACCAATAAACAAATAAATTAAAGTACATGCGAACTGATCATATATTAGTTGGTTGGGTTCCTTTGGTAGAACTGGTCTACTTGGGTTCAAAGTCCTCACTTGGCATATGCTCATATTTTTCTGAATTTATTTTAGAATTTAACGGCGCTCTGCAGTGAGGTGCCTGTGATGCCTTGTAAGTTCTTTGGAGGTGCTCATATTGATAGGTTTACATACGTGTATTCATAAAGGCGAATAAACTGAGTGTCATCAGGAGGTGCTATGTAGAGTTTACGTACATGTGTTCATAAAGGTGAGTAAGGTGAGTGTCATCAACAGTGTACTGTGTTATTATCTAAAAAACTAAAGTACATAAAAATGATGCGAGACAAACAAATAAAATAAAATATTTCAACGTCCTGCTTGGCAATGAGCCGATTCAGGTAAATTTTTTTGTTGCCCGTCTATACAACCGAATCCTGTAGGCTGTAGTAGAGCTGATTCATAGACATGGCACTATGTACGTCTCGTAATCTATACATATCTATAAAAGTCGTAGCTTTGGAACGGGTCCGTCCCCCTCACGCGACACTGTTCCCGCAACAGTGGTTTAGAACAGCAAACCCGTACGGTACAGTAACGGACTATGCGAACAGTCAGACCCGTTAAGAAACAGTAAAACCCGTTATGAAACAGTACGCCCGTTAAGGAAACAGTGAACCCGTTAGAAAACAGTAACACCCGTTAATGAACAGTAGAGCGATTTATAATATCAACCCGCTAAGAAACAGTAAAACCCGCTAAGAAACAGAGCACCCGCGCTATGCGCGGGATCCCTGCTAGTTTGCAAATATTTTTGATGACTTATTGCTATGGGAATGAAGCATGACAATGAACTGATTATGATCTAAAGCCTGGATTACTAAACTCTAATCTAATTGAAATAGGTACTGTTGACCCTGGTTTGATATATGCAACATGATCTAAAATAATGTAATTATTAGTTGCGGTTTCCCTTCCTATATCTTATACATATAGCGATGTCATCAACAAGAAAATAAGTGGTTAATTCACATCATGGTTAGTATTACTTTAAATTTAATTGATGCTCGTATTAATTTAGTGATCTTTATTAAGGTTTAACTTGGTGCGCTTTTGAGTTCATTTAGTGCTATGTATCGAATTAGAGATGGTGTATTGGGTGGTGAATCTAATTCACCACAACAATCCTCACTATTGAGTGGTCCAAGTAATTCATAGCATTGTGAGGTTTACTTTATGGCAACCTATATTATTATTAGGAAGCATCAATGACTTCAAATTGAAATGCCCATCATGGTAAACTATATGATAATTTTAAGGCATATTAGTTAATGGTAAGCATGTGAGTTATTTGCAAGGAAATTAATTGTTATTCACTGATTATATATGGTTTTGTTTTCAAGACATGTGTGTTGTATGTGTATTGTTATTTCTTAAAAATTTTATTGTTATTGCTCCTTGTAATGATTTTTTTTGTAGAGACTAGTTTATTGCACGTGTATGTGTACTAGTCTTGAAAACAGAGTGTTATTTCGCGTTTGCAATTTACTTTTAGATAGAAAAGTTAATTTGTTTGGACAAGGTACCTATAAAACAGGTATTCTACGCCTCAGACTATTGAAAACTGTCTAAATAACTCTCCTGAGATGGTTTTGAAGGTGTTTTTTTGTGACGTGACATATTAAAAATTTTATATAACCCCTGATATATCAAGGGTTGACTATATAACCCCTCAACTATAAAATATGATATTGTAGCCCTTAAAATATCTAATAATGTTCAAATAAAGGTCATGTAGGGTCGTTTAGACACCGTATATATCCCACCACAGTGGCCTAAGCACACAGCTTGCACACAGGCTCATCGACTGCCTCCCTCTCTAAACTCCTTCGAGACTTGTGCTACCGCCCGATGAACACCACCTTATTTCCTACTCCACATCATGTACTCCTCAATGACATTGAGCTCATGCATGGCTCCTCCCACATCCTTGTCCCCTCTCACTTTCTCCTCCTAACAAGTCTACCTAAATAATTGAAGGACATCACAGCACTACTGGAATCCTCTTGTCTTCCTTGGGCCGAAAATCCTTGGGAAAGGTTTAAATACCCTACCCTAGTTCGGAAATGCTTTCACGGGAAACTAAGAAGTGCCCTAAAGTTTCGATAGAAAACCCTAGGGAAATTACTTCCCTAGGGTATTTGTGCCCTAGGGAAATCTGCTGACATGCCACTTGAGTGTCCACGTATAAAGGTCATTTCCCTAGGGGTGATTTTTGTAGGGACGATGATGTAGGCGTGGCATGCTTGAGCTCAATGCCATCGACAAGTGATGGAGGTGGAGCAAAGAGACAAAATGTCACATGCTACTCGTTAGCACGGTAGCTCAGTCTAGAAAGATTAGGAGATGGAGGCAACAAATGGTCTACGTTCAAGCATGTGTGTTTAGGCCAGTATGTTGAGATACGGTATCAAAACGACCATAAAGACCGTCCGCTGAGTCATTTGAACATTGTTTGATGCTTTACGAGCTATAATATCATGTTTTATAGTTCAGGGGCTATACAGTCAACCTTTGATATGTTAAGGGGTTATATAGACTTTTTAATATGCCACATCACCAAAACCACATTAAAAAATGTCTCAGGGATTATTCAGTATAATAGTTGGTTTTATAAGGGGTGAAGCAGACAAACACCGAGGGGTTAATTTGTTTTGTGTGTCAACCATCTCGAATCCTCAGTTAATCTAAGAGGAATAGAGGATTATGAAATTAGCATACGCGTCACATTGACTGAGCACAAGTCAATCGCTTAGCCACTAAGTCGAGTTAGAGGAATTTGCAGGTAAATATTACCCCCTCGTAGATCCAATTTCATTGCCATCAGCTTCAAATTAAACGATCCATCGCGACAAGACAAGAACCGCTACTATGGCGAGCCTCCTCGAGAAGTTCGTAGTCGCTGAGCAGTGGGAAGTCGAGGACATCGCCGGCCGGCTGGGCATGGTCTTGCACGGCGCCTTCCTCTTCGCCGGCTTCCAGCCCTACGGCGCGCAGCCACGGTCAGGATACCTCCTGAAGAAGCAATCACGCAAGAAGGGAGGCTCGCTGTGCCTCTCCCGACAGTACACCGCGCCGGACCTTGCGCACCGCGAGGGCGCGGACGCTGCTGTGCTGATGCTGTGTGCGCAGGGGACCGACGTCGCGCTCCTCGTGTTTCTCGTCACCGACGGTGACGACGTGCCGGAGAACGCGTACCTGGAGCGCCTGGATCTCCTCACCGTGTGGCCGCTCCTCTCCCGTAGCCTCGGTGGCGTGGAGCCCTGGGCGTCGCGGATCTGCAAGTCGCTCGCCGACGGCGTGTGCTGGGGCTTCCTCGACGAGCTGTGCCGCAGGAACGGACTGCCGCTGACCGGCTTCGAGTCCCTGCCCGACGACCTCAAGGGAGCCGTCTTGGAGAAGCTCAACGACGGCAAGGACCTCGCGAGGGTGGAGTGCGTCAGCTCCCAGCTGAGGCTGCTCGTGGCGGAGCGCGACCACGAGCTGTGGAAGGCCTTGTACAAGGCCCTGCCTGTGCGCCAGCGCCGGGGCTACAGGTGGCGTTTGCGGTGGTTCCTCCCCGACGCCGAGAGGTCCGACGAGGAGCAGGAGACTCTCAGTCTGGGATCGAGCTGGAAGGACAAGTACGTGGAGGCCAGGCGGCGTTCGCGTCCCATGCTGTTCTCGTGGTTCTTCGACTCCTTCGATCCCATCCCAATGATTCGTCGCAGGGGCCTGTTCTCATGGCCCCTTGGCCTTGACTACTGGTTCATCCAAGATCCGCCGGAGGAGGAGAAGACGGTTCCTCCAAGGGTCGACCGAAGCGGTGGTGGCCGCCGCCGGAAGCTGGCACGGAACGACTGCAAGAAGAAGTGGCATGGTGGCGGCGCTATCCACTCGCCGTCGTCTCGCTATCGATGGAAGCATCGCTAGCTGCTCATCATGCGCTGCTCATATGCCTGCAACTGAAATCCTGCATATATAGTCAACTCAACGACCGACGATGCGTTTGATTTATTTGTTTCGAGATTTCGATCATGGAACGAATGGAATGGACTGGTCAGATTGTAATTAATTAGTGCTGTTATGCTCCGCATAACTGGTGACTATCACACACCGCAGTAATAATGTACATCTGAATGGTTTATTGGGAATTCAGTATTGAATTTTAGTCAGTGTGTTGATCTCACGGTAATTCTGCTTGTTGATTGGTGTTGCTTGAACGTACTATCCAGAATCGGAGTCGCTCGGATGTTTTTGACCGAATCAGTAGGGGAACCCCTACCTAATATTTTTTTTTCTTTTCAAATAAATGAAAGAATGTTCTGTACAGGGTGAAAGGAGAAAAGTTACAGGGCAGCTAGGCCCAAAAGAAAAAAAGGGGGGTAGAAAACTAAATGAAGCTCTCTCTCCAAAGGTTGAGCGCAGGTTGGTAACTTGGCTTAGCCTTAATGCACACAAGGCCGAGCTCCTCCTTGAAGACCCTCTTCAAATTGGGAAGGCTGAAATGTTCATTGTCAAAGATGAAAGCATTTCTTGTTGTCTAGATGGTCCAACAAGCTGTCATGAAGATTTCTCTGAAGACCGGATTACCAAAGGTAGTTCTAGCTTCAATGATCATATCTAGTGGTTGTAGATTTCTGTTCCAGATGATGGAGATCGAGTTCCAACAGGCTTGACTGAAGCTGCAGTCAAAGAACAGGTGAAAGCTTGTTTCTTCACAACCAGTATTGCACAGAACGCAGCTGTAATCATCAAGTGCCATATTCTTTCTTTTCAGGAGGTTTCTTGTGTTGAGCCTGTCTCTGAGTAGCAGCCAAAAAAAGAACTTGTGCTTCCCTAGATTGCTAGAGGCCCATAGCCAGTTGAACAGAGGGGAGCAAGGTGTGTGACCAATGAGCATTTTGTATGCTTTCTTGCTTTTGAAGGTGGATGACCCCCAGCTGTAGGACCAGGTATCATCTAGATTTTCATTCCAAGATCTTTGCTGTAGGAGGTCATGTACTTCGTCTAACTGGGCAGTAGCTTGTGTGGACAGAGGCAAGCTGAAGATTCTGTTCAGTTCTTGGTCCAGGAAGAACCTAATAGAGCATTTTGGTTTCTTGGTGAAGGAGAACAAATGTGGATATTGCTCTTTGAGGACAGCACCTGACCAAGCTTCAGACCAGAAGAGGACACTATTACCCCTATTTGGGGAGCAGATAGTAATGTCTCTGAATTTGCCAAAAAGTTGCATAACTTCTTTCCACCAAAAGGAGCCAACAGGGCTTCTAGCTTGTGGAGGAGTTTGGGTGTTAGACTACAGTTTGGTCCAAGTAAGAGTGACCCATGGGGTATCTGCCTTGTTATAAAATTTATCAAGGAATTTCATGAGTAGGGCATTGTTCTGACTTTTGATGTCAATTATACCTAGGCCGCCTTGATCCTTGGGCTTGGTGGCAACTTCCCATGCAACAAGGCATTTACCTCTTCTGTTAATTTGTTAATTTCACCTCTGCTCCATAGACAATTTTTTCTGTAGGTATCAATCTGCTTTATTACTTGGGGGTATCTTGATAGTGCACATATAAAAGGTTGGGAGTGCAGAGAAGACAAAATTCACTAAGATGAGCCTGCCATGATAGGATAGGTGTCTGCTGATACCAGTCAATCTTTTCTCAATCTTAGTTGGCATGGGTGTGTATTCATGCAGGGAGGGTTTTGTTGTGCCCAGTGGTAACCCCAAGTATGTAAAGGGCATCGACTCAACTTTGCAACCAAAAGTTCTTGCTAGGTGAATGGCTCTCTCAGGGGTAGAGTTGATGGGCACCATGAAGGATTTTCCAAAATTGACATGTAGCCCTGTAGAGTCAAAGAATGATCTGAGTAAGCCTTTGAGATTAAAGAGAGTTCTAGCATCACCAGGGAGGATCAGCAGAGTGTCATCAGCATATTGGATGATTGGAAAATCTCCTCCGAAGTCTTCACTTAAAGGATGCTTGATTACACCAGTCTGCCAGGCTTTGTTGACCACAGATTGCAAGAGGTCAGCTGCAAGCACAAAAATGAGTGGAGATAGAGGGTCACCTTGCCTCACTCCCCTTTTGCAGGTGAAAAATTTCCCTGGGATTCCATTGAGCAGGACTGAAGAGGTGGCAGTGCTTAGAATGTTGTGGATCCAGTTAACCCATTTATCTGAGAAGCCCCTATGCTTGAGAGCTTGGAGAATGACTTCATGCTCTAGCTTGTTAAAAGCTTTTTCAAAATCAAGCTTGAGGATAATAATCTCCTTCTTTGAGTGGTGGCACAGGTGAAGGAATTGGAAAGCCCAAGCTAAACAATCTTGTATTGTTTTTCCTTTTATAAAGCTGTACTAGTTTGCATGGACCAGCTGTAGAATGACACCTTGTAATCTGCTGGAGAGGAGCTTTGTGATACACTTGAGAGTGTAATTAAGTAGGGAAATTGGTCTATAATCATCCACTGTCTTAGGGTTATTTTTCTTAGGGATCAGTGCAATAGTGGATGAGTTGATACTGCTGAGATCAGTGTTCAAGTGGAAGAAGTCCCTGAAAAACCTTAAGAAGTCATTTTTAACAATACTCCAACTCTTCTTGATAAAAAGGCCATTGAAGCCATCTGGCCCAGGTACATGGCTATTTGGCAGAGTTTTGATGACATGTTCAATTTCCTCACTATTGAAATCTGTGTCCAAATGATCCAGGCTGTGTTCTGTCAACAACTCACTGAGGTTGTAGGATATGCCAGTGAACTCACTAACTCCAAGTCTGTTCTTGTAGGCTTCCCAAAGCAAATTGGCTTTTTGATCATGATCTGTCACTGTACTGCCATCAGATCTACTGAGGGAGACTATGAAGTTTCTTTTGTAAGAAATCGGATGTTGCAACTTGCAAGTTGTGATTTGGGTCACTGTCACCGTTCCTTGTTGGTCTACAGTCAAGACAGAACGCGGCTCCGGAGATTCGTGGATGGTGGATGCTGACAAGTGGGAAGCCGACGACCTCGCCGGCCGGCTGGAACGGCGTCGTAATGTTCCATGCGCGCGTACTTCCACACAAGGCACCGGCGACAGGTAGTGCTCGTACCGAGACCACTATATGCATATTGAAAAGAGAAATTTTTACTTAGGGTCCTCGGACGTGTTCGAGTTCTTCTCGGTACTTTCAAATTGCCTTTTACCTGTGTAAATTTTTTGTGCAGTTCTCATTCATGTCACCATAATTTTAAATTGAGCATTTGGTTCCTTAAACTTGTCCCATGTTTTTATCCTGATCCAGATATTTTTAGAATGCACACTTAGCTCCCAAAACTTGTCCTTTTCTAAAAAAAAGCTCCCAAAACTTGTATTATTATTATATGATTACAGTCCATCTCCATCTCCCACACTGCTTTACATGAGCCTACCAAGATCGTGCGGCCAAATTGCGTTGGACTTTGTTCATCAACCCAAATAGTGTAACGCACTAGGGCCAAGACGTACGACGGGCTCAGGAGGGATGTACCTTCCTAGGACCTACTATGTCGCTTGCCCGCCATTGCTGTGCTTGCCCTATTGCAGATCCCAGCTGACGGCAATTGCATTCAACTCCACGGCCGTGCCACCACACTCCTTCCTCTTCCGGTCGCGCAGGAGCTCATGCTCATTCTCGTCATCTCCTCACACTCGATTCCGCATGCACTCTTTCGTCTTTCATCACCTCCCTCGGCAACGGCGCTGTTGAGTGTAGTGTGCAACATGGCGGCACAGGCAGACACGACATAGCCTAGCAGTAGCATGGCAACGTGGGTGCGGCACCACACCAATGATGCAACATAGGCGGCGCCAAGTAGTAGGGCAAGCATGCATGGTGCAGCGCTACGTGGCTACATGGATAAGATGGGCATGCACGGTGTGGCGGAGGTGAGGATAGTGATGCGAGGATGGACGGACCATAATGGTACAATAATACAACTTTAAGAATCTTAGTGTGCAATTTATAAGTACTGGGACTGAGATGGGAACTCTGGACAAGTTTAAAGAGCCGAAGGTGTAATTTGCATGGACCGGGACCGATATAAGAACTCAGGACAAATTTAGAGAGTTGAATGTACAATTTTAAAATACCGAGACCTCAAGAACTTAAGACAAATTTGAGGACCAATAGTAAAATTTACTCTTTCTAAATAGTTATTTTGGTCCCTCAGTTATATGTCAGAATCTTAATTTCATCTTTAAACTTTTAGAATGGTCATTTCTGCTCTCAAACTGTATTTCAGCCCTCAAACTTTATTTTTTAAGTTTAGTTTCATTCATGCACTTGATAGTTCATGAATGAAATTGAGTCCAGAGTACATTGTTGAGAACCAAAATGGTCACTTTAATAGTTTTAGGACAAAGCTAAGCCTAAAAATAAAATTTAAGAACTAAACAACCATTTTGAAAATTCTTGAATAAAATTGAACCTCACATGATAACAGGAGCATAAAATGGCTATTCCTTTTTTCAAGAGAAAATGCATATATATATATAGGACAAAGAGAAAAAACAATTTGACTGTAGGTTAATTCTCAATGTAGCTTACCAATGAACGACCTCTGTTTTTTCATGCTGTAAAAAAACAGAGGACATCAAATCTTTCTTTGGAAAAAATTAATACCTGAGCAGCATACGCCTACCGCCCACAACGAAGCACCACCGCCCCTGCGCGGCGCCCTACGGCCTCGGTGTTGTGCCCGCTGCGACGCAACGCCGCCCTCCCCCTCTCCCGAACTGCCGGCGGCATCTCCCTGCCGGGCGCGGGACGCCACGACGGAGACATGGAGACGACCAAAATTGGGACGCCCGAACCCTGAGAGAGGTGTCCAGGTGCTGGCTTTTTTAATCCGCTCAAAGTCAGCCCATGAGTAGTAAACGAAATTTGATATTTCGGCCTTCGGTAAAACGAATCTGAGATGTCTTCTCCCAGAACCCAAATGGAAAAAACCTACGAATCTTTCATGCTTAAAAAAAAGGTGAGAGATGCTGCTTCACATTTAGCCACGCGAATTCTTCGTATTCCTTTTTATTTCTCATCAAACAAATGACATCTTCTTCTCGAAATTCCAACAAACGAATAATTATTAAGTCCTCCTCTTTCCCGACAAGACATTTCTCAAAAAAAAATTCAATACCGTTTTCCGTCAAACGAAAATAAATAGATTAATAATAAATATAAAAAATAAACAAATAATTATTTCAATAATCTATAAAAATATATTTAACAATAAAAAAATAAATTAAAATACATGCGAACTGATTATATATTAGTTGTTGGGTTCCTTGGTAGAACTTGTCCACTTAGGTTCAAAGTCCTCGACTTTGCATGTGCTCGTATTTTTCTGGATTTATTCTAGAATTTAACGGCGCTATGTAGTGAGGTGTCTGTGGTGACTTGTAAGTCCTTCGGATGTGCTCATATGGATACGGTTTACATACGTGTATTTATAAAGACGAGTAAGCTGAGTGTCATCAGGAGGTGCTCATATAGATAAGGTTTTTACATACGTGTGTTTATAAAGGTGAGTCTCATCTACGTTGTACTGTGTTATTATCTTAAAAAATTAAAGTACATAAAAATGATGCGAGACAAACAAATAAAATAAAATATTTCAACGTCCTGCTTGGCAATGAGCCGATTCAAGTAAATTTTTTGTTGCCCGTCTATACAACCGAATCTTGTAGGCTGTAGTAGAGCTGATTCATAGACATGGCACTATGGTACGTCTCGTAATTTGCAAATATTTTTGATGACCTATTGCTATGGGAATGAAGCATGACAATGAACTGATTATGATCTAAACCCTGGATTACTAAACTCTAATCTAATTGTAATAGGTACTCTTGACCCTGGTTTGATATATGCAACATGATCTAAAATAATGTAATTATTAGTTGTGGTTTCCCTTCCTATATCTTATACATATAGCGATGTCATCAACAAGAAAATAAGTGGTTATCAATCTAATTCACATCATGGTTAGTATTATTTTAAATTTAATTGATGCTCGTATTAATTTAGTGATCTTTATTAAGGTTTAACTTGGTGCACTTTTGAGTTCATTTAGTGCTATGTATCAAATTAGAGATGGTGTATTGGGTGGTGAATCTACTTCACCACAACAATCATCACTATTGAGTGGTCCAAGTAATTCATAGCATTGTGAGGTTTACTTTATGGCAACCTATATTATTATTAGGAAGCATCAATGACTTCAAATTGAAATGCCCATCATGGTAATCTATATGATAATTTTAAGCCATATTAGTTAATGGTAAGCATGTGAGTTATTTGCAAGGAAGTTAATTGTTATTCACTGATTATATATGGTTTTGATTTCAAGGCGTGTGTTGTATGTGTATTGTTATTTCTTAAAAATTTATTGTTATTGCTCCTTGTAATGATTTTTTTTGGACTAGTTTATTGCACGTGTATGTGTACCGGTCTTGAAAACAGAGCGTTGTTTCGCATTTGCAATTTACTTTTAGATAGAAAAGTTAATTTGTTTGGAAAAGGTGCTCCTCTACGGTAGTTTTGGTGTGCTTTACCCATGGGGTATGTACGTATATATAGGGATGAAAACTCTCCACCTCCATGTCAACTAGTGATATGGTGCTAATTGACGTTGCACCATCCACCTCCGCTAATAGGCCTAGTAATCATTTAAGCCCATTAGTAAATAAATATATGGGCCTTTAAGATTTATTAGGATTATTGCACAATGGCTTTGAGCGTTGGAAAAAAAATGTGAGATTTATTATTTTCGGAATTAATTATTTTCATGGATAAAATAATTTCAGAAAAGTCTAGAATTATTATTTAAGCCGCGAAAAATACTCCAAAAGCTCCGAAAATTTAGGGAAATTTTTCAGAGACATTGTGCAACATGAGGAACCCAAATAAAGTATTCGGAGCTCACTAAAAGGTAATTTTGGAGCATCTAAAAATTAGATTATGCTCATAGACAAGTGGAAACAAGGTACAGAAAAAGTCGTAAAAATTTCCGAGAAATTTGTAGAGATTGATTGATGGACGAGAAGCTGAAAGGAGTGAATCGGGTTACAAAGAAAAGATTTTGAGAGGCTCCAAACAAAAACTTGAACTGAGAAACATGGAATTTGATTGCAGAAAAAGATAAAGGCTTGCTAGAGAAGGAAGATCGACCTACTAAACGCATTTTAAAGACTTTGCTCACCCTTAACTCATAAAGAAACAATAAGCAAACATCATATCAAATCATATACACCAGCATGTATACACATAATGTTGCTAAACCCTATGATAAATTTTAATGTAATGAAAAATATTATTTTTCTATGTTTTCATGAGCATTAGAATGTAAAATTAAATCACTTTGCATCTATTTTGAAAGAAGCAAATTTTAGGGTGTTACAATTTTACCCCCCTTAAGATGAATCTCGTCCTCGAGATTCGGAAGATAGTGATCCAAGATATATGGAAACTCTGACTATAGATCTTCTTCACTTGTTCGAGTAGCCTCATCCTCTTAGCGTCACTCCATTATTTCTACATACCTTGATAATCTTACTTCGAGTAATTGGCCCACTATTTCTGAGATTTTGACAGGTATTCCAATCAGCCTTGAGATAACTCCAAACACATTCTTGGGTAACTTCCAACTGTTAGGCCATTCCTCGTTTCTTTGCTAGCAACCTTAAATGAACCGTTGTGGCGTGAAACTTGCTCACTCTTCACATCAACATTCTTTACACTTCTCATAAAGACAACCTTGTGATCACTTTGTATGATAAACTCTTGTCCCCATTGATCCAAACTACAATGCAATAACTCTTCACGATGATTAGCTATATCCCTTTTTAATCCATACTATCAGACCTCCTACTTCATACATTCACATTCCAACATAGTCTCCTTACTTTCTTTGCCAAAGTAGGTTCTATCACCAATCTTGAAAACATATGTCTATTCATGTTCAGGTTAAGTTATTAAACGCTTAAGAACAATACTTAGTCCCTGGTGTCATCCAAATCTTATTAGCATAACTCTCCAATGCCAAGGGCATCGACAATGACTCTTATTTTGCTTCTCCAAATGATAGCACCTTCCATGTCTTAATCAACTCAAATCAAATGATAATGTAACTAACTCAACCCCAACTTAGTGTAAATGCCTTTTAGACTCTAATGTCCATGTAGATATCTCTCTTATGTCCAAGAAGAGAGCATATCATGTTCCACAGTGGATATCTCCATATCATGTGTTAGGTGGTCCAACTCACTTAATTGACTTAATGCATAAGCTACCTATTTTCTTGCATAGAGCACATCCCAAGTCTTGACGAGATGTTTGTCCATCATTGTAATACCTCCAACGATCCTCTAATAGAATCTCACTATCCCAAAGTAACTCTGAGTCACACCTGCATCCTTGAGGTTCTAACTCAACGCATCAATTCTTGTGTTCTTCTTCATAATTCCACCGTTAGAGATAACCTATCCAAAACTTACTAGCCATGCTTGGTATAGCAGTGAGGTTTCCTAAGTCTCTGTAGAATCAACTATAGATTTCCAATCACCTCCAACGTTATCCATGCCAATTTACCTTAGGTATGTTGAAGGTTGAACTCCCAACTGACGACAGCTCAAAGTGAAGACCAATCCTAATAATTACCCAAGCTCTCCATAGATGATCCAAATTATCAACCTCGAGCAGAGGACACTTGTGTTTGAGAGTGACATCTCAATCATGGGGATTAACCAATACTTCCAAGTGAGGCACTAAAACACACTAAACCTTCTTTATTTTGGCTACCCCCTTAAGAAAATTAAACTAAGGGACACCAAAAGGGTATCTTGCACCTTATTCTAGATGAGCTAACTAACATTAAGGCATTCTATCATCCCAATAATACTCTGGTGTATGGGTAAGAACAAGAAATCTGAAATTTCTCGCGAGCAGAAAATCAGCACTGCAGTAAAACAGCTATAACTCTTATTCTGTAAGTCCGATGAAGTTGTATTTCATACCATTGGAAAGCTTACAAAATTCCCTACAACTTCCTTATAGAACACTTTTTCAGATTCTGCAGCTAATTTGGTCGAAAACAATGTACAACAGAAACCATTCCAGGCTTCTGACAGCACAGATACATTGTTTTGTGAATTTCATAATTCCCAATCCAAAACAGCTATGAGGGTGGTTCTTGTGGTCTGAGAAAGATAGCAAAGTCTACTATTGTCCAAAAAATTTTCCATCATTTTTGGTCTTCCAAGAAAAGAGATATAATCCGAGGAGGATAGGCTGCTCCGAAAAGATAGGATAGAGAAAACAGGGGAAACCAAAACCCGGCTATCTATTCATTAATCCCTATGCCCTACAATTATTTCTAAATGAAATTATGGGAAATCCCATGAGATCATTGCAATCATTACAAAGATCCAAATCAAGCATAAACACAATGACAACCAACGGAACACTGAAGGTTCACACTTCAAACATTGAGTCAATTGGCGATACTATCGTTCTCTTCATACCAAGGGTAAGGATCCTAAAGCTATTATTCTGATTACGCAAGAAGATGGTAAGAGAATATTCTAAAAGCATATCAAGGCAATGAGTATAGATGAGAGCAAGGCTTTAAAATAAGCATCAAGGAGGAGACAAATATCAAGGGTAGATATATAGTAGAGAAGAAAATGTCAAGGATTATAGAGCAAGGATTTTATAGCAAGTTCAAAATCTTAAGACGACCATTTTCTAACTAGGCTTGCGTCCTACAATCAGCATTGCTCTGATACCACTCTGTCACACCCGGTTTTAAGGACAAAACCAGATATACACTATATATGAAATAAAGGAGTCAAATCTCACATATAGCCGCAGATAAGTGTAATACCAAGAGACAAATGCTTAATATACATAACTCAATAGTATAAAATATACCTTAGAGAGTAATACAGCGGAAATACAACTCCGAACACCGGGTATAGACTTCACTCTAGGAACAAACTGATTGGTTGATCACAAGCCTATTAACCCCAGAGACTATTCCTGAGGTGTGGGAAATAGCAAGAGTGAGTCCATGTCGAACTCAGCAAATATATCATGGGGTTCATGAGGCTCAAAAGGTTGACACTGGTTTACTGTGATAGCTTTTAGTGAGTCATCTTTTAGCAATTGAGTAGCAACATGTTTACCATAAGCCCAAATAACCTTATGATCATGTAAACGAGAATAATATATAGCAAGAAACAATAATCATTAGTGACCATCAATATCATCAGTATTATCATTATCATCAATGTTCATCATTTATTCTGTAAGGGTCCAAGGCCGCTCGTGACCGTGAGCACGACTGATATACCAGTTTTACACTCTGCAGAGGTTGTACACTTTCACCATGAGTCGTGATTTACCCTTTTGCCCGAGGTGATCAGCCTCTTGACCCACTTCCAAGGAAGGTCGGCAGGGTTCACTATAAAGTCTTTCAAAGGTTCGTCTAACAAGTTAGGGCCATTAGATTCACTCGGCAAACAGATGTAGAGCCCCCTTCCAAATGGCACAATGACGCGCAGCCTATACACATAAGGACAGAGGCCGCATATACCCGATTCGTCAAGCCGTTCTTACGCCATGAAGGTTACCACTAACAAGCTAGTAAAGGTCCTTATACTTGACTAAAGCCAGAGCCATATAGCCCTCACAGTTGTACTGTAAGTCCCGGATGTTCGCTTACAGATAAGTCCTTAAGGAGAGAAACTAGAGCACTATAAACACAACCCAATATGCTCTAGCCCTCTTGAGCCATGTTGCTATAAAGTATCTTTTAAACATTTATTGCATATACCATTAGTCAAGTTACAGATCATGGTTATTTATCTTGAGCACTAGCATAAATACTATCCAATGCAATGTTCCACCGGTGTCAAGGTACAAGATACAAAAGCTAGGATATCCTTAGGGGTAACAAGGTAGACACATGCATATGAATTAAGTGTATTAAAGGTAAATAGAAAACAAGGATGATCCCATGCTATACTTGCCTTAACTTAGATCCTTCTTCAAGTCCAAACCTCAATGAACTGCTTCTTGATCACCACGTATAGCTCACCGACTAGACAAGATCATAAAAACACCACACAAGCATCCATTCAATCATACACGAAGCAAACAATAGAATAAATTAGATCGGTACACCAAACATATGAAACAACGTGTGAAAAGGTTTTAAAGATGTTCTACGCATTGCTACGAACACACAGGCGTGAAAAGCAAGCTAATCGAAACTATGGTTGAAAAGATACATCTACCAAAAGATTTTGTTGTATAAAACAGAAAACTATAGGTCTCATTTGTTTTAACTATATAAAATCATATAGTTCATTTGTTTTAAAATACTTTTTATAGATATTCAAAAGTGACTTAGGCTAAATTACATTTAAATTTAGAAAACTAAAGGAGAAATTAATAATATTTTATTTATAAATCTAGTTGCACAGTTATTAATCAAGTTAGATCTAAACTATGAAATTCCAAAGATTTTGATAAAGAAAACATTAATACTAATACGTAGTTCATGTTGTTATAAATCCATTGCAATTTGAACGGACTAATTCGGAATTAAAACAAATAAATTATGAATTAAACGAGATTTTCTTTAGTAAAACAATAGATTAAATCAAATCTTAAAGGTAGAAAACCTAACCAACAGTAGCACTAACAGTATAAAAAGTTTGTAAAACTCTTCTACACGTTACTATGATCACACGGACGTAAAGATCGCGAAACTCATATTTAAAACGTGAAAGTTATGAATTTTCTAAGATTTCCTATAGATAAATAATTACTTTAATATAAACTCGAAAATTAAATTTTCCAAACCTATTGTACAGTACTACCAACATGTAGAGCTCGCAAATATGAACCTAACGTAATTTGAACGGGTCAAATCGGAGTTAAAACGTAGAACATATGGCCTAAACAAGATAGTGGCAGTTTTGTAAATACCTAGTTTCGAAAATAAATCAAAATCTGGTTTTTAATGTGATCTAGACGGTGGAATTCAAGTAAATATCTCTTCTTCTTCTCGGAGTAGAACGTCTGGTGGCTTCGTTGGATGGCGACAAGAGAAGGAGGAGAAAATATAATTTACTACACGAGAGATTTCCCAAACTAGGGGCTTCTCTACGGTAGTTTTGGTGTGCTTTGCCCATGGAGTAGGTACGTATATATAGGGACGAAAACTCTCCACCTCCATGTCAACTAGCGATATGGTGCTAATTGACGTTGCACCATCCACCTCCGCTAATAGGCCTTAGTAATCATTTAAGCCCATTAGTAAATAAATGTATGGGCCTTTGAGATTTATTAGGATTATTGCACATGAGCTTTGAGCGTTGGAAAAAAATAAGAGATTTATTATTTTTGGAATTAATTATTTTCATGGATAAAATAATTTCAGAAAAGTCCAGAATTATTATTTAAGCCGCGAAAAATACTACGAAAGCTCCGAAAATTCAGGAAAATTTTTCAGAGATATTATGGAACATGAGGAACCCAAATAAAGTATTTGGAGCTCACTAAAAGGTAATTTTGGAGCATCTAAAAATTAGATTATGCTCATAGACAAGTGGAAATAAGGTACAGAAAAAGTCGTAAAAATTTTCGAGAAGTTTGTAGAGATTGATTGATGGACGAGAAACTGAAAGGAGTGATTCGGCTTACAAAGAAAAGATTTTGAGGGGCTCCAAACAAAAACTTGAGCTGAGAAACATGGAATTTGATTGCAGAAAAAGATAAAGGCTTGCTAGAGAAGGAAGATCGACCTACTAAACGTATTTTAAAGACTTTGCTCACCCTCAACACATAAAGAAACAATAAACAAACATCACATCAAATCATATGCACCAGCATGTATACACACAATGTTGCTAAACCCTATGATAAATTTTAATGTAATGAAAAATATTTTTTTCCTATGTTTTCATGAGCACTAGAATGCAAAATTAAATCACTTTGCATCTATTTTGAAAGAAGCAAATTTTAGGGTGTTACATAATGCTATACACGTATGCTGCAAACCATCTGTTTCATATGTTTTTTAGACGTAAGTTGCAAGTGTATTTTATATAGATGTTGCATATCTTTGACACATATGTTTGCAATTGTTTCATCTAGATGTTGCATAGGCTTGCAATGACTTTCAAGTGTTTTACAAGTATTTCTGATGTATGTTGTAAGTGTTTCATCTGTTTCGGACATATGTTACAAATGTTTCATCTGGATGTTGTAAAAGTAGATTGGGTGTTGCACATGTTGCAATGCGCATGAGAAATGGGGCGTCGACGTCCGAATGGCATGGCCCCACGTGGACACGCGAAACATAGGTGCGTGCAGCGGCGTGTTGGGGTAAGCGCGGGCATGGAGTGCAGGCGCAAGCACAAGAAACAGAGTGCAGTGCGGGTGCGTGGGAGTCCGTCTGGACGTCCAGGAGTTAGCACTACCATTTTTAAAAAATTGAATGTGTTGCCACTCCTTGTGCTGGAACATGTCTACTTTATAAACTTTCACCCTTCAAATTATAAACTCCTCTCAATACCGCTGGAGGCACGGTTGATGCAGCACGGACGGCAATGACCTCGTCCATGGACTCTACAATAATAATATTTATGAAAAGATAATAAAGAATTGAAAATAGTAGTAGTTGTTCCCTTCTACGACATGTAAAGTTATTGTTCAAATTGCGATAAATCAAATTTTAATTTGCTTTTGGTCCCATGTGAATCTGTTTCATGAGTTACGTTGGTACCATTACACGGAATCATGTATGATCACGAGAGCTGATTCTCTACTGAATCTAGCAGGAGCTTTAATCGTTCTGTGAAGTGATTCTCCGGAAAGAATTTAGAAGGCGAGAGCTGAAGAAATAGTTTTTTCTTGTTACGTGAAGTGATTCTCCGTCGTGGAATCAAAGAGAATTACTTTTAGCCACAGAATAACTTCTATTAGAGAATCAACTTCTGTAATGAATTAGAATTAGCTCTGTCGCCCTAAAAATTCTGCGATGGCGTCCACCCACTGACCCACCTGCGCCTATCTGTGAAGTGTCTCCAATCGATAAATTCATTTTTTTTAATAACAGAGGAATCTGTCGCACTGCAGCCCACTTTTTTTCCCCGCAAACACGCAGACTTGCGCGTTTTCCGTTAAGAGGGATTGAAGCATAGATACAGAGATGGTCGGCAGCGATCAAATTGCAATGAGTGCGAGAAACACAGGTTGCATGTCGATCAAGCACCTACCACGGTTACAACACCTCACAGTATGAGCATTACATAATGAACATTGGTGCGACTAGTAGCGTTGAAGGGGACCACCAGTTCGCCCAAAGGTGCATCAGGGCGGCGAGGCCCACATTCCCTGCTGCAATCCACGCGTTCCCTTCGTCGACTTGGGTCCAAACTGACACCGCTCATCTCCTCGTTCTCTCTGCCTAACCTGTTCGTCGGCCATCGTCAGTCTAATAAAAAGCTGCGGAAGCGTGGTAGAGTTGTAGAAAGTAAAATAGTATATACTCTTTACCAAATATTGAAGAACGAAGCGATCCTTTCAACCTATTTTTCATTTCTTATAGTATTCTTTCTTTGGTCCGTACAAGTTCGTATTTTGGTATTAGACCCTGTGGAGAGGCAGAGTTATCTAGAAAACTGCTTATTTATGCGCGGGCAAAGGAAGTATATGCCACTGTTCGGTGGGCCAGCCAAGTCAGGCTGCACTGGGTCTACAACTGAATACCGTTTTAATGATAATAACCAGTTTGAGATTTGCGGGAACTGGGCAGCTGGAGTTTTTTATTCGCACTAAAAAAAATACTTGGCGCTGGAGTTTGCTGGAGGATAATTCTCTGGCTTTTTAATCCTTGTTTGGATGTTATCAGATTCATCTCAATCCACTTGTGTCGTTGAACATGTCGAATCCTCGGAGCAAAATGTTCACCAACAAAGATTCGACATGTTCAATAACTGAGTGTTGCAGAAATACGTATATTACGATGGATTTATGGTGACACAAGAATAGACCGAGTTTGGAACGATGATATACGTTATCGCCTAGGGGTAATACCAATTGAAGAAAAGCTTATCCAACATCGGTTGAGGTGGTTTGGCCATGTCACCATATTGTGGAGTCCTAAGACAAGCTAATAATGCGAGAAGAGGTAGAGAAATACCGAAATTGATATGAGAAGGCAATAAAAAGAGATTTGAAAGATATACCTAAATATCTATGTTTGAATAAAAATACTTGGAAAACAATTATTGAAATGCCTGAACCATGACTAGGGGCTTTTGATGGGTTTCAACTCTAGCCGACCCCAACCACTTAACTGATGGCTGTGTTATTGTATGCCTAAGTGAATCCTCAACGATTTGCAAATTGTCTTTTGCCGTTGTTTACTTTAGCCTTGCCTACAAGCTGACTGCTTTTACTTCTGTGCAACTAGCTGTAAGATTATGTTTCGGACTAGTGTTGTTGCTGGGCATCGGACTAGTGTTGCTGCTGGGTATCGGAATAGTGTTGCTGCATTGGGGGTATTTGCTACAAGTGTTCTTCTAATGGCGCAGGAATTGTAACTAATCCAAGAGAGATTTTGGCTTTGGGACTGCGATCGAACCTAAGAAAAAGTTGATTGCCTTTGGCGAAGACTACTCTGCCTTGTAGGGTAGGGTGTATGAGTTTCTGCGGCCAAAATCTTGTCAATCACATGGCTGGGGGCGAGGTCACTAGTAACTGCAGCTGGGGTGCCACAGTGAGGGCCTCTTTGGCCGCGCTCTCGCCGACTCCGGCTCTCCAACTGTAGCACCACGCAGGAGCCGGAGCCGGAGGAGCCAAAAAAAAAAGTGTTAGTGAGAGAAAAGTATGTAGGAGAGAGAAAAACGGTTTCACACGATAATGCATGTAAAGTGTTCGTTACAGTGCATCGGCAGAAGGAGCTGGAGCCCCAAGAGCTACGCCAAAGAGGGCCTGAGATTGAATGTTCTGTGGTTCTAATGACTTTTCGATTTGTATTTCGTGAGGTAAGGTAGGTTATGTGGCAAGGAGTATCTGATTTTGCCCTTCATCTAAATGTGTGGCAGCAAGCAGCTGGTTCGTTTTTGTACTTCATTTGGCAACGCAAAGTAAAAGAATTGACTCTTCTACAGTAGGAGCAGAGAGAGAAAGGCTACTATATATCTACCAAAAAGGAACATTCCGGACAGAAGATGCTCACAATCTTACTGCGCAGCGGGTCACATCCCTTGTCACCGGCTCCTCGCCTCCTCCCTTGTTGTTCATGTCAATGTCAATGAGCATGTCTGCAACTCCTCAAGCAGTACCACGACCACCCCCAATGTATATGTCCATCAGCAGTGCTGCAAGAAGCCACCGAAACTCAATGAAAGGAAGATACAAAATTCTCAAATAAATAACTATTCTAGAGCTCATAAAACTTGTTAGTTTCATGATGGAACAATGGAATCCCACAAACCTTCATGGTATGGGCCAGAACTCGATTCAGACTTCATGTGTCAGCGCCTATACGAGTATGCCCAAGGATTGCACCCTGGGATAGCATATATCCAAGATTTTGGGTCCCAAAGTTTAGGTCCTGGAGATGGAGACAGTGTAAGAATGGCATAAATTAATTGTGTCGATGCCAACACAAATAATCATATAAATTCATGTCAAGGGTCACCGGTCACAATTTAGAGCTATCGTACATGTTTGCTAACATGGATTCTAATAAAGGTTGTGTTTTTTTACGGTCTGAGAGACAATTAGGGGAACCAACGAATTCCGATATTTTTGGTATGGAATTCTAGTTTAATTAACTTGAATAGGTAAATTTTATAATGAATTACCAAAACGAATGTCCTAACGTCACGTCACCGTCACTCGGTATTCTACCAGTGCAAAGTTTGATTTCTACTTAATTGTAATATTAAAATATAAATCAGCTTTATATGAAATGTGACGAATTAAATTAAATTCAATAAATCAGGTACGGAAATGTTAAAGTCCGGTATTTTCAGTATGGAAATAGTAGAAAGTGAAAGAAACAGAAGATGAGGCAATGAATGGATGGTTACCTTCCCAAGGATGGCTTGATCGAGCATGTGACAAGCGAAACATATTCAAGGCTGTCAAGCCTTTGTGGGAGATGTTCATAAAGAGGCTTCATATCTATGGCTGGGCAGTATTCGACGTGAACCCTGATAAGAGCAGAGTAACTAAGGAGTACTATGTGCTTTAATACGGACATGTTGGCCCACTCTGGAGATTCCAACTTGTTGCAGGACCCAATACCCACACGCACGAGCGCATCCAAATGCCATGATATGGAACGAAGCTCTGGGCAGTGATAAACTGATAAGTCTTCGAGAGATGGTGGTATATTTGGAATTGTTGCTAACTTATAACAGTTGCTTATAGATAGACTCTCTAGGCAAGGTAAAGAGTTAGTACTTCCTTGCGGTTGCTCTGGCGGTCTTGTGGTTGCTGTGAGGTCGTTGCCATGCTCCACCTGTACACTCATCGACTCTGTATCATCTTTTCCCCATATGAACTCAAAACTATCACACCCACCAATATCGATATGTGTAATGGATTGAGGAAGGACGAACAGCTCGGTTACGCTTTGACATCCGTGTATCTCTAGTTTCTTTAGCTGTGGCAGGAGCTCATCCCTTGCTCGTGTTGCTACACCATTCACTTGTGCACGGCCAGTTAGATTAGTGCACCGAACAAGTTTTAATTTCGTTAAGGATACCAAGCTAAGGAACTCTTCCTCTGGCCAGTAGATGACAGAACCGCAATTAACAACCTCAAGTGCTTGAAGCTGTCCAAACCATTTCCAGATCCCAACAATATGTCGTGATGGACTTGAGGCGAATAAAAAGCTGCAGCCACTAATATTCATTTCTGCAATTGATAATTCCTGATTCTGATCAAGCTCCAGCGCTGCTTCTGTGTCCCTTACATGCAAGTTCAACACAGACAATGAAGACATGCATCTGGATGAAATTAATGAGAGGGTCAGTTGTGCCTTGTCTTCTGTTATCTTGATCTCCTTGATCAAAATAACAGAAATAATAATAACCATCTCCAGAAATAGAAGGAAGTGAAAGAAACAGAAGATGAGGGAATGGATGGATGGTTACCTTCCTCAGGATCGCTTGATTGAGCATGTGACAAGTATATAGATTCAAGGCTGTCAAGCCTTTGTGGGAGATGTTCATAAAGAGGCTTCATATCTATGGCTGGGCAGCATCTGACGTCAACCGTGATAAGAGCAGAGTAATTCCCAAGATTGCCAGGTAAGGATGTTAGACGCTTGCATTTATCGAGTCTGATGCCATTTAATGCGGGCATGTTGCCCCACTCTGGAGATTCCAACTTGTTGCACTCAACAATACTCACATGCATGAGCGCATCCAAATGCCCTGATATGGAACGAAGCTCTGGGCAGTGATAAACATAGATCATTTTGAGAGACGGTGGTATATTTGGAAGTGCTGCTAACTTATCAGAGTCGCTTATACATAGAGTCTCTAGGCAAGGTAAAGAGTTAGTACTTCCTTGCGATTGCTCTGGCGCTCTTGTGGTTGCTGTGACGTCGTTGCCATGCTCCACCTGTACACTTAGAGGCTCTTGATAGACTTTTAGAATCGTCCAGTGGTACATCTAGCGGGTAGCGACTTCTCTATATGGGCTAAACACATGCAACCGAGAGATCATGAACATGGGTGAATAGAGAGAGAGATAACTGACCATCGAACTTGGAGGTGTTGGAGTCGGCCATGGTGTCGACGTCCAGATCTGGGAGGTCCAGACCTGGTGAAGGAGAAGCAGTGCAGTGGCGCCGCCGGTGAGGCATCCCGCCGCTGCAGTGCCACCTCGGGATCGGTCTTAGGTCGGGAGTGGGGTGGCGGCTGGGCAAAACCTACTCTCTTGAGCCGTAGGCCCCACTCCTCTTTATAGGCACTGTGCGACGGGGCCCACCAACGTCTGTTGGGTTTGATGCCCCCGATCAGGGCGTGGTCAAAGGGTCCGAGTTGGCCGTTGGGCCAATTCGGTTGAGATCTATTCTAACATTCTCCCCCTTGATCTCAACTTATCATTTAACTTTAAACTTTGACTTTAATTGCTTTCACTTTTATTTGTTCCAACACAAATCAGTGTATAGAGCATGCCTCATCGTCACGGTCAGTCGCCGATAGATTTAACAGCTACAATACACATCTCTGATCTGAAACAGAATCTTTAACTTTGGGCCCTTTATTGTCCAGAAATCATAGGCTATACCATAAACACATGTCGACTGTGTGTTTTCTGAACGCACTGGGTGGCAAGCCTTTGGTAAGCGGATCCACAAGCACTTTTTATGTTGCTTTTACATTCAATACCATTAGTATGATTCCGGACTTTCTCCTTTACAACGTATAACTTTAATGTCAATGTGTTTGGCAGCACACTTGACTCGTTGTTATAGGAGCAAACTACTTAAATGGTCATTGCTGTTGACAACCATTATCAATTCCGGATATAAGTTCCTTAACCATTTTGCCTGTCCCTTAGCCTCATATCATGCTATATTATAACTTTACATCACTGATGATACTAGAACTGTTTCTTTTGGAGCTTTTCCACAATAAAACTCCAACTGCGAGTGTTAGCTACTATGTGGGTTTCACTAAACATCTCGCCAAAATTTAACATTGTACTCACAACTACTTGAGAGTACTTGTTCTTTCCTTTTAGCATGAGGCCGACATTTTTAACTCCATTCCAGTGATCTATATCTAGACTGGACTTTTGCCAAAACAACCCGGATATGTAAACTGTGTCAGGGCAAGGTCTTATCTTTGTACTCATTAAGCTTCTAACAGCTGAAGCATATAGGACGTCCATCTATAACAATCTTACATTACTTTTGGAACATCAAAGTTCTCAAAACTATTACCCTGACCATGAGAACAGGCGTAGGTTTACCCGCATAGGTACTTTATTTCTTTAGAAACTTTTCTTAGCATGCCTATGCGATAGTCATAATACCCCTTTTCTTCTATCTCGGTGGATTTCAATTCTTTTAACGAGATACATTTCACCGAGAATTCTTATTCAACCTTGAGGACAAGAACTTCTTCTCATGCAGTAGATTGACATCACTACTAACAATTAGGGTGTCATCCACACAAGATTAGGAAATGAATTTCCCCTTCTATAACTTTGTACAAACGCAATTGTCCTCTCATTCTCTTTAACCCAAAATTTCTAATTGACTCTTCAACTTTAAATGCCACTGTCTATAGATTTGCTCCATTCCATAAGAGATTTCTACAGGTGGCATCCCTTACATTCTTTCTTTTCATGACAAAACCTCTGGGTTGTGCCACGTAATTATTTTCATAAAAATCCCATTGGGAAATGCTATCTTTACTTTCATCTGATGTAAATCAGATCATGATGTGCCACTAGCACTCATTGTAATCTATTCATTCGCTTCACGCAAAAAACTTTTGATTCAAGTCGCGCTCCACATCTTTACACATTCCCTTTGGAGTCACATTTCGTCTTGTAGACCCATCACAGCCTACTGTCTTGGCTCCTTAGGAATTTATTCTATATCCCAAAATATTATTGGTATTATCGATTTCATTTTATCTTTCTTTGTTTCTTGCCACTTAGACAAGTAAACGTCTCTCATGGCTTCTTCAAATTAGGTGGGATTACCCTCCATTTGAATTTCACCAATATAGACTTTATAATCATCAGAAATATCTGACTTTCTTATTCTTTGAGACTTTCTGGGGCCTTAGCTACTAGCATTTCTTGACCTTTATTGCCAAAATACAATTGATTCTATAAGGTCCTGTGTGACAAGATCCTTGTTTACATTATTCATCCTCCTTGCGGAGTCATGTTTCTTTGTACCATGCTCCCCCAGATTGTCCCATCTTTAATTTTCTTATTTTGGGTTTAATCTGATAAAACTCATATGGTGCATTTAGCACCGCCTTTAAAACTCTAAATATGTCCAGTATAAATGCTGGCTGACTATGCTATCTTTCTGTTGGAACTGTAAAAGGTCCATGAATTCAGCTATATCTTTACTTTAGGGGTATCGATATTATGAACGTCTTACTCCCCCGACGATCACATTCATCTTTTATAGATCACTTTAGTATGCATCGCATTGTCTGAATTATGGGGAAATATCTTTCTTAAAACTTTCTTAATTGATCTCACCTTTCTCCTCCTCGAAATGTGGTACGAACTTTTCTACCACAATTTCGAAAACTATTTAGAACTCAAAACTATTCAGAACTCTTGTGAATGAGGAAACTTTGATTACTTTCTTCATCCACATGATTACATCATGCAAATGAAATTATTTCTTAATTCATTGGGAGTACTTTTTCCTCATTTCACTTCAAGAACTCATCAGAGTCTTTTATCATTAATACTTTCGCAAGTCACGCTTGCATGTCATTCTTATCTTGAGGTTTGTCTGTAACTTTCTGTTCTCCTTAAACTTATACTAGGATAGCATAAGAGCTACCCTAATCTTTCTCCTTGTACGGGATACACTCAAAGCACATGAGTCATCACAACTTTCTTCCGCCATGCAGGATAAATACTATGTCAAATTTCTCCCGCCATGCAGGATTTATTAACATAAGTACTATGCCAACTTTACCCCGCCATGCGGGTATTTTCTCAAACTTTTCCCGTCATACGGGTACTATTACAAACTTTTTCCCGCCATGCGAGATAATTTTCTTGAAGGGACATAAATATCAATATTGGCTCATATTCAATCAACAAATTTAGAAATAAATCCAAATACTCTTTAACACATATGCTTAATCCGACGTTGGTCAAATTAAACATGCATGTCACTTATTACATCATGATGATTAAGTCTAAAATTATATTACTTATTACATCTTTTATCATGATGATAAAAACTAAAACTAAATTCTTCTTCATAAGGAGTACATAAAAGACATCTTTTAAAATAAACTCTTAATGTTCTATTTCTTTCTTGGATCAATATCCTGGAATTCTTTCTTTTGAAGTCATTCTTTAAAGAGACCGTAGTCCCTTACACAATGGTCTTCTTTCTGCAAAAATTGCACTTTTATCTTCTGAGTCACAAGTACCCAGCTCATTTCCTTTTCACCCTTCAAGAATAAAGGCATGAAGTTCTTTGTCTGAAAACATTAATCAATAATCAACAATAATAAGCATGAAAATAACCCTACATTGGTCTGGTTAAAGACATGCACATTAAACTTTTAAATCTTTATGTTCTATTCTATATCACCGTTGGGCAGAAATAGAATAAAACAACATTCCTCTACATTAATTCCACATCACCGTTGGGCAGAAATGGAATTAACATATGAAAACTCAATTATTTTATAACCCTCTTCAAAATTAAATTCTAATTTTGAAGATCATCATCATCATTGCAGCGGAAACATAAAAATCATTACATTTTTCTCACTCTGGAGCGTCTTTTGTTTCTTATCTATTCTCTGAAATTGGTCACTTTGATGCAAAATTCATCAGAGATTTAAACTTTAAACATAAAACTCATAGAATTATAATATTGTTATCATCAACGTTGGTCAGAAAATAACAATATCATAATTTTCTTTAAACATAAACTCTTAAATAAACTTATAATATTGTTATCATCAACGTTGGTCAGAAAATAACAATATTATAATTTATCTTAACTACAAATCAAATATTCCTCCAATTTAAAATTCCTGTTGGTTGCAACTTTAACTGGAGGATCAACTTTTCATTATCATTTACTGAATAACTATAACTGCTCTTCAAATTAAATCCTCCTGTTAATTCGGATTTAATAAGAAGACAAAACTTTTCTTTGCAACGAAAAACGTTAATAAATTCCATAATTCTATTTTCCAGATACTCTTAGAATTCTTTACTATTCTCTGAACAAAAAAATATCAAAAAAAAATTGTACAGAGATTTCATCATTATTCATTGAATTGCTATAATTGCTCTTCAAATTAAATCCTCCCGTTGGTTTGGATTTAATGAGAAGGCAATAAAACTTTTAACTTTGCAGTGGAAACTTGAGAATAAAGTCTCAAAGTAATATTCAGAAGCATTAACTTTAACTCATCTATTCTCTAAACAAATTATCACGTTCGATCAAATTTGATTAGAGATAAAACATTTAAACTTAACTTTATTCTTTCAAAAATACTTCTGAACAATATGAAAGGTAAAACTATCTTTTACTGTGCTTTTGAGCAGCCCGCAGCATATCTCGCGCTCGCTTTTCTCTTCGGCCAGAGGCCCATCTCTCGCGCGCGTGTGCTGCCTGCGTTGCCTGTTCCCGCGGCCCAGTGTGCAGCCCAGAAACCGCGCGCTGCTCTTGCCTCCCACCCAGGCCGCAACCTGGGCCTGGGCCGGGAATGTTCTATGCCGCCTGGGCCAAAAGAAGCCCGGCTGCTGTCAGCCGTTCATCATGATCGACGGCCGCGCGCGCGTGTAGGAGGAACAAAAACCCCACGCCGGCTGCGACCCGAAACCCTAGCCCCCATTCTCTCTTTTCTTTCTCTCTGAGCGCCGCATGCCGACTCTGGAGATGGCGCCGCCGCCGGCGTCGGTGAAGGCGCCGCCGGTCCGACCGGCTCCCCATCTCACTCCTCCCTTTTCTTTTCTCTTCCTTTCCCTCTTACCGTCACAGCCGAAAGGAGCAGCAGCGATGGTGGCCACCCGTGGCGGCTGGAGGAAGGGATGCATGGCGCCGCCGTGGAGCTCATCGCCGGCGCGCGCGCTCGCCCGTGGCTGAGCGCGCCGCCGTCGATTGGCCTCGCGACGATGCCCTCTATGTTCTCTCTCGCGCACGGTGGTGCGGCCGAGCGCCGGCAAGCAGGCGGTGGCGGATCTCTAGCCGCGCGACGGCGGGATTGCGTCCCACACGGCGGCGGTGGACACGGCACCCAGGTATGTCCGCCTCCCTTCCATCTTTCTTCATTTATTAGGGTTAGGGTTTATGTTGATTTCTTTTCCAGCGCGCCGGCGAACGGCGGCACTGACTTCTTTCCCGCGCGGCGTCGGGGTCCTCCCCGCGCGACGACGGTGGTGATGGTGGGGTTCCCTTTCCCCACCATCCTTTCCCTTCTAGGGTTAGGGTTAGGGTTCTGGAAAATTCTTTCCAGATCAAAACCGGCTTTCTTTTCTTTTCTGTGATATCTTTCTTCCGAACTAGATCTACATACTAGATCAAGCCTAGCTCCGGTACCATTGATAGACTTTTAGAATCGTCCAGTGGTAGATCTAGCGGGTAGCGACTTCTCTATATGGGCTAAACACATGCAACCGAGAGATCATGAACATGGGTGAATAGAGAGAGAGATAACTGACCATCGAACTTGGAGGTGTTGGAGTCGGCCATGGTGTCGACGTCCAGATCTGGGAGGTCCAGACCTGGTGAAGGAGAAGCAGTGCAGTGGCGCCGCCGGTGAGGCATCCCGCCGCTGCAGTGCCACCTCGGGATCGGTCTTAGGTCGGGAGTGGGGTGGCGGCTGGGCAAAACCTACTCTCTTGAGCCGTAGGCCCCACTCCTCTTTATAGGCACTGTGCGACGGGGCCCACCAACGTCTGTTGGGTTTGATGCCCCCGATCAGGGCGTGGTCAAAGGGTCCGAGTTGGCCGTTGGGCCAATTCGGTTGAGATCTATTCTAACAGCTCTGTATCATCTTTTCCCCATATGAACTCAAAACTACGACACCGATCAATACGGATATGTGTAATGGATCGAGGAAGGACGAACAGCTCGGTTAAGCTTTCACATTCTTCTATCTCTAGTCTCTTTAGCCGTGGCAGGAGGTCATCCCTTGCTCGTGTTCCTGCACCATTCACTTGTGCACGGCCAGTTATTTTAGAGCAACAAACAAGTTTTAATTTCTTTAAGGATACCAAGCTAAGGAACTCTTCCTCTGGCCAGTATATGACAGAACTACACCTACGAATCTCCAGTGCTTGAAGCTGTCCAAACCATTTCCAAATCCCAACTATATGTCGTGATGGACTTGGGACAAACAAAAAGCTACAGCCTGTAATATTCATTTCTGCAATTGGTAATTCCTGATTTTGATCAAGCTCCAGCGCTGCTTCTGTGTCCCTTACCTGCAATTCCAACACAGACAATGAAGACATGCATCTGGATGAAATTAATGAGAGGGACAGCTGTGCCTTGTCTTCTCTTATCTTGATCTCCTTGATCATCGGTGCTTCAGGTAGACTTGTCAATTTTGGACAGTCCTCAATACAAATCTTCTCAAGGACAGGAAAGGTTACTTCGTCCCCCTTTCCTTGGGTTGCCACCCATCTCTCCAGGCTCTTCAGATCACACAACTCGAGTTCTTTTAATGCTGAAAATTCCATGAATTCTACGTTTCTGCAAAGGCTCCGCAGTTTATACAGCTTTTTCAGGTGAAGGACTTGAAGAACGCTCATATGAGAAAATTCAGGGAAGTCTTCACACAGTGTACAGCCAATTAGATGGAGCTCAGTCAATTGCTGATGAAACAAACCAAGATCTTTCACCCACCTTGGTACACCGTTGCCTCTGTAGTTTACTATGCTTAGCATCTCCATCCCACCAGGAGGTTTAAGAGCATCTAGCACCTTGCTATGACAATCTGATATTAATTCCCCATTATCCTCACTATTCCATTTCAGAGATAAGTGTGTAAGTTTCTCTTTAGTTCCAAGACTGGCAGCTTTCGCATGCTCTTCAGTTGCATTTTCAAGGCCATTTAAATATAGCTCACCGCTGAGATTTATGTGTTCGAGTTCACCAACAGTGCTGCAACTGGAGTTGGAACCCACCATAAAATATGTTAAAGTCTGTAGAGAAGTTAATTCTCTAAGGTCAGGAGGCATGCATTCTAATGATGTGCATCCATTGGTGTAGAGATGCCGGAGGCTTCTCATATATTTCATATCATTTGGAAGCCGGCAAAGAGACCGACAATGAGAAACGTCCATGGTCTGTAGATTATATAGTAAAGATATTTCTTGAGGGAGTTCTTCAATCAAAAAGTTGCTTGACAAGTTAAGATACCTTAGGTGCTGCAAGTGCCTTGGCTTTATTGGAAGTTCTACCAGTAGACAGAGCTGCATTGCCCGTAAGGAATTGTACTTCGATAAATGTGGTGCTGACCCATAAAAAACCCCCGGATCTGAGTATAACAATGTTCGGAGTGTCGAAGAATGCTTCTTCAGAAAATCATCCAAACGAGTGCCAGGTAGTTGGTATGATATAAACATGTGGCGAGCAGGCTCGGATAATGACATCACATTGGCCCTATCAGCTATGGTTGCACATTCTTTTCCCATGATAGACAGAGCCACATCGTGCATAAGATCATGCATCCTGCATATTTTTCTACCACGGAGCTGTTCTCGATTTCCACAGTAATCATGAGGTGGTGGGGTTTGCTTCACATCTTGAAAGAAAGATCTCCAAGCTAGTTGGCTAAAAATTTCTTTACCTATCATTTCAGGATTATCTTCAGCTTGTGTGGGTATGAGGTCGTGAGCCATCCAAAGCTGGATCAATCTCTCCACACCAATCTCATAATCTTTGGGAAACAAGGCACAGAATGCAAAGCATTGCTTCATGTCTGACGGCAGGTCGTCATAGCTGAGCTTCAGTATAGGCAAAATCTCTGTCTTTTCATCACAAATATTGCTTTTGGTTAACATATCCTTCCACTCATGTATGGTGGTCTTGTTACTCAACATTGAGCCAAATGCTTTGGCTGCCAAAGGAGAACCAACACATCTGTCGACAATCTTATGAAGAACTTCATCTAGCTCGTCACTGGTTGGCTTTTGCACACTAAATGCTCTGCTTTGGATTATTTCCTTCATATACTTGTCACCCAACTTTTGAAGATTATAGGCTCCAGGTGCACCCATGGTCATAACTCGAGCTACTTGTGCATCACGAGTAGTTGTCAGTATTGCGCTGCCCCTGTCACCTTGCTTAAGGCATGTCACCAGTTTCCCCCACTTATCAAGATCCCGATTCCAGACATCATCCAACACAATGAGGTATTTCTTGCCACTAACTTCTTTTCGGAGTTCCTGCAATGCTTTCTCACGATCTTCCTCATGTCTCTGGCAGATTTTGCTTGCAATGTTAGCGATGTCAAAATCTTCTGACACACAACACCACCTCCGGAGACTGAAATGCTTCTCAATTTCAGGGTCATTGTAAATGAGCTGCACAAAAGTAGTCTTGCCCAGACCGCCCATTCCAATGATAGGAACAACCATGGGAACCCCCCCACTACCATGATCATCTTGCTCAAGCAATATCTTTACGATATTGGTCTTCTCCTCACTTCTGGATCTGCTGACAATGTCCATATCAGAGTTAACCATTATGCTATCAGTCTGCCGCCACCGCCACTGCACCGATGGCGGCACTGGCACATGCTGCCTCTGTGTGAAGTTGAAATCATTCATCTCTTTCACAAGGACCTCTATCTTCTGCACAATCTTGTGCAGCTTCTTGCTCATCCTGTAACGAAATACGATGGGGTTACGAGCAGGGAAGAGGCTTACGACATCCATCCCGAGCTTGACGTAGTGCCCCTTTTTCTTGGCGTCACGCCGCAGCGATTCGTACTTGAACTCGTCGAAGACGTCGATCCCCTCATAGGACACCTTCTTGATTGCATCGAGCCAAGCACCAACTCCTGGTCGGCTAGCCCCCTTCTCCGCATCTTCAATGACGTCAAGGATGGCCGGGAGCCTGCGCGCCAGGATCTCACGCTGCTCCTCCATGCCTTGCATCACCTTGTACTGATCCAGAAGGTAGCTGGACGCCTTCTCCTTCAGCAATTTGACCAGCGGCCCGACCACCAACTCAGCCATTGTTGCTCTCGCAGCTCACCAGCAGAGCGCACGCACAGCTAGCACTCAAGGACAGCACGGTGGAGTGTTTATGCCTTCATTAGGGAACAAATTAACCGGTCCCAACTAATTAAAGAATGCTTCTGCCTTCTGAGGACAAGGACAAGTGGGTTTGGCTTCCGAGTGAGTGAACCAATTAATAATAATATGCAGTCCAGAAGACTGTCACATGCATGGTCTACTTTGTCTGGGAAGAAGCATACTATGTTTATGAACCAAAAAAATGTGACAATGGCAACTGCTGCTAATGGGAGGTTTTTTTTCTATGGCATGAACTAATAATTTCAAGTTGCAATCAAATTTTAGATACGAAGAATAAATCAACTACTGCTGATGATTTGGGATCGAAAACCATCATCAGTGTTTGAGATAAAGTGCAATTTATGAATCATAACCTTTGATCTTCAAATTTAGCGGGTGTGGCGTCTGGCCTATGGCGTGCGTGTGCATGTGAACATAGAAAGATGCCCTGCATGAGCATGTGAACATAGAAAGATGCCCTGCATGAGCATGTGAACATAGAAAGATGCCCCGGTTTGGAAGGAATACTCTAAATAAAAGCTCCATTTTGGAATTCAAAATAAACAAATAAAGTATACTTAATTTATTCTTGGTACTGCTCCACATTATCAGCTTGCCCTTTGATCAATTTCGAGGTGGGACGAAGCATGTGGATGCGCAGTTGTTAAAGGTGTCGACAGCAACCTTAAAATATGCTCGTGTTCACAACCAACGACCGGCTTCGAGGACGGTACTAGGACAGTCCCTATAGCCGAAACTATGCATAGTTTCCACTACACCTACGTCATCAAGAAATTATATATATATATATATATATATATATATATATATATATATATATATATATATATATATATATATATATATATATATAGGGAAATTTCTTTCTACACGTACGTGTAGCTACTCCGACCTGCTAATACATGCGAGCAAGCGTCGGGCCGATGACGGCGTTCCACCGAGCACCCTAGGTTTCACATTATTAACGGGTTAAAAAAAATTGGACCCGTTAATCCAACCAATATAAGCAACGCCGGCCTGAGCCTCTCCCGATTCCTCGCGGCAGCAGCCGCCGTCGCCACCTCCCAAGCGGCGGCATCCCCTCCACCTGCCTCCCTCGCGGCGCCGATCCCATCCTGCGCGGATCCGGCAGTGGCTGCGTTCATGGAGTAGTAGCAGCAGCAGCGACCCCTGCCTTCCAGTCGGTAGCAGCGCGGCGCAGGGGCGGCGGCAGCTCCCATCCAACCTGGCGTCGACGGCTGTCCCCTCCACAACCCATCACGGCAGCCCCCACACCGCAGCGGTGCAACCGGCGGCGAGCCCCCTCCCCCCTGGCGACGGCTTGGCCAGGTCCGCGTGAAGCTTCTCCGATCCGCATCCGCTGCTTGCTGTCGTTCGTGGGATTTGATTTGTTGATTTGCTCCTGGTCTGTGGATCTGTTGGTCGTGGGATTGATTGTTGATTCGCAAGGGATCCAGGTGGGATTTGATTGTTGATTCACAGTAGTTGTTGATTCACAGGGGCTGGTGGCGGATCCACGTTGGAGACGGTGTATCCTTGTTGAAGATCGTGGATTTGCTGCTAATCTTGCATCTGCAGGGCAGGTCCTGTTCTTCATGCACGGCGAGTTCGATTTGTTTGTGACAGTAGCGCCATGGGATGTGAGACAGCATGTGCGCTTGGCCACTGTAGTTGTATTGATGGTGATTTCGACACAGAGGTATGGGCGTATGGCAAGCATTAGTGCATTCCATTATAATGATTTTCAAAACCAACAACTTAATGTCACGTTTGTTTCCTTTAATTTCCAATCAGGTTCTCAGCCTGTTTCCTGTTCGTGCTCAGTGAACAATTCATATACATATGACTGGAGTAGGAGATGACGAGCTCCAACAGGTGTGTTGGTATTTTGAGGTTATTTTTCAGAAAATAGCTAGTATCTCTGCATAAGTTTTTCAATAAGTGTATTGTTGAGCAAATTCAAATGCGATCTCAGATAGCCGTATCACTTCATAGTTTCAGTTCAATACTTTCATCATATTACACTATGATTAGATTACAGTTGATACTTTTTTTCAGAGTCAAACAAATTCATTGTACCAGTTGATACTTTTTTCCAGACCAAATAAAGTATCAGTTTATACTATTTTAGATTAGAGTACGTACTCATACTTCTATAAATATACTTTCTGATAATGTGTATGTACTCATACTCCATTGATAATGTGTATGTACTCATACTCTTTCGGTATATTATTGGAGAATATGCATAGGATCTCATATAATTTCCATGTATCTATACATACTCTGTATATTAGTATATGAACGTACTCAGGTATGAAAATCTAATCCTTTTTAAAAGAAGTATGCATACATACTCCTATTAACATGTACTCCTTTCATGAAAAACAGGACGCCTATATGCCCCTTTTACAAAGTATGAATATGTACTCCTTTCATGAAAAAAAATATGCCTATAAACCCCTTTAAGAATGCTATGTATTAATAAATGAAGTTCCTCTTGCATCCATGGACTAATTTGTCACCAAAAACTTTCAGATTATTGTCTTCGGAATGTGCCTACCGGAAAGACTCTCCATACTTGTCGTCAATTTAAGCTCCAGACAGAACATAATAGAATATTACAGACTGTTGGGAGTATGTTTTGGACGTATACCTTTTTTTTAGTTTTTCAGCCTCTCCCTACATTTGGAGGGATTTTGTAATTAAAATTTTTTGTATAGCCTAAAACCTAGTATATGTTTATACTAGCTTGCAGAGTATACAGGTATGTAAAGCGTACTCTGTCAAAATTTTCTGTCAAAAATATGTACACATACTCCCTTATAGAAGGTATGCAAGCATACTCTTGTTGAAAATTGGTATATGCACGTACCATCTTCTCTAAACAGTATGTGTATTTATCAAAGTAATAAAATAGTATGTACATATACTCTCTTGTCATGTAAAGTATATGCATATACTCAGACACATACTCTCTCAACGTAAAGTATATGCATATACTCAGACACATACTCTCATCACGTAAAGTATATATGCATATACTCCCTTTTAAAAAACTGGTATGGACATATACTCCCTTCTAAAATAAGGTATATGCTCATACTCTGGTACATATATACGTATGTACACGTACTCTCAGCACATACACGTGAAAACTAGATATATATGCGTACGTTACTCATACTCTCAGCACATATATGCGCCACCGTACTTGTTTACTTATTGATCCAAGTAGCCTTGAATCACGGTGACATAACAGTAAATATATTATTTAAATAGTTTAATTAACTAGATGGGATCTGTTAGTTGCATGCCGACTGGATCTTCAAGATATCCAACCCGTTAGGAGAGTATACGGGCCGAACCTCACACTCCACGTCTCCGTTTCCTATTCCCCCACCGCCGAGGTCTCCATTCCGTTTCCTCACCCGACGTTTCCCGTGCGTGACGTTGCGTGTAATCTCAGATCGGTGTAGATACTCGTACGTGTAGGGAAAAATTCCTTTCTACACGTACGTGTAACTACTCCGACCTGCTAATACACGCGAGCGAGAGTCGGGCCGATGTATATATATATATATATATATATATATATATATATATATATATATATATATATATATATATATATATATATATATATATATATATATATATATATAGGGAGAGTATACTCTATAGCTAGCTACAAAATAAGTTATTCTGTACGATAATTTTATATACTAATTTACGATAATGTCAGTATATATTTACGATAGTAGAATTACTATAACACATGGGGATATTTACCATAATGTTATAGTAAATCACATAGTAAGGAGTTACTGTAATCTCGTAAATTAGCATAGCAATTATCGTAACTCAAAGTGGCTACAGAATAAGTTATTTTGTAGCCAGCTGTAGGGTAATAGTTTTATATATATATATATATATATATATATATATATATATATATATATATATATATATATATATATATATATATATATATGTGTGTGTATGCGTGCGCTATTCTACACCCTAGGTGTAGAATATTATTCTACACCATAGACCCAACCAGCAAACCCAGCCGGCTATTCAAACCCACCCACGACCAAACCGCCCGCCCGGCCGCCCCGCACCCCGAGCGTCCCGCGCCGACCCGTCTCCGCGCGCCCTGCACCACGCACGCCCGACCCCTCCCCGCGCGCCTTGCATGCCGTGGGCCCGCTCCTACTTCCGTCTAATGCGTGGACGTGCCTGCATCTCCATCTGAAGTGGGCCCGGTCCACTCGCGTGCGCCATGCGCGGCGTGGCCACGCGCGGCCAGTCCTGCCGGCTTCTGCAGTTCTGCTCCGTATACTAGTAGTACTACATGCAGTCGGTTGTGCTCCGTATACTAGTACTACATGCACACGAATGTGATTTAAACAATAAGCATGTGATTTACTCCAAAAGGAACTCGCATGCACACGAATGTGACCTAAATATAGTATACTCGGTAGTTGCATGTTGAAACTATGTCAATATTCATCAATGTTCAGTATTTATCAATATTTTGTACGTATCAATAGTAGATCTCACGTCTTAGTATTTATATGTTTCAGTATTTCAAGTATTTTTATCAGTAGTTTGATACAGCCGATACTACAACTTCAGTACTTGTCAGTACCTTTTAGGTAGTTGTCAGTATCTTCACATATTTTTCAGTATCTTCAAGTATTTCTGTCAGTAGCTTGATACAGCCGCTATTATAACTTTAGTAGTTGCTAGTACCTTTAAGTAGTTGTTAGTATCTTCAAGTATTTTGTCAGTATCATCACGTATTTTGTCAGTATCTTCAAATATTTTATCAATAGCTTGGTATAGCCGGTACTACAATTCGAGTAGTTGCTAGTACCTTTAACTAGTTGTCAGTATCTTTCAGTTTTTTGTCAGTAGCTTAGTACAACTAATACTAGTACAGCCGATACTAGTATTTTCAACAGTATTTGTAAGTACTTTGTCAGTATTTTAGTAGCATAATACAATCGGTGGTTATCAGTGTCTTCAAGTATTTTGTCAGTATCTTCGAGTATTTTTCAGTATCTTAAAGTATTTTTTCAGTAGCTTTGATATTGTTAGTATCTTTACTTATTTGTCAGTATCTTCGAGTATTTTTGTCAGTCTCTACTATAAGGGACCAATTAAAATTACACTAGATCCACCCAGAAAATTATCCCCCACGGAGATGGTTTTTGCTATATGTACCCCACTTCGTGCGACCAGAAAATCCCATCTTTTAGAGATAAATGGCTGAGATCTATTCTCATGAAACTTCGCTAGGATCGGATGGCCTAAGTTGTTTTGGTGGTGAAGCCGGCTTCATCGCACCCCCACGCTGTGACCCCGCACCCGTAATCAGCGCGCCGCGTGATGGCCGAGCGATAAAGGAAGGAGCTCGTTAGAAAGGAATTGGCCGAGCGATAAAGGACGGAGCTCGTTAGAAAGGAATGAAGGAATTGCTGCCGTGGTAAATAAAGGATGAAAGGCTGGTGACCGGGCTAGCACATTCTCATTCTGTCCTGTCTCCCATATCTTACGCTGAACTCTGACCATCCTCCTCCTGGCCCCGCTGCGGCACGGGCTGTGCTCGCGGACGGCAGTGGACGCGGCGAGCAGGACGTGAAGGACTGGGGTTGAGAAACGCCGTTGGCAGATGTGGTGAGCAGGGCGCCGGCCGGCGCGGCACTCGGCGATACTCGCGAAACGACGGCGGCGGCCGCGGCGAGCGCGGACCGGGGCAGCGACCAAGCGGCTCCCATCGGATTCTTCTGTGTGCGTGCGGTGCAACCATAGGAGCGGGCGACGGGGCGACGCCGAGCACGGCCGTCGGGCAGCAGCCCTGCAGGTACACGTATATGACGCAAACCGCGGAGCAGCAGCCCTGCAGGTACACGTATATCTGAATCCTTAACCTAATACGAAGACTCAACAACAGTCAAAGCCAATTAGCCTGCTGCTATAGCTGCCCCTACTCTGCTAGCTGCCCTACTCTCCTTTAGTTACATACTCACGTTTCTTATTGTCCTTTCATTCTCCAATTTCTTCCCTAGGGATTAATCACAATAGGAGCCAGGATTGGTGATCAGCGATCTGGAATTGGCACGAACAACAAAAGTTCATAACACACATGGTATGCAAAACGGATTTATTACATTATGCACTTATATGGCTTTAGATTATTAGAAGATTTTTTTAATGTGGCACTAAATTTTTTAATGTGTCACTGAATAATTAATATAATGATATACCGACATGCCAAGCGGACAGGCGAGCATGTGGCTTGTTGTGCTGGCGGCTAACACAGCCATCACATGAGTGAGCACACGCGCTTTTTGATTTCATGCAGCTTGACGTGCCCATGTCACAGCAATGGCAACGAGCACTACCAGCAGCAGCAGAGGAAGAAGGCTGGCAGCTCTATTGGTTTTGGTTTGATTATTGTTCTTGCAGTGTGCTTGTGATGTCGACTGTAATGATTTCAAGAATTGTTTAGGAATTGCATTTATTTCTCTTAACATTTTATTTTCAACCCATGTCCTGACGTCCTGCAAATGTCAAATTACAGGTTTCTTCTTGCTGACGCAACCTGGACTTTTCATCAGCTTACGATAAAGACGAACCGATAACCTGGCATTCATAGCCCACTTTGCTGGGAGATAACATAAAAGGCTTCAGCTCGGCTGGCAGAATCCCTCAGCCACCATCATTTTGGATCCGATAACTTGGTAAGTGGTGACAGATGTCCTTTTGCGATTTTTTGAACCAATGCTGGTTTCACCTTCTGTTTATCATCAGAGAAGATCCTTATCTTGTTGATAAAAATTAAAGTGTCTGTAAAGAAAGGGTAAGTAATTCTTTCTTTATGTGCATTCTTGTGATGTGGTTCGAGGGCTTCACTTTTGTGTTGTTTCATTCAATTTAGAGTAGATGTTTCCCCCAGCAAAACTATTTTTTTGGATATTGATAACTTGTTTAACCCAGCGACCTCAAGCCATTCTCGGATGGCACCCAGATAATGCTTGACAATTTTTGTTTGAGTAACTACAGCATGCATATTTATTAAAGAAAAATTGGATTTTGGCATCCGTTATGTTTTTTTTTGGCAAAGATACTGCACATTTGTGAATCCCACTAGACAAATAGTTTGGCAGGGTTTTCTTCTGTAAATGGCATGAGATTCATAGTTTTTATTATATAGTTTGGCAGGGTTTTCTTCTGTTAATGGCATGGGATTCATAGTTTTATTATAATTGCAGGCAGTTGTCAGTGGTGATTATATTGTCACTGATGTTAGTAGTTAGCGATCTCTCTGTGGCTTTCTTATTTGAATTCTCCAGTACTATTTCCTATTCTACTATATGATCATTGCTAAAGAGGCTGGAGGAACAAAAGGACTTCTACTAGAAGCAACACACAATACAAAGTTATATCACCCGTACGCATTTGAGAGGAGGAATAGGAACAAAATATGACCACTGCGACAATAATGTAGACCTGTTGAAAGATTTTTAAGAATTTTGTTCTGGAAGTATAGGGTTGATATGAGGTGTTTATCGCCTTTCTCTAAATAAATATAATATTGTTGTAATGGGCTGGCAATGTACAATATTTAACCACTAATGTATTATTTTCTATTTTATTGGAAAGGTTTGTTATTTGAAAATGAAAACGTTGCTAGCTTAGTGTTATGCCCACATCCATTTTTATGTACCAAAGAAAGGAAAGGCTGCATTTTCTTTTCAGCGTATGTGAGTTGTACACTTCACTCAAAGCTTGGATGTGATTGCTGATTAGAAGGAATGAATGAGTATATCCTTGTATCTCTTCTCTCTCGTACAAATTTCAATAACGTGACAAAGAAAATTCCGTAACGGCGTTATATATTATGTTATTTGGTTTAAATTTTATATGCGGGGTCTTTTTCTCGTGTTAATCTTAGGCTTCTGACTTTTGACACTATTATTTTCCTCTTCCTTCAAAAAATTTATCTTTTGGTTTTCCCGTAGCGTTAGCAAGGGCATACATGAATCATATAGTATGCAATGCTTCTCTAAATCAAATGTCATGCCATCTGTTAATTCTATCTGGTAATTCAAGGTTATACTACATCTAAATCATATGTCATGCCCATTCACTCAAAAAATGGTTGAAGAAAAATCCATCTGCGCTCGAAGCCCCAGATGACACTTAATATTTAGCTGCATCCTATCTGAATATAATGGGTTACAAGGTGCCCATTATGTCATAGCATGCATCCTCTCTGAATATCTCTGTAAAAAGACTTAAATATTGGGTGTGCTTTATAACAATCTGGGGGGAAATTAAATTGCCCATTTAAATGTATGCTTATTTGGTCAATTGTAGGGATTATTATCAGCAGCTTGGGAAATTATTATGGCCAATCCAGAAGGGCAACGTGCACTGAGCAATGTCACAAACAACATCAGTGCAGGTATAGCTGCTACCATGTGTGATTAGATTATTACAAAATTACCAAACAAAAATATCTACATACATATATCACCTGCAGATGAAGCTGAGCGTAGGAGGGAAGAGCGGAACCAACAACAACGTAAAAGGCGAAATGAGATGACCGATGAACAAAGAGAGGAGATGAACAGGAAGCGACGTGAACAACGGGCGATGAAGAAGGTTCAACCGGATAATCTAAATGCCATCATCAATGCAACGTCATCCACGTTGGCAGCAGATGCTACGCGGCCCGGTGGTCTGGTAAGCGATCAGACACCAATGAACCAACAAATAGTAGGTACGCCTTTTTAATTAAGACATGCTGTATTGGGTGTTCAATATATTTGTTCATGTGTTTTGTCTAACAATCAATTTGCAGGTAATAATTACTCCAACATTGATCAAAATACCACAATTATATTGGACAAAGAAAATATCCCACCAGATGCACACGGGGATCATAGCCATTGAAAGCTTTATGTTTGGTGTTGGTAATTAGTGATAATGCCTAAGTACTAATCCTATGCCTAAGTGGGTCCAAGCTCTATTGACATGATGAAAGAGGTTAGAGAGGAACAGAATGTCTCTGTAGACCAAGACCACTTAGATATTTTTGATTCTCTGAACAAGGAGCAGAGAGAAGGGTTTGATGAAATCATTCAACATGTCTTTGCCAATAAGAGCCAAGTTTTTTTTTGTAGATGGTCCGGGAGGCACGGGCAAGACGTTCCTATACAAGGCCCTCCTTGCTAGAGTTCGGTCTAAAGGATTAATAGCCATTGCAACAGCCACATCTGGTATAGCAGCATCAATATTGCCCGGAGGACGCACTGCACACTCTAGGTTTAAAATTCCAATTAAAATTGGGGACAACAGCATGTGCAGCTTTACAAAGCAAAGTGGCACTGCAGAGTTGCTTCGTAGGGCATCTTTGATTATTTGGGATGAAGTTGCTATGACCAAGCGTCAGTGCGTCGAGACACTTGATAGGTCCCTACAGGATATCATGGAATGTGCTTTGTCATTTGGAGGAAAGATCATGGTATTTGGTGGAGACTTCAGACAGGTCCTTCCTGTGGTGACACGTGGGACAAGAGCACAGGTAACTGATGCTACTTTGCAAAGATCCTATTTATGGGATAAAATAAGGAAGATAAGATTATCACGTAACATGAGAGCACAGTCAGACCCTTGGTTTTCTGAGTACCTGCTACGAATTGGAAATGGAACTGAGGAAACGATTGGAGATGATTATGTGCGACTCCCTGATGACATTTTGATTGGTTATACTAACACGGAGGCGGCAGTCAACAAACTCATTCAAGATATTTTCCCATCACTTGAAGAACATGCAACATCAGCCGCCTATATGAGCTCCCGTGCTATTCTATCGACCAAAAATGAACATGTTGATCAGTTGAACGCAATGATGATTGAGAGGTTTCCAGGTGAGGAAAAGGTTTACCACAGCTTTGACACTGTTATTGACGATCCTCAGAATCACTTCCCTATTGATTTTTTGAACTCAATAACTCCAAATGGCCTACCCCACATGAGCTAAAGCTAAAAATCAACTGTCCCGTGATTCTTCTCCGCAATCTTGATCCGAACAACGGCTTGTGCAATGGAACAAGACTTATGATTAGAGCATTGCAAGACAATGCAATTGATGCTGAGATCGTTGCTGGACAACATGCGTGGAAAAGGGTGTTCATACCAAGACTCCCATTGTCTCCCTCGGATGATATTTCTCTTCCTTTCAAGTTCAAGAGAAAACAATTCCCAGTGCGGTTAAGTTTTGCCATGACGATAAATAAATCGCAGGGACAAACCATCCCTAATGTTGGGATCTACCTTCCAGAACACGTGTTCTCGCATGGACAGCTCTATGTTGGTTTATCAAGGGGAGTATCAAGATCAACGACAAGAATTTTGGCTAAACCAAAAGAGGAATTGGATCCTACAGGGAAGAGCACCAAGAATATTGTTTATAAAGACATCCTAAACTGGTGATTAATGGTGGGTATGCTCAAACCATTTTATCAGTCCTCATATAAATATATATTGCTAGGCAGGTGCTTGATTTTTTTATATATTTTTGGGCATGTTGGTAAACCATTTTACTCACTGTGCATATGCACCTAAAATTTATTTTTTCAGGCGCAATGGAGGGGTCACTCAGGGTTGCCGGCACGCTTTAGTTTCCTCATAGGTCAACACTGACTTTGCCATTAACTTGATGCCTGAAAGGCCAAAGTTGAGTGAGCGCAGTTCAATTTCCATGTCATGCTTAAGGACTTAGGCAGAATGTAACTTAGATGGTTGATGCGACGAATAACTTTATTATGCCTTCTTATGAAAAAGGATTTCCCTAATTGTATACATGCTCAAATACAATTGTGTAAAAGTTGAACTATGGGAAAAAAAATCATTGTTTGGTTGTTTTTACGTGCAACCCCAAGATAAAGCCGTGGCGTTAGCACGGGCATTATACTAGTAGCTTTAAGTAATTTGTCAGTAGCTAGTACTTTTAAGTAGTTGTCAGTATCTTCAAATATTTTTTTTTGTCACTGCCTTCGAGTATTTTGTCAGTACTAGTATTTGATTTTTGTTGGCTTCAGTCCTTAGTATGTCTTGTAAGCTTCAATAATCATCAGTTTTTTTTTCAGTATTGCTCTACATATTTCCTGAACAATGTTTTTCATTATCTTAACTTCAGTATGCTCACTCAATATTCCTAATAAAATTCAGTATCTTAATTTTATATTCCAGTTTTTTTTATGAGAGTATTCTAGCTAAGCATCGTGTACACTGCTTCATCATTCAGTATCATCAGTATCCGTTCCCCCTCCTGCTGCTTAGACCTGAAGACCGTCATTCAGTGGATTCAGTATCATCAGTATTGGTTCAGAAGGATCCTGCCGAACAAGGGGAAGAGGCGCCGCCTCCTCGTGTCCCCCAATACTTTGTCAGAATTTTGTAGTTCAGTATTTTTCATCTTTCATTTATAGAAGATCAGTTTCTATCAGTTCATTTTCCTACCGTAACTTGCAACACTTACAGTATTCAGTATCTTCTAGTATTTGCATTACTTTTTCAGTATTTGTCGTTACTTTGTCTGGCAGCTAGCAAAGAGCACCGTCTCAGCAACCATGCGCTTGACTGCTTGTAGCGCCCATCTGAACTGGAGCTAAGGCTGGACGAAAAACTCGAAGCTCGTTAGTTCGCTCGGCTCGTGGCTGGCTCGACTCAGCTCGGCTCGGCTCGTTACGATAACGAGCCGAGCCGAGCCAAGATTTTAGCTCGTTAGCTATAACGAGCCAACTCGAGCCAGCTCGCGAGCCGCTCGCGAGCTAAACGAGCCAAGCTTTCAGGAAAAAAAGTATCAAAACTTGTATTAGTTTTTGTATTACTTCATGTCTTATACTTTACAATTGACCAGTAACTGGTCTAGACCCTATAAATTGACTGGTAACTGGTCTAGATGCATTTCTTTTGTATTATTATTATTCTCAAACTTTAAATAAATACAAATATTATATTTTGTGTATTTTTTATACCTGGCTCGCGAGCTTAACGAGCCAGCTCGAGCTTTTAACGAGCCGAGCCGAGCTGGCTTTCTGGCTCGTTAGGATAACGAGCCGAGCCGAGCTGGCTCGTTATCTTAACGAGCCAGAACGAGCCGAGCCCAAACGAGCCTAGCCAGCTCGGTATCCAGGGCTAACTGGAGCCGACAACCACGCCCAGCTTGGTCCTGGCGGCGCCGTGGCTCCTGTGGCTGGTGTATCCCTGACAGATCTGAGCGCTTGAGTGGCGTATTGGCTCCTCAACCCCGAGAGTTGCACCATGAAGGTGGTTGACGAGCTCCATCTTTCTGTGTCACGGAGGTGGCGGACGCAGGCAGATGGCCGTGGCGCCGTCAGGTGGCGGAGTGCGCGCTCTGGGGCTGGGGTTGTCATGCGCGGGTCGGAGAGTTGCCGCGCGGTGGCCGGCCAGGGCAGCAGCATGCCGTGCGGTGGCTGGCCGGGTCACTGCAGGATGGGGAGGGGTCGCCGGCCGGGGCAGCAGCGCGCCGAGCGAGGTGATGTGGGGGCGGAGAGGGGGCGCCGCCGATGCGGTCATTTCGTGGGGGCGGACGCGGGGAGCGAGGGAAAGGGCCGTCAGGGGGAGTCGGGGTCTTTCTTCTGATCCGATCAAGTGGGCGTGGCCGCGTGGGGATGCAAGGTGTTTGGTTGGTTCGTCGGTGTGGCCAGGTTGGTCCAGTCAGATTGGGTGGACCGGTAGGCTGGTCTATGTCTTGGTGTAGAATAGTTATTCTACACCTAGGGTGTAGAATAGCGCTGCCGTGTATATATATATATATATATATATATATATATATATATATATATATATATATATATATATATATATATATATATATAAACTATGACGTGGAGGTTTCGTGGCCCATTAAGTGTTGCCTTTTTCCCTTTCTCTCTCCTATGTACTTGTGTTCATCCTTGCCACCAGCCTGTGCTCACCGTGAACGTTGCCACAGCCACCACGGCACCGCTCGTCGTTCGTCTTCCATTCCATCCGTGTGCAGCTATAGTTGCCTGTGCGCCAGTCACCAAAGCTAGCGCCGGGACCTCAAGGTGGCGGCATTCTTGGACAGAGCCGATGCAATCTCTCTCTCCATGGTAGAAAGCTTGGCAATGAATTGCGTGTGTGCATGCAGTCGCCGCCCTCGCTCCCGCGCATGCTGCCGTAAGTGAGCCTGCATGCAGCGGCCGGCCTGCGAGCTCGGAGTCGCAGGCGAGCGTTTGTGGTGCAGGCGAGCTGCCAGTGGGCAAGCGAACGCGGAGCACGGACGGCGTGCGAGCTCGACGGCGTGAGCGCGGCTGCGCGTGCGTTCTTGCGAGATACCTCCAGCGCAGCGAGCACTCGCGGCGGCCGGCGAGCGCCGCGGCACAGGCGAGCTCCCGTGGCTGCTCGAGCGAGCGCGGCTCCGCATGCGTGCTCGCTGAGGTGACCTCTAGCGCGGCGGCGCAGTCAAGCCCCCGTGGCGAGCGCGAGTGAGCACGGCAGCGGCGTGGGTGAGCGCACATAGCGGCGGCGGGCGAGTACTCCAAGTGGCCAGCGCAGCGGTGCGAGCTCGTGCGGTGGCACGCGAGCGCAGCGGCGTAGTCGTGCTCCCACTCCCACGGCAGTGTGTGCAAGCTTGTGCGACGTTGTAGGCGAGCGCCCTCGGCAGCGCAAGCGCGGAAGTGCGTGCGAGCGTGGGCGTGCGACGACCAGGGCAGCATAGGCTCGACCGAGATAGAAACCGATCGTTTCTTCCCAACAGTGAAATCGGCATTTCCTCATACCTCGGATCAAGAGTTGACACTGTTTCTCTCCAAAGATACAATTTCTTTTTTTTTCTCTTACATCATTAATGCTTAGGTGACATCTAATTTAATAGAGATAGAAACCACCGTGAATCCCCCATTGAGACAGCCCTTAAGGGCACCCTCAAGAGTTTAAGTAAGTTGTTATTCCTAACATATCCATGTGAGCAATCAATGATATAATGACACTCACAATATAGAAACTATAGTAGCTATAGATATTAAATGCACTGCTACGTAAGTATTTTGTCTAGGTGACACACTTATTGTTGACGAAGCGAGAGCGAAAAAAGAAGAAATCGTTTCTTGAAAGGAGATAGCACGTGAGCCCGAGGAAACTGACTCGATATTGCCTTCGATGGCGTGCTTCGTTCCAAATCTGGTGCAGTTGTTGAACGGCCAGAGCTCGCGCAAGGCCATTCAGACGTCGTCCGCCCTCTCCCCTACCGCCTCGGCCTCCCAGCGGCCGGCGCTCGCGTTCGCGCCCCTGCCTCTCCCACGCCGCGATGGCGCCACGGCTTGAAGACTACAGACGTGAAGCCCATCCGCCTTGCCCTGGCGACAATGGATGGGAGTGAAAAGAAAGAAGGGCCAAACGTGCCGGATCCGAAGATGGAAGATATACAATGAATGGCTGGACAAATTTTTATCTTGGCTCTAGTAGAAAATCTTGCAATGTAAAGGAGTATTTTCACTGTAGAAACTACTATGTTTTCATGTATTACGAGTGCCCTAAAGTTTACTCGTCCAAATACTCATCATTTGGCACAACCGTCCAATAAATCTATAGGTCCCACATTAAAAAAAATAACACTGGAATTAGAGACAGCTACCTCCACCACCGCAGCCGGCTGCTTTGCCGAGGGGCTCCTTTACCGAGCGCAGCTCTCGGCAAAACGCCCTCGGCGAAAATCCGATCGGTAAAGGCTTCTTTGCCGAGAGCCGTTTATCGGGCACTCGGCAAAGCCTTTGCCGAGTGCCCGTCGCTCGGCAAAGCGGGAAATAAAAAAGTGTGAAAAAACCTGATTTTTTTTAATCGGGGGAGGGGCCCACTGGCCAGCGCCCGCCCGTCACTGTTGAAGCCGCAAGTCGCAGCATTTTTCGCGCAAAATTCGCGGTTACGCAGTCAGCAGGATTCGAACTCGTGACCTCTCCCTCACGCGATACCTCCTCTACCACCTGCACTACACACTTACGTGCGTCTATATGCCGTTTCGGTTACTCAAATATTATACTAAACCAAGTGAAAATTGATTGTTTGAGGCTCTAAATGAATATAAATCAAAAGGTTGTCAACTACAAAGTTTCATAACTTTTAGAGCTCTACATTTTTCATATAGAAAGTTTTTCCATCCGAGGTCTTTTGAAAAATTCAAATTTTAAAATTTTGAATTTCAAATGTAGTTTTGCATGACAAGATTAATTCAAATGAAAAAATGGTCAACTACAATGTTTTATAACTTTTCGAGATCTACAAACTTCGTTTAGTCAACTACAATGTTTTATAACTTTTCGAGATCTACAAACTTCGTTTAGGAAGTTTTTCCATCCGAGGTCTTTTAAAAAATTCGAATTTTAAAATTTTCAATTTTAAACGTAGTTTTGCATGACAAGATGAATTCAAATGAAAAAGTGATCAACTACAATGTTTCATAAATTTTCGAGATCTACAAACTTCATTTAGAAAGTTTTTCCATCCGAGGTCTTTTGAAAAATTCAAATTTTAAAATTTTAAAAATTTGAATTTCAAACGTAGTTTTGCATGACAAGATGAATTCAAATTAAAAAGTGGTCAACTACAATGTTTCATAACCTTTCGAGATCTACAAACTTCATTTAGAAAGTTTTTCTATCTGAAATTGTGGTGCTAACATTGTTTACAAATCTTATATATCTCTTTTGTAGTTTTATGAAACTACATGAGAGATATAGATTTTATGAATAACGCAATTATTACTTTGTCGAATGAAGAAATGACCAATATAAAGTTTGTAGATCATGAGAAATTATGAAACTTTGTAGTTGAAAACTTTTTTATTTGAATTCATTTAGGGCACCAAAACGTGGTTTGAAAAATTGCTTTGCCAAATGTTTTACTTTGGCACTCGACAAAGAAGCCTTTGCCGAGTGTTTTTTTTGCACTCGGCAAAGAAACTTCTTTGCCGAGCATTTTTTTATTTGACACTCGGCAAAGCCTTCTTTACCGAGTGTAGAGGTTTTGCCGAGTGTTTTTTATTTAGCTCTTGGCAAAATCTTCTTTACCGAGCTTTAAAAAAACGCTCGGCAAAGCCTCTTATGTTCGGCAAAGAAGTGGATTCCGGTAGTGCTCCGTCGTCTTCATTGTCTTTTCCATGGCTGTAGGTGAGCGACGCGCAAGAGGAGGCAAGAGGCAAAGAACACACGAGCATCTAGAGCATGGGGGCGGGAGATGCTGCAGGTGGCTGGATCTTCTCCCCGTGAGCCACGAGCCCTCCGCATCTCTCCATCGTCGTTGCTGGCCTCGGACCATCGACGCGCGCAGTCCTTCGCTCCTACCACGCTCGCTACAGACCGGCCCCACTCCGTGCCTAGCCCCCACTGCGCTCGCTGCCAGCCGGCCCTGCCTCGCCACGTGCTGCCGGGCCACCGCTCTCGCTGTGCACGCGCCGCTGGCCGCGGCCGCACCCGCGCTTGCTGTAGCCCTTCCCCGCTGGTCAGCCCCATGCCCCAACCGCGTCTCTGGCACAGCCAGGGAGAAGGGGTCGAATAGGAGGAGGACAAAGAACAAGTGGGTCCCAGGAGACTAGCGTGGGAGGACTTTTCTTTTTATCTTCTTTTTCTTTCATGCAAAGTGGGGGAAAAAGTCCTATGAAAACTGCAACCAACCTATTACATAACCAATAACCAATGAACACCAATGAACCTCTAATCTATCATTAGTTAATCTTCTCTCGTTCACCACAAGTATCTCATTTCATCTCCCACTTTTTTCCACTTTTCGATCTCCAATCTTTCGTTTTCATTCATGTCTACGTAATATGTGAGGAACGTGTATAGTAGTCATGATCACCCTTGGTAATCGGGACTTCATGACAGGCAGACACCACCAAGGTTTTGAGATTCTTTTTGCAAATATTTTGGAGCTCACCAAAATAGGTGAAATTCGGACAAGTTCCCACTTGAAATTTGAATGAAATTTGGCACAAACAGCCAGACATGGCCATGGGCACGAAGAGGATGTGCGCAATGCTGGATTAGAACATGCATTGGCTATAAGCAGCACCAGTGCGGCAGTGGTGTCCGGGAGGCCCCGACGCCAGTGCAGGCGTTGACGAGCTGCACCAATGTGGCAGTGGTGGCCGGGAGGCCCGACGGCGTGCCAAGGATCTACGCCAGCACCAGTGCGGGCGTCGACGACCTGCGCCAGTGCGGCCACGGGTGCTAGGGAGAGGAGCAGAGCATCCACGATGCATCAGCCGCTGCTAGGTGAGAGAGATAGGAAGCATTGTCGACGGGCTTCGGGCTACGCTAGTGCGGTTGCGGGTGTCGGGGTGAGGAGTGGTCCACAGTGCATCAGCCGCCGCTAGGTGTGAGAGGGACGAGAAAAATAAAAAAACTAGGGTTTCTAGTGTGGGCTCTGTGCTTTTATACTATGGGAGGTGTTTTGTGGGCTAGTTGACATGTTTTGCTTGGCTTAAAATTCAAATTGGGCCGAATTTTTTTGGCCGGTTCTATATTATCTCGGGCCCAACCAAAATGGGAGAAATTCAGTCCTTTCGGGCCGAATCCCAGAACTGTGGACACCACTACTATTAGCCTTATTTTTGATGCTCAAATGTTATTCATTGTGAGTTTACATTTCATTTCAAACGATGAACTATTAATCTTATTCCACCAAGTTAGACCAACTCACTTTAGTTAATCATAGCCTTTACTTCATTCACCATTAGGCTTGGATCACGTAATAGCTTAATTAGTTGGCTAGTTTCGATAGGAGTCGAGTGTGAGCGGGTTCTCACTCTCGTGCGTGTAGGAGTTACACTGGGATAAGTAACTACTTAAAACTTGTAAGGGTGTCAACTTGATTCAAACTACTCAGTGTGACTAAGAACCAACCTTGATTTGAGATAAGTGACTGATGATCAATTGATAATTCTCTACTCAAACAAGTGTAAGGTCACTGTGAGTGTTGGATCTTAAGTGACGTAACTTGTGGAGTAGCTAAAAACCGTTCATGGGATAGTGTGTTTGAGTGACCACCCATACAGACCACACATCACTTATGCGGGCGGATTTGGCACGAGGGGTGATGTGGTGATGAGATGTCATTACATTGGTGCCCATCCAAAGTTTGGCAGGAGCAAGTGGAAGAGAGCAGTTGCAGCTTGGTAGGCGACTGGTAGGAGCGAGTGAAAGAGGAACGGGAGAAAGAGGACGGCATGGCTTTGCGGTTGCGGGCATTCACGTATGAGGCGAGATGTGGCTGCGAGCGAGAGCGAGATGCGTGTAGTGGCTGAGGTGGGGAGGTCGGGAAGGCAAATGAAACCTAGGGTTTCTAGAAACATGCGGATTATATATTTGTGACTGCTTGGATGTGGGCCAAAGTTAGGCTTCTTTAGTCCTATATATATTTGCATAGGCACCTAAAATACTCGGGTCCCTGGCATAGGTATCGTGGTTCATCCTTGGTCTCCGTGTGTCTACAGTTGTTAACCTCTGCATCGATCTTTTCGAAAGCCTGAAGTCTTCGGACGAAACATTTTGGTTGTTCTCACTTCTAGACTCCGTGTAGTGATAATTATTGAACTTGATGATAAGATGACTTGTAGTATTGATCACTTAACCATTTTCCAAATGATACTTGTACATTTAAGTACACTTGTTAGGACATGAAAGATGAATAGATAGGTACATCATACTCTTAATTCATGAGTTCCATGATGCATCCTAGCTAGATTTTTATTGGTACAATGTCAAGCTAAACCTGTGCAATGAAAGTTTTGTAAATATAAAACCATAGACCCAAAAGCAGTTTTCATTGAGTGATGTAGTTCTGCTGCGTTAATTGTTATAACCAGTAAAGCTATCGATTGATATAACCAGTAAAGCATGGCATTCAGGTCATGATGTGGTACTTAAAAAATATATGGCACAGCCCACAGCTGTGCGGATTGTTAGAAGCGAGGCATAAATTGTTTTTTTTCTAAAATAATTTTACATGAGAAACAGTGCATTTACTTGTACTTCAGAAATGAAACATTTGAAAGGCCTCTAACAGCGATATAATGTGTTTGACCGTAGGTTTTGTTCAATGAGGATGAAGAACCCTGGTGATGAGTTTCTTCAAAGACGTGTAGTGAAAGAGAGGCAGATCTTTGTATACATAGCATTCATGAAATACAGCCATGAGATTGTTTGTTGAAACAAAAATGGCATGGTTTTTGCCAATATAGATATGATATTTCTAACTATTGGTGCTACTTTTGAACTTAATAGTTCACGGACATGGATTGATTCTTTTATACTTGTGATGCCATTTAAATCAGTTATGTTTGCTCTATGTTATATGATGTATTAAATGAATTATGCTGCTATTGAAATGATCCAAATAAAATCTGAGACTGTTGGATTGTAATTTTTCTGACGGTAGGTTTTCATTTTTCCTATCATCTGTTACGTGACAGTGAGAGAATTCTATACCTGGTGGCTGGAAATTGTCCTGTCGACATCTAGGAATTTCCATGTTGACACGTTTCCGACAAAGAAATTGGTAAATCGGCAGGGAAATTAGTCCACCGACGAAGAAATTTTATTTCACTTTATTTTTGTCGATATTTTGTATTTTCCTGTACATCGACAGAGAAATTATTCTTGTTACCAATAGGGATTGTTTTTACTATGCATCTAGATATATAGCGTATATTTAAGTGCATAGAAAAACATAAAAAACAAAATGTCTAATAATTTGGAATCGAGGGTGTAATAAAATTGAGGTAGTAGAAACAAGTCAGATAATGATAACCAACATAATAAATTAAACAAAGTATTTTTCCAACAAGAACTACAGAGAAATTTTCCAGCCTGACAAAAAAAAACAAGCAATGCAATTACCAAGTAGAGTTTTAAAATATGGCAGAATTACTGCTTTGAAGGACCTGATTATTAGTGCAAAAACCAGCTCGACTCATGCCTGTTGAGAAACTGGTGACCTCATCGTTACCGGTGATTCCATCGGTGCTGGGAAGACGGCCAGTGAACCGCACCGGCACCGTTCCCCTTCCTATAGGGTTTGCTCAGCACCACCGTCGCCATCATCCTTCTTCCGCTGCTTCTGTCATCAACGGTGGTGCCTCTCCATCCATGATCACTGCTTGTCCGGGCAACCGTCCTCGGCTGATCAGCTGGTCGATCATGGTGTTGCGGTGAATTACGTTGCGCACGTCGGCGCACCATATCTATAATGGTTTGTAGCCTTGCCCTCTTTGCAGGCGGCACCCGTGGCCTCCATGTCGGCATGGGAGTCATCCCGAACCGCCATGCTGTCATCAACATTGTCTGCCATCGTCATCGCGTACCTCTCTTCCCAGCTCATCAATGCCATGTCCTCGTCGGTGAAGTACGGTGGTTCCTTGATGGTTAAGATCGTTGGTGGTCTGAATTCGACAGGTTGCTCAAGACGGGAGTTCAGAGATCTGATGGACTCGTACTTGGCCTTCCAGAGCACGGCGTCGTGGTCGGCGACGAGGCACCTCAGCTCCTTGCTAGCGCACTCCAGCCTCGCGACGTCCTCAGCGACGTGGAGCCTACACAGGATGGTCATCTGTAGGTCGACGGGAAGGCACGCGAAGCTGGGCAACACCGGCACGTCGCCGTGGAGGCAGATGGAAACAGTGGCGGAGCCAGGATTCAAAACTTGGGTATTCCCATCGATAATTAAAGTCATAAGAATAGTCTAATAATAAATTGTTCAGCTAATCAGCGTTAAAATATGCATGAAACAAACTGATCTCTAATAAGAAGAACTTACAAAATATTATAATGTTGCTTTAATCCTGCGATTCTTCATGGTTTGGAAGCGGTTGATGATGTCCTTGTCCTTAACTTGTAGAAAGAACTCCCGCTCAATAAATGTAACCAAGCAATCATTCAAGTATTGATCCCCAATCTTATTTCTCAATTTGTTCTTCACATAATTCATAACAGAAAAAACTCTTTCAACACTTGCAGTTGCCACTGGAAGCACTAGCACCAATTTTAGAAGCTCGTAAACAACTTCATGTCTTCCAATCTTGTCATGCTCAACAAGCTTAATAGAAAGCTCAGCAAGACTTCTCACATCCGCAAACCTTTCATCATTGCGCATATCAGTAATGTACAAATTGAGTTGAGCAGGTAGGTGAAGCAACTCTAAGCTTGTGAAATCATTCGGATAAAATCCAGCAAGCTTAATCAATTTTTCTTTGTCAAAAGCAGCAAATGAATTGAGGGGACTGAATGCAGCCATGCAAATAAGCAACTCCGTGTTTACCTCATCAAACCTATCATCAAGTTCTTGAAGCTGCCTATCAATGACACTTAAGAACATGTCAACACGGTAACGATGGAGATTCTTAATCTTGATAAAGAACCTCCTATCTCTTCCAACAGGCTTGTAGAATGTGTCCATATCAGGAATTTTTATTTTATTCTTGACACAAAATGAGTCCACTTCTTTAAGAAAATCCTCCCACCCAGCATCTTGCCGCAATGTGTGCAGTTGCATCTTGGTCAAAGAAATGAGTTCTACTGCATTGACAATATCTTGATCCTTCTTCTGCAAGGCATGATTCAAGTCTGCTGTGAACCCAAGTACTATTTGCATCAAGTGTGCCATGAAAACAAACTCATATGACTTGAATACTGTCAACATTGTTTGTGCGTATGCACACTCAGTTTGTAGGCACATCAGTTTGTAGGCTATCTCAGTCTCAAGTTTTGTTGACACATTATGAACCTGACTCTCATTAGTTGTAGGCACATCAGTTTGAACAATTGCTTGAATTGGATTTTGAGGCTGAGCATCACTCTCCACATTAACTGGTTGTGGCACTGATGGTGATGAGGAACCTAACTCCACCTTTCTGGTCTTTGATGCTCTGTCCCACAAAGTCCTCAAATCAACTGAATGTTTGCTTTTGTTCTTCATTTTGCAATTCAATACCAATATCCAATCACACTGTAATTCAGTAATTGTGTGTACAATCAGTAAATCATCAACCAACAACAATACTGACTACTGAGCCAACTAGGCAACTATAAAAAATCGTCAAATCTGTGCTGTGCAGCCAGAGACAACATACCTCAGCTTCTCAGAATGACAGAGTCTCAGTGAACTAGCGAAGTCGCCTGTCGCGCCCCTGCAGTCCTGCACTGCCTGCCCGTAGCCCGGCTGCCGCGCGACCGCCGCCCGGCCGCACGTCACGTGCCACACGCGCGCTTGCCCAACCCAGCGGTGCCGCGCCGATTCGCCGCCGCGACGCCGCCGATTTGTTGCCGTGGCGCGGCCGCCGGCCGGCTGCACGTGCCGCACGCGCGCCTTGCTTAGCGCCCCAGCGATGCCGCGCCGATTCGCCGCCGCCCGCCGCTGATTTCCTGCCGCGACGCCGTCGATTTGCTGCCGCCGTCGGCTGTCTAGGGTTGCAGGGGACGGAGTGCCGGAGTGGGGACGGAGTTCACGGGCACGGGAAGAAAGAAGACCGAAGGAGACAACATGATTTCAATTTGGTGCTGCCGTGAAGAGCATCTGGTTGTCTACGATGCTAGATGGGCCTCATGGGCCGGCCTGCTATGCGAATCTGGATTGGGAGAAGAGAGGTAGGCTGTTTTTGGGCTAAAATAGTGAACAAATGACAGAAATACACCATTATACATTTATATATATGATTATACATACATATCTATTAAAATTTATACAAAAAAAAAGTTGAGTATTCCCGGAAATACCCAGGAATACCATTAAATCCGCCCATGGATGGAAATAAAGAGGCGACGGCACAGCTGATCTGAGAAAAGCTTCCAGAGCCACGGCGCGCCGCCATTGGCGTCATCCGGCGACGACGACGACGACGTCGTCAGCGCGCGAGCTGCGTCCTCCATGCCGCCCGAGAGCACGGGCGCGAGAGCCGCCAGCGGCAGCCGCTCCCTGCGCGCGTTCCGCTGGAGGCCGTTGCAGTCGACGTAGGCGTCCACCACGATCTTGCCGCGGCCGCAGCATCCCGACGGCGCCCCCGCCGTGAGATGCACAACACGGCGGCGTCCGCGTACACGCGGTGGGCCAGCTGCGGCAACGCGTAGCGGCGGGATCCAGACCAGGGCGTCGTCTCCGGCGCGTCGCACGGCAGGAAGCCAGCGGAGAGGAAAGCGGCGTCGGCCACGATGCACAGGCGACCGAAGAGGTCCTCGGCGTCCCAGTGGGCGCCGTCGGTGACCTTGTTGAGGGGCCAGGACTTCTTGGCGGCTGCCATTGGCGTTAGTACAGAACTACAGAGGCGTTATTTGGTGGTCACGATCCAATTCGATACAGCGTCGGTATATTATCACATTTATATAAATAAATTAATAAAATATTGTTGAGGGTTTCGGCAGAATAAATAAGAGAAAACAAACCTGGCCACGCTCGTTTCGGTCTCTAGGCCAGTAATTTTTCCCAAAAACATCCTAAAAAGTATAGGAAGAAATAAAGAAATCCACCTTTAAAAGTTTCCTGATAATCCACTCTTATCTAAAATATAGAAAATAATTTTATATTAGGAATTGTATACTATTTCTGAATTATCCTAACTATATTTATATATTCTTTTTTCTCTTGTATATTTGCATCAGAAACCCTATCGTCTCTTTATTCTTTTCACGCCCTTCCACATTACATGCGCAGGGAGAGATACGTGCGGATCTGAAGCGCGTAACTTTACACAGAATACGGTAACTTTTTCTAGCTCCTAAAAGATTAGGAGGATGAATTATGAGTTGTTGGAAAGAGATTTTTTCTCATCCTACCAAAAATAAGGATTGGGAAGGGAAATAGGGTGCTCTTAGAGATGCTCTTAGCTAGTAAAAGCTCCCATTATCTATTATAATTAGTCAAGGTTGATCAGCTGACTACATATAGAAGTATGAGCAGAACAACCTATTTGCGCTAGTGCGAGCATTGGTCCCCTGTCCTGGATGATTTTTCATCGTAGCAGCATTAGCCGGTGTGGCTACATGCACCCTGTTGTACATATGGTTTAGACGACGCTCCACTAGTATTTCTACATAGTCCTAATGACCAATATCGACTAAATATAATAGATAATCAGAGTTTGTACTAACAAATAAGCACCGAAATGAGTCCATAAAGATATAAACAATTTCAAATCAGGCACCATAGAACATGCATGATTTTAGTAAACATTTGAAACTAGTTTCATGCTTTTTTCAAGCCAAAATAAATGTTTCTATGCATTTACTAAGATTAAACCAGATTTTAGGATTTTTAATTGGATTATTTTTCCATGTAAACTATTTAGGTAAATTTTTAAAAGAATTCTTTTTATGATTATTTGGATACATTTTTTTAAATATTTCAAAACTGATTACCTATTTGATCTTTCACGTTACTTCGATATATTCTCTCTAGCATGACACCATATTAGCCAAACCACTCAAGGTGAAAAAAAACGGTTTTAAAAGTTGGGGAGTAAAAAAACTAGTTCGGGAGGAGAACCGGATGACCATGATAGCTAAGTGAAGTAAATTAGACTTTTTCCATACCAATATGGACAAATGGGCTAGGCCTTGTGGTTGACACGAGCACTGCTGAAACACAACGTGACACTAATTTTTTTCATTGCACTTGTCAAGAGTAAGCTTTGCAGGAAATTGTGAAGATGGACTTTAGGACCTCACCACCCCTCGACCATAGCCTTAGCATGACAAAGAAGGTTAGTAGGTGAGGAAACCAAGTTGTCGCAGTCATCGTCCTCAATAGGGCATATATATGCTACCGTCGTTGAACAACTACAACAATACCTCTGACAAATTTAGAGCATAGCACGAGCACAGGTGTGGAGCTCACTATATATGTTCGTCACTGATCTTCTCAATTGATGAGACAAACATATAGAGGTCATCCTCCTCTAGTATTAGGTTATGGCCCAGTGGTGTGCTAGCAGGGGCAAGGCCAGCGATGACGATTTTGTCCTCAAGGGCGAAGTTTGCATAACATGCTTATTAGAGGCAGAAGCTATGCATATGCAGGTCCCAAAGTCAAATAGAGTGTAGAGGGTCATATGTTGGGGGAAACATTGGTGCTAGGGGCATCGATGGCATTGGAGACGGTGGTTGAGATGACGGTGGTCAAGAAAACTGAGTCGTAGATTGCGATGGCAGCCTACGTAGACCAATAATGCAGACAATGTTTGATGTTGCGTAAGGAGAGTGGTAGGATGACGTGCGACGTCGTGGATAGCTCAGAGGTGGGCGATGTTGGGCTGCGTGGGGTGAATGAAGGGGGAGGAAATAGGGGAGGCTTGGCATCTTGTAGGCAGTGCCTGTTAGAGGCTCTCATTTCTTGGGATACGGTGGTCATAGTGGGCAGGGGCATGGGGGTTGGAGAGAGGGTGCGCGCTCTGCTTTGTTCTGGGCTAAACATGGAGATACTGGAAAGACTAAACATGAGTCTAATTAAGCTTAATAGATTCACCTCGTAAATTAATCTCAATCTATGTAATTAGTTTTATAAATAATCTATATTTAATACTGCATGCATGTGTCCAAACATTCGATGTGATAGAGACGAAAAATTAATTGGGCAAACCAAACAGGCCCTAATTTTAGTACCATATTGTTTAGCCAGATTGCTTCCTACTCATGACAATATATAAATAGAGATCTTCTCCTCCACTTGTAAGACACACCATCAGGGAGCAATTTTACTCTATTTTCCAAGATGTAGTATAGCCTAGTTGAGAGTTAGGGAGCGATGCTCAGGTTCACTATCGGAAATGCAGCCTTTGCTGAGGGCTAAATATCGGACACTCGGCAAAGGCCCTCTTTGCCGATAGCCGGCCTAAGGAGCCCTCGGCAAAGACAGGCCCTCGGCAAGAAGGCCTTTGTCGAGGGCTGGCCCTCGGCAAAGAAATGGCCCTCGGCAAAAAAAAAACTTTGCCAAAGGGCTCCCTATTGGCCCTAGGCAAAGAGTCTTTGCCGAGGGCCTACCTTATGGCCCTCGGCAAAGAGATTTTTGAAAATATATTTTTAGGCACTAAATTAACTCAAATAAAAAAGTTTTCTACTACAAAATTATCTAACTTTTTAAGATTTACAAAGTATATATTGGTCATTTCTTCATTTAACAAATCAATAGTAACGTTGTTCACAAAATTTATATCTCTCTAATAAGTTTCATAAAACTACTAGAGAGGATATATAAGGATTGTGAAATATGTTAGAACCACCACGTCGGTCGAACAAATGACCAAACAACCAAAATAAAGTTTGTAGATCTTGAGAAGTTATAAAATGTTGTAGTTGAAAACTTTTTCATTTAAGTTAATTTAGTGCCTCAAAATGTATTTTGAAAAATCTCTTTGCCGAGGGCCATAAGGCAGACCCTCGGCAAAGAGGGTCTTTGCCAAGGGCCTACTTTATGGCTCTCGGCAAAGAGATTTTTCGAAAAGTCTCGGATGGAAAAACACTCTAAATGAAAGTTGTAGATCTTGAAAAGTTATAAAACTTTATAGTTGACAACTTTTTCATTTGAAAGCATCTAATTGAGGATATTTATATCTAAAGTTTGAAATTTGAAATTTAAAATTTTTAAAAATGTCTTGGATGGAAAAACACTTTAAACGAAAGTTGTAGATCTTGAAAAGTTATGAAACTTTGTAGTTGACAACTTTTTAATTTGAAAGCATCTAATTGCCGATAATTGCGTCTTAAGTTTGAAATTTGAAATTTTGAAAAAAGTCTCGGATGGAGAAACACTCTAAACAAAAGTTGTAGATCTCGAAAAGTTACGAAACTTTGTAGTTGACAACTTTTTCATTTAAATTCGTTTAGTACCTCAAACAATCAATTTAAACTCGGTTTGTTATAACATATGGGGAATCGAAATGGAATATAGTGATCAGAGGAGGTAAGTGTGAGAGGGCGTGAGAGGTCACGAGTTCAAATCCCACCAACTACGACTTTTAAAAATAGCGTCAAAAATACTGTGTAAAATGCTACAAAAAATCCCGCAGGTGGGGGTGATGGCTCGTGGGCGCCTCCAAAAAAATAAAATTATTTTGCTATTTTTTTGGGTTTTTTTTTCTGATTTACATTTTGCCGAGGGTTTTTCTTTGCCGAGGGTTTTTTGGCCGTTGGCAAAGGCTTTGCCGTGTGCTCGATAAAGGGCCCTCGGCAAAGATCTCTTCGCCGACTCAAAATTTCCCGAGGGCTCTTTGCAGAGGGCCACCCACGACAAAGCCTTCGTCGAGGGTTTTTGGACCTTTGCTGATGAGGACATCGTCAAGATGGAGTCGAGGACGACTCCAATTTAAGAAGGGGAGGATGATGAGGACATCGCCACGCTGGACACACCGACGCTATGGTCTTTCTCAAGTTGTAATTCATCCCCGACTCAGCTGCCACGTCACCCTCGGATTCAGCAGACACGTCGTCACTGTTTCGGTCATAACTCTCTCATACGACATCAAAATGGGGCGTTCTTGGATGCGTTGGAAAGGGGACGACGACGCCGTCGTTTTGGATCTGGTCTCAGCTCCAGAAGGTCCGTGGATCATTCTATGTGACCACGGTAAGGTGCTGTGTCACCTATTTGGGCCAACTTGGCCATGTATCGTGTCAGGCCTTAAGCCCAAGTTGTGGGCGCCCAACCCCTGGCCGTCCTCAACCCTAGGTCGAGTCTTAGACTATAAAAATAGCCGCCGTCGCTGCTAGACAATTGGGTTTTGTTTAGAGTTTAGTTTTTCATCGAGAAACTGAATCGTTCATTGTAACTGTGGTGACAAATCCTTTTACAGTGATCCAGGGCCCCTGTTCTTGATCTCCTCCACTGTGTCGATTAGTCCTTTGGAACCAAGTTCTCGAACCCTCTATTGATATTCGCATCATTCATATTTGCAATTTCAGATTACGTGTTTTTACCTTCTTGCTTGTGCTCTTCGATTCGCTTGCAGGAAAAGCCTTCTTGGCGAGGTCAATCAAGTTGTGCTTGGTTGATAACCAATGGAGCAGTGGTGTAACGGTTGCAGGGTTCGAATCGTGTCTGATTTGAAGCCGGATCGCCAACGTCGAGATCTCCACAAATCGAACTTACCGGTTACCTCTCGGAAGATCGGGCCTGTATCTCATCATTTGCTCAGGCCCTCGGCAAAGAACCCGAGTCCAGTAGTGGTTCCAGAAGAGTCCTCGGAGGTCTGGTATAATCTTGTATCTTTTCTTTTATAAGACTCGAGTATTAATACATTTATCTTCTCTAATTACTTAAATATTGTTCATGGTTATCTAGTTCTTGCCTTAGTGGTTTAGCTAAGCATGATTCGTATAGTGGTTTACACTTTGGCATGGGATCTCCGTTCGACCGAATGCTATCTATTTTTTAGACATAGATCAGGGCTACCAAAGCTAGCTACTAAGTAATGCAAGAAATAGGTTTACCGGTATATGTGTTTGAATAGGAATAAGCATGTGGTTGTGTGATAAGTCAGTCAAGATAGGCTCAGCTCACGGGTAAGTAACTAGGTAGAAGTAGTAAGCTTTTAGGTGTTTTAGTTGTTTCATAGGAAAGCAGGGAAGAGGTTCAAAAAAGGGTGGCGCGCCTCCCCCTCTATGCCTTGCGGTAATGATTCCTCTAGCATTATGACCTTTACCACGACAATGCCGTCCATGGATCAATTTATTTCGTGGATTGGATTTCACTTGCCTATTTACGGTTCCCTTGCATGTGCTCGGGATAGGTGTTTTGTATAAACGTTTCACCATATTATTAAGTATTCTCAAAGAGTTGATGAATCACGCAGATAGGTAATGAGAAGTTTGGCGTCATATACTTGTATTCTCAATTTCTAGAATGGATAGGCATAGACTGATTGTTCATTTTGAGGGTTAGTATAATTGCTTGCATATGTAACCAGAAAGCTTTGATGAAGCCTCAGAGGGCAAGCAGGATTCAATCATTTGTTTTTAGCATCTCCACTAGAAAGAGTAAAGAGAAAGAAGCCTTTCGCATCTGGAAGAGGACACCCACTACAACTTTTTATCTTAGGGGCTTACTTCTTGTGAAGAACTAAGGCAGCTCAAATGAATGCTCGCCGACTCATGTATCACCCGCAGAGCAGACTTCTTTTGTCTAAAGCTAAAACCTCTTTCTTCAGTGAGAAAAAAGGTTGTTCCTTGGAGGGACATCCCCTTGGTTTGTTAGCAGTTCTAGATTTTGAAGCCCTTTCTTTCCTTCCCTATTTGACTTTCCTTATTCTAAATGGGAATCTTTCTTTGAAGAAATAAGAAAGGACTACTTGGAAAGTGACACGAACAAAGACAGAGAATTGCGTAGATAGGATGAGGAAACGAACCAACCCCGGGCCCCAAACAAACAAAAGGGAATGAGAGAAATGATCGGAACGATTGAGGAAAGAAAGAGAATGGCGGCCCCTTTCCTTTCGCCTAGTTTTTACATGAAACTAGAGTAGTAATCAATAGTGTAGACATGGTGTCTAGACCATAGGTTACTTGAGGTTGCGGCTAACCCCACGGATATAGTTGTGGTAGCCCCGGAGGTGACAGCTCCGATTAGGCCTTTGTAATCCATCACGTTCGGGTTGGTGTTTTCGTAGAGCTTTTTGGCAGCCTGACTCCGATCACCCCTTCCCAGTCTTTTTGAGGATCGGAAATGTACTGTTACTCCGAAGTGCTATGGTCTGATCGCTTTGATTTTCTCTCTGCTTAGTTAATCCCTTTGGTCTACTCTAGAATAGAACTACAGTAATAGAGACGTAAATAGGAACCTTGTGCTCTCCCGTTGTCCTCCCAGCTTAGTTTGTCTACTTTTCTATCTTACCATAGAGTTCTCCTGTGTGTGTCACATTTATCCAAAACTCCTATCATATATTACTTACCCTACTTTTGTCTAGTCGGTATACTAGTTAGTGGATACATGATGGTCAAATATCAACTTCTTTAACCATTGATTCCCTGAGGATAAATACGATACATTGGAATACTCTTGGGTGGAAGCTTCATGCTTCACTAATCTTGTATTGAACAATGGAGAATGACTTTAGATTAGGGAACAAGATGAAGCCCTAGGATGTTTCATACATTTGAGTGATCCAATGTCCTGAACAATGAATAGTTTACTTGAGGAATGAGTCATGTCTTAAGAAATTGGGTATCTAACATAGGAGGATGATGGCCCACTTAAGTTTGAAGTCAGCATCAAACTATCTGCTGGTTAAAATTGGTTTCGAGGTTATTCTATGTACTAGTTAAGAGTATATAGTTGTACACAATGGATTAAGCTTGTGCATATTTGATCATTTTTCATGACCATGCACATATTCAATTAAGATGGACTAGGCAAATACAGTCAATGAAAACAAAAGACCTGCTCATAGGTAACCAAAGGTTGCCTAGAGCATGAGCAAAACCATAGAAAAGAAAACAAAGGACAGGCGCAAAGGCACTAAAGAGCGTAGCGAAAAAATTATAACATAGACAAGAGCGATTGCATGTCTATCTAATGAAGCTCCTATTCCACCCCTCGATAAGCACCATGTTGTCTAGCCTAGCACCAGTGGGGAACAATGTCCTAATGGCTTTGCGCTTTGACACTGATAGTGGGGCTCCAAACAGCAACTGGTACTCCTTGAAGGCACAATTGGCCATGGCAGTGTCCTTGTTAGGTCGTTGGTTGAACCCCACCACTTCAACATTATCACGTTTTGCACCTACATTGTTGGGTTGGATGCGCGGTGCTGCTCTTTGCCACTAGGTGCCCTCTACGCCGTGGTGGGGAAAAGGTGTTGTCAATCATCTTCCATTTCCTGGCAACATGCTGATGAGGCGGGATGTCCAGACAGGCTTGGGGATGGACATGTAGGTGCATGACTCAGAGTCGACTTCATCACATTATGAGAGACTAATGGAGATGCAATGACATGAGTAGGCTACATCTCCGCGCCACAGAGATGAGTAGAGACGGACAACACCGTGACAACAACAAGATGCACCGAAGGCACGACAGGTAGGGCCCTAGGAGAAGCGAGCAACTGAGGCAATGAAAGTTGGGGTGACAAAGATGACGATGAGTCATGGCTGGGCCTGGCCTTAACAGTTGAAGTTTCATAACTTCCCAATTTGACACAAGTGGTTGAATCCTTTCCCTATCTTGGGGGAGCAACATGGGGCCAAGTAAGGTGATGCACATAACTGCACCAAAAGCAATGACCTTCCAAGTCTAACTACAACCCCCACTCCCAAAGGCTTCCCCAGGATGAACAATCCCTCGAAGCGCATGCATGGGATCACATCATTGTTCGGGCAAGCATAGCCTAAAGCTCGGAAGCGATGGGGTTGAATAAGTCCACATTGCAAGGAACCAGGGCAGGGGACACACGACAGCCTCGTCCGCAGCAGGATTTTGGGATGGAGGATGGAACGTCCAAGAATTAGTGAAGATCTTGGTGGTAGCCTTGAGGGTGACGTTGCCGAAGCGAAGTGAGCCACTCCATGACCATGATCTGCTATCCAACGCACATACACACACCAACAGTGCGGAGGTGGAGTGGCCCGTGGAGCCAACAACGATAGTGTTGGACCTCTGCCGCTTGCAATCACGAGCCAGGTGCCAAAAACTATAGCAGTGTAGGTAGCGGCGGGGGAGACGACAGGTGGCAACCCGGTGCACCTAGCTAGTTGAAGCACCTACCCGACAATTTAGCGAGGATGACCCCTTGTCTATCCTCTGTGCGGGCACCTCGATCAGGTCTGGCATCACCTCTTCCTCGCCATAGTGTCGGTTGGCTGCCCATGAGATGAGTTTGAAATTAGGGTAGGATCCTCTACAACTTATCAGCATCCAAGGTAGACACACTACTCCGTGGCCAAGTCACTGGTGAACCAGGGTTTACTGAGCCACAGGGTCGGAGCCGGAACACCCCCGCGCCATGCCTCATTGTCACCCACAAGAGCCACAATAATCTTTTGCCACCGCTCACGATGATGGCATCGATGTTGCTTGCGACACTGGGGTGCCGGCTTGGCGGCCGCGGCTGCTGCCACCGAGGGTGGGGGCTCGTCGTGGAGGGAGCAACGCCCGAGGGAGATTGGCGCGTGGCCTTCTAGAATGGGGGAAGGAGAACATTCGAGGTCGGAGTCGCCGAAGAAAGAGCCATCCTCCCATCGCAAGAGCTTTGTTCATTTGGTGAGTGAAAAACGTTTGTACCTTTGGGCAATGGCTTTGCTTCAATTGTTGGAGCTATTTTTAGTTTTTGTACCCATCTATAAGTTTATTTGGAGTTGTTAAATACTGGAGGAAAGTGCCACAATTTAGAAGACAATCAATCAATCAAAATTGTTAAAGTTTTCATTCGGTGATCTATTAATGCTAGATTAGGCCTAGAGAGAGTGATTGTAGCTTGTGGATTCCTTGATTATTATTGAAGGAGGAACCATAATTGTACTATTTCTGCATAGTACATTGGATCCTTCAACGGTTTGCTAAAGACTCTTTCACCATCCCAACTTCATATGGAATGGCAACAAGGTAATGAGCTAGGACAAGGAGACACCTGTCTTTGTGGCTTCAACCTTCATTGTGGGATGTCATAAAGTGACTTGCATTGGTACCAAGTGAATCTTCTACCTTGGCGGAGCCTTTATGGGCTTAGTCCATTGTCTTGAATAGGAGTGTATCCTTAGAGTGGAGCTCTAGCGTAGACTAGGGATGGTGAAAGATCTAGACCCTTGTTTGGGTTTTGGTAATTAATGACAATGCTTGTGGACTAACTTCTCCATTTGAGTGTATGAAGGAAAGTTGGTTTAGTTCACAAGATGAGATGGATATCGACATGGAGTTGATTGCTAGTATGTTGGAATGCTCAAATCAAACATAGCAAGCAAGTAAAAACTAAAGCGAGGCTTGGCATCGACGGACCATGTGCGATGGTGAAGGGCAAGCTAGTGGGCTTGGTGCCAAAGGACCGAGGCAACGGTGAAGAGCAAGTAATGCTAAGGTCGATGGACTTGAAGTCTATGTGATGGTTTGGTGATCCACATCAACTATGAAAATCAAGCCGAATGTTTCTTGGTTATATCAAGTGGCTTGGTGAAGATGTTGGCAAAACCTTCCTTGCAAGCATCATTCTTTTTGGAACTTGGTTTTGTGCAAGGCAAAGGTATGAAACATAGGTTGTTTCATTTTACCGGCTATGAGGTGTGTAGAGAAGATGATAGCTGGATTTAGGACTGGTAGCAGTACTATTAAGAGGGGTAAACATGTTTTACACTTCGGTTACCTAGTGCTACTTGTGAGCTCTAACGTGAGGTATGTTTAGTGGTAAGTGGTGATTGATGAAAACCTTTGTGAAAAGTTTGACAAAAGCTAACCGGTGGCGAGTTGAACGATCGTCTTGCGAGAGATCGTTTCTTGGTGTTGGCTATCTTTGAAATGGTTTTTGAGCACACTTGGTATTGACTTGAGATGCTTTGGGACACTCCATTATGTTGTGGAGTTGCTTTCCAAAGTAAAGGTGGCGATGCGCTTGAAGCGGAGTTTTCTGCATAGTGGCGGACAGTCCAGGCCCTGTTGGCGGACAGTCCGCCAGTGTCTTGCAGAAAACCGAACAGACTCTGATCAATTTGTTGGTGACTTTTCTTTGAACGGTGGACAGTCTGCGCCTGATGGGTGGACAATCCGCCGGCTAACTTTAGCAGAGATCAGAGTTGTTGTAAACTCTACTGGATTTCAAAGCGTGAACGGCGGACAGTCCACGCCTCAGTGGCGGACAGTCCGCCGGTCTTTTTCTCCGGCGAGCAGAGTTGCTGATGGTTCTGGACAGAGGTCCAAGGATCAACAGCGGACAGTCCAGGCCCTCTGTGGTGGACAGTCCGCAGGTCAGCAGTTTGAACCTAACGACTAGTTTCTGTGTACGGCAGACTGTCTGGGCCTTGAATAGCGAACTGTCCACGAATGTCGCAGAAACACAGTAACAGCTAGTTTTGGGCAGCTCCTCTATATATAGTGGGGCGCCCGGTTGGGGGAGTCTCTCTTGGCCATTCTAACAGCATACTTCTTGAGAGAGCTTCCTCCTAGCACCTCCTCTCATACTCCTTAGTTGAGGGCAACTTTGGAGAGTGAGTGTACTGCACTAGTGCGGATCTTTGCGTGAGAGATTGCTTGTGGCACTAGGTGGTTGTTGTGTGGGCATGGTTGCTTGTTACTCTTGGAGCTTGCCGGTTCCTAGATGGCTTGGTGATTGTGTCTCCATAAAGCACGCAAGAAGATTGTGTGGTGCTCCAGAGCTTGGCTTTGTGTGGGGCTTTTGAGCTCATCCCCGCCGGAGGAAGGCAAATAGCATCTCTAGTAAAATTGAGGCGCGAAGAGTATCTAGTTGATTTGGCCAGCTCAAGTTTAGTGCTCACGTGGAGCCTACCTAGTGAGGTAGTCCGAAGCTTGTGGGCTTGGAACTAACAAGAGGAGCGACAATCCTAGAACTTGCTTCAACGTGGATTAAGTGACCGGCAAGTCACCGAACCACATAAAAATATCATGTGTCATCCTCTACATTGTGGTTTGCATATCTCAACTCAAGTTTACTTAATTGCTATTTTTCATTCTTGTGTTGTTGGGCTTGTGCCTAGTTGTTTACCGCTTTCTCACTAGTATGTGTAGGAGCTCCTTTGCGCATGCTCTTGTTCTAGTTGCTTAGATTGTTTGGTCTTGCCAACTAGAATTGTGTAGGAGTTCTTGCTCAAGCTTGGCACCCTTTGTAGTTCTCTAGTTCTCTCTTTGCAAGGGTGCTAACAAATTTAGTAGAGGGGTGTAGTCGAGGACCGATAGTTATCTAGCTTCAGCATTTAAATTGTCTTGTTCTCATGGTTAGCTTTGAATCAACTATTCACCCTCCTCTAGTCATCATCTCGACCCTACAGGTGGACGGGCAGTGTATCTAATGATACTGAAGGATAAATCCTGTGTGCTGGAGCTTAATTGCATCCAATCTCATACTATTAACACTACTATAACAATCTTTACCGAGGTGGGCAAAATTGATTAACCGAGGCGGTTATTGCAACCGCCTCGGACTAAAGGTCACGGTAAATAGGACCTTTTCTGAGGCGGTTGTTTGCCTGCCTCGGTTAATAGCACAGGAAAACAAAAAAAGGAAACTCGTGGATAAGCCCACCGAGCCTATCCACGGGCCCGTTGAGCCCATCCATGGGGCCGCTGCTGCCGTTGCTAGCTAGAGGAGCGCCGCCGGCCTCACAATAGATTCAGTCACCACGTAGTCAGAGGAGGAGATGGGGGAGGAGGGCACGCCGCTGTCGGTGGAGGAGCTCGACGGGAGGAAGGAGCTGCTGCCCGCGACCACACCGGTGCGGCCTCGCCCGCGACTGCGCCTGCTCCCGCCTCGCCGGCGACTACACCGACGCCGCCTTGCCTCGTCGATGCCACCAGTCATGACAGCATTGGTGCCGCGGCCCACCTCGCGCCTAGAGGTCACGCCGAGAGGCCACGCCGGCGCCCGTGAGGTCGCGCTCGGAGGCTGCGCTGCGCCAGGAGGCTGGGCCCTCCACCACCGAGAAGGGAGTGAGTGAGGTGAGTGAGAGAAGAGAGTAGTGAGCGAGACGAGGGAGGTGAGGGAGATGCACGGGGAGACTGCGCGAGGGGGGAAAAAGAATTGGGAGAGGAAATCCTAAGTGTTGGGTTATATATGAGCCCAGTAGACTGCTAGGTATGTGCTTTGTGTTGGTTCTGAGTAGGGCTTCTATTTATTGAGGCGGGTTTTGTACCATGTCCGCCTTCATTAATAGATTTACTGAGGTGGTCGCTTATAATACGACCGCCTTAGAAAATAGTCTACCGAGACGGTTGTCTTGAAATGACCGTCTCGGTTAATCAATTTTGCGAGGCAGTTGTTTGTGACCACCTCGGTTAATACCTCGGATTAACTGAGGCGGTTGTAACTGCTACTCGCCTCGGAAAAAAAATGAAAACACCTCGCAAACGATTTTTCTGTAGTTGTGTAACTTTCCACATTCATGTTTGCGAGCATTACTCTTGTGCATGAGTATTTACTTTTCACTCATGAGCATTATTTACTCTTGCGCTTAGTTGGTGGCCCTGTTTATAGTAATCATGGCTTGACAGCTCTACATCTACACCATATATATGTATATAAACTGTAAAGAACGCCGAAATTAAAGATATCATATAAAATTTTCCATTCACCTTGAGCCTTTTGGTACAACAAATTGTACGTACAATAATAATGTTCAAATTTTTTTCCTGGACTACAGCGAACTCAGTATAACCAAGTTCTTCTCATCACGCTTGTTGTTCATCAACCAAACAGACAACTCACCCTCCATTGTGGGACAAGGAGACACTTGCCCTCGTGGCTTCAACCTCCATTGTGGGATGTCATAAAGTGACTTGCATTGGTAGCAGGTGCCTCTTCTAGCTTGGCATTCAACAGGAGTGTATCGTTAGAGTGGACTCTATAGCGTAGACTAGGGTGGCAGACATCCAGTGTATCTAGTGGCCTCGTTGGTACAGGCTCCCGCGGCTCCGGCTCCCTCTCGACATGTTACCATTGACACACTGTAGTGCCACTGTTTACTGAATCCATTCTTCTCTCTCCTTTTTTTCTCTCTCACCGACCCAACCAAAGCAGCCGGAGCCAATTTTTCTAGTTTCTCCGGCTCTACTCCTCTATGCTACAGTAACATACAGTAAAGGAGCCAGAGTCAACAGAAGCCTGTCTATACGGCCCCTAATGATACCGAAGGATAAACCCTGATCTCATCTGAACGGCGCTTGTTGGAGGGGCCGTATAGTCTTATGGCTTGACGAGCTCTACCACTACACCATATATATTAACCCTAAAGAACGCTGAAATTAAAAGAGATCATATATAAAAATTTCCATTCACCATGAGCCAATCAATTCTCTTTCGTACAACAAATTGCACGTACAATAACAATGTTTAAATTTGTTCCTAGACTAGAGGGAACTCAGTATAACCAAGTTCTTCTCATCATGCTTGTCGTTCAGCCAAACAGACAACTCGCCGCTAAACTTCTCCATCGCCGGCTTCGGCAAGAGCATGGACACAATGGTGGAGTGCTCACCATCCTGGTTCTTGCACCTCATGTGGTCGCTTCCCAGCTTCGAAGTAAGGTCACCGGCCAGTGGTATCCCACCGCCCACCAGCTCGGCCCACCCAAACTGCGTCGCATTCGTGGCGATCCACTTGGTATCAGAGACCTCGTAGATCCTGTCCATCGTCGGCGGCGGCCACTGCCGCGTCGACGCGATCGTCTCCACCATCGACTCCATGCGTTCCTTGGTCACGCTGAGCTTGGTCGTGCGCACGAGCTCAACCGTGTGGGCGAGCGGCTGGCTGCAGAGCTCGCCGGCGGTGGCCTCCGCGATGGGAGACACGTGCGCGTTCCCGTAGTAGCCCCGCGGGATGAGCGTGTGCTGGTTCCACTTGCCGCGCGCGTTCATGGTGACCATGAGGCGAACGCGGTGATCGGACTCGTAGCCCAGCGCTATCGTGCGGCATCGCCACATGACCGCGGTTAGCAGCTCGAAGGACGTAGCAGAGGTGGCGGCAAGATGGTGTCCCCTGAGGTGGCCGCGTAGGGTTGCTATGTCCCTCGGCCCGAAGAGGAAGTACTGGACTACCATGTCGTCCATGGGAGTTGACAGCATCACGTCGTCAGATTTATGATTGTGATCTGATGATGATGAGCTATTCGAATGCGTGATGAGAGATGACGATGACGACTTGTGCCGTCGTGTTAGAAGCTCTCTTCTCCACACGGGCAAAACTGTGGGTGCTTTTTCACCGCGAGTTAGTTCAGCAACACATCTAAAGAATTGAACCATACCGAATCCATCTGCGATGGTATGGCACATGTGGAATCCGATAACAAAGCCGCCACATTTGAGCCTCGTCACCTAAAAAAATAAAAGAAACAATGTCAATCACGTATAAAAGCATAAAAGAAACAAGAGAATTTCTATATAAATTCTAGGAGGGACAGGAAAGGAGGAGGCTGTATACCTGCATGAGGACCAATGGCTTGCCAATCACGGCTCTTGTTTCACCTGCATCGCACAGCAGTTCCTCGACACACGGGTACGGCGGCAGCAGAGGCATGCCCAGCTCCTCCAGCCGCACGTCCGCATCGGCCTCCACAAACACCACTCCCTGCGCCGTGCAGTCCACCACCAGCTTCCCACCGGCAGCCTCCCGGAGCCGCCCGGCGATGGGGTAGTAGTACACCAGCGCCTCGGCGAGCGCCGCCTTGATGGCCTTCGCTGGATCGTCTGGCCTTCTGTGGCTGGTGTAGCCATCGCGGCTGCGGAAGAAGGCGATCACCGTCTCGTAGTACCGCAGTGTCCGCTGGTCGTCGAGGTCGGAGAGGGCTTTCGTCTCGGATGGCGTCGGCCGTGCCGGTGACACCAGCTCCGGCTCCATGCGACGCGCCTTGAAGGACACCATGGTACTCGTGTCTACTGTCTAGCTAGCGTGGGTGTGGTGCGTGTGCATATGTGATGTGAATGGAGATGGAGTGGGCGAGTGGCTTTAACAACCGTGGTTGTCAACCGTGCGATGTGTTGCACGTGTATATATCTGCTGGTGTGCTATCTTTCTATACGTAACACAAAATTAATAGGGCGTCACACGAAAAAAGGAATGCTATGAAAAACCTGACTCGATCGCTTTGTAGTAGACATCGCAACCGTGGTTCGTTGTCCTGGGTATAATATAGCCCTTGTTCAGTTCCAAAATCGGGCACCCCGATTTGGAACAGTTCGCTACAGTGCGCATTAAATACACACTGTAGTGATTCGTTTGTATTTGGTAAAAATTGTTCAAATATTGACTAATTAGGCTTAAAATGTTCGTCTCGCAAAGTACAATAAAACTGTACAATTAGTTTTAAATTTCATCTACATTTAGTACTCCATACATGTACCGGTATTTTGATGTGATGGGAATCTTCTTTTTGCATAGTGAAATTTGGGGTTGAATTTGGGAACTAAACAAGGGCATAATGCACGTCATGGAGGTAGCTGTAAGTCTAGATAGATAGATAGATAGATATACCTTAATAATAAGGGTTATTTGGAATAGTGTCGTTACAATTTTTAAAGTTTCGATAAGTACCATTACTATTCACCTATTCTGAATCTTACATTATATTTCTTCGTCCCTTTAAAATATGCCACGGTATACGTCCGGAGAAGCCTTGGGCTCAACCACAGGAGTACACGCATCACCATATTTTTATATATATGGACAAAACTGCCCCTCCACCTTCATCTCTATGTGTCATTGACTGTGGAGCCCATAGTCGTCATCTCCTTCCTTTACCCTCATCTTCTCCATGGCGGCGAGGTGGTCGAGCACTGGGAGTTCCCTACCATCGGGGACATGCTAGTGTTCGACTCACGGGATGATGCCGAAGAGTACCTCGCCGTGACCACCTGTAGTCTTGCAGGCACGTCAGGCTCACGTGCCGAGGCCGTGCTGCAGGCTGCCACGGCGCAGCTCTAGGATATGAGTTCCGCTACTCCCTCATCCATGGGGCTTAGCCACTTGCCGGTGAGGATCTCTAGGCCTCACTTCTTAGACGGCTATGGCTCACGGTACCCTTCTTCAAATTCTTCACCATAGACCTAGATGGCCTCTCCTTTTCTCACCACAATACCGAGAGGGGAGACAAGTAGGGCTGCAGGAGCTCCGCCTCCAATATGAAGATCTCATTCTACCTCATGCTATGAGCAGGTCGCCGCCTCACACGCAAGCACGGGCCACCGTTGCTGGCCTAGCATGTGCAAGCATGGCCACTGCCTCGCACGAGAGCGCAAGCGCGCAGCTGCCGGCAGCGGCCTAGCGTGCACTAGAAGCACAGGGTCAATGGCGGCACGGGTAGTTAGGGAAGAATATGCAATCTGCATGGAGAAGAGGACGGGAAAGAAAGAGAAAGGAGGAAGGTGATGATAGTGGGCTCCATGCGTCAGTGACACATAGAAAGATGAATGGATGTGGAGGGGCAGTTTTGCCCATAATAAAATATGGTGATGCCTTTTACGCCTGCAGTTGGGCCAAGTCCTCTCTAGACATATGCCTTGGCATATTTCAAAGGGAGGAAAAATTTTAATGTTAAGATTTAGAACAGGTGAATAGTAATAATACTTCTCAAAACTTTAAAATTGTAATGACACCAATCCAAATAACCACAATAATAAAGATATAAAATTTCTCTCCATCTTTTTTTTTTGCTACCAGAAAGTACACAGTGGACCATGGTTCGTCGTCCTGGGTACTCCCTCTATCCCATTTTACTAGTTGTTCTAGCATTACTGTAAAGTGTCTGCATTCACTATTTCATCCATGTATATGGACACACGCAGCGTCAAGGTCCAAAGCATCTTCGCTGCATCATGTTCAGAGCTACAATGACCATTAAACAGGTCTGAGGGAGTACGTGTGTTGCACGTCCTGGAGGGTGTAAGACATAAGGCCCTTTTTGGTTTCGTTTTTGTTAAAGTTTAACATCCATCACATCAATGTTTTCTCGAATGCATAGAGTACTAAATATAGACTAATTACATGTATGTCGGCACATATTAGGAGTAATTTACGAGACGAATCTATTAAGCCTAATTAATCTAAAATTGGAAACTTTTTGTCAAATAAGACGAAAGTACTACAGTGTTTGTTAAACTTTAACACCCCAAACCAAACACCCCTTTAAATTGCTGAAGAAATCTGGCAGACCATAATTGAAACCTCATCTTCTCCCGCCAGCTAATAATTTCACTGTATCCGTGTTGTCGTGAATATCAGCTCTGAGGCTGGGCCAATACATCATGCATTCACTGATCAAGACTAGCATCTTGTTCGTTTGAGCTATTCAGCGAAATCAGTAATCATCTAGCAGTGTTTTTCTCTTACAATAAACCAGCGAATAGTATTTTCAGCCATAATAAACTAGCGAAACGAATAGGCCGTAGATGTGCATGCTCCTATACGAGTACTCCGTATATGGACAAACGTACTGTATATACATTGAATGACCGCCTTGCCAGAAATCAAATGCATGCACCTACTGAAAAGAACCGTGACACTATAAGGCATTCAATGTGTTCTTTGCTCTGAAAGCCTGTTTCATCACTGGCATAGAGCACCAGCAGTAGTAAGTATCGTCCCCATGCAATCGGACCGCTCGATCAGTTCTAATCCAGATGTGATGTTCAATGCGAGACGCCGGCCAGCCCATCTTGCATTACAATCAAGACGCAACAAGTACATGTACAGTTGGGCTGCCTCAGCTCGCAGTAACGTGCAGAAGACCTCCTCGATCAGATCCACCGCCCTGACTAGCTACTTTTGTGTGCCTTGGATAGTTAGGCCACGTTTAGATGGCAAATATTTTGAATCCGATAAATAGTACTACTTTCGTTTTATTTGGCAAATATTGTCCAATCGTGGACCAACTAGGCTTAAAAAATTCATCTCGTGATTTCCAATTAAACTGTATAATTAGTTATTTTTTTACCTACATTTAGTACTTCATGCATGGGTTCATGTGATGAAGAGAGAGTGAAAAAATTCTAATTTTTAAGGTGCATCTAAACGAGGCCTTAGGATTCTTTCCGATGCATCATTGATATTGCACCTACTACCTACTAACCCACTAGCTTGCATTGCAATTTCATGCCCACCTGTCTACAAGTACAGGTTGCTCCTAGCATGCACGGACACACGGACCCGGCGCCAGCTCGCAGAAACGCATTAACGGCAAAGGCGAATGTGACAGCACCTTCAGACAAACCACTAATGGCATTTCAGCAGCTCAAGCGAACCTTCCAAAAAAAAAAAGATTGTGCGAATCTTAAAGCAACCTGGGAATTAATTTAATACACAATAAGACATCCCATTGCAATCGAAATAAACAGGTCCAAACTACATTCAGGAAACATACGGTTCAACCTTACATCCCAAAGTCAAGTTATTACAAGGCCTCACTCCTACACAGGGAGGCGCAAAAGACGATCCTAACATTATAGGTACGTGATGACTACTCTAAGCATCATCCTCCGAGTCAGTGTCAAGGATCTCCCCACCGTCCTCATCACTGACAGGCTCTAACTCCTCGTCTTCTTCTTCTTCTGGCTCTTCCTCTGGTGCTTCTGCAGGTGGGGCATCCTGTGGTCCATCAACCTCCACTTCATCATCATCCTCAGCCATGAAGATTCCTGAACCCATGTCCTCATCTACATTGTTGTTTCTAGGTAGCAGGGGATTAAGCTGGTTGTTCAGGCGGTGCACTTCTTCATGAAGGTTGTCATTGTATTCTTCAGCATTCTCTAACTGCTGTTCGAGCTCAAACTGACGAGCCCTCAGAACATTCTCCTCGTGCCAGGCTTCATCCCTCTGTTCCATCACACGGATCAACATACGCTGACAGTTGCGATTTGCCACTGTCAACCTCTGGACTGCAAGCGTTTCTTGATCACGATCATGAATCACTTGCTCCAGTTGTTGCCGTGCTGCATCCCTAGCAGCAGTCACCTCTGCCAACTCAGCCCGTAACCTATCCACCTCAGAGGGCTCAGGACGGGGCTCGCGTGGAGCTAACTGGTGGCGAGGGACCCTTCCACCAGTTGACTTACGGGCTGTCATCCTGGTACGTGCCATCTGTATCAACAAGATATGACTTAAAGTGAGAATCATTTCGGGGATACGAAATTTAATTTAGTCAGGACTATTGAAATTTTTAAAGAGGGAGTGAATGACATGTATGATATAATTAAACATGATGCATGCACGTTCGTACGTCCTCTCACCTTAGTAGAAAACTAAAGTGCTAACGCTAAGCGGTGGCATACATACGTTCTCTCATATAAGCGAAACTATCGGTCTACTCGTTACGCTGTTAGTGTACCTGCAGAAAATCTCATTGCAGCCCAACAATTCCCAAAATAACATACAAGAAAGTAGTAAACTAAATACTTTCCATATACACATCCCCGGATGTATATATTTCAGTATCAAAGCTACCCGATTGATAGATGCCCACAATTAAGTGGTTTTACATAGTTACATGGTTTGAACATGTAAGTATTCAAGTCACCAAAACTACTCTCCCCTAGACCGCCGGTTGGATGATCATGCTCTCACAACTCACACTTACCAGAGCGTCGAGGTAATTGATCCATACATTACCACCCAAGTGGATGGCATCCATACAATATCACGCCGTATGGACGACGAAACAAAAACAAACAAGGCCCCCAAGTTAGTCTTTATAATAAGCCACCTAAGAGTCCTTATTTGGGCTAAGGGATGTGATCACTGGCATACTTATAAAAATAATTTTTTTAGATTTGAACCCTTTTCGCAAACAAATACTTTTTTTAATTACTCGTAAGATGTGTTTAATGTTGAATTATGCTCTGATACCAGCTGTAACAGAACCGACCAAATTATAAGAGCACAAGTACGAAAACAAGCACCGAAGCGCTCAAATTTTCAAACTTGAGCCCATATAATCCCGGTAGTCAATCGAAATCACGAAGGATTTCAAACCAAACTGCTTACAACCAGGATCGCATCATTCAACATACACATCGTACATTACATTTCACAAGTAGTTCCGAAATAAGTTTACACCACGGAGTAGCAAATATTACAAACCAAGTTTTGAAAGTAGCGGAAGCATAACACACACATTAGTTACTTAATTACTGCCAGTCTGGATGATCGACATCCCGCAAAAGCATGAGGAAAGTACATAAAGACGATCACGCCCTTGTGACCTAGTCATCATCACCCGCAGGGTGGAGACACATCTTGCAGAATCCCTGATAAAGCATGTCATCTGCAACAGGAGGAAATAAACCCTGAGTACTGGAATGTACTCAGCTAGACTTACCCGTCATAAACCAGAAATAATAAGACACCAAGGATTATGCAAGACTTACACAAGAGGCTAGCTGACACCACATTTTGTATAAAGGCATAAGTAGTTGAAACTCTTATAACCTGTACTAGCATTTATTTTTAGCATTTACCTGTCATCTATCTTAGCACCTGTACTAAATATGCACTTGATTATCATCAAACAATTATTCATATTATTTCCATAGCAGGTATAAATTGTGGCAACATTGTATCATTCACTTAACCATCTGTTCAATTAATGAGATCTACGTTGCCGCTGCTCAAGTCAAGTGCTCACTAACCGGGAGCGACGGCGATTCGAATCGAATTCCTATCCAGCTGGAGGGGTATTTCTAACACTCACCGCGCAGACCCCTGCCAGGGTCACACAGGCCACCTTTTCATATGATTCAGGAATCGCGGGTCTGAATGATGTCGCAACCCCAAGGGCGACACTCTGCCAGGTGATAGGGACTCTAACCCCCCTTGGCCTCACGCCAATGTCCCCAAGCACATCATTTCTCTCCTCCAAGAAGCAACCTACCATTCGACTCCCGGCCTGAATCACATTACTCGGCTTCGCGGTCGGAACGACTTATCCGGCCAACTAAGTGTTAGACTGCGTTCAACATGACTCAAGGACGTATAGCGAATCGGTCCTTAAACGACTCAGACGGGCATGGCTCCACACCCAAGACGTGAAGTGTCTTGCAGCTGTACCATCGAACTCCCGCCTGGTCTCAATTTCATTTTAAAGCATGGTTCCATCACGATAGCCATAAGCCACTCGCGACCCAATCCTAACTCTCGCGGATGACCGGAAATCACCCGACTTCTACCGTACTAAGCAGGGCTAAGCATTGACACGTGCCTAAACCTAATATAGGATTTAAGTACAATATCTGGACAGGGACAGGTATAATGAAACAATTGTTTTCATACAACTCCTACTACTTAATGCAGTAAACAATTAAAAGTACTCAAGATATATTTATAAAACAATGGGTTCAGCATGCACCGGGGCTTGCCTTTGAGAAACGTTGCGGGTCTGTGGTCCGGACACTCGGGTAGATCTTCTTCGGAAGCTTCTCCGATGGTGGGTTCCTCCGTTGGTTCCGGCGGATTCTGAACCTCCTCCGGTGTCGCTTGTTCGAATTCGAGGAGTGTCACCCCCTCCGGAACACCTATTGCATGAGTGCATAATAAATCTCATGAATGCATAGTGAAAGATGCAGTATGCTCGGAATGGATGCATTACAACAATTTTAAAGCTCTATTCAAATCACTTCAAAAGAGTAGGTGCAAATTTCCTCTCCGGTAGAGAAGTACTCACCTAATCTACTTAACCTAAGATAAAGCTGCTCTTCCTCAGTTAAGGCCCTAACACCTAACAATTACAAAAGTAGCATTTCTTAGGATACCACACCACAACAATCAGCAAAATACCATAGTAAAGCATTCTGGACAGCAGCTACTTGTTTTTATCATAACTGGAGATTTCTAATTCCAAAAGATATGATCTAAGACAATCTGGAAAGCCTAAGAAATGCACTACAATTTATTTTCAGACCTCAACCCCAAACTCCTAAGTTTTCCATGTCAAATTTCACAAGTTCCAGAATTTGTCCTCTCAAAACAGAGAGTAGCAGATTCTGAACTGCCACTTTAAACAACAGTAACTCTCAAACTACTAAGCCAAATGCTCCTAAATTTTGACACAAGCTAGTTTATCAAGTTTACTCCAACTTTGGTATTTACAAGTTTTCCAGCAACCATTTTTATCAAAGGCCAAACTTAGAAATACTACCAGCTGTCCAGAAAACCTAAATTTACAAAGGTTAAATACTTATTGATGTGGCCAAAGTCCCCTACAACCAAACTAATGTTACCAAAAGTTCACATGAGGTGCAAAAACACCAGAAAGTAGGGTGTGACTACCTAAAACATTTATTTATACTCATTTCTTATTTTACTTAATTAATTAGGTGGAATTTTAAACATATATGTAAACTGCTCCTAAACTTCTACAAAAAGTACAGGGGGCTCTCTGACCCAAAAAGAGACCACTGTAAAAATTGGAACAAATTTTATTCACAGAAACTCCCTATACAAAATTCATAAGTCAAAAAGGCTGATTTTTGTATAATTAATACATCACATTGAAAAGTATCAAACAACAGATTTCATATTTTTCTTAGATACTCTAGGGTACCAAGGCCTTCTCCAAAAAGTTACAAGAACATTGCACATGTAGAAAAATTACTAAAAATCATTCAATTATTTCCTAGAATAACAAGATAGCCTTATATCTTAAAATTTACTTAAGCACTGATGCCCAAATTTTTACCAGAGCTAGGGCAAGTATAGAGTAACCTACCCACCAAATTTCATGATTTATGGAACACTACAGCTCAAGTTATAAATTTAACAAATTTGCATGCATTCCAAAACACATTTAAAGGATCTATTAAATTCTTACAGAATTTAAACATCTCATAGTAGATTTATATTTTTCTAAAATACTACACCTCATGTAGATCCTAACAAAATTTATCCCATGATTTTTGAGCAAATACAACCCTAGATCTACATTTTCCAAACTACCACAAACATCTGTGACCAAAAGAAAAAGAAAAACATTTCTACACCCTAACCGCTACAGTGCCGGGCCGGCCCGATTCACCAGCGCGGCCCAGCCAGCGCGCGGCCCGACCTGGCTCCCGCCCGCGCGCGGCAACCGACAGGTGGCCCCCGCGTGTCAGCGAAAGGGAACAGGGGCGCGGCGGCAGTGAGCTCCGGCGAGCGATTTCTCGCCGCCGGTGGCTCCTCCGACCAATCCACGTTCACCGTTGTCTTGCCCAAACCAAACTGCACCGAGGCTGCCTCTTTTCCCCAACCCTACTGCACTGCAGCACCTGGACCGACGGCAATGGCGGACGGCCGTGGTGCCTGGCGGTACGCCGGCGAGTCTCGGCCGCCGCACGACCCAACGAAGGGTGCATCACCATCCCGGACTCCTAGCGGACCTCTCGAGACCACTCACTCAGACGGAAATGGAGCGGAGCCGCTTGACCGCGTGAGCACCTCGCCGGCAGTCATGGCGCGGCCGTGCGCGGTCGCGTTCCGGCCTGGCTAGCCCGATGCTGCCGGTAGCATCTTAACCCTAGCATCTACATGAGACAGGGAGGGGGGAACGTGGGTGAGGGTAGGCGGAGAACTGCTGTGTGGGGCTGGCCACGGTGACCCGGACATGGCGGAGCTCCGGTGAGCTTTTGGGAGTGGGCGGAAATGGCAATGCGGCTCACCTCGAGCTCAATCCAAGCCACCAGTAGGTCGAGGAGGTGTAGGGCGGTGAGGCGGAGGGATGGACGTGGTTTGGCGAGCGGTGGTGAGTGCGCGAGCTCGGAGATGGCTACGGCGGCAATGGCATCCCGGTTTCCGCTTCGGTGAGCCCGGCCAGAGCGAGAGGAAGGGGGAAGAGAATGAGCGCGTGTGAGGGGGGTGGAGGTGTCCGCTCGGTGTTCAAACCCGCGCCTGGGCTCGCGACGTGGAGGTGAAGACAGTGCTCGGTTGCCACGCGTCGCCGGCTTCCTGCCCGAGCGCCACGACGCGGTCGTCGTCGAGTTCGGTTTCTGAACTTCTGAAACGAAGTTTCAGTTAAGCCGAGCCTGATAGCGCGACTTTGACAACCCATAACTCCTAATCTAGGCCGATCTAGTATGATCCGTAGTTAGTAAAGTTGTAGAGGGACATGATGTCTACGAAATTGTCAACTAGAGCTCGAGCTGGTTCGGTTTATTTAGGGAGTTATAGCTCTCCAAAGTAGGTCACAAGAAAACTGACACTGAGTTTCAGTCAGAGAGATGACTGACAGCCAATAAAGATCAAGGCTCAACTCCTAAACCAGTGAGAACCAGGCTTGGGTGATATTGGCAATGTTGTAGAGCTACATGAGGACTACAAGTTTGTCAATATGAGTGAAAGCTGGTTTGGCCTGGTTTGCAAACTACAAGCCTCTAAAGTAGGCCTCAGGAAAACTGGAGGGTCAAATTTCAGACTTAGAAAAATTCTAAGTATTGAGGCCACTCCTCTAGCTGACTTGTGGGCCACTTTTGAGCATGTTATGTTCAATTTCATGAGATGGTCATATTGAGACTTTTGTTCCCCATAAAATTCTTTACAACTTTGCTTAAGGGTGCTCTTCCATGCAAGGTCTCTAAGTTAGACTTTTTAATTGGTCAAACTAGAACATCCTAGGGTCAAATGGTGGTCAACCATCTCTTGTAGGGCATTTTTGAAATTTTGATCAACATGAACCTTGCTCTAAAAGTTGCCCTAAGTATAATTAGGGTGTTGTAGGACATGATTGGCTACTTTACCTTTTTGTCATACCAACTCTCAAATACTCATGAAATGAACCAAACAAACCCTAAAACAATCACATGAGTTGCATTACATAAAATAGTAAATATGGATTATGCATGCTTATGCTTATGCAAATGCAATGCAATTATGGACTAAACACTTGAGGTGTTACATTCACCATTCCTCTGTCGAGCCAAATATGCGGCTGAAATCTTGGACAAAGCCAACATGTCATCATGAAATCCATTGACAACTCCAGTTGAGTCCATATTCCAAGCTGTATGCCCAAAATGGACCACCAGTTGTTGGTCCTACTCTATATCGCAGTCTCGTTGGTGCCTTGCAATACTTGAATCTCACATGCTCAGATATTGCTCATGCAGTTCAAAAAGTTTGCTTGCATATGCATGACCCTCATGAGTCCCACTTTGCTCTCATCAAAATGGATTCTATGGTATATCAAAAGCACCATGGAGTATGGTGTCTCTCTCCCCATAGCCGGTCACATAACTTGGTAGTCTACTCAGATGCCGATTGGGCAGGCTGCCTGGTTACTCATCTCTCTACTTCTAGGTATTGTGTGTTTCTTGGCAATAATCTTATATTTTGGTCTTCCAAGTGCCAACACACAGTCTCACAATCGAGTCCTGAAGCAAAATATACGAGAGTTGCAAATGCTATGGCCGAGGCTTGCTGGATTCGCCAACTCTTGGGAGAACCTCTTCGCATCTTAAAACGATCTTGATTTTCCACGAAAGGAAAATCCACATATACGAATTATAATGTGATAGTCCACGAGAGCAATCCATCACATTATCAATTATCAGCTAATATCATAGTCATACATCGTAGAATTACAAGTTATAATGCTTTACAGCATAGGTTAACACACCTATTTACATAGATTAATCTAGCGGAAACGCACACACATCTTCATCAGAGTTGTTGTAGCACATTAGCGGGTGAAGGCTCCTCCTTCACGGGCAGTCATCAGAGTTGGCGTAGAATGTCAGCGGGTGTAGACTCCATCTTCTCAACCACACTTGAGTGTAGGAACAAGAGCTTCTACTCCTAAACCGTCCGGTCCTCATTATTGTCGTCGTAGATTGCATCCAAAACCTATCCAAAATCTATCAGTACGATTTGTACTGGCCACTGGCTCCCACCCTATGCTTTTGCATTTGCTTTGGGTTAAGTGGAATGCAAGGGTAGGTCAAAGGACTATATATGGCTGTAGGTTTCCTATGCAAGTTCATCAATAATTTATAGTAATAGTTCATCAAGTTTTAATCCATCTCATCCACACATTCTCCCATCCCATCACACACATCTCACCACACTTGCTCTCAGCGGCAAGGGATGACTCCCTCTCATGCCTTGCCTATTCGGCCAACAGCCAACACTATGACCCAGGGGAGGTAGAAAGGATTCATCTCTCTATTCAAGTGTAGCTAAACTTAGGAAAGGTCCATAGCCGAGAAGTCAGCATATTATCGATCGATCAACTAGAACTCTGCAGAGGTTTACACTACCCACAAGATCACCATCATCAATGACCCGGATCGTCTAGGCTGATTCTAGGCTGGCTTCCATCTAGACATGATGCCACCCTACCACTCAGAACTGGGGCCACACCGGAGTACCACCGACATGCTGAGACTGTGAGGCGTAGTACCGAGCCCCCAAAGGTCACTACACTGTCTTAAGAGGGTGAGTCCTCATGCCTGATGAGGACATTGCCACGCTGGATACACCGACGCTATGGTCTTCCCCAAGTTGCAATTCATCCCCAACTCAGCTGCCACGTCACCCTCGGATTCAGTAGACACGTCGTCACTGTTTCGGTCATAACTCTCACATACGACATCGAAACGGGGCGTTCTTGGATGCGTTGGAAAGGGGACGAAGACACCATCGTTTTGGATCTAGTCTCAGCTCCAGAAGGTCCGTGGATCATTCTGTGTGACCACGGCAAGGTGTTGCGTCACCTATTTGGGCCAACTTGGCCATGTATCATGTCAGGCCTTAAGCCCAAGTTGTGGGCGCCCAACCCCTAGCCGTCCTCAACCCTAGGTTGAGTCTTAGACTATAAACACAGCCGCTGCCACTACTAGACAATTGGGTTTTGTTTAGAGTTTAGTTTTCCATCGAGAAACTGAATCGCTCATTGTAACTGTGGTGATAAATCCTTTTACAGTGATCCAGGGTCCCTGTTCTTGATCTCCTCCACCATGTCGATTAGTCCTTTGGAACCGAGTTCTTGAACCCTCTATTGATATTCGTATCATTCATATTTGTAATTTTAGATTGCGTGTTTTTACCTTCTTGTTTGTGCTCTTCAATTCGCTTGCAAGAAAAGCCTTCTTGGCGAGGTCAATCAAGTTGTGCTTGGTTGATAACCAACGGAGCAGTGGTGTAACAGTTGCAGGGTTCGAATCGTGTCTGATTTGAAGTCAGATCACCAACGTCGAGATCTCCACAAATCAAATTTATCGGTTACCTCTCGGAAGATCGGGCCTGTATCTCATCAATGCCCGTACCTCCCTACACTATCTACTAACAACCTAGTAGTAGTGGCATCGCACTAGCAAGTCGAACATCCATCCCGTTTCCATGGTAAGGGCGAGTGGGGTGTAAGGCTTCCTAAGACTCGGTCCACAGAACATATCAGTCCTTAGGGTGACTGAACAGGATGTCTTCACGAGGGGTGAACTGATGCCCTGCTCAATGGGACATCCGGTGCCCCGTGCTCAAATAGCACCTTCCATCTTGAGGCTTCGTCCCACGAAGACACTCCACCCCAGGACCTCTCCCTGTCACATGTACCTGCCATAGGTACCTCTCTCGTGGGGAATGCACAGGTAGCATCCCCTAGCAAAACTTATCCCAAGACTCATCGTAGATCCTTCTCGGTCGAATCGACCCTCACCACACATCTAAGACGTACACTAAGATCTCCCCAAGTTCATTACCAAATTCTCGGCACCTCGTGCCTTAACCACTTATGTCTCTCCTTCACTAGCATCACATCATAGATATAATGCAAGAAAGAGTAAACTAGTAAGTAGTATGCAAGCATCTAGCCTATCAGTGGTGTGCAGGGGAATAGGCTGTGACAATGTAATGGCTCACAAGCAATCTATCATGCAACCTATCACAGTTTATTTGCATAAAAAGTAAAGCACTAGCATCTACATTGTAGCATGCCTAATAGGATTCTATGAGGTTGGGTGGGACGTGAAACACCTATTGAATGTCAACTCCGAGATCCTCAGCGTATGTTGGTATAATTAATGCACACTCTAGTTATCTGCAAGCGCACAGATAATCTACCGATGTAACACTTCACCGGAATGACATAGTTTTAATATTGAACCCAAAGAAAAGGAATGATGTACTAAAGTCTTAGGCTTAATCCCTGAGTAGCTGTTGACGGTCCTAAAGTACCAAATATAGTTATCAAATAAATAAAGAAAAGGATCCAAATGCAACCAACACCTAGACTTAGGGTTTTATCTGACAGAATTCCATGAGTTTTGGTGTTTGTCTATTTCTGCAGGGGGTTATCAGAAAATATGGAGGAAAGGCCCACACGTCGGGTTTACATAGAGATAATAACGTGTTCACCGATTTTCTATCATCTAGAAGACTCCAGAAGCCACGAGATCGAACGGGAGGCCGAACGGGCCCAGAGGCAGGGCGCCCGCCCTGCTCCCTAGGGCGCCCGCCCTGTCCTGAAAGCCAATCAGGCTCCGTCTTGCGTATTATGCTCCACCGACCTAAGGGATCAAGGAAAACTGTGCGATTAATGTCGGTTTGATCCGACGGCCCACGTTCACTTGAGGGGGCTATATAAGCAGGACCCCTAGCCCCTGGAGGAGGCACTCCCTCATTCTCATTCTTCAAACCCTAATCTCAGGAGGAGAGTCTCTGATCAAGCCCTAGAGCCACCACATCAACTAGATCTCTAGTATAGCATAGCTACATAGGATTAGAACTAGAAGGAGTCAATCTTCGATTGGTTTCCGGATCTGTCAAGAGGATTCTTGGTAATTCCTTTACTGTTCTTCATTGTTCATCATTGTTCTTCAATATTATGAATACAACTTTATTCTATTTCAATATATTGATTATGACTATGCTCTACTTGTTATTATTTGTGATTATATTGTTCTTAGTTTATCGTAGTTATACGCTTGGCTTAGTTAGATTGGAATTATATACATGTTTAGGATCATATAGCGTTTATCCATCGGATCCATGGGTAAATGATAAATATTGTGTAGGCGTGGTGCTTAGACCATATTTATCTGCGATTGCACCTTATATGCCGGATCGTGGGGTGGTCCGCGATGGTGACAGCTTCGTTGGTTCTTATATAGTCCCCCTCCCGTGTGTAAGGCAGGCAGAGCAACATTATTACGGGGGAGTGATTGCTATGTTTCTCATCTTCCTTGATAATATCACTATGCATGGGCGTAGTCCTTTCTCGCAATGATTGCCAAGTGTACTTGCACTAACTATGATCTGCTAGACTTTATAGTTAAGAATAACTTAGGAAATATCCTTATAGTTCGTCCTAATACCATGCTAATGACTTGCTAGAATATCTGTTGAGGTGCTTATCATTATTATATGTGGCTAGCTGATCAGATTAATTATCTTTGTCACCATTCATACTTTATCTATATTTTATGTGACACTTACCCCTGTATGCAAGAGATAGATGAATGCTCTCACTTATACATGCAATGATTGATACTCATTCCTATATTCCATTCCATAATCAACATTGATGTTAGTAATCCCTTCCCAGTGGTAAAAATATAAATAACGATACCTAGAATACTTCCCGGTTAAAATGCTACATCGGTATTAATCTGTGCGCTTGCAGATCTTATTTATTATTTATTTAGAAGAGCAGTTGCATATTTCAATACCGCGTCTCTCATGTCATGCTGGGGATGACAACTTGGCTTAAGTGGCATGAGGGATAGGTTCGGCATTTTTAGCGCCGTTATCAGAATTGGAAAACTAAGTCTACTTTTGGTATTGACGATAAGAATGCCCAACAAGCATTTTTGGCGCCGTTGCCGGGGAAGGTTGATTTACTAACAAGGAATGAATACGGAATTTGAGTCATCATTCGCATCATTAAGTGATTGAGATCATCAATTCTCCCATACAGATTTACCCCTGTATTTTTCCATTCTTATTATTTTGCAGGGTGATGTATGAATAGAGGACATCTTCTAGAAAATTTTGTTGACAACCCCGAAGCATTAATCAGAGGGGCAAGAGCCAAGCTCAAGAAGTCAACACTTCAACGCAACACTTCATCCAATTCAGAAGACCGCCGAAGTTTCATCCGGAATTTGTCAACAGAGTTCGCAGCCATGGCGAACAAGACGATCCGCGAGTTCTCAGCTCCCACTACGGACAACATCCGCACTGGACCTGCCGCGGCCATCGACAAGAACTTTGAGCTCAAGCCAGGGCTCATCAACATGGTACAAGCCAACCAGTTTTGTGGGAAGCCGCACGAAGATGCAAGTGCTCATCTCCAGCACTTCCTAGAGATTTGCAGCACATTCACTTTATTAGATGTTCCCAGAGACGCCATACTACTTCGCCTTTTCCCATTCTCACTATTGGGGAGAGCGAAGCAGTGGTTCTACGCGACGAAGGATAAGAACACTACGTGGGCACTCTACTTTACGAACTTTCTAGCTAAGTTCTTTCCCATGGGCAAGACCAATGCTCTCCGTGGGAAGATTACAAGTTTTCAGCAACAACATGATGAATCCGTTCCAGAAGCATGGGAGCGCTTTCAAGATTACATCTTAGAATGTCCCCATCATGGAATGGAGAGCTGGCTACTTATGCAGACTTTCTATCATGGGCTCATCACTAGTGCTCGTGAGACCATGGATGCTGCAGCTGGAGGCGCATTTCTATCACTCACCATACCACAAGCTACAGCCCTTGTGGAGAAGATGGCGTCCAACCAAGGTTGGAACGAAGAGAGGACTCAAACACGCAAGAAGGGTGGAGGTATGCACCAGCTCAAGGAGGTAGACATGCTGTCTGCAAAGTTAGACCTACTCATGAAAAAGCTCGATGACAAAGCTGGAGACAAAAGAGAAGTCATGAACGTCTACGACTCTCAGATGACTTGTGAGGAATGTGGAGATACTGGACACTCAGGCAATCACTGCCCTGAGATGCTTGAGGATGCAAGGTACATCAACAACAACAACAACTACAACCGTCCTCAACAAAATCAAGGTTGGAATCAACAGAGGCCTAACTACTCAGGTAACTACTCAGGTAATTATCAAGGTAATAACTCTTACAACAACAATAATAATTTTCCACCCCTGAGAGAGTTAGTGTCTAATCAAGGAAAGCTAATGGATAACTTGTCTAAGAAATTGGCATCCAATGATGAAATACTAGAAAACATAAATAATAGAATGGATAATTTCTCTACTGCCATCAAAAACCAAATTAACTTTAATAAAATCTCAGTTAAATCAAATAGTTGCTGCTGTTCCTGCTACTAACCCCGGTATACCATCACAACCGGAAGGATTAGAATCTGCAAATCTTGTAGACATGTTTGATGCAGGTAACTATTGGAGTAATCCCGCTGTCGGAGTACATAATGACCTTCTGCTAGTCAAGAGAGGCGATCCAGGACGCCCCGTCATCCCGATCTCCATCGGCATGGTGGACTTCCCAGAAGCACTCTGCGACTTTGGCTCCAGCGTCAACATTATGCCCAGGGTACTCTATGAAAAATTCTTTACATATCCTTTATCAGAAACAACTATGTGTTTGCAGCTTGTAGATCAGACACTAAGCTTTCCTAAAGGAATATTAAAGAACATGTGTGTCCGAGTTGGTACCTCATACGCTCTAGCTGACTTCGTGGTGATAGAGACCGGGTCCGATGAGAGGTCACCAGTTATTCTGGGAAGGCCATTCCTGAACACCTCGGGAGCTGTCATCTACGCCAGCGCTGCGAAGATCAACTTCAACATCAAGGGGAGGAAGGAGACGTTTTCCTTCAAGAACAAGATTACACAAATCCCAGAGCAACCCCAACATGAACCAAGGAAGAGGACCAACAGGAGGAACAAGCAGAACAAGAACAACCAAGGATGGACCGAATCAGTTAAGATGGTCACTGGAGTTCAAGGAGGTCAAGATGGTCGACTCAAGTCGCCGTTCCTAATCAAGAAGGACGACCCAGGTATGCCAAGCATTGAGTGCTCAATCAATGGATACTCCTTTCAGAAGGCGCTCTACGACACTAGATCAGGCGTCAACATAATGGCCACAGTCACCTATCAGCTCTTGTACAGAACCATGCCCTTAAAACCAACATACACTCAGCTCCAGATGGCAGATCAGACATCCCGAAAGGTCGAAGGTATAGTAACCGATGTCCCTGTTAAAATTAACGATCATTTTGTCCATACAGACTTTCAGGTCATTGACATGGGAGACGACGAGTACGATCCACCCATCATCCTAGGAAGACCGTTCCTAGGCACCGTCAAAGCAATCATCTACATTGGAACCGGAGAAGTCCATATGCATTTCCCCTCTGAGAAGGTACGCCGCTACTTTAATGACCCTAACTATATAGTTGAAGATTCTAAGCAGGTCAGGACAAGAAGAAGGCGACGTAACCGTAACCAAAGGAGGCAAACCATCAAGGACGTATGGGCAGACTATGAAGGAGAGGTCATAAGGCCCGAGGATACACAACAGGAGACCGAAGCACCAAGTCGGGTATAGAAAGTGAAGACAGTTACACAAGAAGAGGAGGCGCTGCCGGAACCACCGTCTACGCCACCCAAATCCCAGGACAACTAAGAAGAAAAGAAGTCCTGTTCGGAGGACTTAAAAACACCGAACGCCGTGCCAAGAGGTAAACTTGGTAGTTATCATTTTCCCTTTAATTATTGCTCAGTTAATCATGTTCATTCTGTCTAAAAAAAAGTTAAAAACGGTAAGCCCCATGTGAGTATGCGAGTGGCATAAAACCCATAAGTACATTCATTGTGGTGGCATAAAAAAAATAATATATATTTTTTCTGTTCTATAAAAATGAAAATAAAAATAGAGAGTGACATTTACCAAGGAAGCTCAAACATGATAAAGGCTAGATATTTATGCTAACACTTAATCAAGTTCCACGAAGCTTTGTTGTCTATTTGAGCTCCACAGAATTCAGGAAGACTAGCAGATGGAGGACATCCTAATCGCTGTCAGGGTGCTGCCGACATTCAAATACACCTCTGCACCTGCTAGCTACATCAGAAGAAATTACGTCAAGATCCAGCTTGGGGGAGAGCACCCCCATTTATCCCGATAAGTATTTTTATCTACATTTATACCTATGCTTTATTAAAATAAAAAGATGCATAATCATGAAAACCCAAATAAATATTTTGTGTTTATATATATTTGCTTAGTTTAATAAATAAATAAAGTAGCTATGCTAAACTGAATTTTGAAAATAAAACTCTAGCATGGATATGATGAATAGTTGCTCTGCCTAATTTTCAAATTTGTTCTCTCTCTAGTTTAGACATAACTGTTATAATTTAAAACTGGCTCTAAACCTGAACTAGTGGGAAGAGAACTTGATCTGAAGTCTAAGTTGTTAGCGGATATGATATGGGAAGGTTGAGCTGCTGTTTATCTGTTCCTAGAGATGCTAGAATTCTGGAGAATTTTATCTTTGAAAATCTTTAAAATGTTGCATGATGAGTTCCTGTATGATGAGAGTTTAAATTCCTACCACAGCCATATATACATGCTTGTTAGATTAGGAGCCGCACTTTTACTACTTACTGCTTATGGGCATTGAGTGTGGTCAAGCTGTGTAGACCCTTAGGAACTTGTCATGTGGTTAAAATCAAGATTCACTTGCACGTTCACTCATACATGCTGCTTCTACTCCGGAAGTACGCATCCACATATATCCACTCATTTCCATCTTCAGATTCACCCAAAATTATTCTACTCCTGACCCGGGGGAGAATAGCCAAAAACATTATCCCGTCCCTGTTATTCCCTGTGAAGTTAATGCTCAAGTCATTTCTACTACCACTTGCTATATTTTCAAAAGAGGGAGATTGCTCTAAAAAAATATAAATACGAGGAAATAAAAAGGAGCAAGTGCTCGGAACCTCGAAGAAAGAAAAAGTGAGACAAGAGGTAAAAATGGACAAGTGTCCGACAGTAGAATTAGGGGTACAAGATACCCACCTGAGAGAAAAAAAAGAGAAAAAAATAGAGCATCTCATTCCCCTCAAAAGTTTTAAAAAGCAAGAAAGGTATGTATTCCCTCAAAAAGAGCATTAGACTTTTGTTATCACCATCATCACCATACACCACTCATTCACCACACATGCACATCTTGATTTGACTTATTGACTTGTTTCTCTGGATCCATGGTTTGACTATGCAATAAATGTTCTATGAGTATGTATACTGTATCTCCCACCTATGAGCTCCAGATATCAAAGCCTTATTAGAGTAGGGTGAGAGAGAAGGCAATGTCACTACGCCTTATACCATAAATACCACATACTTTGAGAGAGAAGGCATATACCATTACTGCCTTGGTAAGGATCCAAAAATACCACAAAAGAGAGACCCGAGAAAGTCATATAAGGAATCTCTGAGTTTTATTTGAAAAATTTGCAAAAAAAACTCCAGAGCTATAGCTGATCAAGAATAAGAGACATGGCGTTTGACTAGACCGTTCTATCTTTTAATCACTCAAGATGCAGGTGACGGTTGCAAGCCCCATGGTGAAAGGAAAAATGAGTAAGTTTTAAGTCTTGATAGTTTACTCTAACTTAGGGATGAGACCTTATTTGAAAGCATATGTACCATCAACGTTCAAAGGCGTTGCAGCAACTTCTGATCCATAATGAGTCTATCCTTGCTCAGGGACGAGCAAGAGGTAAGCTTGGGGGAGTTTGTTGACGGTCCTTAAGTACCAAATATAGTTATCAAATAAATAAAGAAAAGGATCCATATGCAACCAACACCTAGACTTAGGGTTTTATCTGACAGAATTCCACGAGTTTTGGTGTTTGTCTGTTTCTGCAGGGGGTTATCAGAAAATACGGAGGAAAGGCCCACACGTCGGGTTTACATAGAGATAATAACGTGTTCACCGATTTTCTATCATCTAGAAGACTCCAGAAGCCACGAGATCGAACGGGAGGCCGAACGGGCCCGGAGGCAGGGCGCCCGCCCTGCTCCCTAGGGCGCCCGCCCTGGCCTGAGAGCCAATCAGGCTCCGTCTCGCGGATTATGCTCCACCGACCTAAGGGATCAAGGAAAACCGTGCGATTAATGTCGGTTTGATCCAACGGCCCACGTTCACTTGAGGGGGCTATATAAGCAGGACCCCTGGCCCCTGGAGGAGGCACTCCCTCATTCTCATTCTTCAAACCCTAATCTCAGGAGGAGAGTCTCTGATCAAGCCCTAGAGCCACCACATCAACTAGATCTCTAGTATAGCATAGCTACATAGGATTAGAACTAGAAGGAGTCAATCTTCGATTGGTTTCTGGATCTGTCAAGAGGATTCTTGGTAATTCCTTTACTGTTCTTCATTGTTCATCATTGTTCTTCAATATTATGAATACAACTTTGTTCTATTTCAATATATTGATTATGACTATGCTCTACTTGTTATTATTTGCGATTATATTGTTCTTAGTTTATCGTAGTTATACGCTTGGCTTAGTTAGATTGGAATTATATACATGTTTAGGATCGTATAGCGTTTATCCATTGGATCCATGGGTAAATGATAAATATTGTGTAGGCATGGTGCTTAGACCATATTTATCTGCGATTGCACCTTATATGCCGGATCGTGGGGTGGTCCGCGATGGTGACAGCTTCGTTGATTCTTATATAGTCCCCCTCCCGTGTGTAAGGCAGGCAGAGCAACATTATTACGGGGGAGTGATTGCTATGTTTCTCATCTTCCTTGATAATATCACTATGCATGGGCGTAGTCCTTTCTCGCAATGATTGCCAAGTGTACTTGCACTAACTATGATATGCTAGACTTTATAGTTAAGAATAACTTAGGAAATATCCTTGTAGTTCATCCTAATACCATGCTAATGACTTGCTAGAATATCTGTTGAGGTGCTTATCATTATTATATGTGGCTAGCTGATCAGATTAATTATCTTTGTCACCATTCATACTTTATCTATATTTTATGTGACACTTACCCCTGTATGCAAGAGATAGATGAATGCTCTCACTTATACATGCAATGATTGATACTCATTCCTATATTCCATTCCATAATCAACATTGATGTTAGTAATCCCTTCCCAGTGGTAAAAATATAAATAACGATACCTGGAATACTTCCCGGTTAAAATGCTACATCGGTATTAATCTGTGCGCTTGCAGATCTTATTTATTATTTATTTAGAAGAGCAGTTGCATATTTCAATACCGCGTCTCTCATGTCATGCTGGGGATGACAACTTGGCTTAAGTGGCATGAGGGATAGGTTCGGCATTTTTGGCGCCGTTATCAGAATTAGAAAACTAAGTCTACTTTTGGTAATGACGTTAAGAATGCCCAACAGTAGCAGACAAGGATGGAGAAAATAGAAGATAAAGGGGATCACTAAGGTTGTCTAGTTCTATTATCACAGTAAGTTATGTTAATTACGATTCAGATAGGGATTACTATAGAAGAGCATAATCAGAGTGTAGTCTCTTAAGAACTAATCCTGCTTGGCCTATAAATGGGTGATGGACTATAGAAGATTCAAGAAGGCTATAAAAGTCACCCCTGCGTGCTACCACCGATCTGGAATATAGGGTACATCATATGAGAAATTAAGTCTAAGCACCACGCTTAGACTACGACAGCTACTCTACCCCTAGAGCTACCAGGAATAAAGTACTCAAAAGAGTCGCAGATAAGAAGAATAATAATAACATTAAGACCTACTGACAAATAGAAGTTTATCACCGAAGAAATCTCAGACGCAAGCCCTTGAAGAACTTGAATCCGCAAGTACAAGGTGTAGAAGCAGCACCGATAGGGTGGTACTCCCTCCAAATCTCTTCCCTCTCTCTCTTCTAATTCTAATTCAAGACTAGATTCTAAACCTCAACTAGAGGAGAACTAGTCTTCTTCTTGAAAGCTGGCTCTAGAGAGGTTTTCCTATCTGAAGCCACCTCTCTCTGATCCTATCTGAAGATAATGAATTAGGGTTTTAGGATGCTCTGCCTTGGGGGTCTAGGGTCTGGTTATATAGTCTAGTGGGATGAACCGTGGCCCTCGGATCAAACCGACTTGAAACGACGGTCAAGATGCGACGTAGAGATGTGTTGTAACACATTGTGTGAAGGAGAAGGTGGTTGGTCTCTGGGCCAGGCCGACCGGCCTAAGGGGGGCCAGGCGGCCTCCTCTGGAGTCCTCTCGGTCCTGTGCCTTCTCATGTTTGGAGTCTTCTAGTGCCGGGGTCTGATCCGTTTGATGTGATTTGGTCTAGTTTCTTAGGCCCAACTCTTATCCAGAATTCCTGTTTTTCCTGTTTAATCCCTAAAAAACCAAAATTCACCAAAACTTATGAAATTCTATTAGTTGAGTCCCTATTCTATGGTGGTGATTGCATTTATGCTCTTTTTCATGTTTTATTGATGGTTTATAATAGGAGTTAATTACCGTCAACAAACTCCCCCACACTTAGGCTTTTGCTCATCCTCGAGAAAAGGTTGGATTACTTTAAACATAACTGTAAGACAAGACATCAGCACTAAACCATTCCTAGTCATACCTGTACTGCAGGATTCAATGTGTCTACCATAAAACTTTGGGCAGTTGAAAAACGAAATAGCATGAAACAGAGCCCCTGTCATCCTTCAATCCTATCACTTGGAGTGTTTGTATATATTTTGAAAAGAAATCATAGTTTACCTTCTCCTTCTATGGTGCACTCAGATTGCTCATCGTATGTTGTATTTGTGGATCCTCTCTGAGGCATATATGATTGATGCCTTAAAAACATACTACTTCTATGAAAGCTTATATGGAGTTGAAGGTATTTCAAGGATATGACATACTTACCATGCATATATTATCTAGTCAAAGCTAGGATCCGAGGGGAATGTCATACCCTTAGATCAAGATGTGCATGTGCGTGGAAATATTTAGTGGCTAACCAAATTCTACTTTGCTCCTTGAAACAGGTATCTCTCTTTTGAGACAATGAAAAGCTTTCTTCAGGCACAGAGATCATGAGCTATCATTTTGATTTTGTACTTTTCTTTTCTTTCTCTTTTTTTCAACACTTGGACACTTGTCCATAGCCTTATGTCTCTACCTGTCATACAATAAATTTTGAGAGATGAATCACCATCTTAAGGCATTTATTTGAAGTCCTAACAATCTTTTTGGTCTTCTCCTAGTGTAGGAGATAGATTTTTAGGCGAAAGGCCTGTTTTTGCGTACTCTCAGTGTAAGAGCAGTAGATATATCTGGGTGTACGTGATCTTGATCTTGGGAGCATGTAATCCTGTCAACAAGGGTCATTCACAGTTTGACAAAACTCAATACAAAGTAAATAGCCTATGTGCTAGTTTTCATATGTATGGCTTTGGTAGGCAATGTATCTTTACCATAAAGGAGAAGTATAGCTATCCATTTAGAATTTTTGAAAAGAAATTTTCCAAATGACAAAACATCCAAAATCAGGTTTTCATTATTCTTGTATCTCACATTCCACAACAACTTAAGTGATATGGGGTCCCTACTAAAAAGTTTCCAACAATAAGAAGATTTCCAGGAAAAGTGTGTGTGATTCTTTCTTTAAGTCATAGCAAAGCAATCTTACTTTAATTGAGACTCGCGTAGGGTTTGCTTATTCAATGTATCTTCAATTTTAATTCGAAACAGAGAGCAAAATATATGAAAATAGAAAGTATGAGATATGTACTACACCGTGGACGAAAGATGGAGCAAAAAGATGGGGTGTGAGGCTGGGTGGCCTGGTCTTGTGGCCCATCGTGGCCCTCTTTGTCGTGCATGGTCTTGGCATTGATTGCTTCTGTTTTTTCATAGTTTTGTGATCGGATTTCTTCGGTGGGTTTCCCCCACACTTGTTTCTTGTTTATCTTTAAGCACAACATGTGGAGACAAAACACATATCCAAAAATAATAATAGAGAGAATGATTTGACTCTAACTTTATTAATATCATTTAAGGCACTTTATTACACATTCTAAATGAACTAACCGAATAGCGAATAGACTCTAAATGAGACTCACAAACTTAAGACTTACTAAACAAAACACGTGTGCCTTATCAATCGACCATCACTCTCTATCAATTCTCAAGTCTACGGGCTACGGTACGTGAGATAATGTTGACATGGGACTTCAATCCCTAATGCTTAATGGTTGCTTTATCCATCCTCACAGTCAACCTATCAATAGCCCCATCTAGAAATGCTAAGTCTTGTTGAATCCTAGTGATTTTCTACTCGAGCTCTTCTATCTTCTTCTCCAGAGTAACTAAGGTGGTCCTTTGACGCTTGGGCTCACTTGACTCACAGGACGATAAAGGTCTCTTCTTAGGAGGGACTACTTTGATCTACTCTGGCATAGCCTGGACTCCATCAAGAGTGACATGCGAAGTAGTCTTATTGTACTTCATGCAGGTGACATCACCAAATTTATTGGTCTTTAGTCCGGTCAGCATCTCATCGGGTCTAGGCGGTAAAAGGTTGAGCTCCTTAGGTATGCAGAATGTCAAAACCTTTGGCTCACCTAGTTTTCCTTCAATGGTGAAGCGTGGTGGTGGCAGCACGACGGTGAGACAAGAAATGGTGTGGGCGTAGAAGGCTTGTGGTTTATGCGCAGGCATGATCTCCTTTAGCGACGTGACGATGAGCTCCTTTGACGGAACAACGGCGAGCTCCTTCGGCTGGATGATGGCGAGGGCCATGGAGTCGTTGGAAGGATGAAGCTCGCCGACATTGATCTTGTCGAAAGGAGGAGGCTTGTTGATGTTGATCTCGTGGTCGTCTGCCATTGGAAATTGAAAAGAGGAGAGCTTGGCTGTTGTTGAAGGTTTGAAAGGCAGGAAGTTATGGCTTGGAGGTAGTCAGGGGGTCTAGTTTTATACTCCGGACCAACTTGCAGGAGGGTTCGGATCTCTCTACGATGGTTTCATAACAGGAGGAAATCGGTTTGGCTGAAAGACTTTAGAATTTGGACAAGGACTCCAGAAGTGACAAGGGAGGCAATGCGAGGCGAGGGGAGTCCCCCATAGGCCAGCTAGCCTAGGGGTGGGGCCGGTCGGCCCCACTTTATGGCCATTCGTGGTCTCCATTTTTGTGTTGTCTTCTAACTCATTTTAAATTTTGAAAAACCAATTTTTAGATGACAAAACTCATCGGAGGCAATAGAGGACTCAAATCATGGAAACAGGAGGAATTGGATTACGTCCAACTCCTTAGGATCTTATCAGGTTCTAGAAAAATCTTAAGTCATTGACCATTTACCTTGAATAACATACCTTCATCATTTTGAAGTGTTACCGCTCCATGTGATGAAGTGCTAATCACCGTGAATGGTCCTTCTCATTTGCTTCGTAGTTTTCCATGACCGAATACCTTATCTCCCGGAGCAAAACTCTTCTTCTTTATCCTCTTGTCATGCCACCTTTTAGTCCTTTCCTTGTACATCTTGGCGTTATGATAGGCTTTCTCACGCCATTCATCAAGCTCTGAGAGTTGCATCTTTCTTTTTATTCCTGCTGCTTCTAGGTCCATGTTCCATCTCTTGATTGCCCAATGAGCTTTGAATTCAAACTCTACCGGCAAATGATAAGTTTTCCCGTAAACGAGTTGATATGGGGACATTCCAAGCGGTGTCTTTTAAGCCGTTCGATAAGCCCACGTGCATCGGGTAGCCTATCCTTCCACTTTGTTTCCATCTCATCAATAGTCTTTTGCATAATGTTTTTTATTTGCTTGTTCAATGTTTATGCTTAGCCACTTGTCTGAGGGTGGTATAGAGTAGCGACATTGTGATGGATCCCATATTTTGTAAAGTACTTGTGCAAGTTCTTGTCAATAAAGTGAGTGCCTCCATCACTAATCAGCATTCTTGGGACTCCAAACCTTGGAAATATCACTTCTTCAAACATCTTCTTAGAGTTTCTAGAATCAACAGCTCTGCATGGCATAGCTTCAACCCATTTGGAAACATAGTTGACTGCCACTAAGATGTATTCACTGTTCTTCGATTTCGGGAATGGTCCCATGTAATTAATACCCCAGCAATCAAACAACTCAATCTGCAGGTTGTTAGTGAGCGGCATGGCATCTCTAGAATTGATGTTGCCATGCTTCTGGCACGATCTGCATCTTCGAACAAAGTCCTTTGTGTCTTCATACATGGTTGGCTAAAAGAATCCACTCTACCAAATCTTTGCATGTGTTCGAAATGCCCCATAGTGTCCTCCATAGGGTGATGAGTGGCCACGTTCAATGATTTTGATTCCTTCTTCAGCTGGTACACATCTTCTGAGCAACCCGTCTAAAAACACTCTGAAGAGGTATGGATCGTCCCATATGTGGAGACGACTCTCATAGATGAGCTTTCTTTTATCTCCTCCTCGTGGTACATATCCTGCAACCATAAAATTGACAATATCTGTATACCAGTGGTCAGATCTGGAGATTTGGAAAGGCATATCATCCCTGAGTGAATCATTAATGGGCAGTTCCTATGGATTTTCAAATTGCATTCTTGACAAGTGATCAGCAAAAAAATTTTCTACTCTCTTTTTATCTTTTATTTCTAAATCAAATTCTTGGAGTAACAAAATCCATCTTATCAAATGGGGATTTGCATCTTTCTTAGTGAGCAGGTATTTAAGTGCAGCATGATCAGTGTAAACAATCACCTTAGCTCCTACTAAGTAAGATCTAAATTTATCAATAGCGAAAACAATAGCTAAGAGTTTTTTTAGTTGCTGCATGATTAAGTTGTGGTCCTATCAAAGTTTTGCTAGCATAAGCAATTGCATGATGCTTTTTATCCTTACATTGTCCTAGCACTGCTCCACAGCAAAATCATTTGCATCACACATGATTTCAAAAGGCAATGACCAATCAGGGGGTTGAATGGTCTGTGTAGAAGTGAGTGCTTTCTTCAAAGTTTCAAAAGCTTTTAAGCATGCTTCATCAAATTCAAAGGGAACATTCTTAGCCAAAAGATTAGTAAGTGGTCTAGCAATATGTGAGAAATCTTTTATAAACCGATGACAAAAACTAGCATGGCCAAGAAAACTTCTTATCCCTTTTATATTTATGGGTGGAGGTAACCATTCAATCACTTCAATTTTAGCTCTATCTACCTTAATTCCACATTCAGACACCAAGTGTCCTAGCACTATGCCTTCCCTAACCATGAAATGATATTTTTTCCAATTAAGGACTAAGTGCTTTTCTTCACATCTTTGCAAAACCTTGTCTAAATTTTCAAGACAATCATCAAAAGTTTTTTCATAAACAGAAAAGTCATCCATGAAAACTTCCATGATTTCTTCAATCATATCAGAAAATATAGACATCATGCATCTTTGAAAAGAAGCTAGTGTGTTACATAATCCAAAAGACATTCTACGATAAGCATAAGTTCCATAAGGACATGTAAAAGTGGTTTTGCTCTGATCATTAGGATGGATCGAAATCTGGTAATATCTAGAATACCCATCAAGAAAATAGAAGAAAGAGTGATTTGCTAAGTGCTCTAACATTTCATCTATGAAAGGTAGTGAAAATTAATCTTTTTTTGTTGCCTTGTTAAGTTTTCTATAATCAATACACATCTGCCATCCAGTGACGGTTCTTTGTGGAATTAATTCATTCTTGTCATTTTTTATAGCAGTCATGCCTCCCTTTTTGGGCACAACTTGAACAAGACTCACCCACTCACTGTGTGGCACAGGATAGGTAATCCCAGTGTGCAACAGTTTCAAAACCTCTTTCTTAACCTCCTCTCTCATTGCATTGTTAAGCCTACGTTGGGGCTCCCTAGATGGTATGGAATTAAGATCTGTAGAGATGCGATGAGTGCAAAGAGCAGGGTTAATGCCCTTGAGATCTTGGCGTGAGTAGCCAAAGGCTAATCTATGCTTCTCTAAGACAATTATCAGGCGGAAAGTTTCTTCTTGAGAAAGTTTATCACTTATGATCACAGCAGTTTCCGGATCATTATTGAGAAAAGCATAACGAAGACCAGAAGGTAGGGATTTTAACTCAATGGGAGGTTTGTGAATTTCCTCAAATGGATCTAGAGGCTTGGAAAGAACAAAATGATCTTCTTCTTTCTCTATAAAGAACTGAGCATCTTCTTCAAGATTGGGTTCAATTAAAGCTTCAAGAGATGCTACATTAACCTCTTCCATTGGGTCTGGCTCGGGACAGGGTTCACTCTCAGTATTTAGAGAATGAGAGATGGATATAGGCAATTTAAGATTTTCCCAAGACAAATGTTTAATTTCCCTATTTGTCCTTCGTGAATAAGCCTTTCAATTGGTTGACCTATCAACAGGTCAAACTCAATGATGTCAAAGATATAAAAGCTCATATGCACTAGAGTTTCTTTTACCTGGATAGGTAGGACATACAATATTCCTAAACTAGGAAGAATGTGTCCTGAGGGACTTTTTAGAAGTTTTGTTGTTGGGGTTAATGGCATGTATTCTAATAAATCATGAGCAAAAGATGCAGACATAATATTAACACCCACAACTGGATTGTAAAGAGCTAAAAAAGGTTCTCTATGAATTTGGCAACAAATATAAGTAGAAGGTGAATCTAAGCAAATTATGTCAGTGGAAAGTTCTAATTTTTCTAACCATTCATGGCTTATCACAGACACTAGCTCTTTTGTAGTCTTTTTAAGGAAAGCTCTATCAGTAAAATCTAAAAAATTTTGAGGAGTTGATGATTTCTAACTATGAGGCTTTCTTACAGTGTGATAATTCAAGGTATTACCAAATTTGGTAAAATACTCATCCTTGAAATCAAAGATGAAGTCTGAAACTAGAGTTTTCTCCTCATCAGGAATTAAGACAGCTGAAGGTTGTGATGGATTGGGTATGATTTCATGTTCAGCTATCTAGAATTCTTCCTCTTCTAAAAACTTTGGTTTAGCTTCATATGTGGGAGTGGCTTGTGAAATATTAAGGAGAAGCTCTCTCCCTTTTGTAGCAAAAATATGCAGGAATGATCCTTGTGAAGCTAAATTAAGATATTCAGAAGTTTTTCTATATAGACCCATATAAAAATGTTGAAGAATAATAGGGTCTGGTATGGATAGGGCTGGACCAGAAAGGACAAGATTGTCAAAACGTTCCTAGGCAGCAATTAGAGACTCATCTTCTTCTTGCATAAAAGATAAAATCTCTAAACGAAGACAAACGATCTTGGAAATAGGAAAGAAGTCTAGACAAAAGCTAGAGCAGAGGGCTTCCCAATTCCCTTCCTTACTTGGGGCGGTTCGTTTATACCGAATTTTAGCTTTCCCCTCCGAAGAGAAAGAAAAAAGCTTCCATCTTAAGGTTTCATTAGATATGTCTTTATTGTGTAGGCATGCACATGTCTGTTCGAACTCATTTAAGTGAGTGTGAGGATTCTCATCTTCATTCCCTGGAAAGGATTATTTCTGGACCATCTCTATCAAACATGGGCAAAGCTCATACCATCTAAAAGGATAGGCTTAGCAGATTCTAATGGCTGGGAGTCTACTGTCGTAGGGTAATGGTATAGATAGATAGGAGTGGAATCTTTAGTGTCTAGAAGAGACTCTACAAAATCCATGAGGTAAGAGAGAATGAATAGAAAGAAAAGATCAAAGTCTAATACAACATTGAGCTAGACTAAAGATGAATTCAACCGTTCCTGGGCAACGGCGCCAGAAATGCTTGTTGGTATAATTAATGCACACTCTAGTTATCCGCAAGCGCACAGATAATCTATCGATGTAGCACTTCACCAGAATGACCCAGTTTTAATATCAAACCCAAAGGAACATAATGATGTACTAAAGTCTTAGGCTTAATCCCTGAGTAGCAGACAAGGATGGAGAAAATAGAAGATAAAGGGGATCACTAAGGTTGTTTAGTTCTATTATCATAGTAAGTTATGTTAATTACGATTCAGCTAGGGATTACTATAGAAGAGCACAATCAGAGTGGTCTCCTAAGTAACCAATCCTGCTTGGCCTATAAATAGGAGATGGACTGTAACACCTCAAGTGTTTAGTCCATAATTGCATTGCATTTGCATTAGCATAAGCATGCATCATTCATGTTTGTTATTTTATGTGATGCAACACATGTGATTGTTTCTAGGAGTTTTGTTTGGCTCATATCATGGATACTTGATAGTTGGTGTAACAAAAGGGTAGAGTAGCCAATCATGTCCTACAACACCTTAATTATACTTAGGGTAACTCTTGGAGCAAGGTTCATGTTGATCAAAATTACAAAAATGCCCTCCAAGAGATGGTTGACCACCATTTGGCCCTAGGATGCTCTAGTTTGACCATTTAAAAAGTCTATCTTAGAGACCTTGTATGGAGGAGCACCCTTAAGCAAAGTTGTAAAGAATTTTATGGGGAACAAAAGTCTCAATATGACCATCTCATGAAATTGATCAGAACATGCTCAAAAGTGGCCCACAAGTCAGCTAGAGGAGTGGCCTCAATACTTAGAATTTTTCTAAGTCTGTAAATGGACCCTCCAGTTTTACTGAGGCCTACTTTAGGAGCTTGTAGTTTGCAAACCAGGCCAAACCAGCTTTCACTCATATTGACAAACTTGTAGTCCTCCTGTAGCTCTACAACATTGCCAACATCACCCAAGCCAGGTTCTCACTGGTTTAGGAGTTAAGCTTTGATCTTTATCGGCTGTTAGTCATCTCTCTGACTGAAACTCAGTTTCAGTTTTCTTGTGACCTACTTTGGAGAGCTATAACTCCCTAAATAAACCGAATTAGTTCAAGATCCAATTGACCATTTTGTATTACTACTGTAGCTCTACAAGATTGTTGTTACCACCTGCCACTGGATCGGGCTAGATTAGGAGATATGAGGCGATGAAATCCCTCTGTCAGTCGCTGTGGAACGCCGATGGCCTCGTTTCAGTCGTTTTTGAAAGTTCAGAAACCTGAACTCGGCGCGTGGCCGACCGGGGACAGGAAGCCCACGCCGCGTGGCAACACGCGTCGACGCTGTGCTCACCTCGGTTGCTCAAAGGCACCACGACGCACGGAGGCCCTTCCTCGCTGCTCCTTTCTTCTGCCTCCCTGTTTCCTTCTCCACCGAGCGTGCGGCAACTGGAGGAACATCAGCGGCCGCCACCGAAAAATCCACCGCAGTCGAGCACCACCACCCAATTCCTCGTAATCACAGTCACACGGTGAGCTCCTCCACATCTTGGACCACACCACACAACCGTTTGACCTCAGGTAGAGCTCGCCGAGCTTGCGCCTCCACCGCAGCCGCCATTGTCGCCGCCAAGTTGAGCTCGCACGTGGCCGTGCTTCTCGGTGCCCTTACCGCCTTCCCTCTCCGGTGTTCTAGGTTCGCCTCGATGTGCTGGTGCTCGTGGGGTAGGCCGTTTGGGGTCAAGCCGCTGCTAGCTCGCCGGAACCGGCAAGCACGCGGTCGTGGCTGCCATTGCCGCTGCCACCCCCCCTAGCCACGGTCATAGTGTCAATTAGCTATACCAATCGTTGCGCACAGTCGAGGTGAGCGTGCTGGTGCCCTCGGGCTCGCCGGAGTCGTCACCGGCGGCGAGCATCCCCTCCCCTGTCCCGTGTCCCTGTCGGGCGGGGCCCTCGTGCCAGTGCCCTGGCTTGCCCAGCTGGGCTGCTTAGCGGGCCGAGCCGCGCGCTGGCTGGGCCGCGCTGGTGAATCAGGCCGGCCCGGCACTGTCGCGTTAGGGTGTTGTGTTGATTTTTCTTTTTGTCACAGATTTTTGTGTAGTTTGAAAAATGTAGATCTAGGGTTGTACTTGCTCAAAAATCATGAGATAAATTTTGTTATGATCTCCATGATGTGTAGTATTTTAGAAAAATATAAATCTGGTATGTTATGTTTAGTTTCTGGGAGAATTAAATAGATCTTGCAAATGTGTTTTGAAATGCATGCAAATTTGTTAAATATATAACTGGAGTTTTAGTATCCCAAAAATCATAAAATTTGGTGGGTAGGTTACCCTATACTTGTCCTTGCTCTGGTAAAAATTTGGGCATCAGTGCTTAAGTAATTTTCAAGTTATAAGGCTATCTTGTTATTTTAGGAAATAATTGAATGAATTTTAGTAATTTTTCTACATGTGCAATGTTCTTGTAACTTTTTGGAGAATGTCTTGGTACCCTAGAGTATCTAAGAAAAATATGAAATCTATTGTTTGATACTTTTCAATACGATGTATTAATTATACAAAAATCAGCCTTTTGGACTTGTGAATTTTGTATAGGGAGTTCCTTTGAATCAAATTTGTTCAAATTTTTACAGTGGTCTCTTTTTGGGTCAGAGAGTCCCCTGTAATTTTTATAGAATTTTAGGGGCAGTTTACATATATGTTTAAAATTCCACCTAAATAATTAAGTAAATTAAGAAATGAGTATAAATAAATGTTCTAGGTGGTCACACCTTAGTTTCTGGTGTTTTTGTAACCTATGTGAACTTTTGGTAACATTAGTTTGGTTTTAGGGGACTTTGGCCACATCAATAAATATTTAATCCCTGCAATTTTAGGTTTTCTGGACAGCTGGTAGTAATTCTAAGTTTGGCCTTTGATAAAAATGGTTGCTGGAAAACTTGTAAATACCAAAGTTGTAGTAAACTTGATAAACTAGCTTGTGTAAAAATTTGGGAGCATTTGGCTTAGTAGTTTGAGAGTTATTGCTGTTTAAAGTGGCAGTTCAGAATCTGCTACTCTCTGTTTAGCGAGAACAGATTCTGGAACTTGTGAAATTTGACATGGAAAACTTAGGAGTTTGAGGTTGAGGTCTGAAAATGAATTGCAGTGCATTTCTTAGGCTTTCCAGATTGTCTTAGATCATATCTTTTGGAATTGGAAATCTCCAGTTATGATAAAAACAAGTAGCTGCTGTCCAGAATGTTTACTGTGGCATTTTGCTGATTGATGTGGTGTGGTATCCTAAGAAATGCTACTCTTGTAATTGTTAGGTGTTAGGGCCTTAACTGAAGAAGAGCAGCTTTATCTTAGGTTGATTAGATTAGGTAAGTACGTCTCTACCGGAGAGGAAATTTGCACCTACTCTTTTGAAGTGATTTGAATAGAGCTTTAAAAAGTGTTGAATGCATTTCATTCCGAGCATACTGCATCTTTCAATAGGTGTTCCGGAGGGGGTAACACTCCTCGAATTCGAACAAGTGATACCGGAGGAGGTGCAGAACCAACCGGAGGAGCCGACAGAACCAGTCGGCGAAGGAGACGCCGCTGAAGACTTGCCGGAGTGCCCGGACCACCGGCCTTCAACTTTTCTCAAAGGCAAGCCCCGGTGCATGCTGAACCCATCGTTTTATAAATATATCTTGAGTACTTTTAATTGTTTACTGCATTAAGTAGTATGAGTTGTATGAAAACAATTGTTGCATTATACCTGTCCTTGTCCAGATATTGTACTTAAATCCTATATTAGGTTTAGACACGTGTCAATGCTTAGCCCTGCTTAGTACGGTAGAAGTCGGGTGATTTCCGGTCATCCGTGAGAGATAGGATTGGGTCGCGAGTGGCTTATGGCTATCGTGATGGAACCATGCTTTAAAATAAAATTGAGACCGGGCGGGAGTTCGATGGTACAGCTGCAAGACACTTCACGTCTTGGGTGTGGAGCCATGCCCGTCTGAGTCGTTTAAGGACCGATTCGATGTACGTCCTTGAGTCATGTTGAACGCAGTCTAACACTTAGTTGGCCGGATAAGTCGTTCCGACCGCGAAGTCGAGTAGTATGGTTCAGGCCGGAAATCGAATGGTAGGTTGCATCTTGGAGGAGAGAAAGGATGTGCTTGGGGACATTGGCGTGAGACCAAGGGGGGGTTAGAGTCCCTATCACCTGGCAGAGTGTCGCCCTTGGGGTTGCGACATCATTCGGACCCGCGATTCCTGAATCATATGAAAAGGTGGCCTGTGCGACCCTGGCAGGGGTCTGCGCGGTGAGTGTTAGAAATACCCCTCCAGCTGGATAGGAATTCGATTCGAATCGCCGTCGCTCCCGGTTAGTGAGCACTTAACTTGAGCAGTGGCAACGTAGATCTCATTAATTGAACAGATGGTTAAGTGAATGATACAATGTTGCCACAATTTATACCTGCTATGGAAACTATATGAATAATTGTTTGTTGATAATCAAGTGCAAGTTTAGTACAGGTGCTAAGATAGATGACAGGTAAATGCTAAAAATAACTGCTAGTACAGGTTATAAGAGTTTCAACTACTTATGCCTTTATGCAAAATGTGGTGTCAGCTAGCCTCTTGTGTAAGCCTTGCATAATCCTTGGTGTCATATTATTTCTGGTTTATGACGGGTAAGTCTAGCTGAGTACATTCCAGTACTCAGGGTTTATTCCCTCCTGTTGCAGATGATATGCTTTATCAAGGCTTCTGCAAGACGTGTCTCCACCCTGCGGGTGATGATGACTAGATCACTTGGGCGTGATCGTCTTTATGTACTTTCCTCGTGCTTTTGCGGGTTGTCAATCATCAAGACTAGCAGTAATTAATCAACTAGTGTGTGTGTTATGCTTCCGCTACTTTCCAAACTCGGTTTGTAATATTTGCTACTCCGTGGTGTAAACTTATTTCGGAACTACTTGTGAAATGTAACGTATGATGTGTATGTTGAATGATGCGATCCTGGTTGTAAACAGTTTGGTTTGAAATCCTTCATGATTTCGATGGACTACCGGGATTATATGAGCTCAAGTTTGAAAATTTGAGCGCTTCGGTGCTTGTTTTCGTACTTGTGCTCTTATAATTTGGTCGGTTCTGTTACGTGGACTATAGAAGATTCAATAAGGCTATAAAAGTCACCCCTGCGAGCTACCACCGATCTAGAATATAGGGTACATCATATGAGAAATCAAGTCTAAGCACCACGCTTACACTACGACGGCTACTCTACACCTAGAGCTACCAGGAATAAAGTACTCAAAAGAGTCACAGACTAGAAGAATAATAATAACATTAACACCTACTGACAAATAGAAGTTTATCACCGAAGAAATCTCAGACTCAAGCCCTTGAAGAACTTGAATCCGTAGGTACAAGGTGTAGAAGCAGCACTGATAGGGCGGTACTCCCTCCAAATCTCTTCCCTCTCTCTCTTCTAATTTTAATTCAAGACTAGATTCTAAACCTAAACTAGAGAAGAACTAGTCTTCTTCTTGAATGTTGGCTCTAGAGAGGTTTTCCTTTGAGGGACACCTCTCTCTGATCCTATCTAAAGATAATGAATTAGGGTTCTAGTGGGATGAACCGTGGCCCTCAGATCAAACCGACTTGAAATGACGGTCAAGATGCGACGTAGAGATGTGTTGTAATGTGTTGTGTGAAGGAGAAGGTGGTTGGCCTCTGGGCCAGGCTGACTGGCTTGAGGGGGTTCCAGGTGGCCTCCTCTAGAGTCCTCTCAGTCCTCATCTTGATCCCATGCCTTCTCATGTCTTCTGGAGTCTTCTAGTGTTGGGGTCCGATCTGTTTGACGCGATTTGGTCTAGTTCCTTAGGCCCAACTCTTATCCAGAATTCCTGTTTTTCCTATTTAATCCCTAAAAAACCATAATTCACCAAATCTCATGGAATTCTATTAGTTGAGTCCCTATTCTATGGTGGTGATTGCAATTATACTCTTTTTCATGTTTTATTGATGGTTTATAATAGGAGTTAATTACCGTCAATAGCGTACTTGTAGTTGCTCTCCTCCAAGTCTAGTTTTTCCTCACGTGCCACTCCTCGAACGGGTTCCGGTTTGATCATTGCTAACCTCGACGCAACTACCTCGAAACAGCGACAAGCGAAAGAGCAATCAAATCACTAAACCTAGAAAGACTGCGGAAATAGTGGCAACAAGGCACAGAAGACGACTACACCGAAAGAACACTAAAAAGGGACAACAGCTTAGCCCTCTCGGTGGATGTCTGATCCCTGGGCCAAAAGAATAGGAGTGGTCATTTTCTAAGCACAAGCTTAAGCCGGTACTTCCCGGGTTGATCATGTCGACCTATACGGCTTGGATAGAAATGGCATAAGCCCTAGCTCATCCTAAGCAAACACCATGGCTCACAGCTTTGGATCCAATCATCATGGAGACTGATGAGAACCAAAAGGCTACAAGAGAAGTTTCGTTCTCTCCCAATCCGTATGCCATTGTAATTGATGAGAACTAAGAGAGGGTGAAACGGGGGAGAGAAGAGAAGGAAGTGGTCCACTTCTTCCAATCCACATGTCATGGCAAGAGACGAGGCAACAGAAAGGAGCGGTGCACAAAATTCATGAGCGCTCAAGCTACTTGTAGAGTACCATGACCTAGGTGTACTAAATGCACTAAGACATCCCTAGGGTTCTTAGTGGTGCTGTTGTTATCGCAAGAACCAAAGAATGCTACGGTCGAATAAGGTACAAGCATACAAGGGGCTTGAGCACAAAAGAGCCAAAAGATAGGAGAGACATAGGATTCACCTTCCTTTGATCCACTCACCATAGTAAACAATGGTAACCGAAGGAATGGAATCAAAAGAGCAATAAACACCAAACAAGCGAAGGGCTCAACCCACATCTTACTAGATTGACGGAGATTGAGAACAAGAGTGGAAGGAAGAAAGAATGGAACCCGCACTTCTTTGACCAACTCGTCATGGAACGGACAAGGGTTGGAAGAAGAGGCACGGTCCCATGACCCTCACCCGCTCGTAGGGCACCATGACCGTGCACTAAATCAGCACAAGGCTACCCCTTAGGTTCATAGCAATGTAGTTGTCATCGCTAGATCCGAAGCAATGCCAGAGTAGAAGTGGTACAAACATATGAGTTGGTTAGGACAAGAACAGGAGAAAGAGGGGTAGAGCCCGATGGTCATGGTGAGGCAGGCTCGCAGCCACAAGCTTTACCCATGAGTTGGCTTCCATTGTTCCATGATTATCGTCCCCAAAATCATATCTGACTAGATTAGGTCAGATAGGACTCGAATGATGCGGGTGAGAACCGCGTTGATAATGACTCCAAGCCCACGGTGACCGCATCCTAGGGACACAGATAGGAGCTCTTGATCATGGCACCACGGAGACAGCTAAACACGGGGAAACGAGTTATGCTTGGCACTACGGCCATGTCGGGATAAACCCATAACCGAATGTTCAAGCGAACTACAATTTCCCGACCGGCTTGAAGGCACGGTCCATAAACAATAAGGCATGCACACCAAGAACTCACAAGAACCACAACTCGATAGCCGGCAACGCCAATGGCACGACAAACCAATCAACACAACGACACGACGTGGAGTAGCACGTATCCATAGCACAAGAGAGATAGATAGACCGGCGGTGAAGGCACGACACATGCATGGAATAAATAGCATGATCATGAAGTGTAGATAATCATTATAGATAGATCATGTATCAAGTATGAATAAGTATAGATGATATAATGATGTATGAGTACATAAAAGAAATGGAATGCATAGCTTTGTTGGCGTCGAAGACGGCGTCAGCTAGGTTAGAGAGAGATTGACCTTGCTATGAGGATGGTGGAGAACCACTGTAGTGTGTCTTAGCAAGCTATGGCCAGCTATGGTCGGCTGCGGCTTGCTGCTGGCCACCCACGGCTGGCCACCACTAGCTGTTGGCTGGACAGACTTGATCGTAGGTGGTCGGGGGCTGGCTGCCGCTGGTTGGATGTGGCGGCAGGCGGCCAAGAGTGGTGACGGAGCTCTAATGGCGCAGAGCAGGGCAGCCATGCCAAGGAAAGGGCGAGGCATAGCCTCCTTGCAAAGCAAAACCATGGCACGAAGGCGGGACACAATGATGGACGAGGCGAGGTGGTGCTACTATCCAGGACAGTTAGCGAGGCCTAGCAATGGCACAGCAGGGTCGGCGGCCTTCCTATGATGGTGTGAGCAGTGGCACAAAGGCCAGACATAGGCAAGGTCGACGACAGATGGAAAAAGGGTAGAATTTTAGGTGTTGGAGCTCACCGGTGGCAGCTGCTGTACTCAGGCAAGGATGAGGCAAGGTAAAGAATGCTAAAGTCAATGTTAGGGCACGAACAAAGGATGAGAAAGAGCTCCTGGGCGTCGATGTCCAACTACTGCTGCTCCCATCAATGGTCGTAGAGGAGGTGAACTACAGGGCCAAGGCCTCCCGATGACGGAGTTGGAGCCCTGGCTGCTGCTGCTGCCCTATGAGGTGAGAACTGTGGCACCAGGGGCCAGTCTTAGCAAGGATCAGTGATGTAGATGATGAAAAGGTGGATGCTTTGGTTCCTGCTGGCTCACCAACAAGGTGCAGCATGACGTCAAGGTGCCAAAGATAGAGCACGATGTGATGGCGAGGACGATGGAGGGGCATGGCTCAGCATCGCGGTGGTGGCAGCAGGTGCTTGTAGTGCAGCGCCACTGACGAAGTCCGACGCGGCTGCTGGTGCAGAGGCTGGTCATGGTGACCGCGTGGTCGACGGTGGTGAGAATGGGGTCACCCGATGTCGTGGCCACGAGCGCTCCATGCAAGGTCAAAGCAGAACGTGACGTCGTGGAGGAGGCTCAGTTGTGGGTCGGTTCCCAGCGTGGTCGTCCACGTAGTGTGGTTGCAGCCAGGCATCGGGCGGCGTCGTGGGGATAGGGAGGAGCTCGTGGTTGTGGAGCACAGCGCCATAGAGGAGGGCACGGCGTCGTGGCTCCTAGCAGAGCGACATTGATGCAGCCGGGGTCGAAGGCGAGTAGGATTGGGGTCGTGGCATGGCTTGGCTGTGCCTTGGTGAGGAGGAACTGCGTCGGCATCGAGGTGGTTGCCATGGCAGTCAGTGTCGAGGCGGTGCACAACCTAGGTCGAAGAGCAGGGGCGTGGCTCGTCTATGATGGTGAAGCAGAGCGTGATGCTGTCAACGGTGGTGGCACGGGCGCAGAGAAAGGAGCCACCGAGTATGGGCGAAGGCATGATGTCATCGCACCGTTTGGTGCCTGGTGGCGACTAGCCTGGGATCACAGCATGGGTAGGGTGGCGCGTCCACGCGTGGTGCGTCACGGCGAGGATGAGGTAGGGCGCAGTGGGATTCTATGCTCAGCGGGTCGCTCTGGGTCGCGGAGAAGAATGGTGAGGCCATGACGGAAAAGCGAGTCGCGGTGGCGGCTATGCGACGTAGAGGAGAGCAGCGAGGGGAGGAGAGGCATGGCGGCGGTGGATGGGGAACGGCAGAGGAGCAGCGACTGCGGAGTATTTATAGCGCGGTCGGCTAGGGTTCTATAACATCCTAGTTTTTCAAGTGACCAAAAATACGAACCATTTAACATTTTTCCTACAATTGTGTGAAGCATGCAGTTCTAGGTCTAGCCCAAGCCTAAGCCACTAACAACTCGTTGCACTAATCTAGAATTGCTTGTAGGAAGTGCGTGTACTCCTGTGTAGTCTCCGTGTTTGGGTCTTGTACGTGTTGGAGTGCACAAATCCATAGCAAAGTCCCTTCTAAATTCTTTGGATTCCATCTCAAATCTCATCCAAACCCCTTCTCAAGCTTCCCTTCTCAAATCCCCCGGATTCACTTCAAGTCTCATCAAAATAACTCCCTACGGAGTCCCCTACCCAATCTCCCTTGATGACTTGTTTTGTTTCCCCATTCCAAATCTCTTCCAAAGAACTCCCAATAATTCATTTCCGAGCTCCTTTCAAAATTCCCCGTCAACACCTTTTGGAATTATCTTGATGTGTAAATGGGGAAAACCATCTTCTCCTTTAAGCCTCTCACAAGATTTCTCTTCAAAATTTCCATGTCAAACCTTCCCCATGAATTCAATTCAATCTCTTTCGAATCTTCCCTCCAAATTCCCTACGAACTCCCCCTCCAAAAGTTCCATGGGAATTTCCTTCTCAAAATTCCTCTTCGAATCTAGCTTTATTCTCTTTTGTGTTCCTTTAATCTCTTTCGATTATCTTCTAACTCTCTAATGAAATTCCCTCCCAAAATATCTGAGTCAGAAAATGGAAAACTGTTTCCTCTACTCGTGAGCCAAAACCCCCTAATCTCCTCTTCCCTTCCTCCACCAGCCGGCCCAACTCCCACTCCCTCCATCTCCTTTTTCTCGCCAGGCCTGCTCGGCGTCCCGCATTCAGCTGCGGCCCAGCATGCCACTACGCAGCCTAGCACCTTCTGCTCGGCCTGCATGCGCGGTCCAGCAGCAACCGCAGCCTGGCCCACCAGCTCAGCAGGGCGCGCCCACGCCCTAAACCTAGACGACTCGAGCGCCTGGCGCTGCATGCCTCACACCGCCGCCGCGACGGGCCAGCCCCGCTCCCCGCCGCTCGACCAACGCCACGTGCCCTAGGCACGCCTTCCGAGGATCACCGACATCCGCAGCAGTCGCGTGGCCAACCCTAGCCCTAGCCTTGCGCTATAAAAGGGCTTAGCAGCCGCCGCTCCCTGGTTCCTCCCAGCCCGCCACCGCCAACTTCTGCCCATCCTCCCTCGCTGCTTTGCTCATCTATGGAGAAAGCGCCACCGCAGACCCTCCACCCGCACCGAAGACGGCGCCGCCCGTCGTTCCTGACCCTGCCACGACGCACCGGGGTTTCGGCCAAGCTTGCGCCGTGCCGCCTCCAAGGCTCGACTGCCCATCATCTGTGTCGCGTCTGCTCCTCCGCACCAACTGACGCGGGAGCCATGTCACCCGCCTAGCTGCACCTCGCCTTCGGCTTCTGTCCATGACTGTGCCACCGCGAGCTCTTCCTCTATGCCCACAGCATCCGTCCTCGCCGCGACCTGCTTCGTCGAGCACCCCCACTCAGGTGCCATCGCACCATGCCCTGCCTTCACACCTCGCTGCTCCCTCCTCCAGGCCGCGTCCGCGATGATCGCTATAGCACCACGCAGTGCTCCGCCGTGTCGTGCCACCAGTCTGCGACCGGTACTTGCCGAAGCAGCCATGGCCAGCTGAGTCCATGTCGTTGATCTGAAGTGGAGGCTGCGCGATGCTGCGACGTGCGCCTTCTCCAACCTCACCATGATGCCCTGCTCCAAGCTGCATCACTTCGACGCCGTCCCCCTGCACCACCGCACCGCTAAGGACGAGGCTTCAGCAACCGCGAGCATGCACCCTTGCCTCACCACGCAGCAACATCGCCCGCGAACACCGCGGTGACCAGCGCTGCGCTCTGCCTCCTCCAAGCTACGTCGCGCCTCGCCACGCATCCCCTCGGTGACCCTAGTTGCCTCCACTGACGCTGACGATGGTGTCTCCATGGCCACTCCGCGTGGGCCGCCCATGCTGGTGCGCTCCACTGCTGTACCGCGAGCCCGGTCTCCTCCTCGTCGCTAAGCCCGGGAACCGTGATGACGTGCTCCGCAGAGCCAACCCCGTCGAGGCCATGCGCACTGCTCTGCCACCTCTTGGACACGTGTTGCTGCATCCAGGCCAACAGTGGCCAGCCTCTGACCAGCAGTAACCCTCCTTCATCAAGGTCAACCTTTGAACCTAGTTGATGCCATTCGTGATGTCAACAAACCTTTGTTCTTCATTTCTTCTTTACATACTTGTCGCCTACATACATATCATCGTTCGTGCTTGACGCTTGATCATCAATGTCATGTATCTACACTTGTTACTTGATCACTTGTCATCACCAATGCATGTGCCGTGCCTTCGTGCTAGTCTACTTGTTTAACCATCCATCTCTCGAATGCTTGGGACATGTGCTACTCCGTGTAGTGTGGTCAATTGTCGTGGTTCTTGCTGGGTTGTTCGTTTGTCACCTATGGACTGTGCCTTCAAGCCGGTTGGGAAGTGTTGTGTTCGTCTATCCCGGTCATGGGTTTATCCCACCGTGGCCGTGGTGCTAAGCATACTCCTTCCCCCTGTGTCTTGTTGTCTTTGCGGTGACATGATCGAGAGCTCCTACCTACGTCCCTAGGATGTGGCCACCATGGACTTGATGTCGTTATGGACGCGGTTCTCATCCGCATCATCCGAGCCCTGTGAGACCTAATCTAGTGGGATATGAGTTAGGGGATGATGATCATGGTACTAGCGAAAGCCAACTCATGTAGGTACAGCTTGTGGCCGCGGGTTCACCTCGCCATGACCATCGGGCTCTATCTCTCTTTCTCTCATTCTTGTCCTAACCACCTCGTATGTTTGTACCACTTCTACCACGGCGTTCCTTCAGGTCTAGCGATGACAAGCGCATCACTAAGAGTCACAGGAATAGCCTTGTGCCGTTTTGTTGCACGGTTGTGGTGCCCTATGATTTGGTTTGGATCATGGATCGTGCCTCCTTTCGTCCAACCTTCATCCGTTCCATGACAAGTTGGTCAAAAGAGTGCGAGTTCCATTCTTTCTTCTTCCTCTCTTGTTCTCAATCCCTATCGATCTAGTAAGATGTGGATTGAGCCTTTGGCTTGTTTGGTGATTGTTGCTCTGTTGATTCCACTTCCCCAATTCCTGTCATTGACATGGCAAGTGGATCAGAGGAAGGTGAATCTTGTGTTCCCCTCTTATGGTTCTATCGTGCTTAAGCTCTTGTATGCTTGTACCCTTTTCGGCCATAGCATTTTCTGTGGTTCTTGCGGTGACAACCGCACCGCTAAGAACCTGAGAGATGTTTAGTGCATTTAGTGCACCCAGGTTGTGGTACCCTACAAGGAGCTTGAGCACTCGTGTCCTTTTGTGTGCCGTTCCTCTCCAATGCCTCGCCTTTCACCATGGCATGTGTATTGGAAGAAGCAGACCACCTCTCTTCTCCCTTCTCTTCGCTCCCCATTCCACCCTCTCTTGGTTCTCATCGATTTTAATGGCATATGGATTGAGAGAGAACGGAACTTCTCTTGCTTGTAGTCTTTTTGGTTCTCGTCAGTCTCTGTGATAATTGGATCGAAAGCCGCAAGCCGTGGTGTTTGCTTAGGATGAGCTAGGGCCTATGTCATTTCCATTTAAGCCATACAGGTTGACACGATCGACCCGGGAAGTATTGGCTAGGCTAAGCCTTAAGCTTGTACTTAGCAAATCACCACTCCTGTTCTTTAGCCCAGGGATCGGACATCCGCCGAGAGGGCTAAGTCGTTCTTCCTTTTGCGTTCTTTTGGTGTAGTTGTTCTTTCTGTGCCTTGTTGCCTCTCTTTTCGTAGTCTTTCTAGGTCTAGTAGTTTAATTGCTCCTTTGTTTATCGCTGTATCGAGGTAGTTGCGTCAAGGATAGCCATGATCAGATCGGGACCGTTGGAGTAAGGACATGCGGATGGAGGAAGGACCATGGAGTGCAACTACAAGTACGCTGAGGATCTCAGAGTTGACATTCAACAGGTGTTCCACGTCCCACCCAACCTCCTAGAACCTATTAGACATGCTACAAGTAGATGCTAGTGCTTTAGTTTTATGCAAATGAACTGTGATAGGTTGCATGGTAGACTGCTTGTAAGCCATTACATTGTCGCAACCTATTCCCCTGCACACCCGCTGTTAGGCTAGACGCCCGCATTCTACTTACTGCTTTACTTTCACTACGCATTATACCTGTGATGTGATGCTTGGTGAAGGGATAACGTGAGTGGATAAGGCATGTGGTGCTGATAACTTGGTAAAACTAGATAATGAACTTGGGGAGATCTTGGCGTGCGTCTTGGGTGTGTGGTGAGGGTTGAGTCGATCGGACAAGATCCTATGACGAGTCTTTGGTGCAAGTCATGCCAGAGGGGTGTGACCTAGGCATCCCTCGTGAGAGGTACCTATGGCAGGTGCATGTGAGAGCAGATGGGGTGTTGGTTATCCCCGGTGGAGGTGCCATTGAGGCACGGGGTGTTGGTTATCCCCTTGAGAAGATATCCTGTCCGGTCCCCCTAAGGACTGGTATGTCTTGAGAACTGGAATCATAGGACCCTTCGTGCACACCACTCACTCCTGATGGGTGGAAGACGATTACCCGACTAACTAGGGCGGTGCCACTACTACTAGGTTGGAAGGTGATAGTGTAGGGAGGTACGGGCATGGGGGCCCACACCCTCCTAAGATAGCGTAGTGACCTTGGGGGCCCGGTACTATGTCTCACAGTCTCAGCATTTCGATGGACTCCGGGGTGATCCAGGGCTGAGTGGTAGGGTGGTACCGTACCAGTTGGGAGGCAGTCGGCATTAGCCTAGGCGGGGCACCATCGATGATGGTGATCTTGTGGATTTCCAGGTGTACACGCTCTGCAGATTTGATCGGTCTATACGTATAGCCGCGTCTGCGGATATGGACATTCCTATGACCTACGCTTCACTTGATTAGAGAGAGGAGTCCTTTCTACCTTTCCCCTAGTTTTGGTGTTGGATCCGGCTTTGGCCGTTGAGGCAAGGTATGAGCGGAAGTCGTCCTTGCCGCCTAGAGAGTGTGAGAGTGTGGTGAGATGTGTGTGATGGGATGGGAGAACGTGTGATTGAGATGGATTAAAACTTGATGAACTATTATTATAAAATCTTGTTGAACTTGCATAAGGAAACCTATAGCCATATATAGGCCTTTTCATCAAACCTTGCATTCCACTTACTACAAAGCATACGCAAGAGCATAGGGTGGGAGACAGTGGCTAGTACAAAGCGTACTAATAGATTTTGGACAGGTTTGGATGAAATCTACGATGACCACGTGGGCTTGGATTAGGAGTAGATGGTCTCGTGCCTACGCTCAAGTGTGGTTGAGAAGATGGAGTCTACGCCCGCTGACATTCTACGCCAACTTTGATGACTGCCGTGACAGAGGAGCGTTCACTCACCGATGCGCTACAACGACTCTGATGAAGATGTGTGTGTGTTTCTGCTAGATTAATCTATGTAATAGGTGTGTTAGCCAGTGTTGAAAAGCCATGTAACTTGTAATTCTACGATGTATGACTATGATATTAGCTGATAATTGATAATGTGATGGATTGCTCTCGTGATCTACTACATTATAAATCGTATCTATGGATTTTCCCTTCGAGGAAAATTGAGATCGTTTTAGGTTCCAAGACTGTCCTGGTGTCTGTGCCATTGATGGGACAGCCGGGACATGCGGCGATCGATCCAGGGGCGCTCGTACGGACGTCGAGGCGTCTAGGGGCGTGGGGCGTGTTGACGGTCCTTAAGTACCAAATATAGTTATCAAATAAATAAAGAAAAGGATCCAAATGCAACCAACACCTAGACTTAGGGTTTTATCTGACAGAATTCCACGAGTTTTGGTGTTTGTCTGTTTCTGCAGGGGGTTATCAGAAAATACGGAGGAAAGGCCCACACGTCGGGTTTACATAGAGATAATAACGTGTTCACCGATTTTCTATCATCTAGAAGACTCCAGAAGCCACGAGATCGAACGGGAGGCCGAACGGGCCCGGAGGCAGGGCGCCCGCCCTGCTCCCTAGGGCGCCCGCCCTGGCCTGAGAGCCAATCAGGCTCCGTCTCGCGGATTATGCTCCACCGACCTAAGGGATCAAGGAAAACCATGCGATTAATGTCGGTTTGATCCGACGGCCCACGTTCACTTGAGGGGGCTATATAAGCAGGACCCCTGGCCCCTGGAGGAGGCACTCCCTCATTCTCAATTCCTCAAACCCTAATCTCAGGAGGAGAGTCTCTGATCAAGCCCTAGAGCCACCACATCAACTAGATATCTAGTATAGCATAGCTACATAGGATTAGAACTAGAAGGAGTCAATCTTCGATTGGTTTCCGGATCTGTCAAGAGGATTCTTGGTAATTCCTTTACTGTTCTTCATTGTTCATCTTTGTTCTTCAATATTATGAATACAACTTTGTTCTATTTCAATATATTGATTATGACTATGCTCTACTTGTTTATGTTTGTGATTATATTGTTCTTAGTTTATCGTAGTTATACGCTTGGCTTAGTTAGATTGGAATTATATACATGTTTAGGATCGTATAGCGTTTATCCATCGGATCCATGGGTAAATGATAAATATTGTGTAGGCGTGGTGCTTAGACCATATTTATCTGCGATTGCACCTTATATGCCGGATCGTGGGGTGGTCCGCGATGGTGATAGCTTCGTTGGTTCTTATATAGTCCCCCTCCCGTGTGTAAGGCAGGCAGAGCAACATTATTATGGGGGAGTGATTGCTATGTTTCTCATCTTCCTTGATAATATCACTATGTATGGGCGTAGTCCTTTCTCGCAATGATTGCCAAGTGTACTTGCACTAACTATGATATGCTAGACTTTATAGTTAAGAATAACTTAGGAAATATCCTTGTAGTTCATCCTAATACCATGCTAATGACTTGCTAGAATATCTGTTGAGGTGCTTATCATTATTATATGTGGCTAGCTGATCAGATTAATTATCTTTGTCACCATTCATACTTTATCTATATTTTATGTGACACTTACCCCTGTATGCAAGAGATAGATGAATGCTCTCACTTATACATGCAATGATTGATACTCATTCCTATATTCCATTCCATAATCAACATTGATGTTAGTAATCCCTTCCCAGTGGTAAAAATATAAATAACGATACCTAGAATACTTCCCGGTTAAAATGCTACATCGGTATTAATCTGTGTGCTTGCAGATCTTATTTATTATTTATTTAGAAGAGCAGTTGCATATTTCAATACCGCGTCTCTCATGTCATGCTGGGGATGACAACTTGGCTTAAGTGGCATGAGGGATAGGTTCGGCATTTTTGGCGCCGTTATCAGAATTAGAAAACTAAGTCTACTTTTGGTAATGACGTTAAGAATGCCCAACAAGCATTTTTGGCGCCGTTGCCGGGGAAGGTTGATTTACTAACAAGGAATGAATATGGAATTTGAGTCATCATTCGCATCATTAAGTGATTGAGATCATCAATTCTCCCATACAGATTTACCCCTGTATTTTTCCATTCTTATTGTTTTGCAGGGTGATGTATGAATAGAGGACATCTTTCAAAAAATTTTGTTGACAACCCCGAAGCATTAATCAGAGGGGCAAGAGCCAAGCTCAAGAAGTCAACACTTCGACGCAACACTTCATCCAATCCAGAAGACCACCGAAGTTTCATCCGGAATTTGTCAACAGAGTTCGCAGCCATGGCGAACAAGACGATCCGCGAGTTCTCAGCTCCCACTACGGACAACATCCGCACTGGACCTGCCGCGGCCATCGACAAGAACTTTGAGCTCAAGCCAGGGCTCATCAACATGGTACAAGCCAACCAGTTTTGTGGGAAGCCGCACGAAGATGCAAGTGCTCATCTCCAACACTTCCTAGAGATTTGCAGCACATTCACTATATTAGATGTTCCCAGAGACGCCATACTACTTCGCCTTTTCCCATTCTCACTATTGGGGAGAGCGAAGCAGTGGTTCTACGCGACGAAGGATAAGAACACTACGTGGGCACTCTGCTCTACGAACTTTCTGGCTAAGTTCTTTCCCATGGGCAAGACCAATGCTCTCCGTGGGAAGATTACAAGTTTTCAGCAACAACATGATGAATCCGTTCCAGAAGCATGGGAGTGCTTTCAAGATTACATCCTAGAATGTCCCCATCATGGAATGGAGAGCTGGCTACTTATGCAGACTTTCTATCATGGGCTCATCACTAGTGCTCGTGAGACCATGGATGCTGCAGCTGGAGGCGCATTTCTATCACTCACCATACCACAAGCTACAGCCCTTGTGGAGAAGATGGCGTCCAACCAAGGTTAGAATGAAGAGAGGACTCAAACACGCAAGAAGGGTGGAGGTATGCACCAGCTCAAGGAGGTAGACATGTTGTCTGCAAAGTTAGACCTACTCATGAAAAAGCTCGATGACAAAGCTGGAGACAAAAGAGAAGTCATGAACGTCTACGACTCTTACATGACTTGTGAGGAATGTGGAGACACTGGACACTCAGGCAATCACTGCCCTGAGATGCTTGAGGATGCAAGGTACATCAACAACAACAACTACTACAACCGTCCTCAACAAAATCAAGGTTGGAATCAACAGAGGCCTAACTACTCAGGTAACTACTCAGGTAATTATCAAGGTAATAACTCTTACAACAACAATAATAATTTTCCACCCCTGAGAGAGTTAGTGTCTAATCAAGGAAAGCTAATGGATAACTTGTCTAAGAAATTGGCATCCAATGATAAAATAGTAGAAAACATAAATAATAGAATGGATAATTTCTCTACTGCCATCAAAAAACCAAATTAGCTTTAATAAAATGATTGAATCTCAGTTAAATCAAATAGCTGCTGCTGTTCCTGCTACTAACCCCGGTATACCATCACAACCGGAAGGACTAGAATCTGCAAATCTTGTAGACATGTTTGATGCAGGTAACTATTGGAGTAATCCCGCTGTCGAAGTACATAATGACCTTCTGCCAGTCAAGAGAGGCGATCCAGGACGCCCCGTCATCCCGATCTCCATCGGCATGGTGGACTTCCCAGAAGCACTCTGTGACTTTGGCTCCAGCGTCAACATTATGCCCAGGGTACTCTATAAAAAATTCTTTACATATCCTTTATCAGAAACAACTATGTGTTTGCAGCTTGCAGATCGGACACTAAGCTTTCCTAAAGGAATATTAAAGAACATGTGTGTCCGAGTGGGTACCTCGTACGCTCCAGCTGACTTCGTGGTGATAGAGACCGGGTTCGATGAGAGGTCACCAGTTATTCTGGGAAGGCCATTCCTGAACACCTCGGGAGCTGTTATCTACGCCAGCGCTGCGAAGATCAACTTCAACATCAAGGGGAGGAAGGAGACGTTTTTCTTCAAGAACAAGATTACACAAATCCCAGAGCAACCCCAACATGAACCAAGGAAGGGGACCACTAGGAGGAACAAGCAGAACAAGAACAGCCAAGGATGGACCGAATCAGCTAAGATGGTCACTGCAGTTCAAGGAGGTCAAGATGGTCGACTCAAGTCGCCCTTCCTGAACAAAAAGGACGACCCAGGTATGCCAAGCATTGAGTGCTCAATCAATGGATACTCCTTTCAGAAGGCGCTCTGCGACACTGGATCAGGCGTCAACATAATGGCCACAGTCACCTATCAGCTCTTGTACGGGACCATGCCCTTAAAACCAACATACACTCAGCTCCAGATGGCAGATCAGACATCCTGAAAGGTCGAAGGTATAGTAACCGATGTCCCTGTTAAAATTAACGATCATTTTGTCCATATAGACTTTCAGGTCATTGACATGGGAGACGACGAGTATGATCCACCCATCATCCTAGGAAGACCGTTCCTAGGCACCGTCAAAGCAATCATCTACATTGGAACCGGAGAAGTCCATATGCATTTCCCCTCTGAGAAGGTACGCCGCTACTTTAATGACCCTAACTATATAGTTGAAGATTCTAAGCAGGTCAGGACAAGAAGAAGGCGACGTAACCGTAACCAAAGAAGGCAAACCATCAAGGACGTATGGGCAGACTATGAAGGAGAGGTCATAAGGCCCGAGGATACACAACAGGAGACCGAAGCACCAAGTCGGGTATGGAAAGTGAAGACAGTTACACAAGAAGAGGAGGCGCTGCCGGAACCACCGTCTACGCCACCCAAATCCCAGGACAACTAAGAAGAAAAGAAGTCCTGTTCGGAGGACTTAAAAACACCGAACGCCGTACCAAGAGGTAAACTTGGTAGTTATCATTTTCCCTTTAATTATTGCTCAGTTAATCATGTTCATTCTGTCTAAAAAATGTTGAAAACAGTAAGCCCCATGTGAGTATGCGAGTGGCATAAAACCCATAAATACATTCACTGTGGTGGCATAAAAAAATAATAATAATATATATTTTTTCTGTTCTATAAAAATGAAAATAAAAATAGAGAGTGACATTTATCAAGGAAGCTCAAACATGATAAAGGCTAGATATTTATGCTAACGCTTAATCAAGTTCCACGAAGCTTTGTTGTCTATTTGAGCTCCACAGAATTCAGGAAGACTAGCAGATGGAGGACATCCTAATCGTTGTCAGGGTGCTGCCGACATTCAAATACACCTCTGCACCTGCTAGCTACATCAGAAGAAATTACGTCAAGATCCAGCTTGGGGGAGAGCACCCCCATTTATCCCGATAAGTATTTTTATTTACATTTATACCTATGCTTTATTAAAATAAAAAGATGCATAATCATGAAAACCCAAATAAATATTTTGTGTTTATATATATTTGCTTAGTTTAATAAATAAATAAAGTAGCTATGCTAAACTGAATCTTGAAAATAAAACTCTAGCATGGATATGATGAATAGTTGCTCTGCCTAATTTTTAAATTTGTTCTCTCTCTAGTTTAGACATAACTGTTATAATTTAAAACTGGCTCTAAACCTGAACTAGTGGGAAGAGAACTTGATCTGAAGTCTAAGTTGTTAGCGGATATGATATGGGAAGGTTGAGCTGCTGTTTATCTGTTCCTAGAGATGCTAGAATTCTGGAGAATTTTATCTTTAAAAATCTTTAAAATGTTGCATGATGAGTTCCTGTATGATGAGAGTTTAAATTCCTACCACAGCCATATATACATGCTTGTTAGATTAGGGGCCGCACTTTTACTACTTACTGCTTATGGGCATTGAGTGTGGTCAAGCTGTGTAGACCCTTAGGAACTTGTCATGTGGTTAAAATCAAGATTCACTTGCACGTTCACTCATACATGCTGCTTCTACTCCGGAAGTACACATCCACATATATCCACTCATTTCCATCTCCAGATTCACCCAAAATTATTCTACTCCTGACCCGGGAGAGAATAGCCAAAAACATTATCCCATTCCTGTCATTCCCTGTGAAGTTAATGCTCAAGTCATTTCTACTACCACTTGCTATATTTTCAAAAGTGGGAGATTGCTCTAAAAAAACGAGGAAATAAAAAGGAGCAAGTGCTCGGAACCTCGAAGAAAGAAAAAGTGAGACGAGAGGTAAAAATGGACAAGTGTCCGACAGTAGAATTAGGGGTACAAGATACCCACCTGAGAGAAAAAAAAGAGAAAAAAAATAGAGCATCTCATTCCCCTCAAAAGTTTTAAAAAGCAAGAAAGGTATGTATTCCCTCAAAAAGAGCATTAGACTTTTGTTATCACCATACACCACTCATTCACCACACATGCACATCTTGATTTGACTTATTGACTTGTTTCTCTGGATCCTTGGTTTAACTATGCAATAAATGTTCTATGAGTATGTATACTGTATCTCCCACCTATGAGCTCCAGATATCAAAGCCTTATTAGAGTAGGGTGAGAGAGAAGGCAATGTCACTACGCCTTATACCATAAATACCACATACTTTGAGAGAGAAGGCATATACCATTACTGCCTTGGTAAGGATCCAAAAATACCACAAAAGAGAGACCCGAGAAAGTCATACAAGGAATCTCTGAGTTTTATTTGAAAAATTTGCAAAAACTCCAGAGCTATAGCTGATCAAGAATAAGAGACATGGCGTTTGACTAGACCGTTCTATCTTTTAACCACTCAAGATGCAGGTGACGGTTGCATGCCCCATGGTGAAAGGTAAAATGAGTAAGTTTTAAGTCTTGATATGTACCGTCAACGTTCAAAGGCGTTGCAGCAACTTCTGATCCATAATGAGTCTATCCTTGCTCAGGGACGAGCAAGAGGTAAGCTTGGGGGAGTTTGTTGACGGTCCTTAAGTACCAAATATAGTTATCAAATAAATAAAGAAAAGGATCCAAATGCAACCAACACCTAGACTTAGGGTTTTATCTGACAGAATCCCACGAGTTTTGGTGTTTGTCTGTTTTTGCAGGGGGTTATCAGAAAATACGGAGGAAAGGCCCACACGTCGGGTTTACATAGAGATAATAACGTGTTCACCGATTTTCTATCATCTAGAAGACTCCAGAAGCCACGAGATCGAACGGGAGGCCGAACGGGCCCGGAGGCAGGGCGCCCGCCCTGCTCCCTAGGGTGCCCGCCCTGGCCTGAGAGCCAATCAGGCTCCGTCTCGCGGATTATGCTCCACCGACCTAAGGGATCAAGGAAAACCATGCGATTAATGTCGGTTTGATCCGACGGCCCACGTTCACTTGAGGGGGCTATATAAGCAGGACCCCTGGCCCCTGGAGGAGGCACTCCCTCATTCTCAATTACTCAAACCCTAATCTCAGGAGGAGAGTCTCTGATCAAGCCCTAGAGCCACCACATCAACTAGATCTCTAGTATAGCATAGCTACATAGGATTAGAATTAGAAGGAGTCAATCTTCGATTGGTTTTCGGATCTGTCAAGAGGATTCTTGGTAATTCCTTTACTGTTCTTCATTGTTCATCTTTGTTCTTCAATATTATGAATACAACTTTGTTCTATTTCAATATATTGATTATGACTATGCTCTACTTGTTTATGTTTGCGATTATATTGTTCTTAGTTTATCGTAGTTATACGCTTGGCTTAGTTAGATTGGAATTATATACATGTTTAGGATCGTATAGCGTTTATCCATCGGATCCATGGGTAAATGATAAATATTGTGTAGGCGTGGTGCTTAGACCATATTTATCTGCGGGGTTGGCTGGGCCGGCAACGGAAGAAGAGGGCAGGGGCGAGCTGGGCTTGTTGTGTAGGTTGGGCCGGTGGAAATGGGAGGATGAGAGGAGGAATGATGGGCCGGTGGGGCTGGATTGAGGAGGAAGGAAAGGGGGGTTTTCCCTTTTATGTAAAAGGGATTTTAAGATGGAATTCTTAAGGAGAATTTGAGGGGAAGAACTCAAAAGAGTTGGGATATTTTTGAATGGAGATCGAGGTGTATTTCAAGAGAGTTGAGGGAAACTCTATAGGACTAGAGTCAATCCACGGAGGGGATTTGTATGAGATTGAAGATGAACATGGAAAAGATTCGAGATGAGAATCAAAGAGTTTTTTTGGAAAGGATATTTCAAAAGAAATTCAGAAAGGGTTTGAGCCCCGGAGGAAAGGGATGATTTTCTCATTATATTCAAGGGGTTGAGATGGAGAAAGGGATTTGACATGACTTTCAAGGAGGATTTGAGATGGAAATCCCAAGGGGGGATTTTGGAAAGGACTCAAATGGAATTTGGGAGAATTTCGGATGGGAATCCGAGTGGGGATTGCTACGGATTCGTGCACTCCGACACAAACCCTAACCTAACTAAAGAACTCTAGCACACTCCTACAAACAATTCTAAACGTATGCAACGATTTGTTAGCGGGTCGAACTCAGGTTAGACCTAGAATCTACATGCTTCACACAATTACAGGAAAAATTTAAAAAGTTCGTATTTTTGGTTGCTCGAAAAACCGGGATGTTACACACCTTAACTCATGATGTCACTCTTATCTATTGTGACAACATCAGTGCCATGTATTCGTCAACAAACCCTGTTCATCATCAAAGGACCAAACATGTGGAGATTGATCTATATTTTGTTTGGGAGCGCATGGCCCTTGGTGTTGTCTGGGTTCTTCATGTTCCTACATCTTAGTATGCAGATATATTCACTAAAGGACTGCCGACTGCTGTATTTACCAACTTTTTCATCCAGTCTCAGCGTTTGTTCCTCTCCCGGTTGACACTGTGGGAGGGTATTAGAATATGAAAATATCTGCATGCTTAGTCATGTACTTTGTAACCTATATACACTTGTTCAATGAATAGAAACTCACGATGGGTATCCTCCCAGTCTTTTGTTCTCACAAGTTTCCTTAGCAAATGAAAATTGTTGTTTGGCCAAGCAAATGGTAGTGTTCAAGGCTTAAAAGTGGAGAGGGTAGAGTTGGTTAATTTTACAGTGCACTATCTCTGTCTCTTTGAAAAGTAAACAAATAGCTAGCACTCCTAGCTGTAGCAAATGCAATTACTACTTCATGCACATTGTAACTATTTTGAAGAGGTTGTGGAGGGGATAGTATCATGTCATCACATTTCACCAGTAGTTTTCAATAAAATCACTGTTTAACAAAATATCTGCATACATCTAAAATTAGTACATTTAACTTCTATGATTACATTGGATAGAGTTCATGTCATCAGAAAGGCACTGTATGGCGCTTCCTCCCTGATAAACTATGTCCTTGAAGCATATCTTGAGTGCCATTTGGAACGAAGTGAATAAATGAAGTATAAGGTGGTAACCTGGACTCCCATGACAATAGACGAAATTCTCCTTTGGGCCTAGCAGAAGGATCTACTAGCAGTAGTTCTCCAAACGGCACCTTTGGTAATTCTGTTTTGGCTAGAGCGCTACTAGTACAAGGTAAGACGCGAAGGGGATTAATAACAGGACTCAAATCGAAGTCCGTCAGGTCCACCTCACGGCCTTGCTCAAAAAGTAGATTTGGGCGCTGCCCATAAACGATGAGGTTCTTCTCAATCACTTTTCTGCACTTGTTCAATATCGAAAGCCAGACTTGAGCATTCAGGTTGCTTCTCAACACGTCAGCCAATGCATTTGCTGTAACAAGTGATCCACTCTGATGCAATTCCTCAGCAATTCCTTCTGCTATATGTACTAGTCGGGGATGTTGTACAGGGTCCACACTTCCAAATACTAGGTTCTTGAAGAGGTACCATAACTCCTCGTATGACAGAGCATCAAGAAAGATTGGTCTCACTGACCCAAACCTTGCTAATCTTGCAAGCTTGCTGATGATGATCAACTTGCTTCTTGTACTAGTTGTTCTCTTCAGAAATGAATAAAACTCATTCCATTTCATGTCATCAACATCTGAAACAAACTCAACAACTACAAGTGACGGCATCCCCTGCACAGCCTTTTCGTGATCGACAATACTCAGGAAGTTGTCTCCGTTCAGATGCAGAATCGAAGCGAATTTGGAGCGTACCCTCTCGTCAGCACATACATGGGCGACCAAAGTCTTCTTGCCAACTGCAAGAGCACCGATGATTGGCAGGACAGGAGGTGGTGCATGGTCATCTGATGGGTTAGGCTGCAGTAAGAAGTTGAGGAGCTTTTGCTTCTCAGCATGTCGACCAAACATGAAATTGTCGATGTAAAGATATGCATCGTAGGGCCTACGGGACAAGCGCTCATCACACCCACACAGAAGCGCAACGAACTCTGGTATGCTCGCCACAGCTGTTTGCAGATTCTCCAATGCGGCGTGTACCTTGTCCTTTTTCGCTGAAGCAAGAACTGTGCGGGGACGTTTGAGACGAGTGGCAGAACACAAGGAGATTGATGAGTCGCTAACCTCGTGCTGGAGCTGGAATGTCAAGGTATCCAGCGCATGGTAGCCCTGGTACATGGCCTCCGATAGTATCTTGAGCTGCGTCAGCATCCCAGAGTTGCTGATGTATCGCGCATCTGCCTCCTCAACGACGGTGTGAGCCCTCATCAGGAGATGCCGCAGCCTCTCCCGCTTCTCGTCCCATCCTTCATCTTCATAGCTGGAGCTGGAGCAGTATCTGTTAAAGGCGAAGGAGATGAATCGGCTGACGAGCTCACCTGCAACCGCAGCTATGGCAGATTCCATGGACTGCATAGAGGATTGAAGAATGGACAGATAACAACTTCTCCCCTCTCTTTATGACAAGGACGTGCTAGCTACTCATTACTAACCAGATGTGTCCTAGCATTTGGTCGTTTCTTCTGGAATCTCTCTGAATACTTTTCCGTCTTTCACGCTCGCGTATTTTGACCAAAAGGGCTTAGAGGTGACCAACTGTTCAAAATGCACGAGAGCAAGACACGTTAGTATACCCACACACAAGTCTAGTATACCATCACTCTATCTGAAGACTAAAATATTCTTTTTTCGAAAAGACCTCTAAGGATGGTTTGACTATTCTTGTTCACCGTACAAAAACACATACCCTGGTTGCTGAATGATGATAAGAACAAGCTTTCTTGTATCACTGTTAACAACAAAGAAAGCGTGTCATCGCTGTTGTCTCCAAGTCACACAGTTGGTTTTCGTCTTCAATTCCAAATCGATGGCATGGATAAATGCAGTGTACTAGCTATTTAGATGCAACAATGCTAGCCTGGAACTATTGATGTACCTTCCCTTTCCTGTAGCGTAAGGAAAAGTAGTAAAACAGATAGCAGAGCAAATCTCTATTACTTCTTCTATATTCTAGGTCTCTGATTTTTTTTGTTAATTTTCAGACAATATATAATATAATATTGTCATTGTTTCAGTATAGTAAAAAATGAATTGTCTGCTATGAGTTATCCTTTTAATTTTACTAGTTGATTGTTTAAGTTTTTTGTCTGAACGTTCAAGAACCTAAAATATAGAACTCCAAATCTTTATTGCCTTGGACATGGTGTTGGTTCTGTCGACGAAGTCAAAGTCCTCCTTTTGTCATATAAAACACTTCTGTGATGCATGCAGCTAACTGCTCCTAGTTAATTATATTAGTCTTGAACATCCTTCTAGTTCATTCATTGTTTTATTTGAGCATGCTATAAACCCGGCTGAATACAAATGCATGCTGCCAGTCATTTCTTCTCAACGACTCAAAACCTCAATGGAGGCAGCTCTATCTGCCATTTCTGGCGAAATACTCAGCCGACTCATCTCCTTCGTAATCAAGAAGCACACCGACAGGTCATGTGTGGAAGACAAGCTAGAAAGGCTTGAGCATCTCCTGCTGAGAGTCCATGCTGTGATCGAGGAGGCCGAGGGACGATACATCACTAATTCCAAGATGCTGGTGCAGCTTAGGATGCTTGTTGATGGCATGTACCAAGGCTACCATGTGCTCGACACCTTCAGGTTAAAGCCTGCTGAGGAAGCCCCACTCCAAATCCAGGTGACACAATCATCTGCCCTGTCAGCTCCTCTTAAGCGCAGTCGTGCAGCAGCTTCTAGCGTCAGGACTACCAAGGCTTCCATCCATGAGCTACAAGCTTCTCTGGAAAAATTGGAAACCGTTGTTGCAAATATGACAGAGTTTGTCATTCTACTGGGTGGGTGCAAGCAGATGCATAAAAGACCCTATGACACCTATATCTACATTGACAATTTCATGTTCAGTCGCATCGTCGAAAAGCAGGAGCTGATTAACGCCCTTTTGCAAGACAATTCTTGTGTTGGTGCTCCAGCTGTGGTACCAGTAATTGGTGCTCACAGAGCCGGGAAGAAAAGCTTAGTTGGGTATGCTTGCAACGATGATATGGTTCGCTCTCACTTCTCCTCGGTATTGCACTTGAAAAGCAACAGCTTTCTGAAAGTAAGCCGTGAAACATTCATGCCTGTAAGGACATTAGTTGTTGTTGAGTTTATTTCGGATGTTGATGATAGTGAATGGGTAAAGTTTTATTCAGATGCATCGTCACAGATGGGCGCAGGAAGCAAAGTGATCATCGTAAGCAGGTTCCAAGAGATAGCGAGGTTTGGAACTGTAAAGCCAATCATCCTCAGAAGCTTGTCTGATGCAGAGTTTTCTTACCTCTTCAAGGTACTCGCATTCGGAGGGACAGACCCAGAGAATCACCAGCAACTTGCGTCCATAGCTATGGAGCTAGCCATGAACGTGAGTGGGATGCTGCTTGTAGCCAATATGCTTGCTGACTTGTTGAGGAAGAATCAAAACGTCCAATTCTGGTTTCATATATTGAAAATGCTCAGGAAGTCAATAGAGCGTAATTTTTCAAGGTTCGGTGAGCATCCAAAACAACTTGTTGAGAGGGACCATCCGACTGACATAACAATGCTGGTTCCGCCTTCTTCTGCTACACTTCGTCTCATGCCACCCCACGACGACACTAGTTTACTGCCCAAGGTGAAGCTTGCAGACCTGGTGCAAGGTTCAACTACTATTCGACCCAATGAGGAGTTTCAGATAACTATATGGGAATCAAGATTACCCCCTTTCGCTAACTTTGTCGCAAACTGTATCGCTGAGGAGCATCTTTGTACTTCCTCAGACAAGAAAAGGCATAAGTCAACATGTAAACAGTAACATCTTGTGATTTGGATTGCATCATCCTATTTAAGTCAAATATATCAAGAACATCAGGATGTTTCTGTGTCTAATTAAGTAGTCCTGATTAGGTATACTTAAATTTTAGGTAGATTCTTGTATGTTACACTTTAAATCCAGCCGAGGTAGTGTAGATGAATTGTAGGAAGAATATTAATATTTGGCATATAATGAAAGACTGTTATGTATTTGTTCATATCAGCATGCATACATGCATCTTTTCTCGATAAGGAAAGCTTTATTAATTACAAGATCATTACAATGAGATGATACAAGGACAATAACTAGGATATATTAAGAATCTGATACCGCTAGTTATGCACATGGTAGCCTTGATACATGGCCTCCGATGATATGTTCCTCGAGCTGCATCAGCATCCCATAACTAGGACATGCTAGGATCTGATACCATAACTAGGAAATGTTCTTTGAGCTGCATAAACATCCCAGAGTTAGTGATGTATCACGCATCTGCCTCCTCAACAACGGTGTGAGCCCTCGTTACGAGATGCCATAGCCTCTCCCACTTCTCCTCCAATCCTTCATAGTTGGGGCTGGACCAGAATCTGTTAAAGGCGAAGGAGATGAATCGGCTGACGAGTTCACCTGCAACCGCAGCTATGGCAGTTTCCATCGACTGCATACAGAGGATTGAAGAATGGACAGGTAACTTGATAGATAGTTGTGATGTGAATGGGTTAAATTGTAACACTTCACAATGAACGTGGGTGGGATGAGAGCGAAACCCTAGGCGACACCCGTTGCGTCCGCCCCCCAACCCGTCGCCGTTGGCCCCTCCCTCCACCTCCCCTCTCCCCCTCCCCTCCCCTCCCTACAGCTCCCGAGGCCACAGATCCATTTGCCCCAGCTGCTGTCGACGCCGCAGGATGCGCCCCCACCAAGGCACCACCGTCGTCGCTCGACTCCCGGCCGGGGCGCCATGGCCACTAGAGGGAAGCCAATGCCGCCAGCGGAGCAGACAAGCGGATCTAGCACGGGTGGCCCCCGCGCGGGTGGTTCCGCGACCACCGGCTTTGGCATGGCGATGATGCAGCCACTGCCATCGCCATCTCCCTCAGCATCCCCCACCTACTCCCTCCAAACAAGTCTTTTGGATGCCGCTGCGGCACCGACTGCCACCTTCCCCTCTGGTGCTGAGAGGTCCTCTTCCTGCCTCTCCCCCAATGTCACTTTGTTTTATCCCCTACTTTGCCGGTAGGTCAAAAAGCATGCGTTGGGAAGATGATTCGTTCTCCCTTTCTAACGGCTCTAACGGCGATTGCTCCCCCTGCGCCGGCGCGTATGTTGGTATTTTGTATGCTCAAGTAGAGTATTCCACGAGCACACAGAATATACCGCTATAGCACTTCACCCGAGATTATTCCAGGGTATCGTTATTTATTTTATCCCAAGGGAAAGTGGTAGCTAGGAATGATAATAAACAAGAGATCCTAGGTGGGAAGAGGGGTAATCGAATAATGGGTAGGAAGGGTGATGAAACAAGTGGAAAGAGCTAAAAGATAACTTAGTAAGGTATAGCTAGGTGGGAGAACAACAAGAGATTACAAGGTTCCTATGTTTCTTACTTTACTCCTAGGTTTATCTTAATCACACAATTGCAACATAAAGATTGAGTCCTCATAATAGGTACACTAGGCGACAGCCGAGACAATACAAGGACAAAACTCCTACCCGAAGCGACTATCCTGCTCAGCCTTACTCTTTAAAGGCTTAATAAAAATACGTGTTGGGATACAAAGACTAGACAAAGCTGTCACTACCCTGCTAGCTACCATAGGCTATCCGTGCGACAAGCGGTAACCAAAGGCAAGATCGAGTATGAGCACCATGCTTACACCGTCTCTCGCTACTCTACTTGTGATCACATGGGCCAAATAGAGCACCTAATTAAAGGCGTTGATCGCATACAGGTGTGTTTCCAGGATCATCAACTATTATAAAGCAACTATGTATACTAAGACAATCCACAACAACACTATAACTAGTATAATGTTGCACAAAGTAAAAACTAAGTAAAGTAAATCAAGAGTAATATATTGAATAAAGTAAAGTCTTAGAAAATAGAAGTGGTACAAGAGCTATTCTAGACCTGAAGACTAGCTTCGAGCACCTAAGCAGAGCTCGACTCTACTTCTAACTCCCACACTAAACTATCCTACTTAGAAGAGTGGAACTAAACTAAACTAAACTTGAGCCTCTTTGCTTCCTTGAGTGATGAATGGAAAGGGGGTGTGCCCCACTATTTATACTAGAGGTGAAGCCATGGGAGCCACCCAAAGTGCCACGTCAGCGATCCGCGCCATCTTCATCTTGAGCCGTATGATCAAACTAACCTCCAAACTGACCTTGATGGAGGGTGGAGATCAAGCTTGAGCATGTGGACATGCAAAGAGGCGGTGGTGAAGTTGGTGGAGCACTTCTAGGGGTCGGCCGATTGCCCTCTCGAACTTGTGGGCCCTCCCCACTGGTGTGGGGCCACTTGGAGGGTTCCTTGTTGGGTATGTGCTGAGAATTTTCCATTTGAAGTCAGTTCACCTTACATGTGGGTCCATCAATCCATGGGTGTTCATCTCTCCCACCATTGAGAGGAAGCACAAGCTTGATCTAAGGGTGGAAAATGGTTTGAGCATGCTTCACTTGGATTGTGGTGACGTGGAGTGGCTGGTGGGCCCATAGGTGGGGTCAGCCGACCCCCCTAGGTGGTCCACTAGCTCACTTTGAATCTGCATAGAAATACTCAAGTACAAGTGGAACTTTTTATTTATTAAAATATGCTCATGATATGCTTATCTCCCTTTGTTCCAAGACTGTTGATGGTGATTTTGAATATATGAAATTGTGACATTTTCACGGTCAACAATGTACCTGGCGGCTGCTCGGCCTCCCCCATCATGGTGTGTCCCTAGGGCATAGCATAGGCACTCGATGTGGCTGCCGGGACAGCGCAACCTACAGGTGTAGGCAAAGCGCCAAGACGCTAGTGGTGGCATTGCTGCAGCTAGCAGGGACCAGACGCGCCATATGTGGAGAACAAGATTGCCAGCGTGCATGTGCCAGTGCACCAGCGCCTGGGGCAGAGGCGACATAGTCCACCCAAACGTCGCCGAGCACGACCACAGCTCCTCCATGAGGGACCAGCTGCGCCATACGTGGAGAACAAGATTGCCAGCGTGCAGGTGCCAGTGCACCATCGCCTGGGGCAAAGGCGACACAGTCCACCCAAACGTCGCCGAGCATGGCCACAGCTCCTCCGTGGGCTTCCTGTCCACGGCAAGGACGTTGGTGGCGAAGCCTCCCGGGTTGTGATTGATGACACATGGCGCTTGCCGGTTCATCAGAGGCAAGGCCCACGGGCTCCTGCCGGCAACCGTCGCCGCATCTCCACACCGAACGCGGATGGCTAGGGCAAGGTCCCGCCGGCAAGCGGCGGTTGACCCAACGTTGGAGGAGCTCACTGCCTTGCTTGTCGTGAGCCAGCCAGTGGGAACAACACCTGAGTGCCCTACTACTCTGGCAGCCGCCTCCCTGGAGGAAGCCTCGTTGCTAGACACCCATTCTCTGGCCATGGTGGCTCGGTGGACGACGCCCGTTCTCACCTGTGCAGGGGCTGTCACAGGTCATGCCACCACGGTTGGGATAGCCCAGTGTTGCAGGCCAGGCGGACACTTCTTCGCCGACATGGGATAGCCATCTGGACATCGATGACACGGTGCCGCCCGTAACGATGGCCGAGTTAGTGCAGCACCTTTATGTGCCTCTACAGACACCTCTGATCAAGAGCTGACCCAGGTTGAGGAAGTTCAAATTCTAGTCTGGAACTGTCTCGCTCAGACGCAGCAGCTATCTTGCCGCCAAGCCGAGGGCGGCAAACCCAACAGTGCAGGCTCATAGTGTCCTCATGGTAAAGTTGAGTTTGCCATCCGCCACGCGATCAGTGGACTTAGTGGCTTTCAAGAAGTTCGAGTCGATCTTTGCTGAGCCTCTTTCAGCTTCCAAACATGAGGCCTTCAAGGTGCTGTTTCAGGAAGATGACTTCCTTGATGGCTGTCTTGTAGGTAGATGAGGTGGAGCTTGAGTCTCGCTAAGTCGCTAGTATGTACCTTGCGCGCTTCCTAGTCGCATCTTAGGTGTCTAGTTGACCCCGTTGGTTGCGCTGTATGTGTCGTGCATTGTGCTGTGTAATATCGTCTTTGTGCTCCTCCCAGATCCCTGCTATTCGGTAACTCATTACCAACAGTAGGTTTGTAACTTGTTAACTCTATTTCCTCTTAATGAAAAACGTGTTATGGTACGGTCACGAAAAAAATGGATTCAGTTGTCCAGGAAGCCAGATATGCGTTACTTGTACAATTTGGCCTCCATTATTCAGGTCTGCGAAAACTGTTCGTTCACTAATTGAAGTACCTAAAATGAGTACGTGTACTACTCCAAACCGATTGACATAGTTAACAACTTCTCCCCACGCTATGACAAGGACGTGCTAACTAACCACTAACCGGATGTGTCCTAGCATTTGGTCGTTTTTTCTGAAATCTCTTTGAATTTGAATACTTTTTCCTTCTTTCACGTTCCGCAACTCCACCGCATCACGCGTATTTTGACCAAAAGGGCTTAGAGGTGACCAGCTGTTCCAAATGCAAGAGAGCAAGACACGTTAGCTAGTACACCAACACAAAAGTCTAGTATACCATCACTCTGTCTCTATCTGAAGACTAAAATATTCTGTTTTTGAAAAGATCTCTAAGGATGGTTGACTATATTGTTCACCATACAAGAACAAGCTTTCTTGTATCTCAAGATTACTGTTAACAACAAAGAAAGTGTGTCCCCGCTGTTCACTCCAAGTCACATAGAGTTTATTTTCATCTTCGATTCCAAATCGATGGCATATGCCGTATACAGGCTCTTGAGCTGAATTCAGCCTTTTTCAAAAAAAAAGCATGAGCCCACATAAAAAACAAGAACCACACCCAACCTTAAAACTTATTATAAGGTTATCCTTTATTTAAAAAAAACTGCTTGACACTTGTTTCAAGTAATTTGCACAATCATCCAAGCATTAAATTTAGCCCAAAACCAAAGCACGTGCGCCCCCTGAAGATTTGAGTGACCATTGTAAAAAACAAAATCATTACTTGTGAGCGAAATTAGCCATCAAAGAGAAGTAGCCCCAATCAATAATTGGTATAGTTATGTTTGTTGCCTCCTATTCTCAACCATGGAACAAATGTAAACTTCTTGTTGGTGATTTGGACCCAAAAACCAAATAATCTGCTCGCCATAGAAAATGGATAATGGTACTCGAAGAATAAATGTTGGATTGTTTCAGACTTACTATACAAAAGAACAAATATGGCTTTCGTTGTAATGTCTTTTAGTTAGATTATCCTTTGTAAGTAGCACACACACTTTTCTAAAAACCATATATAGAGAAATCTTGATTTTTAAGGGAACTTTCATATGTCAAATTTCTTGCATAATATTAACATCATTATTGAATAGGTATTTATACATAGATCTAACAGAGAATGAGTCATTTTTGTTTAAACTCCAGGCAAAATAATCCCTATCGTCATTTAGATTAATATATGCAACTCTTGCAATTAGGCCATGACATTCCAATAGTTTGTTCCTAACTAGTGCCCTTCTAATAGACACATGAATGAGGGTTCGAATTCAGCACGTCTACCACCGCTGGTTGTTTTGTTGTGCAGTATATTAACATGTAGTGTAAGGAAAAGTAAAACACATAGAAGAGCAAATCTTTATCACTTATCCTATATTTCAGGTGCCTGATATTTTGTTATTGTTCAAACAACATGTAATCTTGTCATTGTTTAATTTGACTATAAAAAATGTGAATTGTCTCTTGTGAGTTGTCCTTTTAATTTACTAGTTGATCTAAGATTTTTGACTGAAAATTCAGATATATAGAGTTGATTTTCTAAGATTTTTGACTGAAAATTCAGATATATAGAGACTCCCAATCTTTATTGCCTTGTAGTTGGTGTTGCTTCTGTCGACGAAGTCAAAGTCGTCCTTATCATATAAAACTCTTCTGTGATGCATGCAGTTAACTGCTCCTAGTTAACTATATTAGCCCTGAACATCCTTCTAATTCATTCATTGTCTTGTTTAAGCATGCTATATACCCGGCTGAATACAAATGCATGCTGCCAGTCATTTCTTCTGAACGACTCAAAACTTCAATGGAGGGAGCTCTATCTGACATTTCTGGCGAAATACTCAGCCGATTCATCTCTTTCATAATCAAGAAACACACCGACAGGTCATGTGTGGAAGACAAGCTAGAAAGACTTGAGCATCTCCTGCTGAGAGTCCATACTGTGGTCAAGGAGGCCGAGGGACGATACATTACCAATTCCAAGATGCTTGTGCAGCTCAGGATGCTTGTTGATGGCATGTACCAAGGCTACCATGTGCTCAACAGCTTCAGGTTCAAGCCTGCTCAGGAAGCCCCACTCCAAAACCAGGTGACACAATCATCTGCCTTGTCAACTCCTCTTAAGCGCACTCATGCAGCAGCTTCTAGCGTCCGGACTATCAACGCTTCTAACCATGATCTACAAGCTTCTCTGGAAAAATTGGAAACCGTTGTTGAAAATATGACAGAGTTTGTCATTCTACTGGGTGGATGCAAGCAGATGCATAAAAGACCCTATGACACCTATATCTACATTGACAATTTCATGTTCAGTCGCGTCGTGGAGAAGCAGGAGCTGATCAACGCCCTGTTGCAAGACAACTCTCCTGTAGGTGTTCCAGCTGTTGTACCAGTAATTGGTGCATACAGAGCCGGGAAGAAAAGCTTAGTCGGGTATGTTTGCAATGATAATATGGTTCGCTTTCACTTCTCCTCGGTTTTGCACTTGAAAAGCAACAACTTTCTGAAAGTAAGCCGTGAAACATTCATGCCTGTAAGGACTTTAGTTGTTGTTGAGTTTATTTCAGATGTGGATGAGAGTGAATAGGTAAAGTTTTATTCAGCTGCATCGTCACAGATGGGCACAGGAAGCAAAGTGATCATCATGAGTAGGTTCCAAGAGATTGCGAGGTTTGGAACTGTAAAGCCAATTGTCCTCAGAACCTTGTCAGATGCAGAGTTTTGTTACCTCTTCAAGGTACGCGCGTTCGGAGGGACAGACCCAGAGAATCACCCACAACTAGCATCAGTAGCTATGGAGCTAGCCACGAACGTGAATGGGTTGCTCCTCGTAGGGAATATGCTCGCTGACTTGTCAAGGATGAATCAAAATGTCCAATTCTGGTTCCATACATTGAAGAGGTTCAGGAAGTCATTAGAGTGTAATTTTTCCAGGTTTGGTGAGCATCCGAAGCAACTTCTTGAGAGGGACCGTCCGACTGACATAACAATGCTGGTTCCGCCTTCTTCTGCTACAATTCGTCTCATGCCATCCCACGACAACACTAGATGTTTATGCATGAAAGAACTGCCCAAGGTGAAGCTTGCAGACCTGGTGCAAGGTTCGACTACTATTCTACCCAATGAGGAGTTTCAGATAACTATATGGGAATCAAGATTGCCCCCTTTTACTAAGTTTGTGGCAAACTGTATCGCTGAGGAGCATCCTTGTAATTCCTCAGACAACAAAAGGCATAAGTCAGCATGTAACAGTACTAGTTGAACCGAACCTTGTTTATGTTTTCTCGTGGGTGTGTTAGCCTAGAATCATGCTGTGATGATTATAAATAAAATGTAGATAATTTCATAAGCTTTCCATAATGTCTTGTTGCAAGTCATTTGGAATTGTGTAACTCCAGTTATAATTTATTTACTCAGCAGCTGTTGTATGTCCAGTTGCTGAAAATGCATGGATGTTTGATTACTATACCTGGTGTATTGTTAAGTGTGACTTATGCCTTTGATGATGGTTAAGTTAATACACTTGAGACTTTAGGAAGCTTGTGTCTTTACTTGATATGCATGTTATATCTCTTTAATGGGTTGTGTGCTATTTAGTTAAGTGACTATGAATGCCTATGTCTTGCTTAATCTTGTGCTTGTCCTAAATACTCCTATGTGATGCATCTTGTGTTACCAGTCTTCATATTCATACAATTACATCTTGCATCTCATCTAAGTACGTTAGATGCACCACGTGAAGGACGAGATGTGGAGCCTAACCCAAAGATGGTATTTTGTGGACCTATCTCGAAGATGGAAGGACTGGACAAGTGCTAGAATGGGAGGTGCTCGCCAAGCGAGTGTCATCTGATAAACACTGACTTGTGTCGGATCCCAAGCAATCCCCGGAACATTATAAGCCTTCTAATTTCTAAAATCAATTTAGTATATATTGTTGCATTAAGTTATAAGTGTTGAATGAAAACACTTGCTGCATTGATATCCCATCCTTGTCCAGAAAGTATACCACGAATCCTATGTAGCTCAGGATCAAGTAGATTTAGCCCTGCTTTAAGCGGCAAAAGTCGGATGATTTCCTGTCACCTGCGAGCTATAGGAATATACATGTGGCACGGTTGACTATATTTGTTATCATGGAAAAGAACCTGGTATAACTTGAAAGGAGACCGGACAGGATGATGATAGCGAAACAACAAGGCATGGAGGTCTTGGGTGTGGATCTATCCCCGTCTGTGTCGATTAAGGACCGATTCTTGGAGCCTTTCTGTTCATATTGAACGCATGCTTAACACTTAGTTGGCCTGGTCTGGTGACCGACCACGAAGATGAGTAGCTCAACTCAGGCCGGGAGTCGATAAGTATAAAGTGCGTCTCGGAAAGGAGCCATAGGCGTGACTCTAAGGGCAGGTGATTTAAAAGTCCTGAACGTCCTGGCAGAAGGGTAATCCCTGAGAGATCGAACCCGCGAAGTTGGTTCCTGAGTTGTACCATAGGTGATCGACGACTGCCTTTAGCGGGGTTTGCCGAGTGAGTGTTAGGAATACCCCTTGAAAGTTTAGGAGGGTGATTATTGTTCCAAACGTAACACCTCCAGGTTAACCCTTTTACACGAAATGAGAACAAAAGTGTAAGAGAGGTGCTAGGCGTATGCAGGCTCGTTTCACGTGCGGAGCTATGCCATATAAACAATTTTTGGATGCAGGGTGTTACAAATAATTACTCCACGGCACTCCAGGTGGTCGGGCGAGCCAAAAATGATCTAGTGCAATATAGAAGGGCTTTTACAACACCTAGCCATTACGCTTCAATGGTAGTAACAGTAGGCAATGGCAAATTGGCCTCCTTTTGGACCTCCAGCTGGATCAATGGGAAAGCAGCCAAGAACATTGCGCCCATATTATTTGCCAAGTGTAAAAAGGAAAAATTAAAGTTGACAAAGCCCTTAATGACAATAAATGGATAGAGCACATAATCCCAATCACATCCGGAGCTGAACTCACAGAATACGTTGAACTTTGGGAGGCCATCCATGAGACATCAAGGAACCGAGCAAAGCTTGGGTGGCTAGCACTGCAGGTGTGCAGGCAGCTGATGCGAGTTCGATTCCTGGATCCTACTCGCGTCTCTCACCGGGGTTAGACCCCAATAAATTTTGTTTGTCTCTCACGCATGGAGCCACAGAGGAAATGTGATGCGCTCGTCGCCTACGGTGCCATGGATGGACCTGGTGATCTCACGAAAGACACGATATGATCTGAGTGTAGTTGTAGGTTTGTTTGTGTACGCGTGGTGTGGTGTGGTGTGCGTGTGTAGGGTTGGTGTGAGTTTGTACATGAGCAGATACTATAACTGTACTCAGACGAGAGGCGTCAAAAAAAAGAAGTTGAGGATACCATCTGGTGGCGGTGGACAGTGGATGGGAAGTATACCACTAGTGGTGCTTACAACATTTAGTTTACAGCGACCTTCAGCAAACTGAGGCTTAACCCAATATGGAAAGCTAGGGCAGAAAAGAAATGCAGATTCTTTTTGCTTGACTCTACTTCACCGAAAGATCCTCACCACAAATAACCTGATTAAACGAGGTTGGACAAATGACCCCATTTGTAAGATATGTGGAGTGGAGCCTGAGACGCCATAGCATCTCTGTAAAGACTATCTTCACAAACCAGACCTGGGCACAATTTATCCAGACTTGGTGCGAAATATCTCTTCGAAACATAAACCAAACCGTCTAAATCTATAATTATTGGAGGAGATGTAGAGCCACCTTTGAGAAACCTCAAAGGAAAGTTTTTGACGGAATCATAACCTATTTCTGGTGGCATATATGGAAGGAACGGAATAGAAGAACTTTTTAACACAAGACAAGGTGTCTAAGGGAAGTTGTGAGCCTATGCAAGGATAATATCGCACAATAGAACTTGGCAATGCAAAATGGCGATGCTACAAGACAATCGGCTTAGTGGGGTACCTACGCAGTTGGCAGTCACATGTTGGTCCCTCTTGGGGTTGGTGTTTGGCGCTTCAGTCGCTTTTGTTTTTGTTTTGGAATTTTGAGTGGTCTTTTGTCTTGTTTCGGTATTTCTTTTGACCCGGGTTGAGGTCGTTTTCTGTTGTGAGTTGTGTTTGTAAACCCTCGTTTCTTTTTTAATCCCTCGTTTCTTTTTTCTCGTCTAATAAAAATCACGGCAAAGCTTTTGCCATACTTTCAAAAAAATTATAATTTAATAGAGTTGGTTAATTACCTGTTGATTGCAATTTAACACAATTAAATGGTCTTGTCCATAATATTAGCCTACTATATCATCTGTTATTAATATTTTTCGTAGTAGTCTATCAAAGTTAGTACTGTGTATGTTTGGACCGATCCCGGCCATATTTTATCCTGACTTGGCCCCTATGTGCTGACCACTTAAGAGACCAAACAAACGAACATGGTTAGGGGGCAATTGCACGTAGCTTTCGTTGACCGAACTCAGCTTTATCATTTCCCGTCGTCCACGTAAAGAAACCGAATTCGAAGGATAAAAACAGTCTCAGACTTGAGAGGTCTCTGCGAGAGATAGGCGCAGCTAACGAAGAAAGAAAATTGAGATGGAGCTGGTTGTATCTGCAGTTGCAGGTGAACTAGTTAACCGGTTCATGTCCTTGTTCAACAAGTACAAAAGTGAAGAGCAGTTGAAGAAGAAAGTGAGAACGCTGCAAGATCTACTGATTAGAGCTCATATGATTGTGGAGGAGGCCGAGGTGCGATACATCACCAACTCAAAGATGCTGCTTCAGCTCAAGAAGCTTATGGAGGTCATGTACCAAGGCTACCTTGTCCTGGACACCAACAGGTACAGGACTGTAAACGAGGTCAGCAGCAGCTTCAGTGAATTGTCCTTCACCACTTGTATTAAGCGACTTTTTACTTGTGTGGATCATGAGCTTCAGCCTACACTGGATAATTTGGAATCTGTTCTTTCAAATATGAAAGAGTTTGTATTTCTTCTCCAAGGATGCGAACGCATGTTCCGCAGCCCCTATGACTCGTATCTTTACATAGACAACTTCATGTTTGGTCGTCACGTAGAAAAGCAGCAGATTATCAATGTCTTACTGCAAGATAATCCTCCTCCCTTCACTCCAGCAGTGCTCCCAGTGATAGGCGGTGTTAGGGTCGGTAAGAAAACTCTAATTGCACATGTGTGCAACAATGAGAAAATCAGGTCACACTTCTCTTCAGTCCTGCACCTGAATGGAGAAAACATTTTGACAATGGAGCATGATGCTGCTCCTGTTATACCAGCACCAGCAGGGAAGCCTTTGCTGGTGGTTCACTTTGCATCAGATGTGGAAGATGAGGTGTGGCTCAAGTTTTACTCATCAGCAGCAAAACAAATGGGGAGAGGAAGCAAGATCGTAATTGTCAGTAAGATTAAGTTGTTATCGAGACTTGGAACTGTACAGCCAATCTGTCTTAACAGCTTCTCGCACCAGGAGTTCAGCTACCTCTTCAAGGTTCTTGCGTTTGGAAGCACAAACCCAGAAGAGCACCCTCGATTAGCATCAGTAGCACAAGATCTAGCAGAGGCCCTGAGAGGATCTAGCATAACAAAAACTATATATCTAGAAACGGTCTAGTTTACCCCCTGAACTTTCCAAAACCGTCTACTTTACCTCCTGGGGCAGTTTTGGACGACGATTTGCTATAGCAACCATGGTTTTGCTACAGTAACCGAATCTTTAAAAAATCATAGTAAATCACAGAAAAATCGTAAAATAAAAATTCCAATTTTGTTAGACTCCACATGAGTAGATCTACACAATGAACATATAATATGGTATGCTTTAATACAAAATTTTTGCAATAGCTTTAAATTTATTAAGATTTGGAAAGATCTAGCATAACAAAAACTATATATCTAGAAAAGTCAAAACCTCCTATAATTTAGAATGGAGAAAGTAAAGTAATCCAAAAGGCGGCCTCTTATAATGTTGTGTACATTATTTTTTTTTTAAAAAAAGTAGCTATCCATGACTTAGTGTTATCGTAAACGTTAAACAGTCAGTTACTTGTCGTTTAGCAAGTATTAAGCTAAACAACCTAAACGGGCAAAGTAGCCATTAAAACAGGATAAACAGTTGTTTAAATGAAAACGGCGTACCCCAGTGTAACGTAAACAATGTGCAAACAAGCTAAATGGACGTTTAGATTGACAGTTCCATGACTACAGTTTTTTTCTCTAATAGCACATAGGTGACATTTGGCCGTGTAAATAAGCTATGGACTGAGATATATATTATGTCTAGGTACATAATAAAAGCAATTATATCTACAAAATCCAAAAGGTTTTACAATTTGAAACAGAAGAAGTAGCATCTAACGACAAATATGGACACCATGTGCTACTTTTTCAAACTATAAATCAAATTTGTTGAAAATACCTGCCAGTAGTGCTCGCCTATATACCAAACACATTTCTCAATCCAACAACATATGTGCTTGACAATCATAATCTGTCGATACGGAACCAAATAGAGTGAAAACCCATCAGACTGCATGCTGACACATATATATAGTTGCAGTGCCCCAGAACGCCACAAGACTTGATTTCTTCCAGGTGACTTCAAGGGACTTGGGGAAAAAGATCGATTCAGATTGCCATTGCACCGAGTATCAGTGTACACCATGTAATGTGTTTTCCTAGAAAACTACATTGAATTCATACACAAAATTAGGAGATATACAGGGAAGAATCAAAGAATTTATCACTAGTGATCCCACAAACATAATGTTCAAATGCCCTGTCAACATGCACATATTACAATCAAATCAAAGACAGGTGCACAACTCAAAAATATCAAAAACCCGGGATTCAAAAAACCCAGGTGTCATGTCCCCCCCCCCCCCCCCCCCACACACACACACATTCCAGGTGATAATGGATAAGACTCACATATCTCATCATATATTGAGGTTTGCTCGGCTTGTTCTACCACCACTTGAATCAGGTATTGACGAGGAGGAAAATCTGTGGTATCTGTAGTTTTCTGATGAAGAGGACATTGGCTGCTGTGGATAGAGTGTCGGGGGTGGAGTTAGGTTCCGCTGTGCAGGCAGTGGGGCAACCCCGTTGTATTTGTAGCTCTGGCCACTGTAGCTACAAGTTCGGAAACAAGCATGTCAACAAGATGTTGCTAAAGTAACCAAATTATTGATCATGTCTCGGCATATATCCAGTTCTCATCAAGAGTACCAGACAAAAAAATCACAAAGAGAATGTTTATTCCATCAAACCCTCATGCATTCGTCAGTAATAGATAGAGGGAGTCACCTTTTTCTTTGGAACATGTCATCATCATTCACAGTTTCTACAGGAAGAATGGTATCTTCTCTGGGAGTGAGTGACCATGGGCTAGGGGCAGGAAGCTCATTCGAAAAATACCTCCTCCTTATCAACTGAATGATGTACCACAATACCATTAGTAAATATTATAGTGTCAAACATGAAACACTAATCTAATGACAAGGATTCTTTTTGCACAAACCATGCGGAAGAACTTGATTAGAGCTTCTTTATCATATCTTGCCTCTTTGGCAGCCTGTATTCAAAGGTCAAACCTGTCATTTCAAAATTTAAATAGCACAGCACACACATAATCAATAAGAAAACAGGAATTATTGTTTCTTCACAAGCCAGACAAGCTATGGATCACCACACTACAGTCAGTTAAAGCAAGACATCAAACAGCAAATAATGGTATTTACCGTGAGCAGACCAGAATTGCCCGGAAAGCTATCTGCAAGTGGCAGTTCTTCACTGGACGGCAGCAGGCCTTGTTTTTCAACCCATTGACGAGCAACATCAACAAGATTCCCACTGCTCACTCTTCTACCATCTCTTGGAGCAATATCCACTTTGTTGGCAATAACTAGGTAAGGAACTGGAAGGCCACCGGGACCACCAGAACCAAGAGGAGCTGAAAAGGTCCCAGATTCAGCAACTTCCACTGCCCACTTGTTCAAATTTGTCTTTGTTTTCCTCTGGGAGAGGTCATAAACAAATATGACACCTGATAAATAATTTCGGAAATGGTTAAGAATCTTTAAACCATCTTCTTGCCAAAAAAAGAAAACTTTAAAACGCATTATCTATTATTATTCAGTAGCAATACATTAAGAATATGCAACACATAAAAATTTCATACAGGTAAATAGATCACCGCATTCTGCCCCATACCTCTGGGCCAAGAGCCAAGAACAATAGATTATTCTAACAATAAACCATCTCTTCCACATCAATTCAGGCTTCAGCATGCAACCACAAATCAAACGGAACTTGGGCAAAACTGGAAAATAAGGTTTCAGATTGTGGACATACCATGCCAGGTAGTTTCACGCTGATTTAACAAAATGTAACAAAGTTCATATAAGAAATGTATGGTCTTTCTCTTTCCCTATATTCTACAAGTATGGTTGGCTAGCTGAGAAGATGAAATATCATTCAAAGGGGATATTGTTTCATATTACACAGTTTAACTAGCTGCACAGAAAAAAAAATGACTTCTGCAAAGATGCAGCATTTGATTACTATAATGGCAGGAAAAATTATGCAGAAAATACCTACCATTAATTTGTGAATAAAAAAGTGAACGGCAGTCTTTGTAGCGCTCATGTCCAGAAACATCCCAAAGCTCAACAAAGAAGTTCCTTTCAGCATCACCCTTGATGCTATTAGATGAACTCCCTGGACTACTGTAAGTAATATGCTGCAGAATGGGAATTAATGCTTGTGTGAGAATATATTTTTAAAATTAAAACAAAGGAAATTAGGCCCAGGGTTACTTACTTTAACACCAACTGCACACCCAATTGTTTGGGCTGGTCGAGCCACTGCAGAACCTTTCAATAAGAGATGCACCAATGAAGATTTGCCGACACCTGTCAAAAATTTAGGACGGTGATAATCTGCCATACTCCCCACACAACTAAAAAGAACTGGCATAGTCTACAACATATTCAGTAGGCACTCAGGTATTGTCCAATACTTTGCCATTTCAACCAATACCCAGAATCATAGAAAACTTGGTGATTCATAATGATATATGATCACAACAGTTAATTCAAGGTCTAATAGAGCACACAGGATATATTTGAGATGTGATTCAATGGCATTCCAGCAATGTGCTTATATAGCAAATTGTAATATGGTGCGCAACCATCCATTGTGGGATGTGTTCTGTAGATAGCAGAGAATCACTGCTATCATGTCAAGGACAAGGATGATCACAACAGTTAATTCAAGGTCTAATAGAGCACACAGGATATATTTGAGATGTGATTCAATGGCATTCCAGCAATGTGCTTATATAGCAAATTGTAATATGGTGCGCAACCATCCATTGTGGGATGTGTTCTGTAGATAGCAGAGAATCACTGCTATCATGTCAAGGACAAGGATAGTACCAGAATTTGTAATTTGTTCCAGACAGTAATTAAGTAGTATATATGGTTCTTCAATTCCCCAGACAATTTCACTTATGGTGCAGAAATTTATCAACAGGAGAATAAGAAACCCAATCCATTATCAAGAATTTACCATTTTCGTGAGAGGTGCAGGAAAAAAAAATTTATGTTTGGCTTCACGTAAAGGGGTGCCACATTAAAGCATACAGTTTTTATAAGGTTGAAAAAGATGACACAAAAAAGGCATAACAGCCTAAGAAACAGCTGCCATCGAAATTATGTGAGATTAAAATTATTAAAATTATAGTTTCATATCGAAGTCGAAGGAAAGGAAGGAAAAAGATGGGACATCAAATAGGTCATTGACAAATCGGTTTCTTGAGCATTGGAATTTAATAGCTTTTTAATTAGCAAAATTCAACACAAGCCGATCTTATATATTACACCTAATAAACCACACATGATGCAAGCTGTGTAGCAAATGAGATCATGGGCGTTCTCATATCTTTTCATAGCTACATGATAAGGTTCTGTGAATTCTGCTAGTAGAGTTATCACACGCTTTACAATCTCTGGCGACAAACATTATCCTGTTCCACAGAAAAGCATGACACTGCTCCGGTTACAAGTATTGCATTTTAAATTGGATGGTGAATGAGGCTCAAACATCCAGAGGGTTCCATGAGCTATCTACAAGCTTTGCTCGCAAAATAAACCAGAAAAATCTGCAGAACATGTCCCTTTGGTAAGGAAGAGAAAATACACGAATCAAATTGTAAGGAAGCAGACATTAATAGAACTGAGTGCAAGAACACATCAGTGAAATCCCCTGAATTAGAGTGCTGATTCTTGGTTGGCTCATGAACCTATAAACTATAATCTAGCCATAACATGAAAGCGGAGTATAGTTTCATGAGGTTCAAGGAAAAATAATGTTTGGCCTCACAAAGTTTAGACGCAAGTATATGAAAGGGTAGCTCCAAAAAGGATATGGCTTTTTAAGGCTGAAAAGGCACACTCAAAGGAAGGCACAAAAGTCCAAGAAATGGTTGTCATTCAAGTGGTGTGAAGTTAGAATTTCATTTCACACTGAAGGGGGGGGAGGGGGGGAAGGTGGGGGGGTGGTGGCGGAAGAGCTACTCAAATGACTCATTACAAATGAATTTCTCAAATTCATTAGAAAGTCACTCTGGCATTGCTGAGAAATCAGGTTGTCGAATTCATTGACAGGTTAATAGCTTTCTAAAAGCAGGAGTAGCTAAATTTCACACATTCAGATCTGAGGCCTTATAGACTACAGATGATCCAAGCTGTTCTAAAAAAGATATTTTGGTGGTACTCAAATCATTTCATAGCTACTACATGATAAAGGTTCATCAAATTCTTCTGGTAAAGTCATCTCGTGCTAATAATCTCTGGATGCAAACATTATTTTGTTCCAGAGCACAGCATGACACAAATTGTATTTCTAGTACTTCCTCCATTTCAAAATGTAGGGCGTATTAAAATTTTGTATGTCAAGTGCGCAAAAGATACATTAATAGATTCGTATTCCACAGGCTTTTTAGTAAGATATTGGTCTGCAGTATATCTTAGTCTGCAGTAATTGATAACATATTGTATAGGAAATTAGTGGTGAAAGTATACCTCAGGAGACTTTCTCAGATCATAATACACGAAAGAAATAGAGGTAGTATATCCGGGGTGTTCCCATGAGTTGGCTAAGTTTTGCCATAAACTAAACAAGAATAGTCCGTGGAACATGTCCATCTAGCGTGGAAATGAGAATCCACGAATTAAATTGTAAGCAAGACATCGGATGTAGTGATACCCTGAATAAGAGTGCCGATCCTTAGTTGGCCCGTGATCCTATAATCTAGCCGCACTTAAGTTAAATCCCACTAAGCCGAACCTACTCACTATCTAGCCCATGAGGTAGACTGACCTGAGTCGCCAACGACGAGCGCACGCACCTGGCCGCAGGGCGGCCCGCCGCTGAGGTCCCGTCCGTTGCCGCCCCCAGTCCCGCCGCCGTCCTTCCAGAACATCATCTCCTATTCCCTCCTCTTCCACTTCCTCCTTACCCCAATCAAGCAGCGGTAGAAATCAGCAACTAGATCAACGGATCCGGAGGCGGAGGCGCCGGCGGTGGCGTCCCCGGCCGCATCCGGGAGGTGGGGTGGGAAGGGATCCGAGCGGGTGAGTAGCAGCAACAGCAGAGGGAGGGTTGTTTTCCCGTGGGACGGGAGGATCTGCGGGTTTGCGGCCGCCGGTTGGTCGGCTGCCGTATAGTGCGACGGTGCGAGTCCCAATCGGCGATGGAGGTAGAGATGCAGCCAGACTCCCTAACGACCCGAAACTTTTTTAAACAATTTCAAGATTTTTAAAATCTTATATAAAATATTTTCAATTAATACTCCATTAGCATCTCAATTTTAACCAAAATCATAGAGATAATTGCAAAGATTACGACATCAAATAAGTGTACTATAGAAATATAATTAATGAAAAATCTAATGACACTATTTGATATCATAAACGTTATTATTTTATTATATAAATTTGATCAAACTTAAAATGCTTTGCCTCTTCAAGAAAATTAGAGTGACTTATAATTTAGGATAGAGAGAGTAGTTTACTAATAACCCCTTTTAGTTTTTTATCTAACCCTTCTAACTGCACGAATCTACCATTCTCATTGTTGTATACTAAATTTGTTAGACAGAGCTTCTATGTCATTCCTTCTGCATGGTTGTCCGATCTGCCACGTGCAACAATCCTCCATCGATCATCAACGGCTCCAACCTTCCAGAAGCCTCGCGTGAGCTCCACGGCCACGCTCCGCCGCAAGGCCTTCCATGGTGTGCGCCCACCTTGTCGCGCCAAGCCGTCTAGCATGGCAGGGGCTTATATAGGACCGTGTCAATCCTCACTCTCCTATCTCCTCACTTCCTCTTCTCATCACGCCCGCCGTCGCTACCCATTAATTTTTAGGCACGTCATGCCTAAATGGGGGCCCAATTCTGGTTGGGAAACACTTGTCACACTCAAGTGAGTAAGATATACCCTCCCCTAGGATTCAATGTTTTTGAATTTCATATCAATGGAACAAAGAATAGGTGCATCATAGTTTTCTTGCGGTAATACCTCATAGGCTCTGCCCATGGTATATACATGTACAATTAGTTGCATTTAAATTATGTGCTTAGTTTGTGTTGGACTTGTATTTGTAAGTATGGTAGCATAGGTATGGTAGTATAGCTGCTTTCAACTACCACCTCAAGACAACTGCAATCGATTTTTGTAGATGGATTGGTAGTTCATTTGTTTCATGGAGGAGTAGTGAAACAAAACAAGGAGTTTGAAAACATGATGGATAAAGTACAGTTGTTGATAGGTCGCCTAGCTTAGTAAGCTCATATCATGTCATTGTCATGTTAGGGAAAGTTTGATGGTGATATGACAATGAAAGGAAGTTTTGATTGTGGGAATAGTAGGCCACATTATGTGTTGATGAGCTTATCAACCAAGACAAATTGGGAGCACTACAAAAGGTTGCGAAAGGATGCCCACTGGCCGAATTTAGCCATCCTGTGCGCTTAGTTATGTCATGAATTGGGATGAGGAATTGGTTTTTAGAATAAAAGAGAATGAAAGGCATTAGACGTAAAAAATAGAGACAATTGAATAGTGCTGAGAGACTGCAAGATAAATAGAGGAAATGATGAGGGCCTTAGTGCAAAGTGTTTGTCCTATACAATTTCTCCTTTTGAATAACCCTTTTAATCAGCTGAAACTCGTAAAAATCATATAAGAAAAACCCTAAAATAGCAAACTAAATCTTTTTGGCCTCCTCATAAGTAGATGTACTAAGTAGAGGTGGAAAATCACATGTTTAATGCTCTATGTTTTCTGTTGATTTAAATATTTATTTTTCCTTGATAAATTTGTGTAGGATGTTTCTGATAGGTAAAAATCTTGAACTTATTATAGTAGTGTAGTCTTGGCATGTATAATTTATCATAAAAATTGCATATACAGTAGAGATAAAATGGAATGAGTTACCAATTAATTAATATGTGTCTTTGCATGTTTTAATACATTTCAAATAGTTCAAAATATAAAAAAAATAGAAAATATGTTTTCTATGAGTATTGCTGCTATTGTTGTGCCTTAGAACAACCTAACATGACTATGGTGTTACATGAAATGTTGATTTCTCATGAGTAGCCTAATGCTCCTTAAGGGATTGCTCAAGAGTCTTGTGTCTATTGTGCAATTCCTTGAACTCCTCTTTTTTCTAGATCATGAGGGAGTAAGCCTCTTGCAATAGGTCGATGAATTCCTCCTTGGCTCATCCACACTTTCGCTCCCACTATCGCTCTAATCATATTGTACGTTTGGGCCCTTGGCCATGAAACATCACTACAAGAGAAGGGGCCATCTATGACAAACAAATTATGACAGAAAATGCTTTTCCATGCACTGTGTACCTTATATGACACCGCAATGACAAAGTAGCCGTCTTCACAGAAAGTGGGTCACTAACCACTTATAGTAACAGACATAGTACCTTGTGATAAATCCCATGACAACTGCTCTTCTGTCACTAACATATGACAGCAATATGTGTCACTTAATATCAAAACATATCAGAACATAATGAACAAGGTACCAACATGTGTATGTTGATGTGGCATATCTGACATGGCACATGACTTGGCGAGTGAAATGGCACCACTGTGATTAAAATAAATATCATAAAGATAAATTTGGCTCAATTGACCCACATGACATGGGATATTTTTTACAAGGTAATTGGGCTTAGCCCATATAAAAACCCATATACACCAGCCTTTTTTTGGCCCACTTCCTTATCAAGTCCATTATCAATGTCCATAGCCCATTCCATCAATCTTCACAATTAAAATTATTTCATAAAACCCATATTCATAGAAAATATTATCTGTAATATATATTTGCATATATCAAGTCAAATGATGACAGTATGCTCACATATTACAAAAATTCACCAGGAGCCATATATTTGCATACATCAACGACCAATTTATTCACCAAAACAAGTATTGCTGCCACAAGATACAAATTAATAAAGGATGAAGCTTGCTTCAAGCTACACAATTTTTCTTTCCAATTCCCTCCTTGCTATCTTTTGAACCGCACAACAATAAGAATCCATAATTGCTTATCAATTATTAGTGCAAACAAAAAATTGTTGACAATTGTTAGTGCAACCATTATGAAGTATTGCTCTAGCTAAATTAGAAAACAGTTTGATTAGATAATTGCTCCTTTCATTGATAGTTAGATACATTATAAATTATGATAAACAAAACTGAACACCCATCCTAGATTAAATAAATAAAACAATAGAACAGTCATCTAAACAAGTGCAACTAATATTAAATTATGATAAACATAACTAAACACTAGATGCAGCTTCCTATCAAAAACCAGTTTTGTGAACATATCCTTAAGTCTAAACATATGCTCTGAACTTGTTTTTGAAAACTGAATGGGCAACAAATAGTGAAGAATAATCTGAAGACAGAATGCTACATTTTAGTAAGATGGTATGCCCTCATTTCTAGTAATGAAGCTGTGAGCACCATTTTAGTAAGTAATAATCGATGATGACTAACAACTTTTACCTTAGTCAGCTTCTTGAAACCATTTCAAGTAAACTAATTCAGGATGATGGCAATGGACTCATTAAGAATATACAATGGACTATAACATATATGCAACAGCAGTTGATCAGTGATTACTAACAAATTTAATTGAGCTTGTGAAGTACTTGAAACCACCTCAAGGTACTTGCAACCACCCAGAGTATCTATGGATGTTAATTTATGTAGAAAATTAGAAAATTGCTTTACTGAAATTCTTCATGCTATATATAGATGTATATGGGAGTCAATCCAATGCAAAGAGAAACTTTGCCTAGTGGGCAGTTGCACCACAAACTCTATAATTAGGGAAGCAAAATATTCCTAAACTCTTACATAGAGATAAGAAAATATTTTAATAATCACTAGATGTAGCCAGTTTAGAAACTTTGATTTTCTGAACTCAAAGTTCAGTCTATTGAATACATGGATCTGAGCATGTTAAGAACTATTTAGAGTACATAAACCATATAATAACAAAGGTATTAAAATAAAATTGCATATACGACAACAAAAACCTTTTTGAAAAAGAGGTACAACCTTTTTCTGAATAGGTCAATATTTGCATCAAAGTTTACAAACACGTTATATATTAACCACCTCATGAACATTTTCATAGCACCAAGTGGGGTCTCAAATGTGCAAGAGCATGTTGGAGGGGGCTGAGAAGCCACTAGGACTATATATGAGTTGTGATGAGCCACTGCCTCTGACTCAATGAACAACCAGATCATGTTAGCATTGCTACCAGCATGCCCTGACTTCGGCATGGCTCCACCTTCACGAACATTCTTTTAATACCTCCCATGCACCATTTTGACTACAAATGGAAGGTGTATGTTGAGGGCTTCTTCCCACATGGAACACATATTAAGACTATAAATAATGAAGCAATGAACTAATATTACATAATGGTGGATCGGTGTGGGACTACAAGTGGCAGGGGACATCATCGACAGGGGTGGGATATCCTGTATTCTAACGCGCCTATTTTATAACTAGGACTAATGATGGATCGGATGGTGGAGAAGCAAGTAATTGCTGCTTAGGTGTATCCAACGTCAAAGAACACTGTCGGACCAACCATAAACCTACTAGTGATGTCTTAACGTCACTGCTGGAAACCAGGACTTTTCCGAGTGCTTTTTATCGAGGCACTCGGCAAAGTAATATTTTGCCGAGTGTCGCACTCGGCAAAATAAAGCACTCAGCAAAGCAGGCTTTGCCGCCCTAGCACTCGGCAAATATGGTCTTTGCAGAGTGCCGCGACACTGGCAAACCCTGCACTCGGCAAAAGGTGGTTGGGCTGTCATGGCAGCCACCTGCCGTCAAAATTTGCCGAGTGCCTAACGGCCAGCACTCGGAATTTTTTTTAATTTTTTAAATCTATTATGCCGAGTGGCATCACACAGGCACTCAGCAAAATTTATTTTTTTTAAACAATATTTTGTCGAGTGCCAGAGGGCTGACACTCGGCAAATTTTTTGTTTTTTAAAAACAATTTTGCCGAGTGCCGTCACACTAGCACTCGGCAAATTTTTTTTTATTTTTTTAAAACACATTTTTGCCGAGTGTCAGGCCCCTAGCACTCGACAAATTTTTTTAAAACTATTTTGCCAAGTGCCTTAGTATTACACTCGGCAAAGTATACTTTTATTTTTTTAAAAAAAATCAATTTTGCCGAGTGCCCCCTGGCACCGGCACTCGGCAAAGTAATTTTTGCCGAGTGTTCCCTGTGGCACTCGGCAAAATAATTTTTTTTTATTTTCTGCCCGAATTTTTTGTGTAACCTTTTGACAGCATTTAAAACTCTATTTTAAAAATAGGTGCAATTTTGAATTTTTTAATATATTTCGTTAGTTTATTTCATTTCGTTGAATTTTTCGGAATATTTCAAATTTGAGCAGGTATATGAAATAATGAATTTTAGTGATTAAAAAAATAATAGTCATGATATTTGGTGTATGTTGAGGCCGTATCCAGGAGCTCACATGAAATATCAAGCATCTTGTTGACGCAACATGCCGAGTTACTTGCGAGAAAAGTGATTTTAAATTATAAAAATTCCAAACGAAGTCCGAAAATCATGAAACTTGTCAAGGTGTCGTGTCATCGCATGTGGAGGCTGTGGTAAAAAATCAGACATCCGACGTCGCAACTTGCTTGAAACCTTCGTTTGAATTTTTTATAATTTAAAATCACTTTTCCCGTAAGTAACTCGGCATGTTGCGTCAACGAGATGCTCGATATTTCATGTGAGCTCCCGGATACAGCCTCAACATACACCAAATACCATGACTATCATTTTTTGAATCACTAAAATTCATTATTTCATGTACCTACAGTTCAAATTTGAAATATTCCAAAAAATTCAACGAAACGAAATAAACTAACGAAATATATTAAAAAAAGTCAAAATTGCACCAATTTTTAAAATAGAGTTTTAAATAATGTGGGAAGGCAACACAAAAAAACTAGGGTCAAAAATCAAAAAAAATTGCCGAGTGCCGCGGGGGCACTCGGCAAAAATGGTCTTTGCTAAGTGCCGTCCCCTGGGGCACTCGGCAAACGTTTCATAAAAAAGGAAAATCCTATCTAAAGCCCATCAGCCCAACCGCCCCTCCTAACCCTAACCCCGCCTGACTACAGCACCCCCGCCCCCGACGCCGCCCCGCGCCGCCGCCCGCGCCCACGACCCTGCCGCGACCCCGGTCGCCGCCCACGCCCGCGACCTTTGGCCCCAGCGCCCTCGCGCCCGCCGGCCGCTCCCGCGACCCTCGCCGCCGCCCACGGGCCGCGCCCCCAGCCCCTGCGCCCGCCGACCGCGCCTACGACCGCGCCCGCCGGCCGCGCCACCGGCTGCGCCCCCGGCCCGGTGAATGCTCTATGTTTGGTGTTGGAAATTAGTGACAATGCCTAAGCACTAATCCTATGCCTAAGTTGTATATAGCATATGAGGATTAGTACATTCCAAGGTTGGTGGCAAGATGGATATGGTGATCATGATGGTCACACTTGGATTTGGACGCAATCCTACGTAATCAAGGCAAAGGTATATGCTTAAGGGTTGTGTTTTAGTAACCAAGACACCTAGTGGGTGTGGTTACATTATAGGATAGATAGCCGTACTATAAAGAGGGGAATGACGCGGCTATTGAACTCCTAAGTGCCTCTAGGTGTGCATTTCATAATCTTATGCATTTGGATAGAACTAATAACGCCTCGAAAAATGATTGTGAAAATGCTAACACACTCGCACATGACGTGATCACTTGGTGGTGTTAGCACATTTGCGATGGCGTTGAAGTTTGAGCGGTAGAGAGGGTTTGGGGTCCTCTCTCCCTCCTACCGAGCTTGTGAGGCAGGATTCAGGCATTTTCGAGGAATTGAAACACCTATTTTCCTTTACGCCAATGTCAAGATTTGGAGGCGTTGTCACATGTTGTTTCACGAGCTAAAACATGTGCTAAAGTGACACACATACTTAGTCTAGCTCATATGTGAAAGGGTGAATCAAACGGAGGCGAACAGAGGTCACAGAAGTGACCGGACGCTGGACCAGACGCGGTCTCTATTTGACCGGACGCGTTCGGTCAGTGTTCAGCGTCTGCGCGTGTCTTTGTTTTTGATCGGACGTGGTGGCACGTCCGGTCACGACCAACCGGATGCGTCCGGTCGTTGTGGGAGCATACTGGACTCCAACCGGATGCTAGCACTGTGGCGTCCGGTCAGTTCTCCACCGTATCCAGTCGCTGTTTCATTGGAGCGTTGCTCAGGCTTGACCAACGCATCCGGTCCGTTACGGGACTAGCGCGTCCGGTCAGTGCGACTGCAGCTGTTTCAAGTTTCTAACGGCTCTTTTCGAAGGGGTACGTCTATAAATACTCGTTGGTCGGCTCAAGGCTCTCACTCTTGCATTCTTTGACATACTTGTGAGTACTTTAAGCTAAGCAACTCCCCTCCCACTCATCTCTCTTGCTTCTTTGCATATTCGAAGTGAGATTAAGTGATCCAAGTGCATTTGCATTGTGAGATTGCATCTAGTTGGCACTTGGTGGTTGATTTGCTGCGGGATTCTTGTTTCTCTTGGTGGTTACCGCCACCTAGACGGCTTGGAGCAGCTTGGAGGCGTTGGCAAGAGTTGGTGATTGTTCTTGGCCACCTTCGGTGATTGTGAGGGGTTTGTGCCTACCTCAGCGAAGCGCCAAAGGCAACGTTAGTGGATTGCTCGTGTCATTTGCAACCTTTTGCCATTTGGTAGGTTCTTGTGGCGCCTTTTGAGAGGCTCAATGTGTGATACCGATTAGCCACCGAACCACATGGTGTAGGGGGACACAACGGGGACTAGCGTGCCAGCAAGCACGTGAACCTCGGGATAAATCATTGTGTCTTCACTTCATTGATTGTGATTGATTTGTCTCGGTGGATTGGTTATCTTGAATATTGTCACTTGGAATTATTGATTGGTTGGCTCAATTCATCGCCCCTTGGTGAAATATTTCTTACCCTATGATGAGGACATCTCAGTCATACGTGCTTCCTCGAGTGACAATCATTCACCATCCAACATGAATATCACAAATCCAGGACCACTTACAAGAAGTCATGCTAAGAAACTACAAGAGCAGGTGAATTCGTTCCTAATTGATCTTAATTCTAACACTTGTGAGAATGTTATACTACCTAAGAGTGCTACTTTGGTTGTACTTAGGAAAATACATGAAGGGGAGGAAGAATCCGACCACCAGCTCGGACCAGACCACCGACCACCAGCTTGGGCCAGTCCAGCATGACGGAACCAGCAGAAAGAATCGGCCATAACTCTTGATTCACAAAAGCTATGAAGGTCCATGAGGATATTTTGGAAAGCTTATCAAGTCTATTTTTCAATGCAATAATCCCCGACCAGATTGGAATTTTTCCCATAGCGTCCGACCAGATTTAGTGAGGACTGGTCAGGTGGTCAACAGCATGCATGTTGTTCAAGTTCCTGTGCAAAACTGTACCAGTCTACGACGTTACATGGTGCATGACATATATGGATGGAAAGCTTGTTGAGTCTAGTTTCATACTCAAGAAACGGAACGTCATTTGGACTTCCCACTAGGGAGTTATGACACTTTTAGTGGAGACTGCTTTGGAAACTGACAGCCGCGTGGACTCTTGTAAACTCATTTCGTGGAAGCCTTTTCACATTCTAGTCTTTTTATTTTCCATCTCGTGATCACACCTATACAGGAGGGTTGTTCCTTATATAAATACTCCTATGCTTGTAAAGAAAAGAGGACTTTTGATAATCTAAATACAGACCACTTGTTCAGCTGTGTGCTAACAAAAACCAGAGAGAGATCTCTACCCCTTTGCTCTTGTGTCTTCCTTCGCGGAGATTACAGAAGCGGCCGCGTCATCGGCACCCAATCCGTGCTCCTGGTCCATTGATTCCAGGTTGCGTAGGTTGGTTTCTTTGAGAGTGTGGTTGGGCGAATCCTTGGTTCAGGCTGCCGTATAGAGACGGTGGTTGGCTCCTTGTGCGTGTCGTCAGGTTGCACTAGTTATCGCTGCTTGCAGCAAGTTATCGGCTGTTATCAGCTAGTTATCTAGATCAAGATCCTACGTCGTGAAGATCGGGACAACAACCTCATCATTTGGTATCAAAGCCTTCGTTGCCACGGTAGGAATCTTTACCCTTAGCTACTTATATATCGTGTTCGTCCTATCCACCAAAAAGCCAGAAAAAGATTTTGCTATAGCCCTTTGTTTCAATCTGTTATTCTTGTGAGTTTTGTTAAGTTTCAGTCCATTAGAGTCTTTGTTTTAGTTGCTGATCATATTATCCTTCGTGTGTCCTTTGTGCCTCTTTGTTTTATATATCTCTGAATTTTTCCATATATATAAAAAAAATCAGAAACCCGTATCATCCTTCGCGTTAACTTTGATCCTATCAAGTTATAGCTGACGGTTGTGTCTTGTTTCTACAAAAAAAATAAGTGTGCACGTGTTATATCTGATCCTGTTCTTAGTTATATAAAAAAAGTGTCAAAAAAAGAAAAGTTAAAAAAAAGAGAGTTGAGAAAATAGTGAAAGAATAGTTGAAAGATCAGTTTGTTATATGCACAAGTTCTAAAATTTTCATCAATTACACAACCAGATAGCTATCCTTTCTTTAGTGCAAAATTTTGCTTGGGTTTGATTGCAACACTTGCATCCTAAGCATACTCCTTGTTTGCATCAAATCTGAATTTTCTTTGCGCGTGTGTTTGATCCATTTACATCACTCATAACTTGTGGTCAGCACTAGGCATTGAACTTCTAGTTTGGAGTGTGATTTAGCCTTACAATATCTAGAATTCAGATTGTATTCCTTGTGAATTTTTTCTCCACCAAGCTCCACATAAAAGCCACTGTCATAGGAAAACTGATCTTGTATTCGCTTAACCATCACTTTCTTGTTACCACCTCGCATTGGCCTTCTGTAATCCGCAGGAATTCATAAGAGCTTTGGTTGGTAAGAGAGGTGAGGTTGAGAGATTCCATATATATATATATTTCCTATTATACATATATTGTTGTTTGGCCTAGCTAACTTTACAGGAAGATGAGTGGAATTGAGATTGAGGATTGTGTCACTATGGCACAATTTAATGAGCTGAAGCAAAGTTTGGAAGATAAACAAGATCGATTGTCACGAGATTTTCAGACTCTTATGGCTGAAATCAGAGATCAACGCCAACCTCGTGATGGTGTAAGCAACCATGGAGAAGATGCTAATGAAGCTGAAGAAGAAGCTACTGCTCGACTTGCAAGAGAACAACGGAGACGTAGAGAGCGAGCTACTGTACATGCGAGAAGGCCTCCACCTCTAGGGCGTCGAGGAGGTGGTAGAGGTGCTGATCATGATCGTGGGAGTGTTGGTCTAGAAGAAAGTGGGACTGAATAAGAGGATGAAGAAGAAGAAGAGGAGGAGGTTGAACAGCCCCATAATGATGGCCGTCGTCACCGAGGTAATCGTGGGCGTAATCGGCCCAATGAAGAGAGGTTTGGCAAATTAAAATTCAACTTGCCTAAGTTTGATGGAGGATCTGATCCTAAAGCATATCTTACATGGGAGTTGAAGGTTGATAAAATTTTTCGCTTGCATAATTATTCTGAGCAAAAAGAAGATGGCCATGGCTGCTCTTGAGTTTGATGGATATGCTCTAATCTGGTGGGAACAAATGCTCAATGACAGAGAAGAAGCTGGGAAAGGTGCAGTCCGTTCATGGGCTGAAATGAAAAGAGAAATGAGGGCAAGGTTTGTCCCCAAACATTACCGTCGTGATTTATTTGACAAGCTGCAGAATCTGAAGCAAGGAAGCCTTAATGTTGATGAGTATTATAAAGAGATGGAGAAGGCAATGATTCGAGCCAATGTATATGAAGATGAAGAGCAATCTATTGCATGTTTTATGTCAGGGCTGCATCGCAATATTCAACGCATTGTTGAATTTCAGCAGTACCGTAATCTTATTGAATTGGTACATCAAGCTAGCAAGGCTGAGCGTCAATTGCAGCAGGACATGAAGTCCAACAGAGGAGTATCTTTCAGCACAAAAAGTACACCAAGTGGTAGCAAATTCACACCAAGAGGTAGTGCAAGCAGAGGTACAACTTTCAACTCAAGTGGTGGTACAAGATCAAATAATTTTGGTGCTTCTAGTGGGAAGGAGCTAGCTGCTCCAAATGAGAAGAACAAATCAGTAATCTCATCACCTACTTCAGTGGGTTCTTCAATTAAGAGTAGTGAAATTCAATGCTTCAAGTGTGGAGGTAGTGGTCATGTTATACGGGAGTGTCCCAATAATAGAACCATCATTGTGAATGACCAAGGAGAATATGAATCTGCTAGTGATGAAGAACATGAAGATACTGAACGAGAAGATAATCCTGAAAAGGAAGTCTGTGCATTTGAAACTGGTGCTGCTCTTGTTGTAACTCAAATTTTGAGTGTGCAAATGAGTGAAGCTAAAAATGGACAGCGGCACAATCTTTTCTAAACTAGAGCCAAGGTTGAAGACAAGGTGTGCAAGGTAATCATTGATGGTGGAAGTTGCCACAATCTTGCTAGTAAAGAAATGGTTGACAAGCTTGGTCTAAAGCTGCTGAAACATCCTCATCCCTATCATGTCCAATAGTTAAATAATTCGGGTTCCATTAAGATTGCACAAAGAGTGAAAGTTCCTTTCAAGATTGGTGAATATGTTGACACTGTGGAATGTGATGTGGCACCCATGACAGTGTGTCATATGTTGTTGGGAAGACCATGGCAATATGATCGGTCATCTCTGCATTGTGGTCGGACCAATGAATACACCATCAAGTGGAAGGGAAAGGAGTTGATACTTAAACCCATGACACCACAGCAAATCCTAGCTGAGCACTTGCAAAAGAGCTCTGTTGTGAGGAATGAGAGTGGAAAAGAAGGAGAGAAAAAGAATTTGAGTGCCTTTCACAAATCGGAGAGTGAGAGCCACAAGCCAAACATGAGAGATAACAAAAAAAGAGAGGGAGAGAACTTAGTGATGATAGCCACTAAATCTGAAATGAGAGATGTGAGGAGAAACCCAGATCAAGTATTAATCATACTTGTGTGCAAGGACACATTGCTTTCAGCTAATGACTTAACTTCTGTCCCTAGTGTTGTTGCACGTGTTTTGCAGGAATATGAAGATGTTTTTCTAGAAGAAACACCTGTTGGACTTCCTCCTTTGTATGGCATTGAACATCAAATTGATTTCATCCCTGGAGCTGCACTCCCAAACCGTCCCGCATACCGCACCAACCCCGAAGAAACCAAGGAAATTCAAAGGCAAGTACAAGCACTTTTAGATAAAGGTTATGTGCGTGAAAGTTTAAGTCATTGTGCTGTCCCTGTGATTTTGGTGCCAAAGAAAGATGGTTCATGGAGGATGTGTGTAGATTGCAGAGCCATCAATAACATCACTGTTCGTTATCGTCATCCTATTCCTAGGCTAGATGATATGCTTGATGAATTGAGTGGATCTATGATATTTTCTAAAATTGATTTGAGAAGTGGTTACCATCAAATTAGAATAAAAATTGGAGATGAATGGAAAACTGCATTTAAAACAAAGTTTGGGCTGTATGAATGGTTAGTTATGCCTTTTGGTTTGACTAATGCACCTAGTACATTCATGAGATTGATGAACCATGTCTTGCGAGCATTCATTGGAAAATTTGTTGTTGTTTACTTTGATGATATCCTAATTTACAGCAAGACATTGGAAGAACATGTTGATCATATTCAGCAAGTGTTAGACGTGCTCAGGAAAGAAAAATCATTTGCTAACCTAGAGAAGTGCACATTTTGTACAGATCAGGTTGTGTTTCTTGGTTTTGTTGTTTCAGGTTCAGGAATTGAAGTTGATGAATCAAAGGTGAAAACAATCAAGGATTGGCCAACTCCTAAAAATGTAAGCCAGGTGAGAAGTTTTCATGGACTTGCTGGTTTTTTCAGGGAAATTGTGAGGTTGCATGGCATGCCCAAGACGATTGTTTCAGATCGTGACACTAAGTTTTTGAGCTACTTTTGGAAGACGTTATGGGCAAAACTCGGTACATGGTTGCTATTTTCTACCACTTGCCACCCTCAAACAGATGGGCAAACTGAAGTCGTGAATAGAACACTTTCTATGTTGCTGCGAGCCTTGATTAAGAAGAACTTGAAGGAATGGGAGGAGTGCTTGCCACATGTGGAATTCGCTTACAACAGGGCAGTACACTCTACAACTAATATGTGTTCTTTTGAAGTAGTATATGGTTTCAAACCACTTGCTCCGATCGATTTGTTGCCTTTGCCATTGCAGGAAAGAGCTAACATGGAAGCCTCCAAGCGCGCATCTTATGTCAAGAAGATTCATGAGAAGACCAAAGAAACAATTGAGAAAAGGTCCAAGTACTATTCTGAATGGGCGAACAAGCATCGCAAGAAGGTGACATTTGAACCTGGAGATTTAGTTTGGATACACCTTCGCAAAGACCGCTTTCTAGAGAAGCGCAAATCCAAGTTGATGCCACGAGGAGATGGTCCATTCAAAGTGCTGTCCAAGATCAATGATAATGCTTACAAGATTGATCTCCCTGAAGATTATGGTGTTAGCAAATCCTTCAATGTTGCTGACTTGACACCATTCTTTGGACTAGAAGAATCAGAGTCGAGGACGACTCCTTTTCAAGAGGGGGAGCATGATGAGGACATCTCAGCCATACGTGCTTCCTCGAGTGACAATCATTCACCATCCAACATGAATATCACAAATCCAGGACCACTTATAAGAAGTCGTGCTAAGAAACTACAAGAGCAGGTGAATTCGTTCCTAATTGATCTTAATTCTAACACTTGTGAGAATGTTATACTACCTAAGAGTGCTACTTTGGTTGTACTTAGGAAAATACATGAAGGGGAGGAAGAATCCGACCACCAGCTCGGACCAGACCACCAACCACCAGCTTGGGCCAGTCCAGCACGACAGAACCAGCAGAAAGAATTGGCCATAACTCTTGATTCACAAAAGCTATGAAGGTCCATGAGGATATTTTGGAAAGCTTATCAAGTCTATTTTCCAATGCAATAAGCCCCGACCAGATTGGAATTTTCCCCATAGCGTCCAACCAGATTTAGTGAGGACTGGTCAGGTGGTCAACAGCATGCATGTTGTTCAAGTTCCTGTGCAAAACTGTACCAGTCTACGAAGTTACATGGTGCATGGCATATATGGATGGAAAGCTTGTTGAATCTAGTTTCACACTCAAGAAACGGAACGTCATTTGGACTTCCCACTAGGGAGTTATGACACTTTTAGTGGAGAATGCTTTGGAAACTGACAGCCGCGTGGACTCCTGGAAACTCATTTCGTGGAAGCCTTTTCACATTCTAGTCTTTTTATTTTCCATCTCATGATCACACCTATACAGGAGGGTTGTTCCTTGTATAAATACTCCTATGCTTGTAAAGAAAAGAGGACTTTTGATAATCTGAATACAGACCACTTTGTTCAGCTGTGTGCTAACAAAAACCAGAGAGAGATCTCTACCCCTTTGCTCTTGTGTCTTCCTTCGCGGAGATTATAGAAGCGGCGGCGTCATCGGCACCCAATCCGTGCTCCTGGTCCATTGATTCCAGGTTGCGTAGGTTGGTTTCTTCGAGAGTGTGGTTGGGCGAATCCTTGGTTCAGGCTGCCGTATAGAGACGGTGGTTGGCTCCTTGTGCGTGTCGTCAGGTTGCACTAGTTATCGCTGCTTGCAGCAAGTTATCAGCTGTTATCAGCTAGTTATCTAGATCAAGATCCTACGTCGTGAAGATCGGGACAACAACCTTATCACCCTACTCTTGTATTACATTTCAAGTACTTAGTTGTTTTCTCTACTGCTTAGTAGCTTGAGTAGAGTAGCCTTCTTGTTTTCCTCTTGTGGTTTGACTTGTTGAAAGGTCTTGATGGCTAGAGGGGGGGTGAATAGCCTTTTAAAATTTTCTACAAAGACAAGCTAAACAAGTTTATCAATACAACAAATAGCGAGATGCGAGTTTTGCTTAGCCTATGGGGTGTTTGCAAGCCACCTATCCAAATCACAATTCTAGTATATTGGCACTCAACCGCACAAGTCAAACCGAGAAGGAAACTACAACTAACAAGCTACACAAAAGAGCTACACTAGCAAAGTAACTAAGAAATTAATACAAGAGAGAGTTAGAAGGGTATCACCGAGGGGCGAAGTATTGAGCCAACCAAACGATATGATCAAGAGATGAATTCCACAATACACAACTACCGGGATCGATCAATCACAATAAGAATGATGACACAAAGATTTATCCCGAGGTTCACGTGCTTGCCGGCACGCTAGTCCCCGTTGTGTCCCTCTTCACCACGTGGTTCGGTGGCTAATCGGTCTCACACCGAGCCTCTCAAAAGGCGCCACAAGAACCTACCAAATGGCAAAAGGTTGCAAATGACACGAGCAATCCACTAATGTTGCCTTTGGCGCTTCGCCGAGGTAGGCACAAACCCTTCACAATCACCGGAGGTGGCCAAGAACAATCACCAACTCTTGCCAATGCCTCCAAGCTGCTCCAAGCCATCTAGGTGGCGGCAACCACCAAGAGAAACAAGAATCCCGCAGCAAATCAACCACCAAGTGCCAACTAGATGCAATCTCACAATGCAAATGCACTTGGATCACTCAATCTCACTTTGAATATGCAAAGAAGCAAGAGAGATGAGTGGGAGGGGAGTTGCTTAGCTCAAAGTGCTCACAAGTATGTCAAATGTCCAAGAGTGTGAGCTTTGAGCCGGCCAACGAGTATTTATAGACGTACCCCTTCGAATATAGCCGTTAGGAACGAGATCCGGCTGACATCGCGTTGACCGGACGCGCTGGTCCAACTGACCGGACGCGCCGGTCACGTAACGGCTAGTTACGCGAAGCACTGACCGGACGCGCCGGTCGCAACGACAGGACGCGCCGGGCACGATCGGACGCACCGGTCCCGTAACGGACCGGACGCGCTGGTCAACACTGAGTCGCGCACAATAAAGCAGTGACCGGACGCGCTGAAGAACTGACCGGACGCCACAGTGCTCGCGTCCGGTCGGAGTCCAGTAAGCTCCCTGGACGACCAGACGCGTCCGGTCGCCTGTGACCGGACGCGCCTCGCATCCGATCAAACAACTGAAAAACGCGCAGACACTGGACACTGACCGGACGCGTCCGGTCGAACAGTGACCGCGTCCGGTCCAGCGTCCGGTCACCACTGTGACCACCGTTCGCCTCCGTTTCTTTTTTTGACTTCCGGCGTAGTGGAAAATAGGTGTTTCAACTCCTCGAAAACGCCTGAATCCCGCCTCGCAAGCTCGGCGGGAGGGAGCCTAGGAGAAGATGTCAAGGACAAGGACTTCTCACACAAGTTCTTGATGAACTTACCTAAGATGTCAAGGACAAGGACTTCTCGCAAGCTCGGCGGGAGGGAGAGAGAGCCCCAAACCCTCTCTACCGCTCAAACTCCACCGCCTTCGCAAACGTGCTAACATCACCAAGTGATCATCACCATGTGCATGTGTGTTAGCATTTTCACAATCATTTTTTGAGGCGTTATTAGTTCTATCCAAATGCATATGACATGAAATGCACACCTAGAGGCACTTAGGAGTTCAATAGCCGCATCATTCCCCTCTTTATAGTACGGCTATCTATCCTATAATGTAACCACACCCACTAGGTGTCTTGGTTACTAAAACACAACCCTTAAGCATATACCTTTGCCTTGATCATGTAGGGTTGCATCCAAATCCAAGTGTGGCCATCATGATCACCATGTCCATCTTGCCACCAACCTTGGAATGTACTAATCCTCATATGCTACAAACAACTTTGGCATAGGATTAGTATTTAGGCATTGTCACTAATTACCAACACCAAACATAGGACTTTCACTTGTGCGGTTGAGTGATATATATATATTAGAATTATCTTTTGGATAGGTGGCTTGCAACACTCCATGGGCTAGGCAAAACTCACTTCTTGCTATTTGTTATTGCTAATTAAATTGTCTAGCACCTTTTGTAGAAAGTTTTATTAGGCTATTCACCCCCTCTAGCCATCAAGACCTTTCAAGTGGTATCGGATCCGTGGTCACCGTTTGTAAGGCTTAACAACCTCGGTGTACGATGGCTCAAGTTGTGTTCAACCATGTCGGAGGCAAGCCTCCATTCTTTGATGGTGTCTCATCTTTTGATCATTGGAAAAGAAAGATGAAGCAATATCTTGGATCTATTAATGAGAAGGTTTGGGATGTGACATGTAATGACTATGCTATTATTGATCCCGACAACCTCACCAACAATGACCGCATCAACAACCAATGCAACACTATGGCTCTCAACACTCTCTACAATGGGATTGATGCAAAGGTTTTTGAGCAAATCAAGGATCTTGAGATGGCAAGTGAAGTGTGGACAAGATTAGAGGAACCATATGAGGTCACTTCAACAGTAAAGAGTGCCGAGCTCTATATGCTCAAGGACAAGTTTGCAAGCTTCAAGATAAAGGATGATGAGTCCATACCGGAGATGTTCTATAGGCTACAAGTTATTGTCAATGATCTCAAGAGCCTAGGAGAAGATGTCAAGGACAAGGACTTCTCACACAAGTTCTTGATGAACTTACCTAAGATGTCAAGGACAAGGACTTCTCGCAAGCTCGGCGGGAGGGAGAGAGAGCCCCAAACCCTCTCTACCGCTCAAACTCCACCGCCTTCGCAAACGTGCTAACATCACCAAGTGATCATCACCATGTGCATGTGTGTTAGCATTTTCACAATCATTTTTCAAGGCGTTATTAGTTCTATCCAAATGCATATGACATGAAATGCACACCTAGAGGCACTTAGGAGTTCAATAGCCGTGTCATTCCCCTCTTTATAGTACGGCTATCTATCCTATAATGTAACCACACCCACTAGGTGTCTTGGTTACTAAAACACAACCCTTAAGCATATACCTTTGCCTAGATCACGTAGGGTTGCATCCAAATCCAAGTGTGGCCATCATGATCACCATGTCCATCTTGCCACCAACCTTGGAATGTACTAATCCTCATATGCTACAAACAACTTTGGCATAGGATTAGTATTTAGGCATTGTCACTAATTACCAACACCAAACATAGGACTTTCAATCTCCCTCTTGTCGGTAATTGGTGACAACCCTTTCACAAAGATATTATGATAAAATTTTGATTGAACCCATGTCACATTGTCCAAGTATATTACCATGTGTAAGAAGTATGGACAAGTGATCATGAATTCAAATTGATAGCAATGGCTCCCCCTACATGTATGCTATATGTTTGGATTTTGGAAGCATACATGTTAGATAGGAAAGATTAGGAGCATTGACTACCAATAGGTGCTAAGTGTTTTAGATTATAGACCTTTGAAGCGTGATACCATCAGAGTAGCGATAAACACCATCTTAGCACCTTGTGTAGTTAGATACCACTTGGAAAAGCACAAACATAACTAGAAACCTCGTGAGATCAACATTATAAGCAAGGCTCTAGTACCACTTTGGAAAACATGAAGCAAGAAAAATCTAACTACTTCCTATTCATGCTAGTACTTCAATACACCATTCAAATTATACTAGCAAGTCACCACACAAACAAAGTATTGGAGAAAAAGAAATGCATAACTATGCATCATACATATGAAGTGCACAAGGAAATGCAACATTCATGTTTAAGAGCTTGCTCCCCCTACTTGTGTGCTCAAAATTTTAGTTGTTAGTTGATCCCCTTCTTTTATCAAAATCTCCTCTTTTTAGAATCTATCTTTGTGAACAACATTTTTCTCCCCCTTTGTGCTTCTCCCCCTTTGAGTTCTATCTTTGTGAACAATATTTTCTCCCCCTTTGGCACCAATGACCACAAGGGACTAACTTTAGATAGATTATCATGTTGAATAATGGAGTGAGGATCAAGTTTGTGATTCAACCTAGATTGCTTGCATAAATAAAATGCTTCGGTTTGATCCAAGGGCAAGCTTCTTCACACCTCACTAGAAGGGTTATCATGCACCATGTCGAAGCAAATATTTAGACAAGTTTTCTAGATTAAACACTTAGGATCACAAGCTACTTAAACAAGTTATATGCTACCACTAGATCATACAAGACATGGAAACAATAGTGGCACCATATAAACTTCAAATTCATTTGATTTTCATGAATGAGCCTAGAACATAAGAAATCATGACTAGATGCACTAAACATGTCCTTAGTATAGAATGTATGACATGTCAACCAATTGTACCTTGGGGCTCGAAGGAGAGGCATGTCATAACATTGGGGTGCATCAACTCATGTTGGAGAAGTCAAGTATGTTCAACTCATTCTTTAGCTTGTGAAATCTCTTCTCATCAAGTGGCTTGGTGAATAGATCGGCTAATTGATCTTCGGTGCCCACACTTTCAATAGCAATGTCACCCTTTTGTTGATGATCTCTAATAAAATGATGACGAACATCAATATGCTTTGTTCTTTAATGTTGAACCGGATTGTTGGTTAGCTTCACGGCACTTTCATTGTCACATAGCAATGGCACATTCTTGAAATTGATTCTAAAATCCTTCAATGTTGCCTTCATCCACAAGATTTGTGCACAACAACTACCCGCGGCGATGTATTCGGCTTCGGCGGTAGATAGTGCAATACTATTTTGCTTCTTGGATGACCATGAGACAAGTGATCTTCCCAACAATTGACAAGTCCCGGAAGTACTCTTTCTCTCCACTTTGTCACCGGCATAGTCGGAATCCGAATATCCAACTAGCTCAAAGCTTGCACCTTTGGGATACCACAATCCAACATCTTGTGTATGCTTTAAGTACCTCAATATTCTCTTTGTTGCCTTCAAATGACTTTCTCTTGGTGAGGCTTGAAATCTTGCACACATACATACACTAAACATTACGTCGGGCCTTGATGCCGTCACATAGAGTAGGCTACCAATCATTGATCTATATAGCTTTTGATCCACCATGTTGCCACTCTTGTCACTATCCAAACTTCCACTAGTGCTCATTGGGGTTGTAATCCCCTTTGCATCTTCCATGCCAAACTTCTTGAGCATATCTTTGATGTACTTGGTTTGGCTCACAAATGTTCCTTCCTTCATTTGTTTGATTTGAAGTCCAAGAAAGAAACTGAGTTCACCGATCATTGACATTTCAAATTCCTTTGCCATCATTTTCCCAAACTCATCACAATACTCTTGATTGGTTGAACCGAAGATGATATCATCAACATATATTTGCAACACAAATAAGTCTTTTCCAATCTTCTTGGTGAATAGTGTTGTATCAACTTTGCCCATGACAAATCCTTTGGATAGCAAGAAGTCCCTCAATCTTTCATACCATGCTCTAGGTGCTTGCTTCAATCCATACAAAGCTTTCCTTAACTTGTACACATGGTTGGGTTTCTTGTCATCTTCAAAACCGGGAGGTTGCTTCACATACACCTCCTCTTGAATGTACCCATTGAGAAATGCACTCTTCACATCCATTTGATAAAGCTTGATATTGTGAGCACAAGCATAGGCAAGTAAGATCCTAATTGCTTCCAATCTTGCAACCGGGGCATATGTTTCACCAAAGTCAAGACCCTCTATTTGTGTGTAACCTTGAGCCACTAGTCTTGCTTTGTTCCTTACTACTATCCCATCTTGATCTTGCTTGTTGCGAAAGACCCATCTTGTTCCAATGACATTGTGATCCTTAGGCCTCTCAACTAGTTCCCATACTTCATTTCTCTTGAAGTTGTTGAGCTCTTCATGCATTGCATTTACCCAATCCAGATCTCTCAATGCTTTATCAATGTCCTTGGGTTCTTCCATTGACACAAAAGAAGAGTGAGCACAAAATGATGCCAATCTTGATCTAGTTTGAACTCCCCTTTGTATGTCACCAATGATGGAATCCAATGGATGGTCTCTTGCAATGTTAGTTGGTTGAAGCACTTGGACTTGATTGCTTGGATGTTGATGTTGATCATAAGTTGGAGATGATGAACTAGCCACTTGTTGATCTTGTTGCACTTGAGATGATGTACTAGCTTGATTTTGCATTAGAGACCCACTAGCTTGTGTAATTGGACTTTGGAGCACTTGATCTTTGTTGTCATCCACATCAATCACTTGCTTTGGCCTAATATCACCAATATCCATTTCTTTCATAGCATTGGTCAATTGAGTTCCTCTCACATCATCCAAGTTATCTTCCTCATCTTGAGAGCCGTTTGTTTCATCAAACTCAACATCATGAACTTCCTCAAGTAAACCACTAGCCAAATTCCAAACTCTATAAGCTTTGCTAGTAGTGGAGTAACCAAGTAAGAATCCTTCATCACATTTCTTCTCAAACTTGCTCAATCTAGTGCCCTTCTTCAAGATGTAGCATTTGCAACCAAATACCCGAAAGTATGCAATGTTGGGCTTTCTTCCATTTAAGATCTCATATGGTGTCTTCTCTAAGAACTTGTGGCAATAGAGGCGGTTGCTATAGAAGCAAGCCGTGTTAATTGCTTCGGCCCAAAATGAATGACTCACATTATACTCATTTAACATTGATCTTGCCATATCAATCAAAGTTCTCTTCTTTCTCTCAACTAGGCCATTAGATTGAGGTGTATACTTGGCCGAGAATTGATGCTTGATTCCAAGCTCCTCACATAGCTCATCAACTCTTGTGTTTCTAAACTCACTTCCATTGTCACTTCTCACTTTCTTGATTGTGGTCTCAAACTCATTTTGTACTCTCTTGATGAACTTCTTGAATATGTCAAATACATCACTCTTGTCCCCAAGAAAGAATACCCATGTATATCTAGTGAAATCATCCACAATCACAAAGCCATACTTGTTTCCACCAATGCTTGTGTATGTAGTTGGCCCAAATAAATCCATGTGCAACAACTCAAATGCCTTGGAAGTACTCATAATGCTCTTCAATGGATGAGTGTTGCCCACTTGCTTTCCGGCTTGACATGCACTACATAGCTTATCCTTCTCAAATGTGACATCCTTCAAGCCTCTAACTAATTCATGCTTCACTAACTTGTTCAATTGCTTCATGCCAACATGACCAAGTCTTCTATGCCATAACCAACCCATACTTGATTTGGTGAGCAAGCATGTTGAAAGTTGAGTGTCCCTGGCATTGAAATCAACCAAGTATAGATTCTCATATCTAAAGCCCTTGAAGATCAAATTGGAGCCATCAACACTAACTATTTCCACATCATCAACACCAAATATGCACTTGAAACCGAGATCACACAATTGAGCAACCGAGAGAAGATTGAAGTTCAACTTTTCAACTAAGAGCACATTGGAAATGCTATGATCATTTGAGATTGCAATCCTTCCAAGAGCCTTCACATCACCCTTGCTATTGTCACCAAATGTGATGCTATCAATACCACTATCATTTGATTTGAGAGAGTTGAACATTCTTGAATCACCGGTCATATGTTGAGAGCACCCACTATCAAGCACCCAATGCCTTCCTCCGGCCTTGTAATTTACCTACAAAATAAATCAATGTTTCTTAGGTATCCATACTTGTTTGGGTCCTTGGAGGTTAGTAACTAAGTTCTTTGGTACCCAAATGGCCTTCTTCTTTGGACCCACAATTGGTGTACCAACAAACCTAGCATGCACACCTTTCTCACCCTTGGTAAGCACATAACAAGAATCAAAAGGAATGTAATCTATTTTAGCATGAAACTTGTTGTTGTTCTTGTTTATTTTATTACAATTAATCTCTAGATGCCCAACTTGCTTGCATCTATTGCAATAACGACCATTGCTCTTTACAAAGCGAGACTTTGGAGTAGCAAAGGCCGTCTTGCCCTTCTTGGGAGTATAGCCCAAACCCTCTTTGTTAAGAGAGAACCTTTGGCTACCCAAGCATTTTAGCAAGCGGGCATCCCCACCATAGGCATTGCCTAATGCGCGGGTGAAATCATCCACCTCTCTCTTGAGAGTCTTATTCTCAACCACAAGTGATGACTCACTAGTAGTAGATGTAGAGTTGGTTGTGGTGGATGATGATGAGCTACATGAAGCATTAGTAGGACCAACAAATAAAGAATCATCAATAATATCACATGTTAGTCCAATATCACAAGTGACAATCACTTGCTCCTCCTTAGCTTCCTTCATGAGCTTCTCCAACTTGAGGTCCTTCTCCTTGATGAGCTCAAGTAGAGAGGAGTGGGCTTCCTTAAGCCTAGTGTGAGCAACTTCGAGGTCCTCGTGGTATTCCTTTAGACACTCACGAGAGGCCTCTAGCTCATCAAAGGATTTCCTAAGAGCTTTGAGCTCTTGTTCAATTCCTTTGCACTCCTTACTCTTTTTGAGAGCAACAAGCTCCTCCATCAAGGCATCATTTTCATTGCTCTTGGCAATGAGCTCTTGCTCCAAGATTTTGCACTTCTTGGTTGTTCTCTTGTAGCCCTTGCTCATTTGATCTATTATGCCTAATAGATCATCTTTGGAGTAGTCCTCATCCTCCTCATCATCACTCCTACAACCATCACTAGCACAAGAATCATTATCACTATCATCATATTTTACCTTGGTAGGCTTGGCCATAAGGCATGTCGATGTAGTGTCGAAGATGGATGACTTGTTGGAGAGGGCGATGCTTGCAATGGCTCGCCGAGTGGTCCTCTCATCATCACTAGAGCTATCATCATCACTATCGGAGTTATCACTATCCCAAGTGACCACATAGCCACCACCTTTCTTCTTCTTGTTGATAGTGAAGCTCTTCTTTTCTTTCTTCTCCTTCTTGTCCTTCTTGTTTTTCTTCAACTTCAACTCCCCATCATGATATCTTTTGTCTTCATAGGGGCACTTTGCCACTACATGATCGGGGCTATTGCAATTGTAGCAAAGCACCTCCTTTGTCTTCATGAAGTCCCTTCTCTTCCTTGCCCCATATCCTTTCTTCTTCATGAACCTTCCCATCTTGTGCACTAGGAGGGCCATGGTCTCATCATCGAATGGATCATCAACATCACTCTCCACCTTGCTCTTGCCCTTAGAAGATGAAGCCTTGAATGCAATGGGCTTCTCTTCCTTGACCTTGGTCTCCTTCTTCTCTTCTACCTCATCTTCATCATCATTGTATTGGGCATCGGTCATTATATCTCCAAGCACATCGGTTGGTTTGACCTTGTCCAATCCCTCTCTAAAGATCATTCTTCTCAAGGTGGCAAACTTCTTGGGTAAGCACATCAAGAACTTGTGTGAGAAGTCCTTGTCCTCAACCTTCTCTCCAAGCCCCTTGAGATCATTGACAATGACTTGGAGCCTATAGAACATCTCCGGGATGGATTCATCATCCTTCATCTTGAACGTGGAGAACTTGTCCTTGAGCATATATAGCTTGGCACTTTTTACCGTTGAAGTGCCTTCATATGTTTCTTCAAGCCTTATCCAAAGCTCATTTGCCTTTTCAAGATCTTTGATTTGCTCAAATACTTTGTCATCAATGGCACGGTAGATTGTGTCAAGTGCCGCCGTGTTGCATTGTTTGTTGATGCGGTCATTTGGAGTGAGATTTTCTTCATCAAGAATGATGTATCCTTCATTGGTCACATCCCAAACCTTCTCATGTATATTGCCTAGATATTGCTTCATCTTCCTTTTCCAATGATCAAAGGAAGAGATGCCATCAAAGAATGGAGGCTTGCCATTAACATGATTGAACATAACTTGAGCCATCTTGCACCGAGGTTGTTAAGCCTTGCAAACGGTGACAACGGCTCTGATACCACTTGAAAGGTCTTGATGGCTAGAGGGGGGGTGAATAGCCTTTTAAAATTTTCTACAAAGACAAGCTAAACAAGTTTATCAATACAACAAATAGCAAGATGCGAGTTTTGCTTAGCCTATGGGGTGTTTGCAAGCCACCTATCCAAATCACAATTCTAGTATATTGGCACTCAACCGCACAAGTCAAACCGAGAAGGAAACTACAACTAACAAGCTACACAAAAGAGCTACACTAGCAAAGTAACTAAGAAATTAATACAAGAGAGAGTTAGAAGGGTATCACCGAGGGGCGAAGTATTGAGCCAACCAAACGATATGATCAAGAGATGAATTCCACAATACACAACCACCGGGATCGATCAATCACAATAAGAATGATGACACAAAGATTTATCCCGAGGTTCACGTGCTTGCCGGCACGCTAGTCCCTGTTGTGTCCCTCTTCACCACGTGGTTCGGTGGCTAATCGGTCTCACACCGAGCCTCTCAAAAGGCGCCACAAGAACCTACCAAATGGCAAAAGGTTGCAAATGACACGAGCAATCCACTAACGTTTCCTTTGGCGCTTCGCCGAGGTAGGCACAAACCCCTCACAATCACCGGAGGTGGCCAAGAACAATCACCAACTCTTGCCAACGCCTCCAAGCTGCTCCAAGCCGTCTAGGTGGCGGCAACCACCAAGAGAAACAAGAATCCCGCAGCAAATCAACCACCAAGTGCCAACTAGATGCAATCTCACAATGCAAATGCACTTGGATCACTCAATCTCACTTTGAATATGCAAAGAAGCAAGAGAGATGAGTGGGAGGGGAGTTGCTTAGCTCAAAGTGCTCACAAGTATGTCAAATGTCCAAGAGTGTGAGCTTTGAGCCGGCCAACGAGTATTTATAGACGTACCCCTTCAAATATAGCCGTTAGGAATGAGATCCGGCTGACATCGCGTTGACCGGACGCGCTGGTCCAACTGACCGGACGCGCCGGTCACGTAACGGCTAGTTACGCGAAGCACTGACCGGACGCGCCGGTCGCAACGACCGGACGCGCCGGGCACGATCGGACGCACCGGTCCCGTAATGGACCGGACGCGCTGGTCAACACTGAGTCGCGCACAATAAAGCAGTGACCGGACGCGCTGAAGAACTGACCGGACGCCACAGTGCTCGCGTCCGGTCGGAGTCCAGTAAGCTCCCTGGACGACCGGATGCGTCCGGTCGCCTGTGACCGGACGCGCCTCGCGTCCGATCAAACAACTAAAAAACGCGCAGACACTGGACACTGACCGGACGCGTCCGGTCGAACAGTGACCGCGTCCGGTCCAGCGTCCGGTCACCACTGTGACCTCCGTTCGCCTCCGTTTCTTTTTTCGACTTCCGGCGTAGTGGAAAATAGGTGTTTCAACTCCTCGAAAACGCCTGAATCCCGCCTCGCAAGCTCGGCGGGAGGGAGCCTAGGAGAAGATGTCAAGGACAAGGACTTCTCACACAAGTTCTTGATGAACTTACCTAAGATGTCAAGGACAAGGACTTCTCGCAAGCTCGGCGGGAGGGAGAGAGAGCCCCAAACCCTCTCTACCGCTCAAACTCCACCGCCTTCGCAAACGTGCTAACATCACCAAGTGATCATCACCATGTGCATGTGTGTTAGCATTTTCACAATCATTTTTCGAGGCGTTATTAGTTCTATCCAAATGCATATGACATGAAATGCACACCTAGAGGCACTTAGGAGTTCAATAGCCGCGTCATTCCCCTCTTTATAGTACGGCTATCTATCCTATAATGTAACCACACCCACTAGGTGTCTTGGTTACTAAAACACAACCCTTAAGCATATACCTTTGCCTTGATCACGTAGGGTTGCATCCAAATCCAAGTGTGGCCATCATGATCACCATGTCCATCTTGCCACTAACCTTGGAATGTACTAATCCTCATATGCTACAAACAACTTTGGCATAGGATTAGTATTTAGGCATTGTCACTAATTACCAACACCAAACATAGGACTTTCACTTGTGCGGTTGAGTGATATATATATATATATTAGAATTATCTTTTGGATAGGTGGCTTGCAACACTCCATGGGCTAGGCAAAACTCACTTCTTGCTATTTGTTATTGCTAATTAAATTGTCTAGCACCTTTTGTAGAAAGTTTTATTAGGCTATTCACCCCCTCTAGCCATCAAGACCTTTCAAGTGGTATCGGATCCGTGGTCACCGTTTGTAAGGCTTAACAACCTCGGTGTACGATGGCTCAAGTTGTGTTCAACCATGTCGGAGGCAAGCCTCCATTCTTTGATGGTGTCTCATCTTTTGATCATTGGAAAAGAAAGATGAAGCAATATCTTGGATCTATTAATGAGAAGGTTTGGGATGTGACATGTAATGACTATGCTATTATTGATCCCGACAACCTCACCAACAATGACCGCATCAACAACCAATGCAACACTATGGCTCTCAACACTCTCTACAATGGGATTGATGCAAAGGTTTTTGAGCAAATCAAGGATCTTGAGATGGCAAGTGAAGTGTGGACAAGATTAGAGGAACCATATGAGGTCACTTCAACAGTAAAGAGTGCCGAGCTCTATATGCTCAAGGACAAGTTTGCAAGCTTCAAGATAAAGGATGATGAGTCCATACCGGAGATGTTCTATAGGCTACAAGTTATTGTCAATGATCTCAAGAGCCTAGGAGAAGATGTCAAGGACAAGGACTTCTCACACAAGTTCTTGATGAACTTACCTAAGAAGTTTGCTATCTTGAGGAAGATGATCCAAAGAGAGGGTTTGAACAAGGTAACTCCAAACCAAGTGCTTGAAGATGTCATGACCGATGCTCAATATGATGATGAAGATGAAGATGAGAAGAAGGAGATCAAAGTCAAGCAAGAGAAGACCACCGCATTCAAAGCTTCATCCTCAAAGGGCAAGGGCAAGATTGATAGTGATAATGATGATCCATTCGATGATGAGACCATGGCCCTCCTTGTGCACAAGATGGGAAGGTTCATGAAGAAGAAAGGATATGGGGCAAGGAAGAGGAGAGACACTATGAAGGCAAAGATCCTTTGCTACAATTGCAATAGCCTCGATCACATAGTGGCGGATTGCCCCTATGAAGATAAGAGATTTCATAATGGGGACTTGAAGCTCAAGAAGAACAAGAAGGATAAGAAAGAGAAGGAGAAGAAAGCAAAGAAGAGCTTCACATTCAACAAGAAGAAGAGGAGTGGTGGTTATGTAGTCACTTGGGATAGTGATAACTCCAATAGTGATGATGATGCAAGCTCTAGTGATGATGAGAGGACCACTCGGTGAGCCATTGCAAGCCTCGCCCTCTCCAACAAGCCATCCATCTTTGACACTACATCGACATGCCTTATGGCCAAGCCTACCAAGGTAAAATATGATGATAGTGATGATGATTCTTGTGCTAGTGATGGTTGTAGGAGTGATGATGAGGAGGATGAGGACTACTCCAAGGATGATCTATTAGGCATAATAGATCAAATGAGCAAGGGCTACAAGAGGACCACCAAGAGATGCAAGATCTTGGAATAAGAGTTCATTGCCAAGAGCAATGAAAATGATGCCTTGATGGAGGAGCTTGTTACTCTCAAAAAGAGTAAGGAGTGCAAAGGAATTGAACAAGAGCTCAAAGCTCTTAGGAAAACCTTTGATGAGCTAGAAGCCACTTGTGAGTGTCTAAAGGAAGGCCACGAGGATCTTGAAATTGCTCACACTAGGCTTAAGGAAGCCCACTCCACTCTACTTGAGCTCATCAAGGAAAAGGACCTCAAGTTGGAGAAGTTCATGAAGGAAGCTAAGGAGGAGCAAGTGATTGTCACTTGTGATATTAGACTAATATGTGATATTATTGATGATTCTTTATTTTTTAGTCCTACTAATGCTTCATGTAGCTCATCATCATCCACCACAACCAACTCTATCTCTACTACTAGTGATTTATCACTTGTGGTTGAGAATGAGACTCTCAAGAGAGGGGTGGATGATCTCACCCACGCATTAGACAATACCTATGGTGGGGATGCCCGCTTGCTAAAATGCTTGGGTAGCCAAAGGTTCTCTCTTAACAAAGAGGGTTTGGGCTATACTCCCAAGAAGGGCAAGGCGACCTTTGCTACTCCAAAGTCTCACTTTGTGAAGAGCAATGGTCGTTATTGCAATAGATGCAAGCAAGTTGGGCATCTAGAGATTAATTGCAACAAAATGAACAAGAACAAGAAAAATGCTAATGTACCTTACATTCCTTTTGATTCTTGTTATGTGATTACCAAGGGTGAGAAAGGTGTGCATGCTAGGTTTGTTGGTACACCAATTGTGGGCCCAAAAGAAGAAGGCCATTTGGGTACCAAAGAACTTAGTTACTAACCTCCAAGGACCCAAACAAGTATGGGTACCTAAAAGACATTAATTTGTTTTGTAGGTAAATTACAAGGCCGGAGGAAGGCATTGGGTGCTTGATAGTGGGTGTTCTCAACATATGACCGGTGATTCAAGAATGTTCAACTCTCTCAAATCAAATGATAGTAGCATTGATAGTATCACATTTGGTGACAATAGCAAGGGTGATGTAAAGGCTCTTGGAAGGATTGCAATCTCAAATGATCATAGCATTTCCAATGTGCTCTTAGTTGAAAAGTTGAACTTCAATCTTCTCTCGGTTGCTCAATTGTGTGATCTTGGTTTCAAGTGCATATTTGGTGTTGATGATGTGGTTAGTGTTGATGGCTCCAATTTGATTTTCAAGGGCTTTAGATATGAGAATCTATACTTGGTTGATTTCAATGCTAGTGACACTCAACTTTCAACATGCTTACTCACCAAATCAAGTATGGGTAGGTTATGGCATAGAAGACTTGGTCATGTTGGCATAAAGCAATTGAACAAGTTAGTGAAGCATGACTTAGTTAGAGGCTTGAAGGATGTCACATTTGAGAAAGACAAGCTATGTAGTGCATGTCAAGCTGGAAAGCAAGTGGGCAACACTCATTAATTGAAGAGCATTATGAGTACTTCCAAGGCATTTGAGTTGTTGCACATGGATCTATTTGGGCCAACTACATACACAAGCATTGGTGGCAACAAGTATGGTTTTGTGATTGTGGATGATTTCACTAGATACACATGGGTATTCTTTCTTATGGACAAGAGTGATGTATTTGACATATTCAAGAAGTTCATCAAGAGAGTGCAAAATGAGTTTGAGACCACAATCAAGAAAGTGAGAAGTGACAATGGTAGTGAGTTTAGAAACACAAGAGTTGATGAGGTATGTGAGGAGCTTGGAATCAAGCATCAATTCTCGGCCAAGTATACACCTCAATTCATTGGCCTAGTTGAGAGGAACAATAGAACTTTGATTGATATGGCAAGATAAATATTGAATGAGTATATTGTGAGTCATTCATTTTGGGCCGAAGCAATCAACATGGCTTGCTTCTATAGCAACCGCCTCTATTGCCACAACTTCCTAGAGAAGACACCATATGAGATATTGAATGGAAGAAAGCCCAACATTGCATACTTTCGGATATTTGGTTGCAAATGCTACATCTTGAAGAAGGGCACTAGATTGAGCAAGTTTGAGAAGAAATGTGATGAAGGATTCTTACTTGGTTACTCCACTACTAGCAAAGCTTATAGAGTTTGGAATTTGACTAGTGATTTACTTGAGGAAGTTCATGATATTGAGTTTGATGAAACAAATGGCTCTCAAGATGAGGAAGAAAACTTGGATGATGTGAGATGAACTCAATTGAGTAATGCTATAAAGAGAATGGATATTGGTGACATTAGACCAAAGCAAGTGATTGATGTGGATGACTACAAAGATCAAGTGCTCCAAAGTCCAATTACACAAGCTAGTAGTTCTCTAATGCAAAATCAAGTTAGTACATCATCTCAAGTGCAACAAGATCAATAAGTGGCTAGTTCATCATCTCCAACTCATGATCAACATCAACATCCAAGCAATCAAGTCCAAGTGCTTCAACCAACTAACATTGCAAGAGACCATCCATTGGATTCCATCATTGGTGACATACAAAGGGGAGTTCAAACTAGATCAAGATTGGCATCATTTTGTGCTCACTCTTCTTTTGTGTCATTGGAAGAACCCAAGGACATTGATAAAGCATTGAGAGATCCAGATTGGGTAAATGCAATGCATGAAGAGCTCAACAACTTCAAGAGAAATGAAGTATGGGAACTAGTTGAGAGGCCTAAGAATCACAATATCATTGGAACAAAATGGGTCTTTCGCAACAAGCAAGATCAAGATGGGATAGTAGTAAGGAACAAAGCAAGACTAGTGGCTCAAGGTTACACACAAATAGAGGGTCTTGACTTTGGTGAAACATATGCCCCAGTTGCAAGATTGGAAGCAATTAGGATCTTACTTGCCTATGCTTGTGCTCACAATATCAAGCTATATGAAATGGATGTGAAGAGTGCATTTCTCAATGGGTACATTCAAGAAGAGGTGTATGTGGAGCAACCTCCTGGATTTGAAGATGACAAGAAACTCAATCATGTCTACAAATTAAGAAAAGCTTTGTATGGATTGAAGCAAGCACCTAGAGCATGGTATGAAAGATTGAGAGACTTCTTGCTATCCAAAGGATTTGTCATGGGCAAAGTGGATACTACTCTCTTCACCAAGAAGATTGGGAAAGACTTGTTTGTGTTGCAAATATATGTTGATGATATCATATTCGGTTCAACCAATCAAGATTATTGTGATGAGTTTGGGAAAATGATGGCAAAGGAATTTGAAATGTCAATGATTGGTGAACTTAGTTTCTTTTTTAGACTTCAAATCAAACAAATGAAGGAAGGAACATTTGTGAACCAAACCAAATACATAAAGGATATGCTAAAGAAGTTTGGTATGGAAGATGCCAAAGGAATCACTACTCCAATGAGCACTAATGGAAGCTTGGATAGTGATAAGAGTGGCAATATGATGGATCAAAAGCTATATAGATCAATGATTGGTAGCCTACTCTATGTGACGGCATCAAGGCCTGATGTAATGTTTAGTGTATGCATGTGTGCAAGATTTCAAGCCTCACCAAGAGAAAGTCATTTGAAGGCAACAAAGAGAATATTGAGGTACTTAAAGCATACACTAGATGTTGGATTATGGTATCCCAAAGGTGCAAGCTTTGAGCTAGTTGGATATTCGGATTCTGACTATGCCGGTGACAAAGTGGAGAGAAAGAGCACCTCCGGGACTTGTCAATTATTGGGAAGATCACTTGTCTCATGGTCATCCAAGAAGCAAAATAGTATTGCACTATCTACCGCCGAAGCCGAATACATCGCCGCGGGTAGTTGTGCACAAATCTTGTGGATGAAGGCAACATTGAAAGATTTTGGAATCAACTTCAAGAATGTGCCATTGTTATGTGACAATGAAAGTGCCGTGAAGCTAACCAATAATCCGGTTCAACATCAAAGAACAAAACATATTGATATTCGCCATCAATTATTAGAGATCATCAACAAAAGGGTGACATTGCTATTGAGAGTGTAGGCACCGAAGATCAACTAGCCGATCTATTCACCAAGCCACTTGATGAGAAAAGATTTCACAAGCTCAAGAATGAGTTGAACATACTTGACTTCTCCAATATGAGTTGATGCACCCCATATATGACATGCCTCTCCTCCAAGACAAAGCAAGGTACAATTGGTTGACATATCATACATTCTATGCTAAGGACTTGTTTAGTGCATCTAGTCATAATTTACATGTTCTAAGCTCATTCATGAAAATCAAATGAATTTGAAGTTTATATGGTGCCACTATTGTTTCCATGAATTGTATGATCTAGTGGTAGCATATAACTTGTTTAAGTAGCTTGTGATCCTAAGTGTTTAATCTAGATCACTTGTCTAAATATTTGCTTCAACATGGTGCATGATAACCCTTCTAGTGAGGTGTGAAGAAGCTTGCCCTTGGATCAAACCGAAGCATTTTATTCATGCAAACAATCTAGGTTGAATCACAAACTTGATCCTCACCCCATAACATGACATGATATTCTATCTAAAATTGGTCTCTTGTGGTCATTGGTGCCAAAGGGGGAGAAAATGTTGTTCACAAAGATAGATTCTAAAGGGGAAGAAAACCTAAAGGGAAGATTTGATAAAAGAAGGGGATCAACTAAAATTTTTGAGCACACAAGTAGGGGGAGCAAGCTCTTAAACATGAATGTTGCATTTCTTTGTGCACTCATATGTATGATGCATAGTTATGCATTTCTCTTTCTCCGATACATTGCTTGTGTGGTGACTTGCTAGTATAATCTGAATGGTATATTGAGGTACTAGCATAAATAGGAAGTAGTTAGATTTTTCTTGCTTCATGTTTTTCAAAGTAGTACTAGAGCCTTGCTTATAATGTTGATCTCACGAGGGTTCTAGTTATGTTTGTGCTTTTCCATGTGGTATCTAACTACACAAGGTGCTAAGATAGTGTTTATCGCTACTCCGATGGTATCATGCTTCAAAGGTCTATAATCTAAAACACTTAGCACCTATTGATAGTCAATGCTCCTATATATTTCCTATCTAAGCATGTATGCTTCCTAAATCCAAACATATAGCATACATGTAGGGGGAGCCATTGCTATCAATTTGAATTCGTGATCACATGTCCATAATTCTTGCACATGGTAATATACTTGGACAATGTGACATGGGTTCAATCAAAATTCTATCATAGTATCTTTGTGAAAGGGTTGTCACCAATTACCAACAAGGGGGAGATTGAAAGCTCTATGTTTGGTGTTGGTAATTAGTGACAATGCCTAAGTACTAATCCTATGCCTAAGTTGTATATAGCATATGAGGATTAGTACATTCTATGGTTGGTGGCAAGATGGACATGGTGATCATGATGGCCACACTTGGATTTGGATGCAACCCTACGTGATCAAGGCAAAGGTATATGCTTAAGGGTTGTGTTTTAGTAACCAAGACACCTAGTGGGTGTGGCTACATTATAGGATAGATAGCCGTACTATAAAGAGGGGAATGACGCGGCTATTGAACTCCTAAGTGCCTCTAGGTGTGCATTTCATAATCTTATGCATTTGGATAGAACTAATAATGCCTCGAAAAAATATTGTGAAAATGCTAACACACTCGCACATGACATGATCACTTGGTGGTGTTAGCACATTTGTGATGGCGTTGAAGTTTGAGCGGTAGAGAGGGTTTGGGGTCCTCTCTCCCTCCTACCGAGCTTGCGAGGCAGGATTTAGGCATTTTCGAGGAATTGAAACACCTATTTTCCTTTACGCCAATGTCAAGATTTGGAGGCGTTGTCACATGTTGTTTCACGAGCTAAAACATGTGCTAAAGTGACACATACTAAGTCTAGCTCATATGTGAAAGGGTGAATCAAACGGAGGCGAACAGAGGTCACAGAAGTGACCGGACGCTGGACCAGATGCGGTCTCTGTTTGACCAGACGCGTTCGGTCAGTGTTCAGCGTCTGCGCGTGTCTTTGTTTTTGATCGGACGCGGTGGCACGTCCGGTCATGACCAACCGGACGCGTCCGGTCATTGTGGGAGCTTACTGGACTCCAACCGGACGCTGGCACTGTGGCGTCCGGTCAGTTCTCCACCGTGTCCAGTCGTTGTTTCATTGGAGCATTGCTCAGGCTTGACCAACGCATCTGGTCCGTTACGTGACTAGCGCGTCCGGTCGAGCTTCGCGCATCCGGTCCACGCGACCAGCGCGTCCGGTCAGCGCGACTGCAGCTGTTTCAAGTTTCTAACGGCTTTTTTCGAAGGGGTACGTCTATAAATACTCGTTGGCCGGCACAAGGCTCTCACTCTTGCATTCTTTGACATACTTGTGAGCACTTTGAGCTAAGCAACTCCCCTCCCACTCATCTCTCTTGGTTCTTTGCATATTTGAAGTGAGATTGAGTGAACCAAGTGCATTTGCATTGTGAGATGGCATCTAGTTGGCACTTAGTGGTTGATTTGCTACGGGATTCTTGTTTCTCTTGGTGGTTGCCGCCACTTAGACGGCTTGGAGCAGCTTGGAGGCGTTGGCAAGAGTTGGTGATTGTTCTTGGCCACCTCCGGTGATTGTGAAGGGTTTGTGCCTACTTCGGCGAAGCACCAAAGGCAACGTTAGTGGATTGCTCGTGTCATTTGCAACCTTTTGTCATTTGGTAGGTTCTTGTGGCGCCTTTTGAGAGGCTCGGTGTGTGATACTGATTAGCCACCGAACCACGTGGTGTAGGGGGACACAACGGGGACTAGCATGCCGACAAGCACGTGAACCTCGGGATAAATCATTGTGTCTTCACTTCATTGATTGTGATTGATTTGTCTCGGTGGATTGGTTATCTTGAATATCATCACTTGAAATTATTGATTGGTTGGCTCAATTCATCGCCCCTCGATGAAATATTTCTTACCCTACTCTTGTATTACATTTCAAGTACTGAGTTGTTTTCTCTACTGCTTAGTAGCTTGAGTAGAGTAGCCTTCTAGTTTTCCTCTTGTGGTTTGACTTGTGCGGTTGAGTGATATATATATTAGAATTGTCTTTTGGATAGGTGGCTTGCAACACTCCATAGGCTAGGCAAAACACACTTCTCGCTATTTGTTATTGCTAATTAAATTGTCTAGCACCTTTTGTAGAAAGTTTTATTAGGCTATTCACCCCCCCTCTAGCCATCAAGACCTTTCACCTGGCCGCAAGCACATCCGCCGGCCCTGTCTGCGCCCTCGGCCGCCCTGCGCCGCCCCCGGCCGCCCCCGTGTAAGGTCCAAATGGCTAGAGGGGGGTGAATAGCCTATTTGAAAATCTACAAGCTTCACTAAACAACCACGTTAGTATAAAAGATGGCTAAGCTAATTCTAGCACTAGCTAAACTACACTATGTAAGCCACCTATACAATTCTAGTGAAGCAAGGCTATGATCTCTAATACACACCAACAAGGCTAAGTCACTAAGCTACTTACTCCTATGTGATAAAGGCTACACTAAGCAAATTACACAAGGACTAGTACAAGAAAGTAAAGAGCAAGTGACTTGATTCTTATACCAATGTTGTAGAGAAGCAATGCACTCGAAGAATCAATCACAATGAGCAATCACAAGAGAAATCCTTGGCAAAGAGATGACACAAGATTTTTTTACCGAGGTTCACTTGCTTCCCGGCAAGCTACTCCTCATTGTGGCGATGCACCCACTTGATGGATCGCAAGCTAATCAACTATCAAGAGTTGAAGCCTCAGCGGGTGCCGCACATCCACTCACAAGATGGGGATCCTCCAAGCCACGAGCTCCACTAGAGTAGCCAATTCGCGAACTCCCGCGAGGAAGGCTCAAGAACCCCTCACAATCGCTTGGTGAGGCTCGAAACGATCTCCAATCACGAGCTCAACACCACCGCTGCTCCAAGCCGTCTAGGGTGTCGAGAAACACCCAAGAGTAACAAGCAATCCGCAGCAAACTCAAGAATAAAGTACCACTAGATGCAACTCTCAATGCAATGCACTTGAATCTCACTCAATCTCTCTAGAGTATGCAACCAAGCAAGGAGATGAGTGGAGGGAGTGTTCTCTAGCTCAAAGTGTGCCTCAATATCTCAAATGTGCAAGAGTTTACCCCCAAGGATCAGCCACCTCTTATTTATAACGTTTCACTCAAGAGCTAGCCGTTATCGAATTCATTGGACGATTTTCGAAGGCGACATACGCTACACAGTAGCGTCTGTCGCCAAGCCGATAGACGCACGCCCAACGTCTGTCGCGTTCTCCTCGCACCACGTGTTCTCAGTTAAATGTGACCTGTTGATCTCCAACGGTCGGCTCACCTCATGCTCGGACAGGCGATGCAATGGACGCGGCACAGTACCACATCAGACGTGACACCAGATGCGGTTCAGAGAATGTGTTTTCGCGCTGAGCCGTCGGACGCGTACGCTACTAGGCTGATAGACGCAGCGACGAGCATCTGTCGCTCACACTCTTGCATGCCCGCGTAGTTCCACAGCATCAGACGCGTCTGTCGCGACCGACAGACTCGGCACAGAGAGGCTGTTTGCACGCCAGACCGTCAGACGCGTCCGGTGCTAAGCCGAGTAACGCGTCTGTCGCGTTATGCCGCACCGCACCTAAATGTCCGAGCTGCAACACACGATAGACGTGGCAACAGTGCCATGCACGGCGTCTGTCACGGTCATGTCCCCGCGTCTGTCGCACCCGCACGCACAGGCCGAGCTAGGGTTTGGCGTCAGATGCCGCACCCTGCGTCTGTCGCCAGCAAGCTGAGCGTCTGTCGCTCGTTTCTTCGTGATGCTTCGTCGAAAACTCGTTCCGCTTGATTTGCCCTTTCACATATGAGCTATACAAAGTATGTGTATCACTAAAGCACATGTTTTAGCTCATGAAACTCTTCCGTGCTTTCACCACTTTTTCAACCTCCGGCACAATGGAAAATAGGCATTTCATTTCTCCGAAAACGCATGAATCCCGCACTCACAAGATCAGCGGGAGGGAGAGTGAACTCCAAACCCCTCACTATCGCTCAAACACCACCGCCTTCGCAAATGTGCCAACACCATCATGTGTAAAACACCATGTGCATATGTGTTAGCATTTTCATAATCATTTTCCAAGGCGATATGTTAGCTCTCTACTATATCTTATTGCATATGCTCAAGAAGATGACCTAGTAGCACTTGATCCACGAGCTAACCATGATTGCCCCTCTTGATAGTCGGCTATCAATCCTAAACCCGGTCAATCACTTCTCTACTCATCTTAGACCGGTAAAAGCAAACCCTATGATTATACCTTTGCCTTGATCACTTTGTTCCATGTCCATCTCCACATGCTTGATCACCTTGATCATCATTTTATGTGCATCTCCACCTCTTGTGATCTTGTGGCCATCACTTCATGCCACATGCACCTTCATCACATGTGTTGCTTATGCCTAACTTAAACCACTTAACAGATGGCATTAGCAACTTGGTGTCATTAATTACCAAAATCAAACTTGGGCTTTCAATCTCCCCCTTTTTGGTAATTGATGACAACCATCACAAAGATATAAAATGAAATCATATTTTGGTTTTGGTAGTACTAGCTCCCCCTACATATGTGCTTCCATGAGTTTGGTTCAATTTTGCACATATGCATGAAATGGAGTTTTGGGAGAGTTACTACTACCAAAATGATGCTAAGGTATATAGAATGGACCTTTGAAGCGTGATACCATCGGAGTTGCCAATATATACCATCCTTAGCACCAATGTGGCTAGACACCACTTGTAATACATTACTTGTAAAGATCACAAACACTAAAATACCCATGAGATCAACATTATAGCAACGAGTGTCTAGATACCACTTGTAAAGCTACTCTCAACAATTCATCATTAAAGATCTATTTCTAGCATTCACCACACAATCATGAATATGAATTTAAGCTTTGCAATGCAACAATTCATCATGATAGTGCACATACAAATGCAACACATGATTCATGAGCTTGCTCCCCCTACTTGTCTGCTCAATTTTAATTGATCCCTTTCCAATGTCATATCTTTTGCTTTCTCTCCCCCTTTCTATATCTTTGTGACTTACTTCTCCCCCTTTGTCAACAATCACCAAAAAGGTGTCAATTTTAGTGAGAGTTAAGTCAATCAATTAGGGAGTGAATATGAGGGTCATATTATGGTTCAATCTAGATCACTTGCCTAGAATATGTAATTTGGTTTGATCCAAGGACAAGCTTCTTCACATCTCATAAAGTATAAGGGTTATCTTGACCATGTTGAATTACACATCATGAGCTTGTTTTCTAGATTCAACACTAGGTTTGCAAGCCCACAAACATGTCATATGCTACCACTAGATCAATCAATCATAGAAGCAATAGTGGTATCATATATACATCAAATTCATTTGATTTTCATGAATGAGCCTATTTGTCATGCGAATATGTCTATATGTTCTAAACAAGTCCTTAGTAAAGTATGAATGATATGCCAAACAACTTTATCTTGCATTGTCGAAGGGAAGGCATGTCATATAAGAATGTGGGGGTGCACTCATTTCAAGTTGGAGAAGTCAAGTATATTCAATTCATTCTTCAACTTGTAAAATCTCTTCTCATCAAGTGGCTTTGTGAATATGTCGGCTAGTTGATCTTCGGTGCCAATACTCTCAATGCTAATATCACCGTTTTGTTGATGGTCTCTTATGAAGTGATGCCTTATGTCAATGTTCTTGGTTCTTGAATGTTGAACCGAATTTTGTGTCATCTTGATAGCACTCTCATTATCACAAAACAAAGGCACATTTTTGAACTTGATTCCAAAATCATTCAAGGTGGCTTTCATCCAAAGCAATTGTGCACAACAACTACCGGCACCAATGTATTCGGCCTCGGTGGTAGATAGTGCAACACTATTTTGTTTCACTACAAGATTTTCGGTCAAATGCAATGCCGAAAAAGTGTAGCAAAAGACCCAAAAATGGTAGCAATTGTACTTTTGCTACCATTTTGTTTTGGTTAAATGTCGTTGCACTTGTAAGGGTAGCAATAGCAGAATGCAACGGGTTACATTTTAGTTGCGACACACAGCCCCTCTATTGCAACACTTTTGACACTTTTGCAACACACGGTGAGTGTTGTAACAAAAGCAATTGCAACCACTATGGGTGTGGTAATAGTATCAATTGCAACGAACTAGGCGTTGCTAGCGATACGTATTGCGACACGCTGGTCGTGTAGCAACACAATGCAATCGCAACGCAACACAGGTGTTGCAATTGTGGTTATTGCTACGCGGAGGAAGCATTGCAATAGAGGTTCTCTATTGCCACGTCACCTAAATGGTTGCTATAGGTGGCTTAGGTTATTGCAACGTCTATTTAGGTTGGTTGCTATTGAGAGGTCCTCTATTGCCACGTTTCTGAATGGTTACTATAGATGGCATGGGCTATTGCCACATTACTTAGGTTGGTTGCTACAGATAGGTCATCTATTGCCACGTTACTAACTAGCTGGTTGCTATAGGTAGATTCCTCTATTGCCACCGTCATCTTTTTGTAGTTGCAAGAGATAGGTTCTCTATTGCCACGATTATCGTACCTATTGCCACGACTAAATGTGGTTGTTATATGTGCCATCATTTATTGCAACGCTAGATTAATATATTAATAATTCATGTTGCGACGCTTTGTTTGGTAGCTTAAATCAATAATCGCAAAACGACAAATACATAAACGAATGAAGCATCGACATCCATTAAAATGAAATATAATTTGTTCATACAAAATCTTTAATGAAACACACCGAGTGTCAAACTAAATGAGAACACAAGTAGATAGCTTAACACATAATAATGTGTCAAGCACAGACAACTATTTGAACTCATTCGAATCAAAAGACTAATGTCTACTGTAGCAGCAACGGTTCCCTTGATATGCAAGTTGGCCATCGTCCCACCATTCGCATGCTCCTTCTCAAACTCAAGATTCCTCCTGAAAAAAATCATTGACATGCATTAGTTAAACTGAGACTAGTGGTGGCAAAGCTAATTGAACACTGAAGCAAAACACGAGCTGTAGTACTAGCGTTCTGTGAGCTGCAGTACTATCAACCATGAACTTTGAAGCGAAAATCAAATATAAACATACATGCAGCTGCCTCCCAAGACATTTTATGAGCACATGAGCACAAACACATCCATATATATTTCTAATCAGCAAGAGGAAACTAAGCTTGGACCAGATTTAGGAGCAGAACAAAAGAATGGCTATGTACTTCTCCAAAAGGACTACGTATTCTTTTTGGACAATGCAGATAAAAGGTTTCACATAGTACCTGCGTATTCTTTTTGGACAATGCAGATCTTTTCCTAGCAGCAGATTCCTTCAGTTGCTTTGTTGTAGTAAAAACAGCACCCGAATTCGCTGCCGAATTACTTTTTCTCATGCGCCCTCTAGTGAGACGTTCTTCAGCTGCGGAAGAAGGGGGTTGTTGTTCTGGCTGGCCTGTTTCTTGGGTAACCTGAAAATAAATGGTTGGTGGTAAAAATTACACCCCTTGACAAGAATATGACATTCATGTTACAATTAAACATTCTTTAATTATCATCAAACTACCTGCTGACTGTGCATCATGTGTTCTCCCTCTGTAGTTGTTACATTTTGTGTCCCCTCAATTGTTGCAGCAGCAGCAACATTTTTAGTTGGCTCCACAATTATGCTAGCCTGCATTTCGAATTAGGTTCAAGATCATGATTTTCAGTTCAATAAACTACACCCATTGACAAGAATATGACATGCATGTTACAATTAAACATTCTTCAATTATCATCAAACTACCTGCTGACTATGCATCATGTGTTCTCCCTCTGTAGTTGTTACATTTTGTGTCCCCTCAATTGTTGCAGCAGCAGCAACATTTTCAGTTGGCTCCACAATTGTGCTAGCCTGCATTTCGAATTGGGTTCAAGATCATGATTTTCAGTTCAATAAACTTGAGAACATATATGTTGTTAATATCACCTTTTGTACTGAAGCTTGCTGTTGGGCTGCTTGCAACATTAACATAGCTTGCTTAAGTGCTTCTCTATCAGCCTCCCTTTCCTTGTTCATCTGTTCAAGCTGACGCCTATGTTCTTGCCTCTCGGCTTCCCTTTCAACTTCTTGGGCATCTAGTCTTTCTTGCAGCCGTCCAAACGATTCAATGAGGGCTTCCTCCTGTTGGAGTTTGCGCTGGTAGTCCTCTGACAGTAGCTCCTTTCTAGTTGGGTACCTTGCAAGGTAACCATTAGCATGCATCTTGTTTGATTTGATTTTTCTCGTTTCCTTGTAGGTCGATTGGAAAATCTGGTTCTGCTCCAAGTCTGAGACGACATTTGCGTCAGGCCTTGACTCGAGCTCCACAATCTTCCTGGTTGCATTGTCCTAAAAAAGTAAAGACATTTAGTTAATTAAAACTTTAATTCTAAGCGAGGACAGTTGCATCACTTAAGAAGGGTTGTAAAAACTGTTTAATACTCACATAGACTTCCCTAGATTCCTCGCTTGTCCATTGTCCATTTTGTTGGTGGGTCATCATAAAAAGCTCCATATCATTTGGCTCTTCACCAGTTAGTTGGTCCCTCTAATTAGGCAAGCATGTAAACAAATTAGCCATATTTCATAATCTAGGGAAATGTAGAAGATTTTATAAACTGTAAAGATCAGGAAGATATTCATCAGAAATTAAAAAACAAAAGATAACAGAAATATTTATTGCTATTGAAAATCTAAAGGAATCATAGTTCTTTTTTTGGCACATTAGTTTTAGTACTTTTCAGCTTTCTGTATAGAAGAATGCAAAATATATTTTTTTGTAGTGGGCAGTGGGCTAAATATCTCTATCAAATACAAAGACTATATAGGTTATAACAATATCATGTCATTGTCATTCGGGGGCACAAGCACAAACCATAAAAAATGCCTGAAGGAAAACCTTGTGACAGAATTTTTTACCTTCTCATAGCTCAATTGAGAAAAACCCTTTGATCCTGTAACATGGTGTATCTTTCGATTGTGCCGATTCTGAGAATTCTTATTGCTAATCCTCTACACACAACCAGCAATGATTTGATTTTTATAAAATCAGCAGTGCGCACAGCATAAACCTTGATGTCAGAAGTGGAATTGGCAAGTTTCTTAAAAAATTGGGAACAAACCTGGAATTCTTCAGTGCCAAAATACGACACCAGATAGTGCCACTCAACAATGTCTAATTCTTCTGGCCTATGTCTCATTCTGTCTTCATATGTGGTGTACGCCTTGTAGGTAGCACTAAATGTAGATCGCCATCCTTTGTAACGGTCATTAGCCACCGTCCATATCTTGATTCTGTTCGCCTCATTATCCTCAAGGTCCCACTTATCCTGCTCAAGGTAAAGCCTAAATAAATTACTTCTTAAACAATAATTTGGTATTGCAATTTTGACATCCACATGGATAACAGAAGCTTACCAGCACATCGTTTGCTATTGCAATTTTGACATCCACATGGATATCTCTCCATGTTCTTACTCCGATGAGAGGTGCTCTTCTCCTTGTGAACAGTGTTATTTCATCAACAAATATTCGTTTGTTTGAACCTACAGGTCCTCCAAGCCTAGAGAACTGGATGCTAAGCTTTTGAGATGCCGCCCTGGTTCTCTTGTTTGTTGCTGTCCATCCTTTCAAGTTACCTCTTGGCTTCCTCTTTTTGGAGTCTAGTCCATCAAAAACAAATATATACAAAGCAAAAGACTTTATAAACTATTGACATAGTTTATAAATAACTGAACCTCACAATAAACTGAAAATATTCATTACTTACCAGTTCCGTCTCCCTGTGGAATGAAACGCCGAGCATGAGATGGTCTGTTTACTAGTGGTGGTGTGGGGTTGCTATCTTCACTTGAAAGTACAACATCTGTATGATGATTACTGTCCACATATGCCACTGCAGAAAATATTGGTCACTTGTGTAAGATATAATATGTTTGTGTAGGAATATTAACAATAGAGATGTAGGGACAGATGTTATATTACTAATATGATCCAGTTGTCCTTGCACCCTTAACCATTCTTTGTAAGTGTTGGTGGTGTCATTCCTGTCGATATCTTTCAAATCTGGGTCAACCAAGCTAATATTAGTACAAAGGCTTCTCCAATATAAAATAATACAACAATTTTTAAATATATAGGAGTCCAACATAACACTTACCCATGAATCGGTTTTCCGTATGCATGACGTGCAGCCATTCCTTGTAAGCATCAATTGACTCCTCATCTTCATCTATATTCTCTTCCCTAATGGGTCTCCTTCCAGGTACTTTCAAGGGTGTTATGTTCACATTATGGTCAATTTTTTGTTCCTTGGACAGCAATAGTCTGACCTGTCTTTCCTCCTCATTACATGCTATCATAGCATCTGCAGCGGCTTCATCTTCGATTTCGTGTAGTGTTGCTGCATTACCACATCTCCTCTTGTAGTACAAATAGTCCCTTACCCTATACCCCAATTGTAATTTCTCTATAAGCAAGTTACTCAGGGTGAGATCAGCCCTACTGATTGTCATAGTCAAAGACTCTTGCCCCCCCGGCGCCCCCTCGCAAGTGAAATAGAGAGTCCATGTTTGATCCGAGCTGCCCAATATTACAATAGTATCAAACTTAAGCACTAGTGATGATACAACAATATACTTAAAAGGAAACTAGTGTACATATAGTATGTGTACAGACAGAGAAAGTAATTAAAACTTAGTGCCACTTATTTGAACTATATGTGCACCCCCCATGACTGAAATGAAAGTAAACCAAAAAAATATTTATACTAGGAAACACTAAATATTGCACAATTGTTCTTCTTAGCTTAATTGATAGGAAATGCTTACAGTCCCATTCCAAATTAGAATTATGTCAGTACCTTGGCACTTACTCATTTAGAGCACATAGAAGATGGCTAGATTTGACTAGGCGAAATAAGATAACAGATTATTAGAGAAAAACTAAGATTTATCTGCTGGCATACATAGATAGCAAAATAGATATCAAATCTTAAACAACATGATGCTAGGAAAATGGGATATTAGGATTTCAGTAATATCCTAAGATCTGAAACGATAGTGCATAATTTGATAAAAAGCAATATCCTAATCACTGAACTTATAGGCATATGTGTATGGACAGAGAGCAAAATCATATCCCTACATATCAGTAATCCCATGCTTTCGATCCACATTATCCCCATGACTGAAATTAAACAAAACCAACATGTATGTATACTATGTGTGTGGACAGAGACCAGACTCATTAATCCCATGCATTCGATCTACATTATCCCCATGGCGCACTGCTTCCTGCATGTCCCTGCAACGTCGATGCTCTTAGGCTACATCTTTCCTAGAACGTTTTCAAGATTATATATCTAGAACCCTAAATCCGAGATGTTGAATCCAAAAATAGGAAGCCAAGAGGTGTTACCTATCATTAGTCTCATTGAATGGCAGGGAGCTCTCTTGTTGATCACCAAGTGCTGCTGTTGACTGGCCGGACGAACGTGTTGCCCCAAAAAGGGACATGGTCGCGTTGGGTCTGTATGAACTTGCTGGCGCCGCCGCCGCCGCTGCCGCTGCCGCTGCCGCTGCCGGAGTTGTTGGCGTCCCGGACGAACGCGTTGCCCCAAAGAGGGACATGGTCGCGTTGGCTCTGGATGAACTTGCCGGCGCCGCGGCCGCCGCCGGAGTTGTTGGCATCCCCGCTCCTGCAGGTGTGCGCATCGACGTCGAGGACGGAGGTGTTCCACTCGTTGGAGTTGTCGCCATGTTCGACTTCTCTTTGGTGGAATCCGAAAACCCTAACCGTGTGGAGGCGGCGGCGACGGAGTAGATGAGGAAGCCAGGGAATTGAGAAGTTGCGAAATAAAGGGGGCGGGGTGGGGGGGGGGGAGGAAATGGTGGTGGGCACGCGCGAGAGTGGAGAATTTTCGCGGGCGTGAGCGTGGAGCCGGGGATCAAAATTTTCTCGTTTCCTTGTAGCTCGACTCAGCACCGGGGATCTAATTTAAAATCATTAATTTTTTGCTTTAAATTGATTTCTAAATTAATCAAACATCTTAACCTTGTAAAATAATTAACAATAAATCACGTAGGTATTGACTAAATAACATTAAATTAAATTTATCAATTTACATAAATTAAATCAACATGATCGAGTTTATGATGTGCACACGGTGAGACTACATATTAAGTGGTTGTTCATGACATGGCCAGTAAAAATGGCACACGGTGAGACTACATATCAAATGGTTGATCATGACATGGCATGCTTAGTACGACACTAGGCACACGACATGTACTTGGTGGCATGATGATTAGACTCATGGTGACATATAACATGGCACTTGGTGGCGTATCAGAGATTTTAGGTTTACCGCGAGGTATATTCTCGTTTGCCTTAGATTCATATTTGTTCATTACCTAGAGTCCACAAAAAACCCAAAAAGATTTCAATTTCCGCTGTACTATCACCTTTTGTAACTTTGCAATTTCGTTTCAGATTCGCTCTTGTGATCGGTGTTGGAGTTTAGGGACGCTTTGTCCTAACTGCCGCTGCCGTGTTGTGCCTTCCGGAAAACATAACTTGAGATACCTTCGGTAAAACAGGCATAACTTTTCGCTCGTTTATCAGAAAAATCTGAAATTTTTACAGCAGCTTCTTGACACCGTTTGGAGCCGACCCAAACTGGCTTTGCCCTGTTTGGTTTCGTCAAAATTGCCAAAAAAAATCAGGAAAATAAAGAAAAAAAATTGTCAAAGCTTTTGCACGCTTTTCAGAGAACGTGTTGTTTTTCTGTAGACCACATCCCACCTCAGTTGGTGGTGCCAATTTTTGTGGTTGCATCTTTTGTGATCCTTTTTCAGAGAAAAATATAAAAAAAATAGTGAAAAAATAAAAAAGTTTGATTCCTACTAGTGCCTTTTGGGAAAATCAGGGAAAATTCAGGAAAAAGGGAAAATCCGGTTAGTTGCTTGTTCTGTACGTTCTTTCCATCATCCTTTGTATACCAAGGCATGTACCTGCTAGTGAGACATGATTGAGTGATTTATTATATATTTTAAAAAATATATTGGTTATTAATAACTTGTATGTTTTCTGAAAACTATATGACCATGAGACAAATAGATTTTCAAAAATTATAAATGCAGTTGGAATGTTAATTCTGAAAAGTGAAACAAAAAATTATCATAAATATAGAACTAAAAAAATGATTGCACAGCACAGGCCTAACCAAAACGTGTCCCAAGACAATGCAATGCGTTTAGAGAAGTTTTCTTGACGAAGATGTACACTCCTCACCATTTAAGCTGTGGTTTGATTTAGTGAATTAGCGAGGTGGTACTAACGTGCATGCGTTAGGCAACAGGCAACACAAACCCATAAATGGGTAAATGGGCCAGTCCACTTCTTTAGCCAAAAAAAACCCGTACACATAGATGGTCACGTATTTTATTTCCTATACTAGTCCATCACGTAGATGAGTCTATGTGTGTTCAACATGCCTAGTCAGGACACGTTTTGGTTAGGTCCTGAGTCGGAGTCTGGTACAGCAGCATGCGTCGGGTGGCCGCCGCTCGTTGGAGTCTGGTTCAGCAGCAGCAGATTGGATTTTATTTTGCGGTGGAGTTATCCCTCGTTGTCGAGCCGCCGATCGAGGAACCCTAGTTGGGTGATTGAACGTCAGTTTTATGATTCGGCTCGCCGCCGGGACAGTCGGGGCCTCGTGATCTAATCAGGGGGCGCTGCGCACGGGGGTGGAGTCGCGATCCTCAGGGGTGAGGGCGACCGCCGCCGCTGGTGGGCATCTGGACTCATCCGACCTCCAATCCACTGCCCTTCGGACCTCCATAACGGTGCATCCCGTGGATCACATAATCAGTTTTGAAGGTATGAGAATCAAAAGCTATCAGCCTCCGATGTCTAATTTGTACAACCCTATAGCTCGCTAATTTGTGCTATAATGTGATTAATTTATAGGTAGAGTATAGCTGATTTCGACGTCGATTGATCAATCAGACATGCTGTCCTCGCGGCGAAAGGTACGAGATCACCATGGGCATGGGCTGCACATATATAGTTCAATTATGTATGTAAATACGCTGGCTAAATTGGTGATCATCGTTCATCTTAATCACGCAGATGTCAGGCGATGATAGGAGTTGGATGCGCTTGCCTCGTTCTTCAACCGAGTGGCAGAACAAATTCATGCAGTTTTTGGACAGGACATATAGTGGCACTTCGAGGGGCGGAACCGCAGCATGTCCGTGCCGTAAATGTCTATGCATGTCACACAGAACACGGGCTGTGCTTCAGATTCATGTCCTTTCAACAGGGTTTGCTGAAAGTTTTATAATGGAAGGGGAAGGTTCAGCTGATGTGGTATTTCACAATGAAGATGTAGGACCTAGTGATGTACAAGTACACAATGATGACCCAATAGCAGCAGATGTACAAGTACAGAACAATGATGAAGGTGCACCACATGATTCTGGAGTAGACAATGAAGAAGGCGGCGCACCGAGTGAAGATGATGAGGCCAGTAATTTGATTAAATCCCTAATCAGAGGTGAAATACGAGGAGAGATCGGTGATGAAGACGAGCCGAACGAGCAAGCCAAGGTCTTCTTCAAGTTACTACAGGAGGCAAAAAAGGAATTATATCCAGGTTGCGAAGATGGTACAAAGATATCTTTTATTGTGGAACTTTTCCAGGTTAAGTGCATGTATGGGATAAGTAACAAAGCATTGGAGGGGGTACTCTTTCTGATCTCAAAGTTTCTCCCTAAAGGTCATTGTGTCCCAAACACAATGGAGAAAGTGCAAAGGGTGGTTCGCGATCTAGGCTTGGACTATATCAAGATAGATGCATGTGAGAATCATTGTGTGTTATTTCGGAAGGAATACGAGACGCTGGATATATGCCCCATATGTAAAGCGTCTAGGTGGAAAACAGATGACTGTGGTGCTGGCCATGTGGACGATGGTCATGATAACAGCCGTCGTCGTGTCCCAGTCAAAATCCTTCGGTACTTCCCTCTCACACCTCGGTTGCGCAGATTGTACATGTCAGAGAGCACGTCATCAGAAATGCGTTGGCATGAGGAAGGAAGAATAGATGATGGCAAACTACGTCATCCTGCTGACTCCAGGGCATGGAAGCACGTGGACAATATGTTTCCACGATTTAAAGAAGCTCGTAACGTTCGACTGGGTCTTGCTTCTGATGGCTTCAACCCATTTGGTATGCAAAATGTTACTTACAGTTGTTGGCCTGTTATCCTAATACCTTACAATTTGCCTCCTTGGTTGTATGAGAAACAATCTTATTGGATCATGTCGATGTTGATACCTGGCAAAAAAAGTCCTGGAATGAATATTGATGTTTACTTGAGGCCCCTCATTGATGAGTTGAAGGAGCTGTGGAATACTGGTGTTAATTGTAGGGATGTAAAGGCAAAGGAAAACTTTACACTACGTGCTATGCTGCTATGGACAATCAATGACTTCCCTGCATATGCGATGGTTTCTGGTTGGAGCACAAAAGGAAAATTTGCATGTCCTTACTGTCACAAGGATACAGATTATTTGTGGTTGAAACATGGGAAGAAGTTCTGCTACATGGGACATCGTCGGTTTTTGCCCTTAGACCATCCATGGCGCATGAACAAGATGAGCTTCAACAATGAGGAGGAAACCAGGGAGGTTCCAGTTCCACTATCTGGTCAAGATGTATTAGACCATTATGCAACTTTTCATCAAACGGGATTTGGAAAGGACATATCAAAAAAGAGGAAGCGTGATGAAGACGCAAGATGGCACAATTGGAGGAAGAAGAGTATTTTTTTTGAGCTCCCCTACTAGTCTTCTTTGCTCATAAGGCATAATTTGGACGTGATGCATATTGAGAAAAACATATGCGAGAGCATATTAGGGACTTTGCTTGAAATTGAAGGGAAATGTAAGGACAGCGAGAATGCCCGCCTTGACATGGAACATCTTGGGATCAGGCAAGATCAGCATCTTGTGATTGATAATGACACGTACACCTTGCCAGCAGCGTTGTACTCTCTAGACAAGGATGACAAGAGGATTTTATGCCAATTTCTTCAAGGAGTGAAGATGCCTGATGGGTTCTGCTCCAATCTAAAGAGATGTGTTGACGATAAAACATGTAAGGTGTCTGGACTCAAAACTCATGACTACCATATTATTCTACAAAAACTATTGCCCTTAGTAATTAGAAGGATTTTGCCAGAAGATGTTGCCAGGCCATTGATTGAGCTCAGTAGGTTCTTCAGTGCACTTTGTTCAAATGAGTTGGTGCCAGCAGATCTTGAGAAACTAGACAGTTCAATTAAAGAGACTCTTTGTCAGCTTGAGATGGTTTTCCCACCTGCATTTTTTGACATAATGATTCATTTGCCGGTCCACCTAGTTGAAGAGGCAAAACTAGGAGGGCCCGTGTGTTACAGATGGATGTATCCAGTAGAGAGGTATCTACGTACTGTTAAAGGATATGTCAGGAACAAGGCACAACCAGAAGGATCAATAGCTGAGGCATACATAGCTGAGGAGTGTCTTACATTTTGCTCTCGATTCTTCGACATCGACACCAAGCTGAGTCGAGCTGATCGTCATGAAAATACAGTTGTGAATGAGCCTCCAAGTGGTCTAAGCATATTTAGTGAAATTGATTACAAGAGGAGAGGAAATAAGCTTAAGAATTTGGAGAAAGTTGAACTTCAAAAGATGAGGCACTACATAATTACTAATTGTGATGAAGCCAGGAAATGGGTAGAGTAAGTTGCAATTTTTACCACTAAATTTATCTATTATCTGCTTGTTTATGGCGTCAACTAATAATTTGGTGCACTCTGATGTAGGGAGCATAAGACACAACTAACAAGGGATAGTTCAATTAACATTAAAAAACGACACAAGGAGCATTTTGTAAGATGGTTTGAAATCGAGGTATGTAGTATTATTTTATATTTTTAAATTCCACTTTATGGTAAGACCGACATAGTAATTAACTGGTACATGTCTAACTTGATTTTTAAATTGCAGATAGCAAAACTATATGAGAAAGGGGAAGCAAGTAAACTGATGCATGCCCTTTCTCAAGGACCTGACCCTCGAGCTCGTGTGTTGAATAGAGTGCACCTCAATAATTGGCTATTTCGGACAGCTGCCATAGAGAAAAGCCTCGTGACACAAAATTCTGGTGTCCTTGTGAAGGGTGATGATAGTACAGGCAACATGACCTGGTATGGAGTCATTAGAAATATAATCTCACTAGAATTCCCACAAGAAAAAGAAGTTATATTGTTTCAATGTGATTGGTATGATGTGCCGGCTACCAGTACCAGCAGAAGCAGAGGGTACAATAGGGATAAATTTGGTATTATCGACATTGCTACTTCCATGTTCAGATATTCGGATGAACCTTACATTCTTGCTTCAAACGCTGAACCGGTGTTTTATGTCCCTATTGTGAACAAGCCGGGATGGTCTACTGTTGTTTTGGTGAGACCAAGAAATTTGTTTTCCATGCCAGACACAGGAAATGACGCCGATGCACTTGATGTGGGAATCCAAGAAATGAATGAATCAGGCCAAGGTCAGGAATTCTTAAACTGGTCAAGACAAGATAGGGCAGGCACAACTGGTTCTGCCGCCATTATTAATCAAGTGCGTAGCAAAGCAATTCCCGAACCTGTTGATGACTATATTGGTGATGATGATTCTGACGACGATGACACCTACATTGATGATGGGGTTGTTGCACCAGTCATGGAAGAAAATATAGAAGATGATTTCTTTGTTTGAATACAATTTTTTTGTTGCACTGTTTGATGGGATGGGTCACTTATCCTTCATACGCATATGTCGCACTTTATTATTTTTTTCTTTTGAACTGATGACAGACATGGTTAAGTTTGAACTGTTGCATGGAACCTTAATGTTCGTTATCCCTCACTACATTTAAAGTTAGTACGAGGGAGAAACACTAGTTACAAGTTTTGACTACAGATTAAAGAGAGAAATGCTCATGTTCTTGATTTTCTAGTTTTTTTTGGCGTGGCTCAACTCTGGCTTTGTTTGTCGAACATCTACATGTATTTCCTTATAAAAAGCCGCAATAACCTCTTTCACCACCAATGTTGGAATGGTCCGGTGGTATGACTTAACTTTCCTCTTAAAGAGGTTGGAGGTTCAATCCCTGCCTTGTACCAGGATTTTGCTATTTCTTTCTTTTTGTTAAAAAATGATGAATACAATGTTAAATGAGTCAAATAATCCAAAAATATCACTAAAGCATGCCTATCCTTGTGGTTTTGTTCGCCCTGTCTTCTTCGTGAGGTTGTAGGTTCGATCCATAACTCCCACCGAGTTATTTGCTGTTTTTCTTTTTTAAAAAAAAATCATGGAAAAGATGTTAAATTGTCCAAATAATCTGAGAATAACACAAGAACATGCCTATCCGGGTGGTTTGTTCGCCCTATCTCCTTCGTGAGGTGCAGGGTTCGATCCTCTTAACTCCCGCCCTTTTTTTATTTTAGATAAAATCGTAGAGAATAAATTATATTAATAATAATCATAGATAAATACGAAGAACACCACACTCCCGGCTGCATGTATGGCCCGTGATAAAGCCCAATCCAAATCAGCCTCGCCTTCTAGTTCTCGTTGCAATTATCAAAGTATATTGCAACAAAAAATAAGCGTTGCACTTGAACACAATTTTCGCTTAGACCCTAGAGATCTCGTTGCAATAAAATTTAGCACTTGCAACAATATCAAAGTATATTGCAACTGCCAAAAAGGTTGCAATTGACCCCCACTTTTGCTTCGCCTCCAAGAGTTCTCGTTGCATTAAGCATCTAGCGTTTGCAACGCTTGTCAAATTTTATGCAACACAAAAAAACCGCAGCAATAGTCAAAACCAAATGCAACTAACGTAAATGTAGTTGCAGTACTACCACACAATTGCAACCAAAATCAACTCTACTGCAACCATTTTTCACCATTGCAATATCATCTACCAAATGCAACAGAGCTTTGCAACATCTTGAAAACCGTTGTATTAAAGGCATGTATCGCTACCATTTTTTAGAATGGTTGTAATACAACGATCTCTAGCAACCAAATTTTCTACGTTGCAATTCTTCGGCGTTGCATTAGACCGAAAAGCTTGTAGTGTTTCTTTGATGACCATGAAATGAGAGACCTTCCTAGCAATTGACAAGCACCACTTGTGCTCATTCTATCAATCTTGCATCCACCATAGTCGGAGTCCGAACATCCAATCAACTCTAAATTAGACCCCTTAGGATACCATAGTCCAACATCATGAGTGCCCTTAAGATATCTCAATATCCTCTTGGTCGCTTTCAAGTGACTTTCTCTAGGTGAAGCTTGATATCTTGCACACTTGCACACACTAAACATCACATCCGGCCTATAAGCGGTGACATATAGCAAACTTCCAATCATAGACCAGTATTGCTTTTGATCTACCATGTTGCGACTAGCATCAACACCCAATTGATCATTTGTGCCCTTTGGTGTACTCATTTGCTTAGCATCTTGCAAACCAAACTTCTTGATCATGTCCTTGATGTACTTTCCTTGGCTAACAAAGGTATCATTCTTCATTTGTTTGATTTGTAGTCCAAACTCTTGATTGGTTGATGGTCTCTCCAATCATGGACATTTCATCCAAATCCCTTAAACTCTCATACCATGCTCTACGTGCTTGCTTCAAACCATACAATGCCTTCTTTAGCTTGAAAACATTGTTGGACTTCTTGTCATCTTCAAAACCAGGAGGTTGCTCAACATAGACCAACTCATTTATGTACCCATTGAGGAATGCACTTTTCAAATCCATTTGATATAACTTGATATTGTGGGCACAAGCATAGGCTAAAAGAATTCTAATTGCTTCCAATCTTGCAACCGGTGCATATGTCTCTCCAAAGTCAAGACCCTCAACTTGAGTATAACCTTGTGCTACCAATCTTGCTTTGTTCCTCACAACCATTCCATCTTGATATTGCTTGTTTCTAAAGACCCACTTAGTACCAATCACATTGTAGTTCTTTGGCCTCTCAACAAGCTCTCAAACTTGATTTTTAGTGAAGTTGTTTAGCTCTTCATGCATGGCATTAACCCAATCGGAATCTTTCGAAGCATCTTCTATTTTCTTAGGTTCCTTAAGTGACACAAATGAGTAGTGCTCACAAAAGGATGCTAATCTTGATCTAGTTTGAACACCACTTTGAATTCCACCAATGATTTGATCCAATGGATGATCTCTTATAATGTTGGTAGGTTGGAGTATTGGAAGTTGATTGCTTCCACTTTCTTGACCTTGGTCTTGAGCTTCATCATGAGTACCGCTTGAGCTTGCTTGATTTGTATCAATTTGCACATCTTGATTAATCATATGTATGTTATCATCATCATCAACTTGTCTCGGCCTTATATCATCATTGTCCATGTTCTTCATTGCATTTGACAATTGATCTCCTCTCACATCATCAAGGTTTTGAGCTTGATTTTGGGATCCTTGGATTTCATCAAACTCAACATCATGAACTTCTTCCAAGGTGCCATTAGTGAGATTCCAAACTCTATATGCCTTGCTTGTGGTAGAATAACCAAGTAAGAACCCTTCATCACATTTTTTGTCAAACTTGCTCAATCTAGTGCCTTTTTTGAGAATATAGCATTTGCAACCAAACACTCTAAAGTATGCAATGTTGGGCTTTCTTCCATTTAATAGCTCATATGGTGTCCTCCCAAGCTTTCCATGGCAATAAAGATGGTTGCTACAATAGCAAGCCGTATTGATAGCTTCACTCCAAAATGAATGACTCACATTGTATTCACTAAGCATTGATCTAGCCATATCAATCAAGGTTCTATTCTTTCTTTCAACTACACCATTGGATTGAGGAGTGTATATTGGAGAGAATTGATGTCCAATACCAAGATCATCACACACTTCCTCAATTTTTGTGTTCTTGAACTCACTACCATTGTCACTTCTAATCTTTTTGATATTGATCTCAAATTCATTTTGCACTCTCTTAACAAACGACTTGAATAGATCATAAACATTACTCTTGTCATAGAGAAAGAACATCCAAGTGTATCTAGTGTAGTCGTCCACTATCACAAAACAATACTTTTTGCCATCAATGCTAGTGTATGTTGTTGGCCCAAACAAGTCCATGTGCAATAACTCAAATGCCTTAGAAGTGCACATTTCACTAGTGGTAGGATGTGCATTTCCAACTTGTTTGCCGGCTTGACAAGCACTACAAGGTTTATCTTCTCAAAGGTGACATCTGTCACACCCCAAAATTTTTAATTTTGGGTTATGATTAGAAAACACTAAATAAAATAAATGATTTCAATATTTGAATAAATTTATTAGATAAGTTAAGTTGCTGCTAATTTAAATATAGAAAATTATGGTTTTAAACTTTTTCATATTAATTTGATAATGTGGTTTTTGTGTGATGCTTGTCTTTGGTGTTGGTGAGTGCTATTATTTTTTTTTAAATACCATAGGACGACGTTTGCTTCTCATCAGAAAACTTTTTGGTATTTTCTGGATTTAAAATTTCAATTTTCATGAGCTTAATCTTTTTCCTTAATCTCTTCATCAATATTTTCATGAGCTCAAACTCATTTAGTTGAGTTCCTTATCTCTCCAAGAGTCTCCAGGATTTTCCCATGATTTTTCTGAGCTCCGGGCTATTTTTCCCGGCCAAAAAGGTAATTCTAGATTTTCTGGAATTATTTTTATTCGCGGAATTAAAATAATCCCGAAATTAAGAAATTCCGAAAAGTTTCCAAACACTAGACCTATATATATGTCGGCGTAGCCCTTGACACGCTGGTTTCAGAAGTACAACCCTTATCACGAACCGCCGCTCGTAGCTCCCTCCATCCCTCACTGAAGTTCGTCGTGTACAGCTTGCGTTCTGACGAACTTCCGACGAAGGTTCGGCGAGCTTTTCCGGCCACGTTTCTCATCTCCGACGAATTCCGCTTCCACCCCGAGGTTCATCTCGATCTTCTCTACGCCGTCATATATTCCTTCCCGTGAATCCATCGTTCATTGATCATTCCCCATGTTTTCTTTTTCATCTCCGACGAACTACACCATGGCTCCTCGTTCTTCATCTGTTTTCCGACTACCACGGATCAGGGTCGTGACCTTCTCGGCCGGCGCACTCAGGCGGCCATCTCACGTCCCTTCGCGGCACCTTCTCGCGCCCCACGCGATGCGCTGTAGGGTAGCAGCGCCGCCGCCGTCAGTGGCCACTCGGCCACTGCTGCGGGCGCCTAGCCGGTCATCGCTCCGGCCCTTCCGCGGGCGGGCCCAACGTGTCGCCGCGCGGCCGCGTGCTGAAGCCGGCTGACCAGGCCCCTCCCCGCTGGCCAAGCCCCCTTTCCCCACGATGTGCAGTAGCAGCACCACCGTGGTCACGTTCAGATGAACCTGACAACCCAAGGTACAAGATGCTCGTAATTACAGAATTGCCACTCAATCATGTAATCCCCACCGTTTAGTCGTTTTAAGTCCAATTTGAGTAGTTCTTATCGCGTTAGGTTCATGTAGTCGCGCTCTACGCGGTAGTACCAACGTTGGTCATGTCTCACAATTATAAATTTATTGATTTAGAAACTTTTTGATTAATAATTATTTAATCGCTGTTAATTAGAAAATAACTAAGGGTTGCAATTTCATTTGCGTCGTGTCGTGTTTGTGTCGACGTAAACTATGTATTAGTAACGATGTTTATCATGTCACTTGATTATGAATTTGTTAAATTAAATAGTAATTAGATCAATATATTTATTTAATGGTTTCCTAATTAATTAACAATGGTTAATTCGTTTTAACTCTGATTCGGTTCGTTTGAGTTGTGATCGTGCCGACCAAAGCTACATGTTAGTAGGAACGTTTAGCCTATCCCATCTCATTGAATTTTATAAGTTAGATATTAATTTGATTTATGCTTGTGCAATTGAGTTTTTAATTAAAAGCAATGTAGAGTTATGTTTTAGTTCTCGCTACTTTGAGACAGTGCCGACGCAAGCGATGTGTTAAGCCATGCTATTTTTTATGTCTCGTGTTTATAAGTTTAATCACATTGATTTGATTAATGTTAATCTAATGTCTTGTTCTTAACTAAAAGCAACTTAGCTTTATAGTTTTGGCCCTCTATAAGTAAATGCCAACATGATTATTGACCACTTGGATATGTGTTTATTAATTATAATTATAATTTGCCTCATTTAAACATGATTCATATAGAGCCACGTCAAATGCAATTTTGTTGATGTGTATTTATTCTCTTTTAATTTATTAAAAGCAACTTAAATTTATAATCTCGACATCTTGTAAATAAAATGCTAACTTGATAAATAACAACTTAAATGTTTTATTTTTAATTATAACTTGCTTAAGCTAATCACGAAACATGATGGATCGATTTGTTGTTATCATGCGTACTGTGCTTACTAAATCATATATGCTCAAGTGACTTAAATAATATTAAATGTTAATATCGTGAATATCAACATTAATATCTTTTCATTTATGATGACTTTCTTGGGCAACCTTGAAACATAAAGTAGTTCGATTAGTCTTCTCTCATGTTTTATGTTTTCTAAACTATAAATATTTAGATGACTTGAATACTATAAAATATATATAAATAAAATATGACCAGGGTTAAACCTAGCTTTGTAATTCAATTGATTAATCTAATTTTAGAATATTTCTTCAGAATGTTTATCACCTTATTTCAATAACTAATATGCATTAAGTTTATAGTCGGCCTTCTGCGTTATGTTGTAATCGTCTCGATAGTCGCGTGTCCTCTTTAATGGTAGCTCCGTTATCCGTCGTTCTTGCGTTTTCGTGACTGTAGCAACGTATAGTGTCATTTAGTGCGCTCTCTTTTAAAGCGTTTCTTTTGTTTGATGCATGTTCTTAGATGTGTGTATTGTTTGTCTATTTGTGTTGCTTGGTTGCTGCCAGTAGAGGAAGCGTGGTTCGTCAGCACCGAAGACTAGGAGTTGAGGACTGACAGTCGAAGCAAAAGTTGGAGACCGGAAGATAGCAGCTAAAGATTCTGAGCAGCCTAACCTTGGGAAAGAGGCAAGTATAACATGGGACCATCCTTGTTGTCCTATTCACAGAAAATATTATTCATATGCATGTGTCTTCCTCGACAACCATAGAGATTATAACTTAGCTATTGATATCTTGTTTCCTTGTCTGTCACACCCGGTTTTCTAAAGAACAAAACCAGACTAATCATATGTGTGCCCAGGAAGTCCACACATATGCCAGAATGAAAAAGTATCAGAAACAATGTTATTATATAACATATACATAGCTATATTAACACTTACATCAGAGTATCGCGGAACGGTGACTAAACTTCAGGCTCCATTCTTCTCAGGGACGGCTGACTGGGGGTAACATATACCTAGCACTTCTACTAGTCTTCTGGAAACTCCACTACACCTTTGTCCTTCTTTCGAGTAGCATCTTACTACACACTGGAGTGTGGGGGAAATAGCAAGAGTGAGTCCATGTCGAACTCAACAAGTATAACACAGGGTTCATGAGGCTCAAAAAGGCTAGACACTGTTTGACTACGTTTAGCTTTTAATCATCATATAATTAGTAACTGAGTAGCATCAAGGTAATCCAATCCCATTAATGAATCAATGATCAATTGTAATAAGGATAATGAATAGCATTAATATGAGCATAATAATAATCAACAATAATTAAGCATGCTATAATAATGGTGATCAACTATTCTGTAAGAATCCGCAAGGCCGCTCGTATCCGTGAGCACGGCTAGTATACCAGTTTTTAACTCTGCGCAGAGGTGTACACTTTCACTGTGAGTCATAACCTCCAAATGTATGGGTTCGCGACTCCCCAAAACATCAGAAATCATATAAAGCCACTTAAAGGTTCATCTAACAAGTTAGGGCCATTAGATTCACTCGGCAGGCAGATGTAGAACCCCCCTTCCCAGTGGCACAACAACCGCAGCCTATACACACTAAGGACAGAGACTCGCCCTACACCCAACGTGGCAAGCCGTTCTTACGCCATTTAAGGTAACCACTAACAAGCTAGAAAAGGTCCTTTAAGCAACTAAAGTCAGAGCCATATAGCCCTCACAGTTGTATTTTATATCCCGGTTATCACTTACAGATAAGTCCTTATGGAGAGTAACTAGAGCAACAACAATCATCACAACACAATGCTCTAGTCCCCTTTGTCAACAGTAATAAAATCATCTTAATGGTTGATTGCTTAACCCATTAGTCAAATTACAAGATCATTGTTCATAATTTAGCACTAGCAACAACTACCTAAATGCACAATCCATAGGTGACAAGGAAATAAGATATCAATAGCTAAGTTATAATCTCTATGGTTGTCAAGGAGGACACATGCATATGTATGATAATTTCAGTGTATAGGACAACAAGGATAGTCCCATGTTATACTTGCCTTGATCAAGGCTTTCTTGATGATATTGCTGGTCTAGCTCAAAATAATACTCCTGATCGTCAAGAAACTGCTCACCGTCTATTCTCGATCATCAATCATCAACATACAATCATCCGAGCAATCATACACAAAGCAAACAAAGAGACATAATTAAAACAGTACACCAATAGTAGCAAAACAGTATAAAAAGTTTGTAAAACTCTTCTACACGTTACTACGATCACACAGACGTAAAGATCACGAAATTCGGAGTTAAAACGTGAAAGTTATGAATTTTCTAAGATTTCCTATAGATAAATAATTACTTTAATATAAACTCGAAAATTAAATTTCCCAAACCTACTATACAGCTATACTAACATGTAGAGCTCGCAAATACAAACCTAACGCAACTTGAACGGGTTAAATCGGAGTTAAAACGAAGATTTTATGATCAAAACAAGATTAGTGGCAAAACTGTAAATAGTATCATCTTCTACCTTGGGCTTGAAGGAGCTCCGGTCAGCCATGGTAGAATCTCGCCGGAGAGAAGCAAGATGAGATGGGAACTCGATGAAACGGCGATGGATTCACGCAAACGAATATACCACGGTGTAGAGAACGACGAGGGCTACCTCTTGGTGGTGGTGGCCGGCGTCGGGACGCGACGGTTTGGCCGGAAAAGCTCGTCGGAAGTTCACCGGAACGCAAACTGTAGATGCAGAACTTCGGCGAGAGGTGGAGGGAGCTACGAGCGACGGCTCGCGATAAGGGTTGTACTTCTGAAACCAGGGCGTCGAGGGCTACGCCGTCATATATATAGTCGTAGAGTTTGGAAACTTTTCAGATTTTCTTAATTTCGGGATTATTTTAATTCCGCGAATAAAATAATTCCAGAAAATCTAAAATTACCTTTTTGGCCGCGAAAAATAGCCCGGAGCTCAGAAAAATCACAGGAAAAATCCTGGAGACTCTTGGGGAGATAAGGAACTCAACAAAAGGAGTTTGGACTCATGAAAAGATTGATGAAGAGATCAAGGAAAAAGATTAAGCTCACGGAAATTGAAATTTTAAATCTAGAAAATACCAAAAAGTTTTCCGATGAGAAGTAAACGTCGTCCTATGGTATTTTGAAAATAAAAGCACTCACCAGCACCAAAGACAACCATCACACAAACACCAAATTATCAAATTAATATGAAAAAGTTTAAAACCACAATTTTCTATATTTAAATTAGCAGCAACTTAACTTATGTAATAAATTTATTCAAATATTGAAATCATTTATTTTATTTAGTGTTTTTCATGCACAACCCAAAATAGGAAATTTTGGGTGTGACACATCTACCCCACTTAACAAGAATCTCGTCCCGAGATTCGGAGAGACTAGGAAGAAAGATAAAGTTGATTTTGCAAATCTTCACTTTTCCTTCATCAACTTCTATCCAATGATGATGCCACAAACTCAAAACTAACTTGGTAAATGTCTCCTTTAGACCCTTACGATTCTTGTAAATGGTTCTAACAGGTTACCACTCTGAGAAAGGATACCTGCGCTTGACAGTGACTTTGTAATCATGTAGATAGCTGATGCTTCCAGGCGACGAAATAGAACGTATAAAACCTCCATCTTGTATCGTCTTTAGTTCAGCAAACCCCCTTAAGAAGAGATCAACTGGAGAACACCAATGGATAGATTACATTTGCTTCTGAGTGATAACTACCATCATGTCCTTTTACCATCTCAAAGAGATTCATGAGCATATGCAAGAACAAGTAACCTGCACTTCCTCGCGAGCAGAAAAATGGCAGCACGGAAATCCAGTTATAACTTAAGTTCTGGGAATCCGATGATATTGTAGCTTATACCGTTGGAAAGCTTATCAAGTTTACTACAACTTTCTTATAGAACACTTCTCCAGATTCTGTAGTTAAGGTTGTTGAAAACTGTGCACAACAGAAACTATTCCAGGTTGCTGACAGCACAGATGCGTCGTCTTGTGATTTTCATAACTTCCAAACCATAATAGCTATCAGGGTGGTTCTTATGGTCAGAGAAATATATTGAAGTCTACTATTGTCCATAATTTATCCATGATTTTTGGGCTTCTAAAAATAGAGATATAAGCTATGGAAGACAGACTGCTCTAAAAAGACAGGATAAGATAAAAATGAGATTCAGAGAGATTAGAGAGATAGATAACACTAATCTTTAAGTCTTCATGCTTCTTTGCTTTGTGTTGATGAGATATAAGACATGGATCGAGTGTAGCCAAAAGATGACAAGAAAGATAAAGTTTGATCTTCAGTTCTTCGTACCTCGTCGCTTGAGATTAATGATGGTAGCGGACACTACCCCACTTAACAAAGATTTTGTTCCACCTGGCAATGTCATTGAAGGCAACACTTTCTTTAAGGCTTGCTGCTAATGATAAATCCTTCACTTAAAACTTACTAAACATACTTGATATGGGGGTGATGTCATCTAAGTTTTCATGAAACTAACTATAGACTTCCAACATCTCCTTCCTATGTCGTCCATGCTAACTTGTATAGAGTATGTTGAATTGAATGTTGAACTCCCAACTGATGATAGCTTGAAGTGATGACTAGTCCTGACGAATACCCGAGCTTCTTGTAAACGATCCAACAAAGCACTGATCCCAAGCAAACAACACTAGCACTTGAGTAGACTTCCAATCATAGAGATAACCACTTCTTCCAAGTGAAGCACTAGGACATACGAAACATTCATCTTGCAACACTCACAACTTTGCTACCCCTTAAGAAAAAGAAACTAGGGGACACCGCAACTCCTTTCATACTAGATAACCATAATCATCTCTAATGTAAGATTCCAAGGCAAATCAATGAGATTCAAAGATATCCAATGATATATTCACTTATACGAGATAAGGAAGTAATGCAGAAAATTTCTGGGCGAATTTCAATTTTAGTAGTTCAGTAAATCTGGCATAACTCGAGTTACAAAGATCCAAATGAAGTGATCTTTACATGGTTGGAAAGCTTACAAAATTATCTACGACTTTTATTCACAACACTTTTCCAGATTCTGTCAATAAGTTAGTCAAAAACTAAACTTAACCGAAACTATTTCAGGATTCCAGACTGCACAGTGACCCCAACTTGGAACAGGTATACTCTTAGCTCATAATAGATAATAAGGTAAGTCCAGTGGGTTTGGAAAGATACAGAAGTCTAGTTATTCCCAGTAAAATTTCATAAATTTCTCATGTCCATATCTTGAGATATAACAGAAACATTGCAGACTGCTATAGAAATCAGCATGCGGAGTATTACGTAAAACCTACCCCACTTAACATGGATCGAGCTACTCCTCAAGACTTATACCTTCCGAGCCACCTTTGAAACACAAGAACAAGGCAACACACAAGCAACACATCAAGCAAAACAAGCACACATCACATCATCGGTACTACACGTGCTTCTTCAACAATGGTGGTCATCCTAATGGAAGATTATGGATGATGAAAGGCCATTGAATCTTTAGAACAAGATGAGATCAGAAAACTTTTAATAAAAACAACGTAAAACAAAATCCAAGAGAGTAACAAAATAATAGCTCAAAGGAAGCTATATCAAGGAGGGGATACAACAGGACAAGGAAGAGGAAATAGTCAAAATCAATGAGTCAATGGATGACAAAATAGTTTTATAGTAAAAATGAGTTTCAGAATACGTCCAGTGCTACTTGGCATACGTCCTACAGTCAACACCGCTCTGATACCACTCTGTCACACCCGGTTTTCTAAAGAACAAAACTAGGCTAATCATATGTGTGCCCAGGAAGTCCACACATATGCCAGAATGAAAAAGTATCAGAAACAATGTTATTATATAACATATACATAGCTATATTAACACTTACATCAGAGTATCACGGAACAGTGACTAAACTTCAGGCTCCATTCTTCTCAGGGACGGCTGACTGGGGGTAACATATGCCTAGCACTTCTACTAGTCTTCTGGAAACTCCACTACACCTTTGTCCTTCTTCCGAGTAGCATCTTACTACACACTGGAGTGTGGGGGAAATAGCAAGAGTGAGTCCATGGCGAACTCAACAAGTATAACACAGGGTTCATGAGGCTCAAAAAGGCTAGACACTGTTTGACTGCGTTTAGCTTTTAATCATCATATAATTAGCAATTGAGTAGCATCAAGGTAATCCAATCCCATTAATGAATCAATGATCAATTGTAATAAGGATAATGAATAGCATTAATATGAGCATAATAATAATCAATAATAATTAAGCATGCTATAATAATGGTGATCAACTATTCTGTAAGAATCCCCAAGGCCACTCGTATCCGTGAGCACGACTAGTATACCAGTTTTTAACTCTGCGCAGAGGTGTACACTTTCACTGTGAGTCATAACCTCCAAATGCATGGGTTCGCGACTCCCCAAAACATCAGAAATCATATAAAGCCACTTAAAGGTTCGTCTAACAAGTTAGGGCCATTAGATTCACTCGGCAGGCAGATGTAGAACCCCCCTTCCCAGTGGCACAACAACCGCAGCCTATACACACTAAGGACAGAGGCTCGCCCTACACCCAACGTGGCAAGCCGTTCTTACGTCATTTAAGGTAACCACTAACAAGCTAGAAAAGGTCCTTTAAGCAACTAAAGCCAGAGCCATATAGCCCTCACAGTTGTATTGTATATCCCGGTTATCACTTACAGATAAGTCCTTATGGAGAGTAACTAGAGCAACAACAATCATCACAACACAATGCTCTAGTCCCCTTTGTCAATAGTAATAAAATCATCTTAATGGTTGATTGCTTAACCCATTAGTCAAATTACAAGATCATTGTGCATAATTTAGCACTAGCAACAACTACCCAAATGCACAATCCAAAGGTGACAAGGAAATAAGATATCAATAGCTAAGTTATAATCTCTATGGTTGTCAAGGAGGACACATGCATATGTATGATAATTTCAGTGAATAGGACAACAAGGATAGTCCCATGTTATACTTGCCTTGATCAAAGCTTTCGTGATGATATTGCTGGTCTGGCTCAAAATAATACTCCTGATCGTCAAGAAACTGCTCACCGTCTATTCTCGATCATCAATCATCAACATACAATCATCCGAGCAATCATACACAAAGCAAACAAAGAGACATAATTAAAACAGTACACCAACAGTAGCAAAACAGTATAAAAAGTTTGTAAAACTCTTCTACACGTTACTACGATCACACAGACGTAAAGATCACGAAATTCGGAGTTAAAACGTGAAAGTTATGAATTTTCTAAGATTTCCTATAGATAAATAATTACTTTAATATAAACTCGAAAATTAAATTTCCCAAACCTACTGTACAGCTATACTAACATGTAGAGCTCGCAAATACAAACCTAACGCAACTTGAACGGGTCAAATCGGAGTTAAAACGGAGATTTTATGATCAAAACAAGATTAGTAGCAAAACTGTAAATAGTATCATCTTCTACCTTGGGCTTGAAGGAGTTCCGGTCAGCCATGGTGGAACCTCGCTAGAGAGAAGCAAGATGAGATGGGAACTCGATGAAATGGCGATGGATTCACGCAAACGAATATACCACGGTGTAGAGAACGGCGAGGGCTACCTCTTGGTGGTGGTGGCCGGCGTTGGGACGCGACGGTTTGGCCGGAAAAGCTCGTCGGAAGTTCACCGGAACGCAAGCTGTAGATGCAGAACTTCGGCGAGAGGTGGAGGGAGCTACGAGCGACGGCTCGCGATAAGGGTTGTACTTCTGAAACCAGGGCGTCAAGGGCTACGCCGTCATATATATAGTCATAGAGTTTGGAAACTTTTCAGATTTTCTTAATTTCGGGATTATTTTAATTCCGCGAATAAAATAATTCCAGAAAATAAAAAATTACCTTTTTGGCCACGAAAAATTGCCCAGAGTTCAGAAAAATCATAGGAAAAATCCTGGAGACTCTTGGGGAGATAAGGAACTCAACAAAAGGAGTTTGGACTCATGAAAAGATTGATGAAGAGATCAAGGAAAAAGATTAAGCTCACGAAAATTGAAAATTTAAATCCAGAAAATACCAAAAAGTTTTCCGATGAGAAGTAAACGTCGTCCTATGGTATTTTGAAAATAATAGCACTCACCAACACCAAAGACAACCATCACACAAACACCAAATTATCAAATTAATATGAAAAAGTTTAAAACCACAATTTTCTATATTTAAATTAGCAGCAACTTAACTTATCTAATAAATTTATTCAAATATTGAAATCATTTATTTTATTTAGTGTTTTTCATGCACAACCCAAAATAGGAATTTTTGGGTGTGACATTGTCACATATGAGTTATGCATTTGGGTAGCTATTGCTAGTGCTTAATTATGAACAATGATCTTGTAATTTGATTAATGGATTAAGCAACCAACCATTAAGTTGATTTTATTACTGTTGAAAGGGGCTAGAGCAAGAGGTTATATTGTTGCTCTAGTTACTCTCCGTAAGGACTTACCTGTAAGTGATAACCGGGATTGACAGTATAGCTGTGAGGGCTATATGGCTCTGGCTTTAGTTGTTTAAAAGGCATTTTCTAGCTTGTTAGTGGTTACCTTAAATGGCGTAAGAATGGCTTGACACGTTGGGTGTAGGACAACCTCTAGTCTATGAGTATAGCCGAGAAGGAATTGTGCCATTTGAAAAAGGGGTTCCTACATCTGCCTGCCGAGTGAATCTAATGGTCCTAACTTGTTAGACAAACTTTTAAATGACTTTATATGATTTCCGATGTTTTAGGCCTTGCAAACCCATGCATTTGGAAGTCATGACTCACAGTGAAAGTGTACACCTCTGCGCAGAGTTTAATAAACTGGGTATACTAGCCGTGCTCACGGACACGAGCGGCCTTGGGGATTCTTACAGAATAGTTGATCACCATTGTTATATCATGCTTAATTATTATTGTTACTATTATGCTCATGTTAATGCTATTTATTATTCTTATTACAATTGATCATTGGTTCATTAATGGGAATTAGAATACCTTGATGCTACTCAATTGCTAAGTAAATGATGACTAAAAGCTAAACACAGTCAAACAGTGTCTAGCCTTTTGTGCCTCATGAACCCTATGTTATACTTGTTGAGTTCGATATGGACTCACTCTTGCTATTTTCCCAACACTCCAGTGTGTAGTAAGGTGCTACTTAGAAGAAGGATAAAGGTGTAATGGAGTATCCAGAAGTCTATCTGAAGTGCTTGGCATACGGAGCCACCAGTCAGCCGTCCCTGAGAAGAATGGAGCCTGAAGTTTAGTCATCGTTCCGCGATACTCTAATGTAAGTGTTGTTATAGCTATGTATACGTTATATAATAACATTGTTTCTGATACTTTTTCATTCTGACATATGTGTGGACTTCCTGGGCACACATATAATTAGCCTGGTTTTGTTCTTTAGAAAACCAGGTGTGACAACATCCTTCAATCCTCTAACTAAGTCATGCCTTAAAAGTTTGTTCAATTGTTTCATTCCAACATGACCAAGCCTTCTATGCCACAACCAACCCATACTAGATTTGCTAAGCAAGCATGATGTCAATTGTGTCTTACTATCATTGAAGTCAACCAAGTATAAGCTACCATGTCTAAATCCTTTGAATATCATGTTTGTACCATCAACACTAACAACTTCAACATCATCACTACCAAATATGCATTTGAAACCGAGATCACAAAGTTGTGCTATTGACAATAAGTTGAAGTCCAAGCTCTCAATTAGCAACACATTGGATATGCTCATGTCATTGGAGATAGCAATTTTACCAAGCCCTTTGACATTGCCTCTCTTGTTGTTGCCGAAAGTAATAGCATCAAAACCACCATTTTGACTTGTACAATTGATTTGAACATACAAGAATCCCTGATCATATGTTGAGTGCACCCACTATCAAGCACCCAATGCCTTCCTCCGGCTTTATAATTGACCTACAAAACAAGATCAATTCTTTTTAGGTACCCAAACTTGTTTGGGTCCTCCAAGGTTAGTGACCAAGCTCTTTGGTACCCAAATGGCTTTCTTCTTTGAGCCCATCCATGGTACACCAATGAACTTAGCATAAACACCATTAGTACCCTTGGTAAGCACATAGAAAGAGTCAAGCTTAATTGAGGATACTTTAGCATTAGATTTCTTGTTCACGCAATGTTGCTCTATATGACCAACTTGCTTGCAACTTTTGCAATAGCTACCATTGTTCTTCACAAATCAAGTCTTGTGAGGAGCAAAAGTGGCCTTGCCTTTCTTGGGGTTATAGCCCAATCCCTCTTTATAGAGAGAAGCCCTTTGACTACCCAAGCACATAAGCAAGCGGTCCTCGCCACCATAAGCCTTAGCCAAGGTGTGATTGAGCTCTTTTACCTCCTTCTTGAGATTTTCATTCTCAACTATTAGTGTGGAGTCACAAGTGAAACCATCACTACTAGATGAGGATGATGTAGATGAGCTACATGAAGAGTTAGTAGGAACAACAACAATAGGCTTATGAAAAGATTCATCAATTATATCACATGATATGCCTATGTTGCAAGTTTTAGCTTTCTCAACATTAGTTGGCATGTTTTCACATTTTTCAACTAGAGAGGAATGAGCTTCTTCAAGCTTAGAGTGAGACTTTTGAAGTTTCTTATGGTCTACCTTTAGACTCTCATAAGATGCCCTAAGCTCATCAAGTTCTTACATAAGATTTTTCTTATCCTTAAGCAAGCCCTTACACTCTTTTCTAGATTCTTTAAAATATTGAGTGCAATCTTCTAGTGTAGTGATTAGTTCATCTTTAGTGAATTCTTCTTCATCACTATCACTATCACTAGCATTATTATGATCACTCTCATCGTCGGATGATACCTTAGCGGCCTTAGCCAAAAAGCACGATGGAGTGTCAAAGAGGGAGACCTTCTCTTGGATGGCAATGCTAGCATGTCCCTTCTTCTTGCTCTTGTTGTCATCCTCATCATCACTTGAGGAATCATCACTATCCCATGTAGCAACATGAGAATCATTCTTCTTTTTATGAGAGCTCTCCTTCTTTTCATGCTTCTTCTTTTGCTTCTTCCTCTCCTTCTTGATAGCATCTTCATCATCACTATCATAAGGACACTTTGCAATGAGATGGTCCTTGCTATGGCATCTAAAGCATCTCATGGTATGCTCATTCTTCTTGGATGAGTTCTTCCTCCTTGCACGATAGCCTTTCTTCTTCATGAATTTGCCAAATTGCTTGACAAAGAGAGCCATCTTCTCATCAATGTCATCACTATCATAAGAGCTTAAGTCTTTATCATTTGATGATTCAATCTTGGACTTGCCCTTGGATGTGGTGGCTTTGAATGCCACACTCTTCTTCTTTTCATCATCTTTCTTCTCATTTTCCTTCTTCTTCTTGACCAACTCATCCTTCTCATCATCTTCTCTATATGAATCATCAGTCATCACTTCTTGAAATACTTGTTGAGGAGTTGAATCCTTCAATGTAGTCCTCACTAGCACGGTGATCAATGTATCAAGCTTCTCAAGAACTTCATAGAGAATTGGTTGTCCTTGACCTCCTCACCAAGTGCCTTGAGCTCATTGACAATGACTTGCAACCAATGAAACATTTTTGGTACACTCTCATCATCTTGCATCTTAAAGCTTGAAAATTTTTCTTGCAAGATATATACTTTAGCGGTCTTTGTGCCTTCGGTGCCCTCAAATGTTTCTTCTAGCTTGGCCCAAGCATCATGAGTAATTTCAATGTTCTTCACTTGCTCAAATGTCTTGTCATCTAGTGCCTCATGAAGAGCACTAATGGCAATGTCATTGCATTGGAGCTTCTTCTCTTCCACTGGTATAGGTGCTTCCGGATTAGCAACCTCAAATTTTATTTCGGTGACCTACCACACTTCTCTATTGATTGACTTGAAGTGTGCGGTCATCTTAACCTTCCAATATGCATAATTTGTGCCATCAAAGTGAGGTGCCTTCTTGGTGTTGTTGATGTGCAAGCTTAATTGAGTCATTTCTTTTTCACCGTAGGTTGTTAAGCCTCAAATAAACGGTGCCTCGGCTCTGATACCACTTGTAAGGTCCAAATGGCTAGAGGGGGGATGAATAGCCTATTTAAAAATCTACAAGCTTCACTAAACAACCATGTTAGTATAAAAGATGGCTAAGCTAATTCTAGCACTAGCTCAACTACACTATGCAAGCCACCTATACAATTCTAGTGAAGCAAGGCTATGGTCTCTAATACACACCAACAAGGCTAAGTCACAAAGCTACTTACTCCTATGTGATAAAGGCTACACTAAGAAAACTACACAAGGACTAGTACAAGAAAGTAAAGAGCAAGTGACTTGATTCTTATACCAACGATGTAGAGAAGCAATGCACTCAAAGAATCAATCACAATGAGCAATCACAAGAGAAATCCTTGACAAAGAGATGACACAAGATTTTTTACCGAGGTTCACTTGCTTCCCGGCAAGCTACTCCTCGTTGTGACGATGCACCCACTTGATGGATCGTGAGCTAATCAACTATCAAGAGTTGAACCCTCAGCGGGTGCCGCACATCCACTCACAAGATGGGGATCCTCCAAGCCACGAGCTCCACTAGAGTAGCCAATTTACGAACTCCCATGGGGAAGGCTGAAGAACCCCTCACAATCGCTTGGTGAGGCCCGAAACAATCTCCAATCATGAGCTCAACACCACTACTGCTCCAAGCCATCTAGGGTGTCGGGTTACACCCAAGAGTAACAAGCAATCCGCAGCAAACTCAAGAATCAAGTGTCACTAGATGCAACTCTCAATGCAATGCACTTGAATCTCACCCAATCTCTCTAGAGTATGCAACCAAGCAAGGAGATGAGTGGAGGGAGTGTTCTGTAGCTCAAAGTGTGCCTCAATATCTCAAATGTGAAAGAGTTTACCCCCAAGGGCCCACCACCTCTTATTTATAAGGTTTCACTCAAGAGCTAGCCGTTATCAACTTCACTGGACGATTTTCGGGGGTGACAGATGCTGCACAGTAGCGTCTGTCGCCAAGCCGACAGATGCATGCCCAACATCTGTCGCGTTCTCCTCGTGCCACGTGTTCTTAGTTAAATGTGACCTGTTGATCTCCAATGGTCGGCTCAGCTCATGCTCGGATAGGCGATGTAACGGACGCGACACAGTACCACATCAGATGCGGCACCAGACGCAGTCTAGAGAATGTGTTTTCGCGCTGAGCCGTCAGACGCGTACGCTACTAGGCCGATAGACGCAGCAACGAGTGTCTGTCGCTCACACTCTCGCATGCTCATGCAGTTCCACAGCGTCAGACGCGTCTATCACGACCGACAGACGTGGCACAGAGAGGCTATTTGCGCGCCAGACCGTCAGACGCGTCCGGTGCTAAGCCGAGTAACGCGTCTATCGCGTTATGCCGCGCCGCACCTAAACACCCGAGCTGCAACACATGACAGACGTGGCAATAGTGCCATACACGGCGTCTGTCGCGGTCACGTCCCCGCGTCTGTCACACCCGCACACATAGGCCGAGCTAGGGTTTGGCGTCAGACGCCGCACCCTGCGTCTGTCGCCAGCAAGCCGAGCGTCTGTTGCTTGTTTCTTCGTGATGCTTCGTCAAAAACTCATTCCGCTTGATTTTCCCTTTCACATATGAGCTAGACTAAGTATGTGTATCACTAAAGCACATGTTTTAGCTCATGAAACACTTCCGTGCTTTCACCACTTTTTCAACCTACGGCGCAATAGAAAATAGACATTTCATTTCCTCGAAAACGCTTGAATCCCATGCTCGCAAGCTCAGCGGGAGGGAGAGCGAACCCCAAACCCCTCACTACCGCTCAAACACCGCCGCCTTCGCAAATGTGCCAACACCATTATGTGTAAAACTCCATGTGTATATGTGTTAGCATTTTCACAATCATTTTCCAAGGCAATATGTTAGCTCTCTGTTGACGATGGTTATCTACCATAATAAAGGGTTAAAATAAATATATAAAGGGCTAATAAATGATCACCAACATAGGTTTAGGGTGTCAACTAATGAAATTCCATGAGTTTTGGTGAATCTATATTTTGCTGGGGGTTATCAGAATAATTCAGAAATTGATATCTTCCACGAGAAGGAACCCATGTCAATCGGCCTAATCTCCACGTCATGAATATGCAAGAGGCTTCTAGAGGATACCAGAGGACTCCACGAGGAGGGCCACCATGAGGCGCCGCCAGGTGGGGCCGACCGGCCTCAACCCTAGGCCGACCGGTCCCTGGCTGCCGCCCCTCGGCTCCTTCCTTTGCAAGCTACTTCAACCGCCTCTAAGGATGCATCCTAACCCTATGTGAAGGTCAGTTTGATCCAAGGGCCACGGTTCCATGCTCTGGGCTATATAAACGAGGCCCCAGACCCCCCTCCAAAGGGGAGTTCATTCAATCAATCATCAACCAGAAAGCAGAAGACCAACCAGCAACTCTCATCTCCTTAGAGCTCCATCAGATCTAGGCATAGCTAGATTAGAATTAGAAGTAGAGGAGTCAAGCAGCCTTAGGCTCCAGATCTAGTCAAGAGGAGCTTGTTAAATCCAGTTCTTCTCTCTTGTATCAACATTGTTCTTTAGATATTCATCTAGTTCATCAGTTCTTCTAGTTCTTGATCTAGTTCATGTTTTAGTTCTTCATGTTCTAATTGTTTATGTTCTAGTTCGTAATTGTTCTAGTTCAACATTGTCTAGTTCTAGTTCATTGTTCTTGATCATTATTCTTGATACATTAGATATGATCTTGTTCTTAATCTATATTATATCCTTGATTATTATGAGATTAGTCTGCTTTGATTATATATTTGGCATAGATAGTTTATCATTATGTTTATACACATATTTGCAAAGCACTCACCTTATTGAGTCATGGGTGGGTGGTCAACATTGTGTAAGTGTGGTACTTATACACTGTTTACCTGCAAATGCACTCTATACTCCGGGCCATGTGGTAGATCGCGGGTGTGACATTCCTGTTGAGTCCTTTGTAGTCCACTCCCCGAGTGTAGAATTTAGTAGAACGCGGTCTCATTACTTAGTTGTTACTCTGTTTCTCAGCTTTGTAATGGAGATGTTCCTTGTTTATGGATATGAGATAACCTAGCCAATGATTGCCTGATATAATTGCACTAATCAATGTAGATTATGACTAATAGTTAATAGATTACTTAGGAGTTATTCTCTTACTTTATATTCTGATCAATGACTTGCCATAGTAGTACTGCTCTTAAGGAATATCATCTCAATGGTCTGATTATCATATATTTTATCTCTTTTTATTTGATTGATTCCTGTTTGAGAGCAAAGGATAGTGATTTTGAATATTCATATCACATGTGTAGAGTAGCCTTTAATTAATATGTGCCCCTCTGTTTGTTCTCCTTTGGTTAAATATAAATAACGATACCAAGGATAAACTTTGGTGAAATACTACAACGGGTGTATTTATCTGTGCGTTTGCGGATATATATTTTAGTATCTTTATATAGTTAAGTGGCATGAGTACAATACAACCACACTCTTGGTGTCATGTTGGGGATGACAACCTAACGCGAGTGATGCTAAGAAGTGTCAACACTCTCTACTAGATCCTAATGCATATGCTCAAGAAGATGACCTACACTACTACAAAACAAGGATATTGTATCACTTTCTTGTAACACATTAACCAATGTGTTCTAGTGAAATTTTATAGTAACACAAATAGTGTGTTACAAACTTTGCTTGTAACACCAAAAACTTTTTTTATAAAAATGTGTTACTGACAATAATTGTAGCAACACAAAATTAATGTTACAAGCAAAATGTTACAAAAGTGTACTATGTTGTAACACATAAATGGAACATATAAAATGTGTTACAAAAATATGCACTGTAGTAACACAAAATAATGTTACAATCCAATTGTTACAAAGATTCATCGAGCAATTGTCCCCCGGGCTCTTTGTTTTGCTCGCTCGCTTCCCCGCGCAACCCCATATTGTGTAAGAGTTTTATAAGATGTTGTTTCCTCATGACAACCCCATATTGTGTATCCACGCAGCATTCCATGACACACTAAGTGATCATACACTGTTTCTTGCATGTGTAAGTGTCTATTGACACATTTGACACATGGGCAGTGAATCTTTACATCGGACCTTTTCCCACTGTGGGCAAACTTAATAAAACCCTCTACTCCAGCTATGTAGCCATCACTTGGTCTTTCGGATTGCAACAACCTCTTAATAGCACTTAAGTCCATTTATTCACTGAAAACAAGAAATACTATCACGACATTAGTGATATATACTTCAATATCTAGGAAAGAATGTACGGATCAAATTAATACATATCATTTTCACAAGAAAAATAATAATGTACGGATCAAATTAACTTGGCATGGGAGAAAACGTTGCAAGATAAATTTAAGGGTGTCCTACATATTATAATTTTTTTAAGAAAACCGAATTATTTCAATTTTCAGCATAATAAAACGACATATCGAAATCTAATTTCCATTATTTTTATCTTTCTGATTCAAGAATTTAAAAATAAAATAAAATGGAGATCCGATACAATCTATGTCTCTACATTCTACAAGGTACCACGTGAGTTGTGACCTTGTACCGTTAATAATGTATAAAAAAAATTAATAATTAATTTCTATATAACTAAGAAAGGAATTTAACATTTATAGTTAAGTAAAATATAACCAATGATAAATAATATTATTTTTATTTTAATATGTCGAGAGAGTTTATATATACTTATATTTTCATATCTTACTAGATATATGACCGTGCATCGCATTGCGGTCATAATTTTTTGAATTGAACCTTAGTAATCAGATACGGACGCATGAGCTCTAAGGACTTCGTATCTAACGCGGACACGTGGATCCGGTGTTCGTATTGGAATCGGGTAGAACGCGAACGTGTGAGCTCCGAGTGCAGTACGTATGATTTGTATCGGATGCAGACGCATGACCAACGATCAAGATTTGGTATCACCAGATAGATGATGACTTTAGAGTCTTTTGAAGTGTTGAGATAGAGATTGTATGACTATGATAGATAAAGTCCATTCCCATACTTGAGTTAGAATATTGTATACAAGTATTTAGTGGGTCCGATTCTACAAAAGTGCAAAAATGTTTTAAGTGAAACATTATTTCATTCTAAAAAAGTGCAAAATTATTTCAAGAAAATACATATTGAAATGTTATTTTAATCCTTGAAATTTCAAAAATTCATACCTTTTTATTCGAAACTTTGTTTTCATCGGATGCAATTGATAACCAATACTCCGGCCTTGCAAGCTGCCTCAAGGCTATGAGTTCGGATAAAAACACATATGCTTATGTTCCCGTGCAACGCACTGGCACTATTCTCGTCGACACGCGCCCGCCATGGTCATGTCCGAGCTCCAGCTTCTCGCAACCTCAGCTCACCACTGTGGGCACCGCCTCTCTGGCTTGGACGCGAGCTCGAAAACAAATGAAGGGCACGTGCTCACTGGGAAAATATCCCCATGCGCGGCAAAATATCCGCCACCGGCGAACCGCCATTGGCGCCTATATATAGGCCCTCTTCCGCTGCAACCATCACCGCCCCGAGCTCTGCCCTAGCGTGGAACACGCTTTCTCCCCCCTTGCTGCACTCCTCCCCTCCAATTTCCCCTCCTCCCCTTTTTCCCACCTCGAGCTGCCAATCGCCGACGCCGCCGCCAAGGCCTGCAAGGTAGAACGGCGCTCCTGCCTCCGACGAACTCGTCACCAGCATGCTCGCCAACCCTCCTCCACCTTCCCCAACACTCCCAGCCCCTATTCCCTCTCAGCACCGCCCCTCCCCGCTACGCACTCAGCACCACACCGCTCGCTCTGCCACCCGCCGCCAGCGAGGTTCAACCGAACCTCCCCGGGCGCTGCGGAACCCCATCCCGAGCACCGTCGTCAAGAATCCGCCACTGACCACGCCGACGGCGAGGATCCCGGCAAACTTCCCGGCCATGCTTTGTTCTCCGCCGAGCAGGGCACCGGCATCAAGGCTGTCACCTCCGTTCCCTCTTTCCGTCTCTATTCTATGGGCCCGAGGCAGCACCGGCGTCCACGCCGTTAGGCGGAGGCTAACGGAGACGTTGATGTGCCGGACCCACGTGGCATTTATGTGTTAACGTTAATATTAAAATTAAAATTAATATTATTCATTACTTTAAAATAGATTAATTTGATAAATATTATTAATTATCACAAAAACCAATATACATAGTCATAACTTTTACATAGATATAAGCACCGGAAATCCAGTACCAAGAGGCGTGGAACATTAGTTTCCCTCCTTAAAAATTTGACAAATTATTTCCCACCAAATTTTCCCTCCCAAGAATCCATTTGCCGCTCCGTAGCAGTGACGATAACAGTCTACTTTTGTCCACCACAAGTAGAACAACAAAGAAACAAAAGGTATCTATGAACCATACTTTGCTATAATTATAGTAGAATTTATCTTATTATTTCATACTTTATTTTATATATATGTGTAAGGGTCAGCATGGAGGGCCTAGAGAGACTACAACCATTGCACACCGGGAGGTGGCTCATGACAAGGCTACATGCTACAAGCGTCAAACACTTAAACAACTTCCTCTAATGAAGGTAGATGAACATAATATTACTTGTTCTAATTGCATGATCATGATGTACAACTAAAGGTTGTTGGTCACTAAGAGATTATGTCAAATTGATGTAGGCTGGGTCCATGGTGCTATTAATGACTTCAAATTATCCTAATAAGGCTCATGTGGCCTATGCAACTCTCTTGAGCACAGATCCAGAAGCCACTGTTGATGGAGTTAAGACAGGAAGTCAATTCTACAAAGTGCGTATCAATCATGTTATCGCAAAAGATGAGCCATTAGTAAGGCCCATGCCTAGGTGCAACAATATTGGTGATGCTCAAGCCAAAGGAGTCTCAATTGCTTGGCCTTCAATGTTTGTATGTTCAAAATAGTTTTCATAACTTTAAATCAATGAACATATGGCCAATTTATAATATTACAGCTTATATTTTCTTTGCAGGTTGAATTGATTAATGGTTGAACTCCTACATCAATGTGTACAAGAAGAAGTAATGGACTTTATGAATCCTAGCTAGTTTTTAAATTTTTCTTTCTAGTATGGACTATGTGTATTTGCTCTCTAGAGCCATATCGTTATGTACATAAACTATGATTTGATCTAAACAAGCACTATGTTTGAATTCATCCTACAATATGTGGATCTTTCTATAATTATGGAAAATTATGGTTTATGTGATTTTGCTACGTCTCGTGTTTGTGTGATTATATAATAATCCGTGTGCCATATGTATAGGCAAAATAAATATTTATTTCATAATCTAAATATGTTACAATAGCTATAGATAAGTGTTACAAACCATGTGTTCCTTTGTTCCTTACTGTGCTCTATCATAATGTAGAAGTGTTACTAGATGTAAAAAAGTGTTACAACAAACAATCCCTGGAACACTAGGCAAATGTTCCAATAAATAAATAAATGTGTTACAAACTATGCGTTCTACCATAATACCAAGTGTTACTAAAGCAAAAAATAAGTGTTACAGCAAAAATCATTGTAACACTAGACAAATGTTCCTGTAGACAAGCAGATGTGTTACAATAAACCAGTCTATAGTAACGCGGCCAATTGGAACACATAAAAAAATGTGTTACTAAGAGAGCCAGTAACACTTTTTCTAACCTATAGTAACACAAGTTGGTGTTACTATATCTCTGCGGTGTAGTAGTGCTAGTAGCACTTGATCCACGAGCTAAACGTGATTGCCCCTCTTGATAGTCGGCTATCAATCCTAAACCCGGTCAATCACTTCTCTACTTATCTTAGACCGGCAAAAGCAAACCCTATGATTATACCTTTGCCTTGATCACTTTGTTCCATGTCCATCTCCACATGCTTGATCACCTTGATCATCATTTTATGTGCATCTCCACCTCTTGTGATCTTGTGGCCATCACTTCATACCACATGCACCTTCATCACATGTGTTGCTTATGCCTAACTTAAACCACTTAACACATGGCATTAGCAACTTAGTGTTATTAATTACAAAAATCAAACTTGGGCTTTCACCCCGGCCACGCCCTTGCTGCCTGTGACGAAGGAAGGAGGAAGAAGGAAGAAGGAAGAAGAGAAAGGGGAAGAAGGAGGAAGAAGGAAGAGGAAGAGGAAGAGGGAAGAGGGAAGAGGAGGAAGAGGGAGGAAGAAGAAAGAGGAAGGAGGTGGAGGGCGAAGGAGAAGGGGGAAGGAGGAAGAAGAAAGAGGATGAAGAAGGAGGAGGTTCCCCGGCCATCGCCTCGTGTCGTTCGTCGTGTTCGCCACCGTCTTCTCCGCGTGGCATCCCCGTCGACGCATGTGCCGCGACTAGGTATATCACCCCTTCTCTGGTTGTCGGCTCGTGCTATTCTGGTTATCGGCCTTCGTGCCGTTGTGACTGTCGGCCTTCGTGTCGTTGTGATTGTCAGCCTTCGTGCCATTGTGAATGTCGACCTTCATGCCGTTCTTTTTGCAGGTTTTCAAAATCTCCCCGTGCAGGGGAGGTTCTGCCAAAATTTTTAACTTATAGTTTTATGTTTCTTCTTTTGTAGAGACGAGCCCATCGGAGGTGACTTGGAGGACCCTGATCGTGTTCGTCGGCGTCGCGGGTCTACCTGCACTGCGTCGCCTCGCCACTGCCCCGCTAGCCTAACTTCACCGGCCCCCTAGGTATAACCCCTCTCTCCGTATCATGGTCTTAGGTCGCGTATCCCAGTTAGGCGTCTCCCGTCTAAAAGAGATATGGTTGGAGGTATGCAGGTTTTTGCATATCTGCGACCGTATCTGTTTCGGATTGTCCATGTTTTTTAGACAGCCCGCGGATGCGTAGATGGGTTAGTTTCCATGGTCCGCTTCGGTCCTAGAAGGTGTTTCGGCATCACCCCCTGTTGTTCTCCGGATACACACTCTCCCTTGCAGGACGTATATCGAGAGAACAACGGGGAGGTGCTGCCAAAATTCCGTCTTGGATAGGAGCGGAGCATGGAAACTAACCTCATCTATGGATCCGCGGGTGGGATTAGGACCTATCCTCACCTATTAGAGAGTAGGAACACCACGTAGATGCAATTGTCTGGTCACTCATGTCTGCTGATACGTTTGTTAAAGGATGGAGGATCGTGAGTGGATGAACACGCTCCGGAGAGACGAGTACGATTTCGACCCGATGTTTATAGTCAAGGTTGAAGAGTTCTTAAAGCATGCAGTTGGCGAGAGTGCTGGAGGCCATTCTCTAGTGGTTTGTCCCCGCAGCGGTTGTGACAACATGAGAAGGAAAGATAGGTTCACCATGGGTAGACATTATGAAGTCTGGATTTACTCCGGGCTACCACCGGTGGATCCACCATGGTGAAGCCGATCGTATCAGGGAGGAGGTGATCAAACCACGGCTCGAGGCTTTCGATGATGATGCCGGGGTACCTGACATGATGGATGACTTTCACCAAGCTCAGTTCGCTGAATGCCGTGAAAAGGAGGAGATGGAGGCTGCCGTAGATGCCTTCTACCTGATGTTGGACTCGGCACAGAGACCCCTTCATGACCGTACTAATGTTTCTCAGCTGGATGCCATTGGTTGCGTAATGGGGTTGAAGGCCGAGTTGAACCTAAGTCGAGAAGGCTTCGACAAGATGGTGGCCGTGTGGAGCGATATGCTACCGGCGACACATATTATGCCGAAGAACTTATATGAGTCAGAGAAGCTCCTTATTGCATTGAAGATGCCCTATGACAAGATACATGTATGTCAAGCTGTTAGGTATTCCAGGGCCTTTGGTTATCTTTTGGCTTCTAGGAAGCTAGAGCTGCTCCCATAAGCTAAACCAAAGGCACCCTGAAGCCAAGAGTATGACCGAGGAAGAATTGCGGGAATACAGGAAGGAAGACTAGAATTTGATAAGGCACCTCTTGCATACAATGACGAGGCATGCAAATATCTATTGGAGCACATGGAAGAGATCGCACAATTGTCGACAAGTTTGCGTTGACCGTGTAAATATTACAAAATAGAGATCAGTAAGGAGCAAATAATGTTTGGAGTTAGAGTATCAATAAAGATATTTTGTCATATTGAAGAAACAATATGGGTCTTCTGGGACTCCTTGTTTAATTTTTACCAGAGGCGCCATGTGGACTATGTAAGGACCCTCGCCAGACAATGTTAAATCGTAGTAAAAAACTAGGAATGTTAAACCGTAGTAAAAAACTAGGAGGTTAAGTTTCTAATAATCTCATGCATTGCCTTTATAGAGTATTGTAAGAAAAGTGTGATGTATAGAACATACCAGAAAACTTTCCCGATAGATCGTATGGACAATTATACCCTACATGAGCCGCCAACCAACGAGCTTTTGCAGTTTCAACGTGATACATATATATAAAATGCACGAATTCAGCGGCAATGATTTTGATTGGGTATAATTTTGGACGCACACAACCCACATACTCCACACTCACACCACACGCACACCTATAGAATTCAATGGCAATGATTTGAGCACAAGAGAAAAACTGGTCTGATCCATGGTTTTCATTTTATTTGCATTCGTCAAACAAGTTGTTGTTTTCAGCAACACATGTTAATTGTGTAAATACCTTTTTGCTTCAATGACAGCGAGTAGAGCTTCACGAGCGTGGGCTGCTAGAGTCCAAGATCAAAGGAATGCGCGAGACCAACTTGCTGGGTTCCTCATAGATGAGGTGTTTGAAGAGAAATCACAGTTTTACATTTTATATGGAGACAAAAACTAATTTGTAGTGCTTTATTTGTTATTCCAACTAAATCTTGTGTGTATATATACATTATTGATGTTTTAGGTGATATATGTAACTTGAATAATCTTGTATATCTGGTTCATTATATCTAGTGTACCTGGGGCATTATAATTCCCTGATGTGTTATATATCTGGTTTATTATAATTGTCTATTGTGTTATATCTCTAGTGTATCTAGAGCCTTATAGTACTCACTGCCGGGTTTGATATTGAGCCAATAGTGACACTCACAAATTAACCAAATTAACTGCCAGGTGTGCTCTCAAGCCGACAGTGATGTCATGAGTGTCGTTGTCGGGTTAAAGCATGATCCGACGGTGATATCTTGGCAAATGGGATATGGAAATAATAAAAGGGTGATATTGTATCCTAGACATTCATTTTTCACACCTCATTTAATCCTAGCCATTTATTCATTTCCCTTTCCCTATCCCACCCTCTATATCCCAATATCCAAACGACACCAAGTTTCACGGTTGGACCATCTCCCAACCGTGCAGTGACTGCCGATTTATGTCCCAACTCAACAGTGATATCCATAGATATGACTATCGGCTGATGTTTTGACCCAACAATGATAGTTTATTATCACTGCAGGGTCACCAAACTGGCATAATAATAGGCCACACCCCATCACTACATTATCCTCTGCTGGTATAAATTCCGGTAGTGATGGGAGTTCTGAGCCGGTAGTCATCCATGGTTTTGGCGTAGTACAGCAGCTATTCATGTCACTGTATACATATCAGTCCACACAAGCACCTTAATGAACATCAAAATAGAAAACAAGTTTTATGCAAATGACTCTCTAAATGTTGATTTAGAGAATGAGCTTTAAAAAGTTTTTCGGAGATACTCTAAAGTGCACATGGGTACAATATATCCTATCTGTACACGACAGAGCAGCAATAGCTTTTCACCAGCACATGAAAACAAAAAAAACTAAAAAAAACTTGTCAAAAAAAGAAAAGAAAAATCTACAGAGGGTTCGAGGCTCAAGAAGCTCCCCGTGACCCATCCACTCGTTCCTTGTAGTGTGCTCTGCTCTTTCCGTCCTAAATTATAAGTGTTTTTTTACATAGTATCTCTACACATCAATGTATAGAAAAAAAAAGTCAAAGGAACTTGTAATTTTCAACGGATTGAGTACCTACTGTTCTAATGATTTCACTGTACCTATGTCCGGATGCATGGAATATTAGATGAACATTTTCCTATAGAGATAGCAGCGTTGTTTTTTTACATATCTTTTCTACTATAATGGAACACTTAAATTATACTTCGTCCACCCAGTAAAACATCCCCGCTGAGAGCCTCCGACCATTATGCACCCAGTAGAATGTACACAGTAAATTATCTATGTCAAAATCAAGGGCTACGAGATAATTTCTTCTGGCTTCAACCCAATCCTACATCCACGATCGCTCCGAGGCTTCAACGCAGGCTTCAACGCACCCTCTCGCGCCCGCGATCTCCTCCGCCCAGGGTCGCTCCAGGCTTCAATCACCGATCACCAAAAAAAAAAGGAAGAACGAAACCACCCAAAGCCGCCGGTGCTCCGCCACATCCCCGCCTCCGTGAGCGCTGCGGCTTCAACGCTCGCGCCGGCGATCTCCTCCCCCCGGGGTCACTCCCAGGCTTCAATCACCGATCGCTGAAAAAAGGGAAAGAACGAAACCTTCGCGGTCGGTGCTGAGGACGAAGCCGCACCGATCGCCCACGACCTTCACGAGCGCCGCTGTCGGTGCTGAGGAGGAAACTGCCGAGGGGAGGACGAAGCGCCGCCGATCACCCACGACCTCCACCCCGCTGCTGCCGACGTCGATCTCCTCCTCCACATCCTCCCCGCCGACAAGATTCGCAGGAGGACGCCGGCGCCGTGGGTGCCCTTCCCCTGGAGCTGTCTTCTCGGTGAACCCCGCGAGGCCGCGACGTCCCAGATCAGTCTCATCGAGTTCGCGGTAACGCCCTCTTCCTCCCGGTGTTTTTTTCCGCGTCGAGTTTCATGAACGACAGCGCTGGTTCGTCGTTTTCGGGCGAACTCACCTCGCCCGGCGATCGGCATAAGCGCCCAGGTGAGCAGCAGCGCTGACGTGTTGTGCTTGTGCCCCGCGAAGAAGAACGTCTTGCACTCGTCGATCACCAGCTGCAGGTCATAGCTGAACTGCTGCTCCGCCTGCTGTGCTGTCCCGCCGCCGGTCCGTCCAGGTGAGCACCAGCGCCGCCGACGTGTCGTGCCCCGCGAAGAAGAACGTCTTGCACTCGTCGATCACCAGATGCAGGTCATAGCTGAACTGCTGCTCCGCCTGCTGTGCTGTCCTGCCGCCATCCGTCCTGCTTCTTCTTCTCCATCTCAGCCAGTAGGCACAAGAGCAGGCAGAGCTAATTATGGTCCTTATTAGCTTGATGACATCACCGCAATGTCATTCATGCTAAAAAGAATACCAGAAATAGTTCATTCAGCACTTTCAAAGCATCTTTATTTTAAGCACGGGAATAGTAACACACATACCAAGCAGTGATGGTTGTCTTTTAGTAAAACCGGCAATGGCTCCAGCCTCCATCAGCAGAGGCATCACCGTCACCTACATAGTGCGTTTCCCTGAAATCCCATTATCAAAATTGATAACCAATATGCAGAATCCTAAAAAATGAAGCACATAGAGACTGCTACATGTTTGTCATTAATGTGAACTTAGTAATTTGTTTTTGGAATCTCAATATTCAGCTTGAAAGAATATGATATGACATAATTTGTGCGCTGCAGGGACACCATCCCTTCGTGCTATTCTGATGGGAATCCCTTCATGCTAAGAGATTTTAATGAAAATAATAATATTTGTCAGCGCAGGTACGTGACGAAGACTTCAGCATATAGTTGCTTCATCAAATCACACATCTCGTGGGTTCAACACATTGTAATCCAACTGCTTTATTTCAATTTTTTACAAATCTACAAACTTATCTGGCAAAGTAGTAAAATAAAATAATATACGATACTCCTATCATCCAATAATGATATTCGAACCAACTCATGATGGTTGGGACGGTGATGAATATGCCATGGATGGCGCCCATGGATTGCACAACGAAAACTTACTATACGATGATGATGAAGTCATCGAGGGACATGCACAAGGTACTACGAAGACATCTATATGTCATGTTAGAAAACCAGCTTAGGTAAATACGTCTTTACATAGAGCATATATTTATATATTAAATTAAAGTGATTACTATAATGTCTACATAGGTCATGATTATGAGTCATATCGTATGGTTCCAGAGGATGCAACTGAAAATAATGTGTCAGATGCTGATCCATATGACTTCATCTACCACAATCTGCCAGAGAGACATAAATTGAGACGTGTCCCTGATTGCAGTTACTGTGGAGCAATGAGGTTTCAGTATGAGACACCGGGGTTTTATTGCAGGAAAGGAAAAGTACAAATACATATACTAGAGGTTCCTGATGAGCAGAAAAGGTTATTCACAAGTCAGGTGGACGCTGATGCAAAATATTTCAGGAAAAATATATGTTATATCAACTTGCATTTTTCCTTTACAAGTGTAGGGGTGTCCATTGATCGCATATATTGTTTTTTACAGCATTCCCTTCAAAAAAAAAACCGTGGCGTTAGCACAGGCATTATGCTAGTGTAGTAAGTTATCTCATAAAACCTAGACGCGCTTTTACTTTAGGACGTAAGGGAGTACAGTACATGATAGAATTAGTTACTCCGCGATCGCACTAATATAGGTCATTTTCTCATGCGATGAAGCTGCGCAAAAGCCACACAACCAGGCACCCAAACCAGCCATATCAGGTCACTTGTACGGTTGTACCTCTTGTAATGGAAGTAAAGGATAACATTAAAAAAGGAAATGAAAAATATCCACTTTTAGAATCTTTTTAGAGCTAGTTTGTTTTGCAAACCTTTGTCAATTAAGGGCATATTTGGATGGCTTCCCAGCGTGCCACAATTAGCTAGAGATATTTTAGGTAGCTGTTTGGATTGCATCCGTAACTTGCTGTAGGTTTGGCGCGCCGAGTTTCTTCCTTCAGTTTGCAATTGATTTTTTCGCTAAATCTCTTGCGGCAGATTTGTTCACCACGTTTTTGGCGCACCGTACATACATTGCGGCAAGCTAGAGGAGAATTTGGATATTTGAGACTCTAAACATTGCGCTTCGCAGTTTTTACCATTCGTAACATTGACTTCGCAAAAATAAGACTTCAAACATGTGACACTTGATTTCCATGCCATTTTATATATTTCTTCTCTTTTCTAGTATCTCTCCATATATTTGGCACCTGAAAAAGACACTTTTGCCCTTTTGTACATTTTCTCCCTTCTGTTGGTTTGCTTCTTACGTATGTACTGCCTGAGTTGGCTTACTGCACTAGTAGAAATATCCATTTCTACGATGAAAATCTTAATGACGAATCCAAAATTACCATAGAAGATCGCTTTCTGTGATGAATATTTACGTTTTGTCATAGATCATTGGTGACGATCCTCCGACCCTCCCTATCAATGACGAAATCAAACATCGTCACAAAAAAACGTCATAGAAGAGCATAGAGTTTCGTCACAAATCACTCGCGCAACTGTTCCTACTCACTTGTGACGATCTTCTTTAGAGCTAGCTGCCGCCTGGGCAGGCTGGTTGGCTGGCTGGACGCCGCCGTCGCCTGAGCATAATAAAAATTCTGGGCATATGATGTCATCCATGGCCATGGCGTTGGGCACAGCCAGGCCTTCGGCCGATGTGGCCATGACAGAGGCCGGCCGTCGAAGTTGTCGTGCGGTTGGCCATCCATGGCCAGCGTGTCGATATCGGGATTGTGCGGACGGCGGCGGCCATACAGAACGTCGAGTTAGGGTGATGACTTTAGTCTTTCGTAGTTTGCATGTAGGTGCAAAACGACCGAAGGGTAAAAGTGTCCTTTCAAGTGTAAAATATAGGGAGAGATATTAGAAAAGAGATGAAATGATATGGGAATCAAGTGTCACGTGTTTGGAGTCACATTTTTCCGAAGCTAATATTACAAATGGCAAAACTGCAAAGCGTCCTAGTTTTTTTATTGCCAGGAAATGAAATGTGAGAGATTAGAGCAGCCCCTGCGCTACAGGCTGTCCACGTCGGCACAGGGACTCCACATCACATACGTTGGTGGTCTCGCAGGGGTTTATATTAGCCTGCAAAAGCAGCTGTGCTTCACCTGACAAAAGTGCGAGGCAACAACTGAGGCCTTGTTTAGATGGCCCAAATGAGCTAAAAATTTTTGTACAGTGTCTGTCACATCGAATCTTTGGACGTATGCATGAAGCATTAAATGTAGGTAAAAAATTAATTGATTGCACAGTTTATTTATAAATGTCAAGACGAATCTTTTGAGCCTAGTTAGTCCATGGTTAGACAATTTTTGTCAAATAACAACGAAAAATGCTACAAGAATTTTTTCTCAAAAATTTTCAGAAGGCCTGAATTCGCGTTGTGTGCAAAGCAATAGCAGCCTCGTCACGCGCTTCCACGGTTTATGAGCAAGACCAGTAATAAAAGTCTGACAAAACCTGAATTTACTTTTTACAAAGAGCCTGTTTAGTTCAAAAAGGGAACCCAAAAAGTGCAACAGTACCCGTAACATCAAATCTTGCGGCACATGTATAGAGTACTAAATATAGATGAAAGAAAAAACTAATTACACAGTTTAATTGTAAATCACGAGACAAATCTTTTGAGCCTAATTAGTCCATAATTGGACACAAATTGCCAAATAAAACGAAAAGTTCTACCGTAGCCGAACCCAAAAAATTTCATCAACTAAATAGGCCCAAAGACCAACATCTTGCAGTAGAAGATTTATAGCCTCAATTGATGCTGTCTACATGGCATATACCATCTAGGGCCTCGTTTAGATGGAAAAAAATATAAACCCGATGAATAGTACCACTTTCGTCTTATTTGACAAATATTGTCTAATCGTAGACTAACTAGGCTCAAAAGATTTATTTCATGATTTCCAACTAAACTGTGTAATTAATTATTTTTTTACCTACATTTACTACTTTATACATGGATCAAAGATTGATGTGATGGAGAGAGAGTGAAAAAAATTCTAACTTTTGGGGTGCATCTAAACAAGGCGTAGCTCGGGCCTATGGTTTTGACAGCCCGCGTTGCTGCTGCTAGCCCTGGGCACAAAAAACCGAAAACCGAACCGAAAAAACCGAGAACCGAACCGAAAAAACCGAACCGATCGGTTTCGGTTCCTAATTTGGTTCCAGAAATCCAGGAACCGAAATAACCTGGGTCAATTCGGTTCCAGGGTTCGGTTAACCGAATTAACCCGCAGGAACCGAACTTGTTTTCTTATTCCTCTTTATAATCATGACTTCATCTACGCTTAAAACTTGAATAAGTGTGTGTGGCTGTGTGCTAGTGTGCTGTATGGCTGGAACCTGGAGCAGAGGCTGCATGTTTCATTTCATTACTGTTTATTGTTTGAGTCTTTGAGAATTGTTATTTATTTGCCTTAGCATTTGAGAGAACAATCATATGGTGTGGTACTGTTTATTGTGATGTATTGCTCTTAAATTTGTCCCTATTGAGTGCATGAAAATGAGGTAAAATGCTGCTGAAATTTTTAATTGAATGAGCTATTTTTTAAGTTTCTAAAAATTTCGGTTCCTTCGGTTAGAACCGAAACCGAACCGAAGAAACCGAAACCGAATTACCTTAGTTTCAAGATTTCTTAAGAACTGATCGGTTCTTTGTTCTGCTGAAACCGAATTAGCGGGGGAACTCACGAACCCAACCGAACCGAACCGCCCAGGGCTAGCTGCTGCCCTGAGTCACTTTAGTCACTTCTGAAACAGCTGGGCTTCCCGCTTGCGTGACGTAAAGAAGCACCGAACAAGCAAAAGAAAAAATGGATATGCTGTGCGCGCACAGCACATTTCCTTTTTCTGGAAAAAGAAAACAAAAAAGGAGGCACAATAAATGGCGTCAAAGCCACGGGCCTTCGCGAAGGTCTTCCTCCCCGCGCTCCCGCCGCCGCCCCTCCTGACTGCCCCCGTCTTCTCGCGGTAGGTGGGTCGTCGGTCCCTCGCCTCCCATCCGCCCCCTCTTCCCGCAGCGGATCTGCTAACCGAATCCATCCGTCCAACGCAGCCGGCCGACGACTCGGGGTGCCGGCGCGGCGGCGATGTCGGCGGCGGCGGCAGCGCCAGCGCAGGCTCCAAGGAAATGGGAGGGACTAGTGGACGAGGCGCTCGAGAGGGAGGTGCTGGGAGCGTGCCTGGACCAGGCCCCCGAGCGCCGCCGCATCCGCGAGGCTTTCAAGAACGTGCAGCTCAGCATCGGCCATTGCCTCTTCAAGGTCAACCGCTACCCGCTATTTTGCCTATCTGCTTAGAATCCAGATAAAGATGCCATTTTTTTTTCTGGTGTTCCAGAAATGCTGTTCGTTCTTTTTATCGGTTCTTCGTACTTACTTAGTGACGTGCCAGAATAGGATTGGTTAGGCAAGATAATACAAGTGCTGTTTTCATGCGTTATTGTCTACTAGTTCAGCGAATAGAGTAACAAGGTGCAATAGAAACCTGTCTTTGGAATAAAAGGTTTCGTTTTTATGAATCACAAACTTCTGGCCTTTCATCGAAAAGATGTCTAGGCAAAGCATGTGTTACGAATTGGTTGGAGGTGTGGGTATGGGTACTACTGTACGTTATTATTTTTTTGCTTTTAAATCTCCAGTGCAATGGTTTTGTAGAATATAAATAAACTCTGCAATAATATCTTTTTTCACTCATCTCGCTTCAAATGATGGCACACGCTTTATGATTTCTCATGCTATGGATGATCTCTCTCACTTGCATTCGGATTATGATGCAGGGACAATATAGTGGCATCGGAACAAAGGAGGTACTATATCTTAAATTCTTTGATTTCTTCATGATAATTAGATCCCTCAACTTTTACTGCAACACATAAATTTATTTCATGATTTCTATTCAAGGTTATTTATGCCATAGAGTTGATCCCTTGTTTTCTTTCTAATGAGTGCACACTGTATGTTGGAGAAATATTTGAATGTTTTACTCTATGTAAGTTAGGTGTATTTATTTAATTGAATGGAGCGAATGCTCACCGTGTTGAAATATTGGATAGTTGCAGTATTTGTTTTTTAAAAAATTAGTGCAGGGCACTGTAATGTTGAAATTCACATGGCACGTCCAATAGTACATTAGTTTCTCCTTTGCTTTGGTAGGTGTTTTGCTGTGAGTGATGAACCTTCAGGAGTTGGCTATTTTATAGATGATTTTTCCTTGTCTGGAAGATATTTTAAGATGGTAATATGCTATGTAAAAATGTCAGTTTGCTCAATGGTATTACTGACTCTGAAAGCGTAATGAAACACCATTTAATTCTTCTCTGTTTAGAATTTTGTGCCAGCTTGTTGATTAACCCTCTACCTTCGGAATCTCTCTCTTCTACAGTCATATGAGCGTAACTCTAGGGGGGTGGAGATTTTCTCAAAATGCTGGTTTCCGGAGAATCGTTGCATGAGAGCAATTGTTTGTCTTTGCCATGGTTATGGAGACACATGTACCTTTTTCCTTGATGGTTAGCTTTTCCTCTTTGATGCTAATTATCCTGAGGTTTGTCTGATATAGTAATATGTTGCTGCTTTTTGCATATTTTTTTAATGATTGTTTTTATTTTAGGAGTTGCTAGGAAGATTGCTTCAGCTGGATATGGAGTATTTGCACTGGACTACCCTGGCTTCGGTCTTTCAGAAGGACTTCATGGATATATTCCAAGTTTTGATACTCTTGTTGATGATGTAGCTGAACACTTTTCTAAGGTCAAAGGTATTCTGCCATTACATTCTTGCTGGTTTCTCATGCGCTCTCTTTTATGTACATGATTTTGAAATACGTTTAGTCCTCATGCGAAAAGTAGTTTCCTAACTTAAAGATTATCATTTGTGTATAATAGTCCTGTTTTTTGGGTAGGAAATCCTGAATATAGAGGCCTCCCGAGCTTTCTGTTTGGTCAATCTATGGGTGGAGCAGTTGCATTGAAGGTTCACTTCAAGCAACCAAATGAATGGAATGGTGCAATACTGGTTGCACCCATGTGCAAGGTAGTTTTATCTTTGTGGAATGTTATATACTAGTTAATGCCTTCCCACTTATTCACAAACTTATTTCAATAGATAGCAGATGATGTGGTTCCACCTTGGCCCATTCAGCAAGTTCTAATTTTTATGGCCAAACTTCTGCCAAAAGAAAAGCTTGTTCCTCAAAAGGATTTAGCTGAGTTGGCGTTCAAAGAGAAGAAGAAACAAGAGCAGGTCACTATCTTTCACACTTGATTTTCTGGAACTAAAATGTGATTCTCTCATTTAGTTAATATTTCCTTATTTTCTTCCATTTTGACTGCGTTGTACATTCTTTCACACATTTTTCAAGGCTATATATTTGTAAAATAATGTGTAAAAACAGTATGGTCTGTTTAATATTGCTTCATGCTCCAGGTGAAAGTAGTATGCATTCACATCTTCTCCAGTGATAATTAGAATAAATAGTTTTGGCATACAGGTGAATTTTATGGTTTTACTGCTGCTTGTAGTTTTATCTTCCCTTATAACCCTAGAGTATGTACGAAGATGCATTTGAAAAGCAGGCCCTGTTAGTTCCTTTTCTTTTGATTGTGGGCTTGAAATACTATTTGGTTGAAAGAGAAATAAGTTTATTTCTTTTGAAAATTTATTTATTAGATCATTGCCAATCTTAGCTGATCATTGTGATTAGAATGTACTTATTAGTTCACTATCCAATGCAGTGTTCTTTCAATGTGATTGCCTACAAGGATAAACCACGTTTGCGAACAGCTGTGGAGATGCTGAAAACGACACAAGAGATAGAAAGGCGTCTGGAAGAGGTATGTGTCTCTCCACTTTTGTTAACTCCAGTGGTCTATTTTTAGGTATAAGAATATAGAATCGTGGATGGTCTATTTTTGTATTCTGCAGCTGTCATTACTTTGATGGTTGGATCCTGCTTCATGTTGCACAGGTTTCTTTGCCCTTGATCATCTTGCATGGTGAGGCTGATTTGGTTACTGACCCAGCGGTTAGTAAAGCTCTGTATGAGAAAGCTAAGAGCCAAGACAAGAAGCTGTGCCTCTACAAAGGTGCATATCACGCTATCTTGGAAGGTGAACCGGACGAGACAATATTCCATGTTCTCGATGATATCATATCTTGGCTCGATCAGCATTCTGCAAGAGAAGAAGGTATGTCGTCGTGAATCGGGCAGTGCTGTTCGCCAGGATTTGGTGAATTCCTTTGGCAATGCTGTATCGTTTCCGGTTAGGGATCCCAGATTCAACGGTTGAGAATTCCATTTTTGATATGACCCTGTAAAATTCTTAGTTCTGATTATTGATGTGTCCGTCACGTATCTGAACGATGTAGATGTACATATATATGACTAATCAATCAATGTGTATTTATTTACCATGAATTATTTGGGAATTTACCATGAATTATTTGGGAAAACCTCAGTTACAAAACGCCCTTTAAAATTTTTATATATTTTCCGATACTTTCCGTTAGATGGGGAGTTTTGTGGTATCTGTAGTGTTCTGCAATACCCAATAACTAGAAATCTGACGTGTGCAGTAGTGTCCAAAGCATTAGCTCGTGGCAGTGTTTCTCTTTGCCGTGCCGACGCCATGATCTGCAAGTTGATTCTGGGCCTGGATGATTTTTTTGGGGGGGGGGAACTGGGCCTGGATGATTTGAAGACACAGGAATAACTGCGCGTTCAACGATGGGGCACAGTCATTACGGGTGTCTGGGAGCCTGCGAGGACACGAGGAGCTGTAATAATAAAGTTAGGCGTTCTGAGTGCAAACAGCTTTGCAGTTTGAGAGAATCGTTCATTTAATTTGAGTTTTTAAATAAATGGCACAAATTTGTAACACCTGCGTAAACCGTTGTTTCTCTTCAGTGCAAATGGTTGATACGTGTTCTTGTATGTCAAATTTGTGATGAGTGATTGTCAGAAGATGGCCGGTTTTAGTTGAGTTTGGAGATTAATCATGGCGTGAGTACATGTGTGTAACATGTGTCTTGGCTGTATTGGTGCAGGTGGAGCACAGAGACAGTCGACAGGCATGGTGGAAGTCAGGTAGAGACGGACCGTGTCGATGGATGAGGAACAATGAAGAATAGGTGTGAGGCTTGGACCGAGGGATCAAGATATCTGGAAGACTAACCGTAGTGGGTAACACTTGGGACATCAACAAGCAACGACACTTGAAGAGTAGACCATGTTGATCAAGTTAAGGCGGAGGTTGACCAAGTCAAGCGGAGGCACAAGAGGACTTGATGATTGGGTGGTTGAGGACGATGGTGACATGTGTCGACATCGTGGTGGAGGCGTATCGGTTTCTCTAGGCGATTTGGTGGTTTGGGCCTCAAAACAACTGGCGGACGGTTTCTCGGGTTTGGGCCTCAAAAGCCGATTAGAGTTCTAGCGGGAATGGGAGGATGCATGTAGCGTCATTGCGAAGCAAAGTCGTGAAGATCGCTCGAGGCCATTGGATGCTTGGATCTTAAGTTAGATCATTTTGCCCCTGGGTTAAGTGGTTCAGCTAAAATATCTAGGGGGCGTCGTTGGGAGTAAGTAATAGCTCTATAAATAAGAGGATGACTGCTCCTAGCCAGCCCATATCTCTAGTTGTCATTCTCTAGGTTTCCCTGCCTCTAGTTCCATGTTTCTGCTATTGAGATCCACAGTTGAGGTGACTGTACACTGTTTGTGTTTTAGTTTTTCTACAAAAATTTCCTCAGTAAGAACTAGACCTGGTTAATTTTGAGCAATAAAGAAATCATGTCCTCTGAGATCTAAGTCTATGTTCTGAAATGATTTGATTTGGATTTTTCCTTTTCTTTCTTTGCCCTCTCATGTTTTGGTTGATCTTGTGTTCCTGAGGTTTTGGGGTCGATTTGTTGGGTTGAAACGTCAAAACTGGCTTAGCCGCCCCTCCAAACTGGCTAAGCCGATTCAACCTCTCCCAGCCGATCACTAGCACTGGCAGCCACCTAGGCCACCCAGGAAATTGGCCAGGCCAATCCTCCATGCCACCAATCGCCAGCCAAGCCGCTCTAGCCGACCAGGCCGGGTAGACAGCCGGCCAAGCTGGGCTCCCAACGGCCACTAGCGGCCAGTCTCCACTAGAACCGGCCGGGCCGAGTTCTATGCTGGCCAAGCCGGTTTGGCCTATGCGCAACGGCACGTTTTCGCATTTTGGAAGTTTCATTGATTCGTTTCAAGTTTCGTTTGTTCTGTTGGTTTGCTGCTACTCTAAGGGTCTTTTCTCAGCTCTCTAGTCACATGTTGGCTTGAGGGTTTCGAGTCAGGCTCTTGCCTCTTCGTGACAAAGGTGGAGAGCACCGTTCCAAGTTTTCGGTGTTATGTCGGTTTTCCGGTCGCTGTGGTGTTCCATTGTGCTCCTTGTGAACATCCACCACTTGTTAGCTCAAGGGCATTGTTGATGTTAATTAACTCCAATTTTTAACCGTCAACTACTTCAGGAAAATGTCTGAAATAATATGTGAAGTAAGGTTATAGGGGTTTATTCTAATGAGTTCCACGAGTTGTGTTGTTCTCACTTGTTTTGCAAGATATGCAGTATTTTATTATGTAAAAGTATCTCAAGTGAAGAATCTGAGCACACCATTGCGAAGAGCTCGTCGAGACGATCAAGACGGACATATCATTTGCCATATTTGGAGCACCAGAGAAGAAGTCCTCGATGGGTACGACTTGGAAGACTCTAGAAGACCCTAGAACCATCATCATCATAAGACCAGGGACTAAATCGACAAGATTCCACAGCTTTGCGAAATAATCTTTTCTAGGGATTTATCCAGAAGCTGGGAAAGGAAGGAATCCACCCAAGACACGACTCATTATGCGAACAGATCGGAAAGTGACACTAGAAGGATGTAGAAGACACCAGAAGGCACGGGAACGAAGCGGAGGCTCGGCGGCTGTCAGGTGGGGCCGGCCGGCCCCACATGTCAGGCCGGCCAGCCTGGTTCCCCTACCAGGTGGGTCCCCCCTCGCGTGGCGGCCTCCAACCGACCTCTACGACGCATCTTAACCATTGTTTCATGTCGGTTTGATCCGAGGGCTGCGGTTCATCCCACCGGGCTATATAAGCAGAGGCAGACCCCCCTTGAGAAAATCATCTCATAATCATCCATCATTGTTCAGTTCAGGGTAGTCTCTCGAAAGGATAACCTAGAGCTCCACCAGCTAGGGCATAGCTAGAATATAATAGGAATTAGAGGAGGCAAGCGACGCTTGGATTCCAGATCTAGTCGCGAGGAGGCTAGGTATAGCCTTGTACTTCTCTCTTGTATTCAACATTATTAATCTATTTGTGCTATTTATCTTCTAGTTCATTGTGTTCATCTTCTAGTTTGTCTACTTGTTCTTCTAATTCATCTTGTTCTTCTTATAGTTCATCATATTCTTGTCTAGTTCGTCTAGTTCGTCATTTTAGTTCGTCTAGTTCATCGTGTTCTTGTCTAGTTTGTGTTGATCCTCTAGTTCTTGTTTTAGTTTGTGTATGAGTCGAATACTTGATAGGACTTGGTATAATTCTAGATTCATAATTATAATGTTTATTGCCTACGTTGATTATATGTTTAGTATAGTTGGAGTAGTTTTGTGTTTATACTCTTGTTCGTATAGCACTCATTCCGATGATTAAGGGGTGGGTGGTAGAAGTTGTGTAAGCATGGTGCTTAGACAATATCTATCTACGAGTGCTCCCTATGTTCCGGGCCATCTGGTATATCGCGAAGGTGACTATTATAGCTTCGTTGAGTCCTCTGTAGTCCACTCCCCGAATATAGGATTAGTAAGGCTGAGTTGCGGGGTGATATCTTGCTCTGTTCCTGATCCACCTTAGCAATGTCTCTTGAGTATGAATATGAGGTTACCTTTGACCGTGATTGCTAAATGTAATTGCACTAATTGACGTAGCTCAATGACCTATAGTTAGAATAACCCTAAGAGTTAGTCTCTATTTTCTAGTTCTTTCTAGAGTCATGCCCAAGTAGTAAAATGCTCGGTGGAACCCCTTTTAGGATTATTATGATCTGTTATTAATTATCCTTTATTATGATATGATTGATCCCTATTTTGAGACTGATCTAGTGGAACTCTTATCACAAGTGTAAGATATAATTTTCATTCTTTATACCTCCAAGTGACTTCCCAATGGTAGAATTATAAATAACGATACCTAGAAATTTCCTAGGTGAAATGCTACAACGGGTGTATTTTATCTGTGCGCTTGCGGATAACCTTTATTCATATTTTATAAGTGCTATGATCATAAGTACAACCACATCTTTTGGTATTGTGTTGGGGATGACAACTTGGCTTAAGCAATGCTAAGAGATGTCCCGAACATTTCTAATGCCTTTGCTAAGGAAGGGTTTGACCTACCTTATTTGTAATCGTGTTAGAGATGTCAACAGGCATCATGTTTGCTATTTTTGGTGCTTTTGGAGGCTAATCTTGGTATAGCAGCCATTTTGAGAGAAATTTTGAATTGGCTCCCATTCATCCCCCTCTGGTCATCTTGCTCGGTTCTTTACTTGGTATCAGAGCAAGGTTAAGGATCTCTCTATCTTAATTGGTTCATGATCTGTGAAGATGACATGAAGCGTGGTTGTAGTAAGGCTCCTTTCTTCGATGGGAGCAACTACCCCTTCTAGAAGATACATATGTTCACGTGCCTTCAGAGCATCAGTGCTCAAGTTTGGGAGATTTGCCTAGATGCTACTTACATAGTGCTTGCTGTTTGAATCGATTAGGATCGGATTGACCACCATGAGACTAATAGTAAGGCCAGAAATGCTCTTTTCATGAGTCTCTCTTTGGCTGAGTTTGATCCTGTTTCAAATCTTGAGATGGTTCACGAGATCTGTTCCATCCTTGAGAGGTATCATGAGGGCACGTCTCACATCAAGACTAGACTCTTTGAGACACCATCTAGAGTATGAGAACTTTGTTCGGTTGCATGGAGAGTCTGTTGATTCGATGTTTTCTTGCTTCTAGTCAATTGTGAACAAAACATGGATAAACAAGTCATAGCTACCATATGATGGTCATTAGAGGGCCCTAGCCCTAGATTGGAGGGTTTGGGAAGTGAAGGTTTCAGCAGTCATTGAGTCCCCAACTATGAGACCCTCATGGTCGATGAGTTGTTTAGCAAGCTTAAGTCCACATAGATAGACCTCTAATCCAAATCCAAACTAGAGAATTCATCTACGCCGACTATGGCCCTTTGTGTCTGTATCTAGAGGATCTTCTGCTAACCCCTCAACCGCTTTTGTTTGCCTTTGTCTTCTTTGATGTATAGCACTAAGGAGCAGGTTGAGATGCTTAGAGATGATGAGTTGGCATTGGTGATCAACCGATTCAAGCAGTTCCACGACAACCACAAGAGCTATTGCCATGGTGGACAAAAGGAAGGATGCTTCAACTGCGGTGACCTCAACCACTTCATGGCCAACTGCCCCAAGAAGGAGGTCAAGTATGACTCTAGCAAGTGCACCTTTGGCAAAGCACAAGTCCAGGGGGAGGACGTTCGACAAGAAGGCGCTGAAGTAGCAGTTCCACAAAACTACCAAAGCTCAAGAGCGAGCCTTCTTGGCCCTCAGCAACCTCGACATTGACACACGCGTCACTTCTTCCTCTTCTTTGAGCAACAACGAGTCCGAGAGGAAGGCCAAGGTCAAGCTAAATAGATTACGCTTCCTTGCTGACTTTGTTAATGAGGGCTTCTACAGCATGGCACTTGACCATGACACGAATGACAATGGTGACACCATCGGCAACAACTTCAACTCTGAGGTACTGCCTTTTGCGGATGAGCTAGTTGGTGAGTTAGAGATGATGAACGATGCTTCACTTAGTCAAGATAAGTTGCTTAGGCACACGGTGAAGGAGTGGAATGAGCTTAAGGTCAAGCTAGAGCAAGTGCTTTAGGATTTAGAGGTTGCTAGTGTTGTTGCTATGGTTTCTGTGAGGAGACAAAGAGCGATAGTTGCGCTTTTTATATTAAATCATGGTATTCCCATTTCTTCTCTTTACTAGAACAAAGAAACATGTGAATCTAAATATAGTGACGATGATCTATTTTTGTCCAATACAAGGTTATCAGTTGGTTTCTTGTATTCAAGAATAATATACTCTTAGTTCATTATAAGTCAATATTTTTGCTTAGTGATTGTGATTTACATGAATTTGTATTGGAACTAGTGCCAAGGTGACACTGATCGCAAGGAATTATTTTATAATCAAAGAATCAGAAGCAATATCCCACAATGCTTCAATAATGATTCTAAACAAATAGAGGCACACCTTTTTGGTGAACCACTGAATATGATACATTAGACTTGTAATGTCAATTTATTCAAGATGCATATAATTATATAATGATATATAAATACAATTATCTTTCTCTTTTGTCGAGTTTGATTCTTGTTGAAGGAGTTCTAGCAGAGCTAGAATAACCAATAAACAAAAAGTATCTAAAAAACACACTTTCACATTTATTACAGTAAACTTTTGCCTTATATTGTTTCATACCTCAATTCATATGTGTAAGAATTATCACAGAGTACTTAGAGAGACTACAAGCATTACACAACAGTTGGTGGCTCATGACAAGGCTACATGCCACAAGAGTCCAAAACATAAGCAATCTCCTCCAATGAAGGTAGATGAACCATAATATCACTTGTTCTAACTGTATTATCTTGATGTACACCTAATGCTTGTTGATCGCTAAGTGATTATGTCAAACTGATGTAGGTTGGGTCCATAATGCTACTCATGACTACAAAATATCCAAATAAGCCTATGCATATCTTTTGAGTACTAATCCAAAAGCATGTGTCAGTGGAGTTGAGATAGGAAGTCAATTCTACAAAATGTGTATCTATCAATCATCCTATTGCACAAGAAGAGCCATTAGTAAGGCCTATGCCTAGGTACAATAACATTGGCAATGCCCGTTGGCGGAACTTACTGATCAAATTCGACTGCCAATTAAGTCACAAAAAGAGGAGAAATTTGCAAACTTAATCACTTATGCATGTACTACTAACCAAGTTCCACATGTATTTGGATAATATCATTTTATAGGTCACAAACACAAATACATGGAAAAATTCACAAGAAGGCGCTTTCAGACTCTGATTTGCGCAAAGGAACAAGGGAGACGCCTACCAAATCAACTCAAAATGGGCAAAGCACCCTGGGGCACTGATCCATATCCAGCCCAAGGCCTGCCATGCAAAGGCGGTGGTGAGGTGGCTCGATCATGGACCGGCCGCTCCCTAGGGGCGGGCGCCCCCTTCCTGGCGTGCCTCAGCCACAGCTTCCTCTGGCGGTGGCATGGCTTCATGCTGAGACGGTGCATCCTGTGTCTCCACGCTAAAGATAGACAGAAGCACTGCCATAGCTCTTGTATAAATAGAGGGGTACCTCCCATCTCTAGACACACACCACATTGAGCAACACCTCACTCTCTGCTCTCTTTAGTTTTACCTTTTTGGTTGTATTAGTGCAAGGCAAAGCCACCTTAGAGGGCTTGACTCCTTGCTTGGAAGAAGAGATTCTTGGTATGAATATCAATATGGGTTCTTCCAAAGTCATGTCTTCACTTTATTATTATAGTCATACTTATGAACTAGAGTATAGTTATTGTGTTATGATCTTTATATATGAACTAGTGTGGAGTTTATGTGTCATGAGAGTAGCACACTTAACTTTATGCTTAAATAATCATATAACTTATATAATCGGAATTAGAGCTAAGTCGAGGTGGCAGTTCATCGTGCCATCAGGTGTGCCCAAGTTCTTTACCTGTCGATCTGTAGGGTTAGGGACTCGAGGGGATTTGGGTAGTTTCAGTATACGCAAGCATGGTGGTTGGGTATGGAGAGACAGGTGAATGCATTGTCCTACTCTCCGGTTGAGGGGTAGGCGGCAAGTGGTGACAGCCCTGTCCGTCCTTCGTAATCCCCCACATTTGTTTAGGGTGTAGGTGTCTAAATTTTCACATGAGGTTGCAGGCAGACTAGTACTCGGTGGCCTCTCGACTTGCTTCACACTTAGCCCTAAAATTAATTATGTAATTTATATGATTATCAACTAATCTTTGTATGACTACACTAGACCAATGCCTGCTCGATTTAGGATTATTCTTTTATCCTTTCTTTTCTATTTTTTCCTTTGAGGAATGCCAAGTGTGTGTCCACTATCTTGGAATTACTATTCTTACCCCTATTTAAACATTGGTGTATTTGCAAGCATTATTATTCAAGTTCATATCCATACTAGAATCTTAATCAAATGCCTTCCTTTTAGAAAATATAAATAACAATACCTTGAATACTTTCTGGTGAAATACCACAATGATAGCTCCATGAGCTTGCGGATAAATATCTAAAATTGTTAAGGAACTATCAAGGCTATTTCTTAGTAGCATGGCTACACATTAGTTATGTTGCTAAGAAGTACCAATAAGGTATTTCTGGTGCCACTACAGAGGATGGATTCAAACCCCGTACTTAGTAGTGATGTTAAGAAATATCAACAATGTCCATGCGAAAGGAGCACCAATTGTTTCGCCTTTGATATTTGTATATTTGCACTATCTTTTAACTTTATGTTAGAAAACATAAATAGAATAATATGTAATGTTACAACATACTTTCTGTTTGCGGGTTGAGATGATTAATGGCTGGATTCCTATATTGATGCATACAAGAATGGATGAAGAAGCAAAGGAATTTAACAGGAATACTACACTTCATATTTTCCTTTCTAGTAGTATGGGCTTGTATTCTTCAATATTATGCTTGTTTGCTCTTTGAGACATATCGTTATTTACATATACTATCATGATGTTTGAAGCCTTCATATACAATCTATGGATCTTGCTATGGTTATTGAAATCTATGGTTTGTGTGATTCTACAGTGTGACATATGTTTGTGTGATTCTGGAATGTGTATGCTAAGTGTAAGAGTAAAATAAATATTTATTTCAAAATTTGAATGTGTTATCACATCATGGTAGTGTACATAGTGTGGAACAAAGGAACACATGGTTCATTTGTTATAGTAACACTTTCACAAAGTGTTACTATAACACTATAAAAATGTTCTAGCAAAGAATCACTGTAACACAAGACAAATGCTACTGTAAACAAACAGACGTGTTACAAACTATGTACTCTACCATAATATGGAAGTGTTACTAGAGCTATAAAAAGTGTTACAATAGAGAATCACTACTATGGAAAGTTCATCACCGCCGGTTCTAGGGCCACCTTCACCGATGGTTTTTTGGCACCCGTTGGTAAAAGTTGTTGGTGATAGTCGGTGTCCATCACCGCCTGTTTTGAACCGTCGGTGGTATTTTACATTTCCGCCACCTAACCGACGGTCATGATGGAAACACCTATGATGGTCCGGTGTACCATCCGGCGGTGATGATTGAAATATCAACGTTGGTTTAGCGTACCATCTGGTGGTGACAATAGGAACACCTACGCCGGTCCAGAGTACCATCTGATGGTGATGACGGAAGCATCATTGCCGGTCCGGCGTCCCACCCGATGGGGATGGTGGGCGGCATTGGTGTCTTCTTGTTTTTGCATTCCTTGCGACGTTGGGCTTGTGTGTGTGACGGTCTTCTTGCTCCTCTTTTTAGCCATCCAGGAGCAGTTGGTCGCTATCTAGGAGCAGTTGGTGGACATCCAAGGCAAGCTGGACACCGCGTGTGAACTAGAGGGGAAGTGGCACACCACGGCACACAACACAACAATCCTCGCGGAGGAGCGCCATGTTTAACTCGACGCACTACATGATGCGGCGGTTGCCACCGTCAACGCGGTGTTGCCCATGGTTGTGAACCTCGAGGAGAGCCTCCACGTGCGCCTTGCCCACGCAAGTCGGGATGGTGGTTACCCATGGCGTCCATCATGGGGCCACCACGGCCTCGGCTGTCACCCAGCTCCTATCCGGCCAAGACCTGTGCGAGGTAGAGCCGGGTTCCCACTGGAGTCGTCGTGGGACAAGATCGACAAGTTGGTCGGTGACTTCACTGATGTGGTTGAGGCCGTGATGGCAGCGGTGGATGTAGTGGATATCATCAGCAATGATCGCAATGGGGAGTAGCTTGCTTGTGAACTCCTCTGCATCCTATAATAATTAAATTTTCAATAATAATATGTTGCGTTAACTCCAGTGGACACTGTCAGGTCATTGCACACATGTACATTGTTTCATATGCCGATGGACCTAATAAACCGTTCACCATTAGGTACTACTAGAACCAGTGCCATCAGATCATTAAGCACATGTACACCGATACAAAGTTGATATATGTTTACTACTGCCAGATTGAAGTGTGTGGTATTCAGTGTCCTCACAAACCGGCAGTGAAAACTTCTTATCACCGCCGGCATGGCGGTCGATGCGTTTTGTGATTTCCACCTCCGGATTATAAGGCGCACCGAAGGTGGTAGTTTCTTTCACTGTCTTATGTAATGGTGGCGTGTCCTTCCATCTGAAAACCGGTGGCGAAAAATTCTTATCTCCGCCGGTTTCTTATTGTGTCGTGTATTGTACGAATCGCCGGTGGTGCTAAAACATTCTACCACCGGTTTCTTGTTGTGTCGTGTATTGTACAAATCGCCGGTGGTGCTAAAACGTTCTACCGCCGGTCAGACACACAATGCGGTGGAGAAGGCCGGTACTATGTCCGCTGCCAGATCATATGCTGGGCTAGCAGTGAAAATGTTTGTCATTGCCGGTGGACCACCCAGAAAGGGCCCCTCAGTTCGTAAGCCGGCGGTGATAATTTGTTGTCTCAAAACCGTTGGTGAAAGTCCCGACGGTGATTAAACTTTCTATAGTAGTGAATCATTGTAAGACTAGACAAATTTTCCAATATATAAGTAAATGTGTTACAGTACTGTAGTAACACTTTTTCATAACACTTTTTCATATATAAAAGAACACGTATCTTGTGTTCTAATAAATAAGTCTATAATAACATGGCTAATTGGAGCATAAAGACAATGTTATACTAAAAGAGCTATTAACACCTTTTCCAGCCTATAGTAACATAAGCTGGTGCTATTATATCCCTGTTGTGTAGTAGGGAAAATTGCTACACCCCAAATATGCACACCTATACTTATTCCTAACCTTTTCATGTGTATGAAAATTTCTAAAAATTTGTGAGAACTACTAGAAATTTATGTAAGCCCATTTAATCCTTGTTTGCACCTTTTCCATTACATACACATCTCTTATCAACATCAAATAATTCTAGTTTCTCTTCATTGAAAATATCTTCTTGTGTGTACATAGAGTATCACATTAACAAGTATGCAAATTAGTATTTTTAATTTTAATAATACAATGTAAACAAACAACCATATATGAGAAAGCATAACACAAAGCACCACAATAATGAAATACACACAAGTGCCTCTTAACATGCATGGAACACATATTACTATTGATGCTCAAATAACAGTCAAGAACAACCTTTAATGATAGTTGAATAAACTTCATTAACCAAATATAAGGCGACAAAATAAGCTCTTTGGGGAAAAGTTGGTAATAACCCCAGCCCACTGAAAGAAATATGGTCATCAACCATCTCCTCTTATTCACTAGTCTTTTTCAAATACATTGATAATGGTCAGGAACCAAATATATGACAATAGAGAACAATGATATGGCATAATATATGACAAAAGGAAGCAATGATATAATCATATAATCTAAACTGGTGAAAAGATGCATGTGCGGCCCTGCCTTCTGCCCCCGTACATTTGCCACCACTCAATGATCACTAGAGCATAACATGGTGATGTCCATATAGTTCTTCTCTAATTGTGGCAATGTCCAACGACGTCCCTGCCACCAGTGCAATCTACCACAAACAGGAGAAGAGAAACTCATGTTACCAAAAATTGAAAATCCAGAAACTCAAATCTGAAAGGTTGAAAACATAAAAAGGGAGTCCATATCTACACTATATACATGGTAATATTTCAGTTAATTAAACTTGTCGATGCAATTGTCTACATATATATATATATATATATATATATATATATATATATATATATATATATATATATATATATATATATATATATATATATATATATATATATATATACTTCAAAACTGAACCTTTTAGGATTACTTGGCTGACAGCAAAATTAAAAGTGATACAAAAGCATTGTAGAACATGTAAAATAAGCGCATAGACTAAGATGATAATTTGAGGAAAAATCAATACATGAAGGTGAACGAGAAAAAGGCTAAAAATATTGTAGTGCCTAAATGATTGATAACGTGAACTGACAGAAATTACCACAGAACAAGCATGTAGCAAATACTTAGTAACAAATAAATGTGCAAAAAAAATATTTTTTGATAAAATAGAAATGAACATATAGTAAATAAAAGGTATAGGACAAAAAACTACAAAGTTATAGAGAGAGTATGCATTATGTTACAGTACTAGAGATACTCATAGGTTCACATTCTTCCTTACTGTTTATTGTGTGGCACCCTATATCTAATTGGATATATAAGAAAACATGCAAAAAGAAGAATTAGTTAAAGCAATATGATCCAATTGGAATGAATATGAGTGCTATCAAAATTAGGAGAATTGAGAAATCTAGGATCTTTTTTGAAACCAGAAATCTAGGATCTTGTGATGCCGAAGACATGGTATCTAAATGAAAACTGACAAAAACATTTTTGGCAAGGTAACAGTTGTTTATACATATTTTGTGTCAGAAACCAATAAGAACATGCTCCAGGGATAAGTAGGTTTTGTTAATCTAGGCTGAATGTGCTGCTCTAAGAAGCAGAAATTATCTAGGTGTTTGGAGATTTCCAACTTTTATGATCACCCTAGATTAAGCCCTCCTACATTTATAACAGGGCGAGCTAACCAATATATATATATATATATATATATATATATATATATATATATATATATATATATATATATATATATATATATATATATATAACACCTCTTGCTACTTTTCTAGTGACAACATACTGCACATAATTGGTTCACAAATATGCCTACTAACTTTAAGAAGTCCAACCTCTCATCAGTAGTTTTAAACGCATACACTACACATATATAGGTATTTGCTGCTGAAGTCCTACCTATACCTAGCAGTAAGTCGATATTTCTCCAACTATATACAGACGCCCAGAATAACACAGGCTGCTGACTTAGAAAAAGGTTAGACCAATCTCTTATATTCTAACACTTCCCTGTGCATGCTTAATAACAGTAATGTTGTTGACATAAAAATATGTGTACTCGCTATAGTATACTCATTGATATATAGGACTTGCTTGTTATCCATCAACTTGGATAGTATTTGACTATAGAAAACTAGCTGTAGAGAAATTTACCGGAGGCCTTTGTGTTAGAAGCCTGATGCTTTAAGAAAGCAATGAATTTCGAATAGAATGACTTTTTGAATTATCAAAGCGAGAGCTTTATGTAAGATTATAAACTCCAAAAGGTGAATTAGTAATCTTGTAGGAAATGATAATCTTTTCTCCTGGAATGGAAACTCTTACAAGTAAAAAATAGGAAGCTTACTACAATTCTATTCTATCCGTCACAAAGAGTATTGTACTATATGAAATTCACGATAAGCACTCCATGTCTATAATACATGAAACATTTTGTTTGTACCGCGAATTGGAAGCCATTTGTGATAAATAAGGAGAATATGTCGGAAAACAAAATATATGGCATGGAGGAACAGTGCCTTAAGAATGTCATCACCTGGTGTAATGAAGAAACTTTTGTAGGGATAGACCGTCTGCATCCACCCACAGTAGTCTAACAATTTGTGTGACTGCATTCATTCCAGCTGGAGCCCAAAGACACCAACTTTGGTCCAGAGGTACACCGCATTCTCATCCTCATCGTAACCGATTATCCTTACTTGAGCCCGCTGTGCCGTCCACATGGCAAGGGTTCTAGAAACATCACGAAGAGGAAGAAAGTTGTTGAGTCTAACGGCCCTGAGTGGCATCCATTCCACATGAACTCCATTGATGAAATTTGAAACCCACAGCTGGAGATCATGTAACGTGATGTAAACGAAGCCAAGGCTGCTATCCTTGGGCACCACCACATGTGTATTCAGCCGAGCATCATAGTCGTCGCCTCGAATGTCCACCGGAACCGGGATCTCATGTAGTTCACGGCTCTTCACATGGAACGCGAGGATTTTGTTGAAGATGCTCTGCCAGTACATCACATCCCCGGCCTGAACGCTGGGTCTTGTTATATCTATGGGAGACCGTGGTGCCATCTCCTGGAAGGCCACCTTGATCCACATGCCCGTCTCTGATGAGTAGATGGACATGAGGGTCTGGAAGATGTTGCTGAAGAAGACGAAGACGATGTGGAACGCGCTGGAGCGGCAGTCTCCGTGGCCTCCGGGGCCGGGGTCGCAGACAACAACGGCAGTGCTCTGGTACTTAGGTCTGTACCACGGCGGAGCATCGATGTACTGCCTGCGACCAACCATGGGATCCAGGACGACGAGATGCCGCCGGTCAGGGCTCTGCAGCAGTACCCGGCCGTGGCGGGTGCTGAGGATGCGCCAGTCCTCGTCGCATGGCTGCAGGCCCCCTGCACCGGCAGCAATAGCACGGACTGGTTTGGAGCCGCAGGAGATCGGAAGGAAGCGGGGCATCTCGTTGCTGAAGAAGCCGACGAGGGGAGGCACGTCGTCGTGGTGGGCATGGAACCGGCGGAGGAAAGGCCGATTGGTGACGACGTCGCGGAATTGATGGCTGCCGAGGGAGACACTGCAGAGGTTCGCCGGGTGCGGGGGCAGATTGACGAAGATCTCCGCGAGGACGTTCTCCGGCAGCGATGATAGTGATTCGGACGGCGACGCTGGAGGTGGAGACGGTGGAGGCAGCTGGTGAGATCGGCGGCGGCTGACGGTGCCACCCATGGAAATGGAATTGGGGAATTGCGGCTGATGATGGGGAATGCTTAATCTGTGATCGGCTGCTGAAGCGCCGTATGCAGAAGTGGAAGGTACGGTGACTTAGGGCAAACAAGCAAGAGTGAAAGGAATGCTGACTGCTGTGCTGGGCTTCGGCTGCTTCCAGTTCAGACAACACTTTCCACCAATGCCCCCACGAGGTCTTTTGTTTCACTGATTTGCCCTTGAAGCAACCTTTTGTATGCTCTAATTTCTCATATTTTCAGAGTTCTGTTGGCATACAGCCTCTAGGACTGCTTCCTCTAGTTCTTGCTCCCGTCTCAAACTTGTCTATCCAGACACATCAACTCTAAGAACTCTGCTCCATAATAAAAAGGTGGGGTTAGATCCCAACTTCACTTTTTTTATGGAGCTCCTCAACATCAACGGTACTCCAGAAATAAGACTTGCATACCTTCCTTGGGAGTCGGTGGGAGATTAACACTACTCGAAAATATTCATCACCTCTGAGTCTAAAACCCCTTTCGCTGTCAATTTTACCCTGCGGTGGTGAAAGTGGATGGTCATAATGCTTCATCACCACTGATTTCAAACTAGGGTTGAAAACAATGGTCACTGTCGCTCGTTATATGAACCGGCGGTGATAATCAGAAAAAAAATCAGTTGCTAGCAGGCTAAGCTTGTCACAGCCACTACCCACACTGTCGCCATGCCATCCACTCCACAGCAACTGCTGTTCACCTTGTCTCCATGCCCAGCATACGACTTCCTCGTGCCACCACTCTTGATCGCAGCAGCTAGATTTGAGAGAGAGAGACGGTGAGGGATATTGAGAGAGGAGAACGAGATCAGAGGCAGAGAGATGAGCTCAGCTCCAGGAGGGCATCTGAAAGGTCCTAATAGCTAGAGGGGGGTGAATAGCCTATTAAAAAATTTTACAACAACACTTAAGCCAAGTAGCTAGACAAAAAGATGGTGAAGCGAGTGTTGCGCTAGTCTACTCAAAATGCAAGCCTCCTATCCACAATTCTAATTGCTATGATCTCTATTTCACACAAGAGGCTAAGTCACTACTCTCTAAGTTAGTAAACTCTCAAAGACTAACTAAAGAACCTCATTAACCACTAGATAATACATAAGCTAGCTCTAAATAGTTATACTAAAGAGCTTAGCTACACTAGAAAAGTAAATACAAGAGAGGTAGTGAATGTTATACTGCCGTGGCAAGAGATGATCAATCAATCACAATGAATACCAATGAAATCCTTGGAGACAAGATGACACAATAATTTTTCACCGAGGTTCATTTGCTTGTCGGCAAGCTAGTGCCCGTTGTGGCGATTCACTCACTTGAAGGTCCATGTGCTAATAGGCATCACACGCCTAACCCGCAATCGGGTGTTGCACAACCAACACAAGATGAGGATCCATAAGCCACGAGCAATCCACTAGAGTACCTTTTGGCTCTCCACCAGGAAAAGGTCAAGAACCCCTCACAATCATCACGATCGGAGCCGGAGACAAGCACCTTCCTCCGCTTGACGATCCTCGCTGCACCAAGCCGTCTAGGTGGCGACAACCACCAAAAGAAACAAGCGAAATCCATAGCGAAACACAATCACCAAGTGCCTCTATATGCAATCACTCAAGCAATGCACTTGAATTCACTCCCAATCTCACAAAGATGATGAATCAATGATGGAGATGAGTGGGAGGACTTTGGCTTAGCTCACTAGGTTGCCATATCAATGAAAATGGCCAAGAGAGTGAGTAAGAGCTGGTTACCACGTTTATATAGAGCCCCAACCGACCACGTAACCGTTAGGCTCAAAATCCCTCACTGCGTGGATTTTCGGGGTGACGAGACGCGCAGGTCAAAATGACCTGACGCTCAGCCCCCTGCGTCCGATCACTAGATCCCTGCCATGCGTCCCCTGCTTTGAACGAGAACCGCAAATCTCCAATGGTCGATTCCACTTGCGCACACGTGTTAAGTGAAGACCGGACGCACCACAGCATGACCGGATGTGCCGATGCAGTGTCAGGTCGCGCGCGTGTCCATGTCCTGGCGCCACCGATCGGATGCACCACTGCACTGACCTGACTCACACCAACGCAGAGTCAGATCATTTCCAGTAAGCTCCCCGAGCGCCTTTTACGTGACCTGACGCGTCCGGTCACTGGTGACCGGATCCACGCCAGCATCTGCTCCTTCCTTCCTCTTCTCAGTGCTTGCGTTAGCATACGTCACCACCTGACCAGACGCAGGCCCTGTGCGTCCAGTCTTCTCCTTCTTCCAGCGTCCGGTCACAAGACCGACTGCTCCCCTCACTGCGCAGTGAAGACCGGACGCAGGCACAAAGTCCGGTCACTAAAAAATAGTGCCTCCACTTCTTCAACTTTGCCACCCTTGATCAAATGTGCCAGCCACCAAGTGTATCACTTTGTGCACGTGTGTTGGCATATTTTCACAAACATTTTCAAGGGTCTTAGCACTCACTAGAATCTAAATGCATATGCAATGAGTTAGAACATCTAGTGGCACTTTGATAACCACATTTTGATACGAGTTTCACCCCTCTTAATAGTACGACTATCTATCCTAAATGTGATCACACGCACTAGGTGTCTTGATCACCGAAACAAAATGGCCCTATGGATATCACCTTTGCCTTGAGTCCATTTTGTTTTTCTCTTTCTTCTTTTCCAAGCCCGAGCACTTGATCATCACCATGGCCTCCACCATCATCATGATCTTCACTATTTGCTCCACCACTTGGATCATGCTATCGTATCTCACGGTCACTTAGAGCAAAGGATTACCACTTAGGGTTTCATCAATTCACCAAAACCAAACTAGAGCTTTCAGCATCGCAGGGCATCCGCACTTCGGGGCCCTGAGGGCTGCCGCGAGCTACATGCTGCACGCAGCACTAGGAGGGCTCCACATTGGGGGCCGTGTGCAGGGAGGCTAAGTGTCAAGGGCCATGCATAGGGTGGCCAAGTGTCGGGGTGCCCATGCGTCAAGGGGGTGCTACGCCGGGAGTCATGAGTCGGGCGCTCGCACTAGGCCCAAGCTCCGACACTAGGGAACCCTTCGTGCATCTAGTTTCATGGGAGAGAGAGCGGAGTATAGTCGAAGAGAGATGGGGATAGAGGTTATGGGGGGACATCATAGGTGGGACCTTCAGTCTATGCCTCGCAGAGGCTCGGGAGGCAACGCGAGGACAACTAGGCTCTGCAACTCTAAAGAAGCACAATAGGAGCTTTGAGAGGGAGTGATGGATGCTCCCGCCACCGTTCCACACTGTTAAGCCATCTTTTCATGCAGCCATGGTTTTCATCATGAACCGGTTGTAAGGTCCAAATAGGCTAGAGGGGGGGGTGAATAGCCTAATTAAAACTTCTACAAGAATTACTTAACCACAAGTTAGAACAAAAGGTGGTGGAGCAAACAGCACTAGCTCTAACTAATTAAGCAAGCCACCTACACAAGTCTAGTACAAGGCTATCCACTAAACACAACAACAACAACAAGCTTAGAAACAAGAAGTAATACGAGAGAAGAGCTTCGAGTGATTATACCGCCGTGTAGAGATGAGAAGTACCAATCAATCAATCACACAAGAGAAGTCCTCGGCAAAGAGATGACACAAGATTTTTTACCGAGGTTCACTTGCTTCCCGGCAAGCTACTCCCCGTTGTGGCGATACACCCACTTGTCGGTTCGCGAGCTAATCGACTATCAAGAGTCGAGCCCTCGGCGGGCACCGCACAACCGCACACAAGATGGGGATCCTCCAAGCCACGAGCTCCACTAGAGTATCCAATTTGCGAACTCCCGCGGGGAAGGATCAAGGACCCCTTACAACACTAGGTGAGGGCTCCAACAATCTCCAATTGCGAGCCCAATCACCTCCGCTGCTCCAAGCCGTCTACCGTGTCGGGAAACACGGAAGAGTAACAAGAAATCCGCAGCAACTCGAAGATCAAGTGCCTCTAGAATGCAACTCTCAAGCAATGCACTTGAATCTCACTCAATCTCACTCAAGATGTGCAACTATGCAAAGAGATGAGTGGAGGGGTTGTTCTCTAGCTCAAAGGATGTCTCTAGGTCTCAAAATGTGCAAGAGTTACCTTCAAACCCCGGCCACCATCTATTTATAACGAAGGGGTACGCAGCTAGCCGTTACGAACGACGCAGTGAAAATCGCACTGACCGGACGCTCCGGTCAGGGTGACCGGACGCGTCCGGTCACTACACGACAAACGTGAATAGTGCGTGTCAGAACTAGCCGTTGCCCTGACCGAACGCGCTCCTTCGATCGACCGGACGCGACAGTGCCAGCGTCCTGTCGCGTTCCAGTAAGCACCCGACGCGACCGGACGCGTCCGGTCGCACGTGACCGGACGCGTCCGGTCGCACGTGACCGGACGCGCCAGCCGCGTCCGATCGTGCTTCGCTACGCTCGGCCTCTCTTGACGCCTGACCGGACGCTCTGGTCCCGTGAGGCACCGGACGCGCCGGTCACGCGCTTAACTTTTACGCCCAGTTGAACTGGCCGGACGCGCTGGTCAGGCCAGACCCACGTCCAGTCACAAACCCTAGCAGCACCTCGCCGCGATGAACTGACCGGACGCGCCCCGCATCCGGTGCAGCGTCCGGTGCAGCGTCCGGTGCAGCGCCCGGTGCAGCGCAGTGACCTCCGTTCGCCTCCGTTTCTTTTCCGACTTTCGGCGCAATAGAAAATATGCGTTTCACTTCTCCTAAAAGCGCCGAATCCCGCCTCGCAAGCTCGGCGGGAGGGAGAGAGGAACCCAAACCCCTCTCTACCGCTTAAACTCCACCGCCTTCGCAAAGGTGCTAACACCACCAAGTGTACACCATCATGTGCATGTGTGTTAGCATTTCACAAACATTTTTTCAAGGCGTTATGTTAGCTCTCAACTAGATCCTAATGCATATGCTCAAGACATTGATCTAGTGGCACTTGATTCCCGAGCTAACCGTGATTGCCCCTCTTGATAGTCGGCTATGTATCCTAAACCCGGTCAATCACTTCTCTACTCAACTTAGACCGGCAAACGAAAAACCCTATGGTTATACCTTTGCCTTGCGCTCTTAGATCCTTCTCTTCCACTTGATCATCATGTCCATCATATTATGTGCATCTCCACCATGACCGTCATTTCATGTCCATGCACCATTTCTTTGTGATCTTGTGGCCATCTCTCCATGCCATTTCCACCTCCATCATATGTTGCTTATGCCTAGCTTAATCACACTTGATACAATAGCATTAGCAATTTGGTGTCATTAATTACCAAAACCAAACTTGGGCTTTCAATCTCCCCCTTTTTGGTAATTGATGACAACCATCACAAAGATATGAAATGAAGTCAATTTTCAATTTCGATAGTATTAGCTCCCCCTACATATGTGCTTCCATGAGTTTGGTTCAAATGTGCACATATGTATGGATTCGAATTTTGGGAGAGTTACTACTATCAAATTGATGCTAAGGTATATAGAATGGACCTTTGAAGCGTGATACCAATCGGAGTTGCCTTTATATACCATCCTTAGCATCGATGTAGCTAGACACCACTTGTAATACTTCACTTGTAAAGATCACAAACACTAAAATACCCCGTGAGATCAACATTATAAGCAAAGGTGTCTAGATACTACTTGTAAAGCTACTCTTAACAAAACATCATTCAAGTTTTAATTCTAGCAACCACCATACAAACATGAATATGAATTTAAGCTTTGCAATGCAACAATTCATCATGTTAATGCACATACAAATGCAACAAATAATTCATGAGCTTGCTCCCCCTTAGTAACTTTCTCTCCCCCTTAACTTTCTCTCCCCCTTAACTTTTTATCTTTGTGACTTTTCTATCTTTGTGACTTTTCTCTCCCCCTTTGTCAACAATCACCAAAAAGGTGCCAATTTTAGTGAGAGTCAAGTCAATCAATATGAGGGAGTCCAAATTATGGTTCAATCTAGATCACTTGCCTAGAATATGTAATTCGGTTTGATCCAAGGACAAGCTTCTTCACACCTCATAAAGTATAAGGGTTATCTTGACCATGTTGAATTACACATCATGAGCTCATTTTCTAGATTCAACACTAGGTTTGCAACCTCACAAACATGTCACATGCTACCACTAGGTCAATCAAAACATAGAAGCAATAGTGGTACCATATATACATTAAACTCATTTGATTTTCATGAATGAGCCTATTTGTCATGCAAATATGTCTATATGTTCTAACCATGTCCTTAGCAAAGTATGAATGATATGCCAAACAACTTTACCTTGCTATGTCGGAGGAGAGGCATGTCATATAAGAATGTGGGGGTGCACTCATTTCAAGTTGGAGAAGTCAAGTATGTTCAATTCATTCTTCAACTTGTAAAATCTCTTCTCATCAAGTGGCTTTGTGAATATGTCGGCTAGTTGATCTTCGGTGCCAATGCTTTCAATGCTAATATCACCCTTTTGTTGATGGTCTCTTATGAAGTGATGCCTAATATCAATGTGCTTGGTTCTTGAATGTTGAACCGGATTTTGTGTCATTTTGATAGCACTTTCATTGTCACAAAACAAAGGCACATTCTTGAATTTGATTCCAAAGTCATTCAAAGTGGCCTTCATCCAAAGCAATTGTGCACAACAACTACCGGCACTAATGTATTCGGCCTCGGCGGTAGATAGTGCAACACTATTTTGTTTCTTTGATGACCATGAAACAAGAGACCTTCCAAGCAATTGACAAGTGCCACTTGTGCTCATTCTATCAATCTTGCAACCACCATAGTCGGAGTCCGAATATCCAATCAACTCAAAATTAGACCCCTTGGGATACCATAATCCAACATCATGAGTGCCCTTAAGATATCTCAATATTCTCTTGGTTGCTTTCAAGTGACTTTCTCTAGGTGAAGCTTGATATCTTGCACACTTGCACACACTAAACATCACATCCGGCCTAGAAGCGGTGACATATAGCAAACTTCCAATCATAGACCGGAATTGCTTTTGATCTACCATGTTGCCACTTGCATCAATACCCAATTGATCATTTGTGCCCATTGGTGTACTCATCGGCTTAGCATCTTGCAATCCAAACTTCTTGATCATGTCCTTGATGTACTTGCCTTGACTTACAAAAGTGCCATTCTTCATTTGCTTGATTTGAAGTCCAAGGAAGTAACTAAGCTCTCCAATCATAGACATCTCAAACTCTTTTGCCATCATATTTCCAAATTCTTCACAAAAATCTTGGTTAGTTGATCCAAAAATAATGTCATCCACATAGATTTGCAACACAAACAAGTCATTTCCAAGCTTCTTGGTGAAGAGAGTGGTGTCAACCTTTCCCATCTTGAACCCTTTAGAGAAAAGAAAATCCCTCAATCTCTCATACCATGCTCTAGGTGCTTGCTTTAAACCATACAATGCCTTCTTGAGCTTGTAGACATGGTTGGGCTTCTTGTCATCTTCAAAACCGGGAGGTTGCTCAACATAAACTTCTTCATTGATGTAGCCATTTAGAAATGCACTCTTGACATCCATTTGATAGAGCTTGATGTTGTGTGCACAAGCATATGCTAATAAGATTCTAATTGCCTCCAATCTTGCAACCGGTGCATATGTCTCTCCAAAGTCAAGACCTTTAACTTGTGTGTAACCTTGTGCTACCAATCTTGCTTTGTTTCTCACAACTACACCATCTTGATCTTGCTTGTTTCTAAAGACCCACTTAGTACCAATCACATTATAGTTCTTCGGCCTTTCAACAAGTTCCCAAACTTGATTTCTAGTGAAGTTGTTTAGCTCTTCATGCATGGCATTTACCCAATCGGAATCTTTCAATGCATCTTCTATTTTCTTAGGTTCTTCAAGTGACACAAATGAGTAGTGCTCACAAAAGGATGCTAATTTTGATCTAGTTTGAACACTACTTTGAATTCCACCAATGATTTGATCCAACGGATGATCTCTTGCAATGCTAGTAGGTTGGAGTATTGGAAGTTGGTTGCTTCCACTAGCTTGACCTTGATCTTGCAATTCATCATGAGAACCACTAGAGCTTGCTTGATTTGTATCAATTTGCACATTTTGGTTGGTCACATGAATATCATCATCATTATCAACTTGCCTTGGCCTAACATCACCTATGTCCATGTTCTTCATTGCATTTGACAATTGATCTCCTCTCACATCATCAAGGTTTTGAGCTTCATTTTGAGACCCTTGGGTTTCATCAAACTCAACATCATGAACTTCTTCCAAGGTGCCATTTGTGAGATTCCAAACTCTATATGCTTTGCTTGTGGTAGAATAACCAAGTAAGAACCCTTCATCACATTTCTTTTCAAACTTGCTCAATCTAGTGCCTTTCTTAAGAATATAGCATTTGCAACCAAACACTCTAAAGTATGCAATGTTGGGCTTTCTTCCAATCAATAGCTCATATGGTGTCTTTCCAAGCTTTCCATGGCAATAAAGACGGTTGCTACAATAGCAAGCCGTGTTGATAGCTTCACTCCAAAATGAATGACTCACATTGTATTCACTAAGCATTGATCTAGCCATGTCAATTAAAGTTCTATTCTTCCTTTCAACTACACCATTGGATTGAGGAGTGTATGTTGGAGAGAATTGATGTCCAATACCGAGATCATCACATAATTCCTCAATTCTTGTGTTCTTGAACTCACTACCATTGTCACTTCTAATCTTCTTGATAGTTGTCTCAAACTCATTTTGCACTCTCTTGACAAAAGACTTGAATAGATCATAAACATCACTTTTGTCATAGAGAAAGAACACCCAAGTGTATCTAGTGTAGTCATCAACAATCACAAAACCATACTTGTTTCCACCAATGCTAGTGTATGTTGTTGGCCCAAACAAGTCCATGTGCAATAGCTCAAATGCCTTTGATGTACTCATTTCACTCTTACTAGGATGTGTATTTCCAACTTGTTTGCCGGCTTGACAAGCACTACAAGGTTTATCCTTCTCAAAGGTGACATCCTTCAAGCCTCTAACTAAGTCATGCCTCAAAAGTTTGTTCAATTGTTTCATTCCAACATGACCAAGCCTTCTATGCCATAACCAACCCATACTAGATTTGCTAAGCAAGCATGATGTCAATTGTGTCTCACTATCATTGAAGTCAACCAAGTATAAACTACCATGTCTAAATCCTTTGAATATCAAATTTGATCCATCAACACTTATGACTTCAACATCATCACTACCAAATATGCACTTGAAGCCAAGATCACAAAGTTGTGCCACCGACAAAAGATTGAAGTCCAAGCTCTCAACTAGCAATACATTAGATATGCTCATGTCATTTGAGATAGCAATTTTACCAAGCCCCTTGACCTTGCCTTTCTTATTGTTGCCGAAAGTGATAGCATCAAAACCACCATTTTGACTTGTATCAATTGATTTGAACATACATGAATCTCCGGTCATATGTTGAGTGCACCCACTATCAAGCACCCAATGCCTTCCTCTGGCTTTATAATTGACCTACAAGATGGGATCAATTCTTTTTAGGTACCCAAACTTGTTTGGGTCCTCCAAGGTTAGTGACCAAGCTCTTTGGTACCCAAATGGCTTTCTTCTTTGAGCCCATCCATGGTGCACCAATGAACTTAGCATGAACACCATTTGTACCCTTGGTAAGTATATAGAAAGAATCAAACTTAATTGAGGATACATTAGCATTGGATTTCTTGTTCATGCAATGTTGCTCTATGTGACCAACTTGCTTGCAACTTTTGCAATAGCTACCATTGTTCTTCACAAAACGAGTCTTGTGAGGAGCAAAAGCGGCCTTGCCTTTCTTGGGGTTATAGCCCAATCCCTCTTTGTAGAGAGAAGCTCTTTGGCTACCCAAGCACATAAGCAAGCGGTCCTTACCACCATAAGCCTTAGCTAAGGTGTGATTGAGCTCTTTTACCTCCTTCTTGAGATTTTCATTCTCAACTATTAGTGTGGAATCACAAGTGAAACCGTCACTACTAGATGAAGATGATGTAGATGCGCTACATGAAGGGTTAGTAGGAGCAACAACAATAGGCTTATGAAAAGGTTCATCAATTATATCACATGATATGCCTATGTTGCAAGTTTTAGCTTTCTCAACATTAGTTGGCATGTTTTCACATTTTTCAACTAGAGAGGAATGAGCTTCTTCAAGCTTAGTGTGAGACTTTTGAAACTTCTTATGGTCTACCTTTAGACTCTCATAAGATGCTCTAAGCTCATCAAGTTCTTGCATAAGGTTTTTCTTTTCCTTAAGCAAGCCCTTGCACTCCTTTCTAGATTCTTTAAAGTGTTGAGTGCAATCTTCTAGCATAGTGATTAGTTCATTTTTAGTGAATTCTTCTTCATCACTATCACTATCACTAGCATTATCATGATCACTCTCATCATCGGATGATACCTTAGCGGCCTTAGCCATGAAGCACGATGGAGTGTCGAAGAGGGAGACTTTCTCTTGGATGGCAATGCTAGCATGTCCCTTCTTCTTGCTCTTGTTGTCATCCTCATCATCACTTGAGGAATCATCACTATCCCATGTAGCAACATGAGAATCATTCTTCTTCTTATGAGAGCTCTCCTTCTTTTCTTGCTTCTTCTTTTGCTTCTTCCTCTTCTTCTTGATAGCATCTTCATCATCACTATCATAAGGACACTTTGCAATGAGATGATCTTTGCTATGGCATCTAAAGCATCTCATGGTATGCTCATTCTTCTTAGATGAGTTCTTCCTCCTTCTTGCACGATAGCCCTTCTTCTTCATGAATTTGCCAAATTGCTTGACAAAGAGAGCCATCTTCTCATCAATGTCATCACTATCACAAGAGCTAGAGTCTTCTTCACTTGATGATTCAATCTTGGATTTGCCCTTGGATGTGGTGGCTTTGAATGCCACACTCTTCTTCTTTTCATCATCCTTCTTCTCATTTTCCTTCTTCTTCTTCTTGACCAACTCATCCTTCTCATCATCTTCTCTATATGAATCATCGGTCATCACTTCTTGAAATATTTGTTGAGGAGTTGAATCCTTCAATGTTGTCCTCACTAGCACGGTGATCAATGTATCAAACCTCTTGGGCAAGCTTCTCAAGAACTTCATAGAGAATTGGTTGTCCTTGACTTCCTCACCAAGTGCCTTGAGCTCATTGACAATGACTTGCAACCTATGAAACATCTCCGGTACACTCTCATCATCTTGCATCTTGAAGCTTGAAAATTTTTCTTGCAAGATATATGCTTTAGCGGTCTTTGTGCCTTCGGTGCCCTCAAATGTTTCTTCTAGCTTGGCCCAAGCATCATGAGCAATCTCAATGTTCTTCACTTGCTCAAAGGTCTTGTCATCTAGTGCCTCATGAAGAGCACTAATGGCAATGTCATTGCATTGGAGCTTCTTCTCTTCCACCGGTGTAGGTGCTTCCGGATTAGCAACCTCAAATTTTGTTTCGGTGACCTTCCACACTTCTCTATTGATTGACTTGAGGTGTGCGGTCATCTTAACCTTCCAATATGCATAATTTGTGCCATCAAAGTGAGGTGCCTTCTTGGTGTTGTTGATGTGCAAGCTTAATTGAGCTATTTCTTTTTCACCGTAGGTTGTTAAGCCTCAAATAAACGGTGCCTCGGCTCCGATACCACTTGTAAGGTCCAAATAGGCTAGAGGGGGGGTGAATAGCCTAATTAAAACTTCTACAAGAATTACTTAACCACAAGTTAGAACAAAAGGTGGCGGAGCAAACAGCACTAGCTCTAACTAATTAAGCAAGCCACCTACACAAGTCTAGTACAAGGCTATCCACTAAACACAACAACAACAACAAGCTTAGAAACAAGAAGTAATACGAGAGAAGAGCTTCGAGTGATTATACCGCCGTGTAGAGATGAGAAGTACCAATCAATCAATCACACAAGAGAAGTCCTCGGCAAAGAGATGACACAAGATTTTTTACCGAGGTTCACTTGCTTCCCGGCAAGCTACTCCCCGTTGTGGCGATACACCCACTTGTCGGTTCGCGAGCTAATCGACTATCAAGAGTCGAGCCCTCGGCGGGCACCGCACAACCGCACACAAGATGGGGATCCTCCAAGCCACGAGCTCCACTAGAGTATCCAATTTGCGAACTCCCGCGGGGAAGGATCAAGGACCCCTTACAACACTAGGTGAGGGCTCCAACAATCTCCAATTGCGAGCCCAATCACCTCCGCTGCTCCAAGCCGTCTACCGTGTCGGGAAACACGGAAGAGTAACAAGAAATCCGCAGCAACTCGAAGATCAAGTGCCTCTAGAATGCAACTCTCAAGCAATGCACTTGAATCTCACTCAATCTCACTCAAGATGTGCAACTATGCAAAGAGATGAGTGGAGGGGTTGTTCTCTAGCTCAAAGGATGTCTCTAGGTCTCAAAATGTGCAAGAGTTACCTTCAAACCCCGGCCACCATCTATTTATAACGAAGGGGTACGCAGCTAGCCGTTACGAACGACGCAGTGAAAATCGCACTGACCGGACGCTCCGGTCAGGGTGACCGGACGCGTCCGGTCACTACACGACAAACGTGAATAGTGCGTGTCAGAACTAGCCGTTGCCCTGACCGGACGCGCTCCTTCGATCGACCGGACGCGACAGTGCCAGCGTCCTGTCGCGTTCCAGTAAGCACCCGACGCGACCGGACGCGTCCGGTCGCACGTGACCGGACGCGCCAGCCGCGTCCGATCGTGCTTCGCTACGCTCGGCCTCTCTTGACGCCTGACCGGACGCTCTGGTCCCGTGAGGCACCGGACGCGCCGGTCACGCGCTTAACTTTTACGCCCAGTTGAACTGGCCGGACGCGCTGGTCAGGCCAGACCCACGTCCAGTCACAAACCCTAGCAGCACCTCGCCGCGATGAACTGACCGGACGCGCCCCGCATCCGGTGCAGCGTCCGGTGCAGCATCCGGTGCAGCGCCCGTTGCAGCGCAGTGACCTCCGTTCGCCTCCGTTTCTTTTCCGACTTTCGGCGCAATAGAAAATATGCGTTTCACTTCTCCTAAAAGCGCCGAATCCCGCCTCGCAAGCTCGGCGGGAGGGAGAGAGGAACCCAAACCCCTCTCTACCGCTTAAACTCCACCGCCTTCGCAAAGGTGCTAACACCACCAAGTGTACACCATCATGTGCATGTGTGTTAGCATTTCACAAACATTTTTTCAAGGCGTTATGTTAGCTCTCAACTAGATCCTAATGCATATGCTCAAGACATTGATCTAGTGGCACTTGATTCCCGAGCTAACCGTGATTGCCCCTCTTGATAGTCGGCTATGTATCCTAAACCCGGTCAATCACTTCTCTACTCAACTTAGACCGGCAAACGAAAAACCCTATGGTTATACCTTTGCCTTGCGCTCTTAGATCCTTCTCTTCCACTTGATCATCATGTCCATCATATTATGTGCATCTCCACCATGATCGTCATTTCATGTCCATGCACCATTTCTTTGTGATCTTGTGGCCATCTCTCCATGCCATTTCCACCTCCATCATATGTTGCTTATTCCTAGCTTAATCACACTTGATACAATAGCATTAGCAATTTGGTGTCATTAATTACCAAAACCAAACTTGGGCTTTCACCGGTGCTAAAATTCATTTTCACCATCGGTTCATGTCCCAAACCGGCAGTGAAAACTAGGATGGTTTAAATCACACTAGTACAAAAATGGGTATCGCTGCACCAATGTCACCATTGGATTTTACAGAATTGGTGCTGAGAATGCTTCACCATCGGTTCTATGGTTAGGGCAGCGCAGTGGCCAATTGAACCGGCAGTGAAAACATCCAGCAGAGATAATCGCGTTGGGTTTTGCCGTTGGACCATACACGCCGAGCCAGCAGTGGAAGAGGTTTACACTGCTGGCTAAGACACCGCTGCACCAAAGGCACTACTTGGTATTGAACCGGTGTTGAAAAAACTTTTCACTGCCGGACCAAATTTCCTTCTATAATATCCAGCGTATAAAACACTGATAGCATAGTGCAAAATCTGATTAGATATGTCACATTTTGTGTGGCTGTTTTTGGGGCATTTTGTGCACCCTTAGTAACTAAGGAAGGATGGAACTTGGTCACCTGTGGCTTGATTGCCTTGTTTGAGTTGCTAACTGTATCTATGAATTAAACCCAGCACCATACTGACACACAATTAACTTGGTTAAAGCTACTGCCTTACTGAATTGTTCTCATGCACAAAGTAATACAATATATGTCTAGTTAAATTTTTATTCCGTAGTTCGTCACCCAGCGAATTCGAAATAAAGACATTTTCCATTTCCAACATATTATCATTGCACGTCATGTGATTAGTTCAGGAGAAGAAACTTCCATTCTTATTGTAAACCTCCACCTTGAGCACAGCCTCATCCTCCTCCTCCTCCTGCTTCCACTCTTCTTTGTCGTCGGCGCCGCCGCAGCCGCTGCGCTCATGAATCACATATAAGAATAAGCACATATATGTCTCGAGTCTCGAGGCCATTGTCAACGCAGAACTTGTGCCACCAGTACCTGAACACCATGCGATGGCCTGTCATATGGTACCTGAACATCATGCGATGGCCTGTCATCGCTCGCTTGATGGACTACAAGTCACAACCTACGAGTGCCCGTGCATCTACAATAGAACATGTATTCAACGTGTGTACCCTTGTGCATCCTGGAACTTGACAGGAACATTCAATGCAGTGTGCATGCGCATAAGGCAGGGGAAAATTCATGAAACATATGGGATGGGTGCAATATGGCTGAGCAAGAGAATTTACACTCGACAACTCCCTAGGTATTGGTTCATTTTGGTTACTAGGTTGCACTGTCATAGGGTCACAACGGCTCCATGATACGCATGGAGCGAGCAATGGCACCCTCGGTGGCATTCATGTAGAGCTTGGGTCAGAGCGGTAGTCATTGTGGCACACAAGCATGTAGACGTTGCTGGTCGTTTTCATGAGGGAATTTACTCTAGCCCACACAAAGGTAGATGTCACCGGTGTTCTCGCCAGGGAAGACTTCCATGTCCCACTATGGATCCTCTCCCCCCATCGAGACACACCTTCACTTCCTAGTGTGAACGATAAATCATGTCAGGCAGAGATCCAAGTTCTCATGGTCTATCCCTAGGAGCTCAGATGTAGTACTAAGGAAAATACAACATACCAATGCCTCCTCATACATTCCAGGAAGAAGGATTTGAAAGAACTCTAAATTAATCACTAAGGCTCAGACTTGCCATCTCCTTCTCCATCCATGCTCTTAAAAAATGCAAACAAAACTTGTTTTGTTGTATGATAGGGAGATATTATTTCATTTCAGGGTTTTCCTAGGTTCATGTTTGGAGCGCCAGGTGTCTACACATCTTTAACGAAAGGTTTTAAATCATACTATGTTGAAATAGATGGAAATGCACATATCAACCAAAGCACACCAGATTCAACGTTGAAATTAACCAAATTGGGGTAAACCACACACGAGCCAAGCCAAATGTTCTTCCTATTTGCTTGTGGGATTACTAACTAGTACATCTCTTAAATTAATAGAAGTACAAGCACCCATACATCCATATATAGAGGTCTTTGAGAACAACAATGAGATTTGAGCCTAGTACTTATGAACCATAGGAACTCACAAAATTAAAGTGGAGCATAGATTAGATGGAACATGGATATGGATTTGGTGATTGACAACCTTGGCGACGAATCCTTCTTGATGCATTTCAAGATTTCCTCTCCAATGACCTTTGTCTCTATTTCTTTTGCTTCTATGTTGGAGGCTGTCTTTTTCTATTCTGGTGGAGTCACTCAGGCATCGAATGCAAACTATGAAGGATGAGGGCATCTTTGTTTATACTTATATGTCATGTTAGTGGGAAGGGGAATCGTAGAACTTAGACAAATATGTTGAGGTGACTGTGATTCTTCCAACTGCCTGTGAACACGATTGGGACAAAAGGCCAACAGAAATATGGATCAACTTTTGTTAGTAACGCATGGAATGCCTGCACCATATGATATTATGTCGTATAGTCAAGTGATCTATGGGCCCATTTCGTTGTTCTCAATGTCCCAAACATTGCCAGATCAAACATGAGATGACGGTGAAACAAGTTTTCACTGAGAATTGAACACCTACGTGCCTTTAGGTTTAGATCTGATGGTGAAAACAGTCTTAAACGCCAAAACCGTGACACCAACTTTTAGCCAGCGATGAATACTTTTGTCATTGTCGTATCGGATAAACGAGTCGGTATTGAATAGGCGCCCATAGCAATAAATCTTATTGTTCCTATTCGTCCGATCTCATTCCATCCTAGGATTAGCACTGGCACCCATCCTTCTTTGACCATTGTTACAGCCAAACTTCCCTTAGTTCCAATTGAAGGCTCCAAATTCTATAAGGACGCACATCACTCCCTTGTTTTGAGGTCGGTAGCAGTAACTATAGATTGCTTGATTAAAATCCTTGATTGTGGCTATTGTGGTTAATATGGAATTTTTGGTTCAAATTGCATGAAACTATTATCTTCCTATTGAAGTCTTTTCTTCAAAATGGTTTTGTTCTTCAGAGATGAATCGTGGGTGGATGTACACAAATCTCAAGTCTACCTTCTTTGTGGAAGGCATTATTGAATCCATTGTCAATGTTACCATATCATACATGGACAATAATGTATTGGTACATGGTTACATACACCGCCCAAGCAAGGATTGCAAAAATCTAAAGTAGTGGCAGAACATCGAGCAGATCCGTTGTCATCTGGTGCATATGGGTTTCATGAAAAACTATATCGTCTGGATCAAGCATGGGGAAGAAGGTGAGAACTTACGTGACGTAATGTCATAGTATAGTCCCCAAGCGGGATATTATCAACCAAATCGTGCAAGAAACCATTAATGACAGACTCCCTAAAATTGTGAATGAAATTGTCCATGAAACCGTGAATAATAGCGGCAACAAAACTTTGGCACGTCATGATGTAGTAGATTCTCTAGACCAGATCATTCGTGATGGTGAACCAGAGTTCCTTGATGAAAGAAACCTAAGAAGTTGGAGCAAACAAGAAAGGATGCTAGAACTCTGCTATACTCTGGTTCAACTGTACCATGACAATGTTGGAAGTGGATCTTGTTGTTCTGGAGTTGAAATCAAGGTAAGAAATGTCAGACATAGGCTAGGCTTCAATGATATGTTATCACTTGTGTAGGAGTTGTTTCCAATGAGTTGCCCAAGAACACGTACTAGACCAAGCAAATGATATGCCCATTGGGACTCGAAGTACAAAAATTACATGCATCTGGCAATGACTGTATATTGTATCCACTCTTCATGCTTTGTGTTGTATATAAAAAACCATAATTCTCTTATAATACCAAGTCAAACTACTATGGTTTCAGATATTTTATAAAAAAAACAACATCTTATTTATGGTACCAAATAAAGATCATGAGTTTCTATTATAGTACCTATTTAGTGTCAAACTGGCAACCACTTTTCTGTGCTACATGTGTGCTTGGTTGAGCTGTCAGCAGATGGCTATGGAAAAGTTGTTGTGAGCTTTGAGCTATGAGAAAGCTGAAAATTGTTTGATTGAAACAGCTGTGGAACTATAGGTTTGATATGAATTGTCTGTAATGCCCATAAAAGCTCAACGGACTGTTTATATGATAAATGATCCTAAGACACTGATTTGTTCATTGATTCACGTCTAAATAACCATTTTATATGTGTTTCCTCTAAAAGAGGCAAGATATCCAATGAAGGTGCTTCGGTCCATGTTTTTTTAACCTCATATGCATGATTGCATCTGATACTTTTATTAGGATTTTTGCTTCTCTAAAATTAAATTAAATGAAAAAAATTAGCAAGTGCAGCCATATGTAATCATGATTATTGAATAAAGAAAAATTTACAACAAAATTTACAGGACGGTGTCGTTCCACCATTCTTTAAAATAGTCAATAGTTTGGTTTGCACCATCCTATCGAAGGCTAGTGGCAGCATTTTTCAACTCCATTAATAATGTTATAAATTGTCTAGGGACAGGGAGGAGGAGGAGGTGAGGGCGGAGAGGGAAGCCGGAGAGGAACCTGCTACCGCAAAGGAAGTCACCACAGTTGCCCTCGACCCAGGAGCGCCGATGCCACTGAGCCCTCAACCCTAGCGTGCGGTCCTTTGGTTGGAGTCCCGAATGAGGTATCGAGCGGGGGAAAAGAAAAGAAATCATAGAAGGGGTACACTCTTTACCAGTGGTAGGCGGGTAATTTTGAGAAGTTTGATTTCGCAGTCATAGAAGCAGGGTGCCGGGTGCTGTGAGAATTGTACTAGAGGAAAGGCAGCTTTCTCTGCAGGTTACATCCATTTAGTTAGTGTTTAGCTTTTTGGTAGGAAAAGCTATTCTCAAAAGCCAAACCAAATAGTATCAAAATGCCCCGAGGTGCTTATGTGACATGCGTGGCACTTGGAAGGGGCTGATGATTGGCTCCAAGAAGGTCTTTGACATGTTGTAGCCTCAATATTTTTTTATCTCTATAAACTTTTAATGGGAAGTAAGCAAACTTTGTAGGTTAATTTCCGGTATTTGCAATTTATCTTAGGTGATTTACATTTGAACACAGTTTGTGGCAATGATAATACGGATCTGAAAATAACAATAATGTAGATGAACCGAATTGCGCTGCTGATGAATAAAGGCAACATGATATGCACGATCCATTGTGTAAGGGACAATGCAATGCAATGAATGCAGGCCACAGTAAATGCCATTTATGTATTTAAATTTTTTTAATTTCAAAGAGACAGAGATACAGATAAAGAGAAGAGATATTGATATAGATGGAGAGATAATATAAGAGATGCTCTAAGAGAAGAGGATATAGATAGAAATATAGATATTGATATAGATGTAGAGATAATATAAGAGAAGATATTTTACTATTAAAAAAGAGGTAGAGATAGACACCGGAAGAGAATTGATGTGTTTGGTTCTGGTACTCTCTCTGTGTATATGTATGCCCTTAAACATCTGAGCCATGGTTGTGTGAGGCCAGTCAGCTTAGACTGTTGACGATCCAGTATGAAAATAAGGGGCAGCTGGTGTGGAGACTTGATGCTTATATTTTTCCTCTTCGCATTCCACACACAATGTAAGTATATTATTATCAACTACTCTTTGTGCTTCAATTTGTTCTAGATATCCATATATGTCCTCATAAACTCACAATCAAATCAGGCCATCCTCATCAGCAGCTCAATGTTGAAAGTACAAAGAGCCCTGCATATAGCCTCACCGACACAACACTAGACAAGAGCAAAAGGGGAGTCAATCTTTGTTAAATCTTTCACTGCCCACAAGGTTATTGCTATTGCTGCATGGATCAAAGTCCGAAACCAAAATGTTATGACACTTTGGATGAGTGTAGAGCTGTGTGTCGCCCTGTGTTGTCCCAAAAACGTTTGCATGATTTATACAATCTTTAGTTTGCTCTAGTTTTAAAAACCATCAGTAACAATCTACATATTGTACTGAAGATTATTGATATTAATAATAAGAGAGTTTCCATGCCAGTCTCATTTGTGTTTTCACCTTTTTTTCATCTTTATTATGTTTGTGTCCTCTTTTGATCGATCCTCCAATGTCAACCTAAACTTTTCTATTTCTATAGATGTACCGTGTAGGAAATGTTGGAATTTAGATAGGCTTGGCCCATATAAGAAATTCTTGAAAATTCCTAAGAAATCTCAGGCCCACTCATGTGTGCAAAGAGAGGATGTGGGAACTCTTTAGTCCCACCTTGCTTGTAGAAGTGGAGATAGCCATGCTTAAATATGGGAGTCATCTATACTTTCTCAAGTCTAGTGTGTGGAGGAGAAAGAGAAGCCCACATGCGTTCGCTCGCTCACATTGCCTAGCGAAGAGCGCGGGTGCACGACACCTGCATGAATGGTCCGCTGAAATCCGGCTCCGCCCTTGCAGGGGCATAGCCTTCTTTTGCATTTTTTAGTTTTGGTTTCTTGGCCTTCAAGTTTGTAGAGTCCTAAATGATTTAGATCGTGATCGTGACACAAGATCGGCTTGAAGAGGACTATACATGCAGCCTATCGGCCACGCCAAAATGCATCCAATCGAGCATGGGTTTTTGGGTTTTTGCCCCTTCTCGCTGTTGCGCCGCCGCCATAGTTTCTCCAGTCTGATCGTTTACGTGCACCAGCAACCGGGTGAGCAGGTCTTCGGAACCTTCGAATAAGGTTTTTGGGAAGCACTCTTCGCGTGATTGCTCCCAACCTTCAAGACAAGTCGTCTTCCATCCAAGTCAGGCGGTGCTATGTCCCGGCGTATCCATCGTCAACTGCTCTGATCTCTTCCTCCATTGCTTATCGATGACCTTGCGCCACCACCAGTGACGTCATCTCCTTCTGCAGTCGAAAGGTATACATCTCAAGATCCAATGTCTCTGTTAATTCTGTTTGATATGGTGGCTAGTGTACACAAGATATATTTATACTAGTTCTTTTGTTCATGCTGTTAGATCATACTAATCTACAAACTATGCTTAATCTAGTTCTTAAATTTGTCATGATTTATATTCTGGTTTTAATCTAGAAATTGCCTAATTCGTTAACAATCCAAAACCCTTATTATAGGCCTTTTCCATAATTATCTATGGCTGGTTTTGCTGGTGCGCTAAGGCCAAAAAAGTTTTCTGGTGCGCATTTTAAGAGGTGGTCTGTCAATTCACTAATTGGCTGATGGCAATGAAAGTTTTCTGGGTAAGCGCTGGCACGCCCGAGGGAAAAATCTCTGATGAAGATCGGAGAAGATTCCAGGATGCCAACGAGATCTTTGTGGGAGCTATGCAGAATGTACTATATGATCATCTGTTTGATATGGTACTGCACACGAAAGATGCAAAGACGTTGTGGGATTATCTAAATGGTACATCTGGTGCATCAGATGCAGGTAGTGAGTTGTACATCATGGAGAGCTTTCATGACTACAAGATGGTTGGTAACCAATCTGTAGTCGAGCAAGCTCATGTGATTTAGCGTCTGGCTAAGGAACTTGAACTCCTTAAGTGTGTCATACTCGATGAGTTTGTGGCTGCCTCCTTCATGGAGGGGCTTCGCCACAAGCCTTAAACACAAGAGACAGAAAATCTATGTCAAAAACCTGATAGCATCTCTTGATATTGAGGATAAGGCTTGGGCAAAGGACAACATTGGTAAGGGGAACAAGGGCCATCCTAGCACCAATTTCATTAAGAGAAACTCCAATGGCAAGAACAAAGGAAAGAATAAGCCTTTCAATGCCAATCAACAACTACCTTCAAGAAGAAGAAGAAAGATAAAGCAGAGTTGCCTTGCTTCACTTGTGGAGAGCTTGGTCACTTTTCCAAAGTGTCCAGAGAGAGCAGACCGCAAAGGAAAAAGGAGGAATGTCAATCTCATGGCTACTAGCAATGTTGATGACAGGTATGGTAATTTTCCTACTGTACTATTAGTGTTTCAATCTCTAAGTTGTGGGTTGATATAGGTGCTAATATTCATGTGTGTGCTGACATCTCTATGTTTTCTCCTTATTAGGGGCTCCAAGGTGCCTCCGTCCTAATGGGGAATGGGTCGCATGCTTCTGCTCGTGGTGTTGGCACGGTCGATCTGAAGTTTACTTCGGGAAAAATCGTGCAGCTGAAGAATGTGCAACATATCCCTACTATACACAAGAATCTTGTTAGTGTCTCCCTTCTTTTGAGAGATGGGTTTAAGGTAGTGTTAGAGTCTAATAAAGTAGTAATCTCTAAGCATGCACAATTTCTTGGTAAAGGGTATGAGTGTGGAGGTTTGTTTCGCCTTTCTTTGGTAGATTTTTGTAATAAGTCAGTGAATCATATTTGTGGCACAATTAATGATATTTTGAGCATTTGGCATTCTCGCTTATATCATGTGAATTTTGGATTGATGTCACAGTTGTTTAGCATGAGTTTAATTCTAGATTTCACTATTGCCAAAGGTTCTAAGTACCATAGTTGTGTGCAATCAAAGCAACCTCGAAAGCCTCATAAGGTAGCAGAGGGGAGAAATTTGGCAACTCTTGAACTCATACATTCTGATCTATGCGAGATGAGTGGTGTGTTGTCAAAAGGTGGAAAGAGATGTTTCATGACTTTAATTGATTCTACTATGTTTACTTGCTTAAAACTAAAGATGAAATGCTAGATTACTTTAAAATCTTTAAGGCTAAAGTTGAGAATCAACTAGAGAGAAAGATTAAGCGTTTGAGGTTGGATCATGGTGGTGAATACTGTCCTAGATTGTTTGATGAGTTCTATGAGGAACATGGTATTTCATGAGAGGACGCCTCCCTATTCGCCCAAATCAAACAGGATTGTCGAGAGAAAAACCGCAAGCTGACTGACATGGTAAACTCCATGTTAGACACTGCTAGTTTATCTAAGGAATGGTGGGAGAGGCTTTATTGACTGCAAGTCATATCCTAAATAGAATTCCGAAGAGGATAAAGAGACAACCCCATATGAGTATTGGGTTGAAGGAAACCATCACTTTCATACTTGCGCACGTGGGCATGTTTGGCGAAAGTCAACATACCAATTTCTAAGAAGCGCAATCTTGGACCGAAGACACTGGACTATGTCTTTCTATGGAATCTCGTGATGCTATATTTTTTGAGAACATATTTCCTATGAAAGATATGCATAGCAATACTAGATTTTCCTATGAGATAGCTCCTGATTTTACTATACCTATCGAGTCTCCTATTGAGTCATTTGAGCAACCACTTGAAGAAGTTCATGAGAAGGATGACAATGAAGTTCTTGTGAGGAACATGAGACAAAGGATTGAAAAATCTTTTGGTGATGATTTCATTGTGTACCTTGTGGATGATACTCCCACCTCTATTACAGAGGCGTATGTAACTCTAGGTGCAGATGATTGGAAAGAAGTTGTTCATAGTAAGATGGACTCAATTCTTTCTAATGGAATTTGGGAATTATCTGAGCAACCATTTGGTTGTAAACCTATGGGCTGTAAGTGGGTGTTCAAGAAGAAGCTTAATAAGCCTGATGGTACTATTGACAAGTATAAGGCTCAGCTTATGGCTAAGGGTTATACCTAGAAGGAAGGCAAGGATTTCTTTGATACTTATTCACCTGTTGCTAGAATGACCACTATTCGAGTGCTACTTTCCCTGGTTGCCTCATATGGTCTTCTCGTTCATCAAATGGATGTGAAGACAGCTTTCCTTAATGGAGAGTTGGATAAGGAAATCTATATGGATCAGTGTCACGCCCCGAGATCGAGGCTGACGGGAGTTGTCGCATTTCCACCGCGACGCCCCTAGGAGCGCACTTGGCAACTCCTCTTTAGGATCAGGTTGCGTGGCATACAGTGATCCAAATAGTAAACCAGCACATGGCTAATGGATAACACCCAATTATTACATCTAGGATTAATATATTCAAAGTAAGTTACATAGGTTTCACTGCCCGGTCTGACTTGTGGATAGGGGTACTCATTCCAACTAAAGCTGACGCTCATGGTCGCTCATACATGAACTTTGGAGTTAACTTGCAGCACAATCGGAACGCCCAGACTGGGTGCTACTATGCAGCACCGGTTAGAGCTGTGGCTCTACCCGTTCTATCACGTACCTGCAAAACAACTAAACGATAACATCATGAGTACATTTCGTACTCGCAGGACTTAATTCCAACACATAGATTTTTGGTGAATGCAAGGTAATTATCAGGCATTTGTACATTTGCAGAAAGGCAATGGCGTTTATTAAGAGTATGCCATGCTATGACCCAATGTTGACAGTCACCAACACCAATTATAAATTGTCAACATAACCTTCATACATGCTTAATTCCATCACCAAACATAGGTATAGGGGTTTAAACTAATGAATTCCATGAGTTTTGGTGAATACATGAATGCAGGAGGATTTATCCAGAAAACAAGCAAGGTGGACCCAATCATCATATTTAATCATGTTTATCTGCAATGTAAACAACTTAAGAAGATTTTAGAAGACACCAGAAGACTTACCATCGAAGATTGGGCCAAATGGCCATGAAAGTGGGCCGGACGGCCCAACCCATAGACCGGCTGGCCTGCTCTTGAGCCCATTCGCCCTCTGACGCCTCGTACTCCTTCCTGAGATCTACACCATTGATTTTAAGGCAGTTATAGGTTGGTTTATCTAACGGAGATCGAAGGAGATGACGTGGATCGATGGTGTGGAAATGTCTTGCCCCCTACTCCATCTCCCCTATATTAGGTGCCCTCTATCCCCTCCAGGAGAGCCATCCTAAAACTCTAATTCGTATCCTCCTCATCAGGATCAGAGCCAGCTATCAAGAGACAACTAGTCCTCCATAGGATCTAGTCTTATAAATAGAAATAGTGAGATAGAGAGTGAGGGAAGAGTTTGGAGGAGGTGTCGGCCTGTCGATGCTCTCTCTCTACGGCTTGAACCTTGGCGGATCCAAGTTCTATTTGAGCTTGCCTCTGAGATTTCTCTGGTAATCAACTTCTGATTCAAGTAAGCATCTTGTTTATATTGTTCATTAGGTTGACAACTCGTTTGAGTGCTTTATTCTTTATTTGAGAAGAGTAAAGTAGTAATTGTAGTGTAAGCATGGTGCTTAGACTCTGGTTACTTGTGGATGCACCCTACATTCTGGATCGGTCGTAGATCGCGATGGTGACTATATAGCTCGTTGAGTCCTTTGTAGTCTACCTCCCATCTATAGGCCAAGTAGGACCTGGTTACTATGAAAAACATCCTCTGCTGGTGTCTTTCCCTAAGTAATGTCTCCAGTTGAATAGTAGAAGACATAGCTTACCAAAGTCAGAACAAGAGAACCATAGTTATCCTCTCTACTCTCCTGTTTATCCTAATCTTGTTGCTACCCTTAGTTAAGTTAGACTATAGTTAGTCTCACGCATTTTCCTATGGATCCAATACTTAGAATACTTTCAGGTGAAAGCTACAACGGTAACTGTGCGCTTGTGGATTTATCTGTGTATTAGTATACCAACAAGCTTTTTGGCACCGCTGCCGAGGGCCTTAGGCTTTCAAACTCTGCAGAGGTGTACGGTTGTACCCACATGGAGACCGGGATGAACCACCATACCTATGCTCGGGTAAGGGTTGCCTCACGTTCTCCAACCTTTCCCTAATTCAGCTTGAGTGTCTCATGAAAGGTTTGACTAGTGCCCTGTCAATGTCCTGGATATTCCCGACCAGCGCCACCCCCTTGCTGTTTCACGGAAAAACAGGTCGCAATTAGTTACTTGGCTTGTTGACCCCATCCGCGACATGTGGTCTGTATGGATGGTTACTTGAACTCACGTATCCCAATAAACGGTCCTTAACTGCTCCACGAGCTACGTTGCTTGAGATCCCACACTCACAACGACCTACCCCTCGCATGAGCGAAGTTACCAAAGTGGTGTCCAAGTTTATAACCTTTAGTGATATTGTGCCTTAGCCAGATTAGCAAAGTAAGTCAAGTTGTACCCTCATTGATTTTAGTAATCAATTATCCAAGTGTAGCATCCTACACGCGCGAGTATGAGTTCCCTTCCCATGCTCGACTTCTACGTTGCTAAGCAACTAAGCAATAAGCAATTAAGCATTTCCATTCCCATTGTTTAGATGAAAGGCTTCTATTAGATTAATGGGTGACTCTAAGTGTAGAGTGAACACGTTTACTAACCAAAACTACATGTAATGCATAACTCATAATGAAACACAATAAGTATCCAAAATAGGGTTCATAGTAATGGGGTGCCTGCCTGATAGTGTTGTCGATCCCTGAAGATCCGGTTAGTGGTGACGACTCACATACGCTCCTCACAAGACGAGATAACCGAACCTGAAAAGAGAGGATTCGACGATTAGAAATAGCTGCACAATAGATAAAGATATTCGGAGTTGATTAGGAACTTAGAAAGAGACATCTAACTATGGCTTAACTATTGTACTATTAGTAGCTAAGCTCCTTAGGTGGTGGTTGACCCCTTAGGTAGGTTACCTAAGCAAACTCACATTCTCAGTGACTGGCGGACACTCCGTCCTAAGCAACGGATGCTCCGCTGTACCAGGCATTGGGGTGAGGTGCCTCTATTTGGCTCTGTATAGGTTGGCGGATACTCCATGGGAGGTCACGGAGACTCTGGTAGGTTCAAGACTTAGTCGATTCTAAGGTTCTCTGCCACTGTCAGATGGCCCGACCGGCTGACAAACGATCCGGTATAAACTGGGTACTCTCGGGTTACTAGGTGATTATTCCTTATAATTCACCAGACGCTCCGCCGTGAGTGACGGATGCTCTGGTATGGGATGAGTGCTCTTGGGTTCCCTGGCTATGCACCTCTATAATCCAGCGGACATTTCGCCGTGAGTGGTGGACACTCCGCTGTGTCACTCAGAAGGGAAATTAGGTTGTTGGTGGCTAAACTCAGGATTAACGGACACTCCATCAGATGGGCAACAGAACATATGCTCTTGGGTTCTTGGTGAAAGTCTTCGGGTTCATGCCTAGATCTTGGGTTGAGGTCTTCATGCATGTGCATGACATCCCTAGTGTAGCTTAGGTAGAAAACTAGGCTTAGGATTCTTATGGTTTTGGCTTAGGTTAACTAGTGTAACTAGTGATTCCTTAACCAAGAGAAAACCTGTAGGATATAGAGATTGAGCATGGCAACTTTGCTTGGGCTGTTGATGAGTTCCTTGTCATCAAGATTGAAGATCCACACTAGTCATCCTTGCTCCCAAGCTAAAGAGAGAGGTTTCTTCCTTGGATTGCTTCCCATCAAGTAATCCTCATGATCCATCCATGCAAGAGAGAAGACTTGAGTTAGGGTTTAGGGATTGATCTCTAGATAATGAGAAGGGAGGGTTCTTGAGCTAACCTTGAGATGAGAGATTGTGGAAGCTCAGGTAGTTGATCTAGGTGCTGATCTTGCTACCCTTGCAATCTTGGTTCTCTTCTCCACCTTCTTGTTCTTCACTTTCTCACTCTAGTTCATCCTTTCCTTCTCTTGTTCTTCCTTCTAGAGAGAGTATGTGAGGGAAATGAGGGGAGAGTGAGTGGAGCTGAGGTTCAGGTGTTGGGAAATATCTCCAACTTGTGCTGACATGTGGGCCATGCCCCTTAATGGGTAACAACTCATTTCCCACTCAATCTGCAGTCTCTGCACTTTTATCGGATGGTCTGGAAAATGTAACGGACTATCCGATAGGCTCTGGTTCCACCTATCCAAACTTAAGAACCTGATCTCTCTGACCTTGATTCCATGTTGAGGCTTGTAATGGCTTCATTCATTCTTTTGTTGAACATGAATGCCTTGAGTTAGGTTCTTCGATTGACGTTCTCCCTTGATGGTCGCTTGGTTGACTTAGTTGACCAGTAGTTAACTCGTGCGTCGTCGGGTAGTTGGTTGCTAGGACGTAGCATTCCTTTGGTTTGGGTTGTTAAGGGCGTCCATGGAGTCCGATGGGTCATGTCCTGAATATCCAAAAGTGAGAGGCTATGGTGTAACGAGCTCGGGTCATTACAATCAGCTTGATGGGTTTGTAGTAAAAGGTGAAAAGCGTAAGGTGTGTAAGTTACTAAAATCTGTGTATGGCTTGAAATAAGCACCTAAACAATGGCATAAGAAGTTTTGCACAACTTCAATGAGTGTGGGCTTTGCCATAAATGAAGCTGATAGGTGTGTGTACTATAGACATGGTGGGGGCAAATCTGTTATATTATGTTTATATGTTGATGATATTCTAATCTTTGGAACAGACATTGATGCAATTAATGAGGTCAAGTCTTTTCTATCAAAGAGTTTTGACATGAAAGATCTAGGAGAAGCTAATGTGATTCTAAACATTAAGCTGATTAAGGATGAGAGTGGGATAACTTTGTTACAATCTCACTATGTTGAGAAGGTCTTGAGCTGGTTCAGCTTTATGGATAGCAAGCCTTCTCCAACACCTTATGATCCTAGTGTGACATTGAGAAAGAATAAGAAGATTGCTAGAGACCAATTGAGGTACTCTCAGATCATTGGTTCACTCATGTATTTAGCTAGCGCAACAAGACCAGATATCTCTTTTGTTGTAAGCAAGTTGAGTAGATACATGTCCAACCCGAGTGATGATCATTGGCATGCACTTGAAAGGGTGTTGCATTATCTTAAAGGTATAATGAGTTTTGAGATTCACTATTCTAGGCACCTAGCTGTGCTTGAGGGACATAGTGATTCGAACTGGATTTCTGACATTGATCAAATCTACGCCACTAGTGGGTATGTGTTTACTCTTGGAGGTGCCATAGTGTCATGGAGGTCTTACAAACAAACTATTTTGACTAAATCAACAATGGAAACAGAACTTACTACTTTAGATATGGCTTCGGCAGAGGCAGAATGGCTGTGTGAGCTCTTATTGGACTTAGTTACCGGCGGTTGAGAAACCAATACGGGCTATCCTTATGAACTGTGATAATCAAACAGTGATTACTAAAGTGAATAGTGCTAAGGATAATGCGAAGTCAACAACACACGTTAAAAGGCGTTTGAAGTCTGTCAGGAAGTTGAGGAACTCCGGAGTAATAGCTGTGGCTTATGTGCAAACAGACAAAACTTGCCAGATCCCTTTACAATAGGGATATCACGGAATGTGATAGAAATTGCATCAAGGGAGATGGGTATGAGACCCATGTGAGTTTACAGTAGTAGTAACCCAACCTTTTGGATCAGAGATCCCATGACTAAGGATATGGGAAGAACAAGCTATTGATAAACTAAGGAGAGTAACCTATAACCCTTTCTAAGTGAAGATGCAATACTCTCAAGGCAATGAGGCGTTGTATGGTAGGTTGGCAAATGCCCTAATGTGTTCTATTGGTTTTAACAAGCGAAGATGTTGTCCTAGAGAGCATTCTTGAAAGAACATATCTATATGAGCCTAATTGTATAGCATCACAGTCTATGAGACTTGGGTGATCTCTAGTAAGCTCGTGGAGAGACCAGAGAGTACGACGTATATGCTCCACCCACGGAGAAGACTACTGGCAGCCAAGTACTAGTTTGGCTTTGAGTAAAGCTCATTCGCACAAAACTTGCAATTCAAGGCGTAGTCCATTGTCCAAGTTGTGGATGAGTGTAAATTGAGGTCCTAGGCGGAAGTTCAACTTCACAGTCTCTGCTGAAGCACTATTATAACAAATAGTAGTGGGAACCAGGCAAATCTCTAAATGGACATTTGAGATCTGGTGGAGGATCGTTGGAATTTAGATGGGCTTGGCCCATATAATAAATTCATGAAAATTCCTAAGAAATCTCAAAGGCCCATTCATTTATGCAAAGAGGGGATGTGGGAACTCTTTAGTCCCACCTTGCTTGTGAAAGTGGAGGTAGCCATACTTAAATATGGGAGTTCTCTCCACTTTCTCAAGTCTGGCGTGAGGAGGAGAAAGAGAAGCCCGCACGCACGCGCTCGCTCACTCGCCTCGATGGGCGAGGCGTGGATGTGTGGCACCTATGTGAATGGTTCGCCGAAATCCAACTTCTCAACTTGCGGGGGTGCAGCCCCCTTTTGCAGTTTTTACTTTTGGTTGCTTGGCCTTCAAGTTTGCAGAATCCTAAACGATTTAGGTCATGATCACAACACGAGATCAGGTTGAACAGGACTATATAAGCAACCAAAATGCATCAAATCAACCTAGGGTTTTTGCCTCTTCTCGTTGTTGCACCGCTACCGTAGTTTCTCCAGCCTGATCGCTTGCATGCACCGGCGACCGGGTGAGCAGGTCTCCAGAACCTACGTCCTTGCAATCCTGCACCAGAAGAGAGGACGAATAAGGTTTTTGGGAAGCACTCTTCGTGTGACTGCTCCCAACCCTTCACGACTGGTCGTCTTCTATCCAAGTCAGTCGGCGCTACGTCCCAGCGTATCTATCGTCAACTGCTCCGATCTCTTCCTCCACCACTCATCGACGACCTCGCACCACCACTGGCGACATCGTCTCCTTCTGCAGTCGAAAGGTATACATCTCGTGTTCCAATGTCTCCATTCATGCTGTTTGATATGGTGGCTAGTGTGCGAGATATGTTTATACTAGTTCTTTTGTTAATGTTGTTAGATCATGCTAGTATACAAAACTATGTTTAATCTGGTTCTTAAATTTGTCATGATTTATATTCTGGTTTTAATCTAGAAACTGTCTAATTCGTTAACAGGGAAAATGTTTATTTGCAGGGTTCTGACATAATCATAACCAATCAAAATCCCATATGTTGACACGAGCACCATCACGTCAGATAGGGATAAAATACAACACTTGCAACCAGCCTGACAACAAAGCAAATACAAGATTACAATACCAGCAGTAGTAGCGGCTTAGTATATCCTCCTTTTACTGTTAGGGTGACTCGGCCGGCACTCCAAACCCTGCTACCGCCACCCCTCCCTACTCCTCTGTGCCTCCACTGCTGCTAGAGCAGCCTGATAGATGACTGGCAAGCGGCAAAGAAGGTGCCACATCACTTTCGGTTGCTCTGAAACCTGCAGTGATAACACTTCATTGCTTGTTCTTAACTTGAAAACCCAAAAATGATCGGGGGTCCTCGAAAACCGGCAGCAAAGATCCCTATCACTGTCGGTTGGTGGCTTGAACTGGCGGTGATATGTCACTGCCGATTTTTTGGCTTGAGCCGGTAGTGATGTTGTGATATCACTGCCGGTTTTTTGCTTGAGCCGACAGTGATAGCTGCACAGTATAAAAGCTCACATTCTCCTTCCACTCTGAGCATACTCATCCAAGGAGGCACCTTTCACCACCTCTCTCTCCATTGTTGCGGCCACTTTTTACCAAAATGCTCGTAAAAGGTCTTGGGTTTTGAAGCATTGCATGGGCATGAGCTTTTGCTTTAAGATTAGTACCAAGCATCCACTCTTTTGAATTTGTAGGTTTTCAATTGTTTTGATGCCTAGATTTTAAAGTATGCAATAGGAACCCATTTAAGTTTGATTTTTCATACGAGATTAACCTTTTGTTGCACGTAGCACTTAAGGACTTACGGATTTATTTCATTTGATTAAAATATGGTTGACTAAATCCAATTCCATTAAACAAAGATATCAAACTCTAGACGTGTCTGCGAAACAAGTTGTATGTCTTATTGCCACAGACATGTTAGCTAGTCTCCAATTAAATTACGTCGTCGCCCAATTCTATTCACTGATCTTTGAGACCTGTGCTCATGCACGCGTGTTCAAAATTAAACTAAAGCATTTCAGGAGGACTAAGGCCAGTTTCAATGGAGAGCTTCATCAAAGTTTCATGAGCATTAAATATGCTAATGTGACACCATATTGGTGAAAAGAGAGATGATGAAAGTTTCATGCGAGTAGAGAGAGTTAATGAGGATAAAACCCTTTTGCACTGTTTTTAAAATATGGATGTGTTGGAAACTAAGACATGAAACCCTGCTAAGACTCCTAACAACGCGTGATTTTTGGAGCGACAACCCGCTCAGGCTCTTTGTTATAGCCCACTTTGTTACCACTAGGTGACAGGTAGGACTATTTGGAAGCCATGCGAGAATCTCATTTGGTTCGTTGTGCATCTCCTGATGAGTAGTATCTCCCGTCCTTTTACTCCTGAGAATCTTTTACCACTAGACTCGCTCAGTGATTGGCTGACGCTTGGAAAACCGCCGCAGCTCCGCAGGCACGTCTCCGCTCGGTTGACTAGATCCATCCAGGCGTGAGGCGTTCCATCAAGACGCGCACTCGCGGAGGTCCCACAGCCCACAAGCGGAAAGCGGGCGATCCCTATCGTCGATCCTCGATCGATATCCCTGCTTCCTGCTCTCCCTCTGGCCTTTAATTTGCCGGCCATTCTGCCCCCGCCGGCTGCCGCCCCGCTGTTCCCCCGCCCGGCCTACTACCGGCCTGCCTCCCTGCACGCGCGGCAGCACGGCGGCAGTCTGCGTCGTCTATGTTTGCTTGCCCCACGCCGGCCGGCACCGTGAAGATTTAAGTGCAACAATTGTGCAAATCGATCTCACGCATTGAGGCTCAGGTTTGTGATTGTTGCCGTGAATCATCTATTTTTCCTTTCATGCCGTGAAGACTTGAATCTCCTATCTTTTTTCCTAAGAAACTTGCGTACAGAACTACTTATATGAATTATTGTTATTTGTGTCAGTAACATTATATCCAGATCAATTCATCACTAGATATATTAGAGATTGGTTCGTATATGATTTTTTAATCAAATTGTATATGATTTTTTTACGGCATAACCTATGATAAAATTATCTAGGTCCGCCACTCCATCAAATCCATCTGATATTCTCGTACGTGGAGGGAGAAATGGAGGGTTCATCGTCTTCGTCGTTGAAGCTTAAGGCGGAGTGGGGTCCGGCCATCTGCATGGTGCTGATCGAGGTGTTCACGACGGGGCAGATGCTGCTCACAAAGGTGGTAGTCGATGCGGGGCTCTTCGTCTTCGCCCTCCTCACCTACCGCTTCTTGCTCGGCACCCTGCTCGTCGTCCCGCTCGCCATCATCTTTGAGAGGTCCGTACTCCGTTCACGTACGCACGCTAGCTGCTACCAAGTTCAGTTAGTAGAGCAAGTCTAATTTCCTATTTTATTAATCTAAATTAATTACTCTGATGAGATGCATGCATGCATGTCCTGCACAAATTACGTTTCGCATCATCTTCGATCGAGTCGAGAGAGAATGGTCTTATCTTTTCTTTCTCTATAAAATCTGATATGCATGCAGTTCCTTTGTGACATATTTTTTTGTTGTCATTTGAACTCATGTCTTTGCATGTTTAGCTTTGTCTTGTTTCCTGATGCCAGTAGCGACCGCGTTCGCTCCTGAGCGGTGCAGTGATGGCATGCATGGCGTGTATATAGCTAGGAAGGAACATCCTATACTATACAACCCTGGCCTTGAACAAATTAATCACCTCCGATCCACCTCTGTGTTCACTTATACGCCCCCCAAGTCATCCTAAAAGTGCCTTGTTCCTTCCAAATTTATAAGAGCTAGCTAGGAGTACTTGTCAGTTTTGAGAGATGCATGGATGATTCGGTTCATCCCCATCCTGATGTAAAACCCATGCACTAAATATAGAGTAGTCCAACTGCACAGGGAGAACTGGTGCTTATATATAAACATGACATAAACAACTGGTGTCCCAAAATTGAATTACCTGAAACATGCATCCTTTAAATGTGTGTTGTAGATGTAGCTTGCAGAAATCCGTGTATCTGCATTAGCACACGTCATCACTGTTCACACATATAGTGACCCCTCTCCATAAAGTGCTGGGCTAAGAGCTAGAATATAATCACGCGAGTACCATCTTGTCGATCTTCTGTTCCCCCGGGCCTCTTAACACACGCCACAACGGATTGCATGCTTTTTATTATCAGCCTTCTTGAGCTAGATAGAACTGTGCTACTCCACTACTAGTGAGTGAGACGTGCATGAGAGAGACGTCAATAATGTGGCCGGCACAAGCGATAAGGAATGGTGGTGGTCAGCATCATTCATGGCACTGATCCAAGTTTTCACTATCGGGCAGTTGCTGTTGCTGTTCACCAAGGTGGTCGTCGTCGTCGACAATCACTACTGGAAACTACATTATTCCTGTGAGCCAGAAAACCGTCAAGGAAACCGGAAAAACCATCAGAAAAATCAATTCTGTCGGGAGCCCGACAGGCATATACCGTCAATGATAGGCTGACAGAGAAATCCAATTGGCATGTGAACTTCCTGATAGAAATATTTTTCTGACAGATGCCTGACAAAAAAAATGTAACGTCAGTAGGTTTAGTACATCGTCAGAAACCGTAAGGTTAATTGATTTCCCTGTAGACTCACTGTTAGGGATAGTGCTAATTTCATTGTGGGTTTTTGTAATTTTTCTGTCGGTCAACACTCAAGGAAATAAAGATATTTCTATTGGACATGAAGCTATTTTCTGTCAGTTTTCCATCAATGAAATACTACATTTCTATCAGTTTAACATAATTTTCCTGATGGTTTCCACTCAAGGAAATTGCAAATTTTTTTTTCTCAAATTACCACCACAGAATTAGTAGGTGACAAGAAAATATCACAATTACAGGTTCTGTTCCAGATGCACCAAACACATTATATGCGTAGCACTTAAAGCATATATATTAGAAGTTCCATAAGAGCGTACAAAGCATTCAACATGGGCCAACATACCAAAGGTTCTACCCTCACAAATTACATCTAAAATTCTACAACCACCAGCATATGCTGCTCCTAATTTATACATGTACAGCCATGTCACCTACCACCACACCCTACTTTTAGCCAAGTCCATCTAACATTCAACTACTACTAAGTTAACCATGCATGGCCATACATGTTCAAAAGACAAAAGACAACCAGTTGTTCAATGGACAAAAGTCACTTTGACAACCCATGTGTTGTTTGTGCCAATAGCAACCTTACCATATATATCCCAAATCACAGAAGTCATCGATGTTTGATCTAGCATTGCTGCCCCCATTGTTGTCATCGATGTCCTCTTCATCCTTGTCCACTTCGTCCTCTTCATCCCTGTCCTCTTCGTCCTCTTCATAAATGTCCTCTTCGTTCATGTTCTCCTCCATGTCCTCTCCTTCAATGTAGCTGTCATCCATGTCTTCACCATCCAAGTCCTCGCCAACATAAGATGAACTAGTGAGCAGCTGCAAGATGATAATACCATGTAAATATCAATTGGATTTTAGGACCGATGCACAATAATTGTCTTCGTGATTTCCCTTTACACTAGCACCATACATGAAGCATATACAAATGTCCAAACTAAATGACAGGTGGTATTAGAGTCCTAATACTTATGCACAAGGTAGGTGGAGTAAGCAGTCATTGGTTGGACAGAAGCGACAAAACACTTGTTTTGTACAGCTTACCATGAGTGGATTTGACTGTGAAATTCTAGAGCTGAAAGAATTATTTAGACAGACACAAGGTTTCAAAGTCTATTTCATCTACTAGCTATGTCAAACCTTCAGATTCCCGTGGGACTAAATTGTAAATTCCTTAGTAGAGGTGGCATGTTTTAGTACAGCTAGAAGTACATCTTACCATGAGGTTAAAACTAAGATGAAAAGTTGGAAACTACAGTAACCATCAACATGAGGCCACTCCCACACTGTTGCACTGCGTGTTGTCATTCTGACATCAAAACATATCAGTTGTCTACTTAAAATGGTTTAGACCAGCTAGTTTTTTGTCATAATTAATACTGATTTCATAGGTACAAGTACCAGGTTAATGTACTTACATTTGCTGCAAGGCGCCTTTTTAGATTTTCTGGAACCTCCTGATCCAATTTGCAATAAAGGTCCTACATCCAAACAAGTATAGTAGTTCAACTGGGAGAAGGCACTCAACAAAGATGTGGAAGTCATGACTTTCGAGGCCTAAAATCCTTTTTTGCACCAGGTTAACACCGCGCCTGATGTTGGCTGCATTCAGATCGGAACCACCAAAGAATGGTTATCTTGTCATCTTTGTCAATGCAGAATGGAGCCCTTAGCATTTTCCAGTTCCCCTTGTTACTTCTCACTAAATTCAGCGAAGGTCGGACACATATATCAGCTTGACCTAGTCTAGCATTCACATTATCTTTGGTCTTGTCAGCTATGTCAAAGCAAGTGTTCCAAATAGCTTCACCTACATTTTGCTCATTATGCATTAAGTCAATGTTGTGTGGGAGCTTTAACTTAGAAAAGTATGGAAGTTGCCTAAAGCAGCTCACAAAAGTCCAATTGTGTAGTTTTCCATAGTTTGGTGTATCATCTACAAACTTCTATAGATGGTCTTCCACTTCATGCCCTGTTAAGCGCCTAGGTTGTTCCTCAAGCACCATTGTGTTCTTATGAAATGCATTAGCTTGCATTCTAAATGGATGATCTATAGGAAGGAAGCGTCTATGACAATCAAACCAACAAGCCTTACGTCCATGACAGAGTTGAAATCCTTGGCAACCATATCCATATGGACATGCTAATTTGCCATTGGTGCTCCATCCAGCAAAGTCTCCATAAGCACGAAAATCATGCACTGACCAAAGGTAACTTGCCCTCATTGTAAAGCTACGCTTGAGTGAAGCATCCTTTGTTTCGACCCCCACCCACAGTTTTTTTAGTTCATCAACCAAGGGCTGCATCAGAATATTCAATTTCCTTCCAGGATGCTCAGGGTCAGGGACTACAAGGGCGAGAAAATATACTCTGGTCGTAGGAGTATGCCTGGAGCAGATTTAGTGGAGCAATGAACACCGGCCAACATGAGTATGCAGCAGCATTCAATCTAAATGGTGTGAAACCATCAGTGCAAATAGCAAGTCACACATTTCTAGGCTCCCTTCCAAAATCTAGAAAGTCCACATCAAATTGTTGTCATGCTTCTCCATCACAAGGGTGGACTATTTTACCAGACGTGGAGCGATTGTGCGATCGTAGTAGCTTGGCTATTTCTTCATGTGCATACAGCCTTTGTAGTCTATCCATTATTGGAAGATAACGCAAAACTTTGCGTGCAACTTTGTTCCAACCTTCTTCATATCGATTGGCATTACATAAGTCACATTTATCTTGTTCTTGTTATCTCCATAGAAAAGCATGCAATTGTTATAGTGCACATCAATTTTAACATATGGCATACCTAGGCCGTCTAGCATTTTTTTCGACTCATAGAAGTTCTTTGGCAACTTAGAATCCAGAGGCAGGAGTTCATGGATTATTTCTAAGAAATCATCATAGTGGCCAATTGACATATTGTACATTGACTTCACATCAAGCAAGCGAGCTACAGCAGAAAGTGACGAGTGGGTAGTTTTATCATGCACCAATTCATCATCTTTAGCAACCATTCTATAAAAGGCTTGGGTAGAGGATGTTGTTGTATCATCTATAGGTGGTGGATGTCCGCCAACCAGATCAAATAGCATATCATCCATACGGTCAACTTCATTGCAACCCTCCTTAGTACCTACAGTGCTATGTTCATCATGACTAACAAGACTCTCACCATGTTCTGTCCATGTTTCATAGCCTTCTCTAAAACCAAATTTAAACAAATGAAGCTCTATAGTATTCCTTTTCTGCCTAAAGTAGTTCCGGCACATGGCACAAGGACACTTGATGGTATCATTTTCAACCACATCCGATAAAGAGAATGCATGATTCAAGAATTTAGTTGTTTCATCAACCCATTCATTAGAGGGAAGTTTACCATGTTGCCAACCATTATACATCCACGAGCGTGACATTTGAACTATCTCTGTATTGCAAATATAAAATTTTAATTGTTAATTTAGACCATGCATACAGGCATACAACATATCTAGGAATGTGGCATATCTATCATTCCATAACAGAAGACATGTGTATACCAACAAAATTAACATATGTACACTGGTGGCAATCACAAGATAGCAGCAATGTGTAATAAAAGCATACCAATCAAATTAACTTGTGATAACCGATGGCAATCACAAGATGACAGCAATGTGTAATAAAAGATAATAAGCATCACAACATAGTAGAGTATATTCATAAACACAGAACATGTAAGAACTTTACCTTTAACTAGAAAGCCAATTCACACCACTTTGTTATGGGTTGTAGTGATGATGAAGTATTTTTTTACTACTACACAAATCACATAAGCTTATTTGAACCTGTGTCAAACAAATAGAAGTAGTGCATTTGTTAGATGCCTTCAATTTGCCGCTCAACATACATCCACAGAACAGAAACATATATTATGTTAAACTGGAGCAAAGCAACAGACATAAAACTAGCCCACTATATGCATGAAACAAACCCCCTAATCTATCAATGAAACAAACCCCGAGATGGCACCACTGCTCTCTCTGTGCTTCCAAAACCCTTTCCTCGAAGAACCACTTATTTACTCCCTACATTAATCATGTGTTCTATGAATGAAACCAAAAAAAAAAAGATCTACTACCGGGCAGATCTAGAAAATGCCTTAGCAGCTTGGATTGAGGTTGTCTCAACTGTGAATCTCGTCCTCCCCAGCAAGATGGATCTTCAGGGGAGAGGGAAGGGTCGGGCTCGATGGAGGAGATGCCGGACGCCGGTTGCTCACTGATGGCGTGGAGATGGTACGAGCTGTGGGGAGATCAGGAGGGGGAGGTGGGCGGCGCCCCGCATCTACCTGCCGTAGAAGACGTCATGCGGAGCACGGAGAAGCCGGTGGCGTGGGGTCTCCAACTTCATCTGGTGGCGGCAGCAGCTGAGAGCGTGGGGGCGGTGGCGGAGAAGGGGGCGGCGGCATTTTTTTCTACGAGCGAACAGAGGCACGTGCGATGGGTGTGGGAGGAACCGCGCGTGGGAGAAGGGGGAGGTCGGGAGGATAAGGTGGGTTTTTTTAATTTTTATTATTTCCTTTCCAAAGTGCGGCGCCAAAACTCGTGGCACGTGCGGGAATGAAATTTTTCCGCGCCAAAACGCGCGGGCAACTACTAGCTTTCGCCGCGCCAAAAGGACAAGCCATTTAACCTGTGTGTGATCCGACGGAAAAACATATAAAGCACACAAGGATATTAATTTAATTAACCTGTGAGCCAAATTTTTTTGTGTGTTCCATAAAAACCGATAAGTTAAATCTAATTTTTCTGTCTGCCAAGGGAACCCACAGGTTTAATCAAATTTTTCTGTGAGTACTTTTGTGCCCGTCAAAAAAATTACATGACACACATGAATAATATTGTTTCCAGTAGTGAAAGGACTGTCCATCTGCGCCCTCCACACCTATCGCTTCTTCATGGGTGCCATCTTGGTCATCCCCTTAGCTGCTATCTTTGAAAATTATTAGATTCATCTCTCCAAAAAAAAAAATATGTGTCCCTATATATTGTTGCTACTTTCATCCATGTGGTCACCATCTCCCTAATGTATTAGGTTTGGTAGCAGAAAAAATTGTTTTGCACACAATAATAATACTGTAGTAATACCCTTTCTAATTCTAATATAAAAATAGAAAAGTCCTTTAGTTATATATTATCAACAAAAGAAGATATACAACTGTGTTATATTAAGTTCTTGTCACATTTAATTTGCTCCTGCTTTGATCTGAATATGTTAACCTGAATATATACTGAATTATTTAAGTCTTCATATGCGATGGTGTTGATTCTAATTCTAATTGTATTGGTGTAGAGGGAAGTGGAAAGAGATTAAACTGAAAGCATTCATATGGATTTTTACAAGTGCACTTGTAGGGTGAGTAGCTGCCCTCTCATAACATCTTATATCAAACCCATGCATGCATAAACGATCATTTCTTTGTTTACAATACAAAATAAAATTCTACCTTTTCGTTACCTACAGGTTCACAATTCCTGGTCTTTACTACATTGGCCTGGGTGATACGTCGCCCGGATATGCGATCAACTTTTATAACATCATCCCGATAGCTACATTCGTCCTTGCGGTTCTTTTTAGGTACCCCATCCATTCCAAATTATTAGACATTTTGGTTTGTCTAGATATATAAATTTTGCTATGCACTTATATATACATCATGTCTTGATATATAATAATAATATTAATGTATTTAGAAATACCAAAACGTATTTGGAACGGACGGAGTAGTAAATAAGACCAAAATAAAGAATGTCAGAGTTGTTTGTTCCTAAAAGGATACATATATACACCTACATAAATAATTAGCCTGTTTCAGGAAGGAGCCTTTGAACTTGAAGAGCCTGGTAGGAAACATCAAGGTGATAGGAACCCTAGTTTGTGTTGGTGGGACACTGGTGATCAGCCTCTACAAAGGCAAAATGCTTCATCTTTGGCCTACCAACATCATCGGGTACCATCCCAAGCAATCTGGATCAGCGTTTGGGCACCACCATATGCGTGGAACTGTCTTGCTCATCATCAGCTGCTTGAGCCTGGCCGTCTGGTACACAGTGCAGGTATGTATATAATGCACACACCCATAGATATATAGCGCAGAAACACTTGTGTAGCCCACGCATGCAGTATCTTTCTATCTGTTCTTTTCAGAATGTTCCTGCTGTCAGACTGAATGGATGCTTTGATGTCACCTCTCTGCTGATCATCATTAATTGAACAGGAGAAACATACATATAGTTCTAGGAAAACTTACATCATGTAGTCTTGTAATTGCTGCAGGCCCAAATGCTGAAAGTGTTCCCGTACAAGTACTGGTCCACGGTTGCCACATGCTTCGTGGGCTGCATCCAAATGGCTGTTGTGGGGGTTGCAATGAACAGAGAAAAGGCGACTTGGCAGCTGAAATGGAACATGAGCTTGCTCACAATCGTTTACTCGGTAAATCTAGCAATCCTCAATATTAAAGTCATTAATTAAGATTTCTTCATCCTTTATCTATTTTTCGTTTTTTTCATTCTCCCCAATGAATCATGGGTTTTCATTTTTTCCCTCCACCCGTCCACACTTCCATATACAGTTCCTCTGGTTCTCTTTATTTTTCGTCCGTCCCATTCATGTCATGCACAACCTAAGTCTAGTTTTACAAATGTTTTTTTCCATAGAAAAGAGTTAAGTAGATTGAAAAAAGGAAAACAACTGATTTTTTTCCATGGAAAAGAGGTAAAATGGAGAAAACTGGAAGCAGAGGAGGAAATATAAAAGCGTATTACAAAATATATAATGGAAAGGTAAGGAATCATACTCATAACCTTAGCTTAAGAGATGGATTCCTGTTAGAAGAGTCAAGGGCCTATTGGGCCTTAGCCCGTTAGGGTTAATTAGTCGCTTGCTTAGGGGCCAAGTAAGACCTCTTCTCTATATAATGAGAAGAGATGTATCAATCTAATCAAGCAAGAGATTAGAAGGAAAAACCTTCTCCCTTGCCGGTCGTGGGCGAAGCCCCGCGGTCGGCGTTCCCAGCGCCCCTCACAGCCCTAGTCGCCGGTCCTCTGCCTCTCTAGCTCGTGAACAGTACCGCGACACTGTAGCGCCGCAGGCACTGTAGCTCCGCCGCCGCTCCCCTCTCTTCCTCCTCGATCCTCTTGATCACAACAGCGTCCATAACAATCTGGTATCGGAGATGCCAGGTTACGATGAGCCGCCGCCGGTCACTTCCACACCGATGGCACCGGATCAACTGACCGCGGCCATCACCGATCTCGCCCGTTCCGTCGTCGCCATTCAGTCCTACCTCAGCATACCGCTGTTGCAACTAGCCAGCTGGTCGCTGCCGCAATCGGCCGTGGCCTCTCTGCCACCGGTTTTCCCCTATGGGATGCCAGGTTATGGCACGACGCTGCTGCCGTTGCAGGACGTGCAGCAGATCGAGCAGGCGATGGAGATCACAACGGAGCCAGCAGGGAAGATGCTTACCTGCAAGGTGTCTGCGGCGGTGCAGCTACAGGCTACAGCGCGCGGCCTCCTAGCACGCCGACGGCTGCAGCAGATGCGCCAGAAGATGCAGGAGGCAGTCCTAGCGGCGGTATGGTTACAAGCTGCAGCACGTGGACTCCTGGCGCGACGGCAAGCGCGGGAGATGCGTGGGTTGCAGTTGGTGCCTGTGCCCTGTGCCCCTTTGCTTCGCCACCAGGCTGCGCTTCACCACATGGAGGGCCTTGATCTCGTCCGCTGCGTCATGGAGATCGGGCGTGGCATCGCCACCTCGGGCGGCGAACTCGGTGTCTACAGCGCAGGCGTTTGAGGACACGGGTGTGTGGCCACCCATAGGCGGACCTTAATTAGCGCTGCCGTGCTCCGGCACCGGCCGCCGCGAGGACGTCTCCGCTGGTCGCTATCGCGACTAATTCCTGGTGGCTATACCGATGCACCCCTCTCGTTCCGGTGGGCCCCATGGGATCCAGGTGGCTACACACGTGCAGGTTCATCACGCGGAGGGTGTCTGTCATATCTTCAGGAGTCAAAAATAAAGAGTCGTAGTTTATTTCAGGTCAATAAAATAAGCCGAGATGTAAAAGGCTTGTTTTTAGGTGTTAGGTTTGTGTCTAGCAGAGTCGAGTTAGGTTGCAGCTCGAGGACGAGCTGCATGTCTAGGTGGGGTATAGTGTTAGAAGAGTCAAGGGCCTATTGGGCCTTAGCCCGTTAGGGTTAATTAGTCGCTTGCTTAGGGGCCAAGTAAGACCTCTTCTCTATATAATGAGAGGAGATGTATCAATCTAATCAAGCAAGAGATTAGAGGGAAAAACCTTCTCTCTTGCCGGCCGTGGGCGAAGCCCCGCAGCCGGTGTTCCCAGTGCCCCTCACAGCCCTAGCCATCGGTCCTCTGCCTCTCTAGCTCGTGAACAATACCGCGGCACTGTAGCGCCACGGGCACTGTAGCTCCGCCGCGCTCCCCTCTCTTCCTCCTCGATCCTCTCGATCACAACAGCGTCCATAACAATTCCACTATCAAGTTGTTGTTGTGTTTATGAGTTTGTTGCACAAGTAATCCTATTTGAGCATTAGCCGGCGTTGAACCTGCCAAACCAAACAAATCAAATCATAAATGGTAACTCAATTGCTTTTATGCCTATACATACGCTATGACATCTCCACCGAGGTTTGTAGTATGAAGAATATGGAGATGTCACTATAAAAGACACACATTTTTCTTGAAAACCGCAGGAGATCTGAGCATCATTATATTAAGAAGGGAGCGGGTGTAAGAACCCAACAACACATACACCATGCACAGACAACACAACGCACTCACACAACACAATGCTACAGCAACCTTAAACACAAATGTGCCTTTGACAGACGAAGGTCGATCCACATAGACCAAAAAACTAAGCAGCCGGGAGGGGGCAAACAAGAGGGATAGTCCTTGAGCCCCAGCCGTGGACCACAATGGTTTTCTCATCTTGATCACATAGTGGACAGCGTTCCAGGCGGGGCAGCCCACAACGTGCAAGGAGGTCTGTCATCTAGCATTTTTGTGTGCAACTAACACATGAAGAACCGACATTTAGGTGGCACCCAAGACTTCCAAATCCTTTCCCACGGTGCAAAGAAGGTAGCACCTAAGAAAAAAAAACTCATATGTCAACTTGGCTGAACTGTCTGTTGTAAGAGAACCTCCAAATATGTTTGTCCTCCCTTTCTGGCTGCAGGACAATAATTGAAAGGAGATGCTTTGGATATATTTCCATGTATGAACTATATTTTTTAAAATATCGTAGCATGTAACAAGCGTGGAGGTGGGGGTGGCTGGCGACGTGACTCCGGGCGGCGGCTAAGGTTGTGGCATGGTGGAGGAGGCGGCTAGGGTTTGGGCGCAAGGGTGGCGGTGGCGCTAGGGCAGAGGAGAGAGAGGCGTAGAGGAAGAAGACCGAGGCTTAGAAGGGAGAGGGAGAAGATAGAAGACACTTGGCCTGTTCCTTGCTTAAGATTGAACGGTTACATCGTCCCTTTTATTTATAGTCCTAGGGGACTTAGCCTGTAAGCAATCTAAACTGAGCTAACCTAAGCTACAGCGGCGGCAGTGGCACTACAGGATGCGCTACAGTACCCATGTGCTATTCACATCAGGCCTGCTTTGGGCCCAGTCAGGTCTCTCAGCCCATGTCTTGGGCCTAGTTGTTGGGCCTATCATTAGGAGTGTGACATCACTCCTCCCTTCTCCGATCGGCGCGTTCTCATGCCGACATACAATTCAGGCATTGACATCGTTGGGAGGAGAGGCCTGCCCTGGTAGCATGGCCTTGATTTAAGTGTGGAGTTAGCCATTGACAGGGTCGGCGATGGTGATGTTCTCTCGTATGTGAGTTGGCGCGAACTCCAGACAATAGAATAGGTTGCCGATGTAGCCATAGAAGTAGCAATTGTTCGAGCCCGTGTTGTTGCCTGCGCCAGCTGCTTGGCGGCTTGTCAAGCAGGGTGGTCGAGGTATGGCGGCTACCATGGTGAAGTGAAGCATCTGTCGAGGCCAGGTCATGAGGTCATGGACGCAATTGTTGCTGACGGGCGTGATGTAGGCGTTGTCGACATGGATGAGCTGGCGGCCCAAGTTGTCGATGGAGACCACGACGGTGGTAGAAACTGTGCTACGCCCAAGGAGGATGCTCGTCAGTGCACCATTGCCGTGTGCTGCAAATGGAGGTAGACGCGAGCTGAGCGCTAGTTGTTCCATGCACCTAGGTTCAGCATGTAGCAGCACCTGCAGTACATTAGCTAGAATAGATGGTGCGGCAGGTATGTGGAGACGACCGTCGAAAAAGATCAGCCCTTGGTCCATAGACCAGGCTGGCACTGTCGTGCCGTCGGCTATGGCGGATTCCCGGGCACCACTACTGCTAGTGTGGCCTAGGCCAATTGGGTTTTGGGCCCTCATAAGTCGTATGGCACTACCTCCTTCTCCGATTAGTGCGTCCTCGCACTGAGCCATGAGCCACGTTGGAATGGTGGCGAAGTTGTTGATGTAGTTGTTCACGTTGCCGATGTCGAGAAGGTGGGTGTCAATGTTGAAGATCTCCGCGTCGATCCGGAGAAGTGTAGCAAATGTCGCAGCTCAGCGAGGGACTTCGTTGCCGCTTCCCACAATGAAGGTGATGTCGATGCGGTGCTCCAGGGGGCCGAGGAGGCGCACGAAGTTGATGTGGACAAAGTTGTGCATGACACCTATGTCGACGAGCGTGTGGTCGCTGGTGCTGAGGATGGCACCTGCCAGGTACATGGTGTGGCAGCCAAGCACGGCATACCGCGGGACGACTATCATCCAGAGGAGGCATTAGTCGATGTCATCGGCGTCGTTGATGAGCATGATGTAGATGTTGATCTGTAGGCGCTCCTCTCGCAGATCACCTTGATTTAGGGGTCTGATGTACTTGGTGTCGCAGGGGGCTAAGTGCTCCCCGTCTGTTGCTGCCTTGTTCTCTGTCAAATGCATGTGCTGTAGCTGTGCTATTTCAATTAGATGAAGGATTTCACACCCGGTTTTCATGTTGTTGGGGGTACGTTGCCCTCTGAAGGAGAACACACAGCTGCTGAGCCACGACAATGGATCTGTCACGTCGTTGTTCATGGGGAAGGATGATCTGTCATGGTGTTGTTGGGCGATTGGTGGCAGTTTTGTTGCCGCCAATTGCAGCAATTGTTGCGGAGGTATAGATGCCTTGAGGGGCATCTCTGGTGTTGGTGGTGTAGCTGAAGAAGTTGGGCGCTCCTGGAGTGGTGGTGGGGGCGCCTGCGGTAGTGGCAGCCTGATGGCTAGTCAAGGAGGGTAGCAGCCTGCCTGCGTTTGTTGCGTGGACGCCGTGTTGGTCGGGGGCTGGCCTGTCGCGCCGAAAGATGGCAACACGGGCAGCTCCTGTCTTGTTTGGATGATTGTACTGGTGTTGGGGATCTCCTTGGGACGTAGATTCTTGCTGTTGCGGCGAGCATCGAGCGGTAGCGAGCTACTGCTGCCATTGACAGAGGTCGCCTCGAAGGTGATGATCGGAAGATACCGGTTGTCGATGCTCTGGTCCGGGCACGGCAGCAAGGGTGGTTGCAGTGCTTGTGGTGCCGCGAACAAGTTGTAACAAGGTGGTGTAGGAGAGGGCGCCTGCTACGCTGGCTGTTGTGGTGGGGTTTGGGGCGCCTCTTGTGCTGCTGTTGCTAGTGTCGATGCCAAGGAAGTATTAACTGGTGGCTGTACCTTCACAGGTGGATCTAGATATAGCTGTACCTCAGGTGCTGGGAGCAAGGTACCTGCTACCATAGTGTTGATCTTCGTGGTTTTGGAGGATTGGGGTTCCTCCAACTTGCTCTTGAGAAAGTCTCTGCAGGCGTTGATCATATCGGACGACACTTTATATGCATGTGTAGAAAACAAATTGGGGGTAATTTGATTACCCGATGCAGACATCTCCATGACGATCTCTGGGGGTCAGACGAGAGGGATTCCTCCCTTGTGGTGGTGACGAAGGATTTGTTGGTGGCGATTGTAGCTTGCTGTGTCTCTGCAGCAAGGTTGCCAGCGGTGTTCGGATCCAGTCTGGTTTGGACCACGGTGATGGTGGTGCCTCCATGGCCGAGTGCTTGCTCGAGGGCAAGCAGGCGCCTTTCCAGATTGGTGATCGAATAGTCGACGGTCGTGGTGATAGTGGAAGCCATAGATCATTGCCCGAAGGATCGATGACATGTCAGGTTCTCCTCGCTGGCCTTGCCATATTGATCTAGTCTGGCAATCCGGTCCTTGACGGCTTGGAGATCCGCGTTGGTGGTGGTGGAAGCCATGGGTTCCCAAAGGATCGACTTGGTCTCCGATACCAGTGTAACAAGCGTGGCGGTGGGGGTGGCCGACAACGTGACTCCAGGTGGCGGCTAGGGTTGGCATGGTGGAGGAGCGGCTAGGGTTTGGGTGCAAGGGTGGCAGCGGCACTAGGGCAGAGGAGAGAGAGGCACAAAGGAAGAAGACTGAGACTTAGAACGGAGAGGGAGAAGATAGAAGGCACTTGGTCTGTTCCTTACTTAAGATTAAACGATTACATGGTCTCTTGTATTTATAGTCCTAGGGGACTTAGCCTGTAAGCAATCTAAACTGATCTAGCCTAACCTACGGTGGCGGCGGTGACGCTATAGGACGGGCTACAGTACTCGCGTGCTACAGTACCCACACTTGGGTACTATTCATATAGGTGCTTTGGGTCAGTCAGGTCTCTCAGCCTATGTGTTGGGCCTAGATGTTGGGCCTATCATTAGGCGTGTGACATAGCATCTTAAAATAAAATATTTATAGAACCTATTGTCGGTAAACGTTGGAGATAAGGTTCACTAGGACTCACCTGAGTTTTCTTTTTTTTTACCATGTTTATATTAGGCTAAAGGTAATGGCTACATAGACATATTTGATTGATACTCCTTATTGAGTTATCTACTACTACACAAAACATTTATATGGATGGCAAATTTGATTTGCAATCTAAACCTCTCTAGAAGTCATAAGTCACTATTTTTCATGGGAGATATTTGCAAATAATTTTTCTAGGATTCGAACCTATAACCTCTTGTCTCGCATAGGCCCTCCCAACCACCTCACCACACTGTCAGCTGTAACCAAATATAGGATGTTATCATTTGTATTAACTTCTATGATTCTTGTTTTGAATATTTCAGACTTAAACATGTAAATGGAAAAGTTTCAACAACAAAGTTTTGGATTTGGTTGAGCTCTGCAACTTTGATATCTGGTGCGCCTCCATCTAATAAGGTCGTTAAAATTTTTTAATTTCAAATTTGAGAACATAAAGGGTGTATTTGAGCCCTAAACGATCTCTAATAAAAAAAAGTCATCATTTATAAAAGTATAGACTTTATCAAGCTCTACAATTTTGATATAAAGTTTTTCTTCAATTAACTTTATTTGAAAAAATTATGGACTTTTTTGGTGCACCACCTATGGTTAGGAATGAACTGAAATACCAACCGCTGTTAGGAATGCCTTTCATTTCCTAGAGCAGTTGGTAAACGTGACGATTCTAAACATTATTTCTATTGTAGTGGCCCTAAGTCCAATTATCACAAGTTTGACATGAATTTATAGAGAAAAATATTTAACATCTATCATATAAATTTGTAAAATGTAAAAATATATTTCATAATAATTTATCTAGCGATACTAACTTAATGTCATAAATAGCATTATTGTTTTATATATATTTATTAAAATTTAAAGAACCCACTTATATTTGAGGATTAAAGAAGTATTTAGCTAAGTGCTTCATTGCTAGTGCTTAAATGTACTCTTGTTCTTTTGCACAGGCAATACTCAACACTGCTGCGAAATTCGTGATGATTTCATGGGTCGTCACGCAGCGAGGCCCAACCTACCCATCGATGTTTTGTGCGGTATCCGTCTTGTTCACCACTGTACTTGACTCACTGCTTCTGGGCCATGATTTGTCTGTAGGAAGGTATCACTATAACTTTCTTCCTCAGTCGTAATTCTTAAAATTCACTAGCATAAGTCAAAAGCTAATATAATTATGAAACTCTGTGTAAGAAGTTAATGTTCCTTCTCTTTATCTGACACGATGGTGAAAGCATACTAAAAAAATGAAAAATAATACTGGTACATTTTGATTAGTGATTTTGGGAAGGGAAAACAATAATGCTTTTAATTTAGGAATTGAAAAAATAAAGAGTATGATTGAGTTACGACCTATTGACCTGATTAATGCACATTTGATTTCATACATGCAGTATTCTTGGCATGTTCATGATTCTCGCCGGGCTCTACCTTTTCCTATGGGGAAAGAGAAAAGAACTAGTGCCCGACAACGAAGAAAAACCCAAGGATGAATTGCAATCTCAGAGTGAAGATATAAAATCAAAGATTCAACAGGATCCAACGTATGAATACTTTGTTAACAGTAATGTTCTGTATAGAGAATAAGACACTTATCCAAGATATGGTGTTCTTATGAGCATGAAGAAGCCTTACCTTGTCGTACTAAAACTGAATTGAGATTATGTCTTCTATATATGCAAGGAAACAAATAGAAACAGGTCACTAAGGGCATGTGCAACGCATCTGTATGATGTGTTTTGTTTTCTATAAAAAGACCCCAGCGTGTTGTCTTGAATGAGAAGAGCGGAGAGAGCGGCCGAAAGGAAAAAGAGAGAGAGGAGGGTTGCGGAAGAGAATTTTGGCCCAGATCAGAAAAAGAAGGGTTTAAACCTTTTCAGTTTTGTAAATTGATTTTGAAACTCAAATCAAACCTTTTTAAGTCAAACTTGTTTTGAAATTTGTTTAAGCCATTTGACTTTTCAGAATGGTACACTTTTAAACATAGTTATAAATTTTTATATTTAAATTTATTTTTCAAACAAAACTTAATACTTTATTTTATAAATAGAGCAAAATCGAGTCGACCCTAATTCAAATTTTTATAAATTTATTTTTCACATAATTAAATTAAATGCAATGCCATGAATGCAACAAACATATTAACTTAATTATGAAATTTTTAGAAAATCACATTTTTCACTATTTTAAATTGTTAACAATCTAACTAAATCTTACAAAATTTTAGAAAAATCATAAAATCATTTATGTTACTTAGTGTTTTCTATTCCCAACCCAAAATGGAAATTTTGGGGGTGTGACAAGTATCCACTTCTATAGATCCATGATGAAAAATATATGACCGTCATAGATTGTGGACTTTTAATGACGTCGAGAATCCGTCGTGGATTAAGAGGTTTGTTGTAGTGGTAGGCCATTCAATACATGGCAGGCTTCATATATAGTGACCCTCAAAAAGGTTGTCTGTTAACTCATTTTAGTTCCTAGCAAATTACATGATGGTTTTGATGATAGTTAGTTTGTGATGCTTTAGTTTTTGTATGGAGTAGAGTAGAGTTTTTAATAGGGCTACCAATTTCAATTTTGATGAGCACATCCATGTGACACCTAACAACCCATGGTTTTGAGCTACAATTGTTGTTCATGATTAAGTCTCCAATTTTTATTTTTTTGTAATTAGTCTCTCTATTTTTATGTGGCATATATGAAGTTGTTCTTCAAGAGGGGGCTACCAATTTCATTTTTGAAGAGTACATCCATGTGACCCTTAGCAACCCATTGTTTTAAGCTACAATTGTTGTTCATGATTAAGGCTCTAATTTTTATTACCTTATAATTAGTCTGTCTTTCCATTTTATGTGGCATGAAGTGCAGAATAATTGTTCTTCAGAAGGGGCTACCAATTTCAATTTTGATGAGCACGACCATGTCACACCTACCAACCCATTGTTTTGAGCTACAATTGTTTCATGAAGGCTCCAATTTTTATTTTCCTATAATTACTCTCCCCGTTTTCATGTGGCATGAAGTAGAAAATTTTTTCGATGCACAGATGGATCGAGGATGGATGTATGGTCTAGCATCTGTGGACCTGTGGTACTTGATGGCCATTAGAACCTTCATTATGGCTGCCAAAGCTTATGCTGGTGATGGACAACATGTATTCTGCCCTAGCAGAGATTGCAATAATCTCAAGAAATTTGTTAAGATGGAGCAGATACGATGTCACTTGATTACCAAGGGTTCATGAAAAACTACATGATATGGAGTAAGCATGGGAAGGTTAGTGAGAATGTTCCACAAGAAACCTTTGATAGTGTGATCATGTCTGACATTGCCTCCCAGCCTGTTACTAACAAGGAAACAGGTGGCTACCAAAGATAATGTGTTTAGGAATACATTAGTTGACGACACCAAGCATGACGATGGCATTTCTTAGCTGCTACGTGATGTAGAGGGTGGATTCCTTGGTGTTAGATAGTTGAAAAAGTTAGATCTCGAGAAAGGATTGAAAACACCATTGTATCAAGGTTGTCCAGTGAGCAAATTGCAAGCTGATATCATGCTATTAGAGTTGAAATCTACACACAGACTGAGCGATAAAGGCTTCGATGATTTGTTATGTGTATCGAGGAAACTCCTCCTAGACCCTAACGAGTTGCAAGAAAAGACATAACTGCCAAAATGATCTGCCAATCAGCCTTGAGGTTCAAAAAATTCATGCATGTTCCAATGAATGCATATTCTACTGTGGAGACAAATACAAAGACTTGGATTGGTGCCCCAAGTGTAAAGCTCCACGGTACAAGAAGGGCCGTCAAATGAGGGTAGCAAGACCATATGTGGGTCTATAAAGGTCGTTTGGTATTTTCCTATAGTTCCCCATGTGCATCGGTTGTTTGCAAATGCAAAGTCATCAAAGCTATTGCGGTGGCATGACGAAGATCGTAAGAGAGATACAATGCTGAGGCACCTCGCCAGTGGGTCGGGCTGGAGGATGGTCAATCCATGTTTGACAAACTGTTGTATTATATACATTAATTGTCTTTGTAGCCGTAACATTTATAATATAAATCTTGATGAATTTGTGATGTATGTGAGTCTAGTAACAATAGGAAATAAAACGTACCCCACAAAAATAATAAAATAAATTAGTGAATAACAATATTGGAAAATTATATTACTGTCGTTTTACCACACAAGCTAATAGTGATTATATGTCTAGCACTGCCGGCCTGGCCGAGATCATAGGTATATCACTACTGTCCTAGGTGCTAAACCAGCAGTGTTGCTCAACTAAACACTACCGGTTGGTGTTGTGAACTGGCAGTGTTGCTTGAATCAACACTGCCGATTGGTGTTACTAACTGGCAGTGAAGGTTGTTATCACTGCCGGTTTTTTGAATCAGTAGTGATAGGATCAGCACATCACTATCGTTTCGGTACTGCCGGTTCAAATTCCAGCAGCTAGGGGGTTTGAACCCAGAAGTGATGTCCTGGTCTGAGACAGTGGATGTTCACACAACTAATTTCATATGTGACGTCCAATATGTTTGAACCATATATTAGTGTCCCGAATAATGATATGAGAATAGGAGTTATTTAGAATAGCCGTTGCATACTGTTTGAAAAAAGAGGCATCAAAACAAGTTACATACTTTATTTATTGAACAAAGTTATTGAAAATTATACAATAACGAGTGCACACAGTTCAAATTACACAAAACATATGTTGGGATGGTACAATCATGATATCCGAAATTGCTTCTGGCCGTATCACCTAGTACAATGCTTTATAGTCTTGAAGCTGAATAAGCTTTACTCAGCTCAGCAGGTTTAATGTGGAGCCAGGGAGTGAGCGCATCAGCGAGCCATTTGATGTCATCTGAGGAATGAGCTGCGCTAAGAGTAATTCGCAACCTGCCAGAGGGGAGTTTCTTGTACAGTCAGTTAATCTCGTTCTGTTTTTCTTATTGGCATAGTATCAATGCAAGAAGATATAGACATATATATAGCGTATTAGTGTGCGTGCGTGCGTGTGTGTATGTGTGTGTGATTTTTTATGGCAGGAATTCCATCTACATGGAGCAAAACCTTTCGTGATACAAGAAATTTGTGATTATGGTAAACCCTAGCAAGTGCTAGGCTTTTGTATTAACGTCATGACAAGGAAAAAAAGATGCAAAACGACAAAGACACCCAAAAAGAAGAGACAGTTTGGAATCACCTGCTTGAGTTGGGTGGCACTACGGGGTGGCCGGATTGGTTGGACAAGAAATCCACATCTTAGAAGATGCCTGCATCAAAGTTTCAAAAACGGGCCTGGTAAGCACAAGCAAGAATCATTGAGGATAAGATCTACTCGAAGCATGAAAGACGATCTAAAGGGAATTAATTAAGAAAAATGAAGAAGTCGGCGGAAGATGAGAGGGAACCTGTGAGCTTTGACCGCTGCTTTTTCACTTCCAACTAAAATGACAATGATGGGACCGGTTATGTTGAGTTTGGTCAAAGAAGCAAAATACTGCACATGCTCCCAGATAGCTGATCTTCGCCATCTCTACTTTTTCGAGACACTGGTCGCAGCTGAAACCAGTAGATTCTAATCAGGAAAAACGGTCGATGATATAACCCAGTGTTGTTATTATATATAATATATTTCTTATAAGTGATCGAGTACAGAAACAACTTGCATGTCCTATCTCCTACTCACTACGTTTCAAATTATAAGACATGCTATGTATAATTTAGTATGCAGGGAGTAGGATATTCTCATCCTTAAAAATTATTATGAAAATGAACAGGATAAATCCATTTTTCTATATTATTATAATTTTTTCGATGTTTTTGAATTTAGCCAAACATAAGCATTGTCATTTTCTACTGGTTTTACAACCCTTTTATATTCTTAATTTCGCGAATTTAGAAAAAGTTCTGTATCTGCCGTTTTTGTTTTCTATATTCTAATAATACCATTTTTGCCCCTGGTAATAGGTTAATCTTTTCCTCCTACTACTAGAAAATGTAATGGACTTTTAAAAGTACATGATGAATGCTCAGCTCAGCAGTCCAGCATGCTTAAAAATGACAAAAGCAAGCAATATTCATTTTTCGAAGGACCGACAGCGACGTTACCATGCACAGAAGCAACTACAGGAACTGGCAAAGCAGTCGAAAATACGAAGGAGCGACCTCGTGATAGAATAAGCCTCTTCCAGCTAGTGCTGCTCACCATATTGCAAACAGTTAGTCAGAAATCTCGAAATGAAGCGCCAACTAACCTAGCTACAGCAAGCGAGTGGCAGCTTGCGGTGGCCAGTGAAAAGGAGCCAGAGGCCCTGCCGGCCACCTCGGGTTCAAACCCGGCGAACGCGGTATTTCTGTGACACTTAGTGGCGGGCTCAGCTCTATTCAATGGTATTCAGTTGAACACCCAAATTTTTTGACAAAAAAATTTATACATATAGTACATATACATGTCTGTATACAAAAAAAATAAAAATACAGCGATCTGAATACTTGTATAGGCAAATAGGCCCAATTCTCACTCGGTTTCCTCTCCCACCGATGGCCCAATGAGGCTGAGCGGCCCATTTTCACTTTCGGAGGCCCAAAATCGTGCTCCCACCTCCTTCCTCCCATCTCGCTCTCGCACGCAGGGTCGCAGGCTCGCTCTCGCTCGTACTTTCCACCAATTCCCCGAACCGACGAACCCTAGCGAGCGACTGGCGTCGAGCGGCGACGGCGGACCACGGGCGTCGGGCGGGCGGCGCAGCGCACAGCGCACAGGCACACCGGCAGGGGCGCCACCGTTTGAATACCCAGGCATAAAATCCTGCTCTCGCCACTGGTGACACTGTTCACGGGAATGAGGAGAAAAGGCTCCCGGTTCAAAAAAAAAAACTAACCTAGCTACTTAAGCTAAAGTAGTCCACTATACATTCGGCCAAACTATAGGCATGAGAATCGGCAGTGCAAATGTGTGAAATTAAAGCTGATAATTTGGATGGCATTATACGTTATGTTTCTGTTCATAATATATATACCTGCATGGTATGAAACCACCCTGGCAACCAACTCCCTTGCTTAAGGAGCCTAGACATATGTCGATGTCATTTTCACATCCAAACTGCTCCGGTATACCACCACCATTCTCACCGCAAACAAGTGGTCCATGTGCCTTAATTAATTAAAGAGCAGTTGCATTGCCACCATTATTATATTGGCCACTAGCTAGAAAATCTGGAAATTAAAATGTAAATGAGAGGAGATAAAATACTATCTAATTAAGTTACTAACATCATCGACGACCAACAAAAATCCATATTTTTTGCGTAACTTGACAAGTTCAGGTAACGGCGTGAAATCTCCATCCATGCTGAAAATGCTGCACAATTTATATATGTGAAAAGATCAATGGGTTAATAAGTTAATAAGTACTCTGACAGTTGCGTATATATATAAATACAAGCAAGCATTTGGTGTAAATTCAATTCTGACGGAGATATAAACACTTGTTCTGATGACTTGCCTATCTGTGACGACAGCTTTCCTTTCTATTGTGAGCAACTGGACCTGCATGCAGATTCTCATGACGAGTCATGACTCATGACTGACTGCCAAGGTATCGAAATAAAGGGCCTGTTTAGTTGGCACTGTTCGCCTAAATGGCCGTTTAGTTCGTTTAAACACCGTTTAAATGGTAAACAGAAGTCAACCGTGTTATTTATGCCCTAAATGGTGAATTAAACGGTTGGGCCGTTTAAACCCGTTTAAACCGTTCAATCCCGTCTAAACGGTCTAAACAAAATCAGATTAAACGTGATTAAATGAGCTAAACAACTATTTAATCCATAATTAAGTGAATTAAAGGACTACGTCTATCACAATCAACATGAAACTAATTAACATTGTAATTATATGAAGTGTTGTGAGATTTAGATTTCTTCCAACAAGATTATTTGGTAGAATATTTTATTTTTACATATGTAAATATGTATGGGTTCTAGCAAATTTTATTTTTACCTACATAAATATGTATATTTTATTGTTATTGTATAGGACCGTTTAGGCCGTTTAACTCCGTTTAAACACTGTTTAAATGGTCTAAACGCTAAACGAAGGGTGACCGACTGTTTACCGTTTAGTGTTTAGGAAAACATTGTTAGTTGGGGAAATTTTTTTGGGTTTGGCTACTGTAGCACTTTTCGTTTTATTTGACAATTTATATCCAATCATAGATTAATTAGACTCAAAAGATTTGTCTCGTGATTTACAACTAAACTGTGTAATTAGTTTTTCCTTTCGTCTACATTTAGTACTCCATACATGTGCCGTAAGATTTGATGTGACAGGTACTGTAGCATTTTTTGGGTTCCTTTTTGAACTAAACAGGCTCAAAACAGAAAAGAAACGTACAGCAGGAAGTCAAGATGCGACATGTCAGAGTGGTTGTACACAAAGGCTACTGGCGTATCCAGGCCTTTTTTAGTTTCCCGAATTCATCCTCAAATTCTACTGTGAAAAAGAAGATTCCTCATCACATCAAAATGCCGGCACATATATAGAGTGCTAAATGTAGATGAAATCAAAAATTAATTACACAGTTTTGTTGTACTTTGCGAGACGAATATTTTAAGCCTAATTAACCAATGTTTGGACAATTATTACCCAATAAAAACAAAATTACTACCGTGTTCAACAGTGATTCGGCCACCCCCAATTCCAGCATCTAAACACGGCCCTATAGTTGAGGCATGGTTGAGGGCATCTGAGAAAATTGCGATCCTCTCGTCCGGTGCAGGTTTTCTCCCTGCACAAGCCAAAAGAGAGCTGATGCTACCCAGGGCAGTCATCAAGGCCGTGTTTGCCGAAAATCCAGTGGGACAGAGAAGGCAATCCTGTACAAGTACATAGAACCAATGAAAATCATCATATCGATCGAGGTTAATTAGTTATTAAGCTGAAGAAAGTGATTTTAGATGATTATTAACTAGTAGCTAGCTTGTTAGTTCGAACAGACAGTGCTATTGTAAAACAGAATTTTGGCATTTGTTAGTTACCTCCTTTTTCTGCAGTTCCGCCAGTGATTCCTCCACCAGTTTGTGGTAAGTAGTATAGCCACAGATCAAGGAAGAGCCTCTGGGCCCCATCCCATACGCTTGAGCTGCCTGCCAATGCAAGCAAGGTCTTGCTCAAAATTTTTTAGGAAAAATTCATGTAGCACTTTCGCTGTTATTTGGCAAAATTTGTCCAACCATGGACTAACTAGGCTTAAAAGATTTGTCTCGACATTTACAGATAAATTGTGCAATTAGTTATTTTTTACCTACATTTAATGTTCACGTCTAAAGATTCGATGTGACAGGTACTGTATAAATTTTTTTAAATGCAACAAAATTGTGGTGAGAGAGCTTGTTCGTTCAGACTTCAGAGTGCCTGAGACTAGCGATGAAAACGGACGGAAACGGACGGAAAAACCCTATTTCTACTTCCGTTTCTATATTTTTTGGCAGAAACGGGATCGGGTTCGGAAAATACGGGTTCGAAAACGAAATCGGAATATGCGGACATACGGAAACGAACAAATACGGATGGAGAGTCGGAAAATCAAATTAAGATCACATAATATAATATTCTCAAAGTATACATATATAAAGTCATGTAATAATATATACAAAGTTTAATATTCATTTACATGCTATGTACGTGAACATAACATGCATATTTAGTGATTTGTAGTTATATTAACGTAACATAAGGACATGTAATTGTTGAACATGTTGAGTATATATTGAAAACGGGATAAAACGGAATAAATACGGGTCTATTCCATATTAAAACGGGATTACTCGGAAACGGACGGAAAACACCATTTTCTACTTCCGCAAATACGAAAACGGGATCTCGCAAATACGGAAACGGACGGAAAAATATAGAAAACGGAACGGGACGGTACGGGAAAAATTCCGTCCGTTTTCATCCTACCTGAGACAGAGGGCCCAAAAAAATGGCAAGAAAACGGCGCGTGAGCTAACGTGCCTTCACTGCAGCCTGACGGACAGCCGGATGCGAGCTGAGGCACATGTAGTCGTTCCCTGAGAAAAGAATCAGTTTCCGGCTCACCTCTTCTTGGATGCTCACCTCGCCATCTAACATTCAGAAAAGAAAAAGTTCAGTGGTTCTAAGTGTTAAGATAGATATCATGCATCGGGTCAGTTGTATCTAAGTTTAGGCTATGACTAGACCAAATTCCTTTGCCGGTGTAGCGTTAGTGTAGGAGACTATAGATGGTATACCAGATCTCATCTTGTACATGCAACCACCACAATGTAACAAAACTCATGCTGTACATGCCACCGCCAGGGGGCTATTCCCTGAGCCTACATAACATGCAACCGAGAGCCAGAGCTAGGTATCTCGTTCCCACCACTTTCTTCTTTTCTTTCATGGTACCAGAGCCACTAAAATCCTCACGGATACGATCCCATGGCCACCTCCTCCTCCGCCGCCGCAGTGGCCGCAGCCGCCTCGCTCACCTTCCTCCTACCTCCTGTTACCGAGAAGCTGACTCGAGGCAATTACAACATGTGGCACGCTCAAGTGTCAACCACCCTGGAGGGTGCCCAACTCGTTGGGTACACCAAGTACCCAGCAACACTGCCGGCGGAGTTCCTTCCGGCGGAGACGACCGCCGATGGCAAGAAGGCTGAACCTCAGCCGAATCCAGAGTACACCAAATGGGTAGCACAGGACGCTCAGGTCCGCAGCTATCTGTTTTTGTCACTCTCAAAAGATATCTTTGTCTAGGTCTCAACGGCGAAGACTGCGGCAGAACTGTGGGCTGCCATTCAAGGCCAGCATGCATCCCTGTCCCATGCGCGCATGATGGCAACGCGCATGGCCCTCTCCACCGCCTCCAAGGGAACATCGTCTATGGCGGACTACTTCGTCAAGATGCGAGGCCTTGCTGATGAGATGGCCTCAGCCGGGAAGAAGCTCGAGGATGAGGAGATCGTCTCCTACATCCTCACCGGTCTCGGCGACGACTACGACGTTGTCGTGACTTCGGTCACGGCAAGGGTGGAACCGATCTCCGTCACGAAGCTCTACACCCAGCTCACAAGTTACGAGCAGCGCAAGGAGATGAACAACGGGGGTCCCCATCGATCCTCCGCCAACATGGTGGCCAAGGGCGGCCAGGGAGGTGGAGCTCCCAACACCTCTCACGGCTGCCGTGGTGGTTGTGGCAGCTTCGGGCGCGGTCCCAAAGGTGGTCGCAGTGGCGGCAGCGGACGTGGGAGAAACTTCCAAGCAGGCGTGTTCTGCCAAGTGTGTGGCATAGAAGGACATCCTGCGTATCGCTGCTTCAAGAGGTTCGATCGAAACTTCACCGGCCCTCTCAAGAAGACAGCTGTAGCAGCAACGTCCTCCTATGGTGTGGACACAAACTGGTACATGGACACGGGCGCCACTGATCACATCACTGGAGAACTCGAGAAGCTGACTGTTCATGACAAGTACACTGGCAACGAACATGTTCATGCTGCTAATGGGGCAGGTATGGAGATCAATCATGTTGGTCATAGTGTTTTGCATTCCCAAAATAACTAGATTCATCTTAAAAATATCTTACATGTTCCTCAAGCCAACAAAAATCTCATATCTGTCAAAAGATTAGCTTGTGATAACAATGCCTTTCTTGAGTTTCATCCCAACCATTTTTTTGTCAAAGAACAGGGGACCAAGAGGATCCTTCTCAGAGGCAGATGTGAAGGAGGACTCTATCCCCTCAGGATGTCATCAAATAAACAAGGGCTTGGTGTCTTCAAGCCATCTTCTTCGTTGTGGCACTCTAGACTAGGGCACGCATCTAGTACTGTAGTTCAGCGCATACTTAGTCGCCACAAGCTTCCCTTTGCTAGTGATCTGAATAAACATGCTGTTTGTGATGCATGCCAACAAGGCAAAAGTCATCAGTTGCCTTATCCAAAATCCACTAGTGTGTCTACTAGTCCAATGGATCTCATTTTTTCGGATGTTTGGGGACCCGCACCAACTTCGGTCGGGAGAAACAATTATTATGTGAGCTTTATCGATGATTACAATAAATTTACTTGGATTTATCTTTTGCATCATAAATCCGAAGTATTTTCATGTTTTCGTGATTTCCAAAATCTTGTTGAACGACAATTTGGTCGCAAGATTCTGGCTGTCCAGACGGATTGGTGAGGAGAATATCAAACCTTGAATTCTTTTTTTAAATGCATTGGGATTACACATCATATTTCTTGTCCACATGCACATCAACAAAATGGGTCTGCTGAGCGCAAACATAGACATATTGTAGAAGTTGGTCTATCTCTTCTTGCCCATGCGTCAATGCCTCTCAAATTTTGGGACGAGGCATTCCTTACTGCAGTTTTTCTAATCAACAGACTTCCCTCTCCAGTCATTAATAATGATACAACCTATTCACGCCTTCTTGGTCATGATCCTGATTACACATTTCTCAGAACTTTTGGTTGTGCCTGCTGGCCCAACCTTCGCCCCTACAATAATAGGAAACTTCAATTTCGATCTCAGAAATGTGTATTTCTTGGGTATAGCAACTCTCACAAGGGTTTTAAGGGTCTTGATCCATCCGAAGGCCGTGTATACATCTCCAGGGATATTGTTTTTTATGAGCATGTGTTTCCTTTTGCCACGCTTCATCCTAATGCCGGTGCACGATTAAGAAAAGAACTCTCCCTTCTTCCTGATGTTCTTTTGAATCCGTCTTCTAAATTTGGGGATGCAATTCTACTTGATCAACATAATCCTGACTCCATGTCCACTAACCCCCCACGCAGTGCTATTGTTCCTTGCGTTGATAGAGGTAAAAATGTGATGCAAAATGGTGAAGATTTGGTAGCCGGAGGGCGTCATTCCATGTGTCACCTGTTGGGAGACAACAGCAGCGCGCCTCTTGATGTTGGTTCGGCGGACAACATGCAACCACACGCGCAACAACATGCAGCGTCCCCTGGTGCGTCTACTGTGGGAACGTCTACGGACAACATGCAACCACACGCGCAGCAGCATGCAGCATCTCCTAACTCCTCGGTGCCATCTGGTCCTCATGTGGCCACACAGCTGGATCTGGAGGCCGGTGGGATAGAGGTGTCCCCATCAGCCTCAGATTTGGGTGCTGTTGGGATCCTCCCCTTCGGATCATCTACGGCACCGGCTGCTACAACTCCATCTGATTCCACACCACCAGCTGATACTACACCACCACGGCATCCTGTTACCCGTCTACAGCGTGGAATCAGTAGACCCAAAATCTACACCGACGGCACTGTTCGCTGGGGTATGACAACAACGACGATGACTGAGGAGCCTGCTACAGTAGAAGAGGCTTTGGGTGACCCAAAATGGGTTACAGCTATGGATAGTGAATACAAGGCCTTGATTCACAACAAGACATGGCATCTTGTTCATCCCCCGAAAGGCAAGAATATAATCGCTTGCAGATGGGTTTACAAGGTGAAAAGGAAATCTGATGGGACCATTGACAGATATAAGGCTAGACTTGCTGCCAAGGGGTACAAGCAAAGGTATGGCATTGATTATGAAGATACATTCAGTCATGTTGTAAAAGCTGCCACCATATGTCTTGTTTTGTCTATAGCTGTGTCCAGGGGTTGGTCTCTACGACAGCTCGATGTACAGAACGCGTTCCTCCATGGTATGCTTGAGGAGGAAGTGTACATGCGCCAGCCACCTGGATACTCTGACAAGTCAAAGCCAAATTTTGTCTGCAAGTTGGATAAGGCAATTTATGGTCTTAAGCAGGCTCCATGGGCATGGTATGATCGTCTATGTGGAAAGTTGCAAGGTTTGAGTTTTGTTTCTTCCTAAGGAGATACATCTCTATTTTATTATCAGAAAGGAAAATATACCATGTTTGTCTTGGTATATGTTGATGATATAATAGTGGCGAGTTCATCACAAGAAGCTACAAATGCATTGTTGAAAGATTTGGAAAAAGACTTTGCTTTGAAAGATCTCGGCGATCTTCATTATTTTTTGGGAATAGAAGTCAAAACATTGCCAGATGGCTTGAAGCTATCACAAGAAAGATATGCAACAGATGTGGTGAAGAGGGCAGGTATGAGCAATTGTAAGGCTATCAATACTCCTCTTTCCAATATAGACAAGCTGAGTGCTGCAGAAGGAGAAAAATTGGGATCAGAAGATGCTTCTAAATATAGAAGCATTGTGGGAGCCCTACAGTATCTAACGTTGACAAGACCAGATATTTCGTTCTCTGTTAATAAGGTGTGTCAATATCTTCATCAACCTACCACTACTCATTTAGGGGCCGTGAAGCGGATTTTAAGATATATACAGGGAACTTTGCACTTGGGTCTCAAGTTCAGACGGTCACAATCTACAATAATAAGCGCCTTCTTCGATGCTGATTGGGCTGGCTGTCCTGATGATTGTAGGTCGACGGGCGGCTTTGCTATTTTCCTTGGGCCAAACCTGATTTCATGGTGTGCCAAGAAACAAGCTACTGTCTCAAGATCGAGTACAGAGGCTGAGTATAAAGCTCTTGCAAATGCAACAGCAGAAGTGATGTGGATTCAAAAGTTATTGGACGAATTGGGAATCAAGCATCCCCGTGCAGCTCGGTTATGGTGTGACAATATTGGAGCCACTTATCTCTCAGCCAACCCGGTTTTTCATGCTCGCACCAAGCATATTGAAATAGATTTTCATTTTATGAGAGAACGGATTGCTCAGAAGTTATTGGACATTCGTTTCATCCATTCTGCAGATCAGCTAGCTGATGGTTTTACGAAACCTACGAAACCTATTGTTGCAGCACGAATTGACAAGTTTAGAGACGATCTCAACCTAGTGGTCGGCTGAGATCGAGAGGGGGTGTTAAGATAGATATCATGCACCGGGTCAGTTGTATCTAAGTTTAGGCTATGACTAGACCAAATTCCTTTGCCGGTGTAGCGTTAGTGTAGGAGACTATAGATGGTATGCCAGATCTCATCTTGTACATGCAACCACCACAATGTAACAAAACTCATGCTGTACATGCCACCGCCAGGGGGCTATTCCCTGAGCCTACATAACATGCAACCGAGAGCCAGAGCAAGGTATCTCGTTCCCACCACTTTCTTCTTTTCTTTCACTAAGAAGAGAGAACTTGGCGTGCACATGCACGGCAGGCAGGCTGGGCACTGACTTGTGGTGACCCACTGTTGGAGAGAGTTGCGGTCGACCTGGATCTCGACGGTGGCGTGGTCCCAGGACTCTAGTCCAGCGAAGGTCTCGGGGAGCGCCGGCGGCGGTGCGAGTGTTATGAGTCGTGTGTTGAACAGTAGCTTCCTAGCGGATAGAGTCGCGAGCGCGGGGTCGACCAGCGCGTCCCGCAGCGTCATTTCTTTTTCGTGGCACTGGACAACGAGGTGGCGGGATTGGGTTGGAATTGGATAATGAGAGAGCAGAGAGCTGGGCAACCGGGATTTGATGTACAGTAGTTAGCCAGTCAGTGCGTTGCTCCGGGATAGGTAACATTTTGTACTAAAAGCACATGGAACACACGATAAAATAATAATACTGTAAAAATTAAATACCAACGTTAAAGTAACATTTAATCAAAAAGCAAAGTTTATGAAATTAACACAGTCACGGAGAGCGCGGTATCAATACAGGCTCACAAACTCTACTTTATTGACATTTTCATGATGCGGTTAAGATAATGTTTTATATCGGCAGGAAGAAATCTCTGATATTAATTCATTTCTTTCGTGCGTCAATAAATCCACGAATAAATCCCGCCGCATCTCCATATCATCCTCTACACTGGTTCATAGGTTCAAGTATATATGTAAATATTAGTGTATGTCACATGGATAATATTGCGTGTCTTGAAAAAATCTACCACAAAACCTTAAAACAAAGTATGTTATACTCACCGTATGTTTTATAATAACAGAACACACGTAGTTTATTAATTTAATAATCACACAATGTCACACATAATTTATTAATTTATTAATCTCACACATAGTTGATTAGCCATCAAGCGTTCAGGATGAAGATCATGCACAAGCGCCTATATACAAACTTAAATATAATATTAGAGTAAATATAAATGTGTTACACGATAATTGTTCTTGAAATGTAAATCTAACATGTGCGAATGATTTTTTAGTTGGCATGTAGTGTGTATACAACATCTCCGTGTAGAGTCTGATAAACCATTTAAAAATACCTAGGAACAGCAACAAATATGGCGTTAGTGACATAATATTTGTACAATATAAATGGAATGAAAAAATGTATCGTATATGTTAGTAATGTTCTATTTACTCGCCTATAGCGTTAGAACCTCCTTAAATACAATATTTTTTTGTGAAAGCTCCATCCATTATTGAGGTCTTCTTATCCTTACCTTTTTTGTTTGACGCATTCTTATTTTTCCCCTCATCATTCTTTTTAGTATTTGTCTTCTCCATCTTTTTGGCCTCCTCATGTGCATCTGCATGAGGCGAGAAGGCAAGGATCTTAATATTCGTTCTTGACGTGGCTCTACACATCGCAACGTACAACTGGCTGTGAGAGAAAACCGGTGCGAGCAGGTACACACTGACGTTCGGAATAGTTTGGCCCTGTGACTTGTTGACTGTCATGGCAAAGCTCAATCTGATAGGAAACTGATTCCTCTTAAGCTAGAACGGGAACATCTCATCATCAGACAGGCATAGCGGTATTCGAGGAAGGAATACCCGCTTCCCAGCATGCTGCCCCACCATGATTTCCGCGTTGATTTTATTTCTTCGTAACCCCCGTACCACCAGCCTTATACCATTGCATAGCCCATTGGCAAGATCAATATTCCTAAGCAATATGACAGGACACACAAGCTTGAGCTTCAAGACGTGTGGAGGCAGCCCGTTGGGGGTTAGACCGTTAAGGAACTCCGATGGATAGTAGTTATGTGGATCATCTACCGTGGAGTCAAAACTGTGATACACCGTCTCGCCGCTCTGGTGGTGATGTAGTCTTTGTCCGTCATGTTTGCATTTAGATCTGAAAAGATGATGCTGATCAATCTATGAAGATCTTTCTCGGCATCGCCAGAGTACGGGACACAGATCTCATCTGGAATACGTACATCGCCATCTCCGCTAACCTCTTCCGTTCCACCACCAATGCACAATAGATAATCTGCAGACCACGGGTCACTCTGACCCCTCATGTTGCAGACGAGTTTTAGGTGGCGCATGGATTCCCAAGATACGACCTTCATAGAGAAGCACCGACTATTTGAGCCCTGGATCCTTTCCGCACAACAGCCTGTCTAAATTCTCCACCAAGGACAACAGTCTTCCCACCAAACGGTAGGTCTGACCGGCCCATTATATCCCGTAGGCTGTTGTCTAGTGCTTCCATATTTTGCCTTTTTGTCATAGATGCCTCATCCCAAATTATGAGAGTTGCTTGCTGCAACAATTTGGCAGTACCACTCTATTTCGTGAAGCTACAACAACCGCCCTCTTCAAGAGTGAGGGGTATCTTGAAACGCGAGTGGACCATCCTCCCGCTTGGCATTATGGACGCTGCGACTCCAGATGTAGCTGTAGCCACAGCAAGTTTGTCCTGGCTACGTAGTTTTGCGAGAAGTACCCTATACAAAAAGGTCTTTCCCGTCCCGCCAGGTCCATCCACAAAGAACAGGCCGCCTTGTTTGCTGTAGACAACGGCCATTATCTCATCGTAGCCAGACCTTTGCTCAGTACTGAGTGAGTCGCACAATAGCACATCTTCGGGATTCTGCTCGACGCTAGCTTCCTCAAATATCTCATGAGGAATATGGCTGGCATCGTTGTATGAGTGATCAATATCTGGAAGAGAAAATGACCTTATGTCCTTCCCCATAGACTGAAGCATGTTTCTAATGTCTATCAAAACCATCTGTTGCACCAGATCCGGGGATGGATTATTGCGGCTATAGTCCTCTGACATTGCATTGTAGTGGTTTTTTCCACAACCCCATCACATCATTCGGCTCGCAGAATACCAATATTGTTGTAAATAGCCTTCGTAGAGAGGAAGGCATCAGGAAGAAAGTAGCTTTAGTTAGACATTCATCCAGTGTATTGTCTTCTTCGATTAGACCCCTCCTTTCCGTAGCTTCACGGAACGAAGGTAGTAGCACGCCATCAACCTTCCTGAGGTGTTCGTATGAGGTAGCACCGGCAACATTGTTTAAGAAAACACAAAGAAAGTAGCGTTCTCCCTCAGTAGGATGAGCCGAGATGACTCTGCCAACTTGGAAAATGGAGTTTTTTCCTTTTCTGCCAGAATTTATCATCAGACTGCCAGGTAAAATGCTCCGAGAAGTCCTGATACAAGATTCCGCGGGCTTCCTCATGCAGTCTGTTTGCATTGAAGTACGCTGTCAGCATTGACTCTTCTACACCTAGCCTATTAATGATCCGTTCGACCTTGTCCCGTTTATGAAATGCCACCATGTGCATGTTGGGTAGATGAAGCTGCAGCTGCTGTACTAGTGGATGGTTCTTGCTCAAGTCAAAGCCATATATCCTCCATAGTGCTTCTGGAGGCGTCACCTAGTGGACATCTCTATACTGCTTGATCTCATCAATGTTCCCTTTCTCGTCTACTTTGTCAGCCTCCCTCATCATCATCGACCCTTGTCATGCCCCTTGTATATGTACTTGAATAGATACTTTACTGATTTAATTCTCCCACGGACCTCAACATTTATATGGCAGTTGAAGGTATGTAGCAGACAAAGGTTGTAAGGCACGACCCGTTGATTGTCCAGGTAATGGCCTCGAACTTTTTGCGTACGGCCGTCATTGCGTCACCGATAGATGGGGTACGAATCCTTTCCCTGTGACGTTGACTCACAGAATGGGCACGGGTAACGGTTCTTGCATGACCCGCGGCCCACTGTGCACGGACAGTATGGATTAAGCGTCCCGCAGGGACCATGCATCATATGCTTCATGACCATTTTATAGAGTTCAGGGTACTTCTTCTTGTTTGGTAGCTCTGCAGTGATAATCATGTCATATTGCTCAGGACATGTGAGCTTGTACTTCCATTCCATTATTAGCAAGAAGTGTGCATGCGACAAACCCCTCTTCTGGAACTCCACTACATATACATAGGCCTTCACCTTCCCAAGTATGTCTTTCTCTATCAACATTTTCCTCATCGCCTCTAACTTTGCTCTGAAGACTCGTGTGACGAGATCTAGGCGGTCATGTGGTGTCTGGCCTAAATAAAGTTCATTCTTAATCTCATGCCAGTTAGGGTTGCACGTCATTGTGAGGAAGATATCAGGTTTACCGTTCTTTTGCACCAGAGCCATTACATCCATGTACCGGCGCCTCATATCATGGGGTCCTCCGATGAATGACGAAGACAGGACAATACGCCTTCCGACATTCTCAGCAGATCCTTAACCCGAATGCATGTTGTCCACCAGGCCTTGGTATAGGTCAGTCCTCAAATTATCCTGATTGTTCCTCATGTAGTCTAAACGCGAGCTCTCAATCTTGATGTAGGTGTCAACGGCGAACTACTGGAAAAGACGCCGACCATAGAGTATTGGATTAAATATCCCTAGCCACATCTGGAACTTGTAGCAGTAGTAGTCGTGCACGGAGACACATGTATTCGCAACAGGTTCTACAGGGAGACATTGTTCGAATTAGTATCATGAGTTAACAGAAAAGAGTTTATATTGCATTATTGAAAAGAGTTCAAGTTACCTCCATCATCATCGCCACCATTCTCAGCACGCGTTTTGCGGATTGCTCGAGCTCGCTCAACTTGAGTCATAGTCACACCCACTTTTGGAATGCAATTGTGCCACCCGAGCTCACCCCTTGGAAAGAACACCGGGTATGACAGTGAGTCGTAGTATGCATTATATGAGCGGATGCCATGTATAGACCGATTCTTCTCTTGCAGGAGAACACTATGCTCGAATTGGCCGTGACGCTCACTCCCCTCAACCCAGATGACGACCACCTCTGATGTCAATGACATGTTATATGTTCTCTGGTCAAGCCGCTGGTCAAGGTTCAACTTGACCCGGTAATCCTCGAGGTTTTTAACATGTCTCATACTCCTTAGTTGTTGAGAGTAGGGATTCCCATTAAAGATCCTACCCAATTGCTCTATAATTTCTCTGTCTTTTTGGGCGCATTGCTCACGGCACTTGCTCATCCGATGCTCGAGGGACTGTCCTTATTTTGTTTCCATATTTGTGTTAACCCAATTAAATTAAAAAATTATACTTGTAACTCTGATATGAAGGAGCAATCGATAATTCTAACAGTGTAGGTACACACATTGACACATGATACACCCATCCCAGATTTATGCTCTGTTTAAACTGAAGCCTCCAATAAGGCAGTTTGGCTCCTGTTAGTTCATCGTAGCTTCAGTAAGGCTTCAGCTTACCTATAGTTGGTCTGGATGATGTAATGCAGCCTGACAAAAACTCAAGATGAAAAATCAAAATTCAGAAAAGGTTTACAAATTCAGTGTTCAATGGCCAGGTGAGTTTTGCACAAAGCAACACAAACTTTTATCAAGTTCAATGGCCATTTTTGCAGCTGATTGATAGTTCCAATTCAGTGTTTACCTACACTTGCAAGACCCAACCTGTAAAGATGGATTGAGCAGCTCCACAAAAGGGCATGGCAAAGCTGCGCCTGGTTTTCTAGCGCCCCAAGAAGCCACTTTCCATGTTCAGAGCAGCTAACAGTTTGGTCCATTTCTGACGAAACTAGAGAATGTACTGTAATTCAACTGCATCGGTGCTACAAGCCCCTTACGAGCTTCTCTCAACATGCAGTTGGCGCTCCCCTAACATTATATACTGTAGATGGTAACATCGTGAACCAAATACAAACACTAACTTGCTTTGTCCTTGTCCATCATCAACATATATCGACACTGCCAAACCACGAGTAAGAAACAGCTCACTGCCAAACCACGAGTAAGAAACAGCTCACAAGATCTCCAAGGCCTCTTGAACACGCTTACACGTATGCAGACAACCTTGCTCCTAATTCAACCTTGCCTTAGATCACTTGGTAAGCAGCTGACGAACCTGCCAGATAAACAGCATCATCAGAACCAGGTTTCTCCAGAAAACACAGTATATATTAGACATATGGAATTCACCACTATCGCTGAAGATTAGAAAATTTCTTTGTCTTTTATTCATGAGTCAATTCAATCTGCTGACCAACTCCTGAGGGAGAATTAGCAAGGTGAGAAGAATAGTAAATTATGTGGACAGGAGAAAAGTGCTGATCATATACAGTGTAACATCGCCCAGTACCCGTGGTGTGTCATTAGAGACGTTTTAAACTCTGGAGGAATCCCTCAATCTACTCAACAATTCATAGAGGTGATCCTATTTCATAGCAGAGATTCTCGCAATAAGTTCTTAGTTTTTTTCTAGGTAGAATCTGCTGGAGTTTGTGGTTAACTCACCATGATCTTGTTTTCAAAAACAAAATATTAAACCATCCAACGGATCTAATTCACCATTTTCTTTTGTTTTTAAAGAAATGGGAACCATTGTGCAAGGAAGAAATACTAAGGCCCCCTTTGGTTTGAAGGAATTTCAAAGGAATTTTGGACGATTAGTTTCCTATAGATTGATTCCTATGAAGCCCTTTGGTTCACCGGAGAAGTAAAGGAATAAATCCTTAAGATTGCTTTCCTACGCTGTGTCGTACAGGAAACAAAACATTCGATCGGAGCTCTTGAAAACTTTCCTGGCGCGAAAGCTGGACGGCTCGCGCGCTTCGCTCCCTCTTCTCCCGCTCGCTCGTTTCGCTTGGCGCTTGTGTTTTCAGATACGGACAACCCAGTCGAAACAAAATCTTTCCCAAATCTCCATCGCAGGCCAAGTGGCAACAACGTCCGCCCCATCACCGCCAGGACGACCGACGGACAGCTGTCGTCGGCGCGATGGCCGCCCCATTCCCGGACACGTCGGCGGCCCCATCACCTCTGCGCGAGACGGCGCGAGGCCCTTCCCATCGCCGACCATCGAGTCGGCCTGCTGTTGGGCATTCTTAACATCATTACCAAAAGTAGACTTAGTTTTCTAATTCTGATAACGGCGCCAAAAATGCCGAACCTATCCCTCATGCCACTTAAGCCAAGTTGTCATCCCCAGCATGACATGAGAGACGCGGTATTGAAATATGCAACTGCTCTTCTAAATAAATAATAAATAAGATCTGCAAGCGCACAGATTAATACCGATGTAGCATTTTAACCGGGAAGTATTCCAGGTATCGTTATTTATATTTTTACCACTGGGAAGGGATTACTAACATCAATGTTGATTATGGAATGGAATATAGGAATGAGTATCAATCATTGCATGTATAAGTGAGAGCATTCATCTATCTCTTGCATACAGGGGTAAGTGTCACATAAAATATAGATAAGGTATGAATGGTGACAAAGATAATTAATCTGATCAGCTAGCCACATATAATAATGATAAGCACCTCAACAGATATTCTAGCAAGTCATTAGCATGGTATTAGGACGAACTACAAGGATATTTCCTAAGTTATTCTTAACTATAAAGTCTAGCATATCATAGTTAGTGCAAGTACACTTGGCAATCATTGCGAAAAAGGACTACGCCCATGCATAGTGATATTATCAAGGAAGATGAGAAACATAGCAATCACTCCCCCGTAATAATGTTGTTCTGCCTGCCTTACACACGGGAGGGGGACTATATAAGAACCAACGAAGCTGTCACCATCGCGGACCACCCCACGATCCGGCATATAAGGTGCAATCGCAGATAAATATGGTCTAAGCACCACGCCTACACAATATTTATCATTTACCCATGGATCCGATGGATAAACGCTATACGATCCTAAACATGTATATAATTCCAATCTAACTAAGCCAAGCGTATAACTACGATAAACTAAGAACAATATAATCGCAAACATAAACAAGTAGAGCATAGTCATAATCAATATATTGAAATAGAACAAAGTTGTATTCATAATATTGAAGAACAAAGATGAACAATGAAAACAGTAAAGGAATTACCAAGAATCCTCTTGACAGATCCGGAAACCAATCGAAGATTGACTCCTTCTAGTTCTAATCCTATGTAGCTATGCTATACTAGAGATCTAGTTGATGTGGTGGCTCTAGGGCTTGATCAGAGACTCTCCTCCTGAGATTAGGGTTTGAGGAATTGAGAATGAGGGAGTGCCTCCTCCAGGAGCCAGGGGTCCTGCTTATATAGCCCCCTCAAGTGAATGTGGGCCGTCGGATCAAACCGATATTAATCGCACGGTTTTCCTTGATCCCTTAGGTCGGTGGAGCATAATCCGCGAGACGGAGCCTGATTGGCTCTCAGGCCAGGGCGGGCGCCCTAGGGGGCAGGGCGGGCGCCCTGCCTCCGGGCCCGTTCGGCCTCCCGTTCGATCCCGTGGCTTCTGGAGTCTTCTAGATGATAGAAAATCGGTGAACATGTTATTATCTCTATGTAAACCCGACGTGTGGGCCTTTCCTCCGTATTTTCTGATAACCCCCTGCAGAAACAGACAAACACCAAAACTCGTGGAATTCTGTCAGATAAAACCCTAAGTCTAGGTGTTGGTTGCATTTAGATCCTTTTCTTTATTTATTTGATAACTATATTTGGTACTTAAGGACCGTCAACACCTGCGCCAACATCAGCGACCCAATCTGTCAGAACCCATCTCCGATCACCTAGTCCGGCACTCGCAGCGACAGTGCTGTATGGAACCGTGCATCTGCAGGTTCCTCCGTCATCCACGTACTTTCCTTTCCCTCTACCTGTTGTGCGTTATTCTTCCCAATCAGAAGCGAGTCGGAGGCGGAGCACCCCATGCACCCGCACGGCATCCTGAGTGACGAGGTCCCGGCGGCAGCTGCTACCGCCGCGCCGCTCGCCCCATATGAAATTACGAGATTCATGACTCACCGTATGAAGTATCTGGTCAGAGCTCTTGAAGAGTTTGGAGGTGAGCTAGTTGTGTTTGGAGATGAACTGTGCGCTTGGAGATGAACAGGTTGTGATTTGTACAGGCGCGTGGGTGTATATAGACGCACTTGCCTATCTAAAGACAAGAGAACATCAAGCGCCGGCGTGGCCTCAGCGTGGACACGTCGACGCATCGAATGCAGGCCGTTTGATTCTTGATGGTCGGTGCTGGTTTCGTTGGCCACGGCGTGTTGAGGTACGGTCAAACGGACCCGTTCTGCTGACTTCCGCGTTCTTCTCTAGACAGGCGGCCCACGTTCTGCTGACCTGCTCCTTGCTGCTGGCCCTTCCTCTCTCATTGGCCACTGCAGGACGTTGTCGAGTACCCATTGGTTGAGCGTACAGCTGCCTGGAGGTCTGCCTTGTCCGGCTTCTCTCTCCCGTTGGTCGCTGCTCTCCATTGTCGAATGAGCATTGGTTCAGTGTACAGTGGTCCCATTGGCAGTGGCTGTACGTCTGCCTCAGCCAACGGGGTGGCCGCTGTGGAGGTTCCGTTGGCTGAAGGTACATGGGGTCCAGCTGCAGCGGCACAGTTGGCTGCTGCCTGCGACGCTGCGACGGGGAAAAGGGCGGCACTTTTCTCCGTAGAAAGCGGCTTCCCTCACGGTGCGCTCCTACAACCCTTCCGTGAGACTGAAATGGTGGTCCCATATACGGCCACTGCCGGAGAAAGTGGGGGAAGGGCCCGCTGGTCGGTGAAGCGCTGGCCCTTGAGTCGAAGGTGTGCCGTGTCGCTGGAGGTGCTGCCCGTCCGGTATACTCCGCCTTCGAGGCACGAATCCTAGGCATGGATAATGAAGAGGAGACGCCTCCATTACGGCTCTGCCTCTGTTCTGCCTGTCGCTGGAGGTGAGCAGCCATGCCTCTCCCCGTCCTCGATTTCTCTTCTTTTTGCCTCCGTCTCATGCTCCTTCTCTCCGCGCGGAGCGTCGCGTTTGGTTTCTAGGTCTTGGAAGGGGATTTCGGCGACAGATCTGTCTCGCAGGGGAGTGGCGCATGCGGTTGCGGCGGAGATCGGAGGATTGCGGCGGAGATCGGAGGAACTCGGCCAGAGCTGCGCCGGAACTGCGACGGGCGTCCGTCCGACGCCTGTTGCTGACAGCGTTGGCGTAGGTATGTTTCTTCGGCAATGCCGGTGTTACAGTTTTGTGGCTGGAGATGTGATTGCCGTTCCATAGATGTGTCTGACATTCTCATCATTTTTCTTTTTTTTCTCTATTTTCGTCCCATTGGGCGATTCTGTGATGCTTGTTGGTTTTTCTTTCTCTATTTTCCGGTTTCCTAGCCTACACACCAGCGCGATGTTTGCTGTGCGTGCATCATACCTGGCGCTGCTGCAGGCTGTGGCAGCTCGGTGCGGGTTGCCATATGCGTCAGTGGTATTTAAGGTGGCCGGAGATGGATCGCCTGTTTATGGAGTCGAAATTGACGTGCCTTGCTCTGGGACTGTAGCACCATTTCATAGTTTTTTCTTCTGGGCACCCGGGGATAGTTTTTCTGGCCCTGGTTATGAGCAGGCCGCTCTACAAGCTATAGCTTTTTGCAGAAATTGTATGGATTTGTTGTGGTGGATTACAATTTTCAGGGTGTAGTTATGTATAGGAAGGTTGCCAGCGCGGCCGTTTCGGTTGCTGCAAGGGCGGCAGGGATGGTTGGTAGGTTGGCGACAGAGCGACTGGAATTGGTTAAGCAGTCTGACTGCTTGATGAGGGAAGTGTCGTTGTTGAGTCTCCTAATTTGACATGTGTACCTCTGACAGTGTGTGGCGTTCAATTTTTCCATCTCTGAGACACAGGAATGAAAACATTTTCTTGACTTCGTCCTTGTTAAGGTCTTCTGGTGGGCCAGCTGGTGTGATGCCTGGTGCCTATGATGCTCAGGCAGATCCTTGTACGTTGCCTTGCCTGATGTTTTTAAGGACTCTATGGTGTATCTGTTTCGGCTAGAGATATTTTGATTTATTCACTGTCTACCATTCATAGCTTCTTCGCAGCCTAACATGGTAATCGATGCCTCCTGTTCCAGTAAAAGGAAGGGTATGTGGTGTCTAGCGTGTCTTGTCTATGCAGTTCGCTGTCTTGGGATGTAGGTTAACTGCTTATTTGAAACAGCCGAAGGTGCGTGCTATTTGCCAGCCACCCTTTCACCTGCGGAGGCACGTCGTAAGAGGAAAAAGTATCTAGGCCAGAAAAAATTAGTCTTTCCTTCTGACTGTTCTGTTTACTGTGCGGTCTGCATTGATATTCCTGGTTGTTCTGTGGAACTGCGTGTTGTGTTAGGGTTGGTGGGTGGTTCTAATGTTGCCCAGGGCTGTGGTCGCTTCACCCAGGAATATATCGATGCGCTAAAAGGTTTGTACATTTTGAGCTAGAGTTAGTCATGTATTGTATGGTGCCTTTGCTAATTGAGAGCTTGCTCTTTGGTTTCTTTGTTTATGTGTGCCTGCTGCAGCTGCTACGGGGTGGGTAGCTACGTATTCTGGTCGTTCTGACTATGGGACACCAGACTATGAATGTAGATATTGCCATGCTATATTTTGGTTGCATGAATGCGTCAAATCAGAATCCAGCGTGAGAGGTGGCCAGATCATTTACAATAGGTGCTGTAAGGGTGGAAAGGTTGTCCTGCCCCCTTATAGACAGCGGCCTGAACCAATTGCATCTCTTACCAGATTCGATGGTGACTCTCGGTGCAAAAAATTCCTAAAAAACATACGGCAATATAACTGCCTATTTTCATTTACATCGATGGGCGCAAACATAGATAGGTCGATGAATGATGGCCGCAGTCCCCCTATCTTCAAGATATCTAGCCAGGTTCACCATCGTATAGGATCGCTTCTGCCAGATAGCGGCCAGCCTCCGAAGTTTATCCAGCTCTATATATATGATACTGCTAACGAGGTCAGGAATAGGATACGTGCGCTGCACCCAGATGAACGCCCCTCTGAACCTCTAGAGCCGGCGGTTATTGGGCAACTGCTCGAAATGTTGGACGTACACAATCCATTGGCTAAGCAGATTAGATTGGAAAGAGATAGGCTAGCAGAAAATGGCGATGAAGAGTTCATAGTCAGGATCATAGGGGCAAGGGAGGGCGACCCTGTTCAGTACAACCTGCCCACTACCGAACAGCTGGCCATGCTTGTTGTTGGTGATTTTTCCCTAGACACTTTCCGGCGTGATATAATTGTGCAGGCAAAATCCAAGCATTTGCAACAGATTTCTTCTTTGCATCCTGCGTTTATGGCCCTGCAATACCCGCTTCTATTTCCCTATGGTGAGCGTGGTTACCAGGTTGGTGTAGTTTACAACGATGTTCCTGCACGTGGCAAGAACGCTCGTGTGAAGATGACCATGCAAGATTATTTTCGACATGCTTTTCACTATAGAAGAGGCCAGCCAAATCCTTTCTTATGTTACGGTGCCTTATCCACCCAGGCTAAAATTGATGCGCGTGCTTGTGTATATGAAAATAGGCTCTGGTATGTTATTCAGAACCAGGGCAAGCTGCGTGTAGAGAGCCTGCAGGGCATTGTTGACGCTGTTGATCATGGGTGTGTGGACGGGAATGAAATTGGCAAAAAAAACTATCCTACCAGCTTCCCATACTGGTGGTAGACGGTATATGATCCAGAATTATCATGACAGAATTGCGATTTGTAGGGTGTATGGGCCACCAGATTTTTTCACAACATTCACCTGTAATCCAAAGTGGCCAGAAATTTTGGGGGCCTTATCATCTGAACCTGGTCAGAAACCGACTGATAGAGCAGATATAGTGGTTAGGGTGTACAATATGAAACTTAAAGAGCTTCTTGGTGACATTAGAAATGGTTCTGTTTTTGGCCCCGTAAGCGCTGGTACGTGTTCCTGCTATCAGAATATTTTAGACTTTGTTGGGACACACTGTACTAGATTTGTAGGTATTTGATGTTAGTTTTTTTGCTTGCCCAGTGCTGCATACTGTTGAGTTCCAAAAGCGTGGCCTTCCCCATGCTCATATTATTATGTGGCTTGTTCGGGACACCTCGCACCCATTGCCTAGTTTCATCGATGAATTCATAAGTGCTGAGATTCCGGACCCACAGCGAGATCCTCTTGCATATGCTTTGGTTGCCGAACATATGATGCATGGCCCGTGTGGTCCAGGACATGAGACCTGTCCATGCATGAAAAATGGTAGGTGTTCAAAGAAATTTCCAAAACCATATCAGAGCGTGACAAGTGTCGAAGACAATAGCTTTGCTGTGTATAGAAGGCCCAATAATGAAAGATACATTGAAAAGGGTAACACAAGATTAGACAATGGCTGGGTTGTGCCCTATAACATGTTTTTGATTAAGACATATCAAGCTCATATCAATGTAGAATGGTGTAATAAAGGAATTTTTATTAAATATCTATTCAAATATGTGACCAAAGGCGCTGATCGTGGTAAGGTTTATATACAGAGAGTGAGAGGCGGTGAGGTGGCCAACTGCGATGCTCAGCCTAGGCCAATTGATGAGGTCAAAGAATACTTGGACGGTAGGTATATATGTGAACAAGATGCATGTTGGCGGATTTTTGGTTTTGACATACACAGACACTATCCATCTGTGTATAACCCAGTGCACCTTCCAGATGACAACTGCATAGTGTATGACCCAGATGCGGATGTAGTAGATATTGCCTCCGAGGAATTTCTGCGCAAAACAATGCTAACTGAATGGTTTGTGGCCAATCAGAATACTGATGCGGGTAAACAGCTTACCTATTGTGAGTTCCCTTCCAAGTGGAAGTGGGATTCGTTGTCTAGATCCTGGTCCTGTAGGCAGCAGTCCACTGGTAAGATAGGTCGTCTTTATTATGTTCACCCGTCTGTTGGTGAGAGGTATGTCCTTAGGATGCTGCTGCTTGTGGTTAGAGGCGCGCAGAGCTATGAGGATGTTAGGAGATACAACGGTGTCCTTTATCCTACGTTCAAGTTAGCATGTGGCGCTCGTGGCCTGCTTGGTGATGATAGAGAATGGTACGATGCCTTCGACGAAGCGGCTGCCTGGGCAACATCTTCACAGCTTAGAAAATTGTTTGTCACTATGTTACTTTTCTGTGAGGTCAACGATGAGTATGCTTTTTTTGAAAAGGTTTGGCGGCTTCTAACTGATGACATACAATACCGCTTTAGAGAGCTTATAGGTAGCACTCAATACCAAATTTCTGATGCAGACCTTAAAAACCACTTGCTTGACGAGCTTTCGGATCTTTTCGCAAGAAATGGGGCAAGAATGAGGGACCGCAATTTACCTCAGATGACTGTAAATCTAGAGTTTGCTTTTGGTAATAGACTTATACAGGAAGAACTCTTGTATAGTACAGATCAGTTGATGGGTGAGGCCGAGGATTTAATAACCAAGCTAAATGAACAGCAGCTTAGTGCCTTTAAAGTGATCACAGAGACTGTTTTGAATGATAGACCAGGCTTCTTCTTTGTGTTTGGTTATGTGGGTACTGGTAAGACTTTTCTTTGGGGGCCTATAGTTGCTTGGCTACGTGCACGCCAGAAAATTGTTTTGGCTGTTGCTTCCTCTGGTGTAGCGGCTTTGTGTCACACCCGGTTCTCTAAAGAACAAAACCAGGCTAATCATATGTGTGCCCAGGAAGTCCACACATATGCCAGAATAAAAAAGTATCAGAAACAATGTTATTATATAACGTATACATAGCTATATTAACACTTACATCAGAGTATCGCGGAATGGTGATTAAACTTCAGGCTCCATTCTTCTCAGGGATGGCTGACTGGTGGCTCCATATGCCAAGCACTTCTGAAAGACTTCTGAAAACTCCACTACACCTTCATCCTTCTTCTAAGTAGCACCTTACTACACACTGGAGTGTGGTGCAAATAGCAAGAGTGAGTCCATGTCGAACTCAACAAGTATAACACAGGGTTCATGAGGCTCAAAAGGCTAGACACTGGTTTGACTGCACTTAGCTCTTAATTGTCACAATTTTATTACATTAGTAGCATCAAGATTTCATTAATCCCACAATAAACATATGATCAATGTAAATATGAATAACGAATAGCAAAACACATATTAAACCAATAAATGTTTATCTATTCTGCGAAGGTCCAAGGCCGCTCGTATTCGTGAGCACAGCTGGTATACCAGTTTCTTAAACTCTGCGTAGAGGTGTACACTTTCACTGTGAGTCGTGATTACCCATATGCCCGGGATCGCGACTCCCAAAACACTTCCAAGGTGAGCAGGCAGGGAAACACTATGAAGTCTTTCAAAGGTTCGTCTAACAAGTTAGGGCCATTAGATTCACTCGGCAAACAGATGTAGAGCCCCCCTTCCAAATGGCACAATGACACACAGCCTATACACATAAGGACAGAGGCTGCACTATACCCGATTCGTCAAGCCATTCTTACGCCAAAAAGGTTACCACTAACAAGCTAGAAAAGGTCCTTCTATATGACTAAAGCCAGAGCCATATAGCCCCCACAGTTGTACTATAAATCCCGGATGTTCGCTTATAGATGAGTCCTTATGGAGAGTAATTAGAGCATCAAAAGTAACCCCCATGCTCTAATTCCCTTTAAACATTAATCAAAATCATCTTTTAATGTTTGTTGCATATTCCACTAATCAATTTACATGATCATAGTCCATGTTTAAGCACCGGCCATACTACTCAATGCAATATAATAGGTATCAAGGTGTAGGATCAATTACTAAGTCATCCTTAACAAGGGAATAGATGCATAATGATATTATTTGCATAATGTGAGTAGGACAACAAGATAATCACATGCTATACTTGCCTTTTTCTCAGAGTTAGTTACTCAGAAGTCTTCAACCTCTATCTCTGATCGTCAGCTTCTACGGTACTTGTCGGTCCTCAGCTCCTAGTCTTCAGCGCTCGTGAATCACACTTTTACTCGCAGCAACCAAGCACAGCAAACAGACAATAAACACACCTAAGAACAAACATCATACAAAAGAGATACTTTAAAAGAGAACGTACTAAACAATACGGTACGTTGCTACGATCGCGAGAACGCAATAACGACAGATAATGGAGCTACCATCAAAGAGGACACGCGACTATCGAGGAGTTTGCAACAAATCGGAGAAGACAAACTATACGTTTGATTTATTTTGGTTAATGAATTAAGGTGATCGACATTTCAGAGAATTATTCTAAAGTTGAATTAATCAAATTATAAAACAAAAGTTAAATCTCAGTTATATGTTATTAATATATATTTTATAGTATTTAAGTCACTTAAACATTTATAATTTAGAAAGTACCGATCATGAGACAGCAACTAATCGATTATCATGTTTTGTGATTAAATTAAGCAAGTTATAATTAGCAACGAAACATTTAAGTTGTTATTTATCAAGTTAGCTTTTTATTTACAAAAGGTCGTGATATAAACCTAAGTCTCTTTTAATTAAAAAAACATTAAATAAGCATTAATCTAATCAACTATATATTTTACGATTACTAAAATAATTATAACTAACAAAGGCATGTTAAGGTTGGTGTTATTCAAGTTAACATTTGCTCTATGAAAAAGCAATGATTAAAACCTAAGCTGCTTTTAGTTAAAAAAATATTCCAGAAACATTAATCAAATTAATATGATTAAATTCAAAAACACAAGACAGGGTGAACATCACCACTAACGTGAAGATTACGTCGGCACGATCGCAACTTAACAAAAACAGAATTATAAGACTATTGCTTTTAATTAGAAAGCTTTTAAATAAATATTAATCAAATTACATTTATATTATATAAAAGAAACAACTACACACTTGATTATTTTAATTAAATAAAATTGATAAAGGTTATTAATTTAGATTAGTTAAACTATGCTTAGTCCAAATCTGAGTTAAACTAATCATGTTTTATTTCTAAATATGTATCATAATTGTTTAAGTCATTTAGGCTTTAACTTGCAAAACAAATTTCTCTAACACTTAAATTACGTCAACACAAAACTAACGCAACTAGACTAAATGGAGCTACGATTGAAAAGAAACAACTACCGAAAGTTTATATTAGAAAATCCTACACGCTTGATTTATTTTAAGTACCAAAATCATGTGAACAATATTAATCCAGATTAGTCAACATATATTAAATTGAATGTCAGGTTTAAAACTAATCATCATGTTCTATTTATAAACATGTCTCATATTATTAAACCATTTACTTTGCAAAGGAATAAACACGTGAGAGTATCTCACCGAATTATGAATGAGACGTGTTTAAGCTAAACAATTTATAACTTAAAAATATATGAAAAGCTGAGTATTAACCGATGTTGTTTTTAATTTAGAAAACCATTTGCATAAAGCATTAATCCAATTTAATACTTTACTTAATAACATCATATTTACTTCTAAAATCAAGTTGAAGCTAACCACATTTTATTATATAGATATAATTACATAATGGAATATGCTAGTTAAACATGATCTCTGCAAAATGATTAATCTAATTAGATTATAATTGTAAACATATAAGCGAACATTAATCAAATTAATATTTAATTATAAAAAGACCGAATTGTAAACCTAAATTGCTTTTTAAATAGAAACTTGGTTACATATATATTAACCAATGTGATATTTGACTTATAAAATTCAGAAACATGTGACATGTTAGACACCATTGCTAACACGTTGCTTATGGCCAATATGGTTTCAACACAACACTAACAACATACAAGCAAACAAGGTACACTAAGAACACCCCACCACATAAGAGAAAACATCGTACTAAAAGAAAACTGATGCTACGAGGTCACAAGAAACACGAAAACAGAACTATTATCAAAAGATACAACAAGCGGAGTTTCATATTCTATATATTATAAAAGAATAGAAAAAGCGTATAAGCTCGATTTAGTTTAGCTAACCATATGCAAGTTACTAATTCATTTTAGTCAAAACATATCTTAATTCAAAAGGCGAATTGAATTGTTCATGTTTTATTTAAAAAATGTTATATAATTCAGTCAAGTTAAACCTTAATTATACAAAAGAAAAGTATATGTGAAAGCAACTAAACAAGTTTATCACACATGCAACGTGTTAATCAAATTATAATAATCTAGAAACACATATATGTTAACAATTAACCATATTAACTTTTATGTACAAATTTTCGAAGTTAAACATCTGTATTGCTGTTAATTCGAAACTAGTTGCACACATATATTAATCAATTTAACATTGAACTATATATATAGAAAACATGTGGCAACTGAATAAAATCACTTATGTTTCAAGGTTGAACTAAGCATCTTATAATTCAAAAGACATTTAGTTTACTATTAATTAGATTAACATTAATTTAGGACAGACTGCCCATGTTGCGTTTAATTAGAAACTCAATTGCACAAGCATAAATCAAATTAATATCTAACTTATAAATTTCAAAGATGTAAGACATGTCAAACGTTGTTGCTAACATGTAACTTCGATTAGCACTATTACAAAACAACAAAAACGGATTTAAACCGGAATTTCTTTTAATTGGAAAGCTATTAATTAAATATATTAATCTAATTACTATTTAAATTAATAAATTCATAATCAAGTGACATGATAAACATCGTTACTAATACATAATTCACGTCGACACAAACACGACACGACGCGAATGAAATTGCAACCCTTAGTTATTTTCTAATTAACATCGATTAAATAATTATTAATCAAAAAGTTTCTAAATCAATAAATTTATAATTATGAGACATGACCAACGTTGGTACTACCGCGTAGAGCGCGACTACACGAATCTAACGCGACTTGAATCACTCGAATCGGACGTAAAACAAGAAAATAACGGAGATAATACGAACAATGGCAATCGTGTAATTACCAGCATCTTCTTCCTCTCTTCCTGTGCAGGTCGTACAGACCATGGTGGCCTGCCATGCCGATTGCTGACGGCTGCCGCTGCTGTACTTGTGCGGAAGGAAGGGGAAGGGCTTCGACCGAGATGAGCTGTCGGCCGGGCACCAGGCCATGCCCGGGGTGGCGCGTCCAAGAGGCAGCGGCGGCTGGCCATGTGCAGCCAGCCTGCACGCTCATGCAGGCATGGCAGCGGCGCTGCCCATCGCGCAGGGGTGTGCGGGGCTGTAGGGTCGGGCGCGGGTTGGGCCCGCGGGCGCGCCTGCTTGGTGGTGGCGCGAGTGGGGCGCAGGTGGCCAGTGAAGATGATGGTTAGGCCGGCCATGGTGGTTGCTCGTTGGAGAATAAAAAGAGGACATGGGAAATAATCAAACGGTGATGGATTCGTGGAAAGGAATACATGACGGTGTAGAGAAGATCGAGATAAATCTCAAGGTGGAAGCGGAATTCGCCGGAGATGTCCGAGGTGGCCGGAAAAGCTCGCCGAACCATCGCCGGAAGTTTGCCGGAACGCAAGCTGTAGCTGAAAAACTTCGGCGAGGGGTGGAGGAAGCTACGAGCGGCGGCTCACGATAAGGGTTGTACTTCTGAAACCAGGGCATCGAGGGCTACGCCGGCATATATATAGTCGTAGGGTTTGAAAACTTTTCGGATTTTTCTTAATTTCGGGATTATTTTAATTCCGCGAATAAAATAATTCCAGAAAATCTAAAATTACCTTTTTGGCCGCGAAAAATAGCCCGGAGCTCAGAAAAATCACGGAAAAAATCCTGGAGACTCTTGGAAAGATAAGGAACTCAACTAAATAGGTTTGGACTCATGAAAAGATTGATGAAGAGATCAAGGAAAAAGATTAAGCTCACGGAAATTGAAATTTTAAATCCAGAAAATGCCAAAAAAAATTTCCGATGAGAAGTAAACGTGGTCCTATGGTATTTTGAAAATAATAGCACTCACCAACTCCAAAGACAAGCATCATACAAACACCACATTATCAAATTAATATGAAAAAGGTTTAAAACCACAATTTTCTATATTTAAATTAGCAGCAACTTAACTTATCTAATAAATTTATTCAAACATTGAAATCATTTATTTTATTTAGTGTTTTTCATGCACAATGCAAAATACGAAATTTTGGGTGTGACACTTGCTGTTACCAGGTGGTCGTACTGCACATTCACGGTTTAAGATACCATGTGACCTAGACGATTGTTCAGTTTGTGACATCAAGCGTGGTTCTATGCTTGGTGAGCTTATCGAATCGACATCACTGGTCATTTGGGATGAGGCTTTGATGACACATCGCCATGCGTTTGAAGCTTTAGATAGAACCTTTAGAGACCTTTTAGCGCGTGGGACAGAGGGTGCTGAAAAACTGCTTTTTGGTGGCAAGGTTGTTGTGCTTGGCGGTGATTTGAGGCAAATACTCCCTGTTGTTGAGGGTGGTGGTAGAGCAGAGGTTGTGAATGCTGCCATCATTAATTCTCTGTTGTGGAAACATGTTAAGGTTTTATCTCTAACTATAAACATGAGACTTCGCTGCCCAGACTTGAGTGTAGAGGTGCAAAAAGAGATCGCTGAGTTCAGTAAGTGGGTATTGGATATTGGGGAGGGCAGTGTAGAAGCCATTAGAAGCGACTGCGAGACAGAGGTGTCGTGTGTTAGAATACCTCGTGACCTATTGCTTATGCTGCAGGGAGACAAGATTACCGCTATTGTTCAGACTGTGTACCCAGACCTAATTACAAGATACTCTGACCAACACTATCTCCAGAACCGTGCTATTTTGACTCCAACCAATGAAGCTGCAGACAGCATAAACGAACATGTTGTGTCTTTGATACCTGGTGAAGAGAGAGAGTACCTAAGTTCTGATAGAATAGCTAAATCCCCGGGCACCCATGAGTCTTATGATCTGTTATATCCCATTGAGTTCTTGAATTCTTTAAATGGCAACAATTTTCCCCATCATAGGCTTATCCTTAAGAAAGGTCTCCCAATAATGATGCTTAGAAATCTTGACCAATCTGGTGGGTTGTGTAATGGCACAGGCTCATCATCACAAATCTTGGCGACATGTTGATAGAGGCACGAATAATAACTGGAACACATACTGGAGATGTTGTACATATACCAAGGATCTGTCTAACGCTTAAGAACACAAGATTACCCTTTGCCCTAGAGCGACGTCAGTTTCCGATTAAGGTTGGCTATGCCATGACAATTAATAAGAGCCAGGGACAGACACTGTCTAATGTTGGCATCTACCTAAAAAATCCTGTCTTTAGCCATGGGCAGTTATATGTTGCTGTTTCCCGAGTTACTTCAAAGCATGGTCTTAAGATGATCATAGAGGACCAGGACGGTGAATGCACAGATGAGACACAGAATATTGTTTACCGTGAGATTTTTTCGACGGTCCCGACCGTCGCCCGTGCTTAATTCTGTTTGCTTATCCAGCATAGATTGGCTTTTTTGGTAGTGTTCGTGAAAACTTTTGCCTTGATTTTGCGTCCTAGATATGCAAAGATTTGGTTTTGTTGGTCATGCTGTTTTGTATGCTGGGTTACAGTTTGCAAAGGTTCTATATCTTCTCACAATTTCTATTTCCTGCCTTTTGGGAATGGCGACGATCTCACTATGGTCTGTGGTCTTTTTGATCCTGGATTGCATTCGTTACTGCCTGTTATGGCTCTACTGTCTACCATAATGATTACAGCTGCTTCTTTTAAACTTGCTCTTTTTTGCTGTGCTGTATAGTGTTCTCCGATGGCTTTTGACTTGCTTCCTGCTCTGCACCCTCGTGCATGGCGCTCAACCATCTGTGTCCGTGTGTGCCGGAAGTGGGAGTATCGTGGTGGAACTGACGATGAACTGATCCAACACGTTGACCTTGTCCTGGTTGATGAAAAGGTTCGTTCCTCTGGCCCTTTTCTTGGTGCCTGCATAAATGGGTCTTCTGTTTCCTCTCTAGATACATAGACGTGTGCTTCCAGATACATACAACTACTTAAGCATATGGTACAGTGACTTAATGACATGTCCGATGATTATTTCAGGGCAACAGCATGTATGGCGAGATCCCAGGCTCTGAGGTGGAAACAAAAAGTCCCCTCATAGAAGAGGGTGGCATCTATGTCATCAGCCGTTTTAGGGTTTCAAATGCAAAGTCAGGTTACAAACCTGTTGACGCGGCCTATATGGTTGAATTCACACTGCACACAGTCATTTCAGCAGCAAGGGCTGACCTGCAGGACTTCCCAAAGTATGCTTACAAGATAACGCCGATAGGCGATCTGCCCTCTTATGCTGGTGACACAAGAAACTTTGTTGGTGGGTTCAAACATGTCCAGTACCTGTTCTTTCTATTCCTATTGATTTAGACTAATACCGGTACACTTTCAGATACCATTGGGCTGCTGGTGGAGAAGTCTGAGGCTTATATGGTTCACCTGCCCAACAAACTTGCCCCTACACTCACCAGACATGTTGTCCTGAGGGATTTAAGGTTGTGCCTGTCTCTTCCATATAAGTTTGCTTTAGAAATTCTGGTAAGCATAGACTATTTCTAACTGTAAGATCATCTTGTTTCCAATGTAGCTACTCTGAAATTAAGGTTACTTTATGGGGGCAGAGAGCTGCTGCCTTCAACACTGATGCTATCAGCGGTGGTGCTGATGACAAGCCTATTGTCGTGCTATTTGTTGGAGGCTTGATGAAATCCTACTAGGGTACGTAATATTAGTGCTTGCCTATCTGCTCTTTCGCTTATTATACTTGCCTGATTGGAAATGCCGGTTGTACTTCGAATCCCTCTTGGTACCTACTATTTGAGCGCCAATACAGCATCTCGGTGGTACTTCAATCCAACTATTCCTGAGGCTCGCCAATTTTATGATAGGTGCACTCATGTTATACACGCTTGGTACCCGATTGCTTAGTGCGGTTTACATCTATATGGCTAGCAACAGGCATGCCAAGTTTGTTAGCCTGCTGTAATTAGTTTTAGTTGCTCTGCAGTTACCAGAATCAGAGAATCCAGATCAGGTCTGTTCCTGCACCAGTTGAGCAGCAAGGTCAGGTGCAGGTACCTCCACCTCTTGAAGAGAAGACTCTGCACGAGCTCAATGAGATGGATCCGTATGAATTTGCTGTAAGGGAAAACCATTTGAGGCATCGGTGTTTACCATTTCTTGTGCCTTTGCCTCACTTTGGCGGCCTGTTTAACTCCTTGTTACAAAATGCAGGAACGTGGGTACCGCTGCACCGTCACTATCAGTCGTCTGGTTCCCAATGTATCCTAGTGGTTCCCCTCATGCAACAGATGCAGCAAGTCCTGTGTTGTGGATGGATCTGGCTACAGGTGCAGTGGGTGCTCAACAACTTCGTTCAAATTCAAGTACGTGCCCATGTGACACACATTCCACTGTTTTCCTTTTAGTGTCTTCTCTCCACGCATAATGAACTACTCTGCTATTGATCTTAAAAAGGTACAAGATTTCCTTCATGGCCCTTGATGGCACAGATGAGGCAGAGATGATATGCTTTGGTGATATTGCACGCCACATGATTGGGAAGCCGGTTCAGCAAGTTCTTAGAACAGCTACAAGTGCTAACACATATCCACCAGATATCAGCAAAATGGTTTCCCTCAGGTTCACCTTTCAGCTGTGCCTGACTCAGCAGAGCTATTACAGAGTGCAGAAGACCTACCAGGTTGTTACTGTGGTGACGTCACATGGTCAGCAGACTATTCCTCATGCTCCTGCAAATGAAGGTGGTGCCCGTCCCAGTACTCCTGAAGTTGATCAAAGCCTCTCTGTTGCAACCGATGGTGAAGCAGACCAGATGTCACCTAATTCTGTGCCAGGTGATGATGTTCCTTCTCCACTTGCTGCAAGTGTAAGTTGCTTCTTTGCTTTTCACGCTTCCAGAACATGTCAGTTGCTGTTGCTTGTTTTTCTAATGCAGTTACATCTCTTCGCTATTATAGACTCCACCTCCGGCTCTCCATATCGATGACACGCCGGCAGGAGTGAAGCAGATATGGTAACGTATTTTTTCTTTCCTTCAAAAACACTTGCCGACATGATTTCTAACAGCGGTGAGTACCTGATGTTTCTTTGCAATGATCGGTCAGAGAGAAACAAGCACCCATCCTGTCGAAGAGGCTGCTCCAAGAGCCTGCTGAAACTGTAAAGGTATGGCCGAGATGTGCATTGTAGCATGGCAAGCTTTCTTTCTGCGCGATATGTATTGTCTGCTACACCTCACTGCACCCTACTTTTAGTTATGCGCTTATCCATGAGCCACCTTCCTTTTTCCCAATAGGTGAGCCTGCCAGACAAGGATTTCCAGGAACAGGCTGTCCCTGCTCAATCACTAGATGACACTCATGTTGACGCCACAATCAATAGGTATACAACAATCTCTTGTTCTAATGTTGTAGCCAAGATCTCCCTGTCCTAATGTTGTAGCCAAGACATGGTAACGGATTGCTTACCTTCCTACAGCGCTCTGGTCGGTAAGGCTCCGACTGAGAAGAAGCGGTCTCGTGGAGCCTCTTCTATGCCTCAGGAAAGTGGCTAGATAAGGTGCGTTTTGCAGCTGGTGCTCTGAGTTCAGACATGTTTGTGGTAGGCATAGTTACACTAAAAGATTAAACCTCACTTCTTCAACCAATTTTCCATTCTTTCTACTGCCAACAAGAAAGGAAACATGTGCCCCTTCCTCGCAGTTAATAGTATTACTGTGTTTAATTAGATATGTTATGGATACCCGTGACTGACCTTCCTATTTAACAGGTACCCTGTACCACTCCAAATCTTTTGGCTGGATGGAGTCGCTGCCTTTTACCGTCCAGAGAAGACTTCGGCCTGCTTTTGCTGATGTTCTATCGTGCATGCTGGAAAGCACCACCTGGAGAGCTCTAACCTTTTGCGAAGTTGTCGAGCCATGTGTCGGCGTATAGGCATGAAGAGCTTCTTAATTTAGGAATGGTACAACTTTTATATGTTGTGTGTGCGCCATAGCGCATTGGTGCTGCCAGGCAGGAACGGCGGCCCTGCAAGCACACCTGCTTGTACTGATGATCCCGTGAGATACTATAGACTCTGTTATTCTGATGGTCCTACAAGATACGCTTGCGACTGCCATTATGAGCTGTGGGAAAACTATAAACCCATCTGCTATTCGGTGGCTATCCAGAGCCCTTGATGTGGTGAAACACATGTTTTATAGCTTCTCTGTTTGTGCGTGGTATGAACCCTGCTATTCTGATGCTCCTACAAAATAGGCTTACGCCTGGCACTGTTTGTTCTGGGAAAGCTGTAAACCCTTCTATGCTTCGGTGGTTAGGCAGAGCCCTTGATGGTTGACCACATCTTTGGTGCGTTTTCTATGTCTGCCTGTTTGGTCATCCGTTTTGCTATGGCAATATTCGGTCCCAATCGATAGAGCACGAAGCAAAGGCACGATGCTTTATACTCCAACGCGATCGTCAACTTGCCAGTATATCTACAGCCTTGGTGAATTTGTGTACATGTAGAATGCCTCTGATTCTTTCGGCCTATCTTCCTTCCGCTGGTAGCTGCACGGAAGCTTTACCGCACAGCCGCCGACAACAATTCCCATTCGGCGCACGGTGGGAACTCGAGTGCACGGGCCTGCCACAGCTCATGGACCAATCCCTTCTCGACAGCGGACAGCAGACACAGCTGCGTTGCACCTCATATCAGCCCTACCCAGCCTGCAGCATTCAGCCATCCCCAAACAATACGTCTCTGAAAAACCTCATCACCTTCCTTCCGGCTCCCACTGCTTTCCTTCTGTTCTTCGTTCATGGAGTCCACAGAGGCCCTTTCGGATCTAGAGTGGGTGGAGGAGGACTGGTTACCACTGGTACCAATTCGAGCATCCCTTTTGTCAATCCACTGCGTTCCAGCCTCCCTCTTGTTTGACGATGGCTCCTGCTTTGGCTACCTGACAGGTACCAAGGCTTCTTAGGGTGAGCAAGAAAGAGATTTTCACTCTCGCTGCAAAAGAGCTCAGACTGACTATCCAGTCCGAGCGAACAACGCAAATCGACGATGACATGTTCATCACCAGGCTAGGCATCGGTAATATGCTGAACAAAGAATCCTGCGACTGGGAAACGAGAGAGTTTCTTGGCAACTCTGCACCCACAAAGAACTTATCCATTGAGAATGCATACCACACTGCCCTAAAGTATCTTGAAAGTGAAAATCTGGTCCAGATTGATGACTATAATGGTCAGCATGTTTCACAGCTCAGAACCGACATGCTTTGCTGTAGCACGTGGTTAATGCTGTATGAAGAAAAGGCTAATCAACTCAAAAATGAAATCAGTGCAAAGAACATGGCACTTCGTGAGTTTTTTTTCCTCCTTTGACTCGGTATGTCAGCAAGCTGCAGCTGTTCTTCCTCTCCTTCCACCCAAGCAGAAGGTAACAAGAAACCACGCCACGATATGGTTCCTAGCACCAGCAAGATAGATCCAGCATCGGTCTACTGTGATCTGTCGAAGGCCTTGACAAGGCTGCGTGCGGAGCTGCTGTTACTTCTTGGACCTTCAAGCCACAACGTGCCTGTCCTGGCCGAACAAGCCGAGAGCTCGGTCAACAAACAGGACATCTCGGCACCTGTTTAGTACCGGCGCAGATTTGCATTGTTGTTTTGTTGCGCCTCTCTTAGTACCTGTGATTTTTACTATTTGCTTAGCATCGTCCTAGAAAGATCAGTGAACGTGGAGCTTACTTTTGTACCCTGCAGCTTGCTTGGGATGTATCCAGTAACTTCATCCATGAGTATTTTAGTTAGCTTCGAAGGCGTCTTATATGTCTTACAGTACGTATTGTTTAGTGTACATGTTCCCTGCTCAATCCAAATCAAATAATCTTTCGAAAAAAAACTTTCCAAAAAAAACTAAACGAATATTTAGATATTAGATGCAAAGAACCGAGACTGCTCCTTTCTGCTCTCGCCATCCCTCTAGCGTCCCCACCTCACTCCACCTGTCCATCCACCAGTGGTGACTCCAAGCTGCTGTCGACCAACGATTGGATCAGCCACGCCGGGCCCTGTCGCAGCGATGGGCTATACATTGTCCCCGCCCTTGAGCCACGTGAACGGCACAGACGTTCCAAACCATTACGCCAAGCCTAGCCAGCAGACCCCACCGTCAGATACACCGATGGGCCCAATAATCAGTGTCGCACTGCGACTGAGAGCAGCTGCCTGCTCCGTCACGGGACGGCGTGAATAAAGAAGTCCCGCAGCTCTTCTCTCAGTCTTCCCTTCCGTTCCACCGAGCGTGTCGGGTGAGTCTCCTTCCTTTCTCCCTCGTCGCTTTCACCTAGCTTTCTCCGACCGTATATCGAGTCTTCCTCATCCATCCCTCTGCACGTGTTGTTTACAGATCCTGAGTGCGATTCGCGGAGACGTCGGATCTGTAGTTCCTCCACCAGATCCGGTCAGAGCCGGGGACCAGCTGTGCCGGATTACCATAGGTACACCCGACTACTCCTACCGCCTCCGGTCCCTCCATTGCGGTTGTTCTTTAACGTTTCCTTAATCGCACTTACCGATAGTCTGCTTCGGTATTTAAAAAGTCATGTGTTCATCTGACTCTCAGATTCCAAGATTCCCTTTCGACCTCGTCGCTTTCCCTCGGATCAGCTCGGCAATCCACACCACATGGTATAACGCTTTACTAAACTTCAGTCTACTGGTGGTGTTTCGTTCTTGGCTAAAAAAATAGTGCATCGATAGATACATCACGATGACGTTCCTATCTCACAGCTTTACGCTTCTTTTTAAAAATATAGGCCAACCGCAGTCTTCCTGGGCTTTCTATTATTTCACCCAAATAGTGCGACAGAAGCAGCAGAGGCACGGCTGGCCAACGCAGTAGTTGCCATCGATGTCAACCCAAACAATGCAAACCCTAGCATCAGGGATGTTCAGCTTGCCATTCACAGCCAGTTTGGGTCCGAGGCCTTGCCTCTAAGCATCACACGCTTCTGCTCCGACTTTGTGATTCAGTTTGCCACGTTGCACGAGAGAGACCTTGTTGCGTCCTCCCAGATCCTCTATGGTGAGGGTTTCGACACGCTGCTTGTCACATGGTCAAACAAATATGGTGCCAAGACCATCAAATGGTAGACCGAGGTAGCTATAGACATCCATGGCTTTCCACCACATACATTCGATCCAAGTGCCTTAGCATCCTTGCTTGACCGCCACTGCAGCATCCAGGCTTACAAGTTCAGCGAGTCTAGAGGCGTATGCCGTGTCGATGCATACGCGCTTAACACACAGTCTGTCCCAAAGTCTGGGGACATTGGTCTACAGTATCCAGACGTAAACGGGGTCAGCAACGTGGTGTTTCCTGTCACAATGGCAACTTACAACTACTCGGAGGCACCAGAATTTTTAGAGGATGAAGTCCTTGCCAATCCAACTAATTTCGACTTGGCTGATTCCATTGCATCCTTTGACACAGGTAGTAATCATGTGTTACACTTTTAGCTGCACTGACAGCACCTTTGATTAGCTGCACTGACAGCACCTCCTATAGTATGTTCCATTTTTCCTACTGTCTAATCATCATTGCTGCCCCCTCCACTGTTTTAATTAGCCGAGGAGCTAGGCTATGACAGGGAAGTTCTTCAAGAGACGTACGCTTGGCAGCATAGAGGTAACATTCATGACAACCTATGGGTTTAGTGTCTCAAAGGTTTGCTGATCATGATTCTATATGACTGGCAGCCAATCAAAGGCTTGAAAATGCAGAGTACCATGGGCATGCATGGGGCAGTAGCTGTTCCTGCTATACCGACTCTTCTGAGGAGCCTTTCTACCTGCCCCGAGGTATACCAACAACTACGCCTTTACCTTTCTAGCGGCACGCTTGCACTAACATGGTGCACACTAACATCTGTACATATGATTCGCAGATTACTCACCCGCCCGTAGCTTTGAATCGGATCGGAGCTGGAAACTCTACTGAGGCTGTCAAGATCGGTGAAACCTCAGAACCTGACACCGCTACTGTAGTCTTCTATCTAGGCATGCGCTACTGTACCTTTTGCCTCATGCTGTGTGTTGTATTGGACTCCCTCTAGAATCATGCTTTGTCAGCACACTATTGCTAGACCTTTTATGTATGATCGCCTAAGACACCTGCCATCGCGCTGTATGGTTACCTCCTGTAATATTTAGATGCTGTCTGGACGACCCCTATGTCTCGTGTAATATCAGTTTGCTGTTTTATTGTCCACCGTCTGTTTTAAAAAAATCATGTTCGGTCATCACATGCACCAGATCCGGGGATGGATTATTGCGGCTATAGTCCTCTGACATTGTATTGTAGTGGTTTTTCCACAACCCCATCACATCACTTGGCTCGCAGAATACCAATATTGTTGTAAATAGCCTTCGTAGAGAGGAAGGCATCAAGAAGAAAGTAGCTTTAGTTAGACATTCATCCAGTGTATTGTCTTCTTCGATTAGACCCCTCCTTTCCGTAGCTTCACAGAACGAAGGTAGTAGCACGCCATCAACCGTCCTGAGGTGTTCGTATGAGGTAGCACCAGCAACATTGTTTAAGAGAACATAAAGAAAGTAGCGTTCTCCCTCAGCAGGATGAGCCGAGATGACTCTGCCAACTTGGAAAATGGAGTTTTTTCCTTTTCTGCCAGAATTTATCATCAGACTGCCGGGTAAAATGCTCCGAGAAGTCCCGATACAAGATTCTGCGGGCTTCCTCATGCAGCATGTTTGCAATGAAGTACGCTGTCAGCATTGACTCTTCTACACCTAGCCTATTAATGATCCGTTCGACCTTGTCCCGTTTATGAAATGCCACCATGTGCATGTTGGATAGATGAAGCTGCAGCTGCTGTACTAGTGGATGGTTCTCGCTCAAGTCAAAGCCATCTATCCTCCATAGTGCTTCTGGAGGCGTCACCCACTAGACGTCTCTATACTGCTTCATCTCATTAATGTTCCCTTTCTCGTCTACTTTGTCAGCCTCCCTCATCATCACGACCCTTGTCATGTCCCTTGTATATGTACTTGAATAGATACTTTACTGATTTAATGCTCCCACGGGCCTCAACATTTATATGGCAGTTGAAGGTACGTAGCAGACAAGGGTTGTAAGGCACGGCCCGTTGATTGTCCAGGTAATGGCCTCGAACTTTTTGCGCATGGCCGTCATTGCGTCACCGATAGATGGGGTACAAATCCTTTCCCTGTGATGTTGACTAACAGAATGGGCACGGGTAACGGTTCTTGCATGACCCGCGGCCCACCGTGCACAGACAGTATGGATTAAGCGTCCCGCAAGGACCATGCATCATATGCTTCGTGACCATTTTACAGAGTTCAGGATACTTCTTCTTGTTTGGTAGCTCTGCAGTGATAACATTGTCATATTGCTCAGGACATGTGAGCTTGTACTTCCATTTAATTATTAGCAAGAAGTGTGCATGTGACAAATCCCTCTTCTGGAACTCCACTACATATACATAGGCCTTCACCTTCCCAAGTATGTCTTTCTCTATCAACATTTTCCTCATCGCCTCTAACTTTGCTCTGAAGACTCGTGTGACGAGATCTAGGCGGTCCTGTGGTGTCTGGCCTGAATAAAGTTCATTCTTAATCTCATCCCAGTTAGGGTTGCATGTCATTATGAGGAAGATATCAGGTTTACCGTTCTTTTACACCAGAGCCATTGCATCCATGTACCAGTGCCTCATATCACGGGGTCCTCCGATGAATGACAAAGACAGGACAGTACGCCTTCCGACATTCTCAGCAGATCCTTCACCCGAATGCATGTTGTCCACCAAGCCTTAGTATAGGTCAGTCCTCAAAGTATCCTGATTGTTCCTCATATAGTCTAAACGTGAGCTCTCAATCTTGATGTAGGTGTCAACGGCGAACTACTGGAAAAGACGCCGACCATAGAGTATTGGATTAAATATCCCTAGCCACATCAGGAACTTGTAGCAGTAGTAGTCGTGCACGGAGACACATGTATTCGCAACAAGTTCTACAGGGAGACATTGTTCGAATTAGTATCATGAGTTAATAGAAAAGAGTTTATATTGCATTATTGAAAAGAGTTCAAGTTACCTCCATCATCATCGCCACCATTCTCAGCACGCTTTTTACGAATTGCTCGAGCTCACACAACTTGAGTCATAGTCACACCCACTTTTGGAATGCAATTGTGCCACCCGAGCTCACCCCTCGGAAAGAACACCGGGTATGACAATGAGTCGTAGTATGCTTTATATGAGCGGATGCCGTGTATAGATCGATTCTTCTCTTGCAGGAGAACACTATGCTCGAATTGGCTGTGACGCTCACTCCCCTTAACCCAGATGACGACCACCTCTGATGTCAATGACACGTTATATGTTCTCTGGTCAAGGCGCTGGTCAAGGTTCAACTCGACCCGGTAATCCTCAAGGTTTTTAACATGTCTCATACTCCTTAGTTGTTGAGAGTAGGGATTCATATTAAAGATCCTACCCAATTGCTCTATAATTTCTTTGTCTTTTTGGGCGCATTGCTCACGGCACTTGCTCATCCGATGCTCGAGGGATTGTCCTTATTTTGTTTCCATATTTGTGTTAACCCAATTAAATTAAAAAACTTATACTTGTAACTCTGATATGAAGGAGCAATCGATAATTCTAACAGTGTAAGTACACACATTGACACATGATACACCCATCCCAGATTTATGCTCTGTTTAAACTGAAGCCTCCAATAAGGCAGTTTGGCTCCTGTTAGTTCATCGTAGCTTCAGTAAGGCTTCAGCTTACCTATAGTTGGTCTGGATGATGTAATGCAGCCTGACAAAAACTCAAGATGAAAAATCAAAATTCAGAAAAGGTTTACAAATTCAGTGTTCAATGGCCAGGTGAGTTTTGCACAAAGCAACACAAACTTTTATCAAGTTCAATGGCCATTTTTGCAGCTGATTGATAGTTCCAATTCAGTGTTTACCTACACTTGCAAGACCCAACCTGTAAAGATGGATTGAGCAGCTCCACAAAAGGGCGTGGCAAAGCTGCGCCTGGTTTTCTAGCGCCCCAAGAAGCCACTTTCCATATTCAGAGCAGCTAACAGTTTGGTCCATTTCTGACGAAACTAGAGAATGTACTGTAATTCAACTGCATCGGTGCTACAAGCCCCTTACGAGCTTCTCTCAACATGCAGTTGGCACTCCCCTAACATTATATACTATAGATGGTAACATCGTGAACCAAATACAAACACTAACTTGCTTTGTCCTTGTCCATCATCAACATATATCGACACTGCCAAACCACGAGTAAGAAACAGCTCACTGCCAAACCACGAGTAAGAAACAGCTCACAAGATCTCCAAGGCCTCTTGAACACGCTTACACGTACGCAGACAACCTTGCTCCTAATTCAACCTTGCCTTAGATCACTTGGTAAGCAGCTGACGAACCTGCCAGATAAACAGCATCATCAGAACCAGGTTTCTCCAGAAAACACAGTATATATTAGACATATGGAATTCACCACTGTCGCTGAAGATTAGAAAATTTCTTTGTCTTTTATTCATGAGTCAATTCAATCTGCTGACCAACTCTTGAGGGAGAATTAGCAAGGTGAGAAGAATAGTAAATTATGTGGACAGGAGAAAAGTGCTGATCATATACAGTGTAACATCGCCCAGTACCCGTGGTGTGTCATTAGAGACGTTTTAAACTCTGGAGGAATCCCTCAATCTACTCAACAATTCATAGAGGTGATCCTATTTCATAGCAGAGATTCTCGCAATAAGTTCTTAGTTTTTTTCTAGGTAGCATCTGCTGGAGTTTGTCATTAACTCACCATGATCTTGTTTTCAAATACAAAATATTAAACCATCCAACGGATCTAATTCACCATTTTCTTTTGTTTTTAAAGAAATGGGAACCATTGTGCAAGGAAGAAATACTAAGGCCCCCTTTGGTTTGAAGGAATTTCAAAGGAATTTTGGAGGATTAGTTTCCTATAGATTGATTCCTATGAAGCCCTTTGGTTCACCGGAGAAGTAAAGGAATAAATCCTTAAGATTGCTTTCCTACGGCTGTGTCGTACAGGAAACCGTTGACACCGTTTTTTGGCACGTGTCAAGATGGTCAGAGTGGGCTAATCAGCAGGAGAAAAGTTACTGTGTACGCTGATAACTGATGAAAATCAGCTTGTAAAGAAGGCTGCCGATGAATAGTGGCGATATATGAAGAAGTTGATTTAGATTGAGGCGTTGCCGATAAGGTTAAGGATGTTATTGCCGATGCCGATGAAGGGAGGCTTGAAGACCGCTGCCGATGAAACAGGAAGTGTGCCGATGGAAAGGAGGTCGATGGGAATTCCATCGTAATTAAGGCGGACAAGAAAATAGATAGGAATTGATTTCCTTTTCTATGTTTATTAGAGTCTGATTTGTATAAAAGTCATGTGTTCCCTTAGATTTGGACTTAGTGTCCTAGTCGTATTTGGTTATGTTTCAGTAGATCAGGGTATAAATATAGATTGAAGGGCAATGTAATGAAAATCAATCAATCAATATCAAAAACCAGCTTTTACTCTTATTTGCATCTATTTACTTTTCGGCGACTTCGTCAATTTGTATATTTTTCCTTTTTTACGAGTTCTCATCGATTCGGTGAGCTGCATCGCTTCAGTGCGACCTTCGACGATCCTCGAGTTCCGTGTGAGTACCTCTTGGCCGTGACTTCCGGGCGTATCGCTGCTGTCAGGACCAAAGTACTCGTATCTTCATCCTTGTCGATTAACAGGTCAAATCGACTGGCACGCTTTGGATATCGACTTCGGGTATTAGCCTTTTGTGTTTGCAGATCCACTTTTGCATCAACACATCTTTTGGCATGCCCGGTGGGACAAATCTGATCAATATGTTCAATCCTGAAATCAATGCGGGGAACATCATTGCGGTATCAGAAGAAGATCTTAAGGAAGAACAGAAGCAGGCTATGGAAAAGGCTATATAACAATACAGACAACTTTGCTTGAAACCATTCAGCTTGAACAAGAGTGGACAAGTCATCCAGAAGCAAGATTTGTCGATGCCTCGGCAAGTTACCTTTGACTCCAATCCGGGTAAACTTCAAGAGATGGTTAATTCTATAGTGAATCATGATTTAATTAATCACTCCAATGTGTTGTCCAATACTGTTCATAATGTTGTGGTTCGAACTTTCAAAGAAGGGCAAGCGTCACCGCATTACGTTGGCCCTGCCTATCATCAACCAAAGCTGACATCTGTTAATACTCCATCGGCTCCCTCGGCCGTTGTGGGTACAGAAGTTTCTTCCCCTCCAGTATCAGCAGGCTTACCTAATGTGCAATCTACACCGATGCGATCAGATTCGGTATTACTAGGACGAGTTCAGCTTAATACGGATCTATCGGCATCGGCTTTATCAGGTCCTGTGTCACAAAATAGCCAGATTCCTACAAATTGGTGGGGATATGGTATGCCTCCGGGGTCATCTGCTTTCAACCCTGAGTTACCTCAAGTGTTTGATGCAGCAGGAAAAGCTCCTATGCCATCGGCTGTTTCGCCGATGGTTCAAGTGCCTCAATATGCTACAGCAACTACTGTGCAACCTAGGAAGTTTCCAGATGCCTTTGGTTCAAACATCTAATTCAAGTCCATCGGCAAGCTTACTACAGATGCAGCAGAAGGCTCCTGCTATGAGTCAACCTGGAGTCCAGTTCATGCCTCAAGCTGGTTATAATTATCCAGTAATATCAGCAAATTACCAGCCATCGGCAAATTTTGTACCGATGAATTCTAATAATAGTTGGTCAGGACAGTTTCCTGCTCAACATACAGTTCAGCAAAATCAGCAGGTTACGGGGATTCATCAAGGTCATATGCAAGCTGGTTTTCAGAATCAAGCATCGGCAGCTCAGCCAATAAATCCTTTCCAACAGGTTAATATACCACAAGTAACAGCAAATATGCCGATTGCTGGAGATCGTGAGCCACAAAGATACGCAGAGGGATATCAGCAAGTACCTCCTGTAGAAATTCAGCCATATCGTCAACAAGAGGCTGATGCTTTTTGGGCCGATAAGATAGCAGAAATTATAAAGGATCAGTTTGGGATAAAACCCAAGGTCAACACTTATTCTTATCGGACTCTATACCCTCCGGCAAATGATTTAATTTCTCTCCCAAATCGGTACAAGGTACCAGATTTCACTAAGTTCTCTGGACAAGACGATACATCAACCATGGAACATGTTAATCGCTTTATTATTCAATGTGGAGAGGCAGCTAGCAGAGATGAATTAAGAGTCCGTTTGTTTTTATCATCTTTCTCTGGATCAGCATTCACATGGTTTATTTTATTACCGCCAAATTCTATTATTACTTGGGCTGATCTGGAAAAGCAATTTCATAAATATTTCTTTGCTGGAATTCATGAAAATAAGCTTACCGATTTGGTAAAATTGAGACAGCATAATGATGAATCGGTGGAAGGCTTTGTGCAAAGGCTACGAGATGTGAAAAATAAGTGGTATAGTCTGGTACTAGATGATCGGCAACTTGCCGATTTGGCTTTCCAAGGATTATTGCCACACCTTAAGGACAGATATGCTTCTCAAGAGTTTGAAAGCCTGAGTCATCTCGTGCAAAGAATCTCTGATCAGGATACTAGGGTTTTTGAACCTAAAAAGAATTGGAGCAAGAAGGTTTCGTTTGTCGGAGAGGTAGAAGATTCTGATTCAGATGAAGAGCTAGTTATCGGTTTAGCCGAGTGGGTTAAAAATAAAAAGCCGATATCTTGTCCCTTTGGTCAAAAAGAGCTAGAGAAGTTTACTTTTGATATCACCAAGGCTGACAAGATATTTGATCTTCTGCTTCAAGAGGGCCAGATTAAGCTGTCACCTAATCATGTGATCCCATCGGCAGAAGAGTTGAAAAAAATTCTGTACTGCAAATGGTACAATGCAACTTCACATAGTACAAATGAGTGCAAAGTGTTTAGGCAATAGTTACAATTAGCTATTGAATCTAGGAGAATTAAGTTTGGTAATTCCAAGATCCAGAAGCCAATGAAAATTGATCAACATCCTTTCCGACAAATATGTTGGATGCTAAAGGTAAGACCAAGGTGTTGACATCAGAAGCTGCTGAGAAAAACGCATCAGTGGATCCCCAACATCGAATAACTACCGATGATGCAAAAAGCAAGGGGCTACTGGGAGAAAGTAGCAGTTCTGGAAAACTTCCTCCATCTGGCATTATGATTACCCATCGAAGGCAGCAGGAGGGCTGGCGTCAGCGAAGGGACCGATATCGACAGCAGCAAGAAGAGAGACGCCAAGAAGAGTGGAATCGGCATAAGGATCATTGGAGGTGTCTGTTTTTATTCATTGTTGGGAAGAAGGTATTAAATTACCTACTGTTGAAAATTGCCCAGAGTGCAATGGTTATTATAGAGTTAATCGGTCAGAAAGAAGGTTTCAACCTGGCAATCAAGGTTTGTTTATCAATAAGCCGATCAGAGGTAGGGCATTAGTACATGATTGGCTGGGGGCATACTTAGTGTACATGAGAGGCTTGGTAAACGCGCTGGATATTTTCTAAGGAATCAAGAGGAGCTTGAAGAGATGGCAAATGCAAGGGTTCCCAATGAAGAAATATTTTACAAGGATTCTAATATACGTCACGTAGAATCAACTGGGACCTATCATCAGCCGGTTTGGAAAACTAAGCTCCCTCAATGGTGCCCAGAGGGTTTGACAAAGACATAGAAAAGGAGGATGCAGCGGGAGTGTCAAGAGGACTTATACCGAGAGAAAAATTCCTCCAATGAGAGATCTGGCAATCAGCAGTGGCAAGTGAAACGCAAAAATAAGGGCCCATCGGCAGATGTTAATATGGTATTTATGTTGCCGATGAAATTTTTGGCACTATCTGATAATGAGGAAGAAGTCGTTTTCTCTGACCAAGTAGCTCAGTTGACGCTAGATCCGATGATGTCTGTTTTTGAGAAACCTACTGATGATGAGAGACAGCATCTCAAGGCTTTGTTTGTGAAAGGCAGAGTTGATGGGCAGCCTGTATCCAAGATACTTATTGATGGAGGAGCTGCAATTAATATTATGACTTATGTGATGTATCGGAAACTTGGTAAGGGAGATCAAGACCTAACCAACACCGATATGATGCTAAAGGATTTTGAAGGCAATGTGTCACCAGCTAAAGGGGCAGTGTGCGTTGAGTTGACCATCGGTAGTAAAAACCTTACCAACGATATTCTTTGTTATTAATGGCAAGGGTGCATATAATCTGCTTCTAGGGAGGGACTGGATTCATGCTAATTGTTGTGTTTCTTCTACAATGCATCAGTGCCTCGTACAATGGATTGAGGATAAAATTGAAGTTGTTCCTGGTGATTCTTCTTATATCATCGCATCGGCAGAATCAGATACTTATGAACGAACCAAATGCATATTAGGAGAAGTTTGGGAAAAAGAGTTCCTCAAGGTTGCCGATTATGAAATTCCACCGATCCAAGCAGTCGGTTCTGAAGAAGAATTGTAATGGATAGGTTTGCTGATGATAGAAAATTAGGTCAAGGGTTCACATCGGCTGATGATTTAGTAGAAGTAGATATTGGTGATGGTGATAGGCCAAGACCTACTTTTATTAGTGCTAAGTTAGATTCCAAGTGTAAACAACAAATAGTCAATTTATTAAAAGAGTATAAAGATTATTTTGCTTGGAATTATAATGAAATGCCTGGATTAGACCGATTGATAGTTGACCATCGGTTACCTATTATGTCTGGATTTCGGCCACATCAGCAGCCAGCGCGCCGATGCAATCCTAATATACTTCCTAATATTAAGGCCGAAATAACTAAATTAATTGAGGCAAAATTTATTCGGCAGTGTCGATATGCGGAGTGGATTTATAATGTGGTTCCTGTTTATAAGAAAAATGGGAAACTTCGTGTTTGTATTGATTTCAGGAATTTCAATAAAGCCACACCGATGGATGGATATCCAATGCCGATTGCTGATTTGTTAATTGATGCTGCAGCCGGACATCAAATTATTAGCTTCATGGATGGTAATGCAGGTTACAATCAAATATTCATGGCTGAAGAAGATATTCCCAAGACTGCTTTTAGATGTCCAGGTCATGTGGGATTATTTGAATGGATAGTTATGACGTTTGGTTTGAAAAATGCCGGTGCTACTTATCAAAGAGCTATGAACTTTATTTTTCATGAATACATCGGCACATTAGTAGAGACATAGTGATTAAGTCTAGAGATATCACAAAGCATCTAGCCGATCTACGAAAGATACTAGAGTGCACAAGGAAGCATGGACTAAAGATGAATCCTAATAAATGTGCATTTGGGTGTATCGGCAGGTTAATTCTTGGGTTTTATGGTGCATCAGTGAGGCATTGAAATTAGTAGGAAGTCTATTGAGGCAATCAACAAGGTGGTTGCTCCTGCCAATAAAACTGAATTGCAATCTTTGATCGGTAAGATTAATTTCATTAGAAGATTCATATCTAATCTATTGGGCAAGATCAAGGCTTTCAGTCCATTACTTAAATTGAAAGCCGATCAGAAAATTAGATGGGGAGATGAGCAGCAGTTAGCTTTAGATGAAATTAAGAGATACTTAACAAATCCTCCAGTGCTAGTTCCACCAAAACACGGGAAACCTTTTAGATTGTATTTGTCAACTGATGATATTGTTATCGGCTCAGCTCTTATTTAAAAATTTGATGGGAAAGAACGTGTTATTTATTATTTGAGCAAAAGATTAGTGGATGCTGAAACAAGGTATTCGGCTATTGAGAAATTATGTCTGTGTCTATACTTTTCTTGTATCAAATTGAGGCATTATTTGCTATCGGCCGAGTGTACTGTCATATGCAAAGAAGACGTGGTCAAATATATGCTGTCGGTGCCGATATTAAGTGGTAGAATCAGCAAGTGGATTTTAGCGTTATCATAATTTGACCTACGTTATGAATCGGCTAAGGCAGTTAAGGGGCAGGTTATGGCTGATTTTGTCACTCAACATTGCAATACAGTGGACTCTCTGGAGGTTGCTCCTTGGGACACTTTTCTTCGATGGATCTACATGTGGTAAAGGAGCAGGTATCGGCATTGTGTTAATTTCCCCTCAGGGAAGGAAATATGAGTTTTCATTGCCGATTGTTGCTACATCGACAAACAATCAGGCTGAATACCAAGCTTTGATAAAAGGGTTAGAATTGCTTAAGGAGATACGTGCCGATGCTGTTAAAATCTTTGGTGATTCTATGCTAGTTATAAATCAGTTGGCTGGGATTTATGAATGCCGAAGTGAAGTTTTAATTTCATATTATGAGAGATGTCTGCAATTGTTGAAAGGGTTTAGGAATTTTCATCTGGAACATGTTTCTCGATTGCATAATGAAGAGGCTAATCGACTAGCTCAGCATGCCTCAGGGTATCATCCTATTCAAGAAGTATTAACATCGGCAGTCGATACCGATGACTGGAGAAAGGAGATTGTGGATTATTTAAAGGATCCATCTAAAAAGGTTGAAAGACGTATAAGATTCCAAGCTATCAAGTATGTGCTCCTTGATGATGAATTATATTATCGAACCATAGATGGAGTTTTCTCAAATGTGTTAGCAGTGATGAATTAAAAAGCTTGATGGGTGAAATCCATGAAGGAGTGTGTGGAGCACATCAATCGGCTTTCAAGATGAAGTGGATGATCAGAAGAAATGGATACTATTGGCCGACTATTCTCGAAGATTGTTTTAAATATTTTAAAGGATGTCAGGAGTGTCAAAAATTTGGTAATATTCAAAGAGCACCTGCATCGGCTATGAACCCTATAATTAAGCCCTGGCCGTTCTGGGGTTGGGCTATCGATTTCATCGGTCAGATTTATCCGCCATCGAGCAAGGGGCATAAATTTATTCTGGTTGCTACCGATTATTTCACAAAATGGGTTGAAGCAATTCCTTTGAAAAAGGTGACATCGGCTAATATGATTGATTTTGTGAAAGAGCATATTGTTTACCGATTTGGTATTCCTCAAACCATCACTACCGATCAGGGTACTATGTTTACATCGGGAGAATTTGATGAGTTTGCTGTAAGTATGGGAATTAAAGTTTTAAATTCTTCTCCATATTATGCTCAAGCTAATGGTCAGGCTGAGGCTTCTAACAAAGGGATCATCAAGCTCATTAAGCGTAAAATTAAAGAAAATCCTAAGAGGTGGCATATGGTATTAAATGAAGCCTTGTGGTCATATCGGATGTCGTGTCATGGTGCAACCAAGGTAACACCTTATCAGTTAGTATATGGACACGACGCAGTGTTGCCTTGGGAGATTAAAATTGGCTCTAGGCGAATACATTCTCAAGATCAATTGACAGCCAATGACTATGATACTCTTATGAAGGATGAGTTGGAAGATGTGGCAGGTCATCGGTTAAGGGCTTTAGTTAGCATCGAAGAGAATAAGAAAAGAGTAACCAGATGGTATGACAAGAAGGTGAAGATAACGGAGTTTGTCGATGGGGATTTGGTCTGGAAGTTCATTTTACCGATTGAGACTAAAAGATCAAAGTTTGGAAAATGGTCTCCTAATTGGGAGGGTCCATATCGGATAAGTCAATTTGTTCCTGGTAATGCGTATATTCTCGAAACCCTCGAAGGGGTTGTGTTTTCCAAAGCATTAAATGGAAAATATTTAAAGAAATATTACCCTAGTATCTGGATGGATGTATAAAAGTATAAGTGCCGATAACAGTCCTATCGGCTAGAGCTATACAAGATGTCGATGTTTCATAGATTGCCGATGCAGTAAATAAGAATTACAAGTTTAATAAGGATTGGATAGCCGATATTGCGCGCAGGCGAATCTGGTCGGCTTCCTTCATTTCTTTAATATCTTCATCGGCAACACCCTCCACAGGTTTAAGCCTCTTCTTCAAGGCCAAGGCTTTGCAAGCTTGGACATCCCTTTCTTGCTGAAGGGCCTTGATGACATCAGGAAGCGGATTTTCTTCTTGTCTAGCGTGAGCTAGGGCTGTTTCAACTTCTTCCAATTCAGCTAGAAGAGTTGTCCTCTTTGCCGATAGGTCCAGAATTTTCTGCTTAAGATTGGCATCTGAGGTTTGCAAGTTGCTGATACTTTTGTGCTTCTCATCGGCAGTTTGTTTTAGCTGCAGCATTTCTTCCTTGAGCTGGGCTTGAGCTGCTCTATTGGCAATACGGTGAGCGGCCCATTGATATTGCAGTTGTCGGCTCTCTAGATGGACTGCTGGGAAGAGGATCTCTTCGATATTGGCAGGAACTTAGCCACAGATTGTTTTGAAAATGGCCTTTGCAGGATCTGAATCATTCACTAATTGAGTAGTATCCTGTTGTAACAAATCCAGAAGGGCTTCTAACTTGGTGTAGATCTATGTCGATATTGTTCCTAGTGCCAGGGAAGAACTTGCTTCTTCTCCATCATCATCAGAAACGTCGATAGCAAAAGAAAATAAGCTATCAGGAGAGTCTTGTTCCTGGGGAAAGAAGAGGAAGTCAGAGATCCTACCTAAGGATAAATATGAATATTATAAATCGACTAGGTCAATCGGCTTACCTGCTTCAAGGCGATTTCATGGGCTTGGCTGGAGGGAGCAGCTTGAAGGGTGCCATGCGAAGGATCGGCAGAGCTTGCCGATGGGATGTCTTCTATGGCTTCGTCAGAGGTTGGCCCTTGGGGTATGATGACCGATGGTACATTCTGTGTAGAAGGGTCAACTTGCTCAGCCACGTCGATCGGCTGGCTTGCAGATGTTGGGGCAGATGAGGGACTAGCATGGACTTCTGTCGTTTTTGCTGAGCCTCGACATCTGTTAAAGCTTTGCGCTTTACTTGGGTCTCAGCAACGGTTGGCTTGGGGGCATCGGTACTTGTTGATTGTGGAGCTTGAGCGCTTGGTATGCTTGCCGATGTGCCCATTTGTTGCTGCAAAACAAGTGTAAGATTGGATGTTTAACAGATAAAATGTAAAGTTAAAAGAATACCTCTGAAGGTTGGTTGGAGGTAGTGGTGCTTGATGTTGGAGGAGTTGTCGATGACGATCCAGCAGCGGCTCTTACACCCTGATGGTTACATGTTAATATAGTTTGTATCGGCATGAGTAAAAATAAACGAGGTTATTACCTTGAAAGCCTTAATTAGGCTTGTAGCGGCAGCCAACGGAGTAGCCCTAGCTGTTGCCAGCTTTGATCTGGAGGTGATAGTCTTAGCACGGGTCCTCTGGAAAGTTAAAGCAGCTAGGGTGGGGCCGTTGTAGCCGATCGGTGATATTGGGGAAACAGGTCGGATGTTGAAGGGTTCCCACTCTTGCTCATGGATGGTACTGGGTCATCGACCTGTCACAAGAAAGATTAGCTGCCGATATATGAAAGAGAAAAAAATAGAAAGGAGCTACAAGAAACTTACTGCATCATCGGGAATGGCGTATTCAGGATCGATCATGTGCCGATATGTATGGGCGGATGTTGCAAATAGTTGTTCCTTCCATTCTCGCCACCATTGCTTATATGACTCGGTGATAAAAGATGCTGGTGACCAGATAGAAAGATCAACGTCTGAGATATCGGCATCGGGGGCAAGTCTCACTACCCTGCTCCATTCTGTTCCACTGGTAATTGTTTCTCTGGGCTTGATCACATCGGCAAAGCAGAGTTTGATTGGCAGTTGCCCAAAAGCCAATTGATGGGATACTAACGATGGATGTAAAACTCATAGGTGGTATTGGTATTTTTCCCGCTACCAAATGTGTTCACTGGGATCACCCTAGGAGTAATGATGGCCATCATGAGCTCATTATCTTGGTTCAGCTCATCATCGGCAAAGTTGAAGAGAAGGGGGAACTTGTTCTCTTCATCAATATAGGGTACCCAAGCCCTATGATCACGAGGAAGACAATTATAGAAGTTTTGGAAGAATCTGCCGATCTGGTCTTCATTGGCTTTTGTTCCAGGGAGGACAATTATGGCTTCACCAAAATTGAGAGGGGGGGCGTGTTGTCGATTCCTCATCTCCAAGGACGTAATCTTCGGCGATTTCTCGTGGGAACTCTTGGGCGAAGAAATCCCACTGCAGACGTTTGTGCATATGGGCATTTAGCCACATGTTGATAAACCACCATGGGTCTCCTAGATTGCCGATGGGTTCACCAAGCAAAAGTTTCTGAGACACTTGGTGAAGGAGGTGATAGGTGGAGCTCAGAAGGTATCGACCAAGCGGGAACCTTACACCATTGGCCAAGAGTTCAGCCGCAGAAAGAAAGGCGTTGGTTGGTCCTACCGATCGACCGCAGAAGATAAATTTTTCCAACCATATATTCAAGAATATGGCGTGTTCCCTCTGGTTAACGGTCCCAGTCCTTTGGTATTCCTGGATGTATCCTGTCCAGCCGCCGATGTTGCGTGTGTTCACTCTATGTTCGGCTCTTCTACCATAGATGGAACCCTCATCGACAGTTGAGATATCCAAGCCAGTAAGCATGTATACATCAGCAAGAGTGGGGGTGGCTAGACCATGTCTGAACATGAAGGTGTTTGTCATGTTTGACCAGAAATAAGCAGAGCAATCATCATTGATTCATTTTTCTGCATATCGGCAATGGATAGCCTAATGCATTGGTCTATCTTCCGTTCTGCCCAGTACACCTGCATCGACCTGTTGACCCTTAAATACCAATCTTTCCACCCTTTGGTGGTTTTGGGCCAAGATTAGAATGTGTCTTTCCATAGATTCAGAGAAAAATTCTCGGCTTTGAAAGGGATTCTGTTAGCTTCTGCGTTGATTAAATCGGTTGGATCTGGGTCGCCCATTGGACCTAGGCATTGGAAGTGTGGTTGATCGATTAGAATAACCAATTTGTTGCGTAGTTCCTAAGTTCGAAGGATCGAAAGAATGAGAAAAGGAGGAAAAAATTACCAACTGTATGGACTCGCAAAGACCAAAGAATCAAGGTAAAAGTAACGGAAGTAGAACGAACCGCAGGGACGTCGAAGTTGATCGCCATTGCTCTGAGAAGGATGAGGGCGCAGGCTTGAGACTTGAGGATGACACTGGAAGGGGTTCTTGTTGGTCGAGGTCGCGTGGTTGTTCGTCGGGGTCGCCGCCGGAAAGAGAGAATGCCAAAGGTTGGAGTTTGAGGGTAGAAGACGAGCGTTCTAGAGAAATCTATTTATAGGCTGCTTGGAGTAGGGGTATTCTAGACTTATCTCTATGCCGTGGCGTGTAGGTCGAGGTGGTTTCAGATGGATATGGTAACTGTTCGCACGATAATCAAGGGATTGTACAGAAGATTTGATGGCAAGTAATCAAGACTTGGAAGAGATCTCAGTACAGGATCTTTTAGTTCTAAAATGGTGGCATTATTATGTTAAGATGTTGCCGATGGGTTGTTATTTTGGTATCTTAACCGTAATTGGGGCAAGAATAGTTGGAAGTTGTGCGATATTTACTGAGATGCATGAATCAGAACTAGATTTGATTAGATTCGGTAACAGATTATGTTATGCTTGGAGAATGGGTTGAGAAAAATAGGTGAAGGCAAGCATTATCTGGAGTAAATTTCGGAGCATCAATGTTTTATACTCCGAAATTGGGGGGCATGTGTTGACACAGTTTTTTGGCACGTGTCAAGATGGTCAGAGTGGGCTAATCAGCAGGAAAAAAGTTACTGTGTACGCTGATAACCGATGAAAATCAGCTTGTAAAGAAGGCTGCTGATGAATGGTGATGATATATGAAGAAGTTGATTTAGGTTGAGGCGTTGCCGATAAGGTTAAGGATGTTATTGCCGATGCCGATGAAGGGAGGCTTGAAGACCGCTGCCGATAAAACAGGAAGTGTGCCGATGGAAAGGAGGTCGATGGGAATTCTATCGTAATTAAGGCGGACAAGGAAATAGATAGGAATTGATTTCCTTTTCTATGTTTATTAGAGTCTGATTTGTATAAAAGTCATGTGTTTCCTTAGATTTGGACTTAGTGTCATAGTCGTATTTGGTTATGTTTCAGTAGATCAGGGTATAAATATAGATTGAAGGGCAATGTAATGAGAATCAATCAATCAATATCAAAAACCAGCTTTTACTCTTATTTGCATCTATTTACTTTTCGGTGACTTCGTCAATTCGTATATTTTTCCTTTTTCACGAGTTCTCATCGATTCGGCGAGCTGCATCGCTTCAGTGTGACCTACGACGATCCTCGAGTTCCGCGTGAGTACCTCTTGGCCGTGACTTCCGGGCGTATCGCTGCTGTCAGGACCAAAGTACTCGTATCTTCATCCTTGTCGATTAATAGGTCAAATCGATTGGCACGCTTTGGATATCGACTTCGGGTATTAGCCCTTTGTGTTTGCAGATCCACTTTTGCATCAACAGAAACAAAACATTCGATCGGAGCTCTTGAAAACTTTCCTGGTGCGAAAGCTGGACGGCTCGCGCGCTTCGCTCCCTCTTCTCCCGCTTGCTCGTTTCGCTTGGCGCTTGTGTTTTCAGATACGGACAGCCCAGTCGAAACAAAATCTTTCCCAAATCTCCATCGCAGGCCAAGGGGCAACAGCATCCGCCCCATCACCGCCAGGACGACCGACGGACAGCCGTCGTCGGCGCGATGGCCGCCCCATCCCCGGACGCGTCGGCGGCCCCATCACCTCTGCACGAGACGGCACGAGGCCCTTCCCATCGCCGACCATCGAGTCGGCCTGCGCCAATGTCAGCGACCCAATCCACCGGAACCCATCTCCGACCACCTAGTCCGGCACTCGCAGCGACAGCGCCGTACGGAACCGTGCATCTACAGGTTCCTCCGTCATCCAGGTACTTTCCTTTTTCCCCATCTACCTGTTGTGCGTTATTCTTCCCAATCAGAAGCGAGTCGGAGGCGGAGCACCCCATGCACCCACACGGCATCCCGAGTGACGAGGCCCTGGTGGCAGCTGCTACCGCCGCGCCGCTCGCCCCATATGAAATTACGAGATTCATGACTCACCGTATGAAGTATCTGGTCAGAGCTCTTGAAGAGTTTGGAGGTGAGCTGGTTGTGTTTGGAGATGAACTGTGCGCTTGGAGATGAACAGGCTGTGATTTGTACAGGCGCGTGGGTGTATATAGACGCACTTGCCTATCTGCAATAGAAGGCCACCGGCCCAGGCGCGCAGCGGCAGGGGCGCAGGGCACGGCCGCCGTCCGGACTTTGATCTATTCCCGGTCCCGGCGCGGACCAACGGTGGTGCGGTCGGCGGAGCGGCGCGGGCACGGAGGCAGGAATGGACCCAGCGGATCGCGGCGGCGGCAGCATGGAGCAACGGAGGGCTCGAGCGGCGGCCGACCAAGCGGGCGAGCGGCGTCGGCACGCGGGGCAGAGCCGCCGTGCGAGCGCTGGAGTGCGGCGGCGGCGACACTGCTCTGCTAGTCTGCCTTCTGTAACACCTAACGCATTTGGCTCTGGGCTACGCGTCATGAATAGGCAAGCCAAATTGAGAACGGGCCAGTTTTAATTCAAAATAAGAGCAGCCCGTACCGTACGATTCCTTTGGTTTTCCTGAGCTGTTGTCAAAGGGCTTTCAAGACTACATTCCTATATTTCTAATTCCTTTGGATCGAATATGTGGTACACTTAATTCATATGTTTTTCCTTTTCCTATCCTATACCTACCCTCCAATCCAAAGGGGGCCTAAGAAGGAGAGTTCCTGGTAGAGGGAGACGATAGAAGGTTGACGGTCGTTTGATGTTTGACGATGTTTTAGGAGCAATTTTCTGTGTACTCTCGCTGAACACAAGTCCTCTCAGTTTGATTTTGTCACACAATTTAGAAAGCAAACCAAAAAAAAAGTTCCAAAAGACTCTTCAAACCACTCTCCATCTTTTCCGCTCTCAAAAAACACTCTTCTCGCTCTTCACTTTTGGAGAGGCTGCATGACTCTAAATGGAATATACAGTAGTTTTTCTCATCATTTTTTCACATAAAGAAAAATTATGATAACCTATTGGAGTATATAGAGTACAACAGTCCGCGCCGCCGTCATCATCCTTCCCGATGGCAGCCCCTGCTCCACCTCCGCTTCAACCGTCAAGCATAGCAAGTCGCAGTGAGCTTCCTTGATGAGCGCCGAGCTAGTTAGAGGCCGTAGTGGCAAACCCGCTGCCGTGCCGCCGTGCTTCGGGCCGCCGTGCCGCCGTGGCCGCAGTTGCGCGCGCACCTAACCCTAACTCGTTCAACCACCACCCTAGATCGATGCGCCAGCTCGCCGCGATCACGTAGGTGCAATCCCCGTCGATGGAATCATCATCGTCGGCGAGCTTCACCGTGTACCCGCCGATGACTCCTCGGTCAAAACCGGGCTGGGTTAGGGTTGACCCTGGCCCCGCATGTCAGTGGAGGTGGGTAGGGGTGAGGTGAGTGAAAAACGGTTTTTCAGCCTTTTTGTTTTTCAAATATCAAAATGTGCAGTTTCATGTTTAATTCATAAGTAAATATAGAGGCATGATAAAAATATGAAACTTTTTGTGTAGCCTTGTTATGATATGCTCTATCTAGAAAAAATATTAATTTGCCAATATCAGTAATTTTGGTATGCTCGAAAATTCCATCTTTTAATAGAAAAATGCTCCTTGTGTAATTTTTATAGACAAAAATATTAATCCTGTGATGCTGAAACTTTTTGTGTAAATGTCATGTGTTAATATCTACCGCTACAAAAAGTTTGGTACTGTTTTGATAATTCTAACTTGGTTAATTAATTTAAGTATGTTTAAATGTCTTTTCCTTGATTAATAAATACTAAAATAAATTAGGAAAATTCTTGAATGGCTTTGGTGTATTTTGAACATTGTTTGTGGACCTTGGAACACCTAAACCCCTGTTGTTCCTCAACAACTTAATTACTTTCTTGATATGCTTATAAGTTCTTTATAATAGTTATGGGTTAAGAAAAATGTTAGTCTCTTGCTGGTCCACGCTAAGTTTAATTCCTTTCATGACGGACAACTAATTAACTTGTTAGTTAAATAACTAAAATGCTTTTATAATAATGCCCCTAGTTCCTTGGTGAAGGAAAGTTGTACTCAACTTTCTTAACTTTGTTTAACTTTTGTTATGCACTTGGATGTCTCCCATCATGTATCATGTTATGCATTCCATCTTGTTAAGCATGCATCATTTACTATGTGTAGTGCATATGAGAGTGAGAAGGTTCATGTTGATCATGTTTCGGAAGAGGTTCATCAACCAGTGGTGTTGGTGCCAAGTTTAACTCCTGTGATCCCTCTATGGAATCTAACTTTCTTTGCAATGCAGGCAAGCCCCGGAGCATAAACCCTCTCTTAGTATTTACAATCTTTATTACACCGTAAGTCTTGTGAGATGTGCATTAAGTAATTAGGAGTTGGTCGAATACCATTGTTGCATGATTACCTTGATATTCAGGTATCCTTAGTTTTACCCCACTAATATGTGTAGGTCGATATCTTTAATGCTTAGTAATGCTTAGACTTCGATAGAAGTCGAATGATGGTTTCATTGTTCACGAGAAATAGGTTTACCTTGGCTCCGCTTTTGGATCGTGAGGATACCATGATAATGATAATGTTAAGTGAAGACCGGGCGGGACTTGTTGTTATAGTAAGTGTTCTTGAGCACACAGGTTAGCCTGGTCGTGCTCGTCCTGCCTATGTCGATTGAGGACTATACCATTGTAGACCTATGTGAGTCGAGACTTTGTAGTACTGGCCACATACTCTGGTAAGCCTGATACCTCGACTATTCCATTATGTGAAAAGACAACCACGCACTAGGAGTGGGAGATGGCGAGAGTAACATGTACCCATCCTGTGAATCCGTCGAGGAATGGCGCAGGGAGGTGGAGTACCGTACCCTCGGGTAGCGCGGACCGGTTCATGTTTTGGAGGATCTGAGTGAAGGTTGATATATGTAGGTCTAGGACCTGCATATATCGTGTGGTAAGAAAACCCCAGCTGGGCCAAATCGATTCGAATCGCCGCTCCTTCTCGGAGAAGAAGACTCAATTCTCTGCTCTACATCATAGTTAATCAATGAAACATGGTTACTTATGAATATGAGATGAAATGAGATGAGATGACTAAAGAAGTGATTGATGTAGAACAAGTGCAAACTGGATACTACTAATGACTTAATACGAAGCTAAAACGCTGAAAGTAAGGATCCATTTATAGTAAGCTTTTCTGCAAAAGTTACTCTTGCTTCAAACTTTCTCTTAAGCCTTCATACCCTTAGGAGTCTTTTCCTTTAGTCGGGTAAGACTTGTTGAGTACCCTCATGTACTCAGGGTTTGTTAACCCCTGTTGTAGGTTCTGACTTGTGCTACTAATCGAGGTTATGTCGGTGGGCTCGACATGATTTGGCTATCGCTTCTACCTTAGGTGCTTTACCTAAGTTGCTTATGTAGTTCTACACATCTTTTAAAACTCAAGTTAAGTTTTCACTTAAACATATTTTGTAACCTAATGTTATAAGTCTTTCGCACTCCGATGTATGATATTTTTTAATAAATGTTGTAATGTTGTGGTAACTCCATTGTTGATCCTGTATGAGTTGTAAAAAGTGGATGATTCGGGATTCCCCGAGGACACCCGACAGACTACCGGAATTATCTGGCTCTCTTGCGCAGCGGTCAGAGGTCTTTAGGGCAATGATAGGTGCACGTGGGCTATATAATTTGGACGGTTCTACCACAGATCCGACACTCATAGAGACCTACCCCTCGCATGAGCGGGAATTACCAAATTGATCATCAAGTTTATATTTCATATTGAGGTTGGTCCTTAATAATGATTAGGGAAGTAGATAAGTTGTAACCCTCTCAAGTTTTAGTAATTAAATTTATTCGGTGTAGCATCATACACGCACGAGAGTGAGTTCCCTTCTCAAACTCGACTTCTAACGGAACTAAGCAATTTAAGCAATTACATCCCAATTAGTTAACTGATTAAAGGGGGCTCAACTATTCATGAGGTGTTTCTAGAATAATTAAGCAACGATATTTAGCTTATTGACCCTTCTAGCATGAAATGCATATTCATAATGAAACAAGTATCCAAAATATGGTTTATAATAGTGGGGTGCCTGCCTGGTTATGCCGTTTTGAACGAATTCAAAAGCTGACGATGATGACTTATACACGTTCCTCACGCTATACGATTCCTGAAAGAAACGAGGATCGAGATTGAAGATAATGGATAGAGACATAGAGATAGAGACTTCGATTTGGAGCTTGGGAAGAGATGTCTATGAGGGCTCTACTATTGCACTATTTACAACTAGGTTACTCTAGTATTGTTGATCTATTGGGTAAGCTTCCTAAATAATCCCATACCTTCTGTTAACTGACGGACTCTCCGCTATGTATGGCAGACTCTCCGTCGGGTTGGGTTTCGAAGTGACTTGGTTCTGGTTTGACTGTGTTAGGGTTGGTGGACTCTCCGTCGTGGGTGACAGACACTCCGTTACTTGGCGGATGCTCTGAAAAACACTCCAGTGGTTTAGGACTTAGGCATTTCTAGGGTTCACATCCTTCATCGGACGGTACGAACTATTTGACGGATGCTCCAGTGAAAACTAGGAGGTCTCAAGTTTCTAGTTAACTGGATTTTATAATTTAGTGGACCCTTTGTGAGAGGTCACATACTCTTCACTGGAAACCTGGTGTTCCTGGGTACTTTAGTCTTCCAATTTTATAAATTGGCGGACGCTTCGTAGGATGTTGCAGACTCTTTGCTGACTCACTCCGAAGGAGTTTAAGGCTTTGTTGGGTAACCTATTAAGGTTAGCGGACTCTCCGTCGTTTTTATGGACTTTTCGTTAATGGGTCAATAGAACCTATGCTCAAAGCTTTTCATGGGTGATCTTGGGTTTCAATCCTAGATGTGTGGTGTTGTGATCCATGCATGTGCAAGGCATTCCTATGGTAGTTTAGATGACTCACTAGGCTCAAGATAACTAGTTTTGAGCTAGGTTTACTTAGTGCAACTATGGATTTGGGATTAAGCCAAAAACATGAGAAAAGGGAGATAAATCATGAGATTGAGATTGAATTCTTAGCTCTGAGATTTGAGAGCTTCCATAGCCAAAAACTTAAAGATGCAACTTCTTTCCACCTTTGTTTCCTCATCCAAAGAGAGATTGGCTTCTCCTAAGCTTCCTATTGCAAATATTCCAAAAGATGAATCAAAGGAAATCCAAGTGATACATGGGTGAATGATTTAGATGAAGATCTCTTGAACTTACTCCACATATGATGGAATCACCACCAGCAAGAAGTCTTCAATCTTGCACCAAGAACCATAAATTAGGTTTTTGGAGAAAAATCCAAGAAGTGAGGGCTACTCTTCTTGAGAACACCATGAATGAGGTTGAAGAAGTGGAGGGTGCCAGTACCTGCAAAAATAGGGGTACCCACTGTAACAGAACCGTCCAAATTATAAGAGCACAAGTACAAAAACAATCACCGAAGTGATCAAATTCTCGCACTTGAGCCCATATAACTCCGGTAGTCCAATGAAATCGCGAGGGATTTCAAACCAACCAACATACAAGCCAAGATCATAGTGATTCAACATAACAAGTCACATGTTACAACCATTTCACAAGTAGTTTAATATACATCGGAGTTCAACATAGTTATTACAACTTAGGTTCAAAAGTAGCGGAAGCAAAGTAATTTGAAACTAACAACACCATTATTTAAGATACATGCCAGTATGAAGGTCGACTTCCCACAAAAGCATTAGAGAGAAGATAACTCAGAAGGATCATGCCCGTGATCACACTCCGCCTCTAAGACAGGAGCCAACCAACTCTTGCCGTAGCCATGATACATCACGACCTGCAACAAGTGGGGATAAAACCCTGAGTACGAGAAGGTACTCAGCTAGACTTACCCGTCGTAAACCAGAAACAAAGTGACACCAAGGATTATGCAAGGCTGATATAAAGTGGGCTAGCTTGACAACATTTTGCATAAAAGCTTAATATGGATAAGTAATCATTAATGCTTGAGCATCAAGTTAATTATCATTAACCTATCATCTATATTAGAACCTGTACTAGAGCACTCACTTTATTAGGAGCAAACAATATTAACCATAGCAGGTATAAATTGAGGCAACCTTTCCATCGTTATCCAATTAACCATCCGTTCAATTTAATGGAATCTACGTTGCCGCTGCTCAAGTCAAGTGCTCACTAACCGGGAGCGACGGCGATTCAAATCGAATTCCTATCCAGCTGGAGGGGTATTTCTAACACTCACCGTGCAGACCCCTGCTAGGATCGCACAGGCCACCTTTTCGTATGATTCAGGAATCACGGGTCCGAATGATGTCGCAACCCCAAGGGCGACACTCTGCCAGGTGATAGGGACTCTAACCCCCCTTGGTCTCATGCAAATGTCCCCAAGCACATCCTTTCTCTCCTCCAAGAAGCAACCTACCATTCAATTCCTGGCCTGAACCATATTACTCGGCTTCGCGGTCGGAACGAATTATCCGGCCAACTAAGTGTTAGACTGCGTTCAACATGACTCAAGGACGTACAGCGAATCGGTCCTTAAACGACTCAGACAGGGATAGATCCACACCCAAGACCTCCATGCCTTGTTGCTTCACTATCGTCATCCCGCCCGGTCTCATTTCATTTTATTAACACATGGTTCCATTCCACGATAGCAATATAGCCAACCGTGCCATATATGAATATCCCTACATCTCACAGGTGACAGGAAATCACCTAACTTCTACCGCTTAAAGCAGGGCTAAGCATCTACTCGATCCTAGTCTATATAGGATTCAAGGATTCATATATCTGGACAAGGAATGATATAATGCAGCAATGGTTTCCAACCAACTCCTACCACTTAATGCAATAATACTTATAACATATATATATAATTAATTGCTTTGAAGATAGGGGGCTTATAATGCTCCGGGGCTTGCCTGGGATCCGACTCAAGTTAGGGTATGTCAGATGAATTCACTTGGCGAGCATCTCCCAATCTATCACTTGTCCGGTCCTTCTATCTTCGGGATAGATCCACCCAACACCGTCTTCGGGTTTGGCTCCAACACCACATCTTTCACGCGTTTTAGCTAGCGTACCTAAATGAAATGCAAGATGCAAGTACATGAATACAAGGAAATGCAATAGATGATGCATCACACGTTAATCAAGGCAAGTATAAGGTTATAGTAAAGACACGTAAGCACATCACATTACTTAAGTAACCTTACACAAACAAACATGCTAAAAATAGCAAAGAAAGCAATACCAAGCATGACATAAGATTTATAAAGTCTCAGGTGTACTAGCTTAATCACCAAAGACATGAATCACACTTAGCAATACGCAAGCAAGGTAACCAAGCAATCATGTATTTTCAATAATTCTGGACATACATGCAGTAGCTGAGTAAATCAATCATATCTGAAGTTCTACAAATCCAAATGACTTGCAAGAAGACATCCTAGAAAGCTTATGAAATTATCCACATTTCATTTATAAACATCTAAACCTGATTCTAACATTTACCAGGTCGAAATACAGAAGGTACAGAATCTGTCCTGGAAGGACAGAGAGCAACATAAATCTGAACCCAACTTAGAACAGCTGTAGTTTCTAAACCATATGGCCAAATGCCACCAAAATTTAACAGAAGCTAGATCATGAAATTCAAAACAACTTTGTTATAGCACACAAGACATGAAAACATCATTTGCATAGGGTAATTAACAATATTCTCAAATCTGTTCAGAAACCTCATTTGCAAGAAATAATTATTAACTTATGTTGCAAACATATAATTGGATAAAACCAACTTTACCAACATGTCCCACATGACTAATGAACACCAGAAAACATAGTGTCCATTACTCAATAAATTCTTTTAATGCATTTTCTTAATTTATTTAGATAATTAGGTGGAATTATGAACACCTATCAAAAGTGCACAATAAATTCTACCAAAATTATAGTGGCCTACATATGCTCCCAATAGTCTACTGTACAAATTTTAAACCATTTGGACATATATATCAACCTCTATGAAAAAGACAAATGGCTATTGCAAGAATTCATGTGAGAGAAAGATGAATCAATAACTCACTCATACTACAACTAAAATTCATGAAATGTTTACCACACATCAAACATCACATGAGTAGCATGCCACAAAAATTTCACTTCCTTTGGAGCCCTACATTTGCAATTATGAAAATGACAAATACAACTAGCATTGAAAACCTAATCTGAAAAATCTATTTTTACATCAAAAACATTAAACTAAAACATGCCATATTATAGATCCACTGCATAGATAATTTCACAAGAATTCCAAAAAGTCCTCATTTGCTATTTTACGAATTTTCTATGATTTACTATGAATTTCTAAAAATCAGCAAACACTACCACAAACGGGTCCTTATAGCACTATTCACTTGAGTCTATGACAGTGCAGATAGGCCCCTGCCTTTAGTCGAATTTGAGCACGACGTCCCTGACGCGAGTTAGAACAGAGGACGCCGGGGAAAATGGTCAGTGACGGCCGGAGAAGGTGGGGAAGTGTATGGGGAGCAAGAGGAGGCCGGCGCGCACCCGTGGGTGTCCACGGCTCGTCTCGAGGTGGCCCGAGGAGGCGGGGCCATGAGCGCCGACGGCTTGCAGCAATGGCGGCGGCTCTCCGGCGAGGTGGACGACCTCCGGTGGCGAAGTAGAGGCGGCACAGCACCAGGGGGGTCTCCGCGCACCTGCTGGTACCCATGGCTCGGCCTGAGGAGACTCTTGGTGGCACGGCCACCACAGCAGGCGGCGGCGACGGCATGGCCTCCGGCGGCCGGGCTGCTCCGGCGGGCTCCGGCTCAACCGAGGTGTGCCAGCCATAGAGGAGGATGAGGCGGAGGTGTCGGTGCATGTGATTGAGCATAGGGATGGATGGAGCGAGGGAACAGCGGTGGCTGCAGAGCTTCAGCTCACCGGTCATGGCGATGGCGCGCTCTGCGCTGCGAGCGAAGCGAGGGCGAGCGAGCGGGAGCTGGGCAATGAGGGCACGCGAGAGTGAGGGCGAGCTCAGCTCCACCATTCCTTGCGTGAGGAAGGGCAGGGCACGCGGCATCGGCGCGGACGCGCGTCGGCACGATGGGATGTGTGGCGTTCATGCGGTGACCACGTCGACCTCCTGCCGGCACGTGGTGAGTGATGAAGTGGCCAGAGTGGGACACCGTTTTGGGCTCGCTAAGGGCCGAGTTTGGACATGAGCCAAATAGCAAAGTCGAAGCCCACATGACACTCTACAAAATCTATTTAGTGACTATGGTCATTAGAGCAACCGGTTAAGAGATAATTAACGCACATTTTGACACTGTCAGCGGCTTAAATCCAATTAAGGTTGCCCGGCTTTGATCTCAAATTCCCCAATCAAGACTTGGTCAAATGGGCTCCAACTTTTTGTATGCTCCTCTCTAAGATGTAACCTTTAACTTTTATATTTGGCTCAACTCCAGTTGTTCAACAAAAACTCAGGAACATGGCTTGCCAACCTAAAGACGCTGGTTTCCAGACTTAGAATTATTTTGAAGCCTGAAACAATAGCAGATTCGAACTTCGAGCTCCAGTTAGACTCATTTCTGAGCTGAACTAGGGAATGCTCCAAAAATAAAGTTTGTTGTACACAACTCAATCTACAACTTTTATTAAAGGACCTTGAGCTGGTTCAGCTTAGATCACAATATACAGAGCTCCAAAGTCTTGCACACGAAACTGAAATTTCAGTTTCAGTAGGAACCCAACTGAAACACGATCTTTGAGGCTCTGTAGCTCTTGTACTAGTGGGAATTAGGTCATAGTGTTGTTGACAAAATCATAGAGCTATGTGAGCACTACAATTTGCCAATATGAGCTAGAGCTGGTTCTGCCTAGTTTGGGAGATAGAGTGCTCCGAAGTAAGCTACTTGAAACTGTTGTACAGTCAAGACTTAGCCAAATTGGCTAAGTGCCAAACAGCAGGTCAAAACTGACTTGGGGTCCCTGTTTGAGCATGTTCCCTACATTTCCATGACTTGACTCTTAAACAAAGTTTGTTCCTTATAAAATTCCCTACAACTTTGTTAAAGGGTGCACAGTCATGCAAAGCTTCTAGGTCACACTTTTGAAATGGTCAAATAAAAGGGTTCTAGGGTCCATACATGGTCAACCATCACTTAGAAGCACATTTAGGCAAAACGATCAACATGAACATTGTTCCATTAAGTGTTCTCAGTGTGGTTAAGGTGTTGTAGAGGTCAAACATACACACCATGCATAGGCTGCACAAAAGTGTAGGCCTCACATGCCTTGAAACAAAGAACTCAAGTGAAATGCTATAGTTGTTTCATGTGGTTGTTTCAAGATACATGCTACACATGTTCCACTAGGTTGTTCCACATGTGTTCAAAATGTGTTGCACATGTTGCATTTGTATGTTGCACAAACACTAGTTCCCATGGAATGTAAGGCAGGTTTTAGTTATAATCCAAACAAGCATATAACTTATCATTTCATGTGACTTTTTGATTCCAAACTTTATGAAACTTTTCCAGGGATCAATATAGATAGGTATTGATGTGAGAACTGTGAAGATACTTTGATAATAACACCCAAGCATATATCTTTTAATTGAGCCTATATGTAAGCAAGGGTGCAATATCCAAGTTTAGGTTAGGGTTTATTTCCATAGGTTTGACTTTGGCATCGTCATCTCCACTAATCTATCATGTTTGAGCTCAAACCCACTGCTTAATTGGTGATAAACACCTGGGGTGTTACACCCACAACCCACGATAAAAAAGAACGAAACGACTATCCACAACAAAGACAGCACACCTCGACCGCGTATAGGATCTGTCTCGTACGAGGCCAGCTCGACGGGACGTCTTGACCACATCCCAACTCTGACTCGTACGAGGCACCCCCGACGGGAACGCCTCGACCGCGCCTCGTCTCATACACGGTCCGTACGACGAAGCACCTCGACTGTGTTCCGACTCGCATGATGCTCGTTCGGCTACCGGCAAATCTTCGACTCGCACGACCTCGGGTCGGAACTCTCGACCCACTCTATTCAACTACTCTGAGACAAAAGTCAGAGCATTCAATGCAATTACCTGCTACCACTTGCCGACATGGCTACAGCCGTGACCGACGTGGGAGCAACACCAGTGTCAGTCCTCACTTTTCACCGCCCATCCCAGGATGGGAGGTGAAACCTATCACTATGCTCACCTTACCGCACACTGTTTCATCACCGACCGCCCTCGACGAAGGATACGACAAGGTCCATACCCCCAAGATCTCGGGGATTCGGCCTTATCCGCCTAGCCATGACCTAGCCTCGACCCAACCTCGACGCCCACCACCGGTCAGCAGGAAAGAAAGGCCGACGTGGCACAGGACTCAGGGTCATTTCACCGTCTCGTCCCCGACGTCATCATGGTGTCCAGGGATGGCCAACCATTCCTAAGGCGCGTCGCTACAGCCACCCCTATAGGGATCGACAAAACTTCACCTCAAGATACCACCGGCGTCCCAGCCTCCTCTTACCCTATAAAAGGGCAGGTAAGGGCTCTGCAAGGGGGTAGGAGGCAAGACAGAAGACAAGTGCCGGCAAGCAAAGGCACCCAACTCAGAGATCAACATCTCAAGCAATCACCCTTGTACTCTTTTTTTCCTTTTGAGACTTGGGCTCGGCACCCCCTCTCGCCAGCTTGTAACCCCTACGCAAGCACTTAGGTGTAAGGAAATACAAAACTCTCCCCCCCGCTGGATGTAGGGCCTTCTTTGCCCGAACCAGGATAAATTCTCGTGTATTCTCCTTGCATCACCATCTAGGTTAGGGACACGCAGCATTCACTCATCGGCTTAGGACCCCCACGGGACCGAACACCGATAGTTGGCACGCCAGGTAGGGGACGCTGCGTGCCAACATCGTTTTCCCGCCATTTTCCTGGATGGCTGACCCCGAACGCCCTCTCCCGTTGGCCACGATGATCCGGTTTGGGAGTTTGGAGTTCATGTCGCTTTGGCCACGGCTATGACATGGTCCTCCTCCCCCCCAGGCACCCGACCGATGAGGATCACGAGCTCTCCCAGCCTGGGGGAGCGTTGCGCCGGTATCGTTGCTCTCGTCAAGCGTGAGCCGCCAGACGACGACGAGCCCGGCGCAACTGCCGTCATCACCTCACGGAGGGTGGTGGGATTCCCTGATCCAACGCCTCTCAGCCAGACGCCAACCCAGATTTCCTCATTGAGGGTCTGTGTAGGATGAGCTTGGCTGAGGGTAAGATGCCGACAGGGAGTTCCGCTGCTCCCCCGTCCAGTGCAACACCACCACTACCCGGTCCGACTACTCCGGTACAAGCAACGACGTCTCCATCAGCATTCCCGTTTGGGCTGGAATCGGTTGCCCGGGCGTACGCTTCCTCTGTGAGCACTAGCATGAGCGCTTATGAGGAACTCCCCGGACACCATCTATGCTCCACTCTGGACCTTGTTGCATCCACGCTGGCTTTTGAGTATCTGGACTCTACGGAGACCCCAGAAACAGACCCCCGTGCGACTGCTTCTCGACGTTACAACCCTAGAGACGATTGGCGACGACCTCACATACACCCATCATACTACTACTTCGGCGCTCCTGACTCTGACTCTGTCGATGACACCTATGATCCGACCCGCGAGTGCTTCAACATCGACGGGGAGAGCACGTCAGATTCGGAGGACGAGGCACCCGTCGAAGGAAGGAACACGCCACCTCATGTCAAGCTACCTGACGAGCAGGACGAGGCTCAACTCCTTGTAGATCAAGGAATGCAGCTCGAGCAAATTCGTGAGTTGCAGGACAGGCTCAACGAGGAACGAGAAAACCTACGCCTACTCCAACAAACCCTCGAGCATGAACATGCGGCACACGCACACGGCGGAAGAGCTCGAGAGAGAGCTCGCGACGTCAATCATCACATCGCCGAGGATCAGGTGGTCGACCCCCCGATTTTCGGTCGAGCCAGCCAGAACATTGTCGCTGCCGCCATGCTCCTCCGTAACATGCCCGAGCCATCAAACTCTGACGCTCGTCGAGCTCGAGATGAAATCTGAGAACTCCTCGAGACCGCTGCTATGCAACAAGCCGAGTGCTCTGCCTCGAGGCGACACGGGCCAGCCTCGGAGTGGCTCGCCGAGCCCTCCCGACAGGAGAGAGAGGCCTCGGTTCATCTCGAGCATGTCCAATGGAACCGGGTGGCATGGCGCCACTGAGCACCTAAGCACATCGCCAATGACCATGAACCTCGAGACACCCATGGCAACATCGTCAAGCGCCGCACGCGCAAACACGGTGACGGTGTAGCTCGAGGTTACCGTGTGCACAGAGGCGGGCGCTATGATAGCTCAGAAGGTCGAAGCCCGTCACCCGAACCACCAGGTCCCCGGGTCTTTAGCAAGGTCATTCGAGAAACAATACTCCCGGCACGGTTTCGCCCTCCCACGACTCTCACCAAGTACAACGGCGAGACCAAACCCGAACTTTGCTCGCTGATTTCCGCTTGGCGTGTCAGCTGGGCGGGGCCACCGACGATCGAGTCATCATCTGGCAACTCCCCCTGTTCCTGTCCGACACCGCTCGAGCCTGGCTCGAGGATCTTCCACCTCGCCAAATCCACGACTGGGACGATCTCGTAAGGGTGTTCGAGGGAAACTTCAAGGGGACCTACATGCGCCTCGGTAACTCATGGGACCTCCGGAGTTGCAAGCAGAAGCCAGGCGAATTCCTCCGGGATTACATCCGGTGTTTCTTCAGGCAACGCACCGAGCTCCCCAACATCACCGACTATGACGTGATCATGGCCTTTGTAACACCCCAGGTGTTTATCACCAAATAGGCAGTGGGTTTGAGCTCAAACAGGATAGATTAAGTGGAGATGAGCCTAATCTAAACTTGGATATTGCACCCTTACTTACATATAGGCTCAATTAAAAGATATATGCTTGGGTGTTGCTATCAAAATATCTTCACATGTCTCACCTCAATAATTATCTATATTGATCCCTGGAAAAGTTTCATGAAGTTTGGAATCAAAAAGTCACATGAAATGATAAGTTCCATTCCTATTGGAATTTGCCCCATTAAGTTAATGGAACTATAGATCATCACCCAAGCTTTGCAACCTTGCCCAAATGACTTTAGATGAACTCTACAACAAAAGTCATGAAGGGTTCGTGTTGAGCAAATGTCAAGAAAATGCCCCATTGGACTAAAACCCTAGTTTAAAGCTTTATCATGATACTACTTTGATCAAAGTAGAACTATATGTTCTATACCAGTTTTGATGATGGGCCTTAAATAAAAGTTGTAGTCCATGTCATGAGGAACAAACTTTGTTTAATGGTCAAGAGCTAGTTTGGCCTCTAACCTAGTCAAATATAGCTCACAAGATTCAATACAGTGCTGTCTTGGAGCCCAGAAATTTGGCTAAGTCCTGAGTAAATTTCAGTTTCGGGTACCCTACTTTGGAGCTATGTAGTTTCCTAACCAAGCCGAACTGGTTGATGATTCTTTAATAAGAGTTGTAGTTTAGTTTGAGTACAACAAACTTTGTTTTTGGAGCATACCATGAATCAGCTTGGAAGAAAGTGAAACGGAGGCTTGAAGATTGAATCTGCAGCTGCTGTTTTCAGACTTAAGAATATTTAAGTCCGAGATTAGTAACAACTTGATTGGCATTCCGCGTTCTCCAAATTCCGTTAAGTAATTTGAGTTGATCCCAATATAAAAGTTGGAGTATATTCTTTGGAGGAGGGCATGCAAAAAGTTGGATCAAGTTTGACGCAGATTTGATCAAGTTTTGACCCTTGCCCCTAATCGTTGTTAACTCACTGACACTGTCACTTTGGAGCATAATTACTCACTAATATACAGCTCTAATGGCCATGCAACCTTAATAGAAATTGTAGAGTGTTATGCGGGCTCCAACTTTGCTTTTAGGTTCATGTCCAAAATCGGCCCGGAAGGAGCCCAGAACGGCGTCCCACTTCGGCCACCCCGACGCTCGCCACGTAGTCGATGAATTGCCTCCAAGGCCGACGCGTGCCCAGTGCGTGGCCGTCATGCCAAGAGCGCACCCGCCATGGTTGCCGCGTGCCCTGCTCGCTACCGTGTGTGTGCCGCGTCCTTGGTCACTGGGAGGGGCCAAGGCCGAGCTTCCCATTTCCTCCTCGCCATCTCCTCATTCCTCTGCCTCTCCCTATGCCCGCCTGGCCGCGAACAGCCATGGCCGCCATGGCCGAGCTCCGGCCGCCACCGCGATTCCTTGTCTCCGGCTTCCCTTCGCCCGAATAAACCACCTCACCATCTTCCTCACCTCACGCTGCACCTCCCGCGCCCATTCGTTGGCTGCCTCAGTCACCGGAGCGCCGCCGCTGCCGGCACGACCATCGTCAGGCCGCCTACGCCGTGGCCGAGCAGCTGCCGACCGCCTCACGCCGCTCCTCAGCCACCCATGGGTGCGAAATGGCACAACGGTGCTCGTGCCGCCCTTCAACGCCGCTCCTCCACCACCGGAGAGCCACCCCACCAGACAGCCGAGCCGCTCTCTCCATTGCTCTGCTTGCTGTTCGGAGGTAGAAGATGGTTATGTCCCTATGACGGGTGGGCCCCACCTAAAAGAGCAATACCACATCAAATCTATAGATTTTCTTTTATCTTGTAAAATCTATATCTCATATTTGGTAGCTCCAAAAATTGTGCAATTTGTTTTGTTGGAATCCTTGTGAAGTGCTCTGCAGGTTAGGGTAATCGGTTGTGCCATGCATGCATGTGTTTGTGCTGTAGAAATTTATTAGTGAAAAGTGGTTTTGGAAATGGATTAACTTGCTTTCATCAATATCTGGAGTTTTAGAAGTCCAAAATTAGTGATTCCAATTTTGTTGGTCTTCTAGTAATATGCACTGTCTAAGAAAAATATAAAACTTATAGGCTGTTTCCGGGTTTCAGGATGTTTTACCTAGATCTTGTTAAATGGAAAATAAATGCTTGTTTTTCTTGTTATTTTTATATCTTGAGTTTTGATGCTCCAATTGATGTGAAATTTTTATGGTAGGATTGTCATGCTATGGATGTACTGGGGTATAAATTTCATGGTCATTGCTTACTATATGCTCAAGTTATTGATTTAACTTGTTTATAGCTTGATAAATAGCTTATAAATAATATATAAATGATAAAATAGAAAATGTTGTTCCATTACCTTAGTATGATGTTTCTCTATCATATTGATTTATAATATGGCCTTGTGTTCACAGAAAATATTGAGTTTTAGGTTTAATTTGCTCTTACATGAATTATTGCAATAGCTAATTGTCTTTTTCATAGAGGTTGATATACTTGTCTAAATGGCTTGAAATTTGGACAGTAGACTTTTGATAGTATTTGTAGACCCCTGTAATTTTGGTAGAATTTATTGAGCATATTTATGGTGTGGTCATATTTCCACCTAATTATCTAAATAAATTAAGAAAATGTATTAAAAGAATTTATTTAGTAATTGACACTATATTTTCTGGTGTTCATTAGTCATGTATGAAATGTTAGTAAAGTTGGTTTTGTCCAATTATATGTTTGCAACATAAGTTAATAATTATTTCTTGCAAATGAAGTTTCTGGACAGATCTGGGAAATTAGCAAAGTTCTTCATGATAATTTGCCTTGTTGTGAAACTTGTTTATACAAAAGTTGTAGATAATTCATGTATCTAGCTGCTGTTAAAATTTGGTATCATTTGGTCAAGTAGTTTTTGAGTTATAGATGTTTAAAGTCAGGTCCCAGATTTGGTTGCTCTCTGTTTGGAGCAGACCAGATTCTGTAGTTTCATCTTTTAGACCTATTAAACTTGGGAATCAGGCTTAGGTGATATTAAATGAATTGTAGATAATTTCATAAGCTTTCCAGAATGTCTTGTTACAAGTCAATTGGAGTTACAGAACTCTAGTTATGTTTGATTTAACCAGCTGCTGTTCTGATCTTCGAAAAATGGCAGATTCTAAATTAAGTTGTTGCTTCACCTTGCTTTGCTATGTTGATTTCTAAAAGTGATATACACCTTGTTAGTGTTAAGTGTGCTTGAGATCTTGTGTGACTTGTGTCATGATCGATATGCTGGTCATCTTCTAAGGATATGCTTAAGTGATAGTTAAGTTAATTAACTCTAGTGCCCATGTGAACTTGGTGTGCTGGTATGAATGTTGTGTTATTGCATTTCTATGTATTCATACATATGCATTGTTGCACCTCATTTAGGTACGCTAGCTGAAAAACGTGAAGGACGTGATGTGGATCCAACCCGAAGATGGAGTTGGTGGATCCATTTCGAAGATAGAAGGATCGGACAAGTGGTAGATTGGAGGTTGCTCGCCAAGTGACTTCATCTGACATACTCTAACTTAAGTCGGATTCCAGGCAAGCCCCGGAGCATTATAAGCCTCCTATATTCAAAGCAATTAATTATGTATATGTTATAAGTATTGTTGCATTAAGTGATAGGAGTTGGTTGGAAACCCTTGCTGCATTATATCATTCCTTGTCCAGATATATGAATCCGTGAATCCTACATAGACTAGGATCGAGTAGATGCTTAGCCCTGCTTTAAGCGGTAGAAGTCAGGTGATTTCCTGTCACCTGCGAGATGTAGGGATATTCATATATGGCACGGTTGGCTATATTGCTATCGTGGAATGGAACCATGTGTTAATAAAAATGAAATGAGACCGGACGGGATGACGATAGTGAAGCAACAAGGCATGGAGGTCTTGGGTGTGGATCTATCCCCGTCTGAGTCGTTTAAGGACCGATTCGCTGTACGTCCTTGAGTCATGTTGAACGCAGTCTAACACTTAGTTGGCCGGATAAGTCGTTCCGACCGCGAAGTCGAGTAGTATGGTTCAGGCCGGGAATCGAATGGTAGGTTGCATCTTGGAGGAGAGAAAGGATGTGCTTGGGGACATTGGCATGAGACCAAGGGGGGTTAGAGTCCCTATCACCTGGCAGAGTGTCACCCTTAGGGACGCGACATCATTCGGACCCGCGATTCCTGAACTGTACGAAAGATGACCTGAGCAGCCCTCGCCAGGCGTGACTCGGTGAGTGTTAGAAATACCCCTCCAGCTGGATAGGAATTCGATTCGAATCGCCGTCGCTCCCGGTTAGTGAGCACTTGACTTGAGCAGCGGCAACGTAGATTCCATTAAATTGAACGGATGGTTAATTGGATAACGATGGAAAGGTTGCCTCAATTTATACCTGCTATGGTTAATATTGTTTGCTCCTAATAAAGTGAGTGCTCTAGTATAGGTTCTAATATAGATGACAGGTCAATGATAATTAACTTGATGCTTAAGCATTAATGATTACTTATCCATAATAAGCTTTTATGCAAAAATGTTGTCAAGCTAGCCCACTTTATATCAGCCTGGCATGATCCTTGGTGTCACTTTATTTCTGGTTTATGACAGGTAAGTCTAGCTGAGTACATTGTCGTACTCAGGGTTTTATCCCCACTTGTTGCAGGTTGTGTTGTATCTTGGCGACTGCAAGAGTTGGTTGGCTCCTGTCGTAGAGGCGGAGTGTGATCAGGGGCATGATCATTCTGATTTACCTTCTCTCTAATGCTTTTGTTGGAAGTCGACCGTAGTACTGGCATATATTTAAATAATAGTGTTGTTATTTTCAACTTATTTTACTTCCGCTACTTTTGAACTTAAGTTTTAATAACTTTGTCGAACTCCGATGTATATTGAATTACTTGTGAAATGGTTGAACATGTGACTTGTCATGTTGAATCACTACGATCTTGGCTGGTATGTTGGTTGGTTTGAAATCCCGTGTGATTTCATTGGACTACCGGAGTTATATGGGCTCAAGTGCGAGAATTTGATCACTTCGGTGATTGTTTTTGTACTTGTGCTCTTATAATTTGGACGGTTCCGTTACAGCTGGTATCGGAGCAAGATTCAACATTAAACTTGTCGCATGTGTATTTAAAACAAAGGTTTTGTTTTATAAAATCAGTTTTATCAACCTATAGCTATATATAGGTTTGTGAAAACTGAATTTTAAACCTAAGTATGCCAGTGGTCAATTTCCTTATGCCCATATAAGGATTATTAGGTGGCTTATATAAGTACTAACTTGGGGGTTTTTTATTTATCCATCTATGCCCAGGCCAAGGTATGTATGTGTGATAACTCTCCCATACTATGCTACCCGGTGTGTCAGATTAGAGGTAGCCTTCATATATGAAATAGTCATATATGTTGCTAGTTTACTTTTATGCAACGTCGCACCTACGCTCAGGTAAGTGTGAGTTGTGAAAGCATGACCGTACAACCCGCGGTCTAGGGGAGAGCTAGTTTTGGTTACTGGATTATTTACATGTTACACACATGTATATATGAAGGTACTTAATTGTGGGTGATTGATGATTCGGGTAGTTTTGGTGCTACATGTATATATACGGGGGTATATGTACATGGGAGTACTTAGAATTTTACTTCTCTGCTTTCATTGTGTGCTATATTGGGAAATGTTGGGCTGCAATGAAACTTTTCTGCAGGTACGCTAACAACGAATGAGTAAGTCGAATGTAGCTATCGACTAGCTATATATCGAGAGAGTGCGTGTTATGCCACCGATATAGAACGTGATTGCCACCTTAGGTTGGCAATCTTGTAAGGACGAATAGGGCAACGCATGCATCATCTTGATTGTTGCTTTATGCATAGCTCTGCTCCTCTCACCCTTATTCTATAGCAAGTAACATGTGATTGATGTGACACTATCTTCCATGTGTGGAGTCAAACAAGAATGCCTTGTTCCATGTTGATTGAATAGGAAATGCTTGAGAAAAATATGTGCTTAGCCTTACTTGAAATGAGTGTGGCTACATGCTTGAACTTAGAGTTATCTTCTAGTTTAGCAAAGTGATGGATATGTTGTTCACCCAAGCGTTCGCAAATGCTTTAGACCTCACTTAAGTAATTATGGATTCTCATGAATGAATTAAATTCATGTTGGTCTAAGGTAACAAAGTTTAGAGCTACTAGGATGATATGTTGGTGTGCTCTCTTGTTAAGTAGAACAAAGGCAAGCTTTGTTTTGCTTGTTGAATGTTGGCTGCTAGAACATTTTCTGTTGTAGTGATGCTTTCGTGGCCATCATGGTGTTTTCTGTAGTTATGAAGAATACCAAAGTTGTAGCTAACTTACTTATTTGGCTTGTCCTTAAATTTCATGACCCTAGGTCTTATGGTTTGAGAGTTATAAATTTTAGAAGTTTGTTGTCAGAATCTGCTCATGTTCAGAACAGATCTGAATGTTTGCTTTATTTGACCTATGTGCTTATGGAATCATGTCTTGGAAATATTATAGGAAGTGTAGTACTTTTCTAAGCTTTCAAAAATGCTAAAGATCACTACTTGTGGTGGTCTAAAATTCTAGTTATGAGCTTGCAAAGTGGAATGACAGAATCTGTCCAAATCTGGGCAGAGATGTCTTCTTTATCTTGTTTGGCCTTGTTAGCTGTAGCATCATATTAATATGATATTAAGAAGGTTATAGAAAACTTAATAAGCTTTACATAAAGTTAAGGCTCAGCCTTGTTGTGTCCCTAGAACTCCAGTTTTGTATTTTTTGAAGTTCTTGTCAGTTTTCTGTCCATATTGGTACAGATCTGAAACATTAGCATCGTTGGCCATGTTAACCTATGATTTAGCTTTTGGTATGAATAAGTAAAGTGTAGTCATCTTCCTGAGCTTTCTAGAAAGTCTAGGATCACCTTTGTGGGATGTCTATAACCTCAATTATGGTTGAAACAAGTAACTACTGCGTGGCTGTCCAGATTCTGAGCACATGCTAAGTTGGCTACCTTAGCTAACGTTTGTTTGGACTAAACTTGTAGTTAGTTCTTGCTTTAGATAAAGCTTGTTAGGGGTGAGCCTAGTTATTAGTAATGATTGTTGTGTGCGAGCTTTTCGCTTGGTAATAGTTGCTTGAGTTCGTTTGTGTCCCTGCTACCGAACGCAAGAAACCTCGAGGACCCCTCGGCGGGGGCGTTTTTGACAAAATGCTCAAAGAGCTGTGTCCCTACCACAAGGGGCCCACAAACCACAACCTCGAAGACTGCCACATGCTCCGTAGGTACTTTGAGGGCATAGGCGTCAAAAAGGACGACAAGAAGGAAGATCCCAAGGGCGACGACAAGGATGGGGGGTTCCCAGAAATCCACGACTGCTTCATGATCTACGGAGGGCCCTCGACCCGCCTCTCGACGCGCCAGCACAAGCAAGAATGGCGAGAGGTTTTCTCCGTCCAGCTGGCGATCCCCCACTTCCTTGACTGGTCCGAGGTGGCCATCACTTTTGACCGTGATGACCATCCCGACTACGTCCCCAATCCAGGGGTCTACCCGCTTGTTGTTGATCCCATCATCGCCAACTCATGCCTCACCAAGGTGCTCATGGATGGTGGTAGCAGCCTCAACATCATCTATGCTCACACCCTCGACCTCCTAGGGATCGGGAGGACTTGCCTCTAACCCAGCGTCGGGGGCTTCCATGGAGTCGTGCCAAGAAAGCGGGCGGAGCCTGTCGGCCGCATCGACCTACCTGTCTGCTTTGGCACTCCCACCAACTTCAGAAAGGAGACCCTCACTTTTTGGAGTGGTCGGATTCCGTGGGACGTACCACACTATCCTTGGGTGCCTGTGCTATGCCCGGTTCATGGCGGTCCCGAACTACACTTACCTCAAGCTCAAGATGCCAGGCCCTAATGGCGTCATAACTATTGGGCCCTCATATGAACATGCCTATGAGTGTGACGTCAAGTGCGTCGAGCACAGAGAAGCCGTCTTGGAGTCGACAACCTTGGCGGCGGACCTCGATGGTCTGGCCAACGAGATCCCTGACCCCAAGCGCCACGTCGGCAGTTTCAAGCCCACGGAAGACGTCAAGCTCGTGCCTCTCGACCCCGTCGATCCAAAGGGAAAGCCGTTGAGCATCAGCGCCACCCTTGATCCCAAATAGGAAGCAGTGCTCGTCGACTTTCTCCGCACAAATATCGACATCTTTGCGTGGAGTCCCTCGGATATGCCAGGCATACCCAGGGAAGTCGCCGAGCACGCCTTGGAGATCCGAGCTGGCTCCAAACCGGTGAAGCAACGCTTGCGCCGCTTCAACGAGGAGAAGCGCAAGGTCATCGATGAGGAGATACACAAACTGTTGGAGGCCAGATTCATCAAGGAGGTTCATCATCCCGAGTGGCTAGCTAATCCTATATTAGTTAAGAAAAGGAGTGGGAAGTGGAGGATGTGCGTAGATTATACCAGTTTAAATAAAGCATGTCCAAAAGTTCCCTTTCCTTTGCCACGTATTGATCAAATCATTGATTCCACTGCGGGGTGTGAAACTCTTTCGTTCTTGGATGCATATTCCGGCTACCACCAGATCAAAATGAAGGAGTCCGACCAGCTCGCAACTTCGTTCATCACCCCATTTGGCATGTATTGCTACGTTACTATGCCCTTCAATCTCTGGAACGCGGGGGCTACGTACCAGCGATGCATGCAACACGTTTTTGGGGAACACATCAGACCAACCGTCGAGGCTTACATCGATGACATCGTTGTCAAAACCAAAAAAAGCCGATAATTTAGTAAACGACCTCGACGTTGCATTCAAGTGCCTCCGGGCAAAGAACATCAAGCTCAATCTCGAGAAATACGTTTTCGGCGTCCCTCGAGGCATGCTTTTAGGGTTCATCGTGTCCAAGCATGGCATCGAGGCCAACCCAGAAAAGATCACTACCATAACCAAGATGGGCCCCATCCGAGATCTGAAGGGCATATAGAGGGTCACAGGCTGCTTGGCAGCACTCAGTCGCATCATTTCGCGCCTCGGTGAGAAAGCACTCCCTCTGTACCGTCTCCTGAAGAAATTAGAACACTTCTCATGGACCCTCGAGGCCGAAGAAGCTCTTGCAAAACTCAAAGCTATGCTCTCTAACTCGCCGATCCTCGTCCCTCCTACCCCAGGGGAGCCGCTCTTACTTTATGTCGCCGCGACCACACAAGTAGTCAGCGCGGTCTTGGTTGTCGAGAGGGCTGAGGAAGCACATACCCTACTCGTCCAGAGGCCAGTCTACTTCATTAGCAAGGTGCTCTCGGAAACTAAGGTACGCTACCCACAGATCCAGAAGCTGTTATATGCCATCGTCTTGACACGGCGCAAACTCCGTCACTACTTCGAGGGCCACCCGGTGACTATGGTTTCTTCTTTCCCCCTAGGAGAGATAGCCCAGAACCGAGAAGCCTCAGGTAGAATAGCCAAGTGGGCGGTAGAGCTCATGGGTGAGACCCTCTCATATGCACCGCGCAAGGCCATCAAATCCCAGGCACTAGTAGATTTCCTAGCGGAGTGGACCGACACTCAACTCCCCCCAATTCAGCTCCAGGCTGAGCTGTGGACCATGTACTTCGATGGGTCGTTGATGAAAACTAGAGCGGGCGCGGGTTTGCTCTTCATCTCACCCCTCGGAGTTCACATGCGCTATATCATCCGGCTTCATTTTCCTGCATCGAATAACGTTGCTGAATACGAGGCACTCATCACAGGCTTGCGAATCGTCATCGAACTAGGGGTTTGACACCTCGATGTTTGAGGTGACTCCCAGCTCGTGATCGATCAGGTCATGAAGAGCTCGAGTTGCCGTGACCCTAAGATGGAAGCCTACTGTGAAGAGGTACGGCACCTTGAGGACAAGTTTTACGGTCTCAAGCTCAACCATATCGCACGCAGGTACAATGAGGCTGCAGATGAACTCGCAAAAATCATGTCCAGCCGAGCTATGGTTCCACCAGACGTTTTCGCAAGAGACCTCCACCAACCATCCGTCGACTTCGGGTCAGAAGGAGGGGTTGACGGGCCGTCACTCGACCCCCAACCTGAGGTGGAAGCCCCCTCGACCAGGGCTGAGGCCATACAGGTGGAAGGCCCGGCCCCACCACCTGACCCTGAGCCTCACTGGCGCATTCCGTACCTCGACCATCTCATTCGAGGGGACCTCCCCTTGAATAAGATCGAGGCTCGACGGGTTGCCCGCAGTGCTAAGTCCTTTGTGATATTTGGCGATAGTAAGGAGCTGTATCGCCGCAGCCCCACTGGTTTCCTCCAACGTTGTATCACAAACGAGGAAGGAAGACGCCTGCTAAATGATCTGCACTCGGGGGCTTGTGGTCACCACGCAGCACCTCGCACCCTCGTCGAAAATGCTTTCCGACAGGGTTTTTATTGGTCGACCGCAGTCTCTGACGCCATCAAGCTAGTACGCTCCTGCAAAGGCTGCCAGTACTATGCTTGTCAAACCCATCTCCCGGCTGATGCCCTGCAAACTATCCCCATCACATGGTCGTTTGCCGTTTGGGGGCTCGACCTTGTTGGACCCTTGAAAAGGACAACCGGTGTAACACCCTAAAATTTTGCAAAGAAGAAAAATAGGAAAATATGATTTTTATATATATTTTTGTGAGCATGCAAATTTAGGATAATAATAATTTTTATAAATTTAAATTTTAATATAAGGGTAGGAACATGATTGAGCATTCATGCTGCTGCATTTGGGATTTTGTAATGAGTGGTTTAAATCAAATTCAATTTGGATTTGAAAATCCTTTGAAAATTGGCTTTGAAAAATTTGAAAAAGAAAAAGAGAAAGGAAATTTTCTTCTTCGGGCCGCATTCTCCCCGCAGCCCAGTGCTCGGCCTGCAGCGGCGGCCCACTTTTTCTTCCCCCGTGCCCGCCTCCGGTTTCTTGGGCCGAGCCCAAGCCGCGGCCAGCCGGCCCGTCTTCGCACGCACGGCCGCGTCTCGCACCGAGCCGCTGACATGCTGGTCCCACCCGTCAGCGTCCGCCTCCCTTTTCTTTCTTCTTCCTCCAGCTCCTTCCAACCACGAGCACCGCCTTCCTCTCTCTCTCCGATTCAGTGAATCGAATCCGCATCAAATCTCCCTCCTTTCCTTGTTTACCGACGCCTACGGGCTATAAAACGAAGCCCCCGCACCCTTCCGCCCTCATTCCATCCCTTTTGGGCTGCCGTAGCCTTCTAGCCTCACCACCGCAAGCACCACCGCCGCCATAGCCGCCATTCCGAGCTAGCCGCCACTTTCCGGCCGTCCTCCGGTCCTATCTTCGCGCGGGGTGAGTTCGCCGTGAGCTTCTCGATCTCCCGGTGTTTTCCCTTCATCATTTGGTGGTCGGAGATGCGTTTTGGCCTTTTTCGATGATGGCGCCACCGTGGGAGCTCGCCGACGGCCGGTAATCGGCCGGAGCACCGCCGGCATCCCTTCTCTCTCTCCCCGATCCAATCTGAATCGTTGAATTTGAATCCAACGGTTGTAATTAGAAGATACCGGTTCATTCGTAATTTTGTAAAAGAGACCCTGAGTTTTTAGTATATCGAACCCGCAGTCCTAAAATGTAAAGCTCAGAGTACGCTTTGATCGGTTGAAAACGTATTTCATTTCGGTAAATGAAAAATACGTTTTCTGATATTTACAGTTTTGCCACTCAACTTGTTTTAGTCGTAGAATCTCCGTTTTAACTCCGATTTGATCCATTCAAATTGCGTTAGATTCATATTTGCGAGCTCTACATGATTATATAATTGTACAGTAGGTTTGGATTAATTTATTTTCAAGTTTTTATTAAAGTATTTATTTTTCTATGGGAAATCTTCGTAAATTCATAACTTTGTCGTTTTAGCTCTGTTTTTCGTGATTTTCGCGTCTGTGTGATCCTAGCAAGTTGTAGATTCATTTTAAAGACTTTTTATTTTGTTTTCCTATTGATGGTGTACTGTTCTAATTATAGTCTTGTTTGTTTATGCATGATTGCCTCTGGATGTGTGTTGTTGTTGTTGTTGATCGAGTATAGACGGTGAGCAATTCATTGGGTATCAAGAGCATTTCTACGAGCAAGATCTTCAGGACCAGTTTGAGCAAGGCAAGTGTAGCATGGGATTATCCTTGTTGTCCTATTCACATTATGCAAATAATATCATTATGCATCTATTCCTTGTTAAGGATGACGTAGTGATTGATCCTACACCTTGATACCTATTACATTGCATTGAGTAGTATGGCTAGTTCTTAAACATGGACTATGATCATGTAAATTGATTAGAGGAATATGCAACAAACATTAAAAGATGATTTTGATTAATGTTTAAAGGGGATTAGAGCATGGGGGTTACTTTTGATGCTCTAATTACTCTCCGTAAGGACTCATCTATGAGCGAAAATCCGGGATTTACAGTACAACTGTGGGGGCTATATGGCTCTGGCTTTAGTCATATAGAAGGACCTTTTCTAGCTTGTTAGAGGTAACCTTTTTGGCGTAAGAATGGCTTGACGAATCGGGTATAGTGCGGCCTCTGTCCTTATGTGTATAGGCTGCGGGTTATTGTGCCATTTGGAAGGGGGCTCTACATCTGTTTGCCGAGTGAATCTAATTGCCCTAACTTGTTAGACGAACCTTCGAAAGACTTCATAGTGTTTACCCTGCCTGCTCACCTTGGTAGTGTTTTGGGAGTAATTAACCCGGGCATATGGGTAACACGACTCACAGTGAAAGTGTACAACCTCTGCAGAGTGTAAAACTGTTATAACAGTCGTGCTCACGGTCACGAGTGGCCTTGGACCCTTATGGAATAGTTGATAATTGTTAATGGTTATGTTTTTGCTATTCAACAATCATTTCACATGGATCATATGTTTATTATTTACATTGAGACATTTTGATGCTATTGATATGCTAAAATTATGCTAACTAAAAGCTACATGCTGATAAACCAATGTTATGCCTTTTGAGCCTCATGAACCCCATGTTACACTTGTTGAGTACGAGATGTACTTACGCTTGTTTATTTTTCTTACTTGGATAAAAATCCCGGATGGGTAACAGATGGTGGTAATAGTGACTACTACGCCTACTTCCCTGAAGATTACTAGACTTGCAGTCAACCAGTCAATGTACCTGTGATTGGAGCTACCACAAGAGTTTATTATTTTTACTTCCGCTACAATTTGTGTTAAGACTGTGTTAAATATCGTGATGTAATAACATTTGCGATGATACTTCTGTTATAAGTTGTTAACTTATGTGTGATTGATCTCCGGGCACACATAAGGGTATGCATTCCATTTGGTCGTTAAATGGGTGTGACAAATTGGTATCGGAGCTCTTGTTGACTGTAGGACACAAGCCTAGCTAGAAATGGTCGATTTAGTATCATGTTTACACTATTTTTATGCTCACTATCTTGCTCTTGTTATTTGATAAATTTTTATGCTTCTTATGTCTCATTCTATTACAAAATTTTGCCTCTATTCTAACTACATCTAAAAATTCTGTAGATGGCCCGTGACCGTAAGACTGCCCGCATCAGCTCTAGAGGATACTACCCACCTCGTGCCCTGCTTGCAACTGAAGAGCCACAAGAGCCAGAACCCCAGGAACAGGAGCAGGCCCCTAAAGCACCAATCCAAGCACCAGCACCTCCCTAGGAAGAGCCCGAGCCTGAAGAAGATCCAGAGATCATCGAGATTGAAGATGATGAAGAGGAAGCTAATGGAGGAGGACAACCCCCGTCTCCACCACATCATGAAGCTCTTGGAGATATGCCACCTCCTCCAATGGGGTGGACTGTGAGGATCTACCACAGGAATGGAGGGAATGCTGTCTCTCATCTTCGCCTTGTGGGGATGCTCACTGCTTACTTCGCTGATTGGCATCCAGCTGTGGAGTACGTCTGCTAGGAGTACACTCATCCATTGGAGGATACATACTGGAAGGCGAGGGCAAGCATCTTTGCATATAAACAAGACAAGGGGCGTATCAGCTGGACAGGATGTTCTCTCACGTGGGTCATCGAGCTACTATAGAGGATAGCATTGAAGATGCTGGTTTTGAAGCATGTATGGGTCTTCGCTATCTTCTCTATAACCTTATGAAGTATGACATTCATCGCTACTTTCCTCGTGCACACCCCGACCTTGGATGGGCTATGACAGATCCAGTGCAGCTAGAGCCACTACCTCGGGTGATGGTGAACCTTGTCTATGATATGATGGATAGGAAGCTACAGTTAGAAGAGATGGTGAAGGCACAAGGGAAGACTATCAAGAGGTGCCAGGCAACTATTGATGAACTCCGAGCAAACCAAGGCATGCCCAAGATTTATGAGACATTAGAGCATGAGCCACTTCCTTAGGAAGTAGGAGTCCTTTATGTAATAAGAACGTTCTTAGTAACGTCAGTTGAGTCAGTCGAGTCTGTCGTGTGGTTTGAACTTTGGTGTGCTAGTTGCTTTATTATTATACTTATGTGTGAGTTGGATCTTTGTTTGAGTGTTGGGACTTGTATGCATGTCTACAAGTTCCATTTTTAAGAATAATAAGTTTAAATAGTCAAGGGAATAATAGTAGGTTGGTACTATCACGTTTCTGTCCTTACTATTTTCTGCTGCAGTCTGCAATGTTTCTGCTATAGTTTAAAAACGGTTTGTGCAATATTTATGAATTTTTTATGAGAGAAACTAGACTTAAGCATCTTTCAAATTCAACTGGAATTACCTTTTTATCTGATCTGGTTCGAGAGATATAATTTTCACAAGTTAAAGTTTCTGCACAGTCTGGAATCTGAAATAGTTTCTGTTACGCCTTATTTTTCATAGACTTAACGACAGAATCTGATCTTGAGGTTTGAATAGAAGTTGTGGATAATTTCATAAGCTTTCCAACCATATAAAGCACGCCTCTTTTGGACTTCTGTAGCTCGAGATATGATTGAAATACTGAACTGTCAATATTGCTACTCGTCCAGAAAACTTTCAGATCTCATTCTTTATCTTATAAGTGGTTGATAACATGAAATTCTTAAAGTTTGCATGTTTATGGGTGGCAGATGGCCGGAAGAGGAAGAGGCAGGGGTCATGGAAACATTCCCCCAAATCCACCACCACCACCGCCACCAACTATTGAGCAACTGTTGGCAGTGCAGACGCAGTTGATGCAACAACTGGTGCAGAATCAGCAAAATCAGCCAGTTGCTGGGGCTTAACCACGTGATAAGCATGGTGAATTTTTGAAGGGTCGTCCCCCAGTGTTCACACATGCTGCTGATCCTTTGGAAGCTGATGAATGGCTTCGTGCTATGGAGAAGCAACTCAATATTGCACAATGTGATGACCGACAGAAGGTGATGTTCGCTTCTGGACAACTTCAGGGAGAAGCTCAGGATTGGTGGGAGTCATATGAGTATGGTCGTCCCGCCAATGCTCCTGCAGTCACCTGGCAGGAGTTTAGAGAGAACTTCAGGGCTTACCATATACCTGAAGGAATGATAGAGTTGAAGGCGGAAGAATTCAGGAACCTGACCCAAGGGTCAATGTCTGTAGCTGAGTACCGTGACAAGTTTGCTCAATTGTCACGATATACTCCACATGAGGTGGCCAATGACAATGATAAGCAGTGTCGCTTCTTGAAGGGATTATATGATGGACTACAGTTGCAGTTGATGTCCAATACCTACCCTAACTTTCAGACGCTTGTGAACCGCGCTATCGTGGTGGATAACAAGCGCAAGGAAATGGATGCTAAGAGAAAAAGGTTACAGGGACAAGCCTCTGGTAGCAACACCCGTCCACGTACTAGCTTTCAACAGACTAATCAACAGAGGCCTCCTTCTAGACAGTGGAATCGTGGTCAGGCCCCTTTCCGTGGACAGTTCCCGCAACGTCCTCCATTCTAGCCGCAGAATAGCAACCAACGTCCTCCGCGGCAGAATGGGAATCAAGCACAGCGTCAGGGTCCTTCCAACAACACTCCCACGAAGACTAGTGCTCCCAGTACTCCCAATAGGTGTTTCTAATGTGGGAAAGAAGGTCACTTGTCCTACAATTGCCCTGAGAAGCCCAACCAGCAGACTCCCCAGAGACAGAGCAGCCACCAGAAGCCAGCACTTAACTCTGAAAGGGTGAATCACTTGTCCCAGGAGACCGCAGTGGAGGAGAAAGAAGTTATGCTTGGTACGTTCGATGTCCACTCTACTCCCGCCACTATTCTTTTTGATTCTGAAGCATCACATTCTTTCATATCACAATCATTTGTTAGAATACATAGAATCCATTTGTGTGCCATGAAGAACCCTATCTTAATAAACTCACCTGGTGGAAGCATGCCAGCATCTTATCGCTGTCTTCCGATTAGTCTCAATTTAAGGGGGGTAGAGTTTATAGTTAGTCCTATAGTATTGAGAACAGCTGGGATTGATCTTATATTGGGAATGGATTGGATGATGCAACAACAAGCAGAGAATCAGTGTAAGGGTAAATCAGTCGTACTGACAACACCAAAGGGTGATAGAATCAAGGTTGAGGTAAAAGTGCAGAAACAGGAGACCGCTACAGTGAACCAGCTCATTGACGGTGCCAACCAGGAAGATCCAGTTGTGGAGGAGTTTCCCGATGTGTTCCCTGAGGAATTGCCAGGTATGCCACCAGACCGTGACATTGAATTTATTATTGAATTATTACCTGGAACTGCACCCATAGCTAAGCGTCCATATAGAATGGGAGTAAATGAATTAGAAGAACTTAAGAAACAAATTAAGGAGTTGCAGGATAAGGGTTTTATTCGTCCTAGTTCTTCACCGTGGGGAGCACCAGTGATTTTTGTGGATAGGAAAGATGGAACTCAAAGGATGTGTGTAGATTATCGGTCTCTCAATGAGGTTACTATCAAGAATAAGTACCCATTGCCTAGAATTGATGACCTGTTTGATCAGTTGAGAGGAGCTTGGTATTCTCCAAGATTGATCTTCGCTCTGGGTATCATCAATTGAAGATTCGTGCCAGGGATATACCAAAGATAGCTTTCACCACACGGTATGGGTTATATGAGTATACAGTGATGTCTTTTGGTTTGACTAACGCCCCTGCATACTTCATGTACTTAATAAATAAGGTGTTCATGGAATATCTGGACAAGTTTGTAGTGGTATTCATTGATGATATTCTAGTATTTTCCAAGACTGAGGAAGAACATGCTGAACATTTGAGGTTGGTCTTGCAAAAGCTCAGAGAACACCAACTATATGCAAAAAGGAGTAAATGTGAGTTTTGGTTGAAGGAAGTTTCTTTTCTAGGTCACATTGTCTCAAATGGAGGAATATCAGTAGATCCTGGCAAGGTGAAAGATGTATTGAACTGGAAGCCACCCATCAATGTAAGTGAGATCCGTAGCTTCTTGGGATTGGCTGGCTATTATAGAAGATTTATAGAGGGGTTTTCAAAGTTTACAAAACCAATGACTGCATTATTGGAGAAGAATGCCAAGTTTGTGTGGTCTGAGAAGTGCCAGGCTAATTTTGAGGAATTAAAGAAAAGATTGACTACTGCACCCGTCTTAGTTTTGCCAGATCTGAATAAACCTTTCTCTATCTATTGTGATGCATCTCGATTGGGTTTGGGATGTGTTCTGATGCAAGAAGGTAGAGTTGTGGCATATGCATCGAGACAGTTGAGGAAGCATGAGTTGAATTACCCTACTCCTGATTTGGAATTAGCTGCAGTGGTTCATGCATTAAAGATATGGAGACATTATTTGATTGGACACAAGAGTGATATATACACTGATCACAAGAGTCTAAAGTATATCTTCACTCAAACAGATCTGAACTTGAGCCAGCGTAGATGGTTGGAGTTGATAAAAGACTATGATCTAGAGGTGCATTATCACCCAGGAAAGGCCAACGTTGTTGCTGATGCTCTTAGTAGGAAAAGCTACGCAAATGAAATACAAGTAATGCCTATGCCAAAAGAATTGTGTGCTGAATGCAAGCATCTGAACTTAGGATTTACTACCCATGCAGTGGAATTAGTACTAGAGCCTACTTTGGAGCAAGAAATCCGCAAGAGTCAGCTGAAAGATGAAAAGTTGAGAGAGATAGCTGAAAACATAGCGAAGGGTAAATCTCTAGGATTTCGTAAGGATGATAATGGTACGCTATGGTTTGAAAAAAGGCTGTGTGTGCCTGAGGATAAGGATATCAGAAGGGCAATTCTGCGTGAAGCTCATGAGTCAGCTTATTCCATACATCCGGGGAGTACTAAGATGTATTTGGATCTGAAAGAGAAATATTGGTGGTATGGTTTAAAGAGAGACGTTGCTGAGTATGTTGCTTTGTGTGACACTTGTCAAAGGGTGAAAGCTGAACATCAGAGACCTGCAGGATTGTTACAGCCTATGCAGATACCCGAGTGGAAATGGGAAGAGGTTGGTATGGACTTTTTAGTTGGGTTGCCACGGACTCAGAGAGGATATGATTCAATTTGGGTGATAGTGGATCGTCTGACTAAGGTTGCACATTTTCTGCCAGTGAGGACTACATATAGCAGTGCGAAGTTGGCAGAGTTGTATATGGAAAGAATAGTGAGTCTACATGGAGTTCCTAAGAAGATTGTGTCTGATCGAGGTACTCAGTTTACATCTCATTATTGGCAAAAGATACATGAATCATTGGGAACTAAACTGAATTTTAGTACAGCTTATCATCCCCAGACAGATGGTCAAACGGAGAGAATTAATCAGATATTGGAAGACATGTTGAGAGCTTGTGCTTTACAATATGGTACTAGCTGGGATAAGAGCTTGCCTTATGCAGAGTTCTCTTATAATAATAGTTATCAGAAGAGTCTTCAAATGGCACAGTTTGAGGCTCTGTATGGACGAAAGTGTAGGACCCCGTTGTTCTAGAATCAGACAGGGGAGAGTCAAGTGTTTGGGCCTGATGTACTAAAGGATGCCGAAAAGAAAGTGAGAATGATTAGAGATAATCTAAAAATAGCACAGTCCCGACAGAAAAGTTATGCTGATACTCGTAGAAGAGAGTTGACTTTTGAGGTAGGGGATTATGTTTACTTGAAGTGTCTCCCATGAGAAGTGTGAAGAGATTTAACATGAAAGGTAAATTGGCACCAAGATATATTGGACCTTTTAAGATTATAGAGAGACGTGGTGAAGTGGCATATCAATTGGAATTACCCGAGAGTTTGGCAGTGTACATGATGTGTTCCATGTGTCTCAACTGAAGAAATGTTTGTGAGTACCAGAGGAACAGATTCCGTTAGAGGAGCTCACTGTTAAGGAGGATCTTACATATGAAGAGTTCCCGGTTAAAATTTTGGAGACTGCTGACAGAGTCACAAGAAGTCGAACAATCAAAATGTGTAAGGTACAGTGGAATCGGTACACAGCAGAAGAGGCTACTTGGGACCGAGAAGAGGATCTGAGAAAAACCTACCCGCAATTGTTTGAGTAAGCATCGGTCGAATCTCAGGACGAGATTCATCTTAAGGGGGTAGAATTGTAACACCCTAAAATTTTAGAAAGAAGAAAAATAGGAAAATATGATTTTTATATATTTTTTGTGAGCATGCAAATTTAGGATAATAATAATTTTTATAAATTTAAAATTTAATATAAGGGTAGGAACATGATTGAGCATTCATGCTGCTGCATTTGGGATTTTGTAATGAGTGGTTTAAATCAAATTCAATTTGGATTTGAAAATCCTTTGAAAATTGGCTTTGAAAAATTTGAAAAAGAAAAAGAGAAAGGAAATTTTCTTCTTTGGGCCGCGTTCTCCCCGCAGCCCAGTGCTCGGCCTGCAACGGCGGCCTACTTTTTCTTCCCCCGCGCCCGCCTCCGTTTTCTTGGGCCGAGCCCAAGCCACGGCCAGCCGGCCCGTCTTCGCGCGCGCGGCCGCGTCCCGCACCGAGCCGCTGACATGCTGGTCCCACCCGTCAGCGTCCGCCTCCCTTTCCTTTCTTCTTCCTCCAGCTCCTTCCAACCGCGAGCACCGCCTTCCTCTCTCCCTCCTTTCCTTGTTTACCGACGCCTACGGGCTATAAAACGAAGCCCCCGCACCCTTCCGCCCTCATTCCATCCCTTTCGGGCTGCCGTAGCCTTCTAGCCTCGCCACCGCAAGCACCACCGCCGCCATAGCTGCCATTCCGAGCTAGCCGCCACTTTCCGGCCGTCCTCCGGTTCTATCTTCGCGCGGGGTGAGTTCGCCGTGAGCTTCTCGATCTCCCGGTGTTTTCCCTTCATCATTTGGTGGTCGGAGATGTGTTTTGGCCTTTTCCGATGATGGCACCGCCGTGGGAGCTCGCCGACGGCCAGGAATCGGCTGGAGCACCGCTGGCATCCCTTCTCTCTCCCCCCGATCCAATCTGGATCGTTGATTTTGAATCCAACGGTTGTAATTAGAAGATACCGGTTCATTTGTAATTTTGTAAAAGAGACCCTGAGTTTTTAGTATATCGAACCCGCGGTCCTAAAACGTAAAGCTCAGAGTACGCTTTGATCGGTTCAAAACGTATTTCGTTTCGGTAAATGAAAAATACGTTTTCTGATATTTACAGTTTTGCCACTCAACTTGTTTTAGTCGTAGAATCTCCGTTTTAACTCCGATTTGATCCATTCAAATTGCGTTAGATTCATATTTGCGAACTCTACGTGATTATAGAATTGTACAGTAGGTTTGGATTAATTTATTTTCGAGTTTTTATTAAAGTATTTATTTTTCTATAGGAAATCTTCGTAAATTCATAACTTTGTCGTTTTAGCTCCGTTTTCATGATCTTCGCGTCTGTGTGATCCTAGCAAGTCGTAGATTCGTTTTAAAGACTTTTTATTTTGTTTTCTTACTGATGGTGTACTGTTCTAATTATAGTCTTATTTGTTTATGTATGATTGCCTCTGGATGTGTGTTGTTGCTGTTGTTGATCGGGTATAGACGGTGAGCAATTCGTTGGGGATCAAGAGCCTTTCTACGAGCAAGATCTTCAGGACCAGTTTGAGCAAGGCAAGTATAGCATGGGATTATCCTTGTTGTCCTATTCACATTATGCAAATAATATCTGTTGATGCAAAAGTAGATCTGCAAACACAAAGGGCTAATACCCGAAATCGATATCCAAAGCGTGCCAGTCGATTTGACCTGTTAATCGATAAGGATGAAGATACGAGCACTTTGGTCCTGACAACAGCGATACGCCCGGAAGTCACAGCCAAGAGGTACTCACGCGAAACTCGAGGATCGTCGAAGATTGCACTGGAGCAATGCAACTCGCTGAATCGATGAGAACTCGTAAAAAGGAAAAATATACGAATTGACGAAGTCGCCGAAAGTAGATGTAAATAAGAGTAAAAGCTGTTTCCTCCGCCGATTAGCCCTTTGTAAGGTCCTAGATGGCTAGAGGGGGGTGAATAGCCTATTTTAAATTCTACAAGAACCACTAAGCAAACTTGTTAGAATAACAAACGGCGTAAAGCGAGTTTTGCTTAGCCAAAGGTTGTGATGCAAGCCTCCTATCCACAAGTCTAGTAGATTAAGATCTCTAGTTCACACAAGAGCTATGTCACTAAGGTTATACTAGAGAACAAGCTAACACTACTAGCAAAGCTACTACTAGAGCTACACAAGATAAAATAGTGAATGTAAATGCAAGAGAGAGGATTGTGATTATTATACCGACGGTGAAGTGAAGATGTTGCCAATCACCAAGATGATATACAATCAATCAACATTGACAACAACACAAAATGAAGACCAATCACCGGGAGACAAGAGACACAATATTTGTTCACCCGGTGTTCACTTGTGCACCGACAAGCTACGTCACCGGTTGTGTCGACCAACACCTAGATGGTTCCCCGGTGTGACTCTCAAGTCACTTGCCCCTCAAGGCACGCCCCGCAAGGCACCGCAAGACACCACTCTCAAGTGAGGTAACTCAATGACACGCGGATTCCACTAGAGTTGCTTTTGGCGTCACGCCGAGGAAAGCACAAGAACCTCTCACAATCAACCGGAGGTGGCCAAGAACAATCACCTTCTCTTGCCAACGCCTCCAACAATCTCCAAGCCGGCTAGGAGCGGTACTCTCCAAGAGTAACAAGAGATCCACCGGCTAAACCACCCACAAGTGCCACTAGATGCCCTCAAGCTATGCAATGCACTTTGGGATCACTCAATCTCACTTTTGATTTGCAATCAAGGAAGAGAGATGAGTGGGAGGAGTAGCTCTAGCTCAAAGGATGCACAAGAGTGTTAGAAATGCCAAGTGACCTCCCCAAGGGCCGGCCAACAAGTATTTATAAGCATCCCAAACAAATAGAGCCGTTACAACTCCACTGACCGTTCTTCGCGGGACGACCGGACGCGCCGGTCGTAACTGACCGGACGCGCTCAACCGCGTCCGGTCGCCCTGCGACGACCACGTGTCCTCCGATTTCAAACGCGACCGTTAGATCCTCCAACGGTCACTGCGTGCCAACGGTCAAACGAGCGACCGGACGCGCTGCTGCAAACGACCGGACGCACCGGTGTGCACAGTACCCGCGCGCGTGAAGACATGACCGGACGCGCTCCTCGCAACGACCGGACGCGACAGTGACCGCGTCCGGTCGGAGTCCAGTAAGCTCCCTTGACGACCGGACGCGTCCGATCGTGTGTGACCGGACGCGCACCGCGTCCGGTCGTCCTTGTGCACCGCGGTTCGCCTGACCGGACGCGCCGGTCCCGCGAGTCACCGGACGCGACAGTGACCGCGTCCGATCGGAGTCCAGTAAGCTCCCTTGACGACCGGACGCGTCCGATCGTGTGTGACCGGACGCGCACCGCGTCCGATCGTCCTTGTGCACCGCGGTTTGCCTGACCGGACGCGCCGGTCCCGCGAGTCACCGGACGCGCCGGTGGCAGACCCTAGCCCGCGCGCCTGACGCTCGCGCTGTACTGACCGGACGCGCCGGTCCCGCGAGTGATCGCGTCCGGTGCAGCGTCCGGTCACCTCTGTGACCGAGTTTGCCTCCGTTTCTTTTCCGACTTCCGGCGCAATGGAAAATAGGCATTTCATTTCTCCGAAATCGCCTGAATCCCGCGCTCGCACGCTCGGCGGGAGGGAGAGAGGAACCCAAACCCCTCTCTTCCCGCAAACGACAGCGCAACCAACGCCACCTTTGCAAATGTGCCAACACCAACAAGTGTACAACTCCATGTGCTTGTGTGTTAGCTTTTTCTCAATCATTTTCAAAGGTTTTCCAGTTAGCTCACTAGGCCCTACATGCAATGCACTTCATGAATTCACCTAGTGGCACCCGTGTGTCGAATAACCGATAAGACTTCCCCTCTTAATAGTTCGGCTATCGATCCTAAACCACTCACACCCTCTATGGTGTCTTGAGTGTAAAACAAAATGGCCCTATGGTTATACCTTTGCCTTGAGCCCATTTTGTTTCTCCAAATGATATGTTCCACTTCATATCATCACATGACCGTCTCGATCCATCGACCTTGATTTCACTTGCTCTTTACCGTTGCATCGGTCCGTCGGCGCCAAGTCTTGCTCAAGCTTCACCATTGCATGGTCCTTCGCTTCGAAGCCTTGACTTGCCCTTCACCTTTATAGCCGGTCCATCGAGCCAAGCCTCATCTTGGTCTTCACCATCTTGGTCACATGAGTCAATGTCATGTCTCATATGCAATGACCACCTTTATCTAAATCATCCACTTAGATACAAAGGTTAGTCCTAGGTTTCATCAATTAGCCAAAACCAAACTAGGGACTTTCAATCTCCCCCTTTTTGGTAATTGATGACAACCCTCACAAAGATGATTTTGATAATAAAAGTTTTGAACTTGTCATACTTGTCCAATCATTTTGCTCATAAGTAAAGTTTGGACAATTATCACAAGCTCGGTTTTGGTAGCATTAGCTCCCCCTACATATGTGCATAGAGTTTGGATTGAAAGCTTTGCACATATGCATGGATAGAAGTGTTGGGAGAGTAATTCTACCAAAATGATGCTAAGGTGTAAGAAATGGACCTTTGAAGCATGATACCAATCGGAGTTGCCTTTTACACCATCCTTAGCATCATGAAGTAACTAGACATCCAACAAAAACTCAAGAACCCCGTGAGATCAACATTATATGTAAAGGTTCTTGGACCACTTGTAAAACTTTAGGTAAGTCTAGATACCACATGTAAAACTATTCCTATGCATGCTAGTAGATCATTTCATCATCCAAGTTCTATACTAGCATTGCACCACACAAGCATGTATATTGGATCTAAATTCATGTGCAATGAGCAAGTCATATGAAAATGCACAAACAAATGCAACAACTTTGTTTATGAGCTTGCTCCCCCTATTTGTGTGCATCAAAAAATTTTATTTACCCCTTTATCATGTTGAATCATCTTTTTCTCTCCCCCTTTGTCAACAACTTACCCAAAAATGGGATCAAATTGTGGAGAGAAAAAAAAGTTCGATGGAGTAGGTTAAAATTCATCAATTTTGGTTCAACCTAGAACACTTGTCAAAGATATTTAATTCGATTTGAACCAAAGACAAGCTTCTTCACACCTCCTAATAAGGGTTATCTTGCCTATGTTGAATTAAACACTTAGCAAATCTTCTAGATTCAACACTAGGCTTGCAAGCTCACAAACATGTCATATGCCACCACTAGATTAAAACAATCAAAGAGGCAATAGTGGTAACATATATCCATCAAATTCATTTGATTTATCATGAATGCTCGTGCATACCACTTATTATGTCTACATGCTCTAGCAAGTCCTTAGCATAGAATGAATGACATGTCAATCAACTTTACCTTGCAATGTCGAAGGAGAGGCATGTCAATAAGTGAGTGGGGTGCATTCAACTCATGTTTGAGAAATCAAGAATGTTCAATTCATTCCTTAGCTTGCAAAACCTCTTTTCATCAAGTGGCTTAGTGAGAATATCGGCAAGTTGATCATCGGTGCCAACACTTTCAATGGCAATATCTCCCTTTTGTTGATGATCTCTAATGAAATGATGTCTTATGTCAATATGCTTTGTTCTTCCATGTTGAACCAGGTTTTGTATCATCTTGATTGCACTCTCATTATCACAAAGCAATGGCACATTCTTAAAGTTGAGACCATAATCCTTCAAAGTTGATTTCATCCATAGCAATTGTGCACAACAACTCCCCGCACTCACATATTCGGCTTCGGCGGTAGAGATTGCCACACTATTTTGTTTCTTTGAGGACCATGACACAAGTGATCTTCCAAGTAATTGACATGTGCCACTTGTGCTCTTTCTATTGATCTTGCAACCCCCATAGTCGGAGTCCGAATATCCAATCAATTCAAACTTTGACCCCTTAGGATACCATAGTCCAACATCTCTTGTTTGCTTCAAGTACCTCAATATTCTCTTTGCGGCCGTGAGATGACTCTCTCTAGGTGAGGCTTGATATCTAGCACACATGCAAACACTAAACATGACATCCGGCCTTGATGCGGTGACATAGAGTAGACTTCCAATCAAAGACCGATATTCCTTTTGATTCACCATATTGCCATCAAGATCACTATCCAAATTGCCATTTGTACCCATTGGAGTTGAAATTGGCTTTGCATCTTGCATTCCAAACTTCTTCAACATGTCCCTTATGTATTTTCCTTGACTCACAAATGTCCCATTCTTCAATTGCTTGACTTGGAGACCAAGGAAGTAGCTAAGTTCACCAATCATAGACATTTCAAACTCTTTGGCCATCATAGCACCAAATTCTTCACAATAAGCTTGATTGGTTGATCCAAAGATGATGTCATCAACATATATTTGCACTATGAATAGATCATTTCCAATCTTCTTGGTGAATAGAGTTGTATCAACCTTGCCCATCTTGAATCCCTTAGAGAGAAGGAAATCCCTTAGCCTCTCATACCATGCTCTAGGTGCTTGCTTTAAGCCATATAAAGCCTTCTTCAACTTGTACACATGGTTGGGTTTCTTGTCATCTTCAAATCCGGGCGGTTGCTCAACGAAGACTAACTCATTGATGATCCCATTGAGAAATGCACTTTTGACATCCATTTGATATAGTTTGATGTTGTGTGCACAAGCATAAGCCAATAGAATCCTTATTGCCTCCAATCTTGCCACGGGAGCATATGTTTCATCATAGTCAAGACCTTCAACTTGAGTGTAACCTTGAGCAACTAGCCTTGCTTTGTTTCTCACTACAATGCCATCTTGATCTTGCTTGTTTTTAAACACCCACTTGGTTCCAATCACATTGTAGTCATTTGGCCTTTCTACCAACTCCCAAACATCATTTCTTGTGAAATTATTAAGCTCTTCTTGCATAGCCATGATCCAATCGGCATCCCTCAAAGCTTCTTCTATCTTCTCACAAAACATAGCCAATCTTGATCTTGTTTGCACACCACTTCTAATATCACCAATAACACTATCAATGGGGTGATCTCTTGCAATATGTTGTGGTTGGAGTACTTGCATTTGATTGCTTGAGCTTGGTTGATCACTTGATGTATCTTGATGAGAAGAACTAGCACCTTGATCTTGCACTTGAGAGTCACTAACTAGCTTGAATGGTGAGTTGAGCACTTGATCTTTATCATCATCTTGAATATCAATTACTTGCTTTGCTCTAATGTCTCCAATGTCCATGTTCTTCATTGCTTCCACTAATAGAGTTCCACCAATATCATCTAGATTTTCTTCTTCATCTTGTGACCCATTGGTTTCATCAAATTGCACATCATGGACTTCTTCTAGAATGCCACTTGAGTTATTCCAAACTCTATAAGCTTTGCTTGTAGTTGAATAACCAAGTAGGAACCCCTCATCACATCTCTTGTCAAACTTCCCCAATCTAGTGCCTTTCTTCAAGATATAGCATTTGCAACCAAAAACCCTAAAATAAGAAATATTGGGCTTTCTTCCATGAAGTAGCTCATATGGGGTCTTCTCTAGCAATGGATGACAATATAGTCTATTGATGTAGTAGCAAGCGGTATTGATTGCTTCATCCCAAAATGATTGACTCACATTGTACTCATGGAGCATTGATCTAGCCATATCAAGCAATGTTCTATTCTTCCTCTCAACTAGGCCATTTGATTGTGGAGTGTACTTGGCCGAGAATTGATGTCCAATACCATAATGATCACAAAGTTCTTCAATTCTTGTATTCTTGAACTCACTTCCATTGTCACTTCTCACTTTCTTGATTCTAATCTCAAACTCATTGTGAACTCTAGTGAGGAATGTCTTGAAGGTGTCAAATACTTCACTTTTGTCACTAAGAAAGAATACCCATGTGAATCTTGTGAAGTCATCCACTATGACAAAGCCATACTTGTTGCCGCCTATGCTTGTATATGTTGTTGGTCCAAATAGATCCATGTGCATCAACTCAAATGCTTTGCATGTGCTCATTGTACTCTTCTTTGGATGTGAGCTTCCAACTTGCTTCCCGGCTTGACATGCACTACAAAGCTTATTCTTCTCAAATTCAACATCTTTCAAACCATTGACAAGATTGTGAGTTGTAAGCTTCTTCAATTGTTTCATACCAACATGACCAAGCCTTCTATGCCAAAGCCAACCCATGCTTGATTTGGAGACTAAGCAAGTTGTCAAAGAAGTTTCTCTAGCATTGAAGTCAACTAGATAGAGATTCTCATATCTAAAGCCCTTGAATGCCACATTTGAACCATCCACACTAATAACTTCCACATCATCAACCCCAAAGATGCATTTGTAGCCTAGATCACATATTTGTGCCACGGATAGAAGATTGAAATCCAAGCTTTCAACTAGTAACACATTGGAGATACTCATGTCATTTGATATTGCAATCTTGCCCAAACCAATAACCTTGCCTTTCTTGTTATTGCCAAATGTGATAGAATCAACACCACTATCATTGTCATTGATTGAGTCAAACATTCTTGATGTACCGGTCATGTGTTGAGTGCACCCACTATCAATAATCCAATGCCTTCCTCCGGCTTTGTAATTGATCTACAAGCAAATCAATGAAGTTTAGGTACCCACTTTTGTTTGGGTCCTTGTAGGTTAGTAACTAAGCTCTTTGGTACCCAAATAGCCTTCTTCTTTGGGCCCACAATTGGTGTACCAACAAACTTAGCTTGCACACCCTTCACACCCTTGGTAAGCACATAGCAAGAATCAAAAGGTATAGCATTAACAAGGTTCTTGCTTTGGTTCTTTTTATTGCAATTATGCTCTAGGTGCCCAACATGCTTGCATCTATTGCAAAACCGACCATTGCCCCTCACAAAGCTAGGCTTTGGAGTTGCAAAGGCCGACTTGCCTTTCTTGGGGGTGTAGCCCAATCCCTCTTTGTTAAGAGAGAACCTTTGGCTACCCAAGCACTTAAGCAAGCGGGCCTCACCACCATAGGCCTTGCCTAGGGCGTGAGTGAGCTCATCCACCTCTCTCTTGAGAGTCTCATTCTCAACCATTAGTGAGGCATCACAAGTGAAACCATTACTAGTAGTGGAGGTAGAGTTAATGGTGGTGGATGAAGAGCTATAAGAAGGGTTAGTATTTGACATGATGATAGGTTCATTAATGGATTCATCAATTATATCACATGTAACACCTATATCACATGATACAACAATCTCCTTCTTTGCTTGTTGCTCAAGTAGCAATGAGTGAGCTTTTTCAAGCTTGGAATGAGCCTTATCAAGATCCTCATGGTCTTCCACTAGACTCTCATGAGTGGTCTTAAGCTCACTAAGGACTTTCTCAAGTATTGCTACTTTCATTGAAAGCTTCTTACACTCTTTGTCCTTGGCAATAGCTATGTCTCTAGTTTGATGCATCAAGTCATATAGTTGTTCTTTAGTTGGTTCATCATCATCATTTTCATTATCATTATCATTATCACTATCATGAGCATATTCCATTTCACTTTCATCATCACTCTCATCATATAATACCTTAGCTTCTTTAGCCATGAAGCATGAAGAGGATGAATCAAATAGTGATGGCTTCTTGTTGATAGCAATGGAAGCAAAAGCCTTGTTGGATGATTCTTCTTCTTCTTCTTCATTATCTTCACTTTCCCAAGTGATCACATAGGCACCATTTTTGCCTTTCTTGAATGTCATCTTGGCCTCTCTCTTCTTCTTCTCAAACTTGTCCTTTTTGTTCTTCTTCTTATCATAAGGACATTCCGCTTGAAGGTGCTCGGTGCTATCACAATTGAAGCACTTTCTTTGTTGCTCATTTCTTTTGAAGTTGTCATTTCTCTTTTTAAAGCCTCTTCTCTTGATGAACATGTGACCCATCTTCTTGACTACAAGAGCAAGTGCCTCATCATCAATTTCAAATTCCCCATCTTCATTGTCATCTTCTTCTTCAATGATGGTAGCTTTGCCCTTGGAGGAGGTGGCCTTGAATGCCACGGTCTTCTTTTTCTTCTCATCTTCCACCTTCTCTTTGTCATCAACATCTTGATCATATTTGTCATAAGTCAATATTTCACCAAGCAAATCATTGGGCTTCATTGCTTCAAGCCCATCTCTTTGCAACATCATGATCAACATCTTGAATCTTCTAGGTAAGCTCAATAAAAACTTGTGACAAAAATCTTGATCTTGAGTCTTGTGCCCTAAGCTCTTGAGATCATTGACTATCACTTGCAATCTATGAAACATTTCAATGATTGTTTCATCATCCCTTTTCTTGAAGTTCTCAAACTCACTCTTGAGCCCATATAGCTTGGCACTTTTCACAACCTTAGTGCCCTCATATGTTTCACTCAACCTTGTCCACACTTCATTTGCCAAATCTAAATCCTTGATGCCCTCAAATACTTTTGTGTCAATACCATTGTAAAGTGTATTGAGAGCCATTCTATTGCATGTTCTATTTGCTCTATCTTCATCGGTGAGATGATCGGGATCAATGATAGCAAAATCATTCTCGGTGACTTGTAATACTCTCTCATGAATAGAACCAAGGTACATTGTCATTTTTCTCTTCCAATGAGCAAAAGAACTAACACCATCAAAGAACGGTGGCTTGCCCCCAACATGATTGAACACAATTTGAGCCATTTTTCACACCGAAGGATGTTAAGCCTTGATTAAAACGGTGACCATGGCTCCGATACCACTTGTAAGGTCCTAGATGGCTAGAGGGGGGGTGAATAGCCTATTTTAAATTCTACAAGAACCACTAAGCAAACTTGTTAGAATAACAAACGGCGTAAAGCGAGTTTTGCTTAGCCAAAGGTTGTGATGCAAGCCTCCTATCCACAAGTCTAGTAGATTAAGATCTCTAGTTCACACAAGAGCTATGTCACTAAGGTTATACTAGAGAACAAGCTAACACTACTAGCAAAGCTACTACTAGAGCTACACAAGATAAAATAGTGAATGTAAATGCAAGAGATAGGATTGTGATTATTATACCGACGGTGAAGTGAAGATGTTGCCAATCACCAAGATGATATACAATCAATCAACATTGACAACAACACAAAATGAAGACCAATCACCGGGAGACAAGAGACACAATATTTGTTCACCCGGTGTTCACTTGTGCACCGACAAGCTACGTCACCGGTTGTGTCGACCAACACCTAGATGGTTCCCCGGTGTGACTCTCAAGTCACTTGCCCCTCAAGGCACGCCCCGCAAGGCACCGCAAGACACCACTCTCAAGTGAGGTAACTCAATGACACGCGGATTCCACTAGAGTTGCTTTTGGCGTCCCGCCGAGGAAAGCACAAGAACCTCTCACAATCAACCGGAGGTGGCCAAGAACAATCACCTTCTCTTGCCAACGCCTCCAACAATCTCCAAGCCAGCTAGGAGCGGTACTCTCCAAGAGTAACAAGAGATCCACCGGCTAAACCACCCACAAGTGCCACTAGATGCCCTCAAGCTATGCAATGCACTTTGGGATCACTCAATCTCACTTTTGATTTGCAATCAAGGAAGAGAGATGAGTGGGAGGAGTAGCTCTAGCTCAAAGGATGCACAAGAGTGTTAGAAATGCCAAGTGACCTCCCCAAGGGCCGGCCAACAAGTATTTATAACCATCCCAAACAAATAGAGCCGTTACAACTCCACTGACCGTTTTTCGCGGGACGACCGGACGCGCCGGTCGTAACTGACCGGACGCACTCAACCGCGTCCGGTCGCCCTGCGACGACCACGTGTCCTCCGATTTCAAACGCGACCGTTAGATCCTCCAACGGTCACTGCGTGCCAACGGTCAAACGAGCGACCGGACGCGCTGCTGCAAACGACCGGACGCACCGGTGTGCACAGTACCCGCGCGCGCGAAGACATGACCGGACGCGCTCCTCGCAACGACCGGACGCGACAGTGACCGCGTCCGGTCGGAGTCTAGTAAGCTCCCTTGACGACCGGACGCGTCCGATTGTGTGTGACCGGACGCGCACCGCGTCCGATCGTCCTTGTGCACCGCGGTTCGCCTGACCGGACGCGCCGGTACCACGAGTCACCGGACGCGCTGGTGGCAGACCCTAGCCCGCGCGCCTGACGCTCGCGCTGTACTGACCGGACGCGCCGGTCCCGCGAGTGATCGCGTCCGGTGCAGCGTCCGGTCACCTCTGTGACCGAGTTTGCCTCCGTTTCTTTTCCGACTTCCGGCGCAATGGAAAATAGGCATTTCATTTCTCCGAAATCGCCTGAATCCCGCGCTCGCACGCTCGGCGGGAGGGAGAGAGGAACCCAAACCCCTCTCTTCCCGCAAACGACAGCGCGACCAATGCCACCTTTGCAAATGTGCCAACACCAACAAGTGTACAACTCCATGTGCTTGTGTGTTAGCTTTTTCTCAATCATTTTCAAAGGTTTTCCAGTTAGCTCACTAGGCCCTACATGCAATGCACTTCATGAATTCACCTAGTGGCACCCGTGTGTCGAATAACTGATAAGACTTCCCCTCTTAATAGTTCGGCTATCGATCCTAAACCACTCACACCCTCTATGGTGTCTTGAGTGTAAAACAAAATGGCCCTATGGTTATACCTTTGCCTTGAGCCCATTTTGTTTCTCCAAATGATATGTTCCACTTCATATCATCACATGACCGTCTCGATCCATCGACCTTGATTTCACTTGCTCTTTACCGTTGCATCGGTCCGTCGGCGCCAAGTCTTGCTCAAGCTTCACCATTGCATGGTCCTTCGCTTCGAAGCCTCGACTTGCCCTTCACCTTTACAGCCGGTCCATCGAGCCAAGCCTCATCTTGGTCTTCACCATCTTGGTCACATGAGTCAATGTCATGTCTCATATGCAATGACCACCTTTATCTAAATCATCCACTTAGATACAAAGGTTAGTCCTAGGTTTCATCAATTAGCCAAAACCAAACTAGGGACTTTCACCCTTCCTGACCATCTTGACACGTGCTAAAAACGATGTCAACACATGCCCCCCAATTTCGGAGTATAAGATACTGATACTCTGAAATTTACTCCAGATAATGCTTGTTGTTACCTATTTTTCTCAACCCATTCTCCAAGCATAACATGATCTGCTACTAAATTTAATCAAATCTAGTTCTAATATCGCACAATTTCTAACTGTTTTTGCTTCAATCCCGATTGAGATACCAAAATAACAAACCATCAGCCAGATCTTATCATAGCCACATCATCATTCTTAAAACTAAAAGATCCTGTGTCAAGATATCTTCCAACTCATGATTACTTGCCATCAAATCTTCTGCATAATTCCTTGATTGTCGTGCGAATAGTTACCATATCCATCTGAACCACCTCGATCCACCCGCGTACGGCATAGAGATAAGTCAAGAATACCCCTACCCCGAATGGCCTATAAATAGATTTCCCCCGGACTGCTCATCTTCTACCTTCAAACTTCAACCTTTGGCATTCTCTTTCCGGTGGCAACCCTAACCAACAACTGCGTGTTCCTTAACCCACCAAAGCTCCTTCCAACGTCAACTTCAAATCTCCAGCTCGTGCCCTTATTCTTCTCGAAGCAATGGCGGTCAACTTCAACGTCCCCGCGGTTCGTTCTTCTCTTATTACCTTTACTTCGATCCTTCTGGTTCCTTGCGAGTTCTTACAGTTGGTATTTTTTCTACTTCTTCCATTCTCTTGATCTTCCAAACTCAGAAACTACACAACACACTGGTTATTCCAACCAACCAACCTCCCTCCATTGCCTAGGTCCAATGGGCGACCCAGATCCAACTGACCTGATCAATGCAGAGGCTAACCGTATTCCCTTCAAAGCTCAAAATTTCTCTTTGAATCTGTGGAAGGATACATTCCGATCTTGGCCCAAACCCACCAAAGGGTGGAAAAATTGGTACTTGAGGGTCAACAGATCGATGCAAGTGTTCTGGGCAGAACGGAAGATAGACCAATGTATCAGGCTATCCATTGCCGATATGCAAAAGAATGAATCCATGATGATAGCTGCCGCTCATTTTTGGTCAGATACCACAAATACCTTTATGTTCGGTCATGGCCCATGCGCCCCCACTCTTGCCGATGTATATATGCTCACCGGCTTGGATATCTCAACTGTCGATGAAGGCCACATTTTTAGCAGAAAAGCTGAGTATAGAGTAAATACACGCAACATCAGCGGCTAGACAGGATACATCCAAGAGTACCAAAAGACTGGTACTGTCAATCAAAGGGAACACGCCATATTCCTAAACATGTGGCTGGAGAAGTTTATCTTCTGTGGTCGATCGGTAGGACCAACCAACGCCTTCCTTCCAGCAGCTGAACTCTTGGCCAATGGTGTCAGATTCCCACTTGGCCGATACCTCCTGAGCTCGATCTACCACCTCCTCCACCAAGTGTCTCAGAAGCTTCTACTTGGTGAACCCATCGGCAATTTGGGAGGCCCGTGGTGGTTCATCAATATGTGGTTAAACGCTCACATGCATAAGCGTCTACAGTGGGATTTCTTTGCCCAAGAATTCCCATGAGAGATCGCCAAAGATTACGTCCTTGGAGACAATGAATCGGCAACACGCCCTCCTCTCAACTTCGGCGAAGCCATAATTGTCCTCCCTGGAACAGAGGCCAATGAAGATCAAATAGGCAGGTTTTTTTAGAATTTCTACCATGGTCTCCCTCGTGATCTCAGGGCTTGGGTACCCTATATTGATGAGGATAACAAGTTCCCTCTTCTTTTCAATTTTGCCGATAGTGATCTGAACCAAGATAATGATCTTATGATGGCTATTATCACCCCTAGAGCAATCCTGGTAAACACATTTGGTAGCGGGAAGAATTCCAATATTACTTATGAATTCTACAATCCATCGGCAGTGTCTCGCCAGCTAGCCTTTGGGCAACTGCCAATCAAGCTATGCTTTGCCGATGTGATTAAGCCCAGAGAAATTATTACAGCTGGAACTGAATGGAGTAGGGTAGTAAGACTTGCTCCTGATGCCGATATTTCAAATGTTGATCTCTCCGCCTAGTCCCCAACGTCTTTCATCACAGAGTCATATAAGCAATGGTGGCAAGAGTGGAAAGAACAGTTGTTTTCAACATCCGTTCACACATATCGGCACATGATCGATCCCGACTATGTTGTACCTGACGATGCAGTAAGTTCCTTTTAACTTTTGTCTCTCTCCCCCCTTTTATATATATATCGGTAGCTAATCTTTCCTGTAACAGGCCGATGATCCAGTCCCATCAATAAGCAAGAGTGGAAGACCCTTCAACCTCCACCCTATTTCTCCAATCTCAATAATCGGCTACAACGCCCCTACCTTAGACGCCTTAACCTTCCAGAGGACTCGTGCCAAAACTATCACCTCCAGACCAAGACTGGCAACATCCAGGGCCACTCCAATGGCTGCTGCTTCAAGCCTAATTAAGGCTTTTAAGGTAATAACCTTGCTTACTTTGTTTTCTGCCGATACACACTATATTAACATATAACTATCAGGGTGTAAGAGCTGCAGCTGGATCGTCATCGGCAACTCTTCCAACATCAAGCACCATGACCTCTACCCATCCTTCAGAGGTATTCTTTTATTTTTACATTTTTCCTGTTAAATATCCGATCTTATACCCGTTTTTGCAGCAACAAATGGGCACATCGGCAAGCACACCAAGCACACAAGCTCCCCAATCAACAAATGCCGATGCCCCCCAGCCAATTGTCGCTGAGACCCAAACAAAGCGCAAAGCTTTAACCGATGCTGAAGCTCAACAAAAGCGACAGAAATCTACACCAGCCCCTGCGTCCGCTCCAACACCTGTCAGTCAACCAACTGATATAATTGAATAAGCTGCTCCTCCTGCACAAAATATACCATCGGTCATTATACCCCAAGGGCCAACTACTGATGAGGTCGTAGAAGACATTCCATCGGCATCCTCTTCAAGCCGCTCCCTCAAGCCAGGCTCAAGAAATTGCCTCGAAGCAGGTAAACCGATTAACTGCTTGGTTTATAATATCCCCAGATACCACAGATAGGATTTCTAACTCTCTTTACTTCACAGGAACAAGATTCTCCCGATAGCTTGTTTTCTTTTGCTATCGATGTCTCCGATGATGACGGAGAAGAGGCGAGTTCTTCCCTGGCATTGGGAACAATATCGGCAGATACCTATGGCCAACTAGAAGCTCTTCTGAATCTGCTGCAACAAGATACTGCTCAACTAGTGATCGATTCAGACCCTGCAAAGACTATCTTTAAAATGATCCGCGACCAAGTCCCTGCCGATGTTGAAGAAACCATCTTCCCAGCAGTTCATCTAGAGAGTAGACAACTTCAATATCAAAGGGCTGTTCATCGTATTGCCGACAGAGCAGCTCAGGCTCAACTTAAGGAAGAAATGCTGCAGCTGAAGCAAACTGCCGATGAGAAGCACAAAAGCATCAGCAACTTGCAAGCCTCCGGTACTGATCTTAAGCAGAAAATCCTAGATCTATCGGCAAAAAGGGCAGCTCTGCTAGCTGAACTGGAAAAGGTTGAAGCAGCCCTGACTCAAGCCAAGCAAGAAGAAGACCAGCTTCCTGATGCTATCAAGACCCTTCAGCAGGAACGAGATGCCCAAGCTCGCAAGGCCTTGGCCTTCAAAAAGAAACTCAAACCTGTGGAAGGAACTGCCAATGAAGATGCCAAAGAATTGAAAGAAGCTGATGAAATTCGCCTGCGTGCGATATCAGCTATCCAAACTTTGTTAAATTAGCGCATCGGCAACAACACATTGATACTTTGTTTTAACTCTAGCCGATAGGATTGTTATCGGCAATTACACTTTTATGCATCTATCCAGATACTAGGGTAATATTTCTTTAAGTATTTTCCATTTAATGCTTTGGGAAATACAACTCCTTCGAGAGTTTCGAGAATATATGCATTACCAAGAACAGATTGATTTATCTGATATGGACCTTCCCAATTAGGTGACCATTTGCCAAACTTAGAACTTTTAGTCCCAATCGGTAAAATCAACTTCCAAACCAATTCTCCATCGACAAATTCCTTTACCTTCACCTTCTTGTCATACCATCTAGCTACCCTTTTCTTATTCTCCTCAATGCTAACCAAAGCTTTTAACCGATGACCTGTTACATCTTCCAACTCATCTTTCATAAGGATATCATAATCATCGGCTGTCAATTGATCTTGAAAGCGTATTCGCCTAGAACCAGTTTTAACCTCCCAAGGTAATACTGCATCGTGTCCATACACCAACTGATAAGGTGTTACCTTGGTTGCACCATGACACGCCATCCGATATGACCACAAAGCTTCATTTAATACTGTATGCCACTTCTTAGGATACTCTTTAATCTTGCGCTTAATGAGCTTGATAATTCCTTTATTAGATGTCTCAGCCTGACCATTAGCCTGGGCATAATACGGTGAAGAATTCAAAACTTTAATCCCCATACCTATAGCAAACTCATCAAATTCACCTGACGTAAACATAGTACCCTGATCGGTAGTGATGGTTTGAGGGATGCCAAATCGGTAGACAATATGCTCCTTCACAAAATCAATCATATTAGCCGATGTCACCTTTTTCAAAGGAATTACTTCAACCCACTTTGTGAAATAATCGGTAGCAACCAGAATAAATTTATGCCCTTTACTCGATGGTGGATAAATCTGACCGATGAGATCAATAGCCCAACCCCGGAACGGCCAAGGCTTAATTATGGGGTTCATAGCCGATGCGGGTGCCCTCTGAATATTACCAAATTTCTGACATTCCTGACATCCTTTAAAATATTTAAAACAATCCTCAAGAATAGTCGGCCAATAATATCCATTCCTTCTGATCATCTATTTCATCTTGAAAGCTGACTGATGAGCCCCACATACTCCTTCATGAATTTCACCCATCAGGCCTTTTGATTCCTCTATGCTAACACACCTGAGTAAAACTCCATCTATGGTACGGTAATACAATTCATCATCGAGGAGCACATACTTGGTAGCTTGGAACCTTATAAGTCTTTCAACCTTTTTAGATGGATTCTTTAAATAATCAATAATTTCCTTTCTCCAGTCATCGGTATCAACTGCTAATATTAATACTTCTTGAACAGGTTGATATCCTGAAGCATGATGAGCCAATCAATTAGCCTCTTCATTATGCATCTGAGAAACATGTTCCAGATGAAAATTCCTGAACCCTTTTAACAACTCCAAACACTTTTCATGATATGAAATTAGAATTTCACTTCGGCATTCATAAATCCCAGTCAACTGATTTATAACTAGCATAGAATCACTAAAGACTTCAACAGCATCAGCATGTACTTCCTTAAGCAATTCTAACCCTTTTATCAGGGCTTGGTACTCAGCTTGATTGTTTGTCGATGTAGCAACAATCGACAATGAGAACTCATACTTCTTCCCTTGAGGGGAAATTAACACGATACCGATGCCTGCCCCTTCACCACAAGTAGACCCATCAAAGAAAAGTGTCCAAGGAGCAATTTCCAGAGAATCCACCGTGTTCCAATGTTGAGTAACGAAATCGGCCATAACCTGTCCTTTAACTGCCTTAGCCGATTCATAACATAGGTCAAATTCTGATAATGCTAAAATCCATTTACCAATCCTACCATTCAGTATCGGCATTGACAGCATATACTTGACCACGTCATCTTTGCATATGACAGTACATTCAGCCGATAGTAAATAATGCCTCAGCTTAATACAAGAAAAGTATAAACATAGACATAATTTCTCAATGGACGAATACCTGGTTTCAGCATCTATTAACCGTCTGCTCAAATAATAGATAACACGTTCCTTCCCTTCAAATTCTTGAATAAGAGCTGAACCGATAACAGTATCCTCAGTTGATAAATACAATCTGAAAGGTTTTCCATGTTGAGGTGGAACTAACACTGGAGGATTTGTTAAGTAACTCTTAATTTTATCTAAGGCTAATTGTTGTTCATCTCCCCATTTAAATTCCTGATCGGCTTTCAATTTCAATAATGGACTAAAGGCCTTGATCTTACCCGACAGATTAGATATGAATCTTCTGATGAAATTGATCTTACCGATCAAAGATTGTAATTCAGTTTTATCGGCATGAGCAACAACCTTGTTGATCACCTCAATAGATTTCCTACTAATTTCAATGCCCCGCTGATGCACCATAAAACCCAAGAATTGTCCTGCCGATACACCAAATGCACATTTATTAGGATTCATCTTTAATCCATGCTTTCTTGTGCACTCCAATATCTTCCGTAGATCGGTTAGATGCTTTGTGATGTCTCCAGACTTAATCACTATGTCATCAATGTAGATTTCTACCAACGTGCCGATATATTCATAGAAAATAAAGTTCATAGCTCTTTGATAAGTAGCACCGGCATTTTTCAAACCAAATGTCATAACTATCCACTCAAATAATCCCACATGACCTGGACATCTAAAAGCAGTCTTGGAAATATCTTCTTCAGCCATGAATATTTGATTATAACCCGCATAACCATCCATGAAACTGATAATCTGATGCCCTGCTGCAGCATCAATCAATAAATCAGCAATCGGCATTGGGTAGCCATCCATCAGTGTGGCTTTATTGAGATTCCTGAAATCAATACAAACATGAAGTTTCCCATTTTTCTTGTATACAGGAACCACATTAAAAATCCACTCTGCATATCGACACTGCCGAATAAACTTTGCCTCAATTAATTTAGTTATTTCGGCCTTAATATCAGGAAGTATATTAGGATTGCACCGGCGTGCCGGCTGCTGATGTGGCCGAAATCCAGATTTAATAGGCAACCGATGTTCAACTATAGATCGGTCTAATCTAGGCATTTCAGTATAATCCCAAGCAAAACAATCTTTATATTCCTTTAACAAATCAACTAGTTGTTGTTTACACTTGGAATTTAACTTAGAACTAATAAAAGTAGGCCTTGGCCTATCGCCTTCACCAATATCTACTTCTATTAAATCATCTGTCGATGTAAATCCTTGACCTAATTTTCCATCATCGGCAAACCTATCTATTAAAACTCTTCTTCAGAACCGACTGCTTGGATCGGTAGAATTTCGTAATCGGCAACCTTGAGGAACTCTTTTTCCCAAGCTTCTCCTGATATACACCTGGTTCTCTCATAAGTGTCTGATTCTGCCGATGCGATGATATAAGAAGAATCACTAGGAACAACTTCAATTTTATCTCCAATCCATTGTACAAGACACTGATGCATTGTAGAAGGAACACAACAATTAGCATGAATCCAATCCCTTCCTAAAAGCAGATTATATGCACCCTTGCCATTAATAACAAAGAAAGTTGTCGGTAAGGTTTTACTGCCGATGGTCAATTCAACACACACTGTCCCTTTAGCTGGTGATACATTGCCTTCAAAATCCTTTAGCATCATATCAGTCTTAGTTAAGTCTTGATCTCCCTTACCAAGCTTCTGATACATCACATAAGGCACAATATTAATTGCAGCTCCTCCATCAATAAGTATCTTAGATACAGGCTGCCCATCAACTCTGCCTTTTACAAACAAAGCCTTGAGATGTTGTCTCTCATCATCGGTAGGCTTCTCAAAAACAGCCATCATTGGATCTAGCGTTAATTGAGCTATTTGGTCAGAGAAAACAGCTTCTTCTTCGTTATCAGAGAAAGCCAAAAATTCCATCGACAACATAAACACCATATTGACATCTGCCGATAGGCCTTTATTTTTGTGCCTTATCTGCCACTGCTGATTACCAGATCTCTCATTGGAGAAACTTTCTTCTTGGTATAAGTCTTTTTGACGCTCTCGCTGCATTTTCCTCTTCTGTGTCTTTGTCAAACCCTCTGGACACCATTGAGAAAGTTTAGTTTTCCACACTGGCTGATAAGTCCTGGTTGTCTCCACATGATGTATATTAGGATCCCTGTAAAATATTTCTTCATCAGGAACTCTTGCATTTGCCATCTCTTCAAGTTCCTCTTGGTTTCTCAGAAAATATGCAACGCGTTTACCAAGCCTTTCATGTACACTGAGCCTGCCCCCCAGCTGATCATATACTGATGCTTTCCTTCTGATCGGCTCATTAATGGACAAACCTTGATTACCAGATTGAAACCTCCTTACAGGACGATTAACTCCATAATAACCATTGCACTCTGGGCAATCTTCAACAGTAGGTAACTTAATACTTTCTTCCCAACAATGAATAAAAAATGGACACCTCCAATGATCCTTATGCCGATTCCACCCTTCTTGGCATCTTTCCTCTTGCTGTTGTCGATACAAGTCCCTTCGTTGACGCCAGCCTTCCTATTGTCTTTGATGAGTAATCACAATGCCAGATCGAGGAGGCTTTTCAGAACTGCCACTTTCTGTCAATAGCCCCTTGCCTTTTGCATCATCGGTAGTTATCCGATGTTGGGGATCTACTGATGCATTCTTTTCAGCAGCTTCCGATGTCAACACCATAATTTTACCTTCAGCATCCAACATATTTGCTGGAAAAGGATGCTGATCAATTTTCATCGGCTTCTGAATTTTGGAATTGCCAAATTTTATTCTCCCAGACTCAATAGCTAACTGTAACTGTTGTCTAAATACTTTGCACTCATTTGTACTGTGTGAAGTTGCATTATGCCATTTGCAATACAACATTTTCTTCAACTCTTCTGACAATGGGATCACATGATTAGGTGACAACTTAATCTGTCCCTCTTGAAGCAAAATATCAAATATCTTATCAGCTTTGGTGACGTCAAAAGTAAACTTTTCTGGCTCTTTGTGACCAAAGGGACAAGATATCGGCTTTTTATTCTTAACCCACTCAGCCAAACCGATAACTGGTTCTTCATTTGAATCAGAATCTTCTACCTCTTCAACAAATGAAACTTTCTTGTTCTAATTTCTTTTAGGTTCAAAAACCCTAGTGTCTTGATCAGAAATCCTTTGCACTAAATGACTTAGGCTTTCGAACTCCTGAGAAGCATATATGTCCTTAAGATGTGGCAACAATCCCTGAAAGGCCAAATCGGCAAGTTACCGATCATCCAACACCAGGCTATAACATTTGTTCTTTACATCTCGTAGCCTTTGCACAAAGCCTTCCACCGATTCATCATTGCGCTGTCTCATCTTTACCAAATCGGTAAGCTTCTTTTCATGAACTCCAGCAAAGAAATATTTATGAAATTGCTTTTCCAGATCAGCCCAAGTAATAATAGAATTTGCCGATAGTGAAATAAACCATGTAAATGCTGATCCAGATAGAGATGATGAAAACAAACGAACTCTCAATTCATCTCTACTAGCTGCCTCTCCACATTGAATAATAAAACGATTAACATGCTCCATAGTTGATGTATCATCTTGCCCAGAGAACTTAGTGAAATCTGGCACCTTGTACCGATTTGGGAGAGGGATTAAATCGTATGCCGGAGGATATGGAGTCCGATAAGAATAGGTATTAACTTTGGGCTTGATCCCAAACTGATCCTTCATAATTTCTGCTATTTTATCGGCCCAAAAAGCATCAACATCTTGTTGATGATATGGTTGAATTTCCACCGGAGGTACTTGCTGATACCCTTCTGCATACCTTTGTGGCCCACGATCTCCAGCAATTGGCATATTTGCCACTATTTGTGGTCCATTAACCTGCTGGAAAGGATTCATCGGCTGAGCCGCCGATGCTTGATTCTGAAAACCAGCATGCATGTGACCTTGATGAATACCTGTGGCTTGCTGATTTGGCTGAACTATATGTTGAGTGGGAAACTGCCCTGACCAATTATTATTAGTATTCATTGGTACAAAATTTGCCGATGGCTGGTAGCTTGTTGGCATTGCTGGATAATTACATCCAACTTGAGGTATAACCTAGACTCCATGTTGACTTGCGATAGGAGCCTTCTGCTGCATCGGTAATAAATTTGCCGATGGACTTGAACTAGATGTTTGACCCAAAGACACCTAGAAACCTCCTAGAGTTGGTTGTACAGTAGTTGCTGTAGTATATTGAGGCACTTGAGCTATCGGCGAACCAGCCGATGGCATAGGAGCTTTTCTCGCTGCGTCAAACACTTGAGATAATCCGTGGTTGAAAGCAGATGGCTCTGGAGGCATACCATATCCCCACCAATTAGCACGAGTCTGATTATTCTGTGGTACAGGACCTGATAAAGCCGATGCTGATAGATCTGTATTAAGCTGAACTCGTCCTGATAATACTGAATCCGGACGCATCGGTGTAGACTGTACGTTAGATAAACCTGCTAATACTGGAGGAGAAGAAATCTCTGTACCCACAACGGCTGGGGGAGCCGATGGAGCAATAGCAGATGCTGATTTTGGTTGATGATAAGCAGACCCAACGTAATGAGGTGACGCTTGCCCTTCTTTGAAAGTTCGAATCACAGCATTATGAACAGTATTGGACAGCACATTGGAGTGATTAATTAAAGCATGATTCACTGCAGAATTAACCATCTCTTGAAGTTTACCCGGATTAGAATCAAAGGTAACTTGCCGAGGCAACGGCAAGTCTTGCTTCTGGATGACTTGTCCACTTTTGTTCAAGCTGAATGACTTCAAGCAGAGCTGTCTGTATTCTTCTATAGCCCTCTCCATAGCCTGCTTCTGATCTTCCTTAAGATTTTCTTCTGTTACCGCGATGATGTTCCCCGCATCGATCTCAGGATTAAGCATATTGACTAGATCTGTCCCACCGGGCCTGCCAAAAGATGTGTTGATGCAAAAGTAGATCTGCAAACACAAAGGGCTAATACCCGAAATCGATATTCAAAGCGTGCTAGTCGATTTGACCTGTTAATCGACAAGGATGAAGATACGAGCACTTTGGTCCTGACAACAGCGATACGCTCGGAAGTCACGGCCAAGAGGTACTCACGCGAAACTCGAGGATCGTCGAAGATTGCACTGGAGCAATGCAACTTGCCGAATCGATGAGAACTCGTAAAAAGGAAAAATATGCGAATTGACGAAGTCGCCGAAAGTAGATGTAAATAAGAGTAAAAGCTGTTTTTGATATATTGATTGATTGATTCTTACATTGCCCTTCACAATATATTTATATCCTGATCTACAGAAACATAACCAAATACGACTAGGATACTAAATCCAAACCTAAGGAAACACACGACTTTGATACAACCCAAACTCTAATAAATGTATACAAGAAAATTAACTCCTTTTTATTCCATAGTCCGCTTCAATCACGATGGCACTCTCATCGACCTTCTCCATCGGCACACTCCCTGTTCTATCGGTAGCAACCTTCAAGTCTTTTCCATCGGCACACTCCCTGTTTCATCGGCAGCGGTTGTTGGGCATTCTTAACGTCATTACCAAAAGTAGACTTAGTTTTCTAATTCTGATAACGGCGCCAAAAATGCCGAACCTATCCCTCATGCCACTTAAGCCAAGTTGTCATCCCCAACATGACATGAGAGACGCGGTATTGAAATATGCAACTACTCTTCTAAATAAATAATAAATAAGATCTGCAAGCGCACAGATTAATACCGATGTAGCATTTTAACCGGGAAGTATTCCAGGTATCGTTATTTATATTTTTACCACTGGAAAGGGATTACTAACATCAATGTTGATTATGGAATGGAATATAGGAATGAGTATCAATCATTGCATGTATAAGTGAGAGCATTCATCTATCTCTTGCATACAGGGGTAAGTGTCACATAAAATATAGATAAAGTATGAATGGTGACAAAGATAATTAATCTGATCAGCTAGCCACATATAATAATGATAAGCACCTCAACAGATATTCTAGCAAGTCATTAGCATGGTATTAGGACGAACTACAAGGATATTTCCTAAGTTATTCTTAACTATAAAGTCTAGCATATCATAGTTAGTGCAAGTACACTTGGCAATCATTGCGAGAAAGGACTACGCCCATGCATAGTGATATAATCAAGGAAGATGAGAAACATAGCAATCACTCCCCCGTAATAATGTTGCTCTGCCTGCCTTACACACGGGAGGGGGACTATATAAGAACCAACGAAGCTGTCACCATTGCGGACCACCCCACGATCCGGCATATAAGGTGCAATCGCAGATAAATATGGTCTAAGCACCACGCCTATACAATATTTATCATTTACCCATGGATCCGATGGATAAACGCTATACGATCCTAAACATGTATATAATTCCAATCCAACTAAGCCAAGCGTATAACTATGATAAACTAAGAACAATATAATCGCAAACATAAACAAGTAGAGCATAGTCATAATCAATATATTGAAATAGAACAAAGTTGTATTCATAATATTGAAGAACAAAGATGAACAATGAAGAACAGTGAAGGAATTACCAAGAATCCTCTTGACAGATCCGGAAACCAATCGAAGATTGACTCCTTCTAGTTCTAATCCTATGTAGCTATGCTATACTAGAGATCTAGTTGATGTGGTGGCTCTAGGGCTTGATCAGAGACTCTCCTCCTGAGATTAGGGTTTGAAGAATTGAGAATGAGGGAGTGCCTCCGCCAGGGGCCAGGGGTCCTGCTTATATAGCCCCCTCAAGTGAACGTGGGCCGTCGGATCAAACCGACATTAATCGCACGGTTTTCCTTGATCCCTTAGGTCGGTGGAGCATAATCCGCGAGACGGGGCCTGATTGGCTCTCAGGCCAGGGCGGGCGCCCTAGGGAGCAGGGCGGGCGCCCTGCCTCCGGGCCCGTTCGGCCTCCCGTTCGATCTCGTGGCTTCTGGAGTCTTCTAGATGATAGAAAATCGGTCAACACGTTATTATCTCTATGTAAACCCGACGTGTGGGCCTTTCCTCCGTATTTTCTGATAACCCCCTGCAGAAACAGACAAACACCAAAACTTATGGAATTCTGTCAGATAAAACCCTAAGTCTAGGTGTTGGTTGCATTTGGATCCTTTTCTTTATTTATTTGATAACTATATTTGGTACTTAAGGACCGTCAACAAACTCCCCCAAGCTTACCTCTTGCTCGTCCCTGAGCAAGGATAGACACATTATGGATCAGAAGTTGCTGCAACGCCTTTGAACATTGACGGTACATATGCTTTCAAATAAGGTCTCATCCCTGACTTAGAGTAAATTGTCAAGACTTAAAACTTACTCATTTTACCTTTCACCATGGGGCTTGCAACCGTCACCTGCATCTTGAGTGTTAAAAGATAGAACGGTCTAGTCAAACGCCATGTCTCTTATTCTTGATCAGCTATAGCTCTGGAGTTTTTTTTGCAGATTTTCAAATAAAACTCAGAGATTCCTTGTATGACTTTCTCGGGACTCTCTTTTGTGGTATTTCTGGATCCTTACCAAGGCAGTAATGGTATATGCCTTCTCTCTCAAAGTATGTGGTATTTATGGTATAAGGCATAGTGACATTGCCTTCTCTCTCACCCTACTCTAATAAGGCTTTGATATCTGGAGCTCATAGGTGGGAGATACAGTATACATACTCATAGAACATTTATTGCATAGTCAAACTATGGATCCAGAGAAACAAGTCAATAAGTCAAATCAAGATGTGCATGTGTGGTGAATGAGTGGTGTATGATGATGATGGTGATAACAAAAGTCTAATGCTCTTTTTGAGGGAATACATACCTTTCTTGCTTTTTAAAACTTTTGAGGGGAATGAGATGCTCTATTTTTTTTCTTTTTTTCTCTCTCAGGTGGGTATTGTACCCCTAATTCTACTGTCGGACACTTGTCCATTTTTACCTCTAGTCTCACTTTTTCTTTCTTCGAGGTTCCGAGCACTTGCTCCTTTTTATTTCCTCGTTTTTTAGAGCAATCTCCCTCTTTTGAAAATATAGCAAGTGGTAGTAGAAATGACTTGAGCATTAACTTCACAGGGAATAACAGGAATGAGATAATGTTTTTGGCTATTCTCTCCCGGGTCAGGAGTAGAATAATTTTGGGTGAATCTGGAGATGGAAATGAGTGGATATATGTGCGTACTTCCGGAGTAGAAGCAGCATGTATGAGTGAACGTGCAAGTGAATCTTGATTTTAACCACATGACAAGTTCCTAAGGGTCTACACAGCTTGACCACACTCAATGCCCATAAGCAGTAAGTAGTAAAAGTGCGGCTCTTAATCTAACAAGCATGTATATATGGCTGTGGTAGGAATTTAAACTCTCATCATACAGGAACTCATCATGCAACATTTTAAAGATTTTTAAAGATAAAATTCTCCAGAATTCTAGCATCTCTAGGAACAGATAAATAGCAGCTCAACCTTCCCATATCATATCCGCTAACAACTTAGACTTCAGATCAAGTTCTCTTCCCACTAGTTCAGGTTTAGAGCCAGTTTTAAATTATAACAGTTATGTCTAAACTAGAGAGAGAACAAATTTGAAAATTAGGCAGAGCAACTATTCATCATATCCATGCTAGAGTTTTATTTTCAAGATTCAGTTTAGCATAGCTACTTTATTTATTTATTAAACTAAGCAAATATATATAAACACAAAATATTTATTTGGATTTTCATGATTATGCATCTTTTTATTTTAATAAAGCATAGGTATAAATGTAGATAAAAATACTTATCGGGATAAATGGGGGTGCTCTCCCCCAAGCTGGATCTTGACGTAATTTCTTCTGATGTAGCTAGCAGGTGCAGAGGTGTATTTGAATGTCGGCAGCACCCTGACAGCGATTAGGATGTCCTCCATCTGCTAGTCTTCCTGAATTCTGTGGAGCTCAAATAGACAACAAAGCTTCGTGGAACTTGATTAAGCGTTAGCATAAATATCTAGCCTTTATCATGTTTGAGCTTCCTTGATAAATGTCACTCTCTATTTTTATTTTCATTTTTATAGAACAGAAAAAATATATATTATTTTTTTTATGCCACCACAGTGAATGTACTTATGGATTTTATGCCACTCGCACACTCACATGGGGCTTACTGTTTTTAACTTTTTTTTAAAGACAGAATGAACATGATTAACTGAGCAATAATTAAAGGGAAAATGATAACTACCAAGTTTACCTCTTGGCACGGCGTTCGGTGTTTTTAAGTCCTCCGAACAGGACTTCTTTTCTTCTTAGTTGTCCTGGGATTTGGGTGGCGTAGACGGTGGTTCCGGCAGCGCCTCCTCTTCTTGTGTAACTGTCTTCACTTTCCATACCCGACTTGGTGCTTCGGTCTCCTGTTGTGTATCCTCGGGCCTTATGACCTCTCCTTCATAGTCTGCCCATACGTCCTTGATGGTTTGCCTCCTTTGGTTACGGTTACGTCGCCTTCTTCTTGTCCTGACCTGCTTAGAATCTTCAACTATATAGTTAGGGTCATTAAAGTAGCGGCGTACCTTCTCAGAGGGGAAATGCATATGGACTTCTCCGGTTCCAATGTAGATGATTGCTTTGACGGTGCCTAGGAACGGTCTTCCTAGGATGATGGGTGGATCGTACTCGTTGTCTCCCATGTCAATGACCTAAAAGTCTGTATGGACAAAATGATCGTTAATTTTAACAGGGACATCGGTTACTATACCTTCGACCTTTCGGGATGTCTGATCTGCCATCTGGAGCTGAGTGTATGTTGGTTTTAAGGGCATGGTCCCGTACAAGAGCTGATAGGTGACTGTGGCCATTATGTTGACGCCTGATCCAGTGTCGCAGAGCGCCTTCTAAAAGGAGTATCCATTGATTGAGCACTCAATGCTTGGCATACCTGGGTCGTCCTTCTTGTTCAGGAAGGGCGACTTGAGTCGACCATCTTGACCTCCTTGAACTGCAGTGACCATCTTAGCTGATTCGGTCCATCCTTGGTTGTTCTTGTTCTGCTTGATCCTCCTGTTGGTCCTCTTCCTTGGTTCATGTTGGGGTTGCTCTGGGATTTGTGTAATCTTGTTCTTGAAGGAAAACGTCTCCTTCCTCCCCTTGATGTTGAAGTTGATCTTCGTAGCGCTGGCGTAGATGACAGCTCCCGAGGTGTTCAGGAATGGCCTTCCTAGAATAACTGAAGACCTCTCATCGGACCCGGTCTCTATCACCACGAAGTCAGCTAGAGCATACGAGGTACCAACTCGGACACACATGTTCTTTAATATTCCTTTAGGAAAGCTTAGTGTCCGATCTGCAAGCTGCAAACACATAGTTGTTTCTGATAAAGGATATGTAAAGAATTTTTCATAGAGTACCCTGGGCATAATGTTGACGCTGGAGCCAAAGTCACAGAGTGCTTCTGGAAAGTCCACCATGCCGATGGAGATCGGGATGACGGGGCGTCCTGGATCGCCTCTCTTGACTGGCAGAAGGTCATTATGTACTCCAACAGCGGGATTACTCCAATAGTTACCTGCATCAAACATGTCTACAAGATTTGCAGATTCTAATCCTTCCGGTTGTGATGGTATACCGGGGTTAGTAGCAGGAACAGCAGCAGCTATTTGATTTAACTGAGATTCAATCATTTTATTAAAGCTAATTTGGCAGTAGAGAAATTATCCATTCTATTATTTATGTTTTCTAGTATTTTATCATTGGATGCCAATTTCTTAGACAAGTTATCCATTAGCTTTCCTTGATTAGACACTAACTCTCTCAGGGGTGGAAAATTATTATTGTTGTTGTAAGAGTTATTACCTTGATAATTACCTGAGTAGTTACCTGAGTAGTTAGGCCTCTGTTGATTCCAACCTTGATTTTGTTGAGGACGGTTGTAGTTGTTGTTGTTGTTGATGTACCTTGCATCCTCAAGCATCTCAGGGCAGTGATTGCCTGAGTGTCCAGTGTCTCCACATTCCTCACAAGTCATGTGAGAGTCGTAGACGTTCATGACTTCTCTTTTGTCTCTAGCTTTGTCATCGAGCTTTTTCATGAGTAGGTCTAACTTTGCAGACAGCATGTCTACCTCCTTGAGCTGGTGCATACCTCCACCCTTCTTGCGTGTTTGAGTCCTCTCTTCATTCCAACCTTGGTTGGACGCCATCTTCTCCACAAGGGCTGTAGCTTGTGGTATGGTGAGTGATAGAAATGCGCCTCTAGCTGCAGCATCCATGGTCTCACGAGCACTAGTGATGAGCCCATGATAGAAAGTCTGCATAAGTAGCCAGCTCTCCATTCCATGATGGGGACATTCTAGGATGTAATCTTGAAAGCGCTCCCATGCTTCTGGAACGGATTCATCATGTTGTTGCTAAAAACTTGTAATCTTCCCACGGAGAGCATTGGTCTTGCCCATGGGAAAGAACTTAGCCAGAAAGTTCGTAGAGCAGAGTGCCCACGTAGTGTTCTTATCCTTCGTCGCGTAGAACCACTGCTTCGCTCTCCCCAATAGTGAGAATGGGAAAAGGCGAAGTAGTATGGCGTCTCTGGGAACATCTAATAAAGTGAATGTGCTGCAAATCTCTAGGAAGTGTTGGAGATGAGCACTTGCATCTTCGTGCGGCTTCCCACAAAACTGGTTGGCTTGTACCATGTTGATGAGCCCTAGCTTGAGCTCAAAGTTCTTGTCGATGGCCGCGGCAGGTCCAGTGTGGATGTTGTCCGTAGTGGGAGCTGAGAACTCGCGGATCGTCTTGTTCGCCATGGCTGCGAACTCTATTGACAAATTCCGGATGAAACTTCGGTGGTCTTCTGGATTGGATGAAGTATTGCGTCGAAGTGTTGACTTCTTGAGCTTGGCTCTTGCCCCTCTGATTAATGCTTCGGGGTTGTCAACAAAATTTTCTGGAAGATGTCCTCTATTCATACATCACCCTGCAAAACAATAAGAATGGAAAAAATACAGGGGTAAATCTGTATGGGAGAATTGATGATCTCAATCACTTAATGATGCGAATGATGACTCAAATTCCGTATTCATTCCTTGTTAGTAAATCAACCTTCCCCGGCAACGGCACCAAAAATGCTTGTTGGGCATTCTTAACGTCATTACCAAAAGTAGACTTAGTTTTCTAATTCTGATAACGGCGTCAAAAATGCCGAACCTATCCCCCATGCCACTTAAGCCAAGTTGTCATCCCCAACATGACATGAGAGACGCGGTATTGAAATATGCAACTGCTCTTCTAAATAAATAATAAATAAGATCTGCAAGCGCACAGATTAATACCGATATAGCATTTTAACCGGGAAGTATTCCAGGTATCGTTATTTATATTTTTACCACTGGGAAGGGATTACTAACATCAATGTTGATTATGGAATGGAATATAGGAATGAGTATCAATCATTGCATGTATAAGTGAGAGCATTCATCTATCTCTTGCATACAGGGGTAAGTGTCACATAAAATATAGATAAAGTATGAATGGTGACAAAGATAATTAATCTGATCAGCTAGCCACATATAATAATGATAAGCACCTCAACAGATATTCTAGCAAGTCATTAACATGGTATTAGGACGAACTACAAGGATATTTCCTAAGTTATTCTTAACTATAAAGTCTAGCATATCATAGTTAGTGCAAGTACACTTGGCAATCATTGCGAGAAAGGACTACGCCCATGCATAGTGATATAATCAAGGAAGATGAGAAACATAGCAATCACTCCCCCGTAATAATGTTGCTCTGCCTGCCTTACACACGGGAGGGGGACTATATAAGAACCAACGAAGCTGTCACCATCGCGGACCACCCCACGATCCGGCATATAAGGTGCAATCGCAGATAAATATGGTCTAAGCACCACGCCTACACAATATTTATCATTTACCCATGGATCCGATGGATAAACGCTATACGATCCTAAACATGTATATAATTCCAATCTAACTAAGCCAAGCGTATAACTATGATAAACTAAGAACAATATAATCGCAAACATAAACAAGTAGAGCATAGTCATAATCAATATATTGAAATAGAACAAAGTTGTATTCATAATATTGAAGAACAAAGATGAACAATGAAGAACAGTGAAGGAATTACCAAGAATCCTCTTGACAGATCCGGAAACCAATCGAAGATTGACTCCTTCTAGTTCTAATCCTATGTAGCTATGCTATACTAGAGATCTAGTTGATGTGGTGGCTCTAGGGCTTGATCAGAGACTCTCCTCCTGAGATTAGGGTTTGAAGAATTGAGAATGAGGGAGTGCCTCCGCCAGGGGCCAGGGGTCCTGCTTATATAGCCCCCTCAAGTGAACGTGGGCCGTCGGATCAAACCGACATTAATCGCACGGTTTTCCTTGATCCCTTAGGTCGGTGGAGCATAATCCGCGAGACGGAGCCTGATTGGCTCTCAGGCCAGGGCGGGCGCCCTAGGGAGCAGGGCGGGCGCCCTGCCTCCGGGCCCGTTCGGCCTCCCGTTCGATCTCGTGGCTTCTGGAGTCTTCTAGATGATAGAAAATAGGTGAACACGTTATTATCTCTATGTAAACCCGACGTGTGGGCCTTTCCTCCGTATTTTCTGATAACCCCCTGCAGAAACAGACAAACACCAAAACTCGTGGAATTCTATCAGATAAAACCCTAAGTCTAGGTGTTGGTTGCATTTGGATCTTTTTCTTTATTTATTTGATAACTATATTTGGTACTTAAGGACCGTCAACAGCGGTCTTTAAGTCTCTTCCATCGGCATCGGCAATAATACTCTTAACCTTATCGGCAACAATTCATTTCGAGTCCACATGCCACCACCACCATTCACAAGCAGCCTTCTTTACCAACTTTTAATCGGCTATCAATTTCCACAGTAACCTTTCCTCCAACGATTAGCCCTTCCAGACCATCTTGACACGTGCTAAAAACGATGTCAACAATATCATTATGCATCTATTCCTTGTTAAGGATGACGTAGTGATTGATCCTACACCTTGATACCTATTACATTGCATTGAGTAGTATGGCTAGTGCTTAAACATGGACTATGATCATGTAAATTGATTAGAGGAATATGCAACAAACATTAAAAGATGATTTTGATTAATGTTTAAAGGGGATTAGAGCATGGGGGTTACTTTTGATGCTCTAATTACTCTCCATAAGGACTCATCTATAAGCGAAAATCTGGGATTTACAGTACAACTGTGGGGGCTATATGGCTCTGGCATTAGTTAGATAGAAGGACCTTTTCTAGATTGTTAGAGGTAACCTTTTTGGCGTAAGAATGACTTGACGAATCGGGTATAGTGCGGCCTCTGTCCTTATGTGTATAGGCTGCGGGTTATTGTGCCATTTGGAAGGGGGGCTCTACATCTGTTTGCCGAGTGAATCTAATGGCCCTAACTTGTTAGACGAACCTTCGAAAGACTTCATAGTGTTTACCCTACCTGCTCACCTTGGTAGTGTTTTGGGAGTAATTAACCCGGACATATGGGTAACACGACTCACAGTGAAAGTGTACAACCTATGCAGAGTGTAAAACTGTTATAATAGTCGTGCTCACGGTCACGAGTGGCCTTGGACCCTTATGGAATAGTTGATAATTGTTAATGGTTATGTTTTTGCTATTCATCAATCATTTCACATGGATCATATGTTTATTGTTTACATTGAGACATTTTGATGCTATTGATATGCTAAAATTATGCTAACTAAAAGCTACATGCTGATAAACCAATGTTATGCCTTTTGAGCCTCATGAACCCCATGTTACACTTGTTGAGTACGAGATGTACTTACGCTTGTTTATTTTTTTTACTTGGATAAAAATCCCGGATGGGTAACAGATGGTGGTAATAGTGACTACTACGCCTACTTCCCTGAAGATTACTAGACTTGCAGTCAATCAGTCAATGTACCTGTGATTAGAGCTACCACGAGAGTTTATTATTTTTACTTTTGCTACAATTTGTGTTAAGACTATGTGTTAAATATCGTGATGTAATAACATTTGTGATGATACTTCCGTTATAATTTGTTAACTTATGTGTGATTGATCTCTGGGCACATATAAGGGTATGCATTCCATTTGGTCGTTAAATGGGTGTGACAACCGGTGGCTTCACCCACTTGCTTGTTGCCATTGACAAATTTTCCAAGTGGATCAAGACCCGTCCTATCACTAGCATCAGGTCTGAGCAAGTTGTGCTCTTTTTCACCAACATCATCCATCGCTTCGGGGTTCCCAACTGTATCATCACGGACAATGGCACCCAATTCATTGGTAAAAAGTTTCTGAATTTCTGCGACCACCACCACATTCGTGTGCTCTGGTCGGCCGTAGCTCATCCAAAAACAAATGGCCAAGTAGAACGTGCCAACGGCATGATCCTACAAGGTCTGAAACCCAGAATCTTGGGCAAGTTAAATAAACACGGCAAGAAATGGGTTGCCGAGCTTCCCTCGGTCCTATGGAGCCTAAGAACAACACCGAGTCGAGCCACGGGGTTCACTCCATTCTTCTTAGTCTACGGGTCTGAGGCTATGCTCCCAACTGATATAGAATACGGATCCCCGAGGTTGAAGGCCTACAACGAAAGAAATAACAACGCCATGAGAGAGGACGCCCTCGAACAGCTCGAGGAAGCCTGAGATGTGGCTCTGTTACATTCTGACAGGTATCAGCAAAGTCTCCGACGCTACCACGACAGACACGTCCGCAGGCGCGACCTCGACGTTGGTGACCTGGTGCTACGTCGAAGCCAAAACACCAAGGGACGGCACAAACTCACGCCACCGTGGGAAGGGCCATACATCATCGCAGAAGTGCTAAAGCTCGGCACCTACAAGCTATCCAACGAGAAGGGCAAAATCTTCACTAATGCTTGGAACATTGAACATCTACATCGCTTTTTCCCTTAAAAAAGCCTCGAGACTATGTAAATTATTTTGAACCTCATCGATAAAGAATACAACAGTGTCCAAAGCTTTGTTTTCATAACAACTAGGGAAGATCAACTCTGTTCTCTCAAAATCGACCCTCCCTCGGGGGCTGCAAGAGGGGAACCCCCTGTCCCCAAAAAAACTCGTACTTCTTTTTTCAAAAAAAAGAGAACTGTCACTTAAGTCAACAATGCCGCGGGAGCACCCTAAAGCTTAAGGGCAGTCGAGCCATGAGATCACTTACGCCTCCAAGGCTACGGTACCTCCACTCACCCCTCACGCCTAGGGGTGCGACCGCACGCTAAGTAGACCTGATGACGGTTCATAACTTTGAAAAAGAATACATCCCCGGTCGCTTCAAGTCAAGTTCTTACATGATCTGCAAGGCTGCAAGAGCACCCTGAAGCTCGAGGGCAGCCGAGCCGTGAGATCATTTACGCCTCCAAGGCTACGGTACCTCCACTCACTCCCTTACGCCAAGGGGCGCGATGGCGTGCTAAGTAAATCATGCGAGAACGTGACTCAAGCGATAAAGGGAAGAAAAACTCGAACAAAACTTAAACGACCAGTTTAGGTTTACATTTCGAGTGTTCAAGGCCTCCAAGGCCACCACGACCAAAGTTTAAAACACTAACTTATTACATGGGCCTTTGCGCCCAGATTTGGCTCATAGGCCCTCGTCGTCGGCAGGCGGAACCACCTCGACCTCAAAGAGCTTGGCCAGACGACTTCCAGGCCCCTCGGCGGCTCCGATCAGGCCCAGGCAGGCGTCCTCATTCTCCTCGTTCGTTCGATCCGGATCGGTGATGAAGCCATCAGCAACGAGCTCCATGTCGTACATGAACCCGGATCGAACGACTGCCAGTGCCCTCTTCACGCCGTGATGAAGGCCGCCTCGTATCCTCTCTCGGACAAGGCGGCCCAGCGCCGCCATCCGGCGGACAAAGGAGTTCCTCAGGGCGTCCTCAGTGTCGGCATCAGGCTTGACCCCAGGCCATCGCACACGGAGGAGATGGCGCCCTGAAGCAACTAGGTCCGCTGGGCCTCGGCCTCGAAGAGACTCTGGAAGGAGGTGGCCGTCGCTTGAGCCACCTGCTGCTCCTTCTCCAACTCTGGGACACAAACATCAAGTGAGCACAAGCTCAGCAACTCACCGCCGAGGCCACTATATGACAAAAACTTACCCTCGGAGTGGGTCTGCTAGCCCACGACCTCGTCGCGAAGTCCCCCGCACATCTTCTCAAGCACTTGGAGAGCGACATCCCTGTCACGAACGGCCACCCTCAACGTCTCGATCTCTCGGCTGGCGTTCGAGAGAGCCTCGTCCCTCTCCCGGATGACTCCGCTCAGCATCGCAACCTCATTCTTCAAGGCCTCAAAGCGAGCGGTCACCTGCCTGATCTGGACATTGAGGGTGTCACGGTGCCTGCTGACAAGGGTGACATCCTCCTCAAGCTCTTTCACGCGCGCCGATAACGGCACGAGAGCCTCATGGATTTTGGCAGCCTCCTCCCGGGCCCTTGTCGTGTCTTCACGCGCCATGGCCTCGGCCGCCCAGGCCTGCGCCACCTCCTCCTTGACCGCGACGCGAAGCTCGGCTGCCTCGGCGCTCTGACGGGAGAGCCGCTGGTTAGCCTCCTCGACCAGAGCTCGTTGCCGGGTGAGCACCGCCCACACGCCGCTCTCATTGCGAATGAAAAGCGACTTGCGGTGGGAACGCTCCTTAAGCTCCTGACCATGGTTCAAAATCAAGAAATCAGAACCAGAGAAAGGGGATAAAAAGAAAGTGAAAAACTACCAAATCCAACTTACCTCAAGAGCATCTGACATGCCCCATGCCAGGGCCTCCGAAGCCACACGAAGAGATCGCATCGTGTGCTGCCAGAGACCCTCGAGGTACTCCTAGTGGTGCACCTCGTCACCATCGTTGAGCGCGAAGATAGGCTCTGCACCAGGGTTGGATGCGTCTCTGAACTCGAGGGACGACCCCCCAGCGCGGCAACTCCGCCTCCACCCGCACAAGGGCCAGTCCGGCAAGGTCCGGCCATGCGACCGGTGACCCGGCCAGGTCACTCTCTGGCGCCGCGAAGGGACTGGCCTAGTTCGTAGCCTCGGCCCCCTCGATCACCACGGAGGGACCGGCCTGGTCCGCGGCCTCGACCCCCTCAACGCTCACCACCTGCTTCCCCTTGTCGATAGGGGAATCGTCAAGGGTGAGGTCGACCACAGCCGGGGTTGGCCCTTGCGCCAGGGTTGGCGCCTCGATCACCAGCGCCACCACCGAGACCACGGGCGGGGGCGCGACCGCCTGTTGACGGTCCTTAAGTACCAAATATAGTTATCAAATAAATAAAGAAAAGGATCCAAATGCAACCAACACCTAGACTTAGGGTTTTATCAGACAGAATTCCACGAGTTTTGGTGTTTGTCTGTTTCTGTAGGGGGTTATCAGAAAATACGGAGGAAAGGCCCACACGTCGGGTTTACATAGAGATAATAACGTGTTCACCGATTTTCTATCATCTAGAAGACTCCAGAAGCCACGAGATCGAACGGGAGGCTGAACGGGCCCAGAGGCAGGGCGCCCGCCCTGGCCTGAGAGCCAATCAGGCTCCGTCTCGCGGATTATGCTCCACCGACCTAAGGGATCAAGGAAAACCGTGCGATTAATATCGGTTTGATCCGACGGCCCACGTTCACTTGAGGGGGCTATATAAGCAGGACCCCTGGCCCCTGGAGGAGGCACTCCCTCATTCTCAATTCCTCAAACCCTAATCTCAGGAGGAGAGTCTCTGATCAAGCCCTAGAGCCACCACATCAACTAGATCTCTAGTATAGCATAGCTACATAGGATTAGAACTAGAAGGAGTCAATCTTCGATTGGTTTCCGGATCTATCAAGAGGATTCTTGGTAATTCCTTTACTGTTCTTCATTGTTCATCTTTGTTCTTCAATATTATGAATACAACTTTGTTCTATTTCAATATATTGATTATGACTATGCTCTACTTGTTTACGTTTGAGATTATATTGTTCTTAGTTTATCGTAGTTATACGCTTGGCTTAGTTAGATTGGAATTATATACATGTTTAGGATCGTATAGCGTTTATCCATCGGATCCATGGGTAAATGATAAATATTGTGTAGGCGTGGTGCTTAGACCATATTTATCTGTGATTGCACTTTATATGCCGGATCGTGGGGTGGTCCACGATGGTGACAGCTTCGTTGGTTCTTATATAGTCCCCCTCCCGTGTGTAAGGCAGGCAGAGCAACATTATTACGGGGGAGTGATTGCTATGTTTCTCATCTTCCTTGATAATATCACTATGCATGGGCGTAGTCCTTTCTCGCAATGATTGCCAAGTGTACTTGCACCAACTATGATATGCTAGACTTTATAGTTAAGAATAACTTAGGAAATATCCTTGTAGTTCGTCCTAATACCATGCTAATGACTTGCTAGAATATCTGTTGAGGTGCTTATCATTATTATATGTGGCTAGCTGATCAGATTAATTATCTTTGTCACCATTCATACTTTATCTATATTTTATGTGACACTTACCCCTGTATGCAAGAGATAGATGAATGCTCTCACTTATACATGCAATGATTGATACTCATTCCTATATTCCATTCCATAATCAACATTGATGTTAGTAATCCCTTCCCAGTGGTAAAAATATAAATAACGATACCTGGAATACTTCCCGGTTAAAATGCTACATCGGTATTAATCTGTGCGCTTGCAGATCTTATTTATTATTTATTTAGAAGAGCAGTTGCATATTTCAATACCGCGTCTCTCATGTCATGCTGGGGATGACAACTTGGCTTAAGTGGCATGAGGGATAGGTTCGGCATTTTTGGCGCCGTTATCAGAATTAGAAAACTAAGTCTACTTTTGGTAATGACGTTAAGAATGCCCAACAAGCATTTTTGGCGCCGTTGCCGGGGAAGGTTGATTTACTAACAAGGAATGAATACGGAATTTGAGTCATCATTCGCATCATTAAGTGATTGAGATCATCAATTCTCCCATACAGATTTACCCCTGTATTTTTCCATTCTTATTGTTTTGCAGGGTGATGTATGAATAGAGGACATCTTCTAGAAAATTTTGTTGACAACCCCGAAGCATTAATCAGAGGGGCAAGAGCCAAGCTCAAGAAGTCAACACTTCGACGCAACACTTCATCCAATTCAGAAGACCGCCGAAGTTTCATCCAGAATTTGTCAACAGAGTTCGCAGCCATAGCGAACAAGACGATCCGCGAGTTCTCAGCTCCCACTACGGACAACATCCGCACTGGACCTGCCGCGGCCATCGATAAGAACTTTGAAATCAAGCCAGGGCTCATCAACATGGTACAAGCCAACTAGTTTTGTGGGAAGCCGCACGAAGATGCAAGTGCTCATCTCCAACACTTCCTAGAGATTTGCAGCACATTCACTATATTAGATGTTCCCAGAGACGCCATACTACTTCGCCTTTTCCCATTCTCACTATTGGGGAGAGCGAAGCAGTGGTTCTACGCGACGAAGGATAAGAACACCACGTGGGCACTCTGCTCTACAAACTTTCTTGCTAAGTTCTTTCCCATGGGCAAGACCAATGCTCTCCGTGGGAAGATTACAAGTTTTCAACAACAACATGATGAATCCGTTCCAGAAGCATGGGAGCGCTTTCAAGATTACGTCCTAGAATGTCCCCATCATGGAATGGAGAGCTGGCTACTTATGCAGACTTTCTATCATGGGCTCATCACTAGTGCTCGTGAGACCATGGATGCTGCAGCTGGAGGCACATTTCTATCACTCACCATACCACAAGCTACAGCCCTTGTGGAGAAGATGGCGTCCAACCAAGGTTGGAACGAAGAGAGGACTCAAACACGCAAGAAGGGTGGAGGTATGCACCAGCTCAAGGAGGTAGACATGCTATCTGCAAAGTTAGACCTACTCATGAAAAAGCTCGATGACAAAGCTGGAGACAAAAGAGAAGTCATGAACGTCTACGACTCTCACATGACTTGTGAGGAATGTGGAGATACTGGACACTGAGGCAATCACTGCCCTGAGATGCTTGAGGATGCAAGGTACATCAACAACAACAACTACAACCGTCCTCAACAAAATCAAGGTTGGAATCAACAGAGGCCTAACTACTCAGGTAACTACTCAGGTAATTATCAAGGTAATAACTCTTACAACAACAATAATAATTTTCCACCCCTGAGAGAGTTAGTGTCTAATCAAGGAAAGCTAATGGATAACTTGTCTAAGAAATTGGCATCCAATGATAAAATACTAGAAGACATAAATAATAGAATGGATAATTTCTCTACTGCCATCAAAAACCAAATTAGCTTTAATAAAATGATTGAATCTCAGTTAAATCAAATAGCTGCTATTGTTCCTGCTACTAACCCTGGTATACCATCACAACCGGAAGGATTAGAATCTGCAAATCTTGTAGACATGTTTGATGCAGGTAACTATTGGAGTAATCCCACTGTCGGAGTACATAATGACCTTCTGCCAGTCAAGAGAGGCGATCCAGGACACCCCGTCATCCCGATCTCCATCGGCATGGTGGACTTCCCAGAAGCACTCTGTGACTTTGGCTCCAGCGTCAACATTATGCCCAGGGTACTCTATGAAAAAAAATTTACATATCCTTTATCAGAAACAACTATGTGTTTGCAGCTTGCAGATCGGACACTAAGCTTTCCTAAAGGAATATTAAAGAACATGTGTGTCTGAGTTGGTACCTCGTATGCTCCAGCTGACTTCGTGGTGATAGAGACCGGGTCCGATGAGAGGTCTCCAGTTATTCTGGGAAGGCCATTCCTGAACACCTCGGGAGCTGTCATCTACGCCAGCGCTACGAAGATCAACTTCAACATCAAGGGGAGGAAGGAGACGTTTTCCTTCAAGAACAAGATTACACAAATCCCAGAGCAACCCCAACATGAACCAAGGAAGAGGACCAACAGGAGGATCAAGCAGAACAAGAACAACCAAGGATGGACCGAATCAGCTAAGATGGTCACTGCAGTTCAAGGAGGTCAAGATGGTTGACTCAAGTCGCCCTTCCTGAACAAGAAGGACGACCCAGGTATGCCAAGCATTGAGTGCTCAATCAATGGATACTCCTTTCAGAAGGCGCTCTACGACACTGGATCAGGCGTCAACATAATGGCCACAGTCACCTATCAGCTCTTGTATGGGACCATGCCCTTAAAACCAACATACACTCAGCTCCAGATGGCAGATCAGACATCCCGAAAGGTCGAAGGTATAGTAACCGATGTCCCTGTTAAAATTAACGATCATTTTGTCCATACAGACTTTCAGGTCATTGACATGGGAGACGACGAGTACGATCCACCCATCATCCTAGGAAGACCGTTCCTAGGCACCGTCAAAGCAATCATCTACATTGGAACCGGAGAAGTCCATGCATTTTCCCTCTGAGAAGGTACGCCGCTACTTTAATGACCCTAACTATATAGTTGAAGATTCTAAGCAGGTCAGGACAAGAAGAAGGCGACGTAACCGTAACCAAAGGAGGCAAACCATCAAGGACGTATGGGCAGACTATGAAGGAGAGGTCATAAGGCCCGAGGATACACAACAGGAGACCGAAGCACCAAGTCGGGTATGGAAAGTGAAGACAGTTACACAAGAAGAGGAGGCGCTGCCGGAACCACCGTCTACGCCACCCAAATCCCAGGACAACTAAGAAGAAAAGAAGTCCTGTTCGGAGGACTTAAAAACACCAAACGCCGTGCCAAGAGGTAAACTTGGTAGTTATCATTTTCCCTTTAATTATTGCTCAAT